>BSBN01001660.1:1260191-2520383 GCA_027924645.1 Cunninghamia lanceolata | reverse complement strand
AATCATTAGGGTTAGTTTCATCATGATTATAATCAATAATAATGAACAAGAATATAATGTTATTTGTGAGTACATATATTCAAATGTATTTCCACATACTTTAACATACTTATACTTTAACATGTCTTATTCCTCATAATATAATTTGGGAATGGTGAACATCGAGCCTGGCCTTAATCTAACCTAATCATCAACCGTAGAGGAGGAGGGGAAAACATTACATTAAGGTGTTGGATAACTATTCTCCATTACCATAGGCCCAAGGGTTTCATGAACACCTGTCAATATGACCACTTGGGAGCCACCTACCATGTGAGACATTTAATAACAAAACCACCCTTCTCTAACAACCCAAAAAAATCCTCATAGGAGCAATAGAGAAAGATTAAAGAACCAGCAAGACATGCTCATCCCTCATATATCATGAGTTAGACCAAGTATAACTATTTAAAGCATAGACAAACATATAGATTAGAAATATCATACCAATACGTGATTCTTTCTCCTTAGATGATTTGGAGCTGCACAAGTAATCCTATGATCACCAATATAATGATTACCTCGATTTATCACAAGGCTACTACAAGATTCAGAATTTCCTTTTATGTAAGGCTGTTCCTACAATAGGAATTGAATTTGTTGGTAATGTATCCTTCACTAGGAAGAGATATGATATAGCAGATTGCTGCTCTATACACTTGAATCTGCTTAATATATATATTTATATTTTTTTCTTCCTTAGGTTGCTTAATATACCTCAATGTGTATTCATTGTTGTATTGATTGGAATTTGAATACTTGAATAATTGATGCCTTAATGTTGTCCATTGATTCCCTTCTTATACACTTGCAAGGCTATCTTTTCATCCATCGGTTGCCTCCCTTCAAGGAGATCGCTACCCACTAATGAGACATCACTCTTCATGGGATCACCACTCTTCATGAGAGCCTCTTAGTTTTGTCTTAGCATATTTAACCAATTACTAAGTCGGCCTCCTTAATCAAGTATCAATTATTACATTTAATTATCATTGACATGCTCTAGGATGGAATCGCTCACATAATCAGCCTTGAAATATGAATTCTTCTTATATTTAAGAGGGGATATCATAGTTCGCCTCACCCAATATTGCTTGTCCTCAAGCAATCACAACTAGGATGCTTTTAAAACCATTAGGATCCTTAATCAACCTCTTTGAAGAATTGTTGTTAGTATTCTTGTCTCAATCCACTGCCAGCATTAGCATTCTCCAAAGTATAAGGGTGATTTGTCATCCCATATCTCTCAATGACAAGAGTTGGTAACTAGTGATGTTCGTAAATTAAAACAAGTTCTATCTCATTCTAAGAGCAAAGAATACAAAAGATATCTCGATCTTTGATCATGAGATTTGGTCTTACATAATTGTTATCTTGTAGTTTTACCTTTCGATATGTTATTGACTTCAAAGTTGAGAAGAGTCATGTTCTTGAGAAGTAATTGATTATATGATGACATGGAGAGAAATTTTGTGATCAAAGAAGATTTGGTAAGCCTTAATTTGATTTTGAATAGAAATGTGATTGAGGTAATGCAAGTGTTAGAGATGAAGATGTAGTTTTAGTCAATAAAAAACATTTTCCATGCTAAAGAAGATTTTGATAGTATTGAGATTCCAAGATTGCACAAGGTGAAGCAGTATTTATGAAAAGAAAATGATGAAGACAACTTGAAAATTGAGAGAATCTAATGATGTTGTAGAGAAGGTAAATTCAAGTAAGACTCTGATTATTTTACAATTCATATATGTGTATAATAAGTGATGATAAGATAGCATGGAGACAATCAATGATGGATAAGATTATTAGAAGAGAGAAGATCTATGTTATTGAATATGAAACAAATCAGCAAGTGTATTAAAATTAAATGAGATGTAGTTGATGAGGGATGCATTCACGAATCTCAACTTGATTTTAGTAATTGAATCTGCATTGTCAGTTATAGATCAATATCCTCTCTTTTCTTATATTTTTATTTCAAAATTTCCTTGTATGCTGATATCTTGTGTCACTTATGTTTTATATAATTGTATTATATTCATCTCTACTTCTTCCATGATATTTTCCTTGTGATTTACTTCATGTAACTTCTATATGTGTTTTACCTTAGTGCATTCCTCCAATAATTTATTTCTTCTAATAGTCAACCCCATGCCTCCTACAGTCCCTATAATGACCATACTTCTTACACTGGTTTCCTTTTGTTAATGCTTGTTTACATTTTCTAATTCTTAGAACCTTAGTCATTTATTGTTCTCAAATTCTATTTTTTTCATAATTTTAACTATCGTTGATCCCCAAGCTTGCAGGATCAAAGCTCTAATACCACTTGTGATGTCCCTTTCCTGAATGTGCCCTAGAATTAAATGATCACGACAACTTAGGGTTAGGGTTACCACCTTTCAATATAAAGATTTCTTTGAATAATGTAATTCTAAATTGGAATCCTACAATCAAACACAGTAACAACATATACAAAATACATGTATTCATCTATAATCATTAGGGTTAGTTGCATCATGATCATAATCAATAATAATGAACAAGAATATAATGTTATTTGTGCGTACATATATTCAAATGTTATTTGATTGATGCCTTAATGTTGTCCATTGATTCCCTTCTTATACCCTTGAAGGGCTATCTTTTCATCCATCAGTGCCTCCCTTCAAGGAGATCGCTACCCTCCAAGGATACGTCACTCTTCATGGGATCGCCGCTCTTGATGAGGGCCGCTTAGTTTTGTCTTAACATATTTAACCAATTACTAAGTCGGCCTCCTTAATCAAGTATCAATTGTTACATTTAATTATCATTGACATGCTCTAGGATGGAATCAATCACATAAGCGGCCTTGAAATCTAAATTCTTCTTATATTTCAGAGGGGATATCACAAAAACCTTACCAAAGTATGACATTATATTTCTACACTTTGATGACCTCCCTTTACCACTTTCAGAAAACTTATTCCTATTCAATATCTCTCATGAATTAAATGATACAAAAAATGCCCTTTTATTTAAGCTCATGACTTTCCATCAAACACTCAAAACTAATAGATTTTAGTATCATTTATATTATGTAGCAATGAAACTAAATAAAAGGTCTACATTTTCTAGGGTTTGTGGTTTTTGATTGGCAGACTGTTTTGGCTTTCTTCAAAAGATTTTGGTGGCTATTTCTCCTCATTTCTATTTGGAATTTTTCTCACAAGGTATTTCTTCTTGTCACATGGCTTCTTGCATGAAAATTAGAATTTGTGAACTCTGTGTCAGGTTTCCTCTTACATCCCAGTTTCTGTTCTAGACTAAGCGAGCATGATTCTGAAGAAACTCGTTTGTTTTTAAAATACATTGGTTGGAGGCTTATCTAGCTTTTGGAACATTTTATCATGGTATTTTCCCCATTGGACACATATACAAATAGGCCATTAGCATCTAGATGGTTGATGATGAGTGTCGGTACTCTGTTTTGTTATTTTTTTTTTATAAATTTCCATTTACCATGGTTTTGTTAATGCCACTCCTAAGGATTTGTTGGCTATGGTGGTATTTGCTATGTCAATTGTCTATTTAGCCCCATTGGCCCTCCTCATGGCTCCCATGATTTTGGTTCTTTATCCATTGGGGCTTTTGCTATCTAGTGTTTGTTTCTCCATCTCCATGGAGTGTGTATCTCAAGAGGTTGTCCTCATGTCAATTTTTTCTAAAGGGTGCTCTCCCCATTGACCTCTTATTGTATGAGGAATTGGAGTCTTACTCTTCCTCCCTATTACCCTTACTGTCATTTCATTCTGGTCCAAGATTTATGAAGTTCCACTGTGCATGGTTGTATTTTGGGGACAACTACATGAGAAAGGGGGAAATAATTCAAATTCAAATCTTGGTATTTAATCTGCATGACACATGCGGATCCTTGAATGGTTCTTTTTTGGGTGAGTTCATGTCCTTTTCTGGCACCTTAACGGGCAGACTCTCGATGGACTTGTTGAAGCATTTATGATTTTCTTTGGCAAAATTGATTGTTACATCTTCTACTGATATTGCCAATTAGTGTGCATAGGAAAATCTTTTATGGGGTGTGTCTATTGACAACTATATATTTAGATGGCTTTACTTGTAAGATCTTTTGGGGTTGAGGATTTTGCCTCCCTTCATCTTTCTTTTAAAAATGTTTTTATTTAATATATTTCCTAGTATGGGTGGTTCTCACAAGAAGGAACCATAGAATATAGATCCCTAGGGCCTAGATGTCTCCCTACTCAATATTATTTGTAATAATGAAACTAAACTAGCAAACAAATAAATAAAAAGGTGGAATCTTATATTATAAAAAATACATAAATTATGACTTGCCTTTCACTAACTGGCTAATTCATGTAGTTGTAACTTGTCTATGATCTGAATTGAGTAGAGAAACAAAATGTGTAAAAGATTATTTTAGAGTTTCAAATGTATTTATATGAAATTATATTTAGCGAATCTCGTGGGATTGTAAAATGATGGAGTAAAAGTTTGGTGAATCTCATGTGATTGTAAAATATTCCATATAAATGTTAGGTGAATTAGACCATGATAAAAAAAATGTGTAATTTTCAAGGTGATTATGGCCCTATGATTATCATGGTGTTATAATGGTAGTGGTAAAATTGATCCTCATATATGGTTAGCTTTTGATGATATTGGTGAATATGTCAGAAATTAAAACATGCCTCCTAAATTCCAAGTGATTCTTCATTAGAAATGTGTAGGTGACTATGGTGAAAATTTTAATTATAAATTCCTCATAAATAAATTGGTGGTGAATTAACATGAATTTGACTAATAATTCATAAAATTTAAGTGATTTATCCCTCCACTGATTGCAATATATTCATCAAATTTGAATCGGTGGATATTCACCAATTGGCAATGATTTTCCACTAAAAAAGAGTTGATACACAGTCCCTTGACTACTTGAGTAGGGAGAAATGAAGTCCAAACCATTGATGAACTACATCAAAAGGAAGAAAGTAGAATTCCACCTAACAAAGGCTCTTGTTTTTATTGGATCCAAATCAAGCATTACTTGGAAGCATACTACTTTGAGTAGAAAAATAAGTATGTAATACGAAAAGCACTATATTGTACTAAAACATTTTATCCAGAACAATTACAGAAGGCAAATTCACAAATAACAAAATGATCCATCTAACTTACTTGCTCATATTGTTGTTCTTCACTAGAGGGAGAAAAATGCTTCAACTTGGACCAAATCATAATAGTCCATGGATCAAGAGTGACCCTTAACAAAGAGGGTCTCTAACAGATGTGTTGATACATTAATATTTTTTATTAATTTTATGTTATTTTTTACCAAAATTTATATTTATTCTATAACTAATGTATACTATCATTGAACATTGTTACTCATTATCTTTTCTCTTTATAGCACTAACTTGTTTGCACCTAGAATTTTTTTTTAATGCTTTTGGAAAAAACTGTGTTTTCTTTTTTTGTCTCAACATTTCAGATTACACTCCATGATCTAGCATCAGGAGGAAAGGACTCAACCCATTTTATTGATTCATCAAAGACAAGAAGGTCAACAATGATGATGTCCTTGTTAGCTTTGATGTTGTTTCCCTTTTCACCAAAGTCCCTCTCCTTGACTCCATTATGCTTGTCAGATAGAAGACCAATGAAGAAATTACATCCCTTGTTGAACTTTGCTTAAAATCCATGTTCTTCACCTTCCAAGGCATGATTTATGAGCAATCTGATGGTGTTGCCATGGGATCCCCCTTATCCCTAGTCATTGCCAACCTTTACATGGAGCATTTCAAAGAGTTGGCTCTAAACTCTTTCGCTCTTAAACCAACTTGGTGGAAGCACTACATGGATGAAACCAACATATGTTGGCCACATGGCCTCAAACAACTTGAAATCTTCCGTAATCACCTCAACAACACTACCCCTTGCATCAAGTTCACCAAAGAACTGGAAACCAATCACCAACTTTTTTTCCTCGACATCCTCCTCGTAAAAACAGAGGATGGTTCCCTTGGCCGTTGGGTCTTCAGAAATCCACCCACACAGACCTCTATCTTCTTGCTTCCTCCCACTACCACCCCCAACCAAAAGTCTAGTGTCCTCAAATCCTTACCTACTAGGGCCTTTCGCATCTGTGATAATGATCACATTAACCAAGAGTTGTCCCACCTTACCAGAGTTTTGAAACGTAATGGGTACCGCAACAAACACATCAAGAGAGCTTTTAAAACAAGCCCAAACCTATCTTAAGCCCAAACCTATCCCTACCTTTCATTGAAGGTATCTCTAACAATATTGCCAAAATCGTTTGCAAGAAAGGGCTCAATTGTGCCTTCAAACCTTTTTCGACCATTAGAAATCTCATCCCTTCAATGAAAGACCCCATTGATAGTCTCTTAAACTCAGGTGTCTATAAAATAGATTGCTCCTATGGTACCCCGTACATTGGTGAAATAGGAAGATCTATTTGTGCAAGAATCAAAGAGTACAACATAGATATTAGACATGAAAGGGTCACAAAATCAGCCTTTGCTGATCACTCCTCTAACCCCAAGAACCACATTTGCCTATAAGACACCCTTGTCCTTGCCAAGGAAGATAATTTCTACAAGAGAAAACTTAAAGAGGCCATTTTCATCAGAAACTGCCCTCCCAACCTAAATAGAGATGAGGGATAGAACTTAAGCGAAACTTGGAATCCCCTATTAAATTCCCTTAAAATTTGCCATCCCCAATCTTGATTAACCTGAGCCTCCTCCTATGTTCCCCCCCTTCTTGTCTGTGTCTTTACTTCACCTTTCCCTCCTTCTCTTCTTTTCTCCCCCTTGCTCTTTCTTTCCTGTCAACCTATCCTTGAGACCTCACTCTTGTCCTTGGCCATCCTTTCGCCCTCCTTCCTTCCCGCTTGCCCATCCCTCCTATCCTTTCCTCCCCCTTGCCCCTTACCCCTTGTACTTTCTTTCCTTCTTTACCTTGCCTCATGTTCTTTCCTTCTTTTCTCTCCCCTCCTCTTCACCCTTGTGTTGCGTTCTCATTGTCCCTATCCTTTAGGTTTTTGGCCCTCTTCTTCTTTCTTTCTTCTATTCTTTCATTCTTTCTCATGAGGCTACCTAGTTTGTTTTATCCCCTTCAAGTTTTATATGTCAATTTCTCCTTGTCTCATCTTCTTATCCTCTTCGTTCTTTGATGTCCTCTGGCACACATAGACCCCCCCCCCCGGTTTTTTGCTTCCATCCCTTATTTGCACTCGCCCCCCCTTTTGCTTTCTACATATTATCTCATGCTTGTTTTTATTTTTTCCAATTTCCCCTCTACACTTCTTTGATTTTGATATTCTTCTTTTACATACATATAGTGGTTCTTTTTCACCTTCAATTTTAGACACTTTTATTTCTCCATATATAGTAATATATTCACTTTATTGCTTACATTTATAGACTTATTATGAATTTGTTTTTATTTGTACACATATATATAGCTATATAATCATACTTTTCAATTATCTTTACTTTATTTAACCTTTTTGGGATCTTTCTATTTATCTTCTTGTATTTATTTTTGCTCTTTGATGTTTTTAATTTTAACTTTCTTGAAACTTAGCTATTCCTTTCTTGTCCCCCATTTAATGACTCCTCTAGCTATTCTTTCTATTCATGCCCACCTCCTCTCTCTTTTTAGAAACATCTCTGTAATCGAACTCATTCACATTCTCTTCTTTTCCCCCTGATGATGGATCATGGAGTGTGATCCGAAACATTGAGACAAAAAAAGCAAACACAATTTTTTCCAGAAGCATTAAAATTTTTATCATCATGGACTGTGGAAATATCATGACTACAATTGTTTACACCTCTTAAAAAAATTTAAAAGAGAATTTACTAATTCAAAGAAAGACTATTAGTTGATGAGAGACCCACAAAAGGCTCTAAATAGATGGATATGAGATTTTTAGGACTCCATAGCTATATGTTCAGTGTGAGGAAAGAACATGTCATCATTGATCCTATACTATATTCAAGACGTTTAAAAATATTACAACATTAATATGGGTGCTTAGATGAGGAAAAATGAATATATAACCATTATGTTTTATACAATAAGAATTTATAGGATATATTGATGTTACCTAAAAACATATTACTTTGGATAGAAAAATAATTATGCACTAGATAAAATACTCTAGAACATACTATACTATTTCATCTACAACAACTAGATAGAAACAAATATACGACTAAGAGGAGGGTGTATTTACTATTCCCATGACTGCTATCCGATAGAGGAAGCCAAATGCCTCAAGTTGGGGCCAATCACGTAGAGTAAATGGATAATTAAGAGGGACCGACCCTTATAATTTTCTCCCCAAGGTCTAAAAACACTTAATCTTTGGTTGCAAATCTAGTGGCACTTCACATTTAGATGGTGGACTAAACATACTATTTATCCATTATTTTATCTACCTTTAAGAAGTGTAATGAGGTCGCTATATTGGGGCCCAAACAACAAGGCTTTGATTTTAATGAATATTGTCTTTATTACTTTTTAAAACTCTAAAAGGATAAAAGAGTATAATGTTCATACGGAAAGATGGTGGTAGAAAAGGATACCCACAAAGTCTATCCAGAATATAATTAAAACAAAGACGACAATTATTAAAAAGCGAAGCCCACCAATTTAATAAACAATTTGTTTTCAATGTACTTTCAAACTGAACCACGATGAAAGCAAGGGGTCATTCCTCAACTGTCCATTCTCATACAATTCATATGGATCAGATTTCCTCTGCGAATATTCTACCCAGAAAAATGAGTGAAGTTGGTGGGCGCCTACCAGTTGCTCAGCTTTATCTCGTTTGCTTTTATTATTGATGGGATTTTCTCTAGGGATTTTCTCTAACGCCCAGCAATGACATCAATGCCATGAGAGCATTGAGAATGAACATTCGAGAAGGCCGTGGCCTCTATATAACCATTATTGACTGTACAAGATGAAACTTTCCTTCTCCTCACCTGAGAATGATATGGCCATGACATTAATTGATTGAAATGATATGTATTGTTTCGTAGATCAGAAGATTCAGAATTGGACCACTATTGTGTTCTCTTCATATGTCAAAACGTCTCCATGATTTATTGACAAAACGATGTCCAGTTGCAATAAACTCCAATTCCTGTCAATTTTTGTCGATTCAGAAGCACCTAATCACCACCTTGTGGTGTGAACCAGGCAAAGAAAATAATACTAATGGACGAAACTACGGCACCTGTGAAAACACAGGCGGATTTCCGAGGGTTTTATTGGAGGAATATCTCGCCTCCGAAAGAATTGACGGTTATAAAAAAACTAGGGTTTAATTCGACGGCCGACCCTTACATAGATTTTTCTTTTTAATTACGGTTTATCTGTTCTGTATTGCCATTCGATTGTCCTATTGTATATTGGATAGACCGTAAATATTGATGAGAAATTTTTAGAGATGCTATTCTTTTTTATTAAGATAAGTAGGAAAGAAGAGTGTTGATCTCTTTACAAAGCAAATATATAATTTTTCAAATACTATTGTTTTTTTAAATGTTATATTGTCTACTTAGCATGTTGATTGGATATTTGACCTAAATTAGTGTCTTAAATATATTTGTAAAGAAAAAGTCTTAATTTTATTTTACATTTGATATATTATGTAGACATGATTTTAATTTTTATTTAAGAAGTATTTTATTTTATCTACATTGTTTTACATAACTTTTTTTTTTTTTAGAATTATAAAATGTTTTTTCTTTCACTCATATATATCTCCTCCATGTTGCGACTATAGGTTACACCTCTTAGCAAGATTAATTCAAAGTGAAATTTGAATTTTAATTAATTAATATTTACAACAAATGGATTTCTTTGTATTTTGGGTCTTTTTGGTTGGGATTGTTCGACAACTCCTCCTTCTAGCATCCTAATTATTTGAACTAATTTATCTATAATGTAGGTAGGAGTGACTTTTTATATTCTACGATTTTCATTACTTTGTAGTGGCTCATCTTGGATTTGATTTTTAGTGACCCTATTTGTTTTGCCACAAATCTTTCTATTTGATAAGCCATTTGGAGGGCTTCTCATGCCTCATGTGCTTCTTGCATTTTTTTCTCTAGATGATCAACTTCATCATCAATTTACATATCAATTTCTCTGTACGTTTGAACAAGATGACCATCTAGATGAACTTTTGATCTTAATTGATGGGTTGATATTAGGACAATCTTGATCCCAAGTTAGATTGTTGAAAGTTAGGGACATTGATAAATCTTGACGAGGACCTTCATACTTTGAGTCCTCATAGTGAAAATAATTTGTCATCAATGCTAGAGGATTAGTATGCAAATATATTTGAAAGGGAGGAATGGTCACATCACTCAAGTACACATTCCCCTAAGGTCTATCCAAATTTGTCATACTTAGGGATGTTATGGAACACCTCAAAATAAATTGAGTAGATGCAACAGAGTTAAAAGAAGGTGAGATGAAGCTAAAGGTGAAAAGTGATAATGAGAATGAGAATGAGATTTTAGCAGCAAGGATGCAAACAACTCTAGCAGAAGCTTTTGTTGTTCACATCAGGTTCACCAAAATCTGTGATGTTTAGGAACAAGATCCAAGCATGACGCAAAATAGTCAGGTGCTTAGGTGAGACAAGTGATCTGGAATCCCTACATAGGCAACCTTCTAGTCACTCCCACTCCAGTGGTAAGAGTCTGTGAAATGGTGATGGCATTGAGGGGCTTTCCATTTCCCTTAGGGCTAGGATTCAAGGGCCTTAGTAGTATCAATTGTGTCTCTTAGTGATATGTCCTCATCAGCCTCACCACAATCACTATCATCAATTTCTTCTTCTCCTTCTTCCCAATGTTGTTATGGTTGTTGTGTTTGTTGGCCTCTTTGCAAGATGGTTGTTGTTGTATTTATTGGCCTCTTTGCAAGATGGTTGTTGTCGTAATTACTCCATGTTCTAGAGTATAACTTTCTTTGAGACAATCAAATTCTTTGGTAGCATAAAATCAAAAAAATATAAGTCTTCTTCGTTAATTAATTCTTCTTGTTCTCGACTTTTTGTTTTCTCTAGGTTTTGTGTTTTAGGAAGATTCTCTCTTATCTCGTCTAATTTTTTTACCGAATTCCCTCTCACCAAGGGACATCATATGCTTGGCAGAGAGAATATATGTGTTTGAAAGTTTTTGTTGTGCATTGTAGTTTTTCTATGCATCATGACAAAAATAAGGGATTGTATGCCTATGTTTTCTATTAATTACCTTGTGGTGAGATAGAGGACTTAGTGCTTGAATATGAAATTTATGTGAGATTTAATTATGATATTTCTAAATGTAATCTAACTATACATGCATAAATGATGCCTTTCCCAGATGCAATTTCACTATGTGTTTTTTTGTTTTTAGTTTTGATATCATAGTAATAGAAAAAGAACAATGCAATTTATTCTAAGAATGAAAAGCAATCTTTCCCTATACTAAAGTAATTTTCCAATGAAATATAGATCTACTTAAATTTAACTTAATCTATGAATGGAAAGAGAAGAAGAAATATTTTTAGTCAATGCTAAGAACTTTCTTTTTTGAAGATTTTCAATGAAATACAAATTACTTCTCTAAATGCACAAATGTTTTAGAAGAAGAAATGCGACTATTATAAGAAGTTAAAGGGAAAGATGAAATATTTTTTCTCTATACTAAGAATTTTTCTGTTTGAAAAGGTAAATTGTTTTTCATATATATGTAAAATATTGTCTAATTACTAATGAAATATAAAATGAACCTCTATTGGATTGTTCCAATTCTAGGAAAATTGTCCTTAGATGTCCATTTTTTATCCAAATTTCATCTTCCACATTATTGTGGTATTCTACTTGATGATGATAAGAAGTAACCAAATGTAAGAAATTGAAGTAACAAGAAGCTCTATGGATTGTATGCAAAGAATCTTTGTGGCTTGTGAAGTTGAAAAATAAAGGAGGCTCAAGGCGTATAAGAGAATCTTGGTTGGGCAAATGGTTCTACAAATATATATCCTAAAACATATTTAAACTAACAACTGTTATAGGGTAAAAGAGGATGTTGAATGCAAGCATGTAAGTACACTAGATCAAACCCTCTTTCACTACAACATTCAAGGACAAAACCAAGCTAAGTCACTTCAAGATGCAAGAGGAGTCAACTACTGATTTTGTACTCTTTCTCCACATTAATGTGTTTACGATCTTACAATTCAGCACATGCATTAAAGTACAGTTGAAGCCTATCAACACACATCAAACACAAGAAGGAAGACACACCCTAAGCTTGAAGGACCATCTCTAGCCCCCAAACTTAGGAAAACATAAGAAAACACTTGACAGTCACACAAGACACAATGAATATAGTAAGGAAGCATGCAATACACGGAGAAGACAAGAATACAAGATCATTCAAGACACATAGAAGAAATGATTAAGAAGACATAACTAAGTAATTATATGAATATGAATCTAACTAGGAACATAAAACAAAAAGCATGGGGGAGCTCATTTCTACACTTCTTTAGATAACACAAAAACATGCAAAACACACTTGAGGAAGACACATGGAATACATAAGTACTTTATAGTATGTCATCGACACACTATATGTCTTATACATGACAAACACAGGTGATAGGGAGGAGCTCATCATTGAACTCCACTATCTAAGACACGTCAAACACACCTAACAATTGAGTTATGCTACCACAACTGCCAAGGACATGCTTAAAGGTGAATGACTCAAGATCCAACCCTACCTCGTGATGGGGAATTTGATTAAAAAGATGTGCACTAGCTCAAGAGATACACCATCCCACCTTCCATAGAAGGACTTTCAAAATGCAACCTACCTACATCACAGAGATGCCTTACAATGAAAAGGAAGCATGTGCTCAAGGTATACAACCCCACCCTCATTAGGGAGATGCCTTACAGTGAAAAGGAGGTATATGTAATAGATCAAATACACAACCCCACCTACATCACAAAGATACCTTATAGTGAAAAGGAAGTGTATGCAAACACACTTTGTCAATGTAAAAAGTAATTGAACAGTTACTATAATTTATGCCCCCACCTTAAAGTGGTTGATCCCACTTACTAATATCAAGCACATTAAGGTAAAGTGAAAACACACAAGGGAACAAGAGCTTTTGTAAAACCCATGCCCCAAATTGACATGTGCCACGATCACCGAATGATCCCACAAACACATAGATATCATTTGCTAACATAATCAACAAGATATAAGCTTTGGTTAGAAAATCTTACTATAAGATAACAACCAAATCAATTCATTAAAACTATACAGAAACATAATAGACCAAGGGTACACTTGTGGGTTTGGAACCGAGTATAGCCATGAGGTTATAATTCAGGTATCTCAAAACTAGGTGTAGCAACAAGGTGAGATATAAAACAATCCAAAGTGAGTAGAAGAAGATTTAGAGTATTGAAAAGGTTTGTTACAACAAATTTCACAATACTAGTCACAACATGGAGTGATTCTACTAGTCAAGCATTAGTAAATATTTCAACCCCATCTTCATATATCGACTAGCTCCATTTTTGCTTTCTGGCTATAGGGACACATGGTCTTTATTAGTATTTATTTGTTTTCGTCATCCACCGAATAGTAGATCCATTGAAGAATGTAAACATAAAAAATGAGAGAGAAGACAAAAGTGACTTAGGTGCACAACATGGGAAAATGCCCCCAAGACCTTCTACACAATGTTATGCCCCCAAGGCACCACACACAACAATTACAATAAGAGAGGGGGGAGTATAAGAATAGAGAAACAAATAGAAGAAATGGCACAACAAAGATGGTCTCCTTGTATCCTTGACCTTACAAGAGTATCAAGGGTCATCCAAGTAGACCTAAACAACATGGGGAAAGTCAACTCAACACTATCAACATATATATATATATATATGTATATATATGTATATATATATGTATATGTATATGTATATATATATATATATATGTATATGTATATATATGTATATGTATATATATCTATACATATATATATACATATATATATATATATACATATATATATATATATGTATATATATATATATGTACATATATATGTATAGATATATATACATATACATATATATACATATATATACATATATATACATATATATATACATATATATATACATATATATATATATATATATATATATATATATATATATATATATATATATATATATATATATATATATATATATATATATATATATATATATATATATAGGAGGAGGCCACTCTTGAGAGCAACTAAAATATGTGCTACATCAAGTGTGGCTAAATGAGGGAGAAATGCTTACCTGATTCAATGGGATATTTCCTAGCAGACAATCCATATCTATCATCTTAGGATATATCATATTTAGTCTTTGATTTGTTGATATTGTGTTAACATTAGTACACTTATTCACTATCCCCTTAGTGGGTGGAATAGGTGAATTGTTTTGAGTGATCTCGACATCCATTCATAAGGGATTTAATGTGAGAAACCTTTCATCATCCACTAGTGCTTCAAATTTTGAATAGAGAGCATAGGAACGAAGGGAAGGTAAAGTGTTGTTAGGAGAATTGTTGAATTGATCTAAATGCTTCTAGATTTGACTATGTTGATTATTTTTCCCTCAACATTTCAAATCACACTCAGTGATCCATCATCAAGAGAAAGAAAGCAAGAGAAGAGAAACAAAATAATGTATAAAGGGTTTGAACATGCAACTAAAGGAGAACTATCCATTGCCTTCGCATCCTTAGTGATATCCAAGGGACTTGGACATTCAACTAAAGGGAGAAAATCAAGGGTCTTCTCTTCCTTAGTAATATCCTAGGTACTTGAGTAATCAACTAAAGGAGAAAGATTAATAGGATGATCCATAGAGACTTCATGCACTATGGTAGGGATAGAGTTAGATGAATTGCAATGCCCCGCCATGCAACCCTAAAGATAAGTTTAACTAAGCAATAAAAAGAGTGAAATATTTTTTTACATAGAAGTAATGATAACAAAACATAACATAGACTAATAGAAACAAAGTTAAACTAACATCTCTAGGGAATACATAGCTACAATATTACAAATTAACAATAATCAACAACATATAAGATTTAATCAATCAAATAAATCAAACAAACATTTTAGATTACAACATTAGATGAATATATACACATTTTTGTGATCAAGATTACAAGTACAAAATAGTTTATCTGACAAGAGGAATTACATAGTTTCATAGTTATGAAAACTCTTTCTTTTTGAATACATCAAATTACATAATGAATTCCACTGATACACAGATCTAGTTGTGAATAGTATAGATATGTATCTTCAAATATAGGTGCAAATTTGGAAACATGAGAGATACAACTTCTTTACATAGGAGCCACGGTGCCAGAAAACCAATGGAATAAAGCACAACCACTAGACCATGTGAAACCCTGAGGTCCACCCCTCATGCTAGGAGATAACAATAAGGTCCCACTAAGAAAACACACAAGAAGTCAATAGGCTAACAGGTGCAAGGACTACACATGACTCCAACACAACACTAGTTGAAATGAACACCACAAGCAACTCAAGCAATGTACTTCCAAAGGCAAATACACAATGAAAGATGAAAATACAATTAGGGAATGCTAGGTTGTAGTAGGGAGAGTGTCATCGCATGGTCCTAGCATGGGTTATCTAGGCTACCTATCTCTAGAAACTGGCCCCCATCTATGCTTACCCTAGAAGCCTCTCTCTAGGCACTGGCCCATTAGGGTGACACATGCAGAACTGACACATCCTCTCATGAAGACAAGGAGGTTGATCATGCAAACCATGGCATTCTCATCCCATCCTTAGCCTAAATGAGCACTAAATTCATGGGTGAGGCATCCAATTATCTTATTTAGTGTGGAAACTACCCAACCCTCTAAATTTATTATTAAGTTATCACTGAATTAAAAACTTCCAATGGGTTACCCTGGTAACCACTTTGGACATCGGCCCCACATTGAAAGCCACTTGCCTACCTGCATCTAGAAGACCCTAAAACATCAAACAAGACAATTACCATGACAATGACAAATAACATATACAATGCAAGGCATTTACCTTCTTGCATACAAAACATAATCACGGGGACCAATTCTTATATCTTTGGCCCAAAACATAGACCAAGCATGAACTATCACATTCTCATCATGATGCATTTACCATACAAAATACATATCATTTCACATCACACAGAGCAAGGCATTATCCATCTTACATCATCATCATAACCACATGAATAGGAGGCAACATTTCAAGCATGTAGTTCATTCAATTCACATGATGCAAGCATAGCCAACCCCTACACAATCACACCCTCCTAGGCCTCTAGAAACAACTTCCCCAAATAACTCAAACACTTGACACCACTAAACACAATGGGCTCACATCACATTCACTCTCATATGCACATCATAAACTAAGATCCTTCATCAATATTTTCATGATCAATCATCTAACAAATATAAAGTGAATCTATCTCAACAATATAGAACTGTAGCTAATAATTCTCACGACTTATTTTAATTTCATTTAATTAAAATGAATGTAAACAACATGCAAATAACCCTAAGACATACAAATTAAGCACAACAATTATTTACACTATTTACAACTGACGTAGATTTAATTAATAATCTAGACAATTTTGTAAATACTATTAAATATAACTATATAAGCAAGGCTAAAAGCCTATAATATTATAATGTTATAAATATCTTACAAGATACAAAACCCGAAGCTACGATGAAAGAACGTTGTTCTAAGGTTAGCTTGGGAGGGAAGGAATATAGAACAATAAAACATTCCTATAGATCTAACATCTTCATCAAATCTACCACACTTTTAACCACATGCATAAGATAGGATTATCACAAAATGAATTTGTTGAGAAGGCTTTAGAAGCTACCAACAATATAAAATGTAAAAGTATAGACAGAGCATGCAGAATGATTGATGGAATGCCTCAAAGAGAGGCATATGATGGAAAACAATGATCATAGGATATGTACAAATTGAATCTGTTGAAAAATCTTAGAGAAGCCCAATTTGAAAATATAGAGTTATTGGTGACGCAACTAACTGTTTTAACAAACACGAAAGAAGTGAGAGATAGACAGTCACAAAATATTTATATCTTGAAAAAGAGAAACTAGGTATGGATGATTTTTAGATATGATTTAGCTAACTGGGTCATGTGACATATATAAAAAATTTAGAGGAACCCAATTCATAAAACTAAAATTATGGCTAATACAACAGATTGCTAAAACAGAGATGAAATGGCTGAGAGGAAGACAGTCACAAAACAATCATATCTCCAAAATGACAAACTGGGTATGGATAATTTTTGGATACAATTTAGGTAACTAGGTCATACACCATATACCAAATAGTTAGTGGAACCCAGTTTGTAAAATGAAATTTATGGCTAATGTAACAGCCAGCTAAAACAGAGATGAAATGGCTGAGAGGTAGACAGTCCCAAAACATTCATATCTCTAAAACGACGAACTAGGTATGGATATTTTTAGATATGATTTAGGTACCTAGGTCTTTCACCATATATAAAAAATTTAGAGGAACCCAGTTCACAAAATTAAAGTTATGGCTACCGCAATAGACTGTAAAAATAGAGATGAAATGGGTGAGAGATAGACAGTCACATCAATCGGTGATTCATAGAAATGAAATGATATAGACATACATAATTGGATCTTACAATAAGGTTTCTAACCTCTCAAGAAAATTACAATCAACAAGAAAAATTATAAATCAAGCATTTGCTTCAACAAAAAAATGAGACAGAAATTAGAACCAAAGGAACCTGATTTCGCTTCTTGACTAGCTAAAGATTCGATGCTAGGTTCAACTATCGCAGCCACAAACCATTCTCTCCCAAAAAGTTCCATCTACTCAAGATTCTTATGAGAGAGAAACCCCCTCTTAAATACAGCCTAAAAACTCCCTATTTAGAGAAAGAAATCCCCTAAAAGCTTCCAGAAGAATCCTCCCCACATGAGGCAATAACTCTTGCATGAACAATATCTTACAGTTTGCTATTTTTAACATTTTACAACTAGACCAAGATAAATATACTTTATGGCAACACATAAATATTATTTATTTAATTAACTCTAGTTGCAATTACATTTATTACTATTATTATTATTTATTAACTTAACTTCTAGAATAATATATTTTTCATAAACTAAATTTACATAAGGACATTTATATATTTATTTATTTAACAAAAATGCTTCATAACTAATTATTTTATTTTAAGGCAACAATAACCAAAACAATACCAACAAAATAACCCAACTATCAAACTATATCTGACTACTATGCAAGATTAGAAAGCAAGACCACCACAACAATGACTGACCATCTTGGCCAAACTGACAACACTGACAGGATGCACAACTGGATACTCATCCTCTTCAAGGATGATGGCTAGTCTAGGGGACCATATGTTATCTCCATTCAACAACTTCCATTGGTATGAAGGCACGCTTAGACCTGCCAATTCAGGTGGACTCGATGCTTGGTACTTGCAACCTGCAGCAAAGAAAAGTGTCGAATACATACATATAATCATCCATGTAGGCACATAGTTATAGGGAATCGTAGTGTACTAAGATACTCATTATGAGTAATACTACACCGTCCCTTCACAAAACACATCACAAGTATCCACATTAAACAAATTCATTAGTAACTAAACAACTAGATAACACATAGACAGATAATCATAGTAATCACGTAGTAAACTAATTTACATAATCAATTAATCTATAACTGATCACAACATAAGCATACTGTATTAATCATAAAGTATCAAAAGTGTCATTATAGTAAACATCAATGAGTGTCCTCAACTACATCATAACAGTAAGTCTACCATCAACATGGTTATCATACCCTAAGCATTCTGAGTATCTTACCTTCCTCTTCATGCTCCTTAGCCCGACCACCTGCTCATCCAAGGTGAGAATGGAGGGGCACAACATCCTCCCCCTCTTAAACTTGACTTCCTCCTAGAAGTCACAAACTAGGGTGGAAATATAACATATTAGTATTGCAACTTTCTATTGCCTACATACGCATCCCTATTAAGCAATTGTTCATAAAATAGGCACAATCATTCCATAACAATAAGAAGAACATTAATTATTTACCTTTAGGGCTTATCATGTGATCTGCTTATATCTAACCACACATATTTTGAAAGTTTCATATGGTTTAGAGAATTGCATTCACATATACTCAAGGAAAAATACTTCTCATATCTTATTTCCACTATGCTTTTGACTATTTACTAATATACATAGTACAATTCTCCATAGAGTCCTCCCTTGAACATACTCTCAGAGGTTCGAAATGAACATGATAGAAACAACACTTAACACAAAATGGGGCCAACAGAAATAAACCTTCGGAATAGCCACCATAGAGATTTAAAAATAAATGCAAACCCAAGTGGGAAAACAATCAAATCCATCTTTAAGTCACAAAGTGCCGGCAATTTTCAACAATAAATCAAGTAAAAAGAAAAGGGGTTTGGTGACCACTCTTGTCATAAGAAAGTTCAAATAAAGAAAATTCACTATTAACCCCCAACAACACATGAAACAACTATCAAAAATTCAAAACAACCAAGTTACAAAACAAATCCATACCACAGTGTGACTAATTTTAGCGACAAAAAGGGAATATCCACTACACAACACTCAAGGACATAATGTCCGAAATGTGTTAGAGAATGTACACCAACACTCAAATGATTTAGTTAACTACATACTCTTATTTAAGCAACCTTTATACAAAGATTTAAGGCAACACAGTCGCTACTTATATACATACAACTTCTATTTTTAATAGAATACAATTTCTTTTTACTAAGCTATGAACATATGCAATTACTTCCTTATGCGAGAAAATACTTAGAAAGGAAATGTATGATGTCACACACAAGAATAATTCAAAACTATAATTGACTTACAGTATTAAATTCACGATCTCATGGATCCAACACAAGCTCCAATTTGATCTCCTGCACACGGTTCTTACACAAACATATACAATGATAACTTTCATAAATCACAACAATTCTTCCACATGAGGTCATGACCAACTAGGGATTACATATAGATTATCAAACAACCTTGAAAAGATACCCCATACATGATAACATCACATGACCACATGACTCACCAGATGATTAAGTCATACCAATACTTAATTACATGCACTGTCATTCAAGAAATTTATATTGCCAAATATATCATCACATTTTCTGAAATGAAGAAGAAAGAATACATCATAAACACATATGTAAACATGACATAAAGAATTCATTTCTTAAAGAGAAAGTTTGTAAACTTATCAACCTTCTAATTTTATACTAATGCACATAGGTGGGAGGTACTATTACCAACACACCACAAAGAGAAAATCACTTAACCTAGAGCAACAACAACAATCCAAAGGTCTTAGTGTTGCAACCTAGGCTCTAATACAAAGTGTAATGCCCCACCATGCAACCCTAAAGATAAGTTTAACTAAGCAATAAAAAGGGTGATAACAAAACATAACATAGACTAATAGAAAAAAAGTTAAACTAAAATCTCTAGGGAATACATAGCTGCATTATTGCAAATAACAATAATCAACAACATACAAGATTTAATCAATCAAATAAATCAAACTAACATTTTAGATTACAACATCAGATGAATATATCAACATTTTTGCAATCAAGATTACAAGTACAAAATAGTTTATCCAACAAGAGGAATTACATAGTTTCATAGTTACGAAAACTCTTTTTTTTTTAATACATGAAATTACATAATGAATTCCACTGATACATAGATCTAGATGTGAATAGTACAAATATCTATCTTCAAATACAGATGCAAATTTGGAAACATGAGAGATACAACTTCTTTACACATGAGCCACGGTGCCAGAAAACCAATGGAATAAAGCACAACCACCCGACCATGTGAAACCTTGAGGTCCACCCTCTGTGCTAGGAGATAACAATAAGGTCCCACTAAGAAAAAACACAATAAGTCAATAGGCTAATAGGTGCAAGGACTACACATGATTCCAATACAACATTGGTTGAAATAAACACCACAAGCAACTCAAACAACACTTTCAGAGGCAAATACATAATGAAAGAGGAACACATAATTAAGGAATGCTAGGTTGCAGTAGGGAGAGTGTCATTGCATGGCCCTAGCATGGATTATCTAGGCTATCTCTATCTAGAAACCAAACCCCATCTATGGTTATCCTGGTAGCCTTTCTCTAGGCACCGGCCCCATAGGGTAACACATCCTCTCATGAAGACAAGGAGGTCGATCATGCCAACCATGGCCTTCTCATCCTATCCTTAGCCTGAACAAGCACTACAGGCATGGGTGAGGCATCCAATTATCTTATTTAGTGTGGAAACCACCCAACCCTCTAAATTTATAATTAAGTTATCACTAGATTAAAAAATTCCAATGTGTTACCCTAGTAGCCACTTTGGGCACCAGCCCCACATTGAAATTCACTCCCCTACCTACATCTAGAAGACCCTATAACATCAAACAAGACAATTACCATCACAATGACAAATAACATATACAATGCAAGGCATTTACCTTTTTGCATACAAAACATAATCACGAGGACAAATTCTTATATCCTTGGCCCAAAACATAAACCAAGCATGAACTATCACATTCTCATCATGATGCATTTACAACACAAAATACACATCATTTCACATCACATAGAGCAAGGCATTATCCATCTTGCATAAACATCATAACCACGTGAATAGGAGGTAACATTTCAAGCATGCAGTTCATTCAATTCACATGATGCACACATAGCCAACCCCCACACAATCACACCCTCCTAGGCCTCTGGAAACAACTTCCCCAAATAACACATACACTTGACACCACTAAACACAATGGGCTCACATCACATTCACTCTCAGATGCACATCATAAACTAAGATCCTTCATCAATATTTTCATGATCAATCATCTAACAAATATAAAGTGAATCTATCTCAACAATACAAAACTATAGCTAATAATTCTCAAGACTTATTTTACTTTCATTTAATTAAAATGAATGTGAACAACATGCAAATAACCCTAAGACATACAAATTAATCACAACAATTATTTACACTATTTTACAACTGATCTAGATTTCATTAATAATCTAGATAATTTTGTAAATACTATTAAATATAACTGTATAAGCAAGGCTAAAAGCCTATAATATTATAATGTTATAAATATCGTACAAGATACAAAACTCGAAGCTACAATGAAAGAACCTTGTTCTAAGGTTAGTTTAGGAGGAAAGGAATACAAAACAATAAAACATTCCTATAGAGCTAACATTTTCATCAAATCTACCACATTTTTAACCACATGCATAAGATAGGATTTATCACAAAATGAATTTGTTGAGAAGGCTTTAAAAGCTACCAACAATGTAAAATGTGAAAGCATAGACAGAGCATGTAGACTGATTAATGGAATGCCTCAAAGAGATTCATATGATGGAAAGCAATGATCATAGGATATGAACAAAAAAAATTTGTTGAAAAATCTTAGAGAAACCCAATTCAAAAATATAGATTTATTGGTGACGCAACTAACTGTTTTAACAAAGACGAAATGGGTGAGAGGTAGACAGTCACAAAATATTCATATCTCCAAAAAGACAAACTGGGCATGGACAATTTTCATATACTATTTAGATAACTAGGTCGTGCAACATATATCAAAAATTTAGAGAAACCTAGTTTGTAAAACTAAAGTTATGGCTAACACAATAGACTACTAAAATAAAGACGAAATGGCTGAGAGGTAGACAGTCACAAAACATTCATTTCTCCAAAATGACGAACTGGGTATGGATGATTTTTGGATATGATTTAGGTAACTAGGTCATGCACCATATATCAAACATTTAGAGGAACCTAGTTCTTAAATGAAAGTTATGGTTAACATAAAATCCTGCTAAAACAAAGACGAAATGGCTAAGAGGTAGATAGTCACAAAACATTCATATCTCCAAAATGATGAACTCGGTGTGGATGATTCTTGGATATGATTTAGGTAACTAGGTCATGCACCATATATGAAAAACTTAGAGGAACCTAGTTCATAAAATTAAAGTTATTGCTGCCGCAATAGACTATAAAAATAGAGATGAAATGGGCAAGAGATAGATAGTCACATCAATCGGTGATTCCCAGAAATGTAATGATACAAACATACACAATTGGATCTGATAACAAGGTTTCTAAACTCTCAAGAAAATTACATTCAACAGGAAAAATTATAAATCAAGCTTTTTCTTCAACAGAAAAATGAGACAGAAATTAGAACCAAAGGAACCTGATTTCACTTGCTTGACTGGCTAAAGATTTGATGTCGGGTTCAACTATTGCATCCACAAACCATTCTCTCCCCAAAAGTTCCATCTACTGAATATTCTTATGAGAGAGAAATCCCCCCTAAATACAACACAAAAACTCCCTATTTAGAGAAAGAAATCCCCTAAAATCTTCCAGAAGATTCCCCCCACAGGAGGCAATAATTCCTACATGAACAATATCTTACAGCTTGTTATTTTTAACATTTTACAACCACACCAAAATAAATATACTTTATGGCAACATATAAATATTATTTATTTATTTAACTCTAGTTGCAATTACATTTATTACTATTATTATTATTATTTATTGACTTAACTTCTAGAATAATAAAATTTTTATAAACTCAATTTGCATAAGGACATTTATATATTTATTTATTTAACAAAAATGCTTCATAACTAATTATTTTATTTTAAGGCAATAATAACAAAAACAATACCAACAAAATAACCCAACTATCAAACTATACCTAACTACTATGCAAGATTAGCAAGCAAGACCACCACAACAATGACTGACTATCATGAACAAACTGACAACACTAACAGGGTATACAATCGGATACTCATCCTCTTCAAGGATGATGGCTAGGCTAGGGGACCATATGTTATCTCCATTCAACAACTTCTATTGGTATGAAGGCACGCTTAGACCTGCCAATTTAGGTGGAGTCAATGCCTAGTACCTACAATCTGTACCAAACAAAAGTGTCAAATACATACATATTAATCATCCAAGCAGGCACATAGTGAAATGGAATCGCAGCGTACTAGGGTACTCATTATGAGTAATACTACACTATCCCTTCACAAAACACATCACAGGTATCCAAATTAAACAAATTTATTAGTAACTAACCAACTAGATAACATAGATAGACAATCGCATTAATCACGTAGTAAACTAATTTACATAATCAATTGACCTATAACTGATCACAACATAAGAATAATGTATTAATCATAAAGTATCAACAATGTCATCACAGTAAACATCAATGAGTGTCCTCAACTACATCATAATAGTAAGCCTACCATGAACATGTTTATCATACCCTAAGCATTCCAAGTATCTTACCTTCCTCTTCATGCTCCTTAGCCCAACCACCTTCTCATCCAAGGTGAGAATGGAGGGGCACTACATAAATTCTCATTATCTATCCATGGAATGCTCTTCATTAGAGGCCTAGGTTTTTCACTCACTACTGCTCCATCCTTCAAAGAGAGAGCATTAGAATGAAGAGAGCATAAGGTTGGAAATGTTGTAGTGACTTTATTGATATGTTTGAAATGATACAAAGTAGTGGTTTTTATACAAGAATGATACAATTCATAATGACTATCATTCCATTTTGTTGTTACAACCAATTTATAACTGCTTGTTCTAGTTTGCCAGTTTGACGTTGTAGTTTGTATAACCTATTTATAACTACAACATTAACAATGTAATACTAACTATTATGCCAACATTCCCCCCTTATTACTTTGTTCCTGCAATAGTATCAAGGGACCCCCCCTTAATTCTAAAATACTCAACAAAGCTAATTACATAGAATGAATACATATTTATAGAAGATCTTCTCCCAAAGAACAAATCCTGAACCAAGTGGGGCTCCATCATGCTATCTCGTCTAGCCTCAGAAAGACATAGCTTTGAGCTATGTTCTTGTGCTCTTTAGTCCCAAGCTCTCTAATCACAGAGTCTTGAATTATTTGACAATGAACCCTAAGAGATATGGCAGATCTCTACCATTGTCTAGTGACTGCGAAAGGGTATAATTTAAGATTATATACTCTTTGAAGCTCGTTGGACAACAATCCATATTGAGCTCAACACCAAATCCCAAACCTGTCTCTAAAACTAAATC
Source organism: Cunninghamia lanceolata (assembly GCA_027924645.1). NCBI lineage: Eukaryota > Viridiplantae > Streptophyta > Pinopsida > Cupressales > Cupressaceae > Cunninghamia > Cunninghamia lanceolata. The sequence continues at coordinate 2,494,827 of BSBN01001660.1, read as the reverse complement.
TTCACAAAACATACTGTTAGTGCCTGAATTGACTGACAGTTTTTGAGCAATTTTCATGCAGGCACCTTCCTTAAAAATGTTCTAAGTGTTGGACCTCCTCAGGATTTTTCAGCTGCAGCATCATATTTTCCTGAGGAGGAGGTCATCATCATCATATTGTCTTCGACGATGGTCCGCGTCATCATGTTTTCTGTCGACCGATTTTTCATCAGGATCATCATGTTTCAATATCGGGTGATGTTTGGATATCATCCTGATCCTGCTAATGAGCTACAGTGTGCCCTGATTTGCTTGCGGGGGTGATTTTTCAAGTATCTGGTGATTTTCTAAATATCACCTTGCCCTTTTATGATGATGATGTCACCTCGATCTTCTGAAGGGGTCATTTTCTAAGTTGTTCGACCCGACCTATTTTTCTTTAGGAGGGTCGTCATCATCATCATCATATTTCCGGTTATCGCCGTGTTGCTTGCGAGGGTCATCATATTGTCTACCTGCATGATCTTTCGCTGGGGTGATATTTTAACATCGGGTGATCTTGGTTAAGATCATCCTGATGATGTTGCTGTAAAGTTCTAAGTGCGACCCGATATTCATCGTGGTCATCATATTTTGGACGTCAGGATGATCTTAGTCAATATCATCCTGATGTTGTTGTATCACTTCATGTTCGTTGTTTTATCATCCTGATGATGCTGACGTCATTCTTACGTTAGGGTGATATCCACTTTTCTGCCTGTCTGCATCATGATATTTCTGAAGGGAGATATCCACCTGTCGGCTTCGTGCATTATCTAGTGGGGGTGATCTTTTCAAATATCTGGCATATTCATCTATCACCCCGATCTTATGGTGGAGCTACAGTGCAGCATGATATTTGTGCATCAGGATGATATTTCCAAATATCCGATTATCTTCCGAATATCATCCTGATGTCGATATGATGATGACGTCATCAAGGTCCGGGGGGGTCATATTTCTAACACTGATCATCTTGTGGAGATCCCCTGATATTTGCAAACATGATGATGACGTCATCTGGATATGAGGAGGTGCGCAGTAGGCAGATATGCTGATGACATCAGCAGGATATGACGATGACATCATCAGGATGTTCATCGGCCAGACATTTGGTATTGGCTAAGCAGGAGGATCTTCCTCCGATGGATCAGGTTGTGCCGATGAAGGCAATTATCATGCAGGTTATATTGCGATATGATGCTGACGTCAGGGTGATATTTCAAGCGACAGGATATCATGCTGCTGAAGGATAATGATGATGAAGTCTTATACTAGCGTCGTCAGGAGCAAAAGCACCGACATCATATATGCTCGTGGTCTAGTATATAAAGTGTTAAAGAGGTCACCACGGGGTGCATGTGGGATAATTGATATCCTGCATATTTTCAAATATCATGACGATGAATCTTGGCGGGAAATGGTTGCGATGCACAATTGATGTTTTTCCCAAGGCCGCGGGTTGGTGCGCCATTAATGGCGAAGGTTGCAGAGGTATGGACGGATCTGGTACCCGATTGAAGGTGTACATCAACGGACAGTGGCGCAGGGCTCGAGGTTTCTTCCTGTCTCCTCCCCTACCTACTACATTCATGTTTGGGTGCCAATCTGGTAATGCGTTGAGCGCCATTTTTTTGATACTGTGTATCTGGCGGGATTTTTGGTCAACCATGTAATTAATTGCTGTGGTACACTACCTGGCTGTTATAAGCAGGAAGTGTTACTCATTTTTGGTTGTTGAAAACTGGACATTTTGGCTCTGTAATAAGATACAACTGGTTTTGGTTGCTCTGTGCAGCAAACTTGTGAGTTTATGTATCTCCTATTGTACGATTTGGCATGAATCCACTGATTTCATGGTTAATCTTATATGAATAATGCTGTGTTTGCATGTGTTATGCTGATTCTGTCTCCAGTTTTGCATGTATCTTTCTTACTGCAATAGGGATGCCATAAGTATAGACAGCTTAACACTCTTCATTGGGAGATATCTGTAAGGCAGATATCATGTGTATTCCCCCTGAAATCCAGTTTTAGCTATTCATGCTGATCATTCACAGGTGTATGTCTACCGACTCCAAGCCCTGGATAGGCACCAATCTAGCTCTGTGTTGAGGTTATACACCATGTCCAGCTTTGCATCCAAAATTCAAACTAAACCATCTCTTCCTTCCATCTGTTAGTTGTAGGATTAGGAGTAGGAAACCCTTGCATGCTCTCATCCCTAACCAGACATATATGTCCAAGAACGTTGCCCACCTTGTGATCTATCATACAGATCTTGGTCCATACATGAGAGTATTCTGCCTATTGTTGTCAAGTTAGATCTTTCTATCTTTGAGCTAGTCAAGGTTACATCTTGAGTTATAGGGATACCCCCCTTGGTGCGGCAGAACCAGAAGTGAAGGGGAGGAGCTCACGCAACCTCCTGTATTAGTTGGCTGAATCTGCCTGTGCATTAGAAGTGGCAAACGCTAATGCTGATTCAAAAGAAAAGTCAACACATACATTCTTCAAATCCACTAGCATCAACAAAGAAAAGCAAAACAACCAAAACCAAAAGTGCTTCTTATGCAAAGCATCATCTCAAAGTGAGAAGCTAACTTGAGATGATGGGAAATCCTCCATCCTCTGATGTCGCCTGCCTCCAATATGACTCTATTACACTTTATCCATATGATATCTTTGATGAGTCTTTAGAGGCCTTGTCAGATGTGGCATGAATGATCTCAAGATCACAAGCATTTGATAACATAATGCAATTTCAAAACATTATAAAAATGAAGGTTTTAGATTCAATCGAAAAATACACCTTTTTCCAAAATACCTCTTTCTAAATGGATTATTCTTGCATGGTTTATTTCTATTTCCATGCTTCTTCCACGGTTCAGCCTCTGTAATCTTGATTCATGGTTCGAGATTTTCTGGGAGGAGATTTTCAGCCAACAAAGTGGGCTCTTCCAACGCTTTGGAAAAACACATTCACATTTAAATGCCTTCCTCTATAGTTTGCACAGCAAGTGATTTGGATGCAGCAGTTCAAAAGAAAGAAATGACTTACACAAACTTCTCACGTATTTATCGTTCACTCATGCTAGATGCAAGAATTAATTTGAAATATATCTATATGCCTTGAAATATAAATAATAGATGCTTGGAAATGAATCTGGATACCTTTATCAATGCAGATTTGAATGCCTTCTTCAACAACTTACTATGTCTTCCTTCATGATCTTCATGATTCCTTCACATTTGTACAAGGCTCTTTCCTCAAAATCCTACAACCTCTTTCCAATAGTTGGGCGGTTCAGATCATCAAGAAATGATGATGGCTAGGGCAGAAATAAATACAGATTTGATAAACTCCTTTTGGTGTCTCTTTTCCACTCAAAAATAACCCTTTCCTTAGTGCATTTTATTAAACTCATATCCCAAACATGGCTAGCATGATTTTGTTTGGCATGGATAAATGATCATAAAAAACCCAAGCGCTAGAAATGAAGAATGGAATGCCTCTTTCTAAACATACTTACAACTAGATTTAGAAATATGGATTGCAGATTTTAATAGATTTTAATGCTTCATCTAATCCCAATGTTGGTTTCTCCTTATTCTACATCATGCCACATCTTTGCATTCTTTAGTCCATATTCCATGTTCACCGAGCCTCCTTTACTCTTCACATAATTTTAATTGCAGGCTGCTTGGACCAAGTTTTTTGAATTTGATATCCTTATCATAGTGGACATAATGGATGAAGGATACAGATTACACTGCAAGCTCTGATAAATGAATCTACACCAAACTACAACAATCTCTGGTGATGCACAACATGACTCCTTCCAATGCCTCACATCGTACAAGACTGCTCTGATACCATATGAAAATAGGGCAGTGAATTTATTGATATGTTTGAAATGATACAAAGTAGTGGTTTTTATACAAGGATGATATAGTTCATAATGACTGTCATTCCAGTTTGTTATTGCAACCAATTTATAATTGCTCATTCTAGTTTTCCAATTTGACGTTGCATTTTGTATAACCATTTTATAACTGCAACATTAACAATGTAATACTAACTATTATGCCAACAAGGTGATGTTAAGGGATGTGTCAATGATTTCATTCTCTTGTGCCAAAATGTCCTCATAAATGGGAACAACTTTGGGAGAGAGATCATAAGGTGAAATAGACAAAACTAATTTACCATCACATGTATTAGAGACTAGATCCAGGGTATGGTCCTGACCTTTAGCAATAGGAGTCATAGTGGAATGTCTAATAGAGATAAAGTCATCTAGGGCTTCATCTAACATATTGAATTCATCACTACTAAATGATGCATCATATTTATTATTATCTATGAATTTAGTGACATTCAATTTTTCATGTGAATTTCAAAGTTAGATATACAACAAACAATTTCATGTGTGGAACATGTAGAAATGTCAATGTCATGTATATATGCTATTTGATTTAAGACTTCAGGATGCTTATTAGTGAATTTGTAGAAATTTTCAATATCTATGATGTATGCAAACAAATCTTCCAAACAAGAATAACAAGAAGCATCCATGATGAAAATATGATAACTCGTTGCACACCCAAACACTAGTTTGAGGAAATATAGTTTTTGAAGATCTTAAACACACTAATTTTACTACAAACAAAGTGAATATGATGTGAAGAGTGATGTATAACAATGTAATGTAAATGATTTTAGGATTTGCATAAAGTATGAAAAGAGTGTTAAAGCCTTTAATGTTGAAATACACAATGTGTAATTGCAAAATTGTGATTCTTGAGATGAAAGATGAGAAATGGTGCAAAACTTCAATGCAAAATTAGATTTAAATGAATGTGTATGCTGGCAGTAAAATCTGAAATAAGATTTTCACTACAAAACCTAGCTTTGCAAATGACTAGGTTATAGAAAAATGCAAGTTTTCAACAAAACCCTAGCATATGACATCTTGAAATGCAAGATGTGACATCATTAAGTGATTAATTGCTATAATATGGATCAGATCTGGTATATAAATTAGAAATTCAAATGTTTCAAATGATATGCAATGAAAATAATGCACAATTATGCCTTTATGCAAGCTTAGAATGCTTATTTGTTCACTTTTTTCAAAATTATGCAATATTTTTCCATGATAAGTGATAATTATGCTATGAATGAATGCAAGATCTAAATTCAACACTTAGCAAGATGCAAATGCTCAATGCTACAAGTTCTCCAAAATGTTAAATAGGAAAAAGGGATGAAGGAGACAAGCATGCACACAAAATCAAACCCTCTTCCATAATAACATTCAAGGACAAGACCAAGCTAAAATCACAACCAAAGAGAGGTGGACTCAGCTACAGATCTTATGCTCTTGTTTTCTAAGGAAAGATGTGATTCAACTAAGTTTTTTAATAAAACCTTGGGCCAATCAATGCACTAAACCCTAGAATTGAGATAATCAGCTTATAATAGATAAACAACAATGGGGTAAGTGCAATAAGATGGGGGGCCAAATAGGGGTCTTAAGTGGCAACTTTTTTTCCAAAATCAGGAAATACTGGCATTGGATGAGAAATTGAGCATAGTTACACTCAAAATTTAGAGATACAACCAAAACAAAGTTCGTAGTACTCCGAATCTACTTTCTAAACTACTAATTTTTTTTTAAAATGGTATAGATTAAGTGGTTCAAAAGAGGGAGCCACAGAAATTGGTGTTGTTTCTATCAAAAAAACATAACGTAGCATTTTTGTGGCTCCCTCAAAAGGTTAACTTTTTTTTGGTATTTTTAAAATTGCTTCATTAAGAAATTAGCTAACAACATGTAGTTTATGCGCAATTGTTTTTAAATATTTTTTTATGAATATTTATTTTTTTACTAATTTTCAAAGTGGACACATCCTATAAAATATAATTTTGGCCATGCTACCCCTATAAATTTTGAAAACTAATTGAAAATCATTTTTTCTTTTTTTTTAATATGTGTAGAATGGAGTCTAGTTTCTAAAAATGTAAATTTTTTGAAATTTCAATGAAAGGTTAATTTACAATGAAAAAAAGACCAAATAGTGGTTTTTGCCCAAAACCGGACACACAAACAAAAGAAATTAAAGATGAAAGGATTAACATTGTGAAAATGTGAAAAAAATTACATCATTAAATAGCTAAGAGAAAGCCTAACATTATCGAGGTGTTCAATTTTTTTGACCTTGAAACACATGCAAATCTGAGGGTTAGCATGAACAAAATTATGTGAAATCTTGATGAATCCAAAAAAACACATCTGTGGATGTTGAAAAGGCACTCCAAGCCTTTAGGTTGGAAATCCAAAGCAAATCCCAAGCCCAAGGCTTGTGATTCCTAAAGCACAACATAACATGAGGGCGTTATAATGCGAGCACATTATAACGTGAGCGTGTTATGACGCGAGTGCGTTATAATGCAAGCATGTTATGTTGTGCTTTTTGCTTTTTTACATGTTTGCTGGTGTTTTCTTAGTTTGACATAACGTGAGTGCATTATAACGCACTAGTGTTATGTCTTCCTTTGAAGGAGATATGTTCAAATTTCATAAGTATGTTTCATGGATGTTTATATCTATTCTTGTAGGTATGTATGCATCTTTGTATGTATGTATGTTTGTATGTATGCATGTAAGTATGTAATTGTTTTGGTTTTCGTGTATATAAGGACCTGAGCCTATATAGTTTTGAGGGTTGAGGGTTGAGGGAGTAGGGGTTAACTAATAGGTAGAGGGTAGAGGGTTGAGAGTTAACATTTAGGTTGTTGAGTGTATAAGATTAAGTGTGTAAGTCACGGGGATTAGGGTTTAGGGATTACAATATGGATTGAGGGTATATAAGGCATAGGGTGACTTGGGTTGAGAGCACCTATGGTTTAGGTTTAATTGAAGTATAGGGTTGAGGCACAATATTTGAGGTTTAGGATATAAGGGTGAGGTTATATGGTCTAGGGATGAGGGTTTGAGGGTGTAGGCTTCAGGTTTAAGGTATAGGGTTGATGATTGAGGTATTAGGGCATAATTATATTGTTGAGGGTATAGGGTTGAGGGTTTAGGGAAAGGTTTTAGGGTTTAAGATATAAGGGTTAAGGGCTGAGGGATAGGGTTTAAGGTTTAGGGGTAAGGGATTAGGGTTTAAGGTATAGTGTCTTGGGTTGAGGGTTTATGAATAGGGATAGCATTTAGGGATTGGGGATGAGGGTTGAGGGTTGAAGGATTAAGGTTTAAGGTATAACTTGTTGAGGGTTGAGTGTTTAAGGATAGGGTTTAGGGTTTAGGGTTGAGGGATTAGGGTTTAGAATTAAGGGATTAGGGTTTAAGGAATAGTGTTGAGGGTTGAAGGTTTACGGTTGAGGGATTATGGTTTAGGTTTTAAGGAATATTGTTGAGGGTTGAGGGTTCAGGATTAGGGTTTAGGGTTGATGGATTTGTTGATAACTGAGAGGGGGGGTGAATCAGTTATCCTAATTATTTCCCTTTTTGAACTTTATTGTTAATTAATGCAGCATTGAATCAAACACAAAAACATTGCCATGAAATAAGAAACACATGACACAGTATTTTTGACGTGGAAACCCTGTTAAGGGAGAAAACCACGGGGTGATTAACCCAAAAATTATTCTTTGTTAGAAGAATAGGAAATTACAAAAATGGCACTTGCCAATTAGGGCTCACTGCCCGAGCACACTGCTCACAAAGAGGCCCACTGCCTACAAGGAGACACACTGTCTACAAAGTAATAAGAATCACAGTCTTGAACTGATTGGAAGCATCTGCATATGCTGGAGTTCAGTTCCGGTTAGGCTCAGTACACTGATCTGTTGCACTTCATCTTTCCTTTGTTCTTTATTCTGCTATCCTTTCACATACCAGATCTTTCTTGCTACTTCTGCTCTGTTCTGCACTTATTCACATATACCTTCACACAATCATACACTTCACAACTAAATCCATCCTCTATATATATCCGCACAAGTAATTTCATCACTTTTCTAGTCGGCATCCAGAACAGTCTAGTTTCTTACAAACTCTGTTCTGTCGGCTGAATCCTTGCTCACCAAGTAATGCGGATCAAGCATATACTTGTAGATATCATTAATCATGTCGGCCAAACATGATTCATGCCTTCACAACCTTTATCATCAACAGTAACACATCCGGAAAGTAGTTTGATACTCTGTCAGTCAGTTCTTCCTCTGTTTTCACTGTCTCTCAGGAATCCGGTACTCAACTATTCATATCTTTTTCCTTGTCCATCACCGGAGGATAAATCCTTGGAATATACCACTCAAGGTAGTCCTCTTCACTTCCCCAAATCCGTACTGCACCAAGACACTTCCTCTGAGAGATCCGGACCAATCTGTCGGACCTTGCCACATGCTCTGTTCTTGTTCACCGGACCACAACAATCTTCATTCTGACTTCCGGTAGAGACACACCATGACTTGCGGATATGTGGGATGACCTTTGTTGCCATCAATGACAACAACCATGAATCCATATAGTGTCTCTTGCCAACAATCTCCCCCTTTGGCATTGATGGCAACACTTAGTGAAAAATGACTAAGTGTTTACACTATGCTCCCCCTTTGCTGATGCTCTGTCTTTATATACAATTTACGGAACTCCTCCTTAGTTGGATTCCTCATTTTTCACTGCTCCTCACTCCCCCTTTGACATCAATGGCAAAGGGTAGGGTCCGCACACCAAAATTTTCAAAAATTTTCTATACATAGCCGCATATTTACATACTCACATATACTGAAGAATGTCTGCAAAGGAGGTCTTCAATTGGATCAGTTCTGTAGCCCAACTTTGCTTCATTCTATCCAAAATTGAGATGTGACCACTCAACAAAAATGCCAAAGCTTCTGCCCTCTTGAGATCTGTCGGATCATTTGTTTGGGCGGTGGTCTGAGCATCACTGATGGCCTCATGCATAGTTTCTAACTTAGGGATTATAATCCTTCTAAGTTCTCTCATCCGGTTAGTGATATTCTTCCTTTCCTTCTCAAGATTCTTTATTTCATTCAAGACTGCAATAGTCTGACATTCTTGATTTATTATGGAGGAAGAGAGAGGATCAAAACTTTGAGATAAACTTTGTAGCTTGTCCTGTTCCTCTTTTATTTTCTTATCAATTGTTGTTGTTGCCTTTGACCAGGATATACAAAATTTGTAAATGTCACCGCCATCCTTAAGAGCATTTTCTAAGCTCTTTATTCCAATACTCATATTTCTCCTATCGTTAGAGATTAATCCTAATACTTCTGAAAATCTTTTATCCAAAAATTCCTTCCGGACCTTTTCTTCACCAGATTTTTCTAGAGATTCAAAATGTGTACTAATACTGCTGACTAAGGTTTTGAGATTACCGGAAGAGGAGGCTGTGGGATCCTTTTGAAAAGATGGCATGATCTTTTCTAGCATTCCAGATGCTACCTCCATAAGCTCACAGTCTTCCATGTGAGATTTCAGCAGTTTCTCTTTGACTTTCTCATTTGCAAATGAGGCTATTTTCATTGTTTGCACCGGTGACAAAGAGTCAAAATCTAATGGTCCTTTTAGCAGGTCCGATTCATCAATTTCTATAGTGGCTTTTGTCAGGAATTCTTGAACAGTTTGTGCAGTGTCTCTTGCCGGAGACAGATGTTTCTTCTCTTCTGTAGTTTTGTCCTTTTGAATCTTTTCTCCTTCCTTACTCTTACCACTTTCAGTCATGGTTTTCTCTGTTAGGGTGCTGTCAACCTCTTTTTCTTTAACTGCTACTTCTTTCTCCTGTAGTTTCTCTTCTTCTTGGGATCCGAAGACTGTAGGGGAAACCGGAGGAGAGATGTTAGTCTGTTCAGGGCCCACTTCTTCCGGAGCAGATGATTCCAAATCCGCAGCTGTTTCTGCACCTAAGTCCTCTACAACAGGAAGATTGAACCTTTTGAAGGCCTTCTAGAGGATCTCTTCTGTCTCTTTGGCCACTTTGTTAGTCTCACCAAGCATGAGTTGATTCATCCTGGCTTTACTTCTGAACTCATCTTTGCAGTCTTTGAAGATTATGTTCATTGTCTTGGGATCAATTTGAGGATATAGCTGAATAGCTATCTGCTCCCGGATCTCAAGATCTTTTGCATGAGCATTATTCTTTCTTATTTCTAATTCCTTTTCTAGGCTTTTAGGAATAAGAGATATGATCTCAATGAAAGCCTTATTGTATATGTTCAGATATTTGACTGTGGCTTCCTGCAGAATCTTTTGGTCAGCCTCATTGTAGTCATCATAAAATTCAGTCATTGGTTGAAGGTTTCCATCCACCGTAACCGACTTGATTACACTCTCTAGAGACAGAGTGGGCTTTTCAACAGATACCTCTGCCATTTCATCCTTGTCTTGGCCTGTGGAGGGTTTACCGGATCCTTTCTTCTTCTGCTTCTTTATTTCTTTTACTCCCTCATCTGACTTTGTTTCCTCTTCATCCTTTTGGCTTTCATAAGCCCTTGTGGCTTTTGTCTTAGATCTTTTACCGGATGCCTGGACTTCCGGTTTTGAGCTTTTGGTTGTGGGAGGTGCAGATCTTTTTGATGATCTGGTTTAGGTGGAAGTTTCAACCGGAACACTTTCTTTACTTTTCTTTTCTTCCTCAGCCTTCCTCCTCTTTTCCCGGCTGGCATCAAGTGCCTCCTTTGAGATGCCTAGGCCTTGAGCAATATGCTCTACTTCTTTTCTCACCTTTCTCTTTATCTCAGGTTCCCTGAGTTCTACATGGATCTTTACACTCAGCTCCTCAAAGGTTCCAAACCTTTCTGCCTTTGGATCTTTGGGCTGACTTAGCATGTGTTGAACATGCAGCTCCACTATCTGTTCATCCACTTCATACCCCATGGGCATGATCCAGACAGTCCTTGGCTCCACTGCCTCCATTAGGCACTGATCAGTGTCCACCATAAAGCACACTAAGTCTTTGTATTTTTCAACAAGAGACTGGGGAATTCTTTCTCTTGTTTGCATCATGCTTTGGAAGTTTTTGAAGTATCCCCATAGGGCTGTATTTCTTGCTTTGGCATCCCCAAGCCCATGTAGATAGTCTCTTATTTGGACTGCAACAGGTTTGTCATTCTGCCATACCCATCCACTTGATCCAGGCAGCTCATTCATGAAGTAGAAGAATAGACATACAATAAGAGTACCATACTTAAAGGAATTCTTCTTGTCCTTCTTGATTTTCTGTATATTTTCCATTAATTGGCTTAAGAGCAGTTCGCAGAGATCATATTCTACATTCTTCCTTAGCATCTCATAGGCAGTATATACTGCAGTTCCGAATACAGAATTCTCCCTGCCGGAGTGATAGATCTTGTATCCTATTATCATGGACACATACTTGATATCCGGATCAGAAATATCTTCAATGGTCATTGCCCTCTTATCAAATTTTGATCCGGTGGCCTCAGTTACAATGTTATTTTTGACAGATTTGAGGATAGGTATCCCTCCGGAAGAGTATAGACCAGTTACTGCTCTAATTGCCTCTTTTGTGATCTTGCAGGGTCTATCCAGCCATAGGAAGTTGTCATGCATCCTGCTCAGTACATACCGGACCCATTCATCTTCTTCAAAGCAGGGGAAATGAATAAATTGCTCAAATTGTTTCTTCTGGATATCCTTATATTCTGGTTTAAGCTCAAAAGCATTGTCTATCAGTTGCTTGTGATAGAGATCTCTCAATTTGAATTCCCCAAATTCCTCAATGCTTGCATGTATGTAAACCCTAATGTCTTCTGTGTGTAAAACTCTGTGAGGAACACTGGAAAATGCTCCTAAGGGATCTACCTCCAATGACTTGTATGGATGTTTCTTAAATTTAGGTCGGGGCCTATCTGAGATTTTCACTATATTTGGAGTAGCCATTTCTTCAAAGATTTGCAGTGACATAATGAAAACTGAGAATACCTTATGCCCCTTCAGTTTGCATGGAGTGGTTGGATTGATTTCTTTATGCAATGACTTCGGCAGGAGATCTTTAGTGTGCTTGATGAATCTTGTTGCAGAGCTCCACTTTTCACTTCTTCTTGAGTGCAGAATGAGCAAATGCTTTTTGAGAAATCCCTTATATTGCTCCGCAAACCCTAATATCTGATGGCAATAAATGCTCGACCTATATTATTCCAGTTTGCCTTATCCGGATAGCTTGGAGTATCTCGGATCAGTCCTGATCTGTGAACATCATCCGGATCTTTCAATCATGAATAAATCAAGGTGACACATTACAAGAACATCCCAAACACTCTGTCCAATCCGCAGAATAAGACAATGCACTTCCGGATCTCTCCGGATCTTTTTGTAATCCTCTGTCATACCGGAGCATCTCCCGGAACAGGTCTTACTTGATCGATCACAGCTTCTTCATATCTCCATGCGGACCTCTGAAATCTTATCTGGATCATCTCAAGACTTATATCTTTAAACCCTTTACTCCGCATCTTGTGCCACATCCGGCACCACTTGATTGGCTGGGGGAACATGATTTTCTTTGAGTCTCCCCCTGAACCAGAGCTCACTTTTTAATTTCTGGAAGAAATATCAGCACCAGAGTCTGGTGCGGATCCAACCTCTACATTCTCTGAACTTTTCTTCACCCATATCTTGCTCATCTGATTCCTAACTTCATCCGCATTCATCTTTTGTTTACCCTTGTCTTGATTCTGATTATACACCGGACCTCTTTTGTCCTGATTCTTGCTTCTGCAGACTTTAGCATTATGACCGGACCTATTACAGATTTGGCAAATAACATTTCTTTGCATATTTGACTGATAACATCTTGATTTGCATTGATTAGCCATATGACCTACTCTATTGCATGTAAAGCATCTACCTTTGAATGAATTGTTTACTTGCATATTTCTGCATTCATGGGATTTGTGTCCATACCTTTTGCAGTTAAAGCACTGTCCGGAGAAGGATGAATTAATCTGATTCATTCTCTTTTTGCACTGATTAGCTTTGTGACCAAAGTGGTTGCAGCTGTGGCAGTATCCATTGAAAGATGGATATCTTTGAGCATTGGGCTGTCTTACCGGAGGTCTTCTAGGTCTATTCCTTGGATTTTCTAATCCAAAATTCTTTTGACCGGATCCAGAGCTTTCTCCTTTCTCATATCCCAAACCATACTTGTCATCTATCCTCTTTTGACTTCCAAGAAGAACTTCAAGTTGAGCAGAACTTATCTTGAATTTCTCTTTATATTCATTTGTTGTTTGAAGGTCTCTTTTGAGAGAGGCAATTTGATCCTCAAGTTTTTCTTCATTATCTTTGGCGTCTTCAAGATCAGATTCAAGATGTCTGATAATCCTGTCCATCTGGTGGCATTCTTCTAATTTTTCTTTAAGAGATTGTCTTAGATTATCTTCAGCTTTTCTTTTTTCTTCAATCTCTTGAGTAAACTTTATAGTTCCTGATTCCATTTCATGTCTTAACATAATGACTTCTTTTGATAACTTTTCACATAACCTGGTTTGCTCAGTCAATTCTTCATTTGTATTGCTTTCTTCACTTTGTCTTGCCAATTGTTGGAGCAGCTCCTTTCTCTTTTTCATAGAGAGACTTAATTTGTCTTTTAATTCTCTCATGAATTCATCAGCCTGTTTGAGTCTTTCCTTTAATTCATTGACTTCAGAATTTGACTGTTCAAGATCCTCAAGGGCAGTCTTGAGTTGCTCCCTTAAACCATATGCATCCATTTGAACTCCCAGATCTTCCTCAAGCTGTTAGGCTCTATTAGGAGGAACTTAGCTCTGATACCAATTGTTGATAACTGAGAGGGGGGGGGTGAATCAGTTATCCTAATTATTTCCCTTTTTGAACTTTATTGTTAATTAATGCAGCATTGAATCAAACACAAAAACATTGCCATGAAATAAGAAACACATGACACAGTATTTTTGACGTGGAAACCCTATTAAGGGAGAAAACCACTGGGTGATTAACCCAAAAATTATTCTCTGTTAGAAGAATAGGAAATTACAAAAATGGCACTTGCCAATTAGGGCTCACTGCCCGAGCACACTGCTCACAAAGAGGCCCACTGCCTACAAGGAGACACACTATCTACAAAGTGATAAGAATCACAGTCTTCAACTGATTGGAAGCATCTGCATATGCTGGAGTTCAGTTCCGGTTAGGCTCAGTACACTGATCTGCTGCACTTCATCTTTCCTTTGTTCTTTATTCTGCTATCCTTTCACATACCGGATCTTTCTTGCTACTTCTGCTCTGTTCTGCACTTATTCGCATATACCTTCACACAATCATACACTTCACAACTAAATCCATCCTCTATATATATCCGCACAAGTAATTTCATCACTTTTCTAGTCGGCATCCGGAATAGTCTAGTTTCTTACAAACTCTGTTCTGTCGGCTGAATCCTTGCTCACCAAGCAATGCGGATCAAGCATATACTTGTAGATATCATTAATCATGTCGGCCAAACATGATTCATGCCTTCACAACCTTTATCATCAACAGTAACACATCCGTAAAGTAGTCTGATACTCTGTCAGTCAGTTCTTCCTCTGTTTTCACTGTCTCTCAGGAATCCGGTACTCAACTATTCATATCTTTTTCCTTGTCCATCACCGGAGGCTAAATCCTTGGAATATACCACTCAAGGTAGTCCTCTTGACTTCCCCAAATCCGCACTGCACCAAGACACTTCCTCTAAGAGATCCAGACCAATCTGTCGGACCTTGCCACATGCTCTGTTCTTGTTCACCGGACCACAACAATCTTCATTCTGACTTCCGGTAGAGACACACCATGACTTGCGGATATGTGGGATGACCTTTGTTGCCATCAATGACAACAACCATGAATCCATATAGTGTCTCTTGCCAACAGGATTAGGGTTTAATGTTGAGAGCTGAGGGTTGAGGGTTTAGGGATAGTTGATGGTCAAGGGATTAGGGTTAAAGTAGAGTGGTTAAAGTAGAGTGTTGATGGTAGAGGGATTAGGAATAGGGTTTAGGGTTGAAGGTTTAATGATTGAGGGTTAAGGCTTTAGGGCTGAGGTTTTAAGGCTTATGATATAGTGTCGAGTGTTGAGGGTGTAGGGATAGGGTTTAAGTTTTAAGGGTTAAGGGTGGAGGGATAGGGATTAGGGTTTAAGGTATAGTGTTGAGGTTTGATGGTTTAGGGATTGAGTTTAGGTTTGAGGAAATAGGGTTTAGGGTTGATGAATTAGGGTTTAATGTTGAGGGTTAAGGGTTGAGGGTTGAGGGTTGAGGGGTACGGATGATGGTCAAGGGATTATGGTTAAAGTAGAGTGTCGAGGGTAGAGGGATTAGGGATAGGGTTTAGGGTTGAAGGTTTAATGATTTAGGGTTGAGGCTTTAGGGATGAGGGTTAAGGGATTAGGGTTTAAGGTATAGTGTCGAGTGTCCATGGTATAGGGATAGGTTTTAGGGTTCAAGTTTTAAGGGTTAAGGGTTGAGGGATAGTATCAATCTTGTTAAGGGTTTAGGAATAGGGATAGTGTTTAGGATTTAGGGATGAGGGATTAGGGTTGAGGGTTGATGGATTAGGGTTGAGGGTTGACAGATTAGGGATTAGGGATAGGGTTTAGGGTTGAGGGATTAGGGTTTAAGGTATAGTATTGAGGGTTTAGGGTTGAGAGATTAGAGTTAAGGGTTTAAGGATTAGGGTTTGACATTGAGTGTTGAGGGTTGAGGTTTTAGGGTTAAGGGTTTAGGGATAGGGTTGAGGGTCAAGGGATCAGAGTTAAGGGTTGAAGGATTAGGTTTTGACATTGAGGGTTGAGTACATTAAGGTTTGAGGGTTGAGGGTTTTAGGAGAGGGTTGAGGGTCGAGGGATTAGGGTTAAAGTAGAGTGTTGAGGGTATAAGGATTAGCGATAGGGTTAGAGGGTTTAGGGATAAGGGATTAGGGTTTAAGGTATAGTATCAAGCCCATTGAGGGTTTAGGAATAGGGATAGTGTTTAGGATTTAGGGATAGGGTTTAGGGTCGAGGGATTAGAGTTAAGGGTTGAGGGATTAGGGTTTGACATTGAGTGTTGAGGGTTGAGATTTTAGGGTTGAGGGTTAGGGATAGGGTTCAGGGTCAAGGGATCAGAGTTAAGGGTTGGGGGAGTAGGGTTTGGCGTTGATGGTTGAGTACATTTAGTTTCAAGGGTTGAAGGTTTTAGGATAGGATTGAGGGTCAAGGGATTAGGGTTAAAGTAGCGTGTCAAGGGTATAAGGATTAGTGATAGGGTTCAAGGGTTTAGGGATGAGGGATTAGGGTTTAAGGTATAGTATCAAGCCCTTTGACAGTTTAGGAATACGGATAGTGTTTAGGTTTTAGGGATGAGGGATTAGAGTTGAAGGTTGATGGATTAGGGTTGAGGGTTGAGGGATTAGGGTTTAGAGATAAGGTTTAGGGATGATGGTTGAGGGATTAGGGTTTAAGGTATAGTGTTGAGGGTTTAGGGATAGGGTTTAGTGTTGAGGTATTAGAGTGAAGGGTTGAGGGATTAGGATTTGATGTTGAGAGTTGAGGGTTGAGGCTTTAGGGTTTAGGGTTGAGGGATTAGAGTTAAGGATTGAGGGATTAGGGTTTGATGTTGAGGGTTGAGGGTTGAGGTTTGAGGGTTGAGGGTTAAGGGTTGAGGTTCAAGGGTTGATGGTTTAGGGATAGGGTTAAGGGTCAAGGGATTAGGATTAAAGTAGAGTGTTGAGGATATAAGGATTAGGGATAGGGTTGGAGGGTTTAGGGATAAGGGATTAGGGTTTATGCTATAGTATCGAGCCTATTGAGGGTTTAGAAATAGGGATAGTGTTTAGGGTTTGGGGATAGGGTTTAGGGTTGAGGGATTAGAGTTAAGGGTTGAGGGATTAGGGTTTGACATTAAGTGTTGAGGGTTGAGGTTTTAGGGTTGAGGGTTTAGGGATAGGGTTGAGGGATCAAAGTTAAGGGTTGGGGGATTAGGGTTTGACATTGAGGGTTGAGTACATTAAGGTTCAAGGGTTGAGGGTCGAGGGATAGGGTTAAGGGTTGAGGGATTAGGGTTAAAGTAGAGTGTTGAGGGTAAAAGGACTAGGGATAGGGTTGGAGGGTTTATGGATAAGGGATTAGGGTTTAAGGTATAGTATCGAGCCTATTGATGGTTTAGGAATAGGGATAGCATTTAGGGTTTAGGGATGAGGGATTAGAGTTGAGGGTTGAGGGATTAGAGTTGAGGGTTGAGGGATTAGGGTTTAGGGATAATGTTTAGGGTTGAGGCTTGAGGGATTAGGGTTTAAGATATAGTGTTAAGAGTTTAGGGATAGGGTTTAGGTTTGAGGGATTAGAGTGAAGGGTTGAAGGATTAGGATTTGACGTCGAGGGTTGGGGGTTAAGGCTTTAGGGTTTAGGGTTTAGGGATAGGGTTGAGGGTCAAGGAATTATATTTAAGGGTTGAGGGATTAGGGTTTGATGTTAAGGGTTAAGGGTTGAGGTTTGAGGGTCCAGGGTTTAGGGATAGTGTTGAGGGTCAAGGGATTAGGGTTAAAGTAGAGTGTTGAGGGTATAAGGATTAGGGATAGGGTTAAAGGGTTTAGGGATAAGAGATTAGGGTTTAAGGTATAGTATCAAGCCCATTGAGGGTTTAGGAATAAGGATAATGTTTAGGGTTTAGGGATAGGGTTTACGGTTGAGGGATTAGAGTTAAGGGTTGAGGGATTAGGGTGTGATGTTGAGTGTTGAGGGTTGAGGTTTTAGCATTAAGGGTTTCGGGATAGGGTTGAGGGTCAAGGGATCAGAGTTAAGGGTTGAAGGATTAGGGTTTGACATTGAGGGTTGAGTACATTAAGGTTTGAGGGTTGAGGGTTTCAGGATAGGGTTAAGGGTTTAGGAATAGGGATAGCATTTAGGGTTTAGGGATGAGGGATTAGAGTTGAGGGTTGAGGGATTAGGGTTGAGGGTTGAGTGATTAGGGTTTAGGGATAAGGTTTAGGGTTTAGGGTTGAGGTAGACAAGGAGTGACTGAGAGATATAGAGAGAGGAGAGGTAGAGAGGTGAGGGGGAGAGATAAGTGAGATATGGAACATGAGCTAATGGAGCTAGATGTAAGATATTGTAAAGGTGTTATCGAAGGTGAGATAGGCACAAATATTTATGGATCAATCTATAGCAGAACAAAATGTTAGCGTGTTATAACATGCTCGCAATTTGTCCTGCTATAGAAATGGTAAAAAAGTGTTCACCCACATGATCTAGGCCCACATGCTCTGTTTTCATGTTGATTATGCATGTGCTCTAACAAAAAAGAAGTGCTTTCATATTGTTGGGAAGTTCACATGCACATTTTACACATTCTACCACCTTTGCATGATCTTTCCACCACATTCTCTACTTTGCCAAGTTGAGAAGGAGGAAATAACATAGTTTTCACACCAAGTTTGATATATATCTATACAAGTTTCAATTTTTGTAGTGTTGCAATGTTAATTGTGATTCAATTTTTGGAATTTAACATTATAGATTGGTTAATAGTATTGTTGTTACTAATTATATTTGAGCGTTATTCAATTTAACATTGAAAAGGAAGAAAGTGGTGAAAAACTCAAATTGTTGAGGAGTTTGATGCAAGAAGAAAAAAACACTACATAATTGGGTACTCTCTCAATTTGAATCTTTGTTTTTTAGGTATGTCAATTCTTTATGTGCATGTTATTTACATTTTCCTTAATTCTATTTGAATTACATTGTCATGTTTTATCATACATGTTTAAAATAGACACATTCCCAATCAAGAAAGCATCCTACAATCTCACATGATGCCATGTATATATTTTACACTTGGGCTCTTTAATAATTATGTGTAATAAACATACCTTAACATACCATGATGTCAAACTATACAAGAATAAATCCTTACAACATAATAAAAATACAATCCCACTATTATCTTGTCATATTAACCAGTTAAAATACAAAAGAATAGGTGCCAAGATCATACAAGTATGCACATGACATGATGATTTGTATGCACATATCTTGGGCTAGGACATTCCTTATGCACCTATTCATTATGATTTGTACATGCACATGACACAACAGTTGCTATTCCTTCACAAGCCACCCAAATCCTAGTATCCCTAGTACTAACAAAACACCTTCTCAATTCCAAATCCTAGTAGCCCTAGTAACAACAAACATGTCAAATTGGGTCTGCCTCAACCTTTTCAAGCATGAAGTCCCATGTACTCTTTCCATGGCTGCAATAATTTGCTTTGTATGCTTTGTACCTATTTTGGTCGAGTGACATTTACACTTTTACATGATGATTGTATGTACATTTACTATGAAGGGTTGAATGATTAGTCTCTATATCATGCTACAGATAAATTCTACGTCATGCCAAGGAAACGATCAATAGTTAAAACAACACATGAAGAGATAGAAGCTAAGAATGCAAAGAAAATAGTGGCTATGAGGGAACTTCATGAGAAGAGGAAATTGGACATGATAAATGTAGACATGCCAATTGAAGAGGAACCACAACCATCACAAACAGATATGGTATTGGCAGCACAAAGAGAACGAATGCAAAAACTTTGTGCAAGTCAACATGCAGGGATACCATCTACCACATCTCAAGTTGAGAGTACATCATCACTCACATGTGATGAAGGAGGTATGCCATCATTCCCACCTCAACCTCAAGGTATGTCATCTATCCCATCTTCGATCAAAGGTATGCCATCTAGGCCCATCTCATTTAAATATTGATGAAATTCCTAATGTTGAGATGAATTTAGCTAACTTAACACCACCTAGAATTTTTCATAGAATGCCAACGTATTTGATTGATATTGATGAGAATATTTTGCAGCCAATGGAAGGTAAGATTCCAAAACGCACTTGTAGAAGATATGGTCATAAGATTTAGAGATTGTTCTTAGAAAAGTTAAATGAAACTGCAAGATGTCAACTATTTGTTGAAATGATGCAAAGTATAACGTATAGGTCCATCATGAAGATTCCTGGGTTCAAAACATCAGAGACTTCGAGTGAAAAATCTATTGTCAAGAATCTAATGAGTGCGTATGAAAGTGTGGGTAACACCTCACGCACAAAAGATAGTAATGCAACACGGCGTGTGATTACATCGACTATAGTAAGTAGTCAAATGAGGAAAGCTCATCTCATTAGAAAGATGAGTCAAGAATTGAGAATTAATAGGAAAACTTTATCAAGAGCCATTGGAAAACACCAAAGAATTGAGGACACTAATGCCAATGAATTATGGGCGTTCTCGGTGAGACTACCATGAAGAGATAAACCAATTGTTGAAGCATTGAGATCACTAATTGAAGACTTTTGGAAGAATTACACAAGGGTATCTCTGAATCAAAAGGATGTGGTAAGAAGGAGAATAGGCAGTCGGAACTGTGAGCCAGATCTAAAGCATTTTTTGGATGAGACCCAAACATAGTTTTATCATAAATTTCTAAAGAAGTATCCTCAAATTACAATTTGTCAAAGATATTTTGAAATGCTAAAACCTTTCTATGTTAAGATAAATCACACACACACACACACTACTTGTTGTTGTAGATTACATATTGAATTTTCTAAGCATTTTGATGTTTATAGGTCGATATGTTTAGATATTCATACTGACAATGTTTTGCAAGGTTGTGCCATATGTGCCCCACCAACATCTTCAAGAGACTTCGTATCAAGAATTTTATGTGAAAGAGAGGAAGGTCAAATATTCTACAAGAAATTATGCTTGGATGACACATGTCATCGTTGTGGTGGCTTGCAACATTTGCCAATATGTGAACATATGGAAAGAACACATGCTGTTGGAAATGAACTAGTAGAGTTTGGCAAGTATAAAATAGTGGCATACAATACAAAAGATGGTAAAGAAGGAAAGAGGTGTGAATTGGTTATTAAAAAGATTCTAGTGTACCAGTTTATGCCTATATTTCATGACAGCATAGTGTATCAGTATGCAAGACATGCCCATAGAGCTCAATGGTTGGACTTGTAATTCATGTTATGCAAGGACACATTTCTGGTTGGTAGCATTGTTTTAGTCATCAACTTTGCAGAGAACTACAGCCTATAGCCATAACGTGAGGTGCAATCACAATATTATAACTCCACACAGGTTTCTATATTTGTGCACATCGCATTCATTCATACGAATGATAGTACAGAGGATAGAAAATCATAAGGGAGTATAATTTCTATATTAGTGATGATCGCAAGCATTCTACGGAGTTCGTGCAAGGTTTCTTTCAGGTGTTCTACAATGATTTGGCTAGAAGGGGCATATCGTTCAGTCAACATATCATATGTTCGGATAACTGTAAATCACAATTCAAGAACTCACAGAATTTCTATTGGCTGAGTAGGAGCCATAATTGTATAGGTATTCAGCATATGTGAAACTTTTGTGAGGCCAGACATGGAAATGGGGAGCATGTTGGTGCATGATCATGTATCAAAAGAGCCATAGCATGAGAAGAGTTAAAGTATAAAGACAATGCAAAGTTGACAGATGCAAAATCAATTGTCGAGCGATGTAATGCTTCCATGGGTCCAGGTAATGAAGGTAAGTCTTCAGTTCATAGATTTTTTTGGTTGATAGATGATACTAACATTGCACCATATGAGGACTACTCTACACTAATAGGATCAAGTGAGATGCACTCTTTCATAAGCTTAATTTTAGGTTCATGGATTATCTATATGCAAAAGATGTCATGCTTTTGTTCTTCCTATACAATTCAAGCCTTGGATAAGTACGAGTCAAAGGAGTGGGTTGACAAATGGGAGTTAAGTTATGTTAACCCACTTGACATGTATCGACCCTCAACGGAACTGGAACTAATACAAATGGAATCATTAGTTGACTTTGACCACATATCAAATCTAGTTCAACTAGGTAATATATCTATTTGTATACTTTTTGAAATTCCTAATGTCATCTTACTTTGTAGTGTTTTTGTAATGTTAACTAATTTCATCAAATTTGCTACACATATCAATGTAGGGCATGTATATGTAGTTATTGCAGATGAAGATAATGAAAAGGGAACAAATTATTACTTATGTCGCTGTGTTGAGGTCAAACATAAATTGGAGGCCCCAGTTATAGATGGAGAAAACATCAAATACCCTACATGATCAGTGGTTATTACTGGAACATGGCTTAGAAGGTGCCCACATAAGAGTGTTAATGTCTGGTTGTTTCAGGACATTGACATGCATCAGAAGATTCTTTATTACTCGAACCCTGTCATGGCATCTAATGTTCATTTGATACAATATCGGGATAGACCTTTGAACAAAAGCTTGTGGAAGGTGCATGAGTCTAAGAATGAAGCAATACTTGACACAATAAGGAGTAGAGCAGACCCAGGTGGTTCATTGGATTCATTTGTAAGTATTCACATTGATTTTGTAAAGTCATGTTATATTAAGTTGTAAGTATGCACATTAATTTGTAAGGTTTATCTTTTTTTATTTTGTACTACATTTTTACACATATACAAATTTTTACATCATCATGTTATGCTTCATGGGCTTAGCCCTAAGTGATGGATGAAGTTGATCCTGAGAATAATGTATAAAATCTAGGTAATGTATAAAATATAGGTGTCTCTAGGTGTCTTGGTTTCTAACTAGATAATAGGTGTCTCTAATTATGTCTTAGGTACATACAATATGTGAACTAGGTAGATAGAGACTAGGAAATAGGTGTCTTAGGTGTCTTGTGTCTTAGGAAAACTTTATCGACTTCAATTGCACTAATGGTGTAGGGGCATTTAGGTTGTCATGCCTCCAAGAGGGGTCAAAAAATAAAATTTTGTTTTGATTGAGTCAATTGTATGTAATAAGGTCTTATAAGACTATTTCATTTGTTTTTAAGTCACTTTGAGTCATTTGGGGTCAGTTTGAGTCTTTGAGCCCTGTTACAAAAAAGTGTCAATGTTGTTAAGTTACACAAAGCAACTTTTGCATTTTTGGTGTCCTGCTCCTGATGTGACCAAACTGACAGTTCCAATGCATCTAGATGGGTATGTTTAGGCTATGCATGGTTCTATTATTCACCCAAACATGTCAAAACAGTCTGAGCTACATTGTACCAATGATATCCCTGAAGAGTCCAAAGTGTAAAAAGGCAACAATCTTTGATGAGATGTTACTCAAAAACTATGTCACTTAGAAACATTCCATTTGACACAACACGATCATGTAGACTACCTCTACAATAACCTCTCTCAATTTTTTATATCTCTAACGCATTTGCCCGTGGTGAAAGGTTTTCTGCTGCCCCAAAAATTGTCAGAAGGAGGTAGTGTAAAGTTGCAAAGGGGTGTAACTTTCATCCTGCTCCTAATGCAACCAAACTAACTATTCCAATGCATCTAAATGGGTACATTTACACTAGGCAGGGTCCTATTTTTCACCCAAACATGTTGAAACATTCTAAGCTACATTGTATCGATGATATCCCTGAAGAGTGCAAAGTGCAAAAAGGAAGGAATGTTTGATGAGATGTTACTTGAAAAATGTGTCACTTAGAAATATTCTGTCTAAGGAAATGCAATCATGTAGAGTTCCTCTACAATAACCTCTCTCATTTTTTTATATCTCTAAGGAATTTGCCCGTGGTGAAAGGTTTTCTACTACCCCAAAAATCATCAAAAGGAGGCAGTGTAAAGTTGCAAAGGGGTGTAACTTTTGTCCTGCTCCTAATGCGACCAAACTAACTATACCAACAAGTCTAGATGGGTACATTTATGCTAGGTATGGTCTTATTTTTTACCCAAACATGTTGAAACAGTCTGAGCTACATTGTACCGACAATATCCTTAAAGGTCCAAAGTGCAAAAAGGAAGAAATCTTTGATGAAATGTTACTCAAAAACTATTTCACTTAGAAACATTCCATCTAAGGTAACGTGATCATTTAGATTACCTCTACAATAACCTCCCTCATTTTTTTATATGTCTGAGGTATTTGCCCATGGTGAAAGGTTTTCTGCTACCCCAAAAATTATCAGAAGGAGGTAGTGTAAAGTTGCAAAGGGGTGTAACTTTCATCTTGCTCCCGATGCAACCAAACTAACTATTCCAACGTGTCCATATGGGCACATTTATATTAGGTATGCTCCTATTTTTCACCTCAACATGTTGAAACAGTCTAAGCTACATTGTACCGATGATATCCCTGAAGAGTCCAAAGTGCCAAAAGGTAGCAATCTTTGATGAGATGTTACTCAAAAATCATGTCACTTAAAAATATTTCATCTAAGGCAACACAATCATGTAGGGTTCTTCTACAATAACCTCAATTTTTTATATCTTTGGGGCATTTGCCCATGGTGAAAGGTTTTCTGCTGCCCCAAAAAATCATCAGGAGGTAGTGTAAAGTTAGAAAGAGGTTTAACATTCATCCTGCTCCTGATGTGACCAAACTGACTATTCCAATGTGTCTAGATGGGTACATTTACAATAGGTACAGTCCTTTTATTCACCCAAACATGACGAAACAGTCTGAGCTACATTGTAACGACAATATCCCTAAAGAGTCTAAAGTGTAAAAAGGCAGCAAACTTTGACGAGCTGTTATTTAGAAATCGTCACTTAGATACATTTCATCTAAGGCAGAGAAATCATGTAGGGTCCCTCTACAATAACCTCTCTCAAATTTTTATATTTGTAAAGCATTTTCCCATGGTGAAAGGTTTTCTGCTACCTCAAAAATCGTCAGAAGGAGGTAGTGTAAAGTTGCAAAGGTGTGTAACTTTTGTTCTTCTCCTCATGTGGCTTAAATGATAGTTCCAATGCATCTATATGGATACGTTTCGACTAAGCATGGTCATGTTTTATACCCAAACATGCTGAAACAGTCCGAGCTACATTGTACCAGCGATATCTCTGAAGAGTCCAAAGTGTAAAAAGGTAGCAATCTTTAACGAGTTGTTAGTCAGAAACCATGTCACTTAGATACATTCTGGCTAAGGTAATGCAATCACATAGGGTCCCTCAACAATAACCTTTCTCAATTGTTTATATCTCTAAGGCATTTTCGTGTGGTGAAAGTTTTTCTGCTACCCCAAAAATTATCAAAAGGAGGTAGTGTAAAGTTACAAAGGGGTGTAACTTCTGTTCTTCTCCTCATACGACCAAACTGATGATTCCAACACATCTAGATAGGTAATTTTAGGCTAGGCATGATCTTGTTTCACACCCAAACATGTTAAAATAGTCTGAGCTACAAACACTAACTAGTCTTCAATCTTCAAACACTACAAATACCATGATATCCTGCATAAAGCTATCTTTTATCCTTTTTTAAAGGCATGCCCATCAAATTCAACCACATAGAGATTATTGTTTGTATTCTAAATTCCTTTTAAATACTGACATTCCAATCCTTTTCCCCTCCCTCATATCAATTAAATATGACCTTCGATTATGATATGACGCTTGAGCTTATGAGAGTTTACCAGAGACGTCGATTGAGTTAGGTTGAAGGGCTAGTGAACTAAGGACTCAAAGACCCTTTAGTAGGTTGATTTAAGTGATAGTAACTTCTGATTATAAGTCAATATTAAATTAAAACAAAAGTGTACTTTACACATGAAAAGCAATTGAAGGTTCTAAAGTCTTAAGAAACGTAGATTCTTTTTAGGGTTTAATGCCCAATATACAAACCCTCACTATCAATAAGATTATGATTATGAAAGCTTGTGTCGTCTCTAACTTCATATTACAAGAACAAAACCACATCCACCATGAATATGAACCTTGCATCATATCAACCTTTCAAGATAGACCTTATCATGAGAACCATATTCACAACAAAACCTTGCATGAACAAAACCATATCCACCGTGAAAATGAACCTTGCATCATATGAACCATGTTTGTCTTGTACAACATCAACATGAGTTGAGAGACCTTATCATGAAAACCATATTCACAACATCATGCACCTCATGACCATCACCTACCTTGAATCACTATATCACCTTATCAACATCATGGCATCAACCTTGACATCAATGACAAACAACCTTAACCCTTTGACTTCAATGACAACCTTGAACCTTGATTGTTGATGACTTATGGAATCCTATAGCCCCAGTGTTATGTTGCATACTAAAATTAGGTAAGACTCAATCTAATCTCATAACCTCGCATTATATGCAAGAGGAATTACATTTAATAACCACAATGGTCATCAGGTGCTCATAAGCATATGATTTTGACTATCTTATTCAAAACAAAAAACATACTCTTTACATCCCAATATGGTAGAATAATAAGAAATTAAGAAATATTTTCAATTGACCAAATCATAAAGAATATGGATTAGCATACTCATTTGAATATTTTCAATTGAGGAACTCATAAAGAATATGAATATTTTATGTTCAACATGATGATTAATTTTTAATTTAAATACAACTTTTATCTTTTAGTTCCAAAATGAGGTTTACGTGATTCTTGAATAACAATAGCTAGCTTATTGGATCAACAAACATCCTATGTAACACAAATGGACTTTAAATATTTGAAGTAGCCATCTACAAATATCCATTCAAACGTGGATTTATAATGCAAGTATCGATGCCATCAATAAAAAAGATTTGTATTAACCAAATATCCATATAGGCAAACATCAATATCTGTCAATATAAGTATAACATATATACGGTCATATAGGCTTACAAGAATGCCATATAGGCATAAAATGTCAACTATATGCAATACAAAATATATGTCCACAAATGCCATATAGGAATACAACAAAGGAACACAATAAAAAGTCATTCCCCTCTAGCTGGTGAAGAGAATAGATCATGGGCAGCGTTTGATCTTCTAGGGGATGGAGACACATATGTGGGTGGTCTACTATGAACCTGAGGGCTACTCCTCCTGTTTAGTTCTTCCAACATCTTTAGTTGTTACAATAAAAAGTATAGACATTAATATATAGAAATTACATCTTATAAAAAATGAAACATTTAACAAAATAATTACTTACTGCTACCATATAATTTGTCTCCTCACTTCCCTTAGTAGCAGGAATAGGTGGTGGTGATGTCATGTCCTATAGAAACCATCTAGATAGAAATTAAACTTCAAATCAATAATCTTTTGATTTTTCAAAAATAAATAACTATAAAAATGAATGTAGATTAAAATTTACTAATCTGCCTCATACCCCTGTCAATGGCATTGAGCTATGAATTGTAAAGGTCACACCATGCTCCATTGCCTTATGAACATTGGGAGGTGTCTCCGCAACCTGCATCATCTAGAAATAAAACAACATTATTCAATTATGAAAACTATAATAGTGATGCAAATCATGGCTCCTAACATCCACACACATTCATCTAAACATGGAAGTACACACAATAAAGCACACAAGTAACATACAAAAATCTAGTAAGTACATTTCATTCATTAAACTATTTATTTTATTACCTCCATGAAGGTTTGAAGTCCACCACCACTAGTAGGTGTTGCCGTGAAATCTCCAATATTAACCTATTCAACATACAAAATTAGATATTAAAATACCATTCATATAATGATGCTATTCAGATGTAATATTTATAATTTTGTTTACTAGTTACATACCCCGATAGTAGATGATGTAGTGTAATATGCAGGTGGAGAACCACTAAAAACTACATCAACGCTATGACCCTAAAATTTCATTAAAATCATCAAACTAAATTAGTTAATCTTGCATTTCAAAAATAAAATTTAATAAATTAAATTCAATAAACTTGCTAATATTTACCTTAGTATCAAGGCTGAAAGTCTCACTTAGGAGGGTATCTGTCATCACCATCTGCTCAGCTGCAGATGTAGCATGTACACCTAAGTCTTGACTAACCATGGGGTCATAACCATAGGCTGACCCGCAAGTCTAACAAGCATGGGGTGGGACCCTACTTCTCGCACTATCTCTGAACCCATGTTGTGCTGTAAGACTGGCATGCTCTATGATGCTATGGGTAAAGGCACTAATGGACTGAAGTGTATTGACCTCAACACTCTCCTTCACAATGGAAGGGATAGAAACATGCTCATGGGTTGGTCTATTGATTACTCATCTCACTGGCCGCTGTGGGTCAACACATGCCCCTGGTCTATCTTGTGCTAACCCCCCACCTCTACCCTGGAAGTCTCGCATTTCAAAGTAGTTTGGCACTTTATTGAGGACAAACTCACAGTAGAATTTCCTCAAAAAGTATTGTGAGACCTCATTATTATTGCATGGAGGATGGTCAAAAAGCATCCACCACCTCTGCCCAAAATTGTCCCTTATCTCTTGGTTGTTCCACCAATGGATAGGGAGCCTCTTGCATGTAATGGGTGGAGGTTGATTTATTTGTGGGTTTTTGAAAATAGAACACAAGTCTAATTTTGTAATTTGTAACTTTTTCACATCTTGATATGATTGCTTGTCTGCATAATACTCTCTAAACTCTCTCCTTTTATTTGACCAACTAGATATTTGCTTGCTAATTGAATCTACATTTGATAATATAGATTCAAGAGATTGAGCAAGCATGGACCTATGCAAGGTTGAAGTTGAAGGATCTTTCAACCTTGCAATTATGTCTTCAATTTTTTTTATTGTTTTCAATTTACCCCATTCGATTTTCTTTTGTTCCAGGGGCATATCAAGGAATTGATGGAGGATTTTGTTGTTTGGGTTGTTCTTTTATAGGTATTTCCTCTTCAAGATTTTGTGGATTTTGAGGAGGAGGAGGAGGAGGTACATTAACATTTCCAGACAATTAAAGAAATTTACGTCAAAAATCAACTCAAACCTACCTATTTAGAAACAAATTCAAACAAAAAAATAAATAAAACTCACTCCTTTGGCCTACTCGACGTCGTGGAGGCATTTTGGTGATGAATTGATAAGATTTTGGTGTTGAATTGAGTGTTTAAAAATGCGAGCGTCCTTCTTAGGGTTTGTAGGTCGTGGGTGTGGAGGAAGATAAAGAAATGAAATGAGCACAAATGCGCTCATGTTATAATGTGCTCGTGTTATAACACGAGTGCGTTATGGTTTGGTTTTTCCAAACCTTAGACTCGTCACTACCAAACCATAACATGAGTGCATTATAACGCGCTCACGTTATGTATTAATTTTTTTTGAAAAAAATTTGGCCACTTTTTTGGCCCCCCAACTTTTTGTACTTACCCAATGGAAAGCTAGGATTTGAAAGTACTAGAGTGATTAGTGAGATGTTGTAACCTATTCCACAGAAGATGAAATGTCAGAAGACTTTGGGGCTAGCACCCGAGTCTAGAAATTCTTAAGCTCCAAAGTTCAAAACTAGAAAAATATTGTAAATGATCCTTTGATCCTATGTCCAAGGTCTAATTTAGCTCAAGGACATCGAGGTGGGTGCCCAAGTCTAGCACAGAAGAATTTGTGCATTTTGCTTTTGGATCTTAAATCTTTATCCCTTGAAAAACCTCCCTATAGCTTCACTTCTTCAATCCTCACACCTGTAACCTACACACAAGAAGAAAATGGGTTTGGGGGTTATGGTGTTTAGGAATTTGCCATAGTCAAATCTTAGGTTAGCATTTCAGCTTTCCCAGCACCATTCTTAGAGAGAGATCATGTCCTTGGAGGAGAGAGGCTAAAGATAATCCAAATGATGATGAAATGTTTCAAACAAAGATGATATCACCTTAGACGTGAAGTCCTTAGGAGGATGAAGAGTCTTCAACTCATAAGGATGTTGATGATGATTCCAAATCTGCAACAAACATGTACAATACAAACACAAATCTCCAATAATAACACAATGAATGCCTTGAATGCTCCTTTTCTCAATATCATAACCTTGCTTTCATCAACTTGTCACAAAATAAATTCAAACACTCACTTATATATTCTTTCCCATTAAACATTTGCAAATTAAATGAAAGAGCCGAGAAGGAAAGGCCCATCTAAAGGTCTTATGCTAACATGTATTAAATTTTACCCCAGCCAATCAAGGTGGACTTGGGCATAGGTGCCCAAGTCCCAAGGTGACCTTTTGGTCTAAACATAAGAATTAAATGGGCCCCTAGTTCCCATTTGACATGGGTTTCAGGGGATTTCTCATTGGGATGAATATTTTGCTTGTAGAGTGTTAACATGGGGACCTAGGAGGTAAAAAGACATGTGTCCACTTTTTACTCCATAACAAGAACAATAAGAAGATGGCTCATGGATTGTATAGAATCTGGCAAGAATATTGAAGAACTATAAAAGATTTTTTATTGCACTTGAAGGCAAGTAAAGCCATGTGAAATAATGAGGAAGATAGATGTATTTCACGTAAAAATGGGATGGAATGGGAGAAGGGTTAAAATAAAAAAGAAAGTATAAGTAAGAAAGAAAATGGAAACGATCCATGAATAGTTGGAGAGATAAACGAGAAATTAAAGAGCTAATTCAATCAAGTTAGAAAGATAAAATTCAATCATAATTTCATAATGGAAAGAAAGAGAGACATGGATTGAGTTGGAACAAAAAATTCTGAGTTAAAAATTAAGTTGAAAATCCAAAAAGATCAAATGCCATGTAGATTAAAAAATGATAGCTTGGTTGCCTCTTTTACTAGTCAAGGTCACTCGAGTGACCTAGGAACAATAAGGACAACCCTAAGGGGAAACCTAGGAATACAAATAGTGACCCTAAGAAGACCACAACCAACCCTAAATAGATAAAATGATGGGACCCACTAGGTAACACAAAAGGCAAAAATGTTGAAGAAAAGGAAAACCAAGGGGAACAAAAGATGACAAATCAAGAGAGGGATTTATCATGAAATGAAACTTTTGGGAGAGGTAAAATAATTCCTTCAAGGGTCATGAGTTGTGACAACCATCCCATCATAGGAGTGCCATATTGGCTTAGAATGATTTTTGTACCTACAATGACAACTTATTATTCTTTGTTTGTTGCCTTAGGGATATTTTCTTGTAAGGCTGTAATCTCAAGAATAACTAAACACCAACTTTGAAACTCCTTTCACTATATTTTTTTTCATCCTATTGTTTCATTATTTCTTTTTCCATGGACAAATTCTTCTTGAGCCCTAAAAGTGCCTGTTATTGATGATTCATGTGGTCTTCCATAGCCCAAACTCTTGGTGTCACGTTTAATGATTATGTGATGAATGGAGGATAGTATCCATATAATTCCATAAATGGGGACATTTTTGAATAAGTATGGATGGAAGTGTTATAATACCATTCTACTAGTGGTAGCCAATCCACCCATTGAGACTACTTATCTAAAGTGAAACAATGCAGATACCCTTCCAAGAAGTTATTAATTACCTATATTTTCCTCTCTAATTGAGAATGGTATGAATAAATGTGATCCAATTGTGTACTCAAAAAAGCAAATAAATCTATCCAAACATTACTAGTAAAGATAAGATAATAATCATTGGTAATAACCCTTGGAGTACCGTGTAACTTTTGCAAATTCTCAATAAATTCTTTTGCCACTATACTTGCTATAAAACGATGGGGCAATGCAAAAATGGGCATAATTGGTGAGGAAATTCACTAATTCCATTATGACACTCTTACCATAGATCTTGGAAGTCCCATGATGAAATCCATGGAGACCTCTTCCCACCATTGGCTAGGGATAACTTAGGGAAATGAAACACCAGGTGTCTGAAACTCTCTCCCCTTTATTTCTTTGACATACCAAACATTCTACCACAAATTTTTGAATATCACCTTTAAGCCCTTCCCAAATCAAATCCTACTTGATTCAATGATACATCTTCAAAGATCTTAAATGACCTTGAATTGGATAACTATGGAGCTCTTTGATAATCTTGTGTTTAAGGGTGAAATTTTTTCATAGATACAATCTCTCCTTAAATACTAAAAATAGTCTCCCTTCCAACAAAATTTACTTGAATTGTTTGGATTAATTTCTAATTGTTGAATGAGATTTCTTGTAGCAACATTATTTTTCCACTTTGATTTGGCTTCTGCAACCCAATCTACATATAATATTGAAATGGCACACAATAACACATCATCCTTATCATCCTTTCTAGATATTTCATCAACCACTATGTTCTCCTTTCCTTTCCTATGGAGGATCTCAAAGTCATACCCCAACATCTTAGTGATCCATTTTTGTTGCTCTTTAAAGGATAACCTTTTACCTATAAAATATTTGGGGCTATCATGATCTATCTTAACCTTAAAGTGTCTACCCATCATAGATGGCCTACATTGTTTCACTACATGATAAATATCTAGCATTTCCTTCTCATAAATGGCTTCAAGTTGATTCCTACCCTTTAATTGACGAATTTCAAAAGAAATATTCCTATCTTCTTGCATGAGAACTACTCCTATACAATTTCTTGAAGCATCACAATCTACAATAAACTTGGAGAAGTCTGGTATGAATAGAATTGGAGTGGTACACATAACCTCCTTAAATCTCTCAAATGTTGTCTTAGCTACCTCATTCAATTGGAAACCATCCTTCTTCAATAGATCTATAAGGGGTGCTACTATGCAATCGTAGTTCTTTACAAATCTTCTATAATATGAATTGAGTCTTATGAAACCTCTCAAGATCTTAATGGTTTTAGGAATATGCAACGCTATCATAGTCTTTATTTTTTTAGGATCAACCCTTACTCCTTTATGTTACACTATGTGACCCAAGTACACCTCTTTGAGACCAAAAGCACACTCAGAAGGTTTAGCATAAAGCTAATGATGTTTGAGAACTTGTAATGCTTTATCTACAAGATGCATTTGCTCTTCCCATGTTGCTATAAATTAATATATCATCAAAGAACACTAAGACAAAATTCCTCAAAAATGTCTTGAAGATAGCATTCATCAAAATTTAAAAGGTAGAGGGAGAATTAGTAAGACCAAATGGAATCACTAAAAATTTCATGACTTCTATATGCTATATTGGGAATAACAACCTAATCTAATATCATATTTTGTAGAAAACATAGCTTTAATCAATTAATCTAGTAAACCATGAATGATTAGAATAAGAAACTTATCTTTGATGGTGTACTTATTGAGCTCTCTACAATAAGGACACATGAACTAACTATCATCCTTGTTATGCACCATCACCATGGGAGATGAGTAGGCACTCTTTCTATGCCTAATAATACCTTCCTCCAACATCTCTTGAACTCTCTTCTCAATCTCACTTTTTAGATATATGGGTACTTGTAAGGCTTGATGTTGTGTGGTTGGCTCTTGGGACTAGCTAAATAGCATGATCTTGATCCCTTTTAGGAGGAAATCCTTTAGGAATATCCACAAAAAATTTGAGTGATGATCTATAATTGCTTGTAGATTTAGATTGATATGAAAATTTGGTTGATAAGGTGATAATGAGGCCGCAAATCCATCGACCACCTTTTTAATCACCTTGTACATTTGATGAGAACTTAGAAATTGTGGTGACTTGACACACAACTCTCTTAGTTCAATTCTTATTTCCTCTAAGTGAAATCTTGTGAATAGTTACTAGAAGTTCATCTCAATTGTCTCTAATGTAGTAAGCAACTCTACTCCCAAAATTATATTTGTTGCACCCATGGGAATAACAAACATTGTACAATCAAGTCAATATTATCCCATGGCTAATTTAATTCTATGGCATTTTCCTAAACAACTTACAATACCCCATCTTTAATTTGGGCATAAAATTTTGGAGTGGGATATATAAAACAATCCAGACAAGTAGTTAACTTATTGATGAAGTTATGCTTGCTTCTTGAGTCCAGAAACACTATTACTCTTTCTTCAAGAAACCCAACACCTTGAGAGTTTATGGATAAGAAATAATTGGTTGAGTATCTCTTGATTCCTCATCTATTCATTGTCACCCTCTAATAATGGTTCCTCCTCCTTCTCCTCCTCACTCAATCCTTGGATATAGAACAATTTATTTTTAATGCATTTATGTCCTTGACTATATTTTCTATCATAGCTAAAACATAACCCTTTTTCATTCTTCTCCTCAATTTGTTGTGGCATCAATCTAGTAGGCTAAGGAAGTGATTGTGTAGGAGTGCTTCTATCTCCTACTTTTATAAAACCTTGCTTTTTTATTAGCCATAAATGTTTCCTCTATATTCCTTTCCATAATCATTTCTTAGGGCATATAATTTGGATAGAACATGTGCAACTCATATTTGATGTGATCCTTTAAGTCAACAAGGAATACTTCCATAAATTTTTTTGCTATCACATTTTCCATTCTTAAAGACATATAACACCCCATTTTTGGATAAATTTTGTTTATCTTAACCTTAACTAATTATTGGTTAGATACATTGCTACGCATTTTAAATTTTATTATCAAATTGTGGTTTAAGGATAATTATGCTGAGATATTTCTTGTTTACTCATGATATGTAGAAAGATAATATCACATTTGATAATAATTCAAATAAATAGATATGTTTCTAAATGTGGATAGTGGATTATCTTCATGATTATTGCTTATTGAAGTTTTCATATTATGTTATGAATGTTATGGTAAATGGACTAACTACCTTACTGGTTAAATGAGGTGACTACAGGAAACTAGTTCCCCCTCCTGCACGAGGAGGGAGAACATCACCAAAAAGAGGGAAGTAGATCAGAGAGAATGGGTGAGACATCATGACTCTGAGAACCTGCACACATAATTTTTGTGTCTATTTGCATATGTTATCAAAAAATTTCTTGGTCATAAGTATGGAAATAATTTACATCACCGTGGTCATTCTTTATTTATTAATTTGTCATAATACCTACATCTCATCAATGTCAACTCCTTGTCTTGCCATTTCTCCTTCCTAATGTTGTCATATGGTTGATAACATTTCCTTCGCAAGTAGAGTGCATGATTATTATATTTTTATATGAAATTATTTTAAAATGCATATATATATAATTGCTAGATTGATATATAGTTATATCTATATTTGGATTGTTATTAAAATTTAAATTAGTGACGAATCTAACTCCACAGAGTGAAGGCACCTACATTTATTAAGGAGGTAATGTGGAAGTAGGGTGGAATTTATGCCACTAAAATGTTGGCATTCATTGAGGAATTCTAGGGTTTCTCACCACCAGGAATAAAGGAGTAAATGGGAAGAAGAGAGAAAACAAAAATAGCGTGGAGATGGCACAAGGAGAGAAGAGATCTCCAACTTATTGAAAGGGACATTGCTTAAGTAACAATATCTTTTTTTACAGTATATTGAAACATTGGTTTAAGTATTTTATTCTTCAAATATTCTCCTGCAAAATACTAAACATGGGTATGAATATTGTTGAAATGTTTTGAAAGAATGTATCTAAAATTTAAGAGAGGAGTCCTACTCTAATCACCATTAAATATTCTTGTGGATATCTCAAAACTAGTTTTCTTTCAAATTTATGTGTTAGGCCTATATCTTGGGTTCTTAATTTTAATACTGAGAGAACATAATAGGTTGGAATTTGGTTATTTTGGGTTATCTCAAGACTAGTTTAGGTCTGTATGAAAGTAGTTTATATTTTCATGTGAAAAAACCATACTAGGTTTGGAGTTTGTTTTCTGTTGTCTTCTATAAAATAGTATGAATTGGCCATATTCAGGCATGTGTCCATTATGTGTATAGATAATATAATCTTGACCACACTCAAGTTTGATAATTATGGATGATATTTGTTAATTTCATTTTTAGAATATAAGCTATCATTGAAAGCAAATTGGTTCTCAAATAATGGGAAATGTCCCATTGTCTTTTATTTGTCATCAACCATGAAACAACTCTATTTTAAAATGAATAAGAGTTCATTTATTTATTTACATAAAAGGTTTGAAATTAAAATGAGTATAGGTTTTTAATGCCTATTGATCATTTACAAGTTAGTAACTTGTGGAGACAAATTGTAGGAAATACTTTACCTTTATAGGTCTGATTGAATTATGAGACTATATGTATACTAGATTTTTGACCTTACTCGGCCTTGTCAATAAAAATTGTTTGGGAGTTTCTAATTACTTGACCATGTTCAAGTCTACAAGTGATATAAGTCTTGGGTTGATAGTTATATGATCACATATCTAGATCTCTATTGTATATTGGAATACATTCTTTTAGTTCAAACATATATTCGTCTATATTTCTAAGATTAGAAAATAGGGTAAAGTACATTCTTGTTTCTCATGGTCATGTAGAGGCCAATTTCTTGAGAATCTCTTCATTTATATTAAAAGTTGTTATAAGTTTAATATGGATTTTGAGATATGTGAAGGGTTTTTAGTTGCATATAGATCTTCTCAATCATTTAAATTCACATTATTTAGGAGGGAATTATGAATATACTTCTTTCGCGATGAATTGTGATTCCTTATTATTTCATTTATGTATTAGGTATTTAACCTAGGAATTCTTCAAATTGGTTTTTGTTTATGAATCATGAGAGAAACTCACAGTTCAAACCAATGAACAGGTGATTATTTTATTCATTTGATACTATTGTTTTATCCTATAGTTGATTGTTTTATCCTAGAATTTAAATATTTTTATCAGATCAAGATATGCCCATGACAGAGTAAAGTGTGAGTATTAGATTTTTTCAAACATTATATATTTCCTTATAGAAACAATGACATGATATTAACAGAGTGTTATACATTCATTTTGAGATTGAATACGTCTGATTAAAGTATAAACTTGATATACTTAATAAATTTAAGACAAATTTATGCATGCATGATGTAGAATGGAAACATAGAAAATTGGAAATGGTGGTAGTAGAGAATTTTTAACTCTATGAACAACCGATAGTTCTTATTTGATTAGTTTGAAAATTGAACTTGAACAATTGATTTTATTAACTTAAACCTCCAATAAATGTAGGAGGAAATTTCCTATGTATTTGATTACTAAGAACATGAGTTTAGAACTCTATGATAAGACTATCAGATTGACTAAATGTTTAGAGTGCAATTGATGAACAGCAATATCATTAGTATATAATTGTTCTAGTTATTATTCTATCATATAATTGAATAGGTCAGTTTTGTAGCTAGCATAAACTCATTAAATCAAATAGCAAAGCCTATGGTAAAAGAACTATTTTCTGATGCAAATATGCTTATATTTGGGATATTATACTATTATGTATTCTTGTAAGTAAAATAATGATTTATGTTAAATACTTTAAGATAGCTTGGTGTGTGAACATATGACACGCATTTCCAACCTGGAATGTCCTTTTGATTGATCAAAACTTTGGCCAAAGTAATGCAAAATTACTGCTTGAATTGTTGATTCACAGTGTCTATTTATTTGCATAATAGTCATCTTTGTCATACTTAGCTAGAGGGAATCTAGAGTTGTATGATAGATTATTTTTTATTGGACACAACACTAGTTCTCGGATGGCATGATGTTCTTGCAAATATCCTTTATCTACTACTCTCATGAAGGGTGGGACTACTTTTTGTTGGAAGATGTGTGGAGGAATGCTAGTCTATGGTAGAGGTAAAACACTTAGGTGATTCCCTCCCTCTTGCAGCTGAAGAATGTTGAAGACTTGGTTACATAGAGATAATACTTGTATTCCTTATGAAAATGTAATATTTAAAGTTTGTAAATTTGTAAATTTTGGCATCATAATGTGAATACTACTTTGTAATATTTTATCAATGATTATACATTCATTTATTGATTTGTGAAATGAAAATTATTCTGTATGAATCTCGTAGAACTTAGAATTATGAGTTAATAATTATGTTTTAATAAAAAAATGGTGTTTTCTTAGTAAATTTTTAGTTTGTTTTAAAGGAATGAACAGGCATTCATTACACATGGTATCAGAGTATGGTTTAAACACTCAGGCCTATGAGCCTACTTCACAAGAATTTATAAACATAGATAACTTTATTTTTATAAACCTAACCTTGGTGATGTTATTTTAATGAAATAGTAGGGCCAAAGTCAAAGAAAACTAAATGATCAGAAACCAAAGCCAAAAATGTAACCACTATGAACTATAACAACCTAAGAGTGAATCAATCTTGAGAGAGAAAAATGACTGAAGCCTTCAACCTCCACTATGATCAAACCAAAAAGATTGTCAGTGATTTGTGACATTCCTTTTAGGTGTGGACATAATGTGCCAGTCCTAAACTATGAGGTGAAATAGGAGTACCTACGAGTACATCCTACCTTGAAGTTCATATTACTAGATTATGATGAAGAAGAAGAACTCGAGGAGGTTCCTCTGTCTGATAGTGAATTGTAATCCTAAAAGACCTTAACTAAATAAAGATGTATGATTCCACTAATGTGAATAAAATAATTTATGTCACGTCTCATCAAAATAGTGTGTTAATCTATTATAATTGAAAATTTTGAATTTCTAATTGGGTGTATGTTATAATGATCAATGCATTATTTTTATAATCTAGCATACAAACCTTTTGACATCAAAATGGAGGGCTAATGAAACCACAATATGAGTCGCCAAGTGTAATTATGGTTCAAACAAGAATAGATCATATAGATGGTTAGAATGGTTCAAGTCAAGCTGCGGATGATCATACAACAAAATAAAACTAAATCCTTGCTATTTTGACTAAACCAAAGAAAGGTTGGGGGCCTTACAATACGAAATAAGAGGGATAGATAACCAAGAGGATAGTGAAGAATAGAACCAAGAATATGGCAAGAGACAAGACCAAGAGCATAGTGCTCATAAATAGTGTGTTGAGTCCAGGGAAAATTGGGTGAACCAAGAAGAATCAATACAAAAAGAGGACATAAGGACATAATTAACAAATGAACTTGCCAGAGATCTATTAATAAAATCACCTTGCCAAAGTTTGATGGAATTGTGCTAGGAGATGGAGAAGAAACATGGCTCACTGACATGGAGAAGTATCTTGAGATCAAGAATTACTCAAAGATAACAAAGGCAGTTTGGGTAGCCTATCAATTATCCAGAGAAGCATCCACATGGTGGATGAACAAGATGCAGTTAGGATTGAGTTCCCTGAGTTTGACATGGGACCAATTCATGGTTATTTTTAAACAAAGGCAGTTACCTCAGTTGATTTTGACGAGAAATTAACTAATTTTTAGAATATGCAATAAGGTGACATGTTAGTGAGTGAATATTGGGAGAAATTCACTAGACTCCTAAAGTATGTGCCTCAATATTAGCATGATGAATCTTTTTTCATACAAAAATTCATCATAGGCATGAATGTACAGATAGGAGGAGAATTGGATGTTCATGGTCCATCAACCATGGATCAGGTATTTTGAAAATAAATTAAGAAGGAGCAAAAACTTAAGTCCATTTTGGCTTATCAGGATAGGTCCCGTAGGAAGTTTGGTTGGTCCAAATTTTCACCTTCTTTTAAGAAGAAGAATGGGAATCAAGATACCAAACCATAATCCAATGGAAAAGGATCTAAAAATAACAAGAATGATTCGTTAAATCAGAAAAGAAGCTATGATTTGAAGAAGAGGAATGATAATAAAAATGATCTTTCAAATAAGAAAAAAGGACCTCTTGGTGGTTGTTTTACTTGTGGAGGTGATCATTATACTAAGTAGTGTCCAAACAAAAGCCAAGGAAACTAGTTTTTAAACTTCTCTTTACTTCTGAACATACAACATTCCATTAGAGAATCCATGTAGCTAT
Source organism: Cunninghamia lanceolata (assembly GCA_027924645.1). Taxonomy (NCBI): domain Eukaryota; kingdom Viridiplantae; phylum Streptophyta; class Pinopsida; order Cupressales; family Cupressaceae; genus Cunninghamia; species Cunninghamia lanceolata. The sequence continues at coordinate 2,455,015 of BSBN01001660.1, read as the reverse complement.
GGACAATTGTCAAGAGGAGTATCAAATCACACCTATTGAAACTACATGTATTTTTTTGAGTACCAATTTCTATTTTAATAGATACTAGTGCTATAGAAATATTTGTAACATCTAGACTACTTAATAGAATTCCTAGACAAGCTACCTATATAGCCAACTCTTGGTTAGTAGAGTATGTAAACCAGTTAAGAGCTTAGGTAGAGTAGTCCATGTTTGAAGTCGAGGTAAGTTTACCCTCTTTTTGGTAGAAGTCAACTTGTATGTATCCTATTTGGATCATATGATGTCATACTATGAATTAATTGTTTATGATGTCATAGAGCTAAGGTAGATTATTTTAGTAAAACAATCAAGTTCTTAGATAACAAAAAAAATCTAGTCTTAGTTCAAGGCATCAAATGTGAGATTAAGATTAGATAGGTGTCAACAATGTAGCTCAAAGGAGCTAGAAGGAAGGGATGCCAATTTTTGTTCTGTTAAAATTGACCAAGCATAGAAATATAAAGAGTCATCAATCCAAGAATATCCTTTTCTCTATGTCTTTTAGGATGTCTTTCCTGAAGAATTGCTAGGTCTACCAACTAATAGAGTGATGTGGGGGCATCAAGAGGTGTAAGAGAAATCTTGCATCACTTGAAAACTTATTTTTTTTCTACTCTTTTAAATTTGTGTTTAAAAAATACCCATTATCTTGAAGAATAGTTTAGAACATCAAAGGTTCCAAAATGGGATAAAAATGGTAGGGCTTTCTATTTTTAGTAATTCCATATCTAAGCACATATGGGCCCAATATTTTCCCCAAAACTACAAAACTACCAAAAAACATTTTTGGTGACTTTCAACCCAAGATGTGTTGAACACACCAGGATACTGAGAGGGGGCTAAATCAATATCTAAACAACTTCAAGTCCTCAAGAGAAGACTAAAAATTAATATAAACAAGAAATATCAACACAATACACATCAATACATGACACTAGATATACATGGAAAACCCAAGAAGGGACAAACCACAGGGAGGATTAACTCACAATATATGAAGCTCAAAATTACAACTTTGTTTTAGGGCTACAACCCAAGGAAGCTACTACTCCATGTTGACTTTGTTTTAGGGCTACAAACCAAGGAAGCTAATACTCCTTGAAGACTTTGTTTTAGGGTCACTCCCAAGGAAGCAACTACTCCATGAAATGAGAACAAACTCAGAAATGATCATAGTATGACAATCCTTCTACTGTCTAAAAATTAACATTTAATCTCACACCTTTGATGATTGCACTTCTGCTTCTTCTGATGATTGTATTAATTAGGTACACTCTTCACTTCTCTCCTATCACAAAAATGTCTTCAAGATGAATCAAGACAACCTCTAATATGTATACTCTTTCTCCTTCAGTCACACATCGCAATGCATATGATATTCATATTCTGCTCTTCACACTTTCATATTTTCATCGTCGCAACCATACCTCTCCTAGATCAACTAGGTTCACAATATATACATGATATTACATTGATTTCATTACAAGTGAGCCAATACAACAAGAATATTACATTTTACAAGTTGGCCAAAGATTTCACAACATGAAGAATGCTTAGGGCAAGCCCTATTTTGAAATACATGTCACTCCAGAAGGAAACACGGGCTTTTTGGATTCCAACACATGCTTAGCTAAGAGTAACATCTGCACATCACACCCATTTGGAATAGGTCACCTTTAAGTAAGAACACATGAAGCTTGTAGCACAATGATCATTTCACTTTGGTGATACACATATAAGATTAAACATTACTTGTGGTACACCAAATCACTAGATACTTTACAAAAGTATGCATTAAGTCTCTCTGAACATGTTCAGAAAGTTCTATTGACAAATCTTCACATCTAGAAGAGTGTGGAGCATTCTAACAAATTATCATCATCATTTTACTCCGCTAGAACATAGATCGAAACTCTGTCGCACATTAATTTTACTATTGAAGGTATACAAACTTTGTTACATCCCCAACTTTGACTATGTTTAACTTTTACTTTTTATGTGATTAACTGGATATGTAATCATAGGTTAATGATTTGACATTTGGAGAAAATGTCAAGATAAATCATTGGTTATATGGATTATGATTAATGTTGGAATTATTTTAGTATGATGTATAATAATTTTATGATGATACATTGATCATGGTTTGAATAACTGTGAGTGTAACCATCGAAAGATACTTCTAATTTGAAGAAGGGAAGGAGAGTATCAACCAGGAGAAGGAAATAGATGTTATGGAAAAAGTTAGGTTGCCATCTGTGTTTGAAAGTTTTTCTTTACATGAACCTTTGTGAGAAAGGGTATGTATTAGTCATCTCACCTTGTTTAGTCAATTTCAATTTGACTATTTTCATCTTATCAATTTAGGGCTTCTTGACATCATCTATGTCCATCTAATTAAATAATATTCTTGAAACATTATTATTGGTTAGAAATTAACCATTGTCTTTTGTCTCAGTTTCCCTATGTATATTTATATACTAAGTTCGTGTATATCGATTTAATTATTCTAGATATAGTATCATATTGTGAAGCGGTAGAGTAAGCCTTAACCCCATGTTCGTATTTTGATGCATGTTTAATGCTAACACCATATTATTGGTAATGCTATTTTGGTGACAGCATAGATTATTTTATTATTCTCATAGTATATATATGTGATGTATAAGAATAATGCGGGTTATAATTATTTAACAACCTTTTGATGTGATGATCATCTTGTTGTCTATTACCACTACGTGCTTATAGCTAATTGTACCCCTATATTCCTTGAAGGATGGAAAGAGTGGGAGAGTACTGATGGCTCAACATAACCAATCCATGAATATAGCACTTTGTGTGCTCATGCTCTTAGCTAGAGGGTTTTTAGGGTATTCGATCAGGTATTCTTACAAGGAGTTATGTGGAAGTGGAGACTATTGTCACCTTTAGCCGAAGGAGGGTCTTTCAGTATGGTTGTTTTTTATCATGAAATTTTTAGGGAGAAGAGATCTTATTCGAGCATAGGAAAGATAAAGAGTAGCATTAAGAATGTTAAGGAAAGACATTGCTTTGAGCTCAAACTCAGTGATAGTATATATATATATATATATATATATATATATATATATATATATATATATATATTTGGTAAGTGCTACCATTTCTGGGGGTAGCTCCCTTCATTATAAAATATAGGAGAACAAAATACATAGATTGATGTGAATACAGTCTCAGAGATACAAGTAGCTAATTTCCTCAGCTATGTCAATAAGCATGGCTATAACATCTTCCTCCACTAGCCCCGGGTTAGCCCCAAGAAGCAACTACACTCTTACCATTTATGGGGGCCATGAATTGGCTCATAGCTCCATCAATCCCAAAGTTCCTAGGATCAGTGGATGAGATTTCCAAAATTGAACTACAAAGAACTAGAGCATCTTGCAAACCTTACCTAAATCATCCTATGTATCTTCCTTCAGCTTTCAAACCTTGTAGTATCAATTTTCTCCACCAACCTACTGCAGAGATTCACCAGACATAATATTTTTTCCTTATCTTTATTCAGAATCAAAATGAGCCCTTTAGGAAGATTGTCAGATGAGTACATCTCAAAAGCCAAGGCTGGTAAGGAAGTACCCACATTGGCCAAATACTCTGCAGTTGAGTTGGCTTCTTGGTATATGTGTTTGATCATATAACTATTCAAGATCACCATGCTTGCTCTTATCCTATCCAGCCAACTACTCAATTTCCAATTCTGAACCACCAATTTTCTCATAGCATTGATGCATAATAAAGATTAGCCTTCGATTCCTATGTCTTTGAAGCCTTTATCAACGCGTAGTCTTATTCTGCAATCCAAAGCCTCCATTTCTGCTTCATTATTGGTAGCATTGCCCACATTTTTGGTGAGGGCATATAAGCATTCTCCCTTATCATTCCTTATAATACAACTTATCCCCGCTCTACTTGTGGAGCCTTTTTCCACCCCATCTATGTTTAACTTGCATCGGCCGATTGATGAGGGGGTCCAATTTACCTCTCTTCTCTTGTCTTTAGACACCTTAGGTATAGCAGCTGGGACTTTTAATCTTTTCCACTTCTTTCTGAACTCATTATCCTAATGCAAAAAGTTGGATTCTTTGTTTTTTTCAATCCTTGCATTAATTATTTCACATATACCATCTTCAATTTGCTTGATTACTTCATCCATCGGAATGCTCTTATCCTGAAACACCCTCTAATTATGCTCCTTCCATACTTTCCATACAACCATGGAAGGAGCAGCCAGCCAAACATTTGACCAAATGATGTTCTTCCTCTTTGTTGGCTAGCTTCGAATGAAATCGATCAATTCAAACTGGCTGGGGGTTTGCCACTCAAGGGATTAGAGGAGCCAATCCCAGCATTTCGAGGTGAAGCTACAATTTAATAATAGATGATTTGATGATTCTTTGTTGTTTAAACATAAAGGACATCTGATAAGCCCCAGATTGCTGATTTTATGCAATCTGTCACTGGTAAGAATTCTTCCATGAAGGGCTGTCCAAAGAAATACGCCACCTTTAGGCAAAATTTCTTCTTTCTAGCAATGCTTTGTTGGCCAAGTGCCAATGTCTCCCAGCCTTTCTTGTATTTTGTATCCTAGATTTACTGAATATTCTCCTGATTTAGAGCCTGACCATATGATTTCATCCTCCAATTCGAACTTCAAGATTCTCCTAGGCTCCAAAGTTTCATCTAGGAGAGCTGCATTATATATATATATATATGTATGTATGTATGTATGTATATGTATATATATATGTATATGCATATGCATATGCATATGTATATGTATAGGTATATGTATATACATACATATATGTACATATCCCTATACATATACATATACATATATATATATACACACACATATACACACACACATATATATACATATATATATATACATATACATAGACATATATATACATATACATATATCTATATCTATATACATATATATACGTATATATACATACATATATATATATATACATATATCTATATCTATAACATACATGTATATACACAATACACATATATATATATACATACATATATATTTATACATATACATATATCTATATCTATATACATATATATAGATATATGTATTTGTATATGTGTATGTGTGTGTATATATATATATATTGTTTTGGAGTGAAAAAGGAAGGATTGATTTTAGTTTGGTTTGAGGGTTTGATGGCTTTAGATCTTCCTTTCACAACAAACATTCAAGGACATATCAACCGAGTTGAACCTCTACTAAGCGAGAGCATTCACCTAACAGGTTGGGCTATCACTTGAAATGATGTGGAAGTTTAAAAATTGCATATTAGCATCATGCTTTAATCCTTAAATATGTAAGAAAGCCTAATTGTGCAAAATAGTGAATAAATTGGTAAATTCATATAAATGCTTACAGATTAAGGAAAAGGGCAGAGATTTATAATTGACCATTTTTTGAAGTTTAGAATTCAGAATATTTGAGGATAATGCTCTAGGTGCCCAAGTCCAAGGCATTGTTTTCTTCGCGGAATGCACAACTCCATCCAACACTGATAATAATTGTTCTATCTATTTTCATCACCAGAAATATGGAGGACACTACCCTAGGCACCCTAGTCCAGTGCAAGCTAATTTCTAGGATGTAGAAGCTCCTCCAGATGTAGACTATCCCTGTAACTCTAATTCTCATCTCTAAGACTCTAGAAGACATTACCCTAGGTGTCCATGTCCCAAAAATGTTTTGTTTCACTTCTTTCTTTTAGATCTTAAATCCTTGTCACCTACAACCTTCCTCTGCAACTCCACTCTGTGAAACTCAGTACCTATAACCTTAGAAGTGTAGATCTCACATAAATGAAGGCTCTTCAATCACATGAGAAGATAAAGCCAAATCTGTAATCACAAACACAATAACAATGCTCTTCTCTGCAATAATGAATATCATGGATGCTCTAAAATCACAAGTATGCATAAAGTTCACAATCATCTTCTAGTTAGCTTCTAGTTTGCAAATGAAAACCTTAACATGCTTATATATGCAACAACACACATTCCCGCTAAGAATTTTGTAATTCAACTTTTGGTTTCATCATAGGACCTAACAACGGTCATATAATTGACACTTCAAATTAGGGCCTGACCCAAAATATAGCAGGACTAGGGCACGAGCACCCAAGTCCTCCCCCTATTTTAGGCAGGAGTCATCAAAATAGTAGCCCCTAGGTCCTATTTGCCACAACACTTTGGGGTTTTCTCATTGAGATTCAAAATTTACATGCAAGATGCTCTAAATGCATTCTAATGACCCAGGAGCTAAACCTTAAGAGGAAAAAGCCCCCAAGGGGACATTTTCCTATTTAGGTGAAAATTTTTGATTTATTTTATTTAGTGTTTAAATCCTCCTTTCAACTAACACATTCAAAGACCTTTAGATCAAGTGGTAGAGCACTAATAGGTCCTTAGTCACTTACAAATGTAGGGAAGTTTGGATTAGGGTGTTTAATTATCAATTTTCCTTCTCCTATGCTCAATTGACCATTAAAATCCTAATTTTCCAAATACGATAGTAAATGGATGAATTACAGAAAAATCTCTTGCAGAGAGAAGTAAAATGACAATTGACAGAGTACCTATTTTCGGGGTTCCATGGTGGAAAAGTTAGGGACACAGGAGAGGGCACCCAAGTCCAAGGCCTATATTTCTATCTGGATCTAAGAACTTAGTCTGTAACTCTTTCCTGTTGTCTCAGCGATTTTCCTCTCACAGAAATTGGAGAAATAATGAGTGGGCATCCAAGTCCAAGGGGGAAATTTTCCTTCTATTCTACAATTTTGACACTCCAAGATGTCTTCCTGCAACTTCAATTTGTCTAGCTCCTCAACCTATAACCTGCAACCATGAAACTTTGGGAGGGGGTTGTGGTGTTTAGAGGCTTACCTTAGTGAAGCTCCGAAGGACACTTAAGTCTCCGAACACCTTTGTTAGATAGAGAATGCATGCCCAGGGAGACAGAGGCAAAAACCAAACGAAATAATGATCACAAACACAATATAATGTCACCTTGTAGTGAAGATCTCATGGGAGGAAGATGTTCTTCATTCCATGATGAAATGGATGCTCAAATCTACAAACACAAACACAAATGACACAAATCTATTCTTGCAACACATTGAAAGCCTTGAGTCACCTTGAAAATGCCTAAACATAACATTTACCATCTAGTTTACAAATGAATGCCTAAACATGCTTTTATATGCAATTACAAACACTCCCACCAAGATTTTCATAATTCAAACTTACTGTGTTGGCATAGGACCCAAATAACAGTCACAAGATGACACTAAAAAATTGGGACTAACCCAAAATAGGGAAGGACTAGGGTGTGGGCGCCCAAGTCCTCCCCCCTATTTTGGGTAGGTTTAAGCTCAAGGGGACCCGTAGGACCTATTTTCCATAAAACCCAGGGTTCATTCCATCAGGATGCCAAATTATGAAGTAAGATATCCTAAATGCACACGAAAGACCTATGAGCTAAACCTTATGAGGGAAAAGCCCCGAAGGGGACATTTTCTAATGTTACATTTAGCCCCCACTTTAATGTATGTATAAAAACAAGGGCAATACATGCATTAAAGTATGGTAACAAACATAGCAAACACGCCAAGAATGGAGAAGACACACCAATCATATAGAAGACAGTAACAGGCATGTAAAACATGGAGAAGATAGTTATAGTCACGTAGAACACAGAGAAGATAGTAAATACATAGAAGACATGCATGATTCTTTTCTTTTCTTTTTCTCATATATATGAAATACAGATGCAAGTACTAGAAAGTAAACAAACCTCTAATAATATAGGATGCACTCATCATACAAGTCTTTATACTATATATATGGGAAAACACATAAACAAGATACGTAAAACCTCTCAAAATGTAGGATACACTCATCGAGCAAGTCTTTAGATTGTATATGGGGCAACAAACACACCAAACAAAGCAAGCACGCCAAAACACATACACTTGAAGACAGAGAAAACACGATAGACAAGCAATGGAGTGTACCTATTTCTAGGTTCAACACCATCTTAGGCACATTACAGGCACACATTGATGATTGGGATTCGCCACAACAATCGCTGAAGACATGCTTAAGGGTTGAGTTAGTCATAGAACTACTCCCCATCTCGGTAGAGGACTTTTGAAAATGACAGGATGATGCAATCTGCTCTGAGAAATACACCATCCCCGCCTTCATAGAGGGCTTAATATAAAAAGGATATATGTGATATCCTACCTCCGTAGAGGGATTACATGATTGATTGATTGCAAACAAACTCAACATGTAGGAAGCACTCATCGAGCTAGTCTTTAAACTGCATCTGAGGACAAGCACATAGCTAACATCTACAACAGATAGCTTACCTTATATATGGCCCCACATTAAGGTGCTTGATATCAGGTATCGATATCAAGCATGTTAAGGTAGGAAGAAAACACACAAGGGAACACAAGCTCTCACAAAGCCCATACCCCCTAGAGGTGACATGGACTTCACGATTGCCAAATGTTCCCACAAAGACATCCCTGCAAGAAACATGTTAGTGTCTACAACACCATGATAAACAACAACATCAATGCATATGATTAAACACACAAATAGCCAAGGTTATACTAGGAATTCAGAGTTCAAGGATAACGATGGGGCTATATCATGAAGCTCTCTAAATCGAGCACCACTGAGGTAAGATTCAAAGACAAACAAAGGTGCATAGAGCCACAGTATTGTTAAGGTTTGTAAATGCGATAGAAACATCATCAAATTCACTACACAGAAAGCACGAGTGCTTCCACTAGCCAAGCATCGGATAACATATACAACCCCATCGTCAAAAGGGACACTAGGTCTGCATCAGTATAAATTATCGGCATCTGCCAGCTAGACAGAAACACTAGAGGAAGGGAAACAATAAATAAGAGAAGAGAAACAAGTGTCTTAGGGACAGTCACGTAGGAGGGTGCCCCCAAGTCACCAACCGCAATGCTATGTCCATAAGACACAACACACAAGGATGAAATTAGAGAGAGGCAATATAGAAGAATGAAGATACAAATAGAAGAAGGTCACAATAGAGGTAGTCTCCTGGTATCTCAGACCTTACAAGAGAATCAAGGGTCATCCCAGGGGACCTAAACAACATAACACATCATGGGGGAAGCACATCACAAGAGAGATAATAGGTTAGAGATACTTACATATATGGGTACCATCGTTAAGACCATACATATCTAGGATATCTCTCATGTTGTTTTGGTCCTATTGAAATTGAATTAATATTGAGTTTAGGACGATGAGAGGCTTTGTTTTCTTTAAAAGGATTATATCTAATGCCTCTTGAGTAATGTGTTGAAGAAGATTCTATACGTACTCAAATCCCTTGTTGATTTAAACTAATCCCTTACCCACATATTCACAATTGTTATAAAGGATTTTAAATCCTTGACCATAAAGGGCTGTCATTTCCTTAGAAGATGGTGAAGCCTCGTATGTGTCATAATTTGTAGTGTAAGTGAGAGTATTGTTTTTATTTTCTACCAAGGGGACTTTAGGTTTCTTATGCGCTTCAAAAGATTGCTTGCGTGAGATCGATGCCACTTTTGATGTGTCAAGGCTATTAATTTTACATTCCCTTACACTACAAGGATTAAAATATAGTGAGCCCCAATTATCACCAAAGAGTGCATTTGATGGTATAGAATCTTTCACGACATCATTTGTGGCTAGAGGCTTTGATGAATTAGCTTGTAAATTATTTAAGCTCATATGATTGTACACTAGTTTTTGCATTTCAATATGTAAATAGTTACCTGGTTTAGGATCAACATGAATAGTATGAAGTTTACATTTGAATATAAATTTGATTGAATGATGGAAGGTGGAAGGAATTGCCCCCAATGCATGAATCCAAGGTTTACCAAGAATCATGTTGTAAGATAAAAAACAAGGCATGACATGAACCAGGGTAGGCACAAGCACAGATCCTACTTGTATAGGTAGAGTTATAGTGCCCATGGAGTGTCGTCCAACATTATCAAATCCACGAATGCTAATGCCATTTGGTTTGATTTGTGATGTGTCAACCTTGATTTTGTGTAGTAGGTGAATGCTACAAACATTATGAGACAATCCATTGTCAATCATAACTCATTTTACCAATGTTTTGTTTATTGTGGCAAAGATTATAAGTGGATCATATTGGTTTTGAACTTCAATTGATGGTAATTCATGTGGTTGAAAGATAATATTCATTTTTGTTGCATGCATACTATCCAATACGGCTGCTATATCATTAGGCTTAGCAGTAGGTGGGACAATCACCTTTTGCAAAGCTTCTTGGAGCATTCCATGGTATGTATGCAATGTTTGTATTAAATCCCAAAGAGAGATCTTAGACGGAGTAGCGTGAAGCTGTTCAACAAGATCATACTCTTGACCACTTTTATGAGTAAGATGAGATAGTGGAGGGAGCATAGGTTGAGAACATGGAAGAGAGACAGGCACATGTGGTGCTTGGTTACTTTGCTTGTTATTACAGATGTTGTATGTATGAGCAATCACATTGTGGTGTGGTTGTTGTAACACATTTTGAACACCTTGAACCGTAATCACCAACTTTAAGAAAGAAGGTGCATTAGGTGCCCCCGGCACAACCATCTTAGGAATAGTGCTACCAAGTCTATTAATAAGTATTGAATTAAAATTGTTTCCCTCTTGATTGCACCCAACATCCACCCCTAAAGTATTTAATGTGAGAGACATTTTCTCATCCACTAATGCTACATCTTGGCCAGGGAGAGCAATGGGATGAGAAGAAAGCACATCATCATCATCATACTCTATGGCAGAAAAAGGCTTTTCACTCTCATGTTTCTCATGAGTGTTCCTAGAGATGAATTTGGTTAAGTCTTCTAATATCAAAGGATGTTCACTCATGAGGATTAGGAATTTGTCAAAATCAAGATCTTTGATGAATGCATGCAAAGATACCATAGAAAAATGACATGAAGGTGGCATTGCATTGTTTTCAATCTAAACTTATATTTTAAAATCTTTTCAAATTTGATGCAAAAGACAAGTACAAAAGAATGTATGAAAATGACTTAAAATGCTTGATTTTTTGTACTTTTTCAATGAAAATATATAAAAGGGTGTTGTAAGGATTTTGATCAGGGGAAGCCAATTATATATCTGATATTAGTAAAATATATAAATAAGATCATTCACAACACACTCTTGATGCAAATCTAGGATAATGGCAAGTCAAATATAGTGAAAATATGTTAAAATAGGCACTTTTTCACCAAATCTTGATGCAAAAAAGCACGAGAAAGGGTGTTGTGAGGACAATGATGATGGAAATAAAATTATATCAGTAATCACAGCCACTTGATTCCCAGATATCCATCATAACACACTTTTAGTGCCACTTACGGTCAAACCCTAGTAAAAATATAGCAAAAATAGGCAATTTTTCACGGTTTTTCAATTCCAAGACCTAGCCAATGGGGTGTTGTAACAAATTTTAGGAGGTGTAGAAAATAAAAGAAATTATATCATTCACCTCAATCCATAATTTTTTTTACAACACACTTGGAGTGCAAACTAGGCCAAACCCTAGGGCAAAAATAGCAAAAATGTGTAGTTTTTCACCAAATTTTCAATACAAGAGGCCAATAACAAGGGTGTTGTGAAGATTTGTAGGAGGGGTGGAAAAACAATACCCTGATAACAGCTAATTAGTGCAAAAATACACTTCATAACATGCCTACAATGCATTTTTAGAGATTTGATAAGGTCAAATTTAGTGAAAATCGATGTTTTTCAAGCCCTAGGTTTGAGAACTTGACACAAAATGCTATATGAATTATTTGAGGTCTGATTTATGATAAAAATGAAATAATCTCAGATCTAAAAATGATTTCCAAGCTTCAAAATGCAAAAAGCTAATGCAAATCTAATGAAAATGCATGAAAATTGCTAGTTTTTTATTGAAAATTTCTATGCAAAAATGCAAATATTTAAAATCTAAATGTAAATTTACACTAGAATGCAAGACTACAGCCAAATTCAAGTTTGAATGAGTCTCTAAAATCAGTAGAAAAAACTGAAAGAATATTTTTCCTACTAACCCTAGATTTTGGAATTACTAGGTTATATGAAAATTGTCAAAATTTCTACAAAACCCTAGCAATTAAATGATGAAAATGCAATCTAAACTATTATTTTTTGTAATTTTCTGTCTTTTATATCAAATCTAATGCAAAAATGAAGAATTATGGAAATTTAGAAAGAATTGATGCAAATTAGTAAGCCTAACAATGCAATTTTTTTGAATTTTTCCAAATTTTTCAATTTTTCCAAATTTTCTTAATGTAATAAGATGAGAGACTATATGAATGAATGAAATCAATCCAAATTTGAAGAAACACACTTAGAAAGTTGCAATTAAGTCCAAAAACACGGGTTCACCAAAATCTTTAGGTGAAAATTTTGGATTTGTTTTGTTTAGTGTTTAAATCCTCCTTTCACCTAACACATTCAAGGAACTTCAGATCGAGTGGTAGAGCACTAACAGGTCTTTGGTCAGTTACAAATGTAGGGAAGTTTGGATTAGGGTGTTTAGTTATCAATTTTGTTTCTCCTATGCTCAATTGACCATTAAAACCCTAATTTTGCAAATACGACAGTAAATAGATGATTTACACAAAAAGCTCTTACAGAGAAGTAAAATGACAAATCACAAAGTACCTATTTTTCAGGATTCCAAGGTGGAAAAGTTAGGGACACAGGAGTGGGTGCCCAAGTCCAAGGCCTATATTTTTGTCCAGACTTGAGAACTTAGTCTATAACTCTTTCTTGTTGTTTCAGAGATTTTCCTGTCACGAAACTTGGAGGACTAATGAGCAGGCACCCAAGTCTAGGGGGAAGATTTTCCTTTTGTTCTACAATTCTGACACTCCAAGATGTCTTCCTACAACTTCACTTTGTCTAGCTCCTCAACTTGTAACCTACAACTATGAAACTTTGGGAGGGGGTTGTGGTGTTTAGAGGCTTGCCTCAGTCAAGCCTTAAAGGACACTTAAGTGTCTTAACACCTTTGTCAGATAAAGAGTGCACACCTAGGGAGGCAGAGGCAAAAACCAAATGAAATAATGATCACAAACACAATATAATGTCACCTTGTAGTGAAGATCTCATGGGAGGAAGATGCTCTTCATTCCATAATGAAATCGATGCTTAAATCTGCAAACACAAACACAAACTACACAAATCTGTTCTTGCAACACAATGAAAGCCTTGAATCACCTTGAGAATGCCTAAACATAACATTTTCCATCTAGTTTACAAATGAATGCCTAAACATGATTTTATATGCAATTATAAACACTCCTGCCAAGATTTTTGTAATTCAAACTTACCATGTTGGCATAGGACTCAAATAATAGTCACAAGCCAACACCTGAAAATTGGGACTAACCTAATATAGGGCAGGACAAGGGTGCAGGCGCCCAAGTCCTCCCCCCTATTTTGGGTAGGGTTAGGCTCAAGGGGTCCCCCTTAGGTTCTATTTTCCATAAAACCCATGATTCATTCCATCAGGATGCCAAATTATGAAGATGTCCTAAATGCACACTAAAGACTCGAGAGCTAAACCTTATAAGGGAAAAGCCCCCAAGGGGACATTTTCTGACATTACATTTCTGACATAACATTTATCCCCCATTTTAATGTATGTATAAATGCAAGGCCAATACATGCATTAAAGTAAGGTCAACAAACACAAGAAACATGCCAAGCACGGTGAAGACATGCTAAACACATTGAATTCAGTAACAGGTACACAAAACACAGAGAAGACAATTACAATCATGTAAGACATGGAGAAAACAAGATTTAAGATATGCAAAACACAATGAATACAGTGAATGCAGTGATTATTTATTTTTCATTTTCTCATATATGAAATGCAAATGCAAGTACATGGAAAGTAAACACACAACCCAAAATGCAGGAGGAGCTCATCACCACCAGTCTTGAAACTGCATAAGGGGCTATAGACATGTAATACAAATCTTAGAGTGTAGGATGATCTCATCACCACAAATCTTGAAACTATACTTGAGAACAAACATGCCATACAAATCCCAAAGTATAGGAGGAGCTCATCACCACGAGTCTTGAAACTATGCTTGGGAACAAACACACCATACACACACAGATGGAAGACACAAAGAAAACATAGAAAACAAGTGATGGAAGAAACCTATTGCAAGGTTTGCTACCATCTCAGGGAAATTATAGGCACACACTGATGATTGGGCTTTACCACAACAATCACTGAAGACATGCTTAAGGGAGGATACACCAATCCTACCTTCTCAAAGAACTTTTAGAAAATGATAGGATGTGCAATCTCCTCAAGAAATACACCATCTCCACCCCCATAGAGGGTTTAAAATAAAATGATATGCATGATATCCCACCTCCATAGAGGGCTTAATGATTGCAATGCACTCACTCAGAGATACAACATCCTACCTCTGTAGAGGGATTACAAGTACACTTCGTTAGTACACAAATAATCTGATAGCTTACATTATATATTCCCCCACCTTAAGGTGGTTGATATCATGTGCCAATATCAAGCACGTTAAAGTAGAGAGAAAAGACACAAGGGAACACAAGCTCTTGCAAAGCCCATGCCCCCAGGAGGTAACATGCACTTTACAATCACCAAATGTTCCCACAAACACACAATTTCCTACAAGAAAAGGTGTTTGAAACCATATAATCATGATAAACAACAATACATGTAATCATTCATATAAAGAGCCAAGCAAGGCAAGATCTAAGATAAACAAAGTGCATGGAGTAGCAGTATTGTTATGTTTTGTAAGTGTGATAAGTCAACATCAAAATATCACATGGAGTGATTCTACTAGCCAAGCGTCAGATAATATATATCAAACCTGTCATTATGTATGGACTACGCCCATGTTTTTATTTCTCACTGAAGACACTAGGTCCGTATTAGTATTATTTGTTTTTCGTCATCCATCAGCTAGATAAAACTACTAGAAGAAGGTAAACAATAAATCAAGAGAGTAGAAACAATTGCCCTAGGGACAATCATGTAGGAAGGTGCCCCCAAGTCACCAATTGCAATGCTACGTCCGTCAGACACAACACACAACAATGAAAATAGAGGAGAGACAATAGAGAAGAATGATGATACAAATAGAAGAAGGGTCACAATAGAGGCGGTCTCTCAGTATCATTGACCTTACAAGAGTATCAAGGGTCATCCTAGGAGGCCTAAACAACATAGAACACATAATGGGGGAAACACAGCACGGAGGTAAAGGGTTATAAATACTTACATGTAGGTAGGCTCATGCTAGATGTTATCAATGATCAAATCATCCTCTGCCCAATCTCAAATGCTAGAGGAAAGAGGTGTGTAAGGTACCATATCCCAACTTTTGTTCTTGTCTTCAAATTGTTCAGTGTTAATTTCATCTAGGTTTGATTCAATGTTAGGTGGAATGTTTTCTTATTGAGGTGCATTTTGTTGTGCAAAATCTTTTCATCTTCTCCTTCTTTCTCTTTCTTGTCTATTTCTTCTTGTCTTCTTGCTTATGTTTTCAAATTTATTTTCATTTTTTTCCATAGGAGTTTGCACATTAGAGGAGGAAGCACCATGTTCAAATTTCATTGGTCTTAATGAAATGTTTTGTTGTTGATGAACACCTCCCAATCCTTGTGAGGATTATTGGGGAGGGACCTTAGCATAAACATCATCTCTCCATGGACAAAGTGAGTTATGAAACTTTTCCTTATCCACTTATATCATGCCAATTATTTCATCATAGTCATAATAGTCTTGTTTTATTCTTATGTGATTTTGTCATTTTCCTTTTTCTCTAAGGGGATCTTCAAATGCATTTTGTTCTTCTCTTATTGTTATTAAAGGAGGTATGGCCACTCTAGCTAGTTTTTTGCTTTGTATCATCTATATTCTATGAAAGATTGGCCTCTTCATGGCTCAGGGTCTCTATTAGGTTGCGGCCAAAAGTAATCAAGAGTGAAGTTCTTGTCCTTAGCTAGAGGTTGATATGAATTATGGAAAATAGTATGTATTTCTCCATGCAAAGGGAATTTTAGGCATCTGTGAATAGTTGAGGGGACGACATTCATAGCCTTAAGCCAAGGATGTCCTAGTTTTACATAGAAGAGGTTGAATAAGGGGATAACATCATATAACTGATCCACGACTTTGTCATATACCAAGACTAATAAGGTTATATTCCCAAATGTATTCATTAGAGCTCCATTATGTGTTTTAATTCTCAAATCTGATGGTTCATAAGAATCTTGTACCAAATCATGTTTAAGAAGGAAATCTTCTATAACCACATTAGTCATGTAGTTAGGGTCTATAATTGTTCCATGCATAGGTCTTTCCATTATGTTCACTATAATGTAAAGAGGCCCTTCAGTATCTACCATTTCTTTGTCATGAGGTGTAAATGTTATTTCATGTTTAGTGGCTCTTATTTTCAAATGAGGCATAGGAGCAAACCTAGCACTATTGTTGTATTGAGAAGCCATGTGTATGTTATCAAATGAATGTCAAATTATATTTTAAATATTTTCAACACTTATGCAAGAAACAAATGCAAACGTATGTATGAATATGACCTAATATGCTTGATTTTTCAACTTTTTTCAATGCAAATGAGTGAAAGAAATAGTGTTGTAAGGAAATTGATGAGGGGAAGAAAATAATATGTCTAATATAAATCCAATGATGTAGAAATATCCTTCAAAACACACTTTTGATGCAAAATTATTTGTGAATATCACCTGAAAAATGCTTGATTTTTCTCTTTTTTCCCAATATTTCAATGCAAATTACTAAGAGAAAAGGTGTTGTGAAAAATTTTAAGAAGGGAAGAGAATAATAAGCCTAATAAAAACCAAATTATGCAACAATATCTTTCACAACATGCTTATGATGCAATTCTATATGCAAAATAAGCCAAAATCTAGTGAAAAAATGCAAGGTTTCAAACCCTAGACATGAAATTTTGCAATAAAGACACTATGATGAAACACTATAGTTAGACATAAGACCTAAATGAGTTTTTAAAATAGTAGTTAAATCTGAAACAATATTTTAACTACAAACCCTAGCTAATGCAAAAACTAGGTTATATGAAAAATAAACAACTTCAAGCAATTTTCACCAATTTAAGGATGGAAATGCAATGAAAATGATTGATTAATTATGAATTTCTATAATTTTGAATCAAATCTAATGAAAATAACAGAAATTAAATTAAATTACATGCCAATTAATTCAATTTTTTTGAAAATTCAAGCCTAAAATGCCAATATTTTCAATATTTTCAAAATTTTCAATTTTTTTGTAATTTTTAAAATGCAATAAAATGAATGAATGCAAATCTATCACACAACACTCAGCAAGGTGCAAAATTCAAAAACATGGATTGACCAAAATGCTTTGGAGTGAAAAATGGGGGATTGATTTTAGTTTGGTTTGAGGGTTTGTTGGGTTTAGATTCTCCTTTCACAACAAATATTCAAGGACATATCAATTGAGTTAAATCTCTACTAAGTGAGAGGATTCACCTAATAGGTTGGTCTGTCACTTGGAATGATGTGAAAGCTCATAAATTACAAATGAACATCTTGCTTTAATCCTTAAATATGCAAGAAACCCTAATTGTGAAAAATAGTGAATAAACTGGTAAATTTAGATAAATGATTACAAATTAAGGAAAAGGATAGAGATTAATAATTTACCATTTTTTGAAGTTTGGAATTTAGAATATTCAAGGAAAATGCCTCAGACTCCCAAGTCCAAGGCATTGTTTACTTTGTAGAATGTAGAACTCCTTTCGGCACTGATAATCACTGTTCCATCTATTTCGTCACACAAAATATGGAGGACACTACCCTGACTGCCCTAGTCCAGTGTAGGCTAATTTATGAGATGTAGAAGCTCCTCTAGATGTAGAATGTCCCTGTAACTCTAATTCCTATCTCTAAAATTCTAGAGAACAATGCCCTAGGTGGGCCCATGTCCCAAAAATGCTCTGTTTCTCTTCTTTCTTTTGGATCTTGAATCCTTGTTACCTACAACATTCCTCTGCAACTCCACTCTGCAAAACTCAGTCCCTATAACCTTAGAAGTGTAGAACTCAAATAAATGAAGGCTCTTCAATCACATGAGAAGATGAAGCCAAATATGCAATCACAAACACAATAACAATGCTCTTCTCTGCAATAATGAATATCATGGATGCTCTAAAATCACAAGTATGCATAAAGTTCACAATCATCTTCTAGTTAGCTTCTAGTTTGCAAATGAAAATCTAAACATGCTTATATATATAACAACACACATTCTTGCTAAGAATTTCTTAATTCAAACTTTTGATGTCAGCATAGGACCTAACAACGATCATATCACTGACACTTCAAATTAGGGCCTAACTCAAAATAGTTCCCCCCTAGTTTAGGTAGGAGTCATCAAAATAGCACCCCCTAGGTCGTATTTGCCACAACACTTTAAGGTTTTCTCATCGAGATTCAAAATTAACATGCAATATGCTCTAAATGCATTCTAAGGACCCAAGAGCTAAACCTTAAGAAGGAAAAGCCCCCAAGGGGACATTTTCTGACATAATATTTAGCCCTCACTTACACCCAGTATAACATCATTGTACATAGTGTAAACTAAACTCATACTTTATTTGTCTTGCTATTGATATGCACACAAGAGACATCACTGCATGTGCTCAATACATTATATAGCATGGCATTATAATATTAATCTTTGTCGATAGCCTTAAGGCTTGAAGTCTTCAAACACTATTGTAATAGTTAGATACACTGACAAATCCATAAGGCCGAGGACTTTAGAACTTTATTTAACAGTTGGATAGTTCGTTGAAGCCACAAGGCTGTGGACTTTAGAACATTGTTTTAATAGTTTGATAGTCTGTCAAGGCCATTAAGGCAGAGGACTTAAGACCATTTTTGTTTAAGCTAATAGACATCGAGGCCAATAAGGCTAGGAACTTAGAATACTACTGTAGTAGTATATTGTTAAACCTAAAGCCATGGTATCAACCGACAATTGATTATCTTTAACCATAGATTGTAAAGTCTTTATAAAAGAATGTTATCAAAAGTTTAATATTATCAATGCTTTTGAAATAAGGAAAGATGGTATATATATGATGACTAGCCAAGAGCCACACATTTTTTCTGAGTGCTAATTCATTCTTTGAATATTGTTTTAGGTAGAACTTCAAATCACTTGAAATGGGTTTTGCGTTATAAAGATTTCTTTATTATAAGTTGTTATTTTTATGTGCCTTCAAGTTATTCCTTGTTAAAAAGAGAGAAACATGCTCCTTATTACCTATTAAATTTAAATTGGGATGGTATTGTTACCAATATCTGACTACGAGTGCATATTTGAACTTTAAACACGAGGTAAGATGCATAGCTATAGTCTTGCATTATTCATGAAAAGGAAACAATAGACCTTGGTATCTCGATAATTATGTTATCATTTTGGATAATTACTTATAAAGATGGTATTAACTATCTCTCAATTTAGTAATGATAAAAAGGTATTATAACCTTTCAAGTCTCTAGTAGAGATCCTTTAACCAACTAAATATTTAAACTCATCTCATAGAGATGTTAACCACAACTGATCTTGTGGTTAGAAACCAAGATCTAGTACACTTTGAAATAAGGAATAGAGTGGCGGGGAGTCACATATTCCATATTGCATATGCAACAAGAAACGTTTGAAATGTACTCCAGGAAACAAAGTTGGAAGTCCAAGATGATGGACTAAATCCATGACTAGGAATGGTCAACCAAAAATAGTGTAGGATCAGATAACTTCTAAGTCTAGTTAGAGGTGTTTGAACATTCAACTATGTTCATTGCAAAATGTTTATTTATATTAAATCTTTAACCAAAGTAATGCATCCATCTATACATACATTAGTCAGTTCACTGCACTCTAGATGGTATAACAATCCAATAGTGTCATACATAGTTAGGGTGGATCTATAGTTGTATGATAGTGGTGAGTTATGAAGGACACAACACTAGAAAATCAGATGGAAAAATTTATGGTTCCTTATATCTACTCCCTTCATGATGGGTAGGGCCACTTCCAGGAATAAAGTTGTATGGGGGACTGCAGGTCTATGGTTGGAGGAAACGCACCCAGGTGATGCTCTCCTTCCCAGGTAGATGACAAGACGAGACTTATGAAGATAGATATCAAAACTCCAGATGCAATATATTCTATTATATGACTTGACAGTCAAATTTTATGTAAACTTATCATTATTGCCATGCGAAAAACATTATGGTTCTAAACTGAATGGATTCACTAGCATGTTATCTTGAATATGTTGTAAATTTTCAATTTTGAAATTATTCAAAAAAGATATACATTTTGTATAATGATTACATAACTTATTATTGTTAAGAAAACATATGATTATGATGATCATGATTATTTACTTGATGGTAAATTGGGACATTAATTCAAGTAATATGAGGTGACATGTTACCTATGGTATTAGAGCTACTAGGTTCAATACATTGACCTATCAGCTCACTTTATGAAAACTTATTCAGGCATTGACAATTGCTAATGTTTGGATGTTCTTTTGCCAGAATGGTAAGAACAAGAATGACACCAAGGAAGATAGTGATAGGAAATGGACGTTACCTAAAGTCTATGAGGGAGAGAGCCTCAAGGATAAAAAGCCTAGGCCAAACTGATTACCTAGAAGGTGCATGGTTATCTGATATTGAAACTTTGGCTGATGCGATCAAACATATCAAGCAGGAGAAGGACAAAGTAGTTAAGACTATTGTTTGTACCTTTCATTTCAAATGAATCAGTAAAACCCTCTACACCTAAGGACTTACCATTTGGAAGTGGTCCTAATGCTCTTATTATCACTCAGGAGGTCATGGATGAGTACCTGCGAGTACATCCACCTCCTAAGACTGATTTGGAAAACCTCAAGGATGAGGATAAACATGGGAAGATCCCCCAACCTGAAAAATGACTTGTAGTTGCAAGATGTGAAAATTTGTAATAAATGATGGATTTATGTGATCCATGGATACTATAATGCAATTTTGAAAATTTGACAAAACTTTCCTTTCTTGTTTAAGATTGCATAAATGAGAATCGATTTATGTTTATGAATGGATTCAATAGTATGAAAAACTAATTGAATTCTTAAGATACAAACTTCAGGAGAGGTAGATTGCAACATGGTTCGGATAAGAACTAGCATTGGGGATAGCCAAGAGAAAGGGCAACCTTCAAGCCACTTTGATTCAAAACTTGACTAGATCCTTGCTATGCTCCATGAGATGAGGGCAAGAATTGGAACTTTAGAGCAAGAGGTCTTGGGTCAGAATAGATGCAGGTAGGAAGCCTTCCATGGGGGTGAAGACAAGGAACATCATGAAAATACCACCCAAAGTGGATGTGAAGAGAATAACTTCAAAATGAGACAAGATGATGATAAAAGGAGCCACTTGGCTCTAGAGTTATCTAGAGATATGAAAAAGGTTACACCAAACAATTTTGATGGGACTGTAAGCAAAGATGCCATGGAGGTATGGCTTACATAAATGGAGAAATACTTTGAAATAAGAAACTATTTAGAAATCACCAAAGTGGTATGGGGAGCATACCAATTGGTAGGAGAAGCATCCACCTGGTGGATGGACAAGATGGAGTTAAAATTGAGCTTCTTGAGTCTAAATTGGGAAAGGTTCATGGAAATTTTTAGGAAAATATGGTTGCCTCAATTGTATTTTGACTATAAGCTTATAGACATGCAAATTTTTAGATAGTGTGACTCATCTGTGAATGAGTAGTAGGAGAAATTCACTAGTCTCCTCAAATATGTTCCCTAATATCAACAGGATGGGAGAATTTACATCTGAAAGTTCATCATGGGATTAAATGCCCAAACTAGAGTTGAAGTTGATGTGTATGGTCCCACTACAATGGACCAAGTTAATGAGAAAGCTATTAAATAGGAAAAAAAGTTGAAATCCATGTCTACATATAGGGAAAGGAATAGTAAAAAGTTCAGTTGGTCTCAATCCTCCCAGTCATTTAAGAAAAAGGGAAATAAGTAGAAATTTATTAAGAAAGGTGACAAAGGATTTAAGAATAATTAGATTGAATCCAAGGGTGAGAAGAAAAATAATAATAACTCCAAGAAAAATGGAGATAATTCTAGAAAGCCTTATGAAAGGCGAGGACCCACAGGAGGGTGTTATTCATGTTGTGGAGACCATTATGCCAAACAGTGTCCCAATAAGACCTAAGGGACTCAACCATGAGGAAATCCTTTACCCTCACAATAGACAACTTTCAACAGCGTATATATGTATCCTTGGACAATATGCAAGTTGAGTATCAAGTAACTCCAATTGAAACCATAGGTATTTTTTTCTGGTATTCCAATTTCAATTTTGATAGATACTGGCACTATAGAATGTTTTTTTTATCCAAAAGTTTTAAATAATATTTCTAGAAAATCTTATTACATGGCAAATACCTAGTCAATTGAATATGCTAATCAAACTAGAGCTCGGGTAGAGCAATTTTTGTTTGAGGCCAAGGTTGAACTCCCAAGTTTTTCCACTAAAGAAAACCTTTATGTAGCCCCATTAGGCTCATATGATGTCATCCTTGGAATAAATTGGATATGTTGCAATAGGGCTAAGGTTGATTGTTTTCCTAAAACAATAGAATACCTAAATGACATTGGGAAAACAATTTTACTGCAAGGCACTGCTAGAGAGGTTAAATTAAGGAAAATATCTACCCTACAAATGAAAAAAGCCCAAAGAAAAGGATGCCATCATTTCCACATTATAATGGACAAAATAAATAGTCACAAGGAATCTATTTTCCAAGATGATTTGATATATTACGAATCTGAAAAACTCTAAGGAGTTGAAGAAAGAGAATCCATAGATACAAAGAGATTAGATATGGATAGATACCACGTTCT
The DNA here is from genome assembly GCA_027924645.1 of Cunninghamia lanceolata. NCBI lineage: Eukaryota > Viridiplantae > Streptophyta > Pinopsida > Cupressales > Cupressaceae > Cunninghamia > Cunninghamia lanceolata. The sequence continues at coordinate 2,431,754 of BSBN01001660.1, read as the reverse complement.
TTGAGATTTTGATTTCTCAATAGATATAATTCCAAGATTGGAACCTATATCTAAATCACCTTATAGAATGACAACAAAAGAGTTAAAGGAGCTAAAGGCTCAGCTGCACAAATTGCTTGATAAAGGATTGATAATACCCAGTGTTTCACCCTGAGAGCACCAGTAATTTTTGTCAAAAAGAAAGATGGTACATTGTGGTTATGCATAGATTATCATATGCTAAATAAGGCAACAATAAAGAACAAGTATCCATTTCCCCATATTAATGATCTCTTTGATCAAATGTGAGGGGTAAATGTGTTTTCAAAGATTGATCTTTGATCAGGATACCATCAATTGAGGCTAAAAGATGAGGATATTCATAAGATGGCCTTTAGAACAAGGTATGGGCACTATGAGTTTATTGTCCTACCCTTTGGGTTAACAAATGCACCTAAAACATTTATGAAATTAATGAATAGTGTGGTCAAAGACTATTTGGACAAGTTTGTCCTTGTTTTCCTTGATGATATTTTACTTCACTCCAAGAATGAGGAGGAACACATACAATATTTATGGATTGTTCTCTAGAGATTAAGAGAGCATAACTTGTATGGCAAGCTCTCAAAGTGTAGTTTCTTTCAAAAGGAAGTACAATATTTGGGTTATGTAATTTTAGCTAAGGGAATTGCTCTGGACCCAGCAAAGATTAGAGCCATTTTGGAATGGCCAGCACTGAGAAATGCGCATGAGGTCTAAAGTTTCATGGGCCTAGTAGGATATTATAGAAAATTTGTGGAGAATTTTTCAAAAATTGCCTATCCTATCACTTCATTAAAAACAAAAGGCAAAAGATTTGATTGGTCAAAGAAATGCCATGAGGCATTTGACCAACTAAAAGAAAAGTTGACCACAACACCTATTTTGAAGGTACCTGACCCAAATGGTCAATTTGTAGTCATCACCGATGCCTTAGGAGAAGGATTAGGTGGTGTAATTACTCCAGATGGGCAAGTTATTGCATATGAGTCTAGAAAGTTGAAAACTTATGGACAAAATTATGCTCCTCATGATCTAGAATTGGTAGTAGTGGTTCATGCACTACAAATGTGGAGACATTATTTTCTTGGGAAACCTATTGAACTAAAAAAAGAACATCAAGGGCTCAAATATTTGTTTACTAAACCACATCTAAACTCTTGCAAGAGAAGGTGGTTAGAGTTAATATCAGATTATGATTTTGAGATTAAATGCATATAGGAAAAGAAAACCAAGTGGTAGATGCCTTAAGTAGGAGAAGACATATCTCCTTAATGATCTTCATACATTCTAATTTTAGAAATCAAGTATTGCAAAGGTCCAAAGGAGATGAATACTACAAGCAGGTAAAACAAGCTCTTGTGAAAAATCCTCATGATCCTAGGTATGCTGGGTTTTATTTTGAACCAGATGGACTATTAAGGTTGAAATGAAGGATGTACATTCTAAACTGTGAGGAGTTAAGAAATATCATGTGGAAGGAGGTTCATTCTGCACCTTATTCAAGACATCTTGGAGTGACTAAATTGCTAGCTGATGTAAAACCATTATATTTTTGTAAAGGAATGAAGAGGGATGCTGCAAGGTTTGTAGCTAGATGTTTGGAATGCCAGAGGGTGAAGGAAGAACACCATCACCCAACTAGACTTCTATACCCTCATGAGATTTTGGAACGAAAATGGTAAATAATTAGCATGGATTTTGTGCAAGGACTTCCGATGTCTTGGAATAGATATAATGCTATTATGGTTGTGGCAGATAGACTCACCAAGGTAGCACATTTCACACCCAAGAATTTGACAAATGGGGCACTAGTCATAGCCTACAAATTTGTGCAAGAAGTATTATGATTGCATAGTATCCCTGAAAAGATTATCCCAAATACAATGCTCGTATGACATCAAGGTTTTTGCAAACCTTGTTTTTCCTCACTTGGAACTCAACTGAACATAAGCCCTGCTTATCATCCAGAGAGAGATGGACAAACTGAAAGAGTAAACCAAGTGTTGGAAGACCTATTGAGAATGTATTGCATGGACCAGCAATACAAGTGAGAATATTATCTTCCTCTTGTGGACTTTGCTTATAATAATTCCTATCATTCCACTATCAAGTTGGCTCCATTTGAAGCATTATATGGAAGAAAGTACCAAAATCCTATAAGCTAGGATAAGCTAGAAGATATGATTAGCCTTGGTCTAGAAATGCTATTAGAAATGGAAGAGAAAGTCCATATAATTAAGAAAAGGCTAGTGGAAATGAATGATAGGAAAAAAAGTTATGCAGATGCCAAGCACATTGCAAAACATTTCTTAGTGGGAGAAAAAGTCCTTTTAAGGATTAAACCACAAAAGAGTTCTATTATGTTTGGAAAGACATCCAAACTAGGTCCTAGGCCTGTGGGTCCCTTTAAAGTTCTTGAAGAGGTTAACCCAGTTGCATATAGGATTGCTTTACCACCAACTCTTGCCATGATACATAATTTTTTCCATGTTTCTTATTTGAAAAAGTATGTTCTAGGGGATAATCATGTTCCTATTCTTGACTGGAATGCCATATAGGTGAAGGACCCAGGGGTGGTAGTGATCGAGCCCATCACAGTGCTTGAAATATGTAAGCTATACTTGTGTAAAAAAGAGATTACTCAATGCAAGATCCAGTGGGACCAATATGTAGAAGAGAATGCCACCTGGAAGAATTATGATGATATTTATCAAATATTTCCTCATCTCTTTTAATCTTTTATTTATGATGAACACAACTCTTTTTATGTTATAAACTTTGGATACATTAAATCATCAGGGATGATGATTCATATGGGGGGAGATATGTTACAACCCCAACTTTGACTATGTTTAACTTTTACTTTTTATGTGATTAATTGGATAAGTAGTCATAGGATAATGATTTGACGTTTGGGGAAAATGTTAGGATAAATCATTGTTTATACGAATTATGATTAATGTTTAAAATTAGACATGAGATTACATGATGTTGGAATTATTTTAGTATGATGTATAATTATTTGATGATGATACACTGATCATGGTTTGAGTGACTATGAGTGTAACTAGGAAAAGAGACTTCCAATTCCAAGAAGGGAAGGAGAGTATCACTTAGGAGAAGGAAATAGATGTTGTGGAAAAAGTCAGGTTGCCATATGGGTTTTAAATTTGTTCTTTAGGTGAACATTTGTGAGACAAGGTATGTATTAGTCATCTCCCTTTGTTTATTTGATTTCAATTTGACTATAGTTGTCTTGTCGATTTAGGGTTTCTCTATGTCATCTAGGTCGATCTAATTAAATAATGTTCTTGGAACATTATTGTTGGTTAGAAATTAACCATTGTCTTTTGTTGGAGTTTCCCTATGTATATTTATATATTAATTTTGTGTATATTGATTTGATTATTCTAAATATAGTATAAGATTATGAAGGGGGAGTAAGCCTTGACCCCATGTTCGTATTTTGATGAATGTTTGATGCTAACACCATATTATTGGTAATGTTATTTTGGTGACAGTATAAATTATTTTATTATTCTCATAGTATATGTGTGTGTGTGTGTAAGAAAAATGTGGGTTATCATTATTTAACTACCTTTTGATGTGATGATCATCTTGTGGCTTGTTACCACTATGTACTTACAACAAACTGTACCCCGATATTCCTTGAAGGATAGAAAGAGTGGGAGAGTGTTGATGTCTTAGCATAACTAATCCATGATTATAGCACTTCGTGTGTTGCATGCTCTCGACAAGAGGGTTTTTAGGGTATTGGATTAGATATTCCCATGAGGAGTTATGTGGAAGTGGAGACTATTGTTACCTTAAGCTAAAGGAGGGTCTTTTGGTATGGTTGTTGTTTGCCATGAGTTTTTTAGGGAGAAGATCTCTAAGTCAAGCATAGCAAAGATAGAGAGTGGCATTGAGATCATTAAGAAAAGACATTGCTTCGAGATCAAACTTAGTGACAGTGCATATATATATATATATATATATATTCAGGTACATCTGGTATCACATCATTGTGCATAGTGTAAACTACACTCATGCTTTATTTGCCTTGTTGTTGATATGCACACAAGTGACATCACTACCTATGTTTAATATATAAGATAGCATTACATTATAATATTAAGCTTTGTCAATGGTCTTAAGGGCTAGAGTCTTCAAGCACTATTGTAATAGTTGGATAATCTGTCGAAGCCATAAGGTTGAGAACTTTAGAGCTTTGTTTAACAATTGGATAGTCTATCAAAGCCACAAGGCCGAAGGACTTTAGAACATTGTTTTAATAGTTTGATAGTCTATCAAGGCCATTAAGGCCAAGGACTAAACATAATTATGGTTTAAGTTGATAGCCATCGAGGCTAATATGGCCGAGAACATAGAATGTTGATGTAGCAGTATATTGTTAAACATGCGGCCATGGTATCAACCAAAACTTTATTATCTTTAACCATTGACTATAAAGTCTTTATAAAATAATGTTATGGAATGTTTAATACTATCCATTCTTTTGAAATAAATAAATATGGTATATATGTCTAATGACTCGCTAAGAGACACATTTTTTCTAAGTGCTAAATCATTCTTTAAATACTATTGTAGGAAAAACATCAAGTCACTTGAAATTGGTTTTGTGTTATAAAGATTTATTTATTATTAGTTGTTATCTTTATGTGCCTTTGAGTTATTAAAAAGAGAGCATTATGCTCCTTATTACCTATTAAAGTTAAGCTGGGATGGTATTGTTACAAGTATTGCACTACTAGTGCATATTTGAACCTTAAACGGGTAAGTGCAAGAAGATGAGGGGCCAAAAAGGGGTCTTAAGTGGCCACTTTTTTTTTCAAATCAGGAAATACTTGCCTTGGATGAGAAATTGAGCATAGTCACACTCAAAATTTGGAGATGCAACCAAAACAATGTTCATAGTGCTCTGAGTCTACTTTCTATACTACTATTTTTTTTAAAATGGCATAGATTAAGGGGTTCAAAAGAGGGAGCCACGGAAATTGGTGTTGTTTCTGTCAAAAAAACATAACATAGCATGTTTTGTGGCTACCTCAAAAGGTCAATTTTTTTTTTTAGTATTTTTAAAATCACTTAAGTGAGAAATTAGCTAATAGTATGTAGTTTATGCCTAATTTTTCTGATAATTTTTTTATGAATATTTGATTTTTTACTAATTTTCAAAGTGGACACATCCTAAAAAATAAAATTTTGGCTGTGCTACCCCTATAAATTTTGAAAAATAATTGAAAATTAGTTTTTTCTTTTTTTAATATTTGTAGAATGGAGTCTAGTTTCTAAATATGTAATTTTTTTGAAATTTCAATGAATAGTTAATTTGCAATGAAAAAAAGACCAAACAGTGGTTTTTACCCAAAAACGGACACACAAACAAAAGAAATTAAAGATGAAAGGCCTAACATTGTTAAAATGTGAAAAAAATCACATCATCAAATAGCTAAGAGAAAGCCTAACATTACCTAGGTGTTTGATTTGTTCAACCTTGAAACACGTGCAAATCTAAGGGTTAGCGCAAACGAAATTATGTGAAATGTTGAAGAATATGGAAAACATGTTTGTGACTATTCAAAAGGCACTCCAAACCTTTGGGTTGGAAATCCAAAGAAACTCCAAAGCCCAAGGCTTGGGATTCCCAAAGAAAAACATAACGTGAGCGCATTATAATGCACTTGTGTTATAACGCACTCGTGTTATGTTTTGCTTTGCATTTTTCCTTTTTCGCAAAACTGTGTTGTTTTTCATGTTTGACATAACGTGAGCACATTATAACGCGCTCTCGTTATGTTCCCCTTAAATTTTTTTATGTTCAAGGCTATTAATCATGTATGTATATATGTATGCCTATATGTATGTATGTATGTATCTATCTATGTATGCCTACATGTATGTATGTATAGTGTCGAGGGCAGAGGAGGGTAGAGATGGGAGTGAGCCAAATAGGGGAAAAGAGGGGTGGATAAGGATTGAGTGATTAAGGTTTAAGGTTGAGGGTTGAGCATTTAGGGATAGGATTTAGAGTTTAGGGATAAGGGATTAGAATTTAGGACCTTGAGGGATTAGGGTTTAGGGTTGAGGCTTTAGGGATAGTGTTTAGGGTTAAGGGTTGAGGGATTAGGTTTAAGGTAGAGTGTTGAGGGTAGAGGGATTAGGGATAGGGTTTAGGGTTGAGGGATTAGGGTTTAAGGTATAGTTTAGTAGTTCTTCTGGATAGAGCCAATAAACAATGGGAGATTATTTGCTTGTTTCATAACAATATACCTTCCCTAAGTGCAGGGTGGACAACAAGAAACATAGATGTACCCCAATGCAAATCTTTTCTCATAATGATCATCCTTCTGATTTCAACTGTTAATTACTCACTGTGGATGTACCATACACAAATCTTTTCTCATAGGGTTTAAGGTATAATGTCGAAGGTTGAGGGTTTTATTGATAGTGTTTAGGTTGAGGGTTGAGGGATTAGGTTTTATGGTTGATGGATTAGGGTTTAAGGTATAGTGTTGAGGGTTGAGGGTTTAGGGATAGGGTTTAGGGTTGACAGATTAGGGTTTAGGGTTGATAGATTAGCGTTTAATATCGAGGTTAGGGTTAGAGTGTCGACGGTAGAGGGATTAGGGATAGGGTTTATGGTTGAAGGTTTAAGGATTGAGGGTTGAGGCTTTAGGGATGAGGGTTTAAGGCTTAAGATATAGTGTCAAGTGTTGAGGGTGTAGGGATAGGGTTTAAGTTTTAAGGGTGAAGGGTTGAGGGATAGGGATTAGGGTTTAAGGTATAGTGTTGAGGGTTGATGGTTTAGAGATAGGGTTTAGGCTTGAGGGATTAGGGTTTAGGATTGATGAATTAGGGTTTAATGTTGAGATTTGAGGGTTGAGGGTTGAGGGTTGAGGTTGAGGGATAGGGTTAATGGTCAAGGGATTAGAGTTAAATAAGAGTGTCGAGGGTAGAGGGATTAGGGATAGGGTTTAGGGTTGAAGGTTTAATGATTTAGGGTTGAGGCTTTAGGGATGAGGGTTAAGTGATTAGGGTTTAATATATAGTGTCGAGTGTCGAGCGTCTAGGGATAGGTTTTAGGGTTCAAGTTTTAAGGGTTAAGGGTCAAGGGATCAGAGTTAAGGGTTGAGGGATTAGGGTTTGACATTGAGGGTTGAGTACATTGAGGTTCAAGGGTTAAGGGTTTCGAGATAGGGTTGAGGGTCAAGGGATTAGGGTTAAGGGATAGGGTTGGAGGGTTTAGGGATAAGGGATTAGGGTTTAAGGTATAGTATCGAGCCCATTGAGGGTCTAGGAATAGGGATAGCGTTTAGGGTTTAGGGATGAGGGATTAGAGTTGAGGAATGATAGATTAGGGTTGAGGGTTGAGGGATTAGGGTTTAGGGATAAGGTTTAGGGTTGAGGGATGAGGGATTAGGGTTTAAGGTATAGTGTTGAGGGTTTAGGGATAGGGTTTAGGGTTGAGGGATTAGAGTGAAGGGTTGAGGGATTAGGATTTGACGTTGAGGGTTGAGGCTTTAGGGTTTAGGGTTGAGGGTCGAGGGATCAGAGTTAAGGGTTGAGGGATTAGGGTTTGATGTTGAGGGTTGAGGGTTGAGGTTCGAAGGTTTAGGAATAGGGTTGAGTGTCGAGGGATTAGGGTTAAAGTAGAGTGTGGAGGGTATAAGGATTAGGGATAGGGTTGGAGGGTTTAGGGATAAGGGATTAGGGTTTAAGGTATAGTATCGAGTCTATTGAGGGTTTATGAATAGGGATAGCATTTAGGGTTTAGGGATGAGTGATTAGAGTTGAGGGATGATGGATTAGGGTTGAGGGTTGAGGGATTAGGGTTTAGGGATAAGGTTTAGGGTTGAGGGTTGAGGGATTAGGGTTTAAGGTATAGTGTTGAGGGTTTAGGGATTAGAGTGAAGGGTTGAGGGATTAGGATTTGATGTTGAGAGTTGAGGCTTTAGGGTTTAGGGTTTAGGGATAGGGTTGAACATTGAGGGATTAGAGTTAAGGGTTAAGGGATTAGAGCTTGATGTTGAGGGTTGAGGGTTGAGGTTCGAGGATCAAGGGTATAGGGATAGGGTTGAGGGTCGAGGGATTAGGGTTAAAGTAGACTGTGAAGGGTATAAGGATTAGGGATAGGGTTGGAGGGTTTAGGGATAAGGGATTAGGGTTTAAGGTATAGTATCGAATGTGTTGAGGGTTTAGGAATACATAGCATTTAGGGTTTAGGGATGAGGGATTAGAGTTGAGGGATAACGGATTAGGGTTGAGGGTTGAGGGATTAGGGTTTAGGGATAAGGTTTAGGGTTGAGGGTTGAGGAATTAGGGTTTAAGGTATAGTGTTGAGGGTTTAGGGATAGGGTTTAGGTTTGATGGATTAGAGTGAAGGGTTAAGGGATTAGGATTTGACGTTGAGGGTTGAGCCTTTAGGGTTTAGGGTTTAGGGATAGGGTTGAGGGTTGAGGGATCATAGTTAAGGGTTGAAGGATTAGGATTTGACATTAAGGGCTGAGGGTTGAGGTTTGAGGGTCAAGGGTTTAAGGATAGGGTTGAGGGTCGAGGGATTATTGTTAAAGTAGAGTGTGGAGGGTATAAGGATTAGGGATAGGGTTGGAGGGTTTAGGGAGAAGGGATTAGGGTTTAAGGTATAGTATCAAGTATGATGAGGGTTTAGGAATAGGGATAACATTTAGGGTTTAGGGATGAGGGATTAAAGTTGAGGGATGATAGATTAGGGTTGAGGGTTGAGAGATTAGGGCTTAGGGATAAGGTTTAGGGTTGAGGGTCAAGGGATTAGGGTTTAAGGTATAGTTTTTAGGGTTTAGGGATAGGATTTAGGGTTGAGGGATTAGAGTGAAGGGTTGAGGGATTAGGATTTGACGTTGAGGGTTGAGGCTTTGGGGTTTAGGGTTTAGGGATAGGGTTGAGGGTCGAGGGATCATAGTTAAGGGTTGAGCGATTAGGGTTTGACGTTGAGGGTTATGGGTTGAGGTTTGAGGGTCAAGGGTTTAGGGATAGGGTTGAGTGTCGAGAGATTAGGGTTAAAGTAGAGTGTGGAGGGTATAAGGATTAGGGATAGGGTTGGAGGGTTTAGGGATAAGGGATTAGGGTTTAAGGTATAGTATCAAGTGTGTTGAGGGTTTATGAATAGGGATAGCATTTAGGGTTTAGGGATGAGTGATTAGAGTTGAGGGATGATGGATTAGGGTTGAGGGTTGAGGGATTAGGGTTTAGGGATAAGGTTTAGGGTTGAGGGTTGAGGTATTAGGGTTTAAGGTATAGTGTTGAGGGTTTAAGGATAGGGTTTAGGGATGAGGGATTAGAGTGAAGGGTTAAGGGATTAGGATTTAAAGTTGAGGGTTGAGGGTTTGGGGTTTAGGGATAGGGTTGAGGGTCAAAGGATCATAGTTAAGGGTTTGACGTTAAGGGTTGAGGGTTGAGGTTAAAGGGTCAAGGGTGTAGGGATAGGGTTAACGGTCGAGGGATTAGGATTAAAGTAGAGTGTGGAGGGTATAAGGATTAGGGATAGGGTTGGAGGGTTTAGGGATAAGGGATTAGGGTTTAAGGTATAGTATTGAGTGTGTTGAGGGTTTAGGAATAGGGATAGCACTTAGGGTTTAGGGATGAGGGATTAGAGTTAAGGGATGATAGATTAGGGTTGAGGGTTGAGGGATTAGGGTTTATAGATAAGGTTGAGGGTTGAGGGTTGAGGGATTAGGGTTTAAGGTATAGTGTTGAGGGTTTAGGGTTGAGGGATTAGAGTGAAGGGTTGAGGATTGAGGCTTTAGGGTTTACGGTTTAGGGATACGGTTGAGGGTCGACAGATCATAGTTAAGAGTTGAGGGATTAGGGTTTGACATTGAGGGTTGAGGGTTGAGGTTCGAGGGTCAAGGGTTTAGGGATAGGGTTGAAGGTCAAGGGATTAGGGTTAAAGTAGAGTGTGGAGGGTATAAGGATTAGGGATAGGGTTGGAGGGTTTAGGGATAAGGGATTAGGGTTTAAGGTATAGTGTCCAGTCTATTGAGGGTTTAGGATTAGGGATAGCATTTAGGGGTTACGGATGAGGGATTAGAGTTGAGGGATGATGAATTAGGGTTGAGGGTTTAGGGATTAGGGTTTAGGGATAAGGTTTAAGGTTGAGGGTTGAGGGATTAGGAATTAAGGTATAGTGTTGAGGGTTTAGGGATAGGGTTTAGGGTTGAGGGATTAGAGTGAAGGGTCGAGGGATTAGGATTTGACGTTGAGGGTTGAGGGTTGAGGCTTTAGGGTTTATGGTTTAGGGTCGAGGGATCATAGTTAAGGGTTGAGGGATTAGGGTTTGATGTTGAGGGTTGAGGGTTGAGGTTTGAGGGTCAAGGGTTTAGGGATAGGGTTGAGGGTCGAGGGATTAGGGTTTAAGTTAGAGTGTGGAGGGTGTAAGGATTAGGGATAGGGTTGGAGGGTTTAGGGATACGGGATTAGGGTTTAAGGTATAGTATCAAGTTTGTTGAGGGTTTAGGAATAGGGATTGCATTTAGGATTTAGGGATGAGGGATTAGAGTTGAGGGATGACAGATTAGGGTTTAGGGTTAAGGGTTGAGGGATTAGGGTTTAAGGTATAGTGTTGAGGGTTTTTGTCATCAAATGTAAATTTATGGGTTTGATTATATTGATTGACTCTCTAGTTTTGGGGTGTGGATGTTTTGGAATCAATCAGGAAGTCTTCAGGAGACTTTGTGGAAGTGGATTGGCAATCGCTTGATAGAACCCCTACTCTTTATGCTTGGATAAGGATTTGTCACAAACTAGAACTTCTGCTTCCAAAGAAGATCTGTCTTTCTTCCTCGATGGGTATTTTCTATCAAGAACTTGATTATGAGGGCTTGCCCCTTCATTGTTATTCCTATCATATGGCGAAGCATCTGGCAAGCTCTTGCAGGAAATAGGAAAAGTTCTCTCTCAAAACCCTTGTGGTCATTCAAGTATGAAGGGGAAGGTTTGGAAAGACTAATGCATAGGATGTGATCAATCTATAGTAGGACAAAATGCAAGTGCGTTATAATGTGCTCCTGTTTTGTCTTTCTATAGAAACGGTAAAAAAGTGTTGACCCCCATGATCCAGGCCCACATGCTCTATTTTCATACTGATTCTGCGCGTGCTCTAACAAAAAAAAAGTGCTTTCATGCTGTTGGGAAGTTTACATGCACATTTGATACATTGTACCACCTTTGCATGATTTTTCCACCACATTTTCTACTTTGCCAACTTGATAAGGAGGAAAAAGCATAGTTTTCACACCAAGTTTGATATATATCTATTCAAGTTTCAATTTTTGTAGTGTTACAATGTTAATTGTGATTCAATTTTAAGAATTTAACATTATAGATTGGTTAATAGCTTTGTTGTTAGTAATTATATTTGAGTGTTATTTAATTTAACATTGAAAAGGAAGCAAGTGGTGAAAACTCAAATTGTTGAGGAGTTTGATGCAAGAAGAAAAAAATACTACATAATTGGCTACTCTCTCCATTTGAATCTTCATTTTTTAGGTATGTCAAGTCTTTACATGCATGTTCTTTACATTTTCCTTAATTTAGATTGAATTACTTTATCATGCTTTATCATACATGTTTAAAATAGACACATTCCCAATCAAGAAAGAAGCCTACAATCTCACATGATGCAATGTATATTTTCTACACTTGGGCTCTTTAATAATTAGGTGTAATAAACGGACCTTAACATACCATGATGTCAAACTATAAAAGAATAAATCCTTACAACATAATAAAAATACAATCCCACTATTATCTTGTATTCATTTCTTAGGAAGTAATATTGGTCTCTTTATCATGCTATAGACAAATTCTCCGTCATGCTAAGGAAACGATCAAAAATTAAACCAACATAGGAAGAGATAGAAGCTAAGCATGCAAAGAAAGCAGTGGCTATGAGGGAACTTCGTGAGAAGAGGAAATTGGACACAATAAATGAAGGCATACCAATTGAAGAGGAACCACAACCATCACAAAGAGATATGGTATTGGCAGCACAAAGAGAACGAATGCAAAAACTTCGTGCTACGAGAGATTTGAATACCATACTTGGAGACACGTCCTCCACCACAAGTCAACATGTACCAACACCATCTACCACATCTCAAGTTGAGAGTACATCATCACTCACATGTGATGAAGAAGGTACGCCATCATTCCCACCTCAACCTTAAGGTATGTCATCTATTCCATCTGCGATCGAAGGTATGCCATCTAGCCCATCTCATTTAAATATTGATGAAATTCCTAATGTTGAGATGAATTTACCTAACTTAACACCACCTAGAATTTTGCATAGAAAGCCAAAGTATTTGATTGATATTGATGAGAATATTTTAAAGTCAATGGAAGGTAAGATTCCAAAACGCACTTGTAGAAGATATGCTCATAAGATTTGGAGATTGTTCTTTGAAAAGTTAAATGAGATTGCAAGATGTCAACTATTCATTGAAATGATGCAAAGTATAAAGTATAGGTCCATCAATTCTTGGGTTGAGAACATCAGAGGCTTCAAGTGAAAAATCTATTGTCAAGAATCTAATGAGTGCGTATGAGAGTGTGGGTAACACCTCACACACAAAAGATAGTAATGCAACATGGCATGTGATTACATCGACTATAGTAAGTAGTCAAACGAGTCAAGAATTGAGAATTAATAGAAAAACTTTATCAAGAGCCGTTGGAAGATGCCAAAGAATTAAGGACACTAATACCAATGAATTATGGGCATTCTTAGGGAGACTACCAAGAAAAGATAAACCAATTGTTGAAGCATTGAGATCACTAATTGAAGACTTTTGGAAGATTTACACAAGGGTATCTCTGAATCAAAGGGATGTGGTAAGAAGGAGAATCGGTAGTCAGAACCGTGAGCCACATCCAAAGCATTTTTTGGGCGAGACTTAAACACAATTGTATGGTAAATTTCTAGAGAAGTATCTTCAAATTAAAATTTGTCAAAGATATTCTGAAATGGTAAAACTTTCTATGTCAAGATAAATCACACACGCACTACTTGTTGTTGTAGATTACATATTGAATTTTCTAACCTTTTTGATGCTTATAGGTCTATATGTTTAGATATGCATACTAACAATGATTTGCAAGGTTGTGCCATATGTGCCCCACCAATATCTTCAAGAGACTTCATATCAAGAATTTTATGTGAAAGAGAGGAAGGTCAAATATTCTACAAGAAATTATGCTTAGATGGCACATGTCATCATTGCGGTGGCTTGCAACATTTGCCAATATGTGAACATATGGAAAGAACACATGCAGTTGGAAATGAACTAATAGAGTTTGGCAAGTATAAAATAGTGGCATACAATACAAAAGATGGTAAAGAAGCAAAGAGGTGTGAATTGGTTATTGAAAAGATTCTAGTGTATCAGTTTATGCCTATATTTCATGACAGCATAGTGTATGAGTATGCAAGACATGCCCATAGAGCTCGATGGTTGGACTTGTAATTCAAGTTATGCAAGGACAGATTTCTAGTTGGTAGCATTGTTTTAGTTGTTGACTTTACAGAGAACTACAGTCTATAGCCACAGTGTGAGGTGCAATCACAATATTACAACTCCACACAAGTTTCTATATTTGTGCACATCGCATTCATTCATGTGAATGATAGTATAGAGGATGACAAAAATATCATAAGAGAGTATAATTTCTATATTAGTGATGATCGCACGTATTCTACAGAGTTCGTGCAAGGTTGCTTTTAGGTGTTCTACAATGATTTGGCTAGAAGAGCAATATCGTTCAGTCAGCATATCATATGGTCAGATAATTGTGTGTCACAATTCAAGAACACGTGGAATTTCTATTGGCTAAATAGGAGGCATAATTTTACAGGTATTCAGCATATGTGGAACTTTTGTGAGGCCGGGCATGGAAAGGGGGAGCATGATGGTGTAGAAGCATGTATTAAAAGAGCCATAGCATGAGAAGAGTTAAAGTATAAAGACAATGCAAAGTTGACAGATGCAAAATCAATTTTCGAGTGGTGTAATGCTTCCATGGGTCTAGGTAATGAAGGTAAGTCTTTAGTTCATAGATTTTTTTGGTTGATAGATGATACTAACATTGCACCATATGAGGACTATTATACACTGACAGGATCAAATGAGATGCACTCTTTCATAAGCTCAATTACAGGTTCATGGAGTATCCATACGTGGAAGATGTCATGTTTTTGTTATTCTTGTACAATTCAAGTCTGGGATGAGTGCGAGTCAAAGGAGTGGGTTGACGAATGGCAGTTAAGTTATCTTAGCCCACTTGACACATATCGACCCCTGACGGCATTGGAACTAACACAGATGGAATCATCAGTTGACTTTGACCACATATCAAATTTAGTTCAACCAGGTAATATAGGGTACATATATGCATCTAATTTCATCTAGTTCAACCAGGTAATATCATCTTACTTTGTAGTGTTTTTGTAATGTTGACTAATTTCATCTAATTTGCTACACATATCAATGTAGGGCATGTATATGCAGTTATTGCAGATGAAGATAATGAAGAGGGAACATATTATTACTTATGTCATTGTGTTGAGGCCAAAAATAAATTAGAGGCCCCTATTATAGTTGGAGAAAATATCGAATACCCTACAGGCTCAGTGGTTATTACTGGAACATGGCTTAGAAGGTACCCACATAAGAGTGTTAATATTTGGTTGTGTCAGGACTTTGACATGCATCAAAAGATTCTTCATTACTCAAACCTTGTCATGGCATCCAATGTTCATTTGATAAGGTATCGGGGCAGACCTTTGAACAAAATCTTGTGGAAGGTGTGTGAGTCTAACCATGATGCAATACTTGACACAATAAAGAGTAGAGCAGACCCAGATGGTTCATTAGATTAATTTGTAAGTATTCACATTGATTTTGTAACATCATGTTACATTGAGTTGTAAGTATGCACATTAATTTGTAAGGTTTGTCTTTTTTTTATTTCCTCCTACATTTTTACACATATACTCATTTTTACATCATTATGTTATGCATTTTTGGTGTCCTGCTCTTGATGTGACCAAACTCATAACTCACCCTACTTCCTCTAGACACCATTTGATGATCTCTCCAACACTCTAGATCCAGGGCACCCAATCATGATGATGACCTATATACCATTCTCCCAAGGCACTCATAATGAATGAAAAGAAGACCAAGGGTGCCCAATCTTAATAAACTTATTTCTTTCAATTTGATGATCCAAAATCTTGCAAAAAGACATCCACTTTGATGCCTTTAGATCTTCCTTCACATACAGGGTGCCAAATCAAGTTGAGAAATCTATATAAGGGCACCAAAATGGATGAAAGGAGACATGAAATGCACCTTTGAATGATAAGGAGCACCTAGACCTCTATAATGTACATTGGGCACCAAAATCAAGGTGATTTTAAGTCACTTTGATTTATTTGGGGTCAGTTTGAGTCTTTGAGTCATGTTGCAAAAAAGTGTCAATGTTGTCAGGTTGCACAAAGTAACTTTTGCATTTTTGGTGTTCTGCTCTTGATGTGACCAAACTAACAGTTGCAATGCATCTGGATGGGTATGGTTAGGCTAGGCATGGTTATGTTTTTCACCCAAACATGTCGAAACAGTCTGAGCTACATTATGTCGATGATATCTCTAAAGAGTCTGAAGTGCAAAAAGGTAGCAATCTTTGACGAGATGTTACTCAAAAACTGTGTCACTTAGAAATATTTTGTCTGAGGCAATGTGATCATGTAGAGTGCCTCTACAATAACCTCTCTCAATTTTTTATATCTCTAAGGCATTTGTCTGTGGTGAAAAGTTTTCTGCTGCCCCAAAAATTGTTAAGAGGCAATGTAAAGTTGCAAAGGAGTGTAACTTTCATCCTACTCCTAATGCAACCAAACTGACTATTCCAATACATCTAGATGGGTACATTTATGCTAGGTATGATCCTTTTTTTCACTCAAACATGTCAAAACAGTTTGAGCTACATTGCACCAACGATATCCCTGAAGAGTCTAAAGTGCAAAAAGGTAGCAATCTTTGACGATATGTTACTCAAAAACCATGTCACTTAAAAACATTTTGTCTAAAGTAACACGATCATGTAGAGTGCCTCTACAATAACCTCTCTTAGTTTTTTATATCATCAGGAGGCAGTGTAAAGGTGCAAAGGGGTGTAACTTTCACCCTGCTCTTGATGTGACCAAAATGACTATTCCAACACATCTATATGGGTACATTTACACTAGGTATGGTCCTTTTTTTCACCCAAACATGTCAAAACAGTATGAGCTACATTGTACCGACGATATCCCTGAAGAGACCAAAGTGCAAAAAGGCAACAATCTTTGATGAGATGTTACTTGAAAACTGTGTCACTTAGAAACATTCTGTCTAAGGAAACATGATCATGTAGAGTGCCTCTACAATAACCTCTCTCAGTTTTTTATATCTCTGCGGTATTTTCCCATGGTGAAAGGTTTTCTGCTACTCCAAAAATTATTAGGAGGCAGTGTAAAGTTGCAAAGGGGTGTAACTTTCGTTCTGCTCCTGATGCGACCAAACTAACTATTCCAACATGTCTAGATGGGTATATTTATGTTACGAATAGTCCCAGTTTTCACCCAAACGTGTCAAAACAGTCTGAACTACATTGTACCGACGATATCCCTGAAGAGTCCAAAGTGCAAAAAGGAAGCAATCTTTGACGAGATGTTACTCAAAGATTGTGTCACTTAGAAACATTTTGTCTAAGGAAATGTGATCACATAGAGTACCTCTACAATAACCTCTCTTATTTTTTTATATCTCTGAGACATTTGCCTGTGGTGAAAGATTTTCTGCTGCCCCAAAAATCATCAGAAGGAGGCAGTGTAAAGTTGTAAAGGGGTGTAACTTTTGTCCTGCTTCTGATACGACCAAAATGACTATTCCAACACATCCCAAATGGGTACATTTACACTAGGCATGGTCTTTTTTTTCACCCAAACATGTTGAAATAGTCTGAGTTACATTGTACCGACAATATCCCTGAAGAGTCCAAAGTGCAAAAAGACAGCAATCTTTGACAAGATGTTACCCGAAAACCCTATCACTTAGAAATATTCTATCTAAGGCAACGTGATCATGTAGAGTGTATCTAGAATAATCTCTCTCAATTTTTTATATCTCTAAGGCATTTGCCCGTGGTGAAAGGTTTTCTGCTACCTAAAAAATCATCAAAAAGAGGTAATGTAAAGTTGCAAAGGGGTGTAACTTTCATCCTACTTCTGATGCGACCAAACTGACTATTCCAATGCATCTGGATGGGTACATTTATGCTAGCCATGGTCCTATTTTTCACTCAAACATGTCGAAACAGTCTGAGCTACATTCTACCGACGATATCGCTAAAGAGTCCAAAGTGCAAAAAGGCAGCAATCTTTGACGAGATGTTACTCAAAAACTGTGTCACTTAGAAATATTTTGTCTAAGGCAACACGATAATGTAGAGTACCTCTACAATAACCTCTCTCAATTTTTTATATCTCTAAGACATTTGCCTGTGGTGAAAGGTTTTCTGCTGCCCCAAAAATTATCAGAAGGAGGCAGTGTAAAGTTGCAAAGGGGTGTAACTTTCGCCTTGCTCCTGATGCAACCAATATGACTATTCCAACATGTCTAGATGGGTACATTTACACTAGGCATGGTCCTTTTTTTCACCCAAACATGTCGAAACAGTCTGAGCTCATTGTACCGACGATATCCCTGAAGAGACCAAAGTGCAAAAAGGTAGCAATCTTTGACGAGATGTTACTTGAAAACTGTGTCACTTAGAAACATTCTATCTAAGGAAACATGATCATGTAGAGCACCTCTACAATAAACTCTCTCAGTTTTTTATATCTCTGTGGCATTTTCTCGTGGTGAAAGGTTTTCTACTACTCTAAAAATCATTAGAAGGAGGCAGTGTAAAGTTGCAAAGGGGTGTAACTTTTGTCCTGCTCCTGATGTGACCAAACTGACTATTCCAATGCATCCGAATAGGTACATTTACGCTAGGAATGGTCCTGGTTTTTACCCAAATGTGTTGAAATAGTCCGAGCTACATTGTACCAACGATATCCCTGAAGAGTCTAAAGTGCAAAAAGGAAGCAATCTTTGACGAGATGTTACTTGAAAACTTTATCACTTAGAAACATTTCATCTAAGGCAACATAATCACATAGAGTGCCTCTACAATAACCTCCCTTAGTTTTTTATATCTCTGAGACATTTGCCTGTGGTGAAAGGTTTTCTGCTACCCTAAAATTTGTCAGGAGGCAGTGTAAAGTTGCAAAGGGGTGTAACTTTCATCCTGCTTCTGATGCGACCAAAATGACTATTCCAACGCATCCATATGGGTACATTTACACTAGGCATGGTCCTTTTTTTCACCCAAACATGTCGAAATAGTCTGAGCTACATTGTACTGACGATATCCCTAAAGAGTCCAAAGTGCAAAAAGGTAGCAATCTTTGACGAGATGTTACTCGAAAACTATATCATTTAGAAATATTTTGTCTAAGGTAATGTGATCATGTAGAGTGCCTCTACAATAACCTATCTCAATTTTTTATATCTCTGAGACATTTGCCCATCGTCAAAGGTTTTCTATTGCCCCAAAAATTGTCAGAAGGAGGTAGTGTAAAGTTGCAAAGGGGTGTAACTTTTGTCTTTCTCCTAATGCGACCAAACTGACTATTCCAACGTGTCTGAATGGGTACATTTACACTAGGCATGGTCCTATTTTTCACCCAAACATGTCAAAATAGTCCGAGCTACATTGTACCGACGATATCCCTAAAGAGTCTAAAGTGCAAAAAGGCAGCAATCTTTGACAAGATGTTACTCAAAAACCATGCCACTTAGAAACATTCTGTCTAAGGCAACACGATTTTGTAGAGTGCCTCTACAATAACCTCTCTCAGTTTTTTATATCTCTGAGATATTTGCCCATGGTGAAAGATTTTCTGTTGCCCCAAAAATCGTTAGAAGGAGGCAGTGTAAAGTTGCAAAGCATTGCTAAGAAATCCTCAATACTCAAACACTCCAATGAACTAAAGCAACTTCTTCTTAGGCGCAAATGTAAGGGTACACAAAGGGAAAATGGCACCTAGATGACTTAGTGCATTTCTATGACTTTATTCACATGTTTAAATGTTTGAGAAACTCTCCTTTACTAAGCGCTTGTCCCCATATCATTCTTAAGCTTTATACCTCCTAGGCACTCAATTAGGTGATGTCACTAGATAAAACTTAAAATGTAGCTTCTTCAATCCATCACACTTTTAGGTACTCAAATTTGAGGTCTTGGACTTGTATCTTATATCTAGGCACAATTGGATGATCTTCCTAGATCTAGGTGCTCATGATGGTGGGAAATTACATGAAGAGGTGCCTAAGTCCAATTTGACTTTGTATTTGATATTTTATGACTCCAATTGGCTAGGAATGGCTCAATTTCTAAAGTGCTGACACAATAATGTAAGTTTAGGTCTTTTCCTCCTAGGCACCAACTAATGAGTTCACTAGATGCAATTTCTCTTGGACTTGAAGATTGTGAAAGAACTTGAAGCTTGGATGGATGTCTTCAAATGTTAGATGAAGAAGTGTTCCAACTTGCAAGGTCCTTTGAAGTGTAGATATTTATGATAACACTTTCCCTTCTATGTGAAGTAGATGACTTCTCAAGGAGGCTTGAATGTATTAGAGGGACTTGAAATTGAATGGATGTCTTTGGAATGCTTGATGATGATGAGAAGTTCCTTTGGAGCGGCTACATGTTGATCTTGAAGCGATGATTGATGAAGAATTTAGTTGATACTTGAAGATGAATGGAACTTGAAGTGATAGATGGAAGTCTTCAAACATGATGCAACTGGTGATGTCATTAATGAAGAAGACTTGAAATATATCTTGTTGTGACCTCTTAGAGTAGCTACCTCTTGAAGTGGTGTTTCCTTGGTAGTGATTACTTCCATCTTAACTCTCTGGCATGAATGAATGTGAAAGGCTCCTTTGGAGCAGCTACATGATGACTCTAGGCGACTCCAAGCTCTTGCTCCTATCTTTTCCTTCAATCTTTCTACAATACAAACCAAGAAACACATCAATCCTCATGATAAACATTTTATAACACAAAGGAATCCTCTTTAAACATGGAATAATCTTACTACAAATCAAAGCGCATATATAAATAAAAAGAAGAGCAAAGGGCGCCTAACACAAGTTGGTCCATATTTATCACTTTAAATGATTTCAAACAATTGTAATGGCTTAAAGAGGTCAATCTCTTTAAGAGATTCATTCAAAAGGTGTCTTTCAATGCAATTTCTCCCTTAGGCACCATAATGGGTTTGTACTGATGGAGAGTGCGCCTAGATTTAAATGTCTTTATACTTGCAATTTTGCAATTCTAAATGATGAGACACGTCTTAGAATGAATTCTATCTTTCAAGTGCTCACTCCAAAAGGTCATCTCATGCAATTTCACCCAAGGTGCTCATTGAGGTGTCCTTAGAGGCTAAAGTGTGCCTAACTCAATTGCCTTTATCTTTATCATTTTTGTGCTTTCAATAATTGAAAATGGCCTAGAGTGATCCTTTATCTCAAGGCACTCACCTATTGATATGAAATCAAGTTATTTCCCTTAGGTGCAATTTTAGGCTTGTATGGGTGAAAAGTGTGTCTTACATCCTTAGGTGATTCTTTCTAATTCTCAATGATTTCAATCAAATGCCAAGTGTCTAAGGAAGCTTTTGTCTTGAGATGATTAAATTTTGAGGTTCAAATCCCTTCCTCAATCAAGGCACAATTTGAGGGTTGTATGGATGAAAGTTGACTTCAACTTGGGTGCTCATTTGAGTTGGGAGGAGCCAGAATTTGTGCCTAGATTGGAGATAGATATTTTGGCTTATTTGATGATGGTCTCAATTCTCTCTACCAAGGCACATTTTGATGATGTTCTTATTTAAACTCTTATGAAGACTATCTCGTCCCTAAGTGCTCATCCTCATGATTTTCATGCACTTAGACTTCAAGGCGCCAAAACTAGTAGGAAAATTCACAATGAGCACCTTTGCTTTGGAAGAATTTCTTATTGATCATTAGGCACACTTTGGAGTTGATATGTACTTCCTTTACTTCCATGTACTCAATTCATCATAATTATTGTTAAAGACTTCTCCAAGTTGATTGATAACATGCTTCTTGATGTTAAGATCCTTCATTCACTCTCTCTTAGATCTAGGCGCTCATGATGGTGGGAAATTACATGAAGGGCGCCTAAGGTTCAAGATAGGTTTTTTCCACTCATCTTAACTTTTAATCATTGTAGTTAATCTCAAAAGACATCATCCAAAATGAGAAACCTCCAAGACTTGTCATTGTAAGTTGATTTCCTCCAAGGTGCCAATACAAGGTTCTTTTGAAGGCAAAGGGTGCCTAGGCTTATGGGGCTCAATTTGATGTATTTATTGAAAGCTCAAGGTGAATTATGCTTATTGAAAATGCCACTTAGTCCTTCATTTGCATTATAGGCACCTTTTCCTATTGACTTATGTACTCCTCATGCTAGGGCACCATAATGAAGTGGTTTAGACAATAGGTGTGCTTCATTTACTAGAGGCTTGTTCTCCTTCCACCTTAGGCGCACTTTTATAGTGGAACAGGTGTCAATAGGTGCCTTGTCTTAAATGAATGCTCTCTCCAATTTGGGCACCCTTTTGAGGTTTTATGAGTTGCAAATTATACCTTAACCATTCATGCTTGTTGCTCAATGTTTAAATGTTTAAGAAAGTCTCCTTTAGGTGCTCATCTTAATGACATTTTCTCAAGCTGCAATCATCCTAATGACTTGGATATTCATCCTAGTGTTTTAGGATATCAGGCTACCAGACTTAGTCATTTTTAGGATCTCAATCATAAAGAATAATATGATGATTCATTTTTTTGTATTGCATATAGTTGACATTGTATGCTACTCATAAAGAATATTAATATTTTTTGTTCAACATGATGAATCATTTTTTTTCTTAAATACAACTTTTATCTTTTAGTTCCAAAATGAGGTTTAGGTGATACTTGAATAACAATAGCTAGCTTATTGGATCAACAAACATCCTATGTAATACAATTGGACTTTAAATATTTGAAGTAGCCATCTACAAATATACATTCAAACGTGGATTTATAATGCAAGTATGGATGCCATCAATAAAAAAGATTTGAATTAACCAAATATCCATATAGGCATACATCAATATATGTCAATATAAGTATAACATATATACAAAATACCCATATAGGCATACAATGTCAACTATATACAATACAAAATATATGTCCACAAATGCCATATAGGCATACAACAAAGGAAAACAATAAAAAGTCATTCCCCTCTGGCTAGTGAAGAGAATAGATCACGAGTAGCCTTTGATCTTCTAGAGGATGGAGACACACATGTGGGTGGTCTACTACGAACCTGAGGGCTGCTCCTTCTATTTAGTTCTTCTTCCATCTTTAGTTGTTACAATAAAAAGTATAGACATTAATATATAGAAATTACATTTTTATAAAAAATAAAACATTTAACAAAATAATCAATTACCGCTAACATATAATCTGTCTCCTCACTTGCCTCAGTAATAGGAATAGGCCATGGTGATGTCATGTCCTATAGAAACTATCCAGATAGAAATTAAACTTCAAATCAATAATCTTTTGATTTTTCAAAAATAGACAACTATAACAATGAATGTAAATTGAAATTTACTAATTTGCCTCATACCCCTATCAATACCATGGAGCTATGAATTACAGAGGCCACACCATGCTCCATTGCCCTATGAACATGGGGAGGTGTCTCTGCAGCCTGCATCATCTAGAAATAAAACAACATTATTCAATTACAAAAACTATAATAGTGATGTAAATCATGGCTCCTAACATACACACATGTTCATCTAAACATAGAATTACACACAATAAAGCACACAAGTCACATATAAAAATCTAGTAAGTACAATTCATTCATTAAACTATTTATTTTATGACCTCCATAAAGCTTTGAAGTCCACCATCACTGGCAGGTGTTGCCATGAAATCTGCAATATCAACCTATTCAACATCCAAAATCAGATATTAGAATACCATTCATATAACGATGCTATTCACATGTAATATTTATAATTGTTTGCTAGTTACATACCTCAATAGTAGATGATCTAGTCTAAAATGCAGGTGGAGAACCACTGAAAACTACATCGACGCTATGACCCTAAAATTTTATTAAAATCATCAATTTAAATTAGTTAATCTTGCATTTCAAAAATGAAACTTAATAAATTAAATTCAATAAACTTGCTAATATTTACCTGAGTATCAAGGCCGAAAGTCTCACTCAGTAGGGTATCTGTCATCACCATCTACTTAGCTGCAGATGTAGCCTATGCACCTACATCTTGACTATCCATGGGATCATAACCACAAGCTAACCTGTAAGCCTGACAAGCATGGGGTGGGACCCTACTCCTCGCACTATCTCCCAACCCATTCTGTGTTACAGGACTGGCATGCTCTATGATGCTCTGGGTCAAGGCACTAATGGACTGAAGTGTATCGACCTCAACACTCTCCTTCACAATGGAAGGGATAGAAACATGCTCATGGGCTGGTCTGCTAATTACTTGTCTCACTACCCGCTGTGGGTCAAGATGTGCCCCTGGTCTATCTTGTGCTGACTCCCCACCTCTACCCTGGAAGTCCCACATATCAAAATAGTTTGGCGCTTTATTGAGGACAAACTCACAATAGAGTTCCCTCAAAAAGTATTGCGGGACCTCATTATTATTGCATGGAGGATGGTCAAAAACCATCCACTACCTCTACCCAAAATTGCCCCTTATCGCTTGGTTGTTGCACCAATGGATAGGGAACCTCTTGCATGTAATTGGTGGAGGTTGATTTGTTTGTGGGTTTGTGAAAATCGAAGACAAGTCTAATTTTGTGATTTGTAATTTTTTTACATCTTGGTATGACATCTTGTCTGCATAATAATCTCTAAACTCTCTCCTCTTATCCATCCAACTAGTTATTTGCTTGCTAATTGAATCTACATTTGATAACATAGATTCAAGAGATTCATCAAGCGTGGACCTATGCAAGGTTGAAGTGGATGGATCTTTCAACCTTGTAATTATATCTTCAATTTCTTTTTTGTTGTTTTCAATTTGCCCCATTATATTTTCTTGTGTTCTAGGGGCATGTCAAGGAATGGATGGAGGAGCTTGTTGTTCTGCAGGTATTTCCTCCTCAGGATTTTGTGGATTTTGAGGAGGAGGTGCATTAAAATTTCTTGACAATTAACAAAATATACATCAAAAATCAACTCAAACCTACCTATTTAGAAACAAATTCAAACAAAAAAACAAATATAACTCACTCCTTTGGTGTGCTTGACGTCGTGGCGGCATATTGGCGATGAATCGATAAGGTTTTTTGTTGAATTAAGTTTTGCAAAACATGAGTATGCTTTCTAGGGTTTGCAGGCCATGGGCATAGAGGAGAAGAAAGAAATGAAATGAGATAGAAACCTTTTTTTTTATTTATAGCAAGTCAAAATGTGCTCATGTTATAACGCGCTCACGTTATGGCTTGGTTTTGATGAGCCTTAGGCTCGTCATTACCAAGCCATAACGCGAGCGCGTTATAATGTGCTCGTGTTTTGTATTATTTTTTTAAAATAATTTGGCCAATTTTTGGCCCCCCATCTTTTTGCACTTACCCAAACATGAGGTAAGATGCATAGATATAGTCTTGCATTATTCTTGAAAAGGAAACAATAGAGCTTGGTAGCTCGATAATTATGTTATCATTTTTGATAATTACTTATAAAGATGGTATTAACTATCTCTCAATTTAGTAATGATAAGAAGGTATTATAACCTTTCAAGTCTGTCGTAGACTAAGAATATTACTTTGATATCAGATGATGTTTTTTTATCTTTTGGTAACTAAAGATTTTATAATGACATTGGGATTGGAGAAGATAGATCTCTAGGCATGTCCTTGACACTTTTGGCAAAATGTGAAATTTTTTCATAAAAATTATATTGTCAACTTGAATGGGTTATGTTTTAGTTGATAAGGATCAAGTGGAGATCCTTTAACCAAGCCAAATATTTAAACTCATCTCATGGAGATGTTGAGCACAACTGATCTTGTGGTTGGAAACTAAGAGCTAGTACACTTTGAAATAAGGAATAGAGTGGTGGGGAGTCACAGATTCCATGTTGAAGATGCAACAAGAAACCTTTGAAATGTACTGTAGGAAATAGAGTTGGAAGTCCAAGATGATGGACTAAATACATGACCAAGAATGATCAACCAAAAACACTATACAATCTGATAACTTCTAAGTCAAGTTAGAGGTGTGTTAACATTTGACTATGTTCATTGCAAAATGTTTATTTATATTAAATCTCTGGCCAAAGTAATCCATCCATCTCCGCATGCATTAGTTAGTTCGCTGTGCTCCGAATAGCATAACCATCCTGTAGTGTCATGCATAGTTAGAGTGGATCTATAGTTGTATGACCATGATGAGTTATGGACACAACACTAGAAATTTAGATGGCAAACCTTATGGTTCCTTATACCTACTCCCTTTGTGAAGGGTAGGGCCACTTGCAGGAAGGAAGTTGTGTAGGGGATTATTGGTCTATGGTTGGAGGAAAAGCACTTGGGTGATTCTCTCCTTCCCAAGCAAATGACAAGCTGAGACTTATGAAGACAAATATCAAAACTTTAGATTGAGTATATTCTATTCTTTGACTTGATAGTCAAATTTTATGTAAAATTATCATTATTGGTATGAATAAAGCATTATGATTGTAAAGTGAATGGAGTCACTAGCATGTTATCTTAAATATGTTGTAAATTTTTAGTTTTTAAATTATTCATAAAATATATGCATTTTATATAATGATTATGTAAATGATTATTCTTAAGAAAAATATGATTATGATGATCATGATTATTTATGTGATGGTAAATTTGAATGTTAATATGGGTAATGTGAGATGACATGTTCTAGACTTTATTTCTTGGATATAACATCTTCACAACATATTGAACTTAGATACTGAAATGCATGAACATATCTACAAATGTTGGAGCAATTTCCCAAGTAGTCTCCCAGGCAGCTTTCTGTAGCAGAAGTCTTCATCATATTCCAAAGATCAAAACCTACTTGTGTTCTTTTGGCAGCTCATGCAGACATAGAAACATACATTTTAGTGCTTCTAATTCCCATATTAATATATCTTCTTGATGCTTCTAATTCTCATCTTAATATGTATTCTTGATGCTTCTAATTCCCATCTTAATACGTCTTCATTCTCAACTCTACATTGACCAAGACATGACATCCAACCATGAACTTCAACAACCACATTACATCCAACATGACATCCAACCATGAACTTCAACAACCACATCACATCCAACATCAACAACATATCAGACAGACCAAATTGAGTGTTGACAAGAGTGTTATAATCACAATAGTGGCAACCCAGCATCATTACATCCAAAATGACATCCAACCATGAACTCCAACATCAATAATATATTAGACAATCCAAACTGAGTGTTGACATCAATGCCAACCACATCACAACCTTAGGTAACATATGTGCAACAATCTCCCACTTTGGCATCAATGGCAACACATACCTGCACATTCTCCTCCTTTGACATCAATGACATAGGATATGATGCAGGAGCATCCAGGGTGTAAGAGTAATCTTGCATCAACCAAAAAAATAAAAAAATGTGTTGTTTCTTTTCAATAAGGGCTAAATTTGGTAGGGTTACTATTTTTAGTAAGTTTACATTTGTGCACGGTTGGATACAAAATCTTACACGGACTTCCAGAATGGTGAATTGAAGCTAATTGGTGAAGAAATCACTTCAATATCATTTGTCATTTGTGGGATATTAAAATTTCAAATTCTAAAAATCCTATTGAAATATTCAAAGTCAAATTTGAGGCACTTAGAGGCTCCGAATGGGCCTAAAATTTGGTGGGAAACCCAAGTAGTCTACCTATTAGTACTACTTGTGCACCATCATATTTTTGAGAGCTTTCCAAAAAGGTATTATAATTGAAAATCTAATAGTCAGATCGAAAGTTATGGCCCTGCGAAGTTGACCTATTTTTGGAGGGAGATGCAAAATTTGAAATTAAGCTAGTGGTCGCCAAAAAGGGCTATATATGACCATTTTTGGGAACCCTTAGGGTAGTAGAGTTAAGGGGGAAGGTGTAGAGTCAAGAAAGGTGGGGAAATTAGAAACCCTAGTTGATTTGGGAAGTACAGAAGGCTGAAGATTCCAGAGTCTTGAGAGAGGGAGTTGTAATGTGTTGCAGCTTGTACGGGATTCATCCTCTAATTGTATTTAAGCTTTTGTAATGTAATTTTTTGCCCATATTAATAAAATATCATTCTATTTTCTATGTGTAATTTCTATTATTGTGTGTTTTATGATTTACCCCCTTCATCAAGTGGTATTAGAGCAAGGATTCTTGAGTGTGTAGATAGATCACTAACTGTGAGGTAGTTTGCACTAGGACGTAAGGTTGTGGGTTTGCTACGGAGATCAAGATGCCTCCACAAAGAAACTGTGGTGGGAGGAATGCTTTGACGGAAGAGGGTTTTAGAGCCCTGCAAAGACAAATCAATGCATTGCAATAGGAGCTGCGAAGAGGGTTTGAGCCAAGAAGGAGAGAGGAAAGCAAAGATGATGCTGAAGAAGAGCTATCTGAGGAAGAACAAGAAGTTGTAGGAGATCCTACATAAGTTAGGTTGTTGAGGGCCATTTCAAAGATCGAAAAGAGGCCAAGGATCAAAGTTTCTATGTATTCTAGAGATTTGAATCCAGAACAACTTATTGATTGGATCATTGATATGGAGGAGTATTTCGAGTATGAAGATGTGGAAGACCTTGAACGGGTCAAGTTTGCAAGGACAAAGTTGAAGGGCCATGCCAGTATTTGGTGGTAGGAGGTCCAGTTAGAGAGAAATAGAAGAGGAAAAGCAAAGATTACTAGATGGCATCGGATGGTGGAGAAATTGAAGAAGCAGTTCATTCCTGTGGATTATAAGATGGAGTTGCTAAAGAAGCTGTAAGGATTGAAGCAAGGTAACAAGTCTATTAAGGAGTATACAGAAGATTTTTATAAGATCACTATCAGGATAGGCCATGGAGAGGCCAACAAGGAGAAGGTAGCCCTTTACATTAATGGGTTGAGGCCAAGTATTCAAGAAGAGTAGAGCTTGGTCAAAATGACCACCATAGAAGATGCATACCAGTTTTCCCTCAAGATGGAAGAGAAGTGGAATAAGAGATTTAAAAGCAAGCAAAGGGGAAGAGGTCAAGGCAGAAGGAGTAGTGGAAGACCCTATGGAGGTCGAAATCAAGATCCAAAGAAAAGTGAAGAAGTTGGAACTAGTCGAAATCAAAGAGGAGATAATACCTACCACCCTCGTGACTAGATTAATGGTGAGAAAAGAGGAAGAGGAAGAGGTAGACCTAGGCATGGACCTAGAAGAGGACATTTCAGAGGAACATGTTTCGAATATGGAGAAGGGAATCACACATACGAGTGTCCACAACATCAAGGAAGGATGAATAGAAGACCTGAAGGTAATGCACGAGTTGCACATGTGGATGAAGATGCACAGTCTGAGCGCTCTGAAGATGCAGAAAGAGGAGAAACCCTAGTTGTCAGAAGAACTCTATTGAGTGAGGAGAAAGTACCCAATCAGAGGAAGAGTTTATTCTACACAAGGTGCAAATGTGAAGGTAAGTGTTGTGATATTATTATTGACAGTGGAAGCACTAATAATCTTGTTTCAGAGGAGATGGTTGACAAGTTGAAGTTGACAAGAAGAAAGCATCCGCATCCGTACCGGATTGCATGGTTGTAGAAGGACCATAGAGCTTTGGTCAATGAGTAGTGTTTAGTGAAGTTCAAGATTGGTGACTAGCATGATGAGGTGTTGTGTGACATCATACTAATGGATGCATATCATATGTTATTGGGGAGGTTGTGGCAGTATGATAGGAGAGATGTCCATGATGGCCGTGCAAACACATACTCACTAACAAAGGATAGAGTTTGTCATAAGTTGAAGCCCTTAAAGGAGGTGGAAGAGAAGGTATATAGTACTGCCAGAATTTGCTTGGTAGATGGTAGAAAGTTTTTGGAGGGTATAAAGCATGAGTGTCATTGCTTTGCATTGATTCATAAGATTAGTCAAGAGAAATGTGAAAATGTACTAGTAGAAGTCTTAGAAATGTTGGAAGAATTTCAATATATTGTCTTTGATAATGTACCAGAAGGTTTACCACCAGTGAGGAAGATAAGTCATAAAATGGATTTGATACCAGGAGCTAGTTTGCCAAATAAGGTAGCCCACAGAATGACTCCAGTAGAGAATGAAGAGTTAAACAGACAAGTTCATGAGCTATTAAGGAAGGGACTGATAAGGGAGAGCCTAAGTCCATGTGCGGTACCGGTAGTACTAGCACCAAAGAAAGATGGAGAGTGGAGGATGTGTACAAATTCCTAATCCATCAACAAGATCACAATCAGGTACAGATTTCCATTACCTAGAATGGATGACATAATGGATTGTTTGAGTGGAGCCAAGTACTTCACAAAGATTGATCTAAAGAGTGGGTATCACCAAATTCAAATCAGAGAAGGAGATGAATGGAAGACAACCTTCAAGACAAGGGAGGGTTTGTATAAGTGGTTAGTCATGCCATTTGGGCTAACCAATGCACCGAGCACATTCATGTGGCTCATGAACGAGGTACTGAAAGAATTTTTGGAAAGTTTTGTTATTGTTTATTTAGATGACATTTTGATTTTTAGTAAGACTTGGGATGAGCATTTGATGCATATTAGAAGAGTTTTAGAGAAGCTGAGGGAGGAGAAGTTGTTGATCAATTTGAAGAAATGTAGTTTTACAAAGAAGGAGTTGGTATACTTGGGATTTGTTTTCTCAGAGGAAGGTCTTAAGATAGATCTAGAGAAGGTGAGGGCTATCATTGAATGGCCTACGCCAAGGAGTGCTTTGGAGGTAAGATCTTTTCATGCTTTGGCAAGTTTTTACATAAAGTTTATCAAGAATTTCAGTAGAATTTGTGCACCCCTAACTGAGACAATGAGAGGGGATAGAAAAGAGTTTAGATGTACTAAAGGAGTAGACAAAAGATTTGACACATCAAAGTAGAAAGTTGTAGAACAACCTATTTTGGCACTTCTAGATTTCAATAAGGTATTTCAGGTAGATTGTGATGCTAGTGGTAGTGGTATAGGAGTTGTTCTGAGTCAATAAGCTAAGCCCATTGCCTATTTTAGTGAGAATATTAATGATGCCAAGAAAAAGTATTATATTTATGATTAGGAGTTTTATGGAATAGTTCGGGCTTTGAAGAAATGGAGACATTATTTGTTTCCAAAAGAGTTTGTTTTATATACTAATCATCAAGCTTTGCAGTATCTTAATAGTCAAGGGAAGTTAAATCAAAGGCACTTAAAATGTGTTGATTTTTTGTAGAGTTATACTTTTGTTTTGAAGCACAAGAGTGAGAAGTCCAACAGAATTGTAGATGCCTTGAGTAGAAGGCAAAATTTATTGAGAGAAATGAAGATAGAGGTTGTTCGGTTTGATGAACTCAAAGTTTGTATCTTGAAGATCCAGATTTTGTAGAGGCTTGGAAACCTTGTCTAGAACTTGTTACTTTGGATAGGACAAAATGGTTGGATTTCATAATCTAAGATGGCATGCTATTTAGAGGAAGCTAGTTGTGCATTTTGAGGAGTTCCATGAGAGAGAACCTAATTAAGGAGAAGCATAGTGGAGGATTAACTGGACACTTTGGTTGAGATAAGACCATTTCTATTGTTGGTGAACATTATTACTGGCAATAATTGCAGCAAGATGTGAGGAAATTTGTGTAGAGTTGCAGAGTGTGTTAGATGGTAAAAGGAATAAGTCAAAAATACATGGCTATATCAGCCATTACCTATACCAGAGAAGCCATGGGTTGATATTAGTATGGATTTTGTTCTTGGTTTACCAAGGACATAGAGAGGACATGATTTCATTTTTGTGGTGGTGGACAGATTCTCAAAGATGGCCCATTTTATTCCTTGCAAGAAGACTAATGATGCTATTCATATTGCAAAGGTATTTTTCAGGGATGTGGTGAGACTACATGGTCTACCTAAGAGCATAGTTTCAGATTGAGATACCAAGTTTGTTGGTTATTTCTGGAGGGAATTGTGGAAAAAGTTGAAGACAAATTTGAAGTTCAGTTCTGCACACCACCCACAGACTGATGGATAGACAAAAGTGGTGAATAGAAGTTTGGGTAACCTACTACAATACTTAGTAAGAGATAAGCCCAAGGGATGGGATTTGATTTTACCATAGGGAGAATTTTCTTACAACAATTCTGTCAATAGAAGCATAGGTAAATCTCAATTCCATGTTGTGAATGGGAGTAGCCCAAGAATTGCTTCTAAATTGAGGAGGATGGATAAGGGGGGAAGAGTAGTGCCGAAGCTAAAAATTTTGTTGAGCACATGAAGAATTTGTATGAAGAGGTAAGAAAGCATAGCCATAAGATGAATTCTTAGTATAAGGCTAAGGTAGATTAGAAGAGGAGACATAAGGAGTTTTAAGAAGGTGATGAAGTCATGGTTCACTTGAGAAAAGAAAGATTTACAGTTGGTACATATAATACACTGAAGATGAGGAAATTTGGACCATGTAGAATCCTAAAGAAGCATGATTCAGGAAATGCATTTGAGGTAGAGTTTCTTGATGACATCAATATTTCACCAGTGTTCAATATTTTAGATTTGATAGAGTATCATGATGATGGACTTGATAAAGGAGGAACACAGTGGGACATTCCAGCATCTACTTCAGAGGAGGAGATAGAGGACATTTTGGATAGCCATGTGGGTAAGAGTACAAGAAATAGATAGTATACAGAATACTTGGTGAAATGGAAAGGAAGGCCCGTTGAAGATTCATCATGGTTATCTAAGACTGATGTTAACTATTTTGTTTTCCCTCTAACTCATGAGAAGTGACAGGGTCGCTTTTCAAATTACCCTGGGTGTTTGATGCAGAAGCATCAAGGGTGTAAGAGCAATCTTGCATCAACGAAAAAAATAAAAAAATGTGTTGTTTCTTTTCAATAAGGGCTAAATTTGGTAGGGTTACTATTTTTAGTAAGTTTGCATTTGTGCACAATTGGGTAAAAAATCTTACACGGACCTCCAGAATGGTGAATTGAAGCTAATGGTGAAGAAATCACTTCAATATAATTTGTCATTTATGAGATTTTAAAATTTCAAATTCTAAAAATCCTATTGAAATATTCAAAGTCAAATTTGAGGCACTTAGAGGCTCCGAATGGGCCCAAACTTTGGTGGGAAACCCAAGTAGTCCACCTATTGATACTACTTCTACACCATCGTCTTTTCGAGAGATTTCCAAAAAGGTATTATAATTGAAACTCCAATGGTCAGATTGAAAGTTATGGCCCCACAAAGTTGACCTATTTTTGGAGGGAGATGCAAATTTCAAAATTAAGCTCGTGGTCGTCAAAAAGGGCTATATATGACCATTTTTGGGAACCCTTAGTGTAGTAGAGTTAAGGGGGAAGGTGTAGAGTCAAGAAAGGTGGGGAAATTAGAAACCCTAGTTGATTTGGGAATTACAGAAGGCTAAAGATACTAGTCTTGAGAAGGGGAGCTATAATGTATTGTAGCCTATAGGGGATTCATCCTCTAATTGTATTTGAGCTTTTGTAATGTAATGTTTTGCCCATACTAATAAAATATCATTCTATTTTCTGTGTGCAATTTCTATCATTGTGTGATTTGTGATTTATCCCCTTCATTAGGATAACAATCTCTTCTTTTTCAATTTTCCTTGTCAATAACAACTACTACCTACTCCCCCTAAGTGTTAGCAACCATTAGTCCAAGAAAAATAATATAGCATGAAATCCTTGTGGATAGATGCACCACTATGCATATAGCAAGAAGGGGGAGTGATTAACCCTAACCTCTTTCAGAGATCCTCAAAAGTGTCTTTCGCAAGAGCCTTTGTGAAAATATCTTCAATATGATTCTTTGTTGGAACATATTCCAACCTTACTTCCTTATATGCTACCTTTTCTCTCAAAAAGGGATACCTAATTACTATATGCTTGGTTCTAGAATGCATCACTGGATTCTTGGAAATATTGATAGCACTTGTATTATCACACAAAATAAGAATAGGCTCATCATACAATACCTCGATATCCTTCATAGTTTGTTTCATCCACAATAATTATGCACAAAATGATGTTGTTGCAATATACTCTGCCTCTCCAACTGATAATAACACTGAATCTTGCTTCTTGCTCTGCCATGAAACCAATTTGCTTCATAAAAAGAAAGCACAACCATTTGTACTTCTATCATCAACATAAATAGCCCAATCAGCATTAGTGTAGGCACTTATCTCAAATTCATTACCTCTTGGATACCATAATCCATAATCTAGAATTCCCTTCAAGTATTTAAATATTTTTTTACTGCCTTCTCATGTATTTGCTTGAGATTAGCTTGATATCTAGAAACCACACATACTACATGCATGATATTAGGTTTAGAAGTAGTCAAGTATAACAATCCTCCAATCATAGATCTATAGAAAGTCTAATCAACCTTCAAAGACTCGTCATCCTTGCTCAAGTGACATCTAGTGATCATGGGAGTACTCAATGGTTTAGAGTTCTCCATACCAAATTTATTCAACATCTCTTTTGTTGGGAATAAGCTGTCTCAACCTTGATAATTTCTTGCATTTATTATTATAATGTAATTTATTTAATTAGCCTATGTTGTAACTTGTTACACATCCTATTTTGTCATTTAGTTTGCAGTGGCATGATGAGTTGTCACTCCACTTGTAAGATGACTAGGATGGTCAACACACTCCATGTGGAGATAGGTGTCCCTTTTGTGTGGTAGAGGATTTTTGCCATGTGTTGGCATCTTGACTAGTGTGTAAGTGAATCTTGACTGAAATGGTTATGACAAATTCCTATGACAAAATCTATGACATGTAAGAGTCAGAAATAGAAGGTTCTATGATAGGTGAACACGTGTGTCACAAGGCATCATGGATGAAGGCATCTTTGGGCACCCCAAGGAGAGTTATGTCATGCTATAAGAGAATATACTATTTATAGCCTGTTTATGATAGATTCTTTTACAACTGTAATATATGTCAGTATGACGGATTCTATGACGATTGTAAGAGTTGTAAGAGCATCTGTCATTACCCATCTTGGGAATAGGAGATCTCCTTGTGATGGGTGACTTGACAATTGTTAGGAACATCCTATAGTGTTGGACAAGTGTCCATAGGTGTGGATTTTGGGCCATGAGGCCATGTTGGACACCCATCTCAAGATAGAGCCATTTTTGCCTTGTATTTTCCATATAAACAGGTGCTTTGGAGTGGAGATTATTATGTGATTGATAGGTATGGTTATGCTACCAGTTTGTATCTAGATATGTGTGTCAAAGACTCCTGAGAGCTTGCATTATAAGTGTATTGTAAACCATTTCAGTTTTTAGGATACATTGTGCAGGTTTTGGAGTGTGGCATTTTTCACCCAATAAGGGTTTTCCCCACGTATATCTTGTGTCTCTCTCTTCTGTCTCATTTATGTGTGTATGTGTATTGCTACAATATCTCTGTTATTGTTGTTAACATTATGTAATTGTAAAGGATAATACAAATTTGCACTCTTCTCTCCTATTTAGATTAGTGTAGGAAGCGATTTCCACACACCTAGCTTCCTTTCAGCTAATATCAAAGCCTGGCCGATTTTGGTTCTAGCTGCTAGGTAGGGGTTTTTTGAGCTACTCTTAGGTTGAGTGGGAGTCCGTACAGATTATTCTGTAGCTTATTGCAAGAAGGAGATGGGAACCACATACGAAAGAGTAGAGATGGAGAAGTTCAATGGCACAAATTTGGAGTTCCAAAAACTGAAGATGGAAGATCTGCTTGTTGATCGTGACCTATGGGAAACTGTTGATTGAGAAGAACTTATGACAATGTCACAAGATGATTAGGAATTCAAAGATCAGAAGGTTAAGGGTCTCATAGGACTCTGTCTAGTTGACTCTATCCTATTAAATGTCCATGAGGAGAAGACTGCGAAAGATCTTTGGAAGAAGCTGGGATCTGTTTATCAGGCCAAGTCCTTGGTGAACAAGCTCTTTCTGAAAAGAAGTTGCTTTCTCTTAAAACGGAAGACGGAGGATCTGTTGTGGACCATATGAATTATTTTAACATGCTTGTTGTACAGTTGACATCTATGGGTGTGGAAATAGAAGACGAGGATCGATGTATGGCCCTACTTTGTTCCTTGTTAGATTCATGGGATCATCTTGTCATGGATTTCAAATGCACTACCACCACCTTCAAGATGGATGATGTAGTATCTTCGTTGTTATCTAAAGAAGTGCAGAGAAAGACAACCGAGTTGGCCAAAGATGCTCTTGTGATTCATGGAAGACCCAAAGAGA
The DNA here is from genome assembly GCA_027924645.1 of Cunninghamia lanceolata. NCBI lineage: Eukaryota > Viridiplantae > Streptophyta > Pinopsida > Cupressales > Cupressaceae > Cunninghamia > Cunninghamia lanceolata. The sequence continues at coordinate 2,395,967 of BSBN01001660.1, read as the reverse complement.
AAGGGAAGATGGACAAGAAATGTGAAAAGGGTAGATCCAAATCCCATGGGAGATTCAAATCTCCTAGAAAGTCTAAGGATCTCTATTGGAATTGTGGCAAATCTAGGCATTTTTGAAAGGAATGCAAAGAGGAAAAGAAAAAGAAAAAGAAGAATGCCCCAAATTTAGATTCTGACAAGTCACAAGATGATGATGATGCCTTCATTTCAGCCCTGGCCACCCATGCATCTGATGATGTGTGGTTGATAGATTTTTATTCCACATGACCTCACATCAAAGCTGGTTCACAAAATATGAAGAGTTTGATGGTGGAAGAGTGTACCTGGGTGATGATTCTTATCTAAAGATTGTTGGTCATGAAAGAGTCTCAATTTGATTCCCTAATGGGTGAGTGAAGGGGATCATTGGGGTTATGCACATCCCAGGCTTGGCACAGAACCAGCTTTCTGTAAGTATGTTGAATGATGCAGGTGTGTAGGTTGTCTTTTTGAAGGATGGATGCAAGATGACTAGAGGATCTATGGTGCTTGCAAAGGGTACTCAGAAAGGTACTCTGTTTTAGCTGGAGGCATGCACTTCATAGTGCAATAGTTCTTATGACTCGAAGGAAAGAGATATAGTCACTTCATCCCCACCATTTGAACGAGCAGTGAAGAAATCTATTGCAACACATTCTGATGGTAGTGCACATGCTTTGGAAGTTAAAATTCTTGCTGAAAAGACTATGTTATGGCATTTGAGATATGGCCACATTGGTGAGAAGGGTCTTAGAACCTTGAAAAATAAAAACCTCATTGAGGGGTTAAATTATTGTAATCTTAAGTTTGAATTTTGCAAACATTGTGTTTATTCTAAAGCAAAACTGTGTTCAATTTTACTCTAGTTCTCATAAGTCTTCTGGTGTATTGGATCTTATTCATTCTAATGTGTTTGGTCTTGTTAATGTTCCTTCGATTTCCAAATCTATATATTTTGTATCTTTCATAGATCATTACAGTAGAAGGACATGGGTTTATTTTATTAGAAGAAAGACTGAAGTCTTTAGTCAGTTTAAAGAGTTTAAATCTTTTGCTAAAAATCAAACTAGTGAAAAGATTAAGTGTTCGAGAATAGATAACAGTGGTGAGTTTTGTTCGGTAGAGTTCGATAAGTTCTATAAAGAGCAAGGGATTGAAAGACATAATACAACTCCATACACCTCACAATAAAATGGAGTTGCAGAGAGGATGAACATGACATTGATGGAGAAGACTAGGAGTATGCTTAGTGGAGAAAGCCTCGAACAAAAGTTTTGGGCTGAAGCTATAGCTACTACTTGCTACCTAGTAAACATGTCTCCTACATCATCTCTTGTTGGTAAGACACCTATGGAGGTGTGGTCTGGTAACAAGCCTTCAATTAGACATCTTCATGCTTTTGGTTGTGAGGCATATGCACATGTGCCTAGGGAGAAATGGTCTTAATTGGAGAACAAGGATGTTGAGTGTATTTTCATTGGCTATGGTGTTGGTGTGAAAGGATACAAGCTTTGGAATCTTGTGGTTGAAAAAGTGTTGTATAGCAAAAGTGTTATCTTCAAAGAGCTAACACCTTCTTTTGTTGTTCTATAGCCAGAACATATAGAAAAGAAAGAAGATGTGGTTCAGTTTCCTTCTACCTATGAGAAGACTGAACCAACAGACCCTATGAGACTTGATGATGAGGAGAGCTCTAGCAACTCTGAAAGCTCAAAAGAAGAAGTAGAACCTCAACCTCATCCATTGAGGAGGTCTACATGAACAAGAAAGCAACATGATAGGTTTGGTTATTCATTACTTGATTCTAGTTGTGCTTTTGCCTTACTAACACTAATGAGCCTAGAACTATGACCGAGGCTATGGGCATGAAAGAGGTAGGTTCCTGGAGGGAGGCCATGGAAGATGATATGGTTTCTTTGGAAAAGAATAAAACATGGGACTTGGTGCCTTTGTCTAAAGGATGGAAACCTGTTAGATGCAAATGGGTGTTCAAGAATAAATTCAGTGCAGATGGCAGTGTTGAAAAGTACAAGGCTAGATTGGTTATGAAGGGATATTCACAAGTGGAGGGAATTGATTATGGTGAAATTTTTCTCCCATTACAAAGCTGACATCCATTCATTTCTTGTTATCTCTTGCAGCTACTTATGACTTAGAGGTGGAGTAGATGGATGTGAAGACAACTTTCCTTCATGGTGATTTGGAGGAAGAGATTTACATGTCACAGCTAGAGCATTACATAGAGAAAGGTAAAGAAAATTTGGTTTGCAAGTTGAAGAAGTCTTTGTATGGTTTGAAGTAGTCTCCTAGGATGTGGTATATAAAATTTGATGCCTTTGTGTTGTCCATTAGATTTCTAAGATCGAAATCTAATCATTGTGTGTATTACAAGTTTGACAATGATCACATTCTCATTCTTACAATGTATTTTGATGATATGTTGTTAATTGGGGATGGTAAGAATATGATTTCTGATTTGAAGGCTCAATTGTCAGCACAGTTTGAGATGAAAAATATTGAGGCAACCACCTATACATTCTAGGAATAGAAATCAGAAGAGACAGAGCTAATGGAAAACTTTGGTTAAGCTAGAGTAAGTATGTGAAGACCATGTTGCATAGGTTCAACATGGAAAAATGTAGACCATTGTGTGTTCCTATTTCATTGGGGACAAAGATGTCTTTTAATGATTGTCCAAAATCTCCTAGTGAGGTGGATGACATGAGCAGAGTACCTTATGCTAGTGTTGTTGGCAATTTGATATATGATGTGGTCTACACAAGACCAAACATTGCCCAAGTAGTGGGAGTCCTTAGTCAATTTATGGCTAATCCTAGATGGGTACATTGGGATGCAGTTAAGCAAGTGTTTAGATATTTGAGGGGTACTTCTGAGTATTGCATATGCTATCCTTGTAATGTTACAAGACCTATGCATTTAGTTTGTATTCATGGATTTTGATTGGGCAAGTGATATTGACAACAGGAGATCCACCAGTGCCTATGTGTTCACTATGTTCGGTGGTCCAATTAGTTGGATGAGTAAGAGACAACCTATGGTTCCTTTGTCCATAAAAAAAGCTAAGTATATGGAAACAACTCATGCTTTCAAGGAAGCCATTTGGCTTAACAGATTGTCTTTAGATATTGGCGTTGATATAGGATAGATTACAATTTGTTGACAGTCAGAGTGCAATTTGCCTAGCAAAGAATCCAACTTTCCATGCTAGAACAAAGCATATTGATGTACAATTTCACTTCGTGCAACACATGGTAGAGGATGGGAAGGGGAATTTGGAGAAGGTAGATACTTTGAAGAATGTTGCATATGCGTTGATGAAACCAGTGGGCAAAGAGAAGTTCAGATGGTGTTCGCAGTCTATGGGCATCTCAGCCTATAGCAGTTAAATCCTATTATTACTATTGGCTCTTACAAGGTGTTCAACAAGTGGGAGAATGTTTGGAATAAGGTGTCTCAACCTTGATAATATCTTGCATTTATTATTGTAATGTAATTTATTTACTTAGCCTAAGTTGTAACTTGTTGCACATCCTATTTTGTCATTTAATGTAAAGTGGCACGATGAGTTGTCACTCCACTTGTAAGATGACTAGGATGCTCAACACACTCCATGTGGAGATAGGAATCCCTTTTGTGTGGTAGAGGTTTTATACCATGTGTCGGCATCTTGACTAGTGTGTAAGTGAATCTTGATCGAAATGGTTATGACAGATTCCTATGACAGAATCTATGAGAAGTAAGAGTCAGAAATAGAAGGTTCTATGATAGGTGAAGACATGTGTCATAAGGCATCTTTGGGTTCCCCAAGGAGAGTTATAACATGTTGTACAAGAATATGCTATTTATAGCCTTTTTATGATAGATTCTCTTACAGCTGTAAGATATGTCAGTATGACAAATTCTATGACAGTTGTAAGAGTCGTAAGAACATCTGTCATTGTCCATCTTGGGAATAAGAAACCTCTTTGGGATGGGGTGACTTGACAAGTGTCAGGAGCATTCTACAGTGTTGGACAAGTATCCATAGGCATGGGTTTTGGGCCATGAGGCCATGTTGGACGCCCATCTCAAGATAGAGCCATTTTTGCCTTGTATTTTGCATATAAATAGATGTTTTGGAGTGGAGATTATTTGGTGATTGACACATAATGTTATGCTGTTGGTTTGTCTCTAGATACAAGTGTTGAAGACTCCTAAGAGCTTGCATTGCAAGTGTATTGTAAACCATTTTAGTTTTGATAATACATTGTGCAGGTTTTGGAGTGTGGCGTTTTCCTTGTGTATATCTTATGTCTCTCTCTTGTGTCTCATTTCTGTGTGTATGTTTATTGTTGCAATATCTCCATTTTTGTTGTTAACAATCTATAATTGTAAAGGATAAAATGAATTTGCACTCTTCTCTCCTCTTTAGATTAGTGTAGGAAGCGATTTCCACACACCTAGCTTCCTTTCATCTTTGACATACTAGCTTGAGAAATAAAGATGCCATCATCTAGCTGCTTGCAATTTGAAGTCCAAGGAAGAAATGCATCTCACCAATGATAGATATCTCAAACTCTTTTTGCATCTCCTCTAAAAACCTCTTACACATATTATCATCTCCATTAAAGATGATGTCATCAACATACACTACAACTATCAATATCATATCTCCTTCTTCCTTGATGTAAAGATTTCTATCTATAGTACCTTTCTTGAAGCCTTGCTAAAGTAAGTACTTAACCAACCTAGCATACCAAGCTCTAGGTTCTTTCTTGGGACCATACAAAGCTTTCTTGAGTCGGCACACCATGTCTAGATCTTCTGATATCTAAAAACCATTTGATTGCTTAATGTAGACTTCCTCCTCTAGAACACCATTCAAAAATGTTAACATTCATTTGATACACCTTAATGTTCATGTGAGCATCAAGAGAAAGAAACATATTGATTACCTCCATCCTGGCTATGAAAGCATAGGTCTCCTCAAAGTCAGTGCCTTTAACATTTGAATATCCTTTACACACCAATCTTCCTTTGTTCCTCAGAACTTCACCTTCTTCATTCATCTTGTTCTGGAACACCCACTTTGTTTCTATAACATTTTTATTTTCTGGTTTAGGAACCAATTCCCATGTTTGATTCTTCTCAATCTGATTCAATTCTTCTTTCATTGCCTTTATCCATCCTTCATCTTTGCTAGCATCAACAAAGGTTTTGGTTTCTACCTTTGATAATAAACACAAGTTTACTTTCTCAAAATCTTTTGTAAGACTTCTCCTAGTTAGTAAACCTTTATCCTTGTCCCTAATGATATGATCTGTTGAATGATTCTTCTGAACATACTTTGCTAGAGTCTTGGGTATCTACACTGGTTCTTGCTCCTTTTCTTGTTTCTCTTCTTCTTCTTCTTCTTCTTCTTCTTCCTCAATGTATGGAAAAATATTAGATCCAGAGTCCTCTAGTTCTTGTGAGATCTTATTCAAATATTTGTCTACTTTGACATTTGTGCTTTGAATCATCTTCCCCAATCTCTTGCTGTAGCATCTATAGGCCTTGCTTCTGGTTGAGTAACCAAGAAAGATCCCTTAATCACTTCTTGAATCAATCTTTCCTAGTTCTTCTTCATCTCTTTTGATATAGCATATGCTACCAAAGATCCTGAAGTATCTGACAGTAGGAGGTCTTCCATACCATAGCTCATAAAGGGTCTTAGTGCTATTGACCCATCAACTGTACTCTTTTAGTCAAATAGATAGTAATGTGAACTGCTTCCTTCTAGTACATGTTAGGAAGATCTACATCCTTCAACATTGCCCTAGCCATCTCTTACACAATCCTAGTCTTCCTTTCCACTACCCCTTTTTTTGAGGGGTCCTAGGAGCTGACATATGTCTCCTAATACCATGATTTTCACAAAACTTATCAAATTCATTTGAAGTAAACTCACTATTAGACCTTAAAGATTTGATCTTAGTATCCATTTCATTCTCAACCATAGCTTTGAAAACCTTCAACTTATCAAAGGCATCGGATTTTTCTCTTCAGAATGTAACCCAAGTCATTATAGAATAATCATCAATAAGTAACATGAAATACCTTTCAACTTGTTGACTCTTTACTCTTGTAGGTCCACATAGGTTTGTATGAATCAGCTCCAATGGCATTGAAGAAGAGTACTCCTTTCTCTTTAAACTTTTCTTTTTTGACTTTCCCATTTCACATTCTTTACACAATGTGTTTTTAAGCTTGGTTATCTTAGGCATTTTGCAAACATGTGCCTAATCAGTGTTGCTATTGATGTCAACATAACCTTGTTGCCATTGGTGTCAACTATATCCTATTTTGTTGCCTATTTAGAAGACTGGAATGTTGGGGATATTGAGAAAATTAATGAATATCAATCTATGTGAACCATATGGTTGTGTAGAGGATTGTCTATAGTAGCTCGAATTAAGTTTTGAGAGGTCCGCATGAAGATTTGAAGAAGATATGGTCATCTGAGTAGAACCCAGGTTTTGTTGTGTTCAGAAGAGACAGAGTCATAGTAAATTGGTCTGGATTGTTCTGCATTGAAATATTATGATCTATGGTTCTAGAGGCATGTTTGGGAAGTCAGTGTGTATCATCAACTCATATGGTTTGTGGTTTAGAGGTTTACAAGCAATTTTTCTAGTGTGACAATCATGACAGACAGTGTTCTTGAGGTTCTGAGAGATGATGCAAGTGATTTTGATGATTTCAAGGAGTGCAGATGTCTTTGTTAAATTCAATGTGCTTGTGGAGGTCTCTAGATCATGCACATGCTGTGTTGGAGGTCCTCATTGAAGATTGAGCTCGTTGTTGAAGATTTCTTCTTTAGTGTTGCTATTTTTCCCAGTCTTGGCTGACCGGATGATTCAAGCATGTTGCAGATGATCTAAGAGAAATTCTATGGAGCATGGCATGTTGATCGAGGAAGATTACGGTCCTAGTTATGTTTTACTAATAGCTTAGCAATTCACATTAAGTCAAATGTTTGAAATGCTGACCTTGATGTTTATTCCAAGGTTGATGAAGCATCTAAAGTCTTGCAATTGAGTTATGGAAAATCATCCTTATACAAAATAATCAAATCCCAAGAAAAGATCAGAGGCAGAGAAGAGAAGAGGAGGAGCAGAAGAACAAGAACATTAAAGGATGAAGTGATAGTGAAGAAGTATTTGGAAGAAGAGCAGAAGTTTTATGAGCATTTAATGAGACTGAACTAGGCATGAAGAAGATGCTATTTCTTAGTTAATCCCTTCTATATTAAACATAAATTCTATAGGCAATGAGCCTCTTTTGAGTAGTAAGCTCTGGGTAGTGTGCCTAAAGGCAAGTGCCTTCCCATTTTCAAGTACTTGTAATACGGTATGAATCTTGTGGGTTAACCCCCACTATGGTTTTCCCTTAACTAGGTTTCCACGTCAAAAATCTTGGCATCACGTGTGTTAATTGTGTTTCTGCTCATGTGCTATTGTTTTATGCTTTGATGTTTACATCATTAATCTATTTGTAAGTTGTGAAAGAAGATTAAAAGAGAAAAGGTTAATTTTGTGGGACAACCGATTCACCTCCCTCTCAGTTGTCTAGTCTAATTCCAACAATTGGTATCAGAGCCATGTTCCTCTGAAAGAAGCTTGACCACTTGAGGAGATCTAGAATGTCAACTTATAAGAAAGACAGTCTGAGATTTGATGGAACAAATTACACTCTATGGAAGATGCGCATGTAGTGTCATTTGCAATGTATGGGTGATGCCTATTGGTTGATAATTGAGAATGAATATAAGATTCCAGAAAAAGGTCCTACAACTCTAGATGAGATCAAACATGCTGAGAACAACACTCGAGCTATAGAAGCCTTGTTGAGTGCCCTGTCTAATACAAAAATGGCAAATGTACTGGAATTGAAAAATGTACATGAAATTTGGGAAAAGTTGGAAACACTGCATGAAGGTGATGAACATGTCAAATGTGCCAAGCTACAAAGCCTGAAGGGTAGATATGAAAGCTTAAAGATGAGTGAAGATGAAAATATTACCTCCTACATGCTAAAAGTTAATGAACTTGTTAGTAGTATAAGGTGTACTGGTGGAAAATTGGTAGAATTAGAAATTGTTGCCAAAGTGCCGAGATCCTTACCTCTAGCCTACAAGCATAAAGTTGCTACCATTGAAGAAATCAAGACTGTGACAACTATTACAAGGGATCAGTTGATTGGTAAACTTTCAACATTTCAAATGAGTGAGTTTGGTGATTCTCTTCCTAAGTCTGAATCTACATTTAAAGCCAGTATTCATGGAAAACAAAAATATGATATGGGTGAAAGATCTTCAAGAAGATCTAACAAATTTGACAGGACAAGGAAGGATCTTCAAGGTGATGAAACTAAGTTTGATGAACTTGAAGCCCTCTTGGCCAAAAGATTTCCAAGAGGATCTGATAAGTATGAAGGAAAGTTGCCATTCAAATGTTTTACTTGTAATAAGATTGGTCATTTTGCCTCAAGGTGTCCAGAGAGGCGTTCAAGGCCAAACCCCAATAGACCTAGAGTTCAGAAGAAATGCTACTATGTCCAAGAAGCTGGTGAAGATGGAGTCACAGATGATAAATCTGATCATGGAGGTTCCACTGAAAATGATTAGGTATTCATTGCTATTAAAGAAGAAGATCTGGTGCCTATTGAATCTACTAGCTATGCAAATGTGGAAAGTGCTTTGGCTGCTCAAGTTGTAGAAAAAGATGAATGGGTAATTGATAGTGGACGTTCTCATCATATGACTAGTGATAAAAGTAAGTTTGTGAGCTTTGAAAAATATGAAGGTGGAATTGTGAAATTTGGAGACAACTCAGCTGGTAGAATCTGTAGCAGAGGATCCATCTCTTTTGATGGTAAGAATAACACTAATGATGTTCTGTATGTGGAAGGATTGAAGTATAATGTTCTTAGTGTTGGACAATTAGTTGAGAAGGGTTATAATCTCTGATTCAAGGATGGAAAATGTAGAATCTTGGAAAGCTCTAGAACTAAAATTGCATCTAGTACTCATACTAGAGGTAACATCTTTCATTTAAGTAGTTCTAGAAAAAGTTGTTTGATTGCTCAGATTGATCACAGTTAGTTATGGCATACGAGAATGTGTCATGTGAATTTTGATAACATTGTCAAGATAAGTTCTACTCAGGCTGTGAGAGATCTTCCAAAACTTATGAAACCTATTGATAGCATGTGTAGAGAATGTCAATTGGGTAAACAAAATAAAATTTCATTCAAGAGTAAAGAACAATTTTCAAGTGGATGGTTGGAACTTGTGCTTACTATTCTATGTGGCCCTGCTAGAATTACAATTGTCCAAGGAGACATATTTTATATTGCTAATTGATTATTACTCCTAGATGATGTGGGTAACCTTTTTGAAATAAAAATCATAAGCTCTTGACAAGTTCAAGGTATTCAAGGTTATGGTGGAAAATGAGATTGGTGAAAAAATAAAGTGTTTGAGATCTAACAGAGGTGGAGAGTTTACCTCTGGTGAGTTTGATACATTCTATGAAAAGTAGAGAATAAAAAAATAGTTATCTGCTCCTAGGACTTCTCAATAAAATGGAATCATGCAAAGAAAGAATCAGACCATTCAAGAAGCTGCTAGGACCATGATGATGGAAGCAAATGTTCCATAAGTCTATTGGAGAGAAGCTGTGAGTACTGTTGTCTACACTCTCAACCAGGTGCAGATCAAAGGCAATTCTAGTAAGACCCCTTATGAACTATGGTTTGGTCATCCTCCTACTATGAGATACTTTAGATATTTTGGTAGTAAGTGCTTGTTGTTATATGGAGCCTAATCAGACTTAGAGGTTATATTTTCCCCACTTTTATCAGTGTGGTTTCTTCCTCACACAATTTTTTTATTATTTTATAAAGGCACCAAGAGTTATTTTTTATTGACTGACATAAGAAAACCCTATTTTTGTAATTGACAAAAAGCTTGATAAAAGCGGCTAAGGGTTAGGGTTTTGATTGATATTGTATTGTAGCATTTGCAGCGGTATTGAGTTGCAGGGATTGCTAATTGTAATCAGTTTGATTTACTGGATAATAATATTGGACTCTCTGTTTGGTGGATGTAGCCTGAGTTGGGGTGAACCACATTAAAACTTGTCTCTTGCTATTATTAATTTTGTGTATTTCCATTCCTCTGTTTAATCTTTATTTGCATTTAATTGATATCTTCTGTCGGCTAACCCTAACAAGTGGTATCAGAGCGGGTTGTGTTCGATTATCGTCTGTAGGAAGGTCTCATAGTTGAGTGGGAGCAATGGCAGATGAGGGTAAATTGAAGGTTGATAAATTCAATGGGAAGAACTATGAGTTATGGAAAATGTAGATGGAAGATTACCTCTATAAAAAGGATTTATGGATGCCATTGGAAGGAGTAGCTAAAAAATCAGCAACAATGTCTGATGAGGATTGGAATCTTCTTGACAGAAAGGCACTGGGAACCATTCGTTTGTGCCTGGCACCATTGATGGCATTTAATATAATGGAAGCGAAGACAACAGATGGTTTGATGAAAGCTTTGGCTAAATTGTATGAAAAACCCTCAACCTCAAATAAGGTATTTCTCATGAAGCATTTGTTTAATCTGAAAATGGTTGAAGGTGGATCTATGACAAATCATTTAAATGAATTTAATACGATTGCCAGTCAATTGACTTCTGTAAATGTAAAATTTGATGAAGAAGTTAGAGCTCTCTTGATATTATGTTCATTGCCTAAAAGCTAGAATAGTTTGGTAATGGCGATTAGTAACTCTGTTTCTGGTTCAAATACCCTAAAATTTGATGACGTTGTTGGTGTTATTCTGAGTGAGAAAATTTGTAGGAAAAGCTCAGGTGGATCCACATCAGGTAGTGTTTTGAATGCAGAAAGTAGGGGTAGATAAAAGGAGAGACAAAAAGGTTCTGGAGGTCATGGGAAGTCACAAGGAAAATCAAAGGTTAAGAGGTCCCAAACTAGAGGACAGAAGGATTGCTGGTACTGTGGGAAACCATGTCATCTAAAGAAAGATTGTTGGTCTCAAAAAAATAAAGAAGGAGACAAATAATAAGGCAATAAGGAGACAAATGTGGTAAGTAATAAATTTGAAGATGATGCTTTGATTCTTTCCCTAGATAATGCTGATGATTCATGGGTTTTAGATTCAGGGGCCTCATTTCATGCTATGCCCCATAGAATTTATTTTCTTGATTATGTCCAAGGGGATTTTGGGTTGGTTTTTCTGGGAGATAATGAACCTTGTCAGATTGTTGAAAAGGGAAGAATTAAGATTAAGTTGCAGAATGGGAATCATTGGATACTACAAGAGGTAAGGCACGTTCCAAGGCTCAGTAGGAATTTAATTTCAACAGGGCAGCTAGCTAAAGAAGGTTACATTGTTACAATTACTGATAAAAATTGGAAGGTTTCAAAAGGTGCCTTAATAGTAGCAAAAGGTGTGAAAGTAGGAACCTTATATCTTTGTACAGGTCATATTGTTCCTTTTACTTTAGCTATTGTAGAGAAAAACAAATAGGTTCAGGAACAGTTGTTGCAGGTTCTGAGACAACACTGTGGCATAACAGACTTGGGCATATGAGTGAAAAAGGTATGAATGTACTTCATTCTAAGAAAGTTTTACTAGGTCTAAAATGTATTAATATGGATTTTTGTGAAAGTTGTGTGTATGGAAAACAAAAGAGAGTCAGTTTTCTCAGAGATGGGAAGCAAAAGAAAAATGAAAAGTTTGAGCTTGTGCATATAGATGTATGGGGACCAAATCAGGTATCTTCTCTTGGTGGCTCTCGATATTATGTTACATTCATAGATGATGCAACTAGGAAGGTATGGATTTATTTCCTTGGGTAGTAATTTGATGTATTTGAAACATTTAAGAAATGGAGAAGCTCGGTTGAGAATGAGATAGATAAAAGATTAAAATGTCTCAGATCTGATAATGGTGGTGAGTATTGTAGCAAAGAATTTGAGGATTATTATTCCTTTAATGGAATTCGTAGGTAGAAAATGGTGCCAGGGACTCCACAAGAGAATGAGGTGGCTGAACACATGAATAGGACAATAATGGAGTGTGCAAGGACCATGAGATTGCATGATGGGCTGCCTTTAAACATGTGGGCAGAGGCTATCAACACTGATGTATATTTAATTAACAGAGGTCCTTCAGTTCCTTTGGGCTGTGGTATTCTAGAGGAAGCATGAACATGTAAGAAGGTGAGTTATTCTTTTCTCAAAACCTTCAGATGTGAAACATTTGGACATGTAGATTCTAAAAATAGAACCAAGATGGATGCAAAATCAAAAAAGTGTACCTTTGTTGGATATGGCATTGATGAATTTGGTTATAGGCTTTGGAATTTTAAAAATTAGAAAATTGTGAGAAGCAGGGATATTATATTCAATGAGAAGGTGTTGTACAAAGATCAGTTGCAGCAGCATGAGAAGAAAGAAAAAGATTATGTGGTGCTGGATGATACTCCAAATAGTGAAGTTCCAGTGGTTCCTCATACTCCGCAACAACAACCAGAAATACCACAAACTCCAGTGAATGTTAGACAGTCAACAAGGATAAGTAGACCTCCTGAAAGGTTTTCTCCCTCTTTGTATTCTATTTTGTTAACAGATGCTGGTGAACCAGAAGGGTATGATGAAGCTATGTAGGTGGATACACAGGTTTAGTGGGAGCTTGCAATGAAAGAAGAAATGGACTCCTTGCTGAAAAATCATACTTGGGAATTATGTAAGTTACCGGTAGGTAAAAAGGCTTTACCAAACAAATGGGTTTACAAGCTGAAAAAAAAAGATGGAGGTAAGAAAAGATTTAAGGCCAAGTTAGTTGTAAAAGGATTTGCATAGAAAAAGGGCATTGATTTTGATGAGATATTTTCTCTGGTTGTCAAGATGACTTCTATTCGTACTATTTTAAGTGTTGTGGCTATTGAAGATTTGCATTTGGAATAACTAGATGTGAAAACTACCTTTCTCCATGGTGATTTAGAGGAGGAGATATATATGGAACAACCCCAAGGATTTGAGGTCAAAGGTAAGGAGAAATAGGTGAGTAGATTGAAGAAGAGTTTGCATGGCCTGAAACAACCACCTTGACAATGGTATTTAAAATTTGATAGTTTTATGGCTGAGCAAGGCTACAATAGGTGTAATTCTAACCATTGTGTTTATTTTAAGAGGTTGGATAATGATAGCTACATTATTTTATGTTTATATGTTGATGACATACTTGTAGCTGGGTCTAACATGGATCACATAAGAGAGTTAAAACAGCAGTTAACATAGTCCTTTGCTATGAAGGATTTGGGAGCAACAAAAAAAATCCTTGGTATGAAAATTTGTAGAGATAGGAGGAACAAGAAATTGACTCTTAGGCTAATTATGTTGAAAAGGTGTTGCAGAGATTCCATATAGAGAATACCAAAGCTGTCAGTACACCTTTGCCTAATCATTTGAAATTGACTAAGGAGATGTGTCTTAAGACACAAGAGGAGGAAGAAAAAATGTCTAAGATACCATATGCTTTAGTTGTAGGAAGTTTAATGTATGCCATGGTATGCATGAGACCAGATATTGCACATGTTGTAGGAGTCGTTAGCAGGTATATGAGTCATCCCAAATTAGAGCATTGGAATGTGGTGAAATGGATTCTCAAATATTTGAGAGGTACATCCAATAAACACTTATGTTTTGGGGGCTCTAATACTGATTTAGCCAGTTATGTAGACTCAAATTTGGCAGGAGATATTGATACCAAGCGGAGTACTACAAGTTATGTCTTTACTGTAGGTTGGACAACAGTGAGTTGGATTTCTAGGTTGCAAAAGGTGGTTGCTTTATCCACCACAGAGGCAGAATATGTAGCTGCAACAAAGGCAAGCAAGGAGATGATATGGTTGCAATCTTTCATGAAATAATTGGGCACACAATAGGTTAACAATGATTTGTTTATGGATAGCCAGAGTACCATACATATTGCAAAGAAATTTGCCTTGCATTCAAAGACCAAACACATACAGTTGAGGTATCACTTCATTTGGTTAGTGTTGGATGATGAACAATTACAGCTAGAAAAGATACATACAGATGACAATATAGTGGATATGTTTACAAAGGTAGTGACAAGGGAGAAGCTGAGCTTCTCTTTAGCTTTGGTTGGTCTTCTAGACTGAAAATAACAAAAATAGAATAGCAGAGTCTAGGGTGCTTATTTCTAGTGGGAGCTACAGGGTCAATGGTGTTATGATCAGTCTCCAAGTGTGAGATGATATGGTGTGGAGTTTGATCAGTCTCCAAGTGGGAGATTGTTGTTATATTGAGCCAAATAAGACTTAGAGGTTAAATTTTTCCCACTTTTATCGATGCAGTTTCCCCCCAAATTCCTACGGGGTCAAGGGGCAGCGCCCCTTGCGGGGGTTTGGGGGTAGTGCCCCCAAGATGGGGTCAAGGGACAATGGGGTTATTTTTCATTGACCGACATAAGAAAACCCTATTTTTGTAACTAACAAAAAGCTTGATAAAAGCGGCTAAGGCTTAGGGTTTTGATTGATATTATATTGTAGCATTTGCAATGGTATTGAGTTGCAGGGATTACTAGTTGTAATCAGTTTGAGTTAATGGATAATAATATTGGACTCTCTGTTTGGTGGATGTAGCCCAAGTTTGGGTGAACCACGTTAAAACTTGTCTCTTGTTGTTATTAATTCTGTGTATTTCTATTCCTCTATTTAATCTTTATTTGCATTTAATTGATATCTTCTGCTAGCTAACCCTAATAGTGCTATATCAAAAGAAATGAGGATCTAGGCAAGTTTGAAGAAAGAAGTGATGAAGGGATATTTCTAGGTTACACTACTGAAAGCAAGGCATACCGGTGCTTTAACAAAAGATTGAAAAAGATTGTTGAAAGTTCAAATGTCAGAGTTGATGAGAGCAAAGAAGGACATTCCAGGTCTTGTGGATATGAATCAGATGACCCAGATGAAAGTCAAAGTCAAGGAAGACAAGCTCAAACCCAGACTCAGATTCAGATTGATTTGGAAAATCCAGTGACTCAAGAGGTTAGTATAGATGTTGCAGAATAAGCTCAAGAAATAGAGGTTAAAATAAATCCCAAAACTCCTAGATATGTAAGGATGAATCATCTTGAAGGTCAGATCATAGGAGACATATATAAAGGTGTTCAAACTAGAAAAGAATTGTTGAAGATCAAGAGGAAATTTGTTTGATTTCAAAGATTGAACCAAATTCAGTAAGTAAAGCCTACAATGATGAAGATTGGGTAAAAGCCATGGAAGAAAAATTAATACAAATTGAGAAGAATCACACTTAGGATCTTGTTCCTAGACCTGAAGACAAAAAAGTGATTGGAACTAAATGGGTCTTTAAGAATAAACTAAATGAAGATGGTGAAGTTGTAAGAAACAAAGCAAGGTTGGTCTGTAAAGGATATTCTAAAGTAGAAGGAATTGATTTTAAAGAAAATTTTTCTCTGGTGGAAAGAATAGAGACAGTCAGATTATTTCTTGCATTTGCTACTTATAAAGATTTCAAGGTCTATCAGATGGATTTCGAGTTAGCATTCCTAAATGGAGAATTAGAAGTCTACATTGAGCAACTGGAAAGATTTCAGTTGTCTGATTAGAGAGATATGGTCTATAGGTTGAGGAAAGCATTGTATGGACTCAAACAAGCCCCAAGTGCCTAGTATGCAAGATTAGATAAGTATCTGCTAAAGCTAGGATATAGAAAAGGCACTGCTGACAATAATCTTTACTTCAAGATTGATCATGAGCACATTCTAATTGTTGAGGTATTTGTTGATGATATCATTTTTGGTGGAAATGAGAGTATGTGCAAAACATTTGTTGATTAGATGCAGAAAGAATTTGAGATGTCCATGTTTGGTGAAATAAATTTCTTCTTAGCTCTACAAATCATTTAGTTAAATAAAGGTATCTCCATATCTTAATCTAAGTATGTGAGAGAATTGTTGAAAAAGTTTGGAATGGAAGATTCAAAGTTGGTGGGTACACGAGTGGTAACCGGATGTAAGCTGAGTAAGGATGATGAATCCCTAAGGCAAATCAACAAGGGTATAGATCAATGATTGGAGGACTGCTTTATCTGACTTAGACCAGACCCAATATCATGAATGCAGTTGGACTTGTTGCTAGATTTGAAGTTGATCCTAGAGAATCCCATGTTGTAGCAGTCAAGAGAATTTTCAAATATCTCAAAGGGACACTTGATTATGGCTTATGGTATCCAATGGATAATGACTTCACTCTTCATGCATATACATATGTTGATTGGGTCGGAGATGTGGATTGTAGAAAAAGTACTAGTGGTGGTGCATTCTTCTTGGGAAGTAGATTAGTTTCTAGGTTGAGAAAAAATAGGAGGCAATATCCCTATCTATAGCAGAGGCAGAGTATATAGCAACAACAAACAATTATACTCAAGTTCTGTGGAAGAAGCAAATACTGAAGGACATCAGAATTGTGTTTGAGGAGCCTGTCATAATATTCTGTGATAATTCAAGTGCAATAAGCATCTCAAAGAACCTGGTGCTACATTCAAAGACAAATTACATATCAATCAAGTTTCACTTTTTGAGAGGGAAGGTTAATGAGAATGAAGTCATATTGGAGTTTGTTTCTTCAAAGGATCAGATTGTGGATATTTTCACCAAGCCTCTACCCAAGGATACTTTTGAGTATCTCAAAAAGAAGTTAGGGGTTATTACCCCTCCTGATCAAAACTAAGATGCACTGGGGTGCATCAATTTGGTGGAATTCACAGTCATATCTTGTGATTTGGATTGATGTTAAGGAGATACTACTCAGGGGGAGTAGTTAGTATGCAAATTTTTAGATCAGTCTAAAACAAAAAAGGGGAAGAAAAGATTGCAAATATATGCCCTTTGATATTGATGTCAAAGGGGGAGAGAAGTCATGTGAAAAACTAGTTGCTAATGAAAGGGGGAGCAGTGAAGAAAGTAGTTGCAGAAGTGATAAGAAAAATGGGAGAATTTCTTGTCTTGATGGTTGAATTAGTTTTTCACATCATATGTTTCCATCAATGACAAAGGGGGATATTGTTGCAAATATGTCCCTAATCAGTGTTGTCATTGATGTCAACATATGCTTGTTGCATTTGGTGTCAATTGTATCCTATTTTGTTGCCTGTTTAGAAGACTAGAATATTGAGGATATTGATAAAATTAGTGAAGATCAATCTATGTGGACCATATGGTTGTATAGAGGATTATCTATAGTAGCTCCAGTTAATTTTTGAGAGGTCCACATGAAGATTTGAAGAAGATATGATCATCTGAGTAGAACCAGGTTTTGCCATGTTCAAAAGAGACATAGTGATAGTAAATTGGTCTGGATTGTTTTACATTGAAATATTATGATCTGCAGTTCTAGAGGCATCTTTGGGAAGTCAGTGTGTATCATCAACTCAAGTGGTTTATGGTTTAGAGGTTTGTAAGCAATCTTTCTTGTGTGACAGTCATGACAGACAATGTTCATGAGGTTCCGGGAGATAATGCAAGTGATTTTGATGATTTGGAGGAGTGTAGATGTCTTTGTTAAATTCAATGTGCTTGTGGAGGTTTCTAGATCGTGTGCCTATTTTTTTGGAGGTTCGCATTGAAGATTGAGCTCATTGTTGAAGATTTCTTCTTTAGTGTTGTTGTTTTTCCTAGTCTTGGCTGACTGGATGATTCAAGCATGTTGTGGATAATCTAAGAGAAATTCTATGGAGTGTGTCATGTTGATTGAGGAAGATTTGAGTCCCAGTTATGTTTGGCTGACAACGTAGTGATTCACATTAAGTCAGATGTTTGAAATGCCAACCTTGATGTTTATACCAAGGTTGATGAAGCATATAAAGGTGTGTAGTTGAGTTATAAAAAATAATCCTTGTGTGAAATAATCAAATCCCAAGAAAGGATCAGAGGTAGAGCAAAGAAGAGGAGTAGAGGAACAAGAATAGTAAAGGATGAAGTGATAGTGAAGAAGTATTTGGAAGAAGAGCAGAAGTTTTATGAGCATTCAATGAGACTGAACTAGGCACAAAGAAGATGCTATTTCTTAGTTAATTCCTTCTGTATTAAACATAAATTGTGTAGTTAGTGAGCCTTTTTTGAGTAGTGAGCTTTGGGAAGTGTGCCTAAAGGTAAGTTCCTTCCCATTTTGAAGTACTTTTAATAGGGTATGAATCTTGTGGGTTAACCCTCACCGTGGTTTTCCCTTAACTGGGTTTCCATGTCAAAAATCTTGGCGTCAATTGTGTTAATTGTGTTTCTGCTCATGTGCTATTGTTTTATGCTTTAATGTTTACATCATTAATCTATTTGCAAGTTGTGAAAGAAGATTAAAAGAGAACAGGTTAATTTTGTGGGACAACTGATTCACCCCCCCTCTCAGTTGTCTAGCATAATTCCAATAGGGCATATCTCTCACTGCATGAATAGAGCAAATCTTTACCATATTATCAAAGTTGATGTGTCCCATTCTCTTGTGCCACATACAACACTCATTGTATTGAGCCAATAAGTATGTTCCTACATTTACCTCCTTCATATGATAGATGTGCACCATATGACTTGATGCCTTCAACAACTAGTTTACCAGACCCCGCCTTCCTGATTTCACAACCTTTGACATGAAAGGTAAGATTGTATCCTTTACTACACATCTGACTAACACTGAGAAAATTATGCTTTAGCCCTTTAACATAGAGGACATCCTCGGTCTTGTTCTTCCCATCAATAGTTAAAGCACCCTTTCCATAAATTTGTGCTGACTTATCACCACCAAACTTAATAGGTCCACCATTCTACTTCTTAAGGTTGATAAACTTCTCCTTGTCACCAATCATATGATTGGACCAACCACTATCAATTACCCAAGCCTTGGCTTCTTCTTTTGCATGAAAGGAAATCCATGCAACCATTGATCATTCATTGTTTTGGTCAGCTTGCAAGGTATTAGTCTTTACACATTTTTTAATATCATCCTTTTTATTACCGATGTTCAAGGCCATGAAAAGTGTTTCATCATTTGAATCATCATGATCCTCATCTTTTGAAGAACAACTATTCTCTATGGATTATAGGCTTCTTTTCAACTTGTCTCTCTTATTACCAAATGACCAATCTTCCACAATTGAAACATTTGAAAGGTAACTTACCTCTATATTTTCACATGCCTTTCTTCAGTGTTCTTACGACGTTTGCTTCTACCTCACAAGGTCATCATTTTGATCAGTTGCTTCATCTTTTATCTTCTTGCTTGCTTTGAATGTTGCTTCCTTCTTTGGAGCATCATTGTTGAATTCTCTCATTTCAAAGGCTATGAGAGAGCCAAAAAATTGATCTACTATATATGTATCCAAATCTTGAGTCACCTCAATAGTAGATACCTTATGACTATAAGATTTGGAAAGAGTTCTTAGTGCCTTCTTCACAATTTCATCTTCTTTCACTTCACCACCAAGACCTATCAAGCCATTAACTATTTCATCCACTTGGAGCATATAACTAGCAATGACTTCATCTTCTGTCATTCTTAGGGTCTCAAATTTGCTCTTGAAGATTGGTATCTTGGCTTGCTTCACTTTACTATCTCCTTCATAAATGCTTTCAAGTTTTACCTAGACATCCTTAGTAGATTTACAACTGATTACCTTTAGATGTTTTGTATCTACCAGTCCACTCATGACAACACTCTTTGCCTTGGCATTATTATCATACAACCTAATCTCATCAACATCTATAGGCTCAAAACTAGGAGCAATGTAAACTTAATACACCAAACCCTATAGAAGATAGGTAGTTTCCCATCCTTGAATTCCAAAAGGAATAATTTGTTCCACCAAAGATAGGTACCTTGTGAGATCCATTAGGATCCATCCTAGACCTTCCTCAAGTGATTAAGCTTCTTCTAAGTAACTTGGCTCTAATGCTAATTGTTGGACACACCAAGATACTAAGAGGGGGGTGAATCGGTATCTAAACAACTTCAAGTCCTTCAGAGAAATTAAAAACTTAAGTATTACAACATTAATATAAACATGAAAGATCAACACAATACACATCAACACATGACACCAAATATACATGCAAAACCCAAGAAGGGTAAAACCATCGTGAGGATTAACTCACAATATATGAAGCTCAAAATTATAACTTTGTTTTAGAGCTACAACCCAAGGGAGATACTACTCCCTGCTGAATTTTTTTTAGGGACACAACCCAAGGAAGCTACTGCTCCCTAAAGACCTTGTTTTAGGGTCACTCCTAAGGAAGTAACTACTCCCTGAACTAAGAACAAACTCAGAAATAATTATAGTATGACAATCCTATTAGCATAAGATTTCATATTACATTGTTTAATAAGTAACCAACCTCTTAGTTTAGACATCAGTTATGTAGTTATAGATACTGGGTATACAGTTACAATTTTATTAATTGTATTTCTCTTGTATAAATGCTTGTATAGTTCATCAAATAACATCAATCAAGCATTTTACCTCTTATTAAATGGTATCAGAGCTTCTGCAATGTGAGGAAGGCACGATTTAGTTTGTTGCATCCATTTGATGTAAAAATATGGAGATAGCGTTGATCTACCAAATGCTTTTTCATAATCTCCTGTAGCGCATTTGTTGTGCCTATAGGAAATTTGTTGTGTAAAGGCATTTAAATACAGAGGCATGACTACATTTTGTTTCTATAAGATGCAAGCTTGCTAGAGAGTAAAAACCTTTGAAATACACTGGAGAAGCCTTTGCCCACTTCTACTAAAGCATGAAGATTTTAACATTATATGTTGTGCCATATTTTTTGAAGGTAAAGAAGAAATGCAAAATGTTGTGTGAAATATCTACAGAGCTAGAAATATCTGGTGTTTGTAGTGGCATGCACAATCCTATGAAGTGTTGAATATTTGATGAGGCTTGTTTGTTAGAATGTGGAACACAAATTTATTTATCAAAGGATTAAAATCTATTTGAAGGTTTTGATATTTGTTTTTAAGATTTTCCAGTGATTAGAAATGGCACTTTAAGAAACATCCTTCTTGCTGATTCACAGACAACACTACTTGGGCAATCATTTATATAAAAGGTTCAATCTGCAATTGGGTCTGCTTCCATTACTCCTACTTTTGCTATTGGTGATTCTAGGTAACCATTAGCAGATTAAAGCTCAAAACCTAATTAAAGCTTCTGTACTTCATATATTCATTACTTTTGAGGAGATTATGTGCACAAAGATTTTAGGATTGAAGAATTATTTAGGTTTTAAAATCAGATCAAAAGAAAGTTTTAGGGAAAGGCAATTATTTGGAAGCGTGAAGGTATTAGCATCCACACTAAAACCTTGACATACAGCATGTATGTCTAACACCCTTCATCATCATCATCATATTTCCCTTAACACTATCAGCATCATCATATTTTCTCTTGTCGACTGATATCCTCCTGCAGACAAACCTTCGACCCTTCGTCTGTCAGCAGCATCATCATATTCGGCTATCGGTAGCATCATCACATTCGACAAGCGCAAACATCCTCCTGACGTTCACTGTTCATCTTACCGCCAACCGCTATCTGCAGCATCATGATGTTCAACATCATGTTCATCAGCAGGATATAAAATATCCGGTTCCCTCCATATATCCTAATGACGACAACCTCGTGCACCCTTCTTTCGATGCTTACGTCACCCCGATATCCTGATGACGATTATCCTGATGACGATGACGTCACATGCAGCTCCTTCAATATCCTGCTGCCCCGATAACCTGATGACGATTATCCTAATGACGATGACGTCACATGCAGTTCCTTCAATATCCTGCTGTCGGCCAAACTTAACATTATCGGCCCGCGATGGTTTTATCAACCCGATCTTCTACCTTATGCCGATATGCTCCTCCTCGGCAACACCTGATGATGATCACCCCGATGCACATTCACTTTATGCAATCGACTGCATCATGCTCACCTCCATCTAGTCGGATGACGCTCGAAGTAACTGCAGGATATACACAGAAATATCCTGATGATGCCGTTGTGACAAATTTTCAACCTTAACGGATTCTCAATCCGTCGAACCTCCTGGGGTGACCCGATCCGCCTCCTGGACAACTTTCCAGACTCGAACTACCAGCACGACCTAGCACATACCCATGCTAGGGTTCTCAACACCTCTTGATTGCGATCCTGCAAACATATATGCAAACAAACAGAAAAAGCAAACTAAATCCTAAACTACTGTACACAGCCATTCCACCGATTCGACGAATCAACCGGTGGAATGGATCAGCGAATCCATGTAACCACCAAAACAGCAAATCGATTTCACAATGGAGATCAAACAGAAAATGAACACAAACAAGATCTTTATTGATTTCAAAAGATGCAATACAGTACTCTGTCTCACTCTCTGTCACTCTCTTCTGCAATACTATCTCTAAAACCAACCGATCCTCATGCATAAATAGGATCTGCTTGCGAGTACTACCACTTGATTCCCAGCGGCTGGGAGCTTCCAAGCGGCTGGGAGGATCCAATCGGACATACAGCATAACAGCTGTCCTAACAACCTACCTAAAAATAGTAAAGTATGGTCAACATGACCTTATTACATGCATTGGTCTTATACGACCTTCTTGGACACATTAACAAGACTCAAAACAAACTAACTGCCTCATGGAGGCCAGCTGTCAGGTAGGTGCTCCTGCACCATACTCCCCAATAGAAAAGAACTCATGTCCCATGAGTTTGGTTGTGGAAGTCCTCCACCTGTACACTTTGCCTTTGCAGTGTATTGACCTGTTCCAGCTTTGTCCTCTGCTGGCTCTCGGCTGCTCCAAGACTTCTGAACTGTAACTTGCTGTCTTGCAAGTAAACCCTCATGCCTGTTAATGTAGGCCCTTCTCTAACATACCTTGTGTTTGTCAGGTTGTCTGACCAGAACCTCTGTCTGAACTGCCTCTTGAACTTCTGTAATGTTCAACTCTGTCATTCTTTCAACTTTTATAGGACAAATAATAGTCCCAACTATGACAACATCCTTGTCATTCCTCTCAACTGGTTGCTGTTTGTAAACCTATTTCTGAACCTGCTGCTGACCTCTGTCAGTCAAAACTAAAACTATCTTCAAACTGTTGTCCTTAACAACTTCTTTCCCTGTAGTGTCCTCAACTGCCTTTATGCCTGCTCCTATAGGCTTCTGCACAAATTCCTTCTTTCCCACTAAAATGATTTTGGCTGCCCCCTGTGTTGCAGCATCTTCCTGCAATGGCATCAACATAATAGTTTTCCCATCTTTCTTGATGGTGTAGGTATTAGCATACCCATCATACAGTACCCTCCTATCAAATTGCCATGGTCTACCCAATGGTAGGTGACAACATTCCATGGGCAAAATGTCACACAAAACTCTATCATGATATGCTCCAATCTGAAAATCCACATATGCCTATTCATAGACAAAAAGTGATTGACTATCACTCACCCAAGATGCCTTGTAAGGGTGTTGGTGTGGAATCCTTTCCAAATGCAGTTTATCCACCATTTCCTTAGATACCATGTTGTCTGTTGAACCAGTATCAATGACAACCTTACATACTTTACCTTTGCTCTTGCATGTGGTCTTGAAAAGAGCTCTTCTTTGCATCATATTCTTTGATGTCTGCAAACTAATTCTCCTTAGCATCAATGCTTCTCCCTCCTCAGGATATCCATAACTGTTAGGAACTCTATCTTGTTGATAAGTGTTTGAACTTTGCACACTTTGCTCTACTTTCTCTTCTTGCACAAGTTGTACTTTCTTGTCATTCGTTCTATCATCTCTGGATGATGAACCTTTGCTTTCTGGACATTTGAAAAATGGATGACCAAACTCACCACAGGTGTAACACTTTCCTGAAAATGTAGTAGAACCTCTACCACTTCCAAATCTGCCTCTATTACCTTTCCATCCACCTCTGAAATCAGACTGTCCCTGTCCTTTACCAGTGTCTTCTTGACCCTCATTGGTTTGCCTTGTTGTAGGGGCTAATCCTCTTCCCCTCATATTGCTGCCTCTTCCTCTCATGGACTTATCTTGTCTCCTATTCATCTTTTCTTTAATCCTGATTGCCATTTGGTAACAATCCTCCACATTCTTAGGGTTAGCTAAAACTAACTCATCCTGTATGTTCAATCTCAAACCAGCCAAGTACCTAGCCACCTTTTCTACCTCATTCTCATGATGACCAGATCTCATACTCAACTTATAAAACTCCTCAGTATATGCCTTCACATCCATTTCCTTCTACCTTAAAAATTGCAGCTTCTTAAACATCTGAATTTCATAATCCTTGGGCAAGAATTTACCTTTGATCCTTGCTACCATTTTATCCCATGAAGTGATCTTTGACTTCCCTTGTTTCCTTCTCTCGGATTGTACATAATCCCACCATACCAAAGCATGACCTCCTAACTTGGTCTTTGCAATCTTTATCTTCTGATCCTTAGCAACATCTTCACATTCAAAGTGATTATCAAGTGCAGCAATCCAATCCAGTAACTCATCTTCATTCAAACTTCCATTATACTTGGAAACATCAACCTTTACCTTAGGTTTATCACTCTACACTGCCTTTAACAGTTTTGCAAATCTCTGGTCTTCAGCATCCAGATCTTTAGCTACCTCTTCATACTCTTCAACAGCATCTTCATCTTCTTCAGACTCATTGTCGTCCACTTCCCTCTTTTTGTTCTTCTCCAAGGCTACAAGCCTGGCTTGAAGTGCTTCAGCAAGCTCCTTCATCTTCCTCATCTCTCTGGCATGTTTTTCCTTCATCTCCTGCAATTCCCTTGTAGTACCATTACCTTTCGGAGGCATTTTGTCAACCTCTCACTTCTCTACCTCTGTCCTTTCAATGACAGAATCAACTCTACCTCTGCCCTTTCGGTGACAGAATCAACACACAACAGCCCAGACCTTTTGCTGAGCTCTGATACCACTATGATGCAGAGGCATCCACACTAAAACCTTGACATACAACATGTATGTCTAACACGCTTCATCATCATCATCATATTTCCCTTAACACTGTCAGCATCATCATATTTTCTCTTGCCGACCGATATCCTCCTGCAGACAAACCTTCGACCCTTCGTCTGTCAGCAGCATCATCATATTCGACTATTAGCAGCATCATCACATTCGACAAGCGCAAACATCCTCCTGACGTTCACTGTTCATCTTACCGCCAACCGCTATCTGCAGCATCATGATGTTCAACATCATGTTCATCAGTAGGATATAAAATATCCGGTTCCCTCCATATATCCTGATGACAATAACCTCGTGCACCCTTCCTTTGATGCTTACATCACCCTGATATCCTAATGACGATTATCCTGATGACGATGACGTCACATGCAGCTCCTTCAATATCCTGCTGCCCCGATATCCTGATGACGATTATCCTGATGACGATGACGTCACATGCAGTTCCTTCAATATCTTGCTGTCGGCCAAACTTAACATTATCAGCCCACGATGGTTTTATCAACCCGATCTTCTACCTTATGCCGATACGCTCCTCCTCGGCAACACCTGATGATGATCACCCCGATGCACATTCACTTTATGCAATCGACTGCATCATGCTCACCTCCATCTAGTCGGATGATGCCCGAAGTAACTGCAGGATATACACAGAAATATCCTGATGATGCCGTTGTGACGAATTTTCAACCTTAACGGATTCTCAATCCGCTGAACCTCCTGGGGTGACTCGATCCGCCTCCTGGACAACTTTCCAGACTCGAACTACCAGCACGACCTAGCACATACCCATGCTAGGGTTCTCAACACCTCTTGATTGCGATCCTGCAAACATACATGCAAACAAACAGAAAAAGCAAACTAAATCCTAAACTACTGTACACAGCCATTCCACCGATTCGATGAATCAACCGGTGGAATGGATCAGCGAATCCATGTAACCACCAAAACAGCAAATCGATTTCACAATGGAGATCAAACAGAAAATGAACACAAACAGGATCTTTATTGATTTCAAAAGATGCAATACAGTACTCTGTCTCACTCTCTGTCACTCTCTTCTGCAATACTATCTCTAAAACCAACCGATCCTCATGCATAAATAGGATCTGCTTGCGAGTACTACCACTCGATTCCCAGCGGCTGGGAGCTTCCAAGCGGCTGGGAGGATCCAACCGGACATACAGCATAACAGCTGTCCTAACAACCTACCTAAAAATAGTAAAGTATGGTCAACATGACCTTATTACATGCATTGGTCTTATACGACCTTCTTGGACACATTAACAAGACTCAAAACAAACTAACTACCTCATGGAGGCCAGCTGTTAGGTAGGTGCTCCTGCACCAGTAACCATTAGCAGATTAAAGCTCAAAACCTAATTAAAGCTTCTGTACTTCATATATTCATTGCTTTTGAGGAGATTATGTGCACAAAGATTTTAGGATTGAAGAATTATTTAGGTTTTAAAATCAGATCAAAAGAAAGTTTTAGGGAAAGGCCATTATTTGGAAGCGTGAAGGTATTAGGTAAGATTTGGTTTCTATTTTGAAGTGGCACATGAATATTTTAAAGTGGTGGTCAGAAATTCAAAGAGAGATCTTAAATTTTGAGAAAGTGTGATAATTTTGTTATGGTCAAATATAACGAAGGTTGTTGTGAAATTCTAGTGTTTTTATATTTTTATTTGGAGTAATAAGGTAAAAATTGTTGAAGGCTTAATTTGATGAATGTTTAATAATATCTTGGAGATATAAGGTGGATTAGTGTATGGGTCTATCATTGGTTCAAATTAACATTATCATATTTTAATCATGAATGCATATATGTCAAAGATCACTTATGCTTTCAAGGACATCTTTTCTATTCTTGATGAGGCCTCCAAAGACTCATCCAAGACATCAGTTGGTTAAAATGTAACAGGGTCATATTGGAGGCAAGCAGCATCAAAGGATGGAGGATTTTACATCATCTCAAGTTAGCTTCTTTCTTTGAAATGATGCTTTGCATGAGAAGCATTTTTGGTTTTGGTTGTTTTTCTTTTCTTTGTTGATGCTAACGGATTTGAAGAATGCATGTTTTGTGAAGATTTTGTTTTGGAGACAAGTTAGGGATTTGGTGTTGAGCTCAATATGGATTGTTGTCCAGCGAGCTTCAGAGTATATGATCCAGAATTATACCCTTTTGCGGTCACTAGACAATCATAGAGATTTGTCATATCTCTTAGGGATTATTGTCGAATAATTCAAGACTCTGTGATTTGAGAGTTCGGGACTAAAGAGCTCAAGAACACAGCTTGAAGCTACACTTTTCTGAGGGTATACGAGACATCATGATGGAGCCCTGCTTAGTTTAGGATTTGTTCTTTGGGAGAAGATCTTCTATAAAATATGTATTCATATTATGTAATCATCTTTGTTGAGTATGTTAGCATTTAGGGGGGGTCCCCTTGGTGTAGGAGCACCAAGAAGACTAATGTCTTGTTTTGATGTGCATTTTGTTTTGTTGATCCAATAAGGTCATGAAAACCATTTTCTTATGTTGTAATCATGATGCCATGTTGTAACAAGGACTATGTCCAAATGTCTACATATTGTTGTCATGAAGCCATAAAAGGTAGTGATGTAAGTCTTCATGTTTGTAAGCCTTGTTAAGGCATGCCAAATAGTCTAATGCCTTGTTCAAGGCCTAATTACATTGTAAACTATTTGAAGGCACTTGTTAAGCCTAAACAGTCCTAAACATGTAAGGACAAAAACTGGTAATCAGTTGTGAGAAGTTGTAATTCCAAACTGCCCAAGGAAGGTCGATGATGGAGAAGGTAGTTGTGGCTCCCATCATCAACCAAAATATCTTCAAGGAGGTTGGAAAGTTTAAAAACACCTTGAACATGATGATTGCATGGTATGCAAGAGGTTTCAAAGAAATATAACACCAATTCGCTGTTGTTTGTGTTGTTTTTCTGCATGTCCTGTAGAAATAGTTTGTACCATTCTGTAGTACAACACTATTATGATTCCTAGGCTGGCTGGTAATGAAGTATGGTGAAGTGATCATCATTTAGAACTAGTTTGGTGCTATGACATTGAAGAGGGAATAATCTACAAACATTTGATCTTGGACTACCCACTGTGAAACTCTGTCTTCTTGAGGAAAGCGCTGATACAGGCCGTACTATAGGAAGGTATAGAACTATTATCATTCCCTCATGTTTTGATTGGATAGTATAAGGAGTTAACTTGCATTTGAAGTATTTTTGATGTCTTGATAGTAGCATTGAAGGGAGTTATAAGGTTTTGTTTAAAAATAGTCTCATAAAACCCTAAACAAGGGTTTTGGTCAAACAGTGGAAGGATAACCATCCCATTATCTTTCAAGACCATAAGGCTAGTGGGATGGATGTATACATGTGTATTTCAAGTGTTTTGACTGATTTTAGGAGTGGGAGAATTGGTGTGTGCAAGGTTTATTAGAAAAGGATTAATAAGATCATGTATTAAGCCTATTAAAGGAACCAGAGAGGTAATTCTGGGAACAACCAATTGTAGAAGGGTAAAAACCACAAAATCCATTGTTTTGGCATGTGTTCTAAGTGCTCAAACCATTGATTGAGTTCTATGTGTGAATTTAAGGGTAGTCTCTTTGTAATTTTGGCCTAATTAGGGCTCTAAGTCATCAGGAGGGGCTATAGGTTGAGGCATATCATCCAAAACAACCACTACCCATTCTAGGATATATGATAGAGGGTCCTAATGGGTATTTTCTAATTGTCTAATATTTTCCTTTGAAGGTTTGTCTCAAGAGTTATTAGGACTGTTCTCATTTTGTAATGCTACAAGCCATTTGTTAGGTTTGTGAAGGAAGTGCTAACCAGAAGTTTGTTTTATCTTAGCCATTGGTTGGAATGGGTCCCATAACATCTGAAAACACCTTTTCCATGGAGAAATTAGAGTCCCTAACTTCTGTTCCCACTTTTGTGTAAAGACCTTTGATTTTGGGCTTTTGGGTGAAATAGAACCTTGTCATCTTGTACATCTTCCTCCTATCCAAAGTGCCTCTACATCATAGTGGTATTAGAGCTATAAAAGGTTCTATTGTTGGTTGGATAAGGTATGGTATATGTCAGCAGAAGAGAGTGAAGGAGAGGCTAGCAATATTCCTCCAAAGGGGATGACCACTGAAGTGGTCAAGAATTTCAAGGAGATGGAAGATAAGATCAAAAGTGGACTCAAGGAAGCACTCCAAGTAGAGTTGAAGGCATTGAGGATAGGGAAGAGGATAGATGAAGGTTTAGATGAAGAGGAAGAGAAAGAGGAGGAAGAAGAAGAGTAAGAAGAGGTAGAGGTACTGGCTGATTAAAAGCATTTCCTTGAGGCCATCAAGGCAATTGGCAAGGATTCTTCAGAGGCTCGGATGGAGATTCCCATGTTCAGTGGGAAGATGAATGCTGATGAAGTCATGGAGTGGATTGAGGCTCTAAACAACCACTTTGAATACAAAGAAGTTTCTCAAAATAAGAGGGTTAAGTTTGCAAAAACTAAACTCAAAGGTGTTGCCCTTACATGGTGGAATTACACCCAAGGTGAGAGGGTAAAGAATGGGAAGAGTATGATCTCTTCATGGAGCAGAATGTTGGAGAGGATGAAGTCCCAATTCCTTCCATCAAACTATGAGGTGCAGATCTATAAGAAGATGCAAAATCTCAAGCAAAGAGATTTGGATGTGGCTACTTACACCGAGGAGTTTCACAAATACACTCTTCATTGTGGGTACATGGAGGTTTAAAAAGCTAAAGTGGAAAGGTATCTAAATGGTCTGAGGTTTAATATTCAACATGAAATTAGTTTATTAACCCCTAAAACCATGGAAAAATGCTTTCAAGTGGCATTAAGGGCTGAAGAGAACTTGAAGAGGAAAAGTGAACAACAAAATAGAGGAAGAGGTGGCAGAAATTTCAGAGGTAGGGGCAGTTTTGGTGGCATAAATCAGTCCCAAAGAAGCCAAGGGGAATCTAGTTCCCAAGATCAAAGTGGAGAATCAGGTTCTAGAGGAGGCTTTAGAGGAAGAAGGCCTAATGGAAGAGGTAGATTTGGTGGATTAGGGAGAGGTCCTAATGTCTTCACAAGAAGGTGTTACAATTGCAACCAAGTAGGACATCCAACCTTCAAGTGTCCTAAAAAGCAAGCCTCAAGCTCTCATGGAGGAGAGAGAAGGAACCAATTGATCCAAGAGGAAGATTTTCAAAGTGTTAACTCTCCAATTGGAAGGACAGCCCCAGTCCATGAAGGAGAAAGTTTGATGATGAGAAGAACCATGTTGAAGGTGCCTCACACACAAGAACCACCTCAAAGGAAGACATTGTTTAGGACAACATGCAAATCCTATGGTAAGATTTGTAAGGTAATTCTTGATTCAGGCTCAACTAAAAATTTGGTTTCCATTGAAATGGTAGACAAATTGAAATTGAAAAGGCTTCCTCATATTAATCCTTATAAAGTATCATGGTTGAATAAGGGACAACAAGTTTTGGTAGATGAACAATCATGGGTTGAATTTGAAATAAGAAAATATAAGGAAAAGATTTTGTGTGATATAATTCCAATGGATTCTTGTCATTTTCTATCAGGACACCCATGGCAATATGATGTTCAATCACAACATGATGGTAAAACTAATTATTTCATCATAACTAAGAATGGTAGAAAGTATAGAATGGATCCATTACCTGATGAGCATGTAAGGAAGAATGTTGGGTCAAGTGTCATGATTGTGAGTGGAAAAGAGTTTCTAGATGCTCTTAAGGAGGAAGGAACCCAAGGGTATGCTCTAATTTTGAAGCCTAAAAATAGTCCTAGTTTGCATGATTCTAGTAAGGAAGAGGTCCCTAAGGAGGTGAAACAGTTGCTAGAGAAGTATAAGGGGATTATCGTAGAAGAAATGCCTAATGAGTTGCCACCTATTAGGGACATAAGCCATCAAATTGACTTCATACCAAGATCTACTTTGCCAAACAAAGCAGCCTACAAGATGACACCTTCACAAAATGAAGAGATTGTCAAGCAAGTACAAGAATTGTTGGATAAGGGATTGGTAAGAAAGAGCCTTAGCCCATGTGCTATCCCAACAGTCTTAGCCCCTAAAAAGGATGGTAAATGGAGGTTGTGTATGGATTCTAGATCCATTAACAAGATTACCATAAGATATAGGTTCCCTATGCCAAGGATTGAGGACCTAATGGACTATTTGGGAGGGGCTAGATTCTTTTCTAAGATTGACCTTAAGAGTGGGTATCATCAAATTAGGATCAAACAAGGGGATGAATGGAAGACGACATTCAAAACAAATGAAGGTCTTTATGAGTGGTTGGTGATGTCATTTTGTCTATCTAATGCCCCAAGTACTTTTATTCATCTCATGAATGAAGTGTTGAAGGATTTCATTGGCAAATTTATTGTGGTATATTTGGATGACATTCTTGTTTTCAGCAGGACTAAGGAAGAGCATTTACAACATTTGGATCAGGTTTTGAAGAAGTTGCATGAAGAACAATTGATGACAAACATGGAAAAGAGTGTCTTCATGAAGGAAGCACTCACCTATCTTGGTTTTGTGATTTCACAAGGTAGTTTGAAGATGGATCCAACAAAGGTAGAAGCCATTTTGTCATGGCCAACTCCAAAAATAGTAGGTTATGTGAAAAGTTTTCATGGTTTGGCAACATTATATAGGAAATTCATAAGGGGTTTTAGTCATACTTGTGCACCAATTTTGGAGACCATCAAAGGGGGGCAGAAATGTAAGTTTTTATGGACAAAGGAAGTCAATGATTCTTTTGAAATTCTGAAATAAAAGGTAACACAACAGCCCATACTTGTTTTGCCTAACTTTAACAAGTTGTTTGTAGTGGAATGTGATGCTAGTAACCTTGCTATAGGGGCTGTCCTAAGTCAAGAAGGTGGGCCTGTTGCTTTCTTTAGTGAAAAATTGAATGATGCTAAGAGAAAGTACTCCACTTATGACTTGGAATTGTATGCAATGGTACAAGCTTTGAAAAATGGAGGCACTATCTTTTGCCTAAAGAATTTATTGTTTATGCTGAAAACCATGCACTTAGTTTTCTGAATTCATAGGAGAAACTCAATCATAGGCATATGAAATGGGTTGAGTAACTCCAAGCCTATACTTTTTGAATCAAACACAAGAAGGGGCAGGCTAACAAAGTGGCAAATGCATTGAGTAGAAGGGTGTGTATGGTTCAAGAAATTCAATTGCAAAGTGTAGGGGTTGATGCTCTCAAACATATGTATCGAGATGATGAAGATTTCAAGGAGGTATATGAAGTTTGTTCACAATTTTTAGACTCTTATCATTCTGATTTTTCTGAGTTTTTGTTGCAGAAGGGGTTGTTGTTCAAAGTCAGCCAACTATGTGTTCCTAAGTGTTTCATGAGGGAGAACATCATAAAGGAAAAACATTGTGGTGGACTAGGAGGTCACTTTGGGTTAGATAAAACATTGGATTAGGTGAAGAGGTTTTAGTTTTGGCCAAAAATGCAATCCGATATCAGAAAATTTGTTGAATGTTGTAGTATTTTTTAAAGGGTAAAGGGTACAAAGAAATTGTTAGAATCCATGGTTTGCCTCTTAACATTGTGAGTGACAGGGATCTAAAGTTTGTATGCCATTTTTGGCACACTTTATGGAAGAAGTTGGGCACTCAATTATCATTTACTTTAGCCTATCACCCTCAGACTGATGGCCAAACTGAGGTGGTGAATAGGTTCTTGGGAAATCTTCTCTGGTGTCTTACCAAACAACATGGTGAGGCATGGGATATGATCATCCCTCAAGCAGAGTTTGCTTATAATGATTCCATCAATAGGAGCATAGGAAGGATTCCATTTTAGATTGTTTATGGCATTCATCCAAGAGGTATTCTTGAATTGATAGATCTCCATGGATTGGAGAGGAAAAGTGCTCAAGGAGAAGACTTTGCATTAGCCATGAAGAATATCCATGATAATGTCAAAGAAACTCTTCAAAAGAACAAGGACAAGTACAAGGAGAAAGCCAATGAGAGAAGGAGAGATGTACAATACAAGGTTGGGGATTTGGTCATGGCACATTTGAAGAAGGAAAGACTTCCTAAGGGGTAGCCAACCAAACTCCTCATGAAGAAGATAGGACCACACCGGATTGTGCACAAGTTTGGGCCCAATGCCTATGAGATTGAACTTCCTCAAGGCATGGCCATATCTCCTATCTTCAATGTTTTAGACTTGTTTCCTTTCAAAGGTGATTCTAATGCAGATTCAGAGGTAGATATGAAAGCAACAGGAGATGAAGATTGGGTCAAGGGTCTTCCACCCAATCAACCATTGAAGTTGGAATGCATTCATGACACCAAGGTATTGAATAAGACTAGGAAGAAGACATACAAATAGTTTCTTGTCAAATGGAGTGGCTTACCCATTGAAGATGCTACTTGGATGAGTGAAGAAGACATCTTGAAGCATGGTGTCACCATTGCTGATCTACTTCCTCAAGAGACTTGAGTTCTCTTTCCACCCGGGGAGTATGGTGCAGGAGCACCAAGAAGACCAAGGTATTGTTTTGATGTTCATTTTGTTTTGTTGATCCAATAAGGTCATGAAGACCATTTTCTTATGTTGTAAGCATGATGCCATGTTATAACAAGGACTATGTCAAAATGTCTACATATTGCTGTCATAAAGCCATAAAAGGCAGTCATGTAACTCTTCATGTTTGTAAGCCTTTTTAAGGCACGTCAAGGAGTATAATGCCTTGTTCAAGGTCTAATTGCATTGTAAAGTATTTGAAGGCACTTGTTAAGCCTAAACAGTCCTAAACATGTAAGGACAAAAACTGGTAATCAGTTGTAATTCCAAACTGCCCAAGGAAGTTTGATGATGAAGAAGGTAGTTGTGGCTCCCATCATTGACCAAACTATCTTCAAGGAGGCTGGAAATTTTAAAAACAACTTGAAAATGATGATTTAATGGTATACAAGAGGTTTCAAAGTAATATAATACCAATTCTCTATTGTTTGTGTTGTTTTTCTGCATTTCCTGTAGAAACAGTCTGTACCATTCTATAGTACGACATTGTCATGATTCCTAGGTTGGTTGGTAATGAAGTATAGTGAAGTGATCATCACTTAGAACTAGTTTGGTACTATGACATTGAAGAGGGAGTAATCTACAAACATTTGATCTTGGACTACCCACTGTGAAACTCTGTCTTCTTGAGGAAAGCGCTGCTATAGGCTATACTGTAGGAAGGTACAAAACTGTTATCATTCCCTCATGTGTTTGATTGGATAGTATAAGGAGTTAACTTGCATTTGAAGTAGTTTTGGTGTCTTGACAGTAGCATTGAAGGGAGTTATAAGGTTTTGTTTAAAAATAGTCTCATAAAACCCTAAACAAGGGTTTTGCTCCAACGATGGAAGGATAACCATCCCACTATATTTCAAGACCATAAGCTTAGTGGGATGGATGTATCCATGTGTATTTCAAGTGTTTTGATTGATTGCAGGAGTGGGAGAATTAGTGTGTGCAAGGTTTATTAGAAAAGGCTTAATAAGATCATGTATTAAGCCTATTGAAGGAACCATAGAGGTAATTATAGGGAAAAATAGACTGTAGAAGGGTAAAACCCACAAAATACCTTGTTTTGGCATGTGTTCTAAGTTCTCAAACCATTTATTGAGTTCCATGTGTGAATTTAAGGGTAGTCTCTTTGTAATTTTAGCCTAATTGGGGCTCTAAGTCATTTGGAGGGGCTATAGGTTGAGGCATATCATCCAAAACAACCACTATCCATTCTCAGATATGTGATAGAGGGTCCTAATAGGTATATTTTAATTGTCTAAGATTTTCCTTTGAAGGTTTGTGTCAAGAGTTATTACGATCATTCTCATTTTGTAGGGCTACAAGCCATTTGTTAGGTTTGTGAAGGAAGTGCTAACCAGAAGTTTGGTCTAGCTTAGCCATTGGTTTGAATGGGTCCCACAACATTTGAAAACACATTTTCCATGGAGAAATTAGAGTCCCTAACTATTGTTCCTACTTTTGTGTAAAGACCTTTGATTTTGGGCTTTTGGGTGAAATAGAACCTTGTCATCTTGTATATCTTCCTCCTATCCAAAGTGCCTCTACATCAGGAGGGGAATATTGCTCTAAGGAATTTGATGAGTTTTGCAAGAATGTAGGTATAATTAGACAAAAGACAACTCTATATACACCACAACAGAATGGTGTAGCAAAAAGGATGAACTGAACAATTATGGAAAGGGCCAAAAGTATGCTTAGTGATACATGGTTGGATAAATGCTTTTGGGAAAAGGCTGTGTGTACTGCTTGCTACTTGATAAATAGATCCCCTTGTAAGGTTCTTGATTTGACACCTTGTGTACAGTGGATAGGTAGAAACCTTCTATTTCACATTTAAGGGTTTTTAGCTGTGAGACTTTTATTCATGTGCCTAAGGAAAAGTGATCTAAGTTGTATCTAAAGACTGAAAAGTTTACATTCATTGGATATGGTGATAATGTCAAAGGTTATAAGCTTTGGAATCTACTAACCCACAAGATTATCTTTTCTAGAGATGTTATTTTTAGGGAACTTAGAGCTATTTCTAAACTTGAGTAGCCAAAAGGAAAAGAAGAAAAGGTAAAGAAGGTGCACTTTGATTTAGAGTAGCAAGATGCACCTCAAGAAGAATAGAATGATGGATTGAGGGGTGAAGAAGAAGAAGATTTGAGTAGTTCTGATGAAGATGAATCTATTGTGACAGAAGAAGTTGGTGCAGATGATCATGTAGAAGAATGAGTAGAGTCTATCACTCCACCCTTGATGAGATCCACAAGACAATAGAATATAGTTGACAAGTATAGCCCACCAGATTTCTATTGTGTATATGCTTTATTAAGTATTAAAAATGAACCTATATCATACATGGAAGCTATTTCTGTAGATGATAGTGAGTCTTGGTAGTTAGCCATGCATGAGGAGATGATGGCTTTAGACTATTGTAACACCTGAGATCTTGCTCATTTGCTGAAAGGAAGAAAGGCCATAGGATGTAAGTGGGTCTTCAAGAAGAAATTTGGAGTAGATGGGTCATTGGAGAAGTACAAGGCTAGACTGGTAGCCAAGGGCTACTCCGAGAGAGAGGGAGTTGATTTTGGTGAGATATTCACTCCTGTTACTAAATTGACTTCTATTAGATTTCCCTTATCCATTGTTGTATCTTATGATTGGGAGATTGAGCAAATGGATGTTAAGACTGCATTTTTGCATGGAGATCTTGAAGAAATTTATATGCAACAACCTACAGGTTTTGAGGTAAAAGGAAAAAAAACATTGGGCTTGTAGGTTAAAGAGGTCTATTTATGGTCTGAAACAGTCCCCCAAAATGTGGTATCAAAAGTTTGATTCATTTGTGTTGAAATTGGGTTTTGTTAGAAGTGAGGATGATCATTGTGTTTACATTCATTGTATTGATGATTCTATACCAGTTATTGCTTTGTATGTTGATGACATGTTATTTTTAAGCAATACTAAGCGTATGATGAGTGGGCTTAAAGCCCAACTTTCATTTGCATTTGAGATGAAGAATCTTTGTACCACAAGGCATATTTTGGGAATGGAGATCAGGATGGATAGAGTTAATAGAAAGCTTTGGTTGTCACAAAGTAAGTATGTGAATACTATTTTGTAGAGGTTTAGTTTGTAGGACTGTAACCCAGTTAGAGGTCCTTTACCCATTGGTACTAAGACTTCATTAGATATGTGTCCAAAGATTGAGGATGATCTTGAGTATATGTCTAATGTGCCATATGCTAATGCTGTAGGGAGTTTGATGTATGTAATGGTTTGCACTAGACCAGATATTGCCCAAGCAGTGGGAGTTTTGAGCAGATTTATGTCTAACCCTAATAGACAACATTGGAACTATGCGAAGAGGGTGTTTAAATATCCTGCAAGTACTCCTAATTATTGTTTGGTTTATTCTAGTATTGGTAGTGCTGACAAATCTTTGGACATACATGGTTCTATTGATGCAGATTGGAAGGTGACTTAGATAGTCAAAGGTCCACTAGTGGCTATGTGTTTACTCAGTTTGGAGGAGCAGTGAGTTGGATGAGTAAGAGACATCCTACAGTTGCTTTGTCCACCACATAAGTGGAGTATATGGTTACTACCCATGTCTCTAAGGAGGCAGTTTGGTTGTGGAGATTGTGTACACATATTGGATTTGATTGTAGTATCATTCAGATTGGTTGTGATAGCTAGAGTGCTATTTGTTTGGCCAAGAATCCCATGTATCATGGTCAAACTAAGCATGTTGAGTTCAGTATCAATTTGTTTGAGAGCTGGTTGCAAATGGAGAGATTGAGCTGAAGAAGATAGACAATCAGGAGAATGTTGTAGATTCATTGGCCAAGCCTGTGAGCACAAAGAAGTTTGTATGATGCAGAGAGGCCATGGACCTTATTTCTAATGCCTGATTATTTTTATTTGATTTCCTATGGGTTGATTTACAATGTATAATGTCAAGTGGGAGAATGTTGGGATAAGGTGCCATTAACCTTGTCAATCCCAATATTGTATTTATTCCATTTATTATATGTAATTTGTAATTATCCATGAGGAGATGTACTAGTTTCACTAGAAAGGGTAATTTCAAAGTAACTGGAAGTAATTACAGAGTGACTTTTACTATTGGCAAATGTAAAAACTCAAAGTAAATGAGGGTAGGCATTCTCCCTTGAGGAATATACTATTTTTGGCATGTATGACAACTATCATAATGTTTGGTAAGTGAATCTATGATAGATGCAAGTTGTCATAAGATTCTGTGATTCTATGATGCATATGACGAATATGTTAGTTGTATATTTGCTATATTTAGCCCAAGGTTCCTATCTTGGAGAGATACTCTTTTGTGGAATCTGTGATGGTTGTGATGCATCATAA
The DNA here is from genome assembly GCA_027924645.1 of Cunninghamia lanceolata. Classification (NCBI taxonomy): domain Eukaryota; kingdom Viridiplantae; phylum Streptophyta; class Pinopsida; order Cupressales; family Cupressaceae; genus Cunninghamia; species Cunninghamia lanceolata. The sequence goes on along the minus strand of BSBN01001660.1, from coordinate 2,357,775 downwards.
GATGTAGTAACAGGCTAGATTTAGTCTTGGGCCCCCAACCATTGCATGGCTATTTTTAGACAAGTGTAAGATGCTTGTAAGATGGTAATTAATGTTTACAGGTTGGAGAATCTTAGGAGAGAGAAGGTGAATGCCTAGAATGTAGTGGAAAACATTTCTATAAGTATTTTCCATATATTTGTTGCTACCATACAAAATTTAGGTACTCAGGTGCTACCAGAATGTTGTCAGATTGAAGACTTGTGGAGAGAGTTGTGTAGTTGATGTATTGTACAATCTTGTTGAGATTAATAAAAACTTGTACCTCTTTCCTAGTGGATTTTTTTACCTGCAAGGGTTTTCTCCATATAAACACTATGTCATTGTGTTGAGTTCTTCATGTTTGACATATTTTCTCTACTGGGTTTTATGTTTTGTTACAATATCCATTGTTAATACACATTTAAAGATAGCTGAAATTTATCTTGAATTAGATTTCCATTGAAGTCGTGTCTCTTTCATTTCTAACATGTCATACCAATTTGTTATTAGCATTCCTATTTTGATGAGCATCATCCTCCTCTCCTTCCTCTAATCTAAATCTTGGCTCATCAAAAGTAAAAGACTAGTCTATTTTAGATCCTAGAGATATCCTTGTGATGGCATTCAAAAATTTGATCCCCCACTTAGCTTCATGATGCCTGGCTTCTTCATTGGCCCTAATCACTATGATGATATGGTCCTTGGCCAATTAACATTCACTAGGTGGAACCCCAATCCTAGGATAGAATTCTCTACCACCTTGAATTACCCTCTCCATTTTTCCTTCACCAATGTAACAATAATTGTGTGAATTACGTTTTTCTTCTCTCCAACATGTAATAAAATTTCAACAAACATAGAGGCTATATCTGAATTGATGTGATATCTATGCCTAGTAGTCATATAAGCCTCCCCTAGTATCATTTTGATGGCATGTAAAAAAACTCAAGCCTTAATCCTCAAGACTATTTTCAGTCTCAACTCTGTAATTTTGCCAATGAAGGCAATTTTCCTTCACTTTGCCTTTAAGCACATAGCTGTATCCATTCTCAAAGTTATGTCAAAATGACAATGCCAATATTTCCTATAACACATTTTCACCACTGTCGAGAGGTGTGGATTCATGAATGAAATTAGTCCTTGCATCTATCCTCGCGTACTCCTCAACTCCACCAACTTAAAGTAACATCATTACTAGATTAATGATATATGCTCTCAAGTCATTACAAATCCTTCCATAGATCTTGTCCATCATTTGTTGATTTGGAAAAAGCATCTTCTATCTCCATATCAATTGCTTTGTTCACTAATTTGTCTGTTGACTCATTAGCCTCTTTATAAACATGATGAAATATTAAAGTCCTTAAAATTATTTATTAAGTTCTATATTTTATCTATATATCAATTAATTTTTGAACAAGTTTTCTCCTTTCTCCACATGGCATTAATTATGATGAGTGAATCTCCTTTGACACATACTTTCTTTCGTTTTAATCAATTGCAAATTTGAACTCTAGGTAGTGCAACCTATATTTCTATTTCATTGTTCATGGCAATAGGAAGTTTCCTTGCCACAATTCCAACTATGATTCCATTATTATCTCACACTATACATCCAACTCTAGATATTTCTATGTTCCCACATGAAGCTCCATCAAAATTTACTTTATGCCACCCTTCTCTTGGGGGAACCCACCTCGTGTCAGCTCCTGACTTATTCACCAGATTATCCTGATAAATCCCATGAATGGGGGTAACTTAAGAGGCATTTTAATTTTTATAGTAAAACTATTTTAATTACTAACATACATACATTGACACATAAGTTTTAAGTTTTAGTTAAGAACTATTTTATTTTATCTACATCATTTAGCTTATTTTTATTTGAAGAGCTATTTTACATTTGTATGTCACTCTTAATTTTACTTTTGGAAAGGCCACCATTCATTATTTTGGTTATTCTTTTGTTTTATTTTTATTTTTAAAAGTGTAGTAAATATTATATACTTATATGTTAGTTTTTAAAAGTTTCATTTGTTGGCATTAGTATAAATTTTAAAATTTTGATGCCTTTTATATTTAAAAAATAAATAATAGCTTTTCTACAAAATTATATATATATATATATATATATAGTCAATAAGGGTGTAATGCAGTGGTCAAGTCACAATGTTATTGTGGCAGCCACCAAGGTTCAAATCCCTAATAGGTCACTAAACTAATAGGCCTTGTGCCTCCATTAAGCTAACATGCCTATAGGATGTGTGTCTTCACTAGGCTATCATAGTCGTAGGCTATGGGCCTTCAATGGGTTGTTGAGCTCACAAATTTGAACAAGGTGATAATGCCTTTGGGACTTTGGCCCCCCAATAGTGGCCTTGGTAATAGAGCCAATAGGAAGAAATCCTCTCATAAGTGGTCTCTCTAGGCTTAAAGTAGGATAAAAACTTGATTTTATCCCATATATATATAATTGCTAAAATTGTAAAATAAAAAAAGTTATTTCCTTGTTTTATGTTTATATGTTTTATTTCTATATTTAGTTTTTGCCTGCTTGGCCAAATCCAAGCAATTGATTTTAAAATACAAGTAGTTAGTGTTAGCATAAAATAATAGTAGGCATAAGATAAATCATATTTCTCTAGGAGGGTGTTAAAGTAGTTATTTCCAAGAACATGTATATGGAGAAAAAATCAATGAAAAGAGACCAAAATCTTATGTACTTCAAGTAGAACTTAAAGGAAATGGAATTAAGGTCTAAGGATCTTGCAAACCAAGTTACAAATATTTTAAAAGAGACTATTGAAGCTAAGGATTCAGTGATCAAGGATACCAACAAGAAAATACCAACATAATAAAGACAAAAATAGAATTGGAAATGAACAAGAGCTAGATGTCTACCAAGGATATATTGTCAAAATAGATGGAGTACTTGAAGTGATAATTGGTCCAAGAGATAACTAGTACTAGTGTGTAGGCTATGTATATAGGATCACTAAAGTAGAAAGTGTCAACCCAAGATTATGATCTCATCAAGATTAAGAGTCAAGTAGATACCTAGGCCAAAACACTCAAAGGGATAAGAGAAAAGGAGACAAAACATGGAAATACATAGGAGACATGCAAAAATGAGGTCAAGAGGTTAAAGGAATTTCTAGAGGAGTGTGAGTGTAGGATCATGATGGGCCAAACTAACACTAAGTGGTAATGAAAATGCTAAAAATGGACTTAAGTAAATTAACGTAAAAAATTAAATGAGTTATCTACATAATCTCAAAATAATATACTAATAAAAGTTGTAGGAAATTTATTTTAGTTTATGGGCTACAACTTTACTTTGAAAATTTTAAAACTAATTTTTTGGAAAATGGATATTTCAGTGCAACAGTAAAAATTTTACAAAAACATAAAGTAGGTGAACATTGTTATGACCAACCTAAGTATGAGGGAAAGAAAATATTTTCTCCAAAGTTTGGATTGAAGTAAAGGATACATGAGCAGATGTGACATATATTTTATTGATTTTTTAATAAATAAATAATTACTTAAAAAATATTAGCAAATAATTTTGTGGCCAATCTAAATTGGTCAAAAAATATGAAATTCAAAACTTTTAAAAAACTTATGTCTAATACCAATGATGGCATGGTTTGGTGGTTAAGTCGCTTAGGATGTAGTGGCAGCCACCAAAGTTAAAACCCCCACTAGGCCAATGAGCTCGCAAGGCTTTACACCTTCGCTGGGCCAATGAGCTCGCAGGTTTGAAGTGTTCATCATAGGGGATGAGGTCCCCCAGTTGTGGCCTCACCGGTTCATTGCTTCGGGCAAAAGCATTCATGTGGAGCCGGAGGGTGTGTCGCACCAGTGTTGCCAGTCACGTTAAAAAGTTTACCAGGTGCATTGTCTTTTTAAAAAAAAAAAAACCTATGTCTAATAAAACTGAGAATGTGATGCATCTTTTGGATTAAAAAAAGGATGAATAGTTTGAAATTTATGGATGTTTTTCAATATGTATATGAATAAGGAAATCATACATAGTGTATATAGAAAATTAATAATAATTACCTATTACAATTATGACTATACATTTGTTGTATTTTTAGCATTAGTTTCCTCTAGACAAGCCATTTTTTTATTAAATTTAGTTACAAAAAGTATATCAGATCCAAGGATGATGTCATAAAAAATTTCATGATAATAGAAAATGAGTGGTTTTGCAAGATTCTTTTACAAGTTTTAGGAATTCCACTCACATAAATCTAAGGTTATCTGAAGGAATTTTTTAATGGAATCCATATTTGAGAAAGAAATATTAACACTTTTTCCCTTCAAATCTAAACATGTCGATAAATGATAGCACTTTTTCATTTAGCAAGTTTTTTTTCCATATCCACTATTTAGTGCATCATGATCTCTCATTCACCAAAAAGATAAAGTAGTCAACGAGCTCCATTGACCTCATCAAGGTCCTCCATAGATCAAAGTGGAAGTTGATAGTAGACACCACAATATCCTTTGACTTACCTCTACAGTTCATGGAAATGGCCTAGAATATATGTATGATGGTAAAAGGATAAAGTGATAATGTGGAGGCTACCCATCACCCATGATTGTAAGTGCCAAATCCTAGGTAAAGAAGCTTTATGAATATACCCCATATAATCTTGTCTCAGTGAGAATCATTAATAGAACAAGCACAACCTAGAAATTTGATGACATCTTGGACAAGTACAAGGATAATAAAAATGTAAAGAATAACTATATGTCTTAGGATAATTATTAGTGGGTATGAAAAACCATATTAATTAAATATATCAATAGTGATTACCCTCACCACTAGATGAAAATAAGCAAGTGTTCACACCTTATATATATTTTTAGAGCCAATGAATGTGAAGGGTGGAAATGAATATTTTAAAAAAATGGTCCTAGGTACTTTAAATTTGATAGCCATAGTTACCTCAACTATGGAAATTTCTGTGGAGAGGAAAGATGACAATTGTGATGATGATGGAGATAACGATGGTGATGACTTAGATGAGGAAGACCCAGTAGGGGTAAGATGTTATTGAAGGTGGTGTTTGTGGTAACTTTTTGTGGTGGATCTAGAAGTGTTCCTCAGGGGTCCTAGTGGTGCTTGGGGGGTTTTAGTGCCCTTTGTGGAGGCTTAGATGTTGGATGTGGTCATGTTGGTGTTCTAGGAGGTTGAAGCAGACTCTGTAGTAGAAATGAGGTGTGTTGACTGTGAGTATGGTTGTAGTTTTGGTGTTGGATTGTGTGGAGAATGAATCATGTGGGAGTGATAAGGCTCATGAGGCTTGTGATGAGGTAGTCATAGTGGGCATTGGATTGGGGGTTAATGGTCTTTATTTGGAAGGAGATGTTGAAAGTTTCTACCCTTTTGTTAGTAAGCTCAGTGTGGGGCTTGCATCAACATGGTAACCACTAGCTTAGCGTGGGGGTTTTAAAACATGCAATCCCCACACTAATCCCCAAACTAGCCAATGCCAAAAATGCCACTATGGCCCCAAACTAGCTCAGTGTGGGGGTTGCATCATCATGGTAACCACTAAATTATCTATCTTCTCTAGGGTATTGCATTTGACAATTAGTTAAGAAGGTTTACATTGTTCATGTTAGTGATCCTATGGATGCAAATGAGATTAAGTTGTATGATAACAATGCCAAGGCAAAGAATGCTATCATGAGTGGGCTAGCTAATTCAAAACTTGTGAAGCTAATGAGGATGTCTAGAATAAACTTGAAAGTATTTATGAAGGAGATAGTAAAGTGAAGAAATCCAAGATGCAAATCTTCAAGAGAAAATTTGAGACCTTACGAATGTTAGAAGATGAAGACATTGTTGGTTACATACTCTGGGTGCATGAAATAGTCAATGGAATTAGAGGTCTTGGTGGGGAAGTGAAAGAAGATGAGATTGTGAAGTAGGTTTTGAAATCTCTTCCTAAATCTTATAGTCATAAGGTGTCTTCCATTGAGGAATCTCAGGATTTGATTAAATACATAATAGATCAATTGTTTGGCTGTCTCATAGCCTTTGAAATGAGAGAATTTAACAAATGTGCTCCAAATAAGGAAGCAACATTCAAAGCAAGAAAGAATACAAAAAATGAAGTAGCTGATCAAGATGATGATCTGGATGAGGTAGAAGAAAACTTTGTAAGAACTTTGAGGAAAGCCACAGGCAAATACATAGGTAAGTTACCTTCTAAATGTTTCAATTGTGGAAAAATTGGTCATTATTCTTCTAAATGTCCTTTCAAAGAATCAAGGGGTAGTAACAAGAGAGATAGGTTCAAAAGAATCTTGTATTCCATAGAGAGTTGTTGTTCTTCAAAAGATGAGGATCATGATTCAAATGATGCAATACTTTTCATAGCCTTGATTGTTAGTAACAAAAGGGATGATATAGAAAATGTAAAGAGACTGATACCTTGCAAGCTAACCAAAACAATGATAGATTAAAGGTGGTATGGACTCCCTTTCATGCAAGAGAAGAAGCCAAAGCTTGGGTAATTGATAGTGGTTTTTCTAATCATATGACTAGTGACAAGGAGAAGTTTGTCAGCCTTGAGAACTAGATTGGTGGAGATATTAAGTTTGGTGGTAATGAGTCAGAACAAATTGGTGGAAAGGGTGCTATAACTATTGATGGAAAGAATAGGAATGATGATGTTATCTATGTCAAATGGCTAAATAATAATGTTCTCACTGTTAGTCTAATGTCTAGTAAAGGATACAATCTTACCTTTCATGCCAAAAGTTGTAAAATCAGGAAGGCAGGTTCCAGAAAACTATTTGCAGAAGGCATCATGTCATGTGGTGATATCTATCATCTGAAGAAGATAAATGGAAGAACATACTTATTGGCTCATTCCAATGAGTGTTGGCTATGGAACAAGTGAATGTGACACGCCAACTTTGAGAATATGGTAAAGATCAACTCTATACATGTAATGAGAGACATGCCCAAGATAACCAAGCCTGCAAATACATTACGCCAGAAATGTTAAATGGGAAAGTAGACATAGACAAGTTTCAAGAGCAAGGAGTACTCTTCTTTAGTGCCATTAGAGCTGATTCACACTGACCTATGTGGCCCTACAAGAGTATTAACAAGGTGAAAGGTATTTCATGTTACTTATTGATGATTATTCTAGAATGACTTGGGTTACTTTCTTAAGAGAAATATAAGATGCTTTTGATAAGTTTAAGGTTTTTAATGCTATGGTTGAGAATGAAATAGATAATAAGATCAAATGTTTAAGGTTTGATAGAGGAGGCGAGTTTACTTCAAATTAATTTGATATGTTTTGTGAAGATCATGGTATTCAGAGATAACTATCAGCTCCTAGGACCCCTCAACAAAATAGGGTAGTCAAAAGGAAGAATATGACTATGCAAGAGATGGCTAGGGCAATGTTAAAGGATGTAGATATGCCTAACATGTATTGGAAAGAAGTAGTTCACACTATTATCTATCTGGCTAATAGAGTATAGTTAAGGGTCAATAAAACTAAGACCCCTTATGAGCTATCATATAGAAGACCTCCTACTATCAGATATTTTAGGATCTTTGGCAGCAAATGCTATATCAGAATAGATGACGAAGACCTAGGAAAGTTTTATTCAAGAAGTGATGAAGGGGTCTTTCTTGGTTACTCAACCAGAAGCAAGGCCTATAGATGCTACAATAAGAGATTGGGAATAATGATTGAAAAAACAAATGTCAAAGTAGATGAAGGCTTGTATCAGATCTCACAAGAACTAGAAGATTTTGTATCTGATATTTTTTGATGCATTGAAGATGAAGAAGAAGAGAAAGAAGAAAAGGAGCAATAACTAGTGCAGATACCCAAGACTCTAGCAAAGTATGTTCACAAGAATTATTCAACATATCAGATCATTGGTGACAAGGATAAAGGTGTGCTAACTATGAGACATTTTACAAAATCACATGAGCAACTAGACTTGTGTTTATTATCAAAGGTAGAACCCATTTGAAGCCTTTGCTGATGCTAGGAAAGATGATGGTTGGATAAAGGCAATGGAAGAAGAATTGGATTAGATTGAGAAGAATTGGACATGGTAATTGGTTCCTACACCAGCCATTAACAACGTGATTGGAACTAAGTGGTCAGAACAAGATGAATAAGGAAGATGAAGTTGTGAGGAACAAAGCAAGATTGGTGTGTAAAGAATATTCACAAGTTGAAGGTATTGACTTGAAGAAACCTATGCTCTAGTAAACAGGATGGAGACAATCAAAATGTTTCTTACTCTTGCTGCTCACAAGAACATTAAGGTTTATCAAATCGATGTCAATTCAACACTTTTGAATGGTGATCTAGAGGAGGAAGTCTACATTGAGAAACCAGATGGTTTTTAGCTATTAGAATATCTAGACATTGTGTGCAGACTCAAAAAGGTCTTGTATGGTCTCAAGCAAGCACCTAAAGCTTGGTATGCTAGGTTGGATAAGTACTTACTTCAGTAGGGCTTCAAGAAAGGTACTATAGATAGCAATCTTTATATCAAGGAAGAATGAGGTATGATATTGATAGTTGAAGTATATGTTGATGACATCATCTTTGGTGGAGATGATGATATGTGTAATAGGTTTGTAGAGGAGATTTAAAAAGAGTTTGATATGTCTATGATTGGTGAGATGTCTTTCTTCCTTGGCCTTCAAATTGCTCAGTTACATGATGGTATCTTTATTTCTCAAGATAAGCATGTTAGAGAGATGTTGAAGAAGTTTGGTATGGAGGATTCAAAACCATTGAGTACTCCCATGGTCACTGGATATCACTTGAGCAAGGATGATGAGTCTTTGGAGGTTGATCAAACTTCCTATATATCTATGATTAGAGGATTGTTGTACATGGCTACTTCTAGACCTACTATCATGCATGCAGTATGTGTCGTTACCAGATATAAAGTAAATCCCAAGAAAACACATGAGAAAGTAGTGAAAAGAATATTCAGATACTTGAAGGGAACTCTAGATTATGGCTTATGGTATCCAAGAGGTAATGACTTTGATCTGAGTGCCTACAATGATGTTGATTGGGTTGGTTGTGTTGATAATAAAAGAAGTGCAAGTGGTGGTTCTTTCATTTTAGGAAGTAGATTGGATTCATGTTAGAGAAAGAAGAAAGATTGAATGTCCTTATCAACTACAAAGGTAGATTATATTGCAGCAGTATCCTATTGTACACAAGTGTTGTGGATGAAGCAAACCCTAAAGGATATCAATGTATTATATGATGATCCTATTCCTATTTTGTGTGATAATACAAGTGCTATTGATATTTCAAGGAATCCAGTGATGAATTCTAGAACCAAGCATATAGAAATCAAGTATAACTTTTTGAGAGAGAAGGTTACAGATAACGAAATGAGGTTGTAATATGTTCTAACAAAGGATCAGATTGTAGATATTTTCACAAAGGCTCTTTCAAAGGACACTTCTGAGGATCTCCTGTAGAGGTTAGGGGTAATTGGCCCTCCTTCTTGCTAGATGTGTAATGGTGCATCTATCTAGGGGAGTGGTTCATGTTATATCTTTTTCTTGGACTGATGGTGGCTGCCTCTCAGGGGGAGCACGTAGTGGTTGCTGAAGATAGGGGGAGTCTATTTGTTGCAAGAAGAAGTTATGCCCTAAGGGAGAAGAAGTTGCCCTTTGTCCTTGATCTCAAAGGGGGAGAATGTGCAAGTATGTGTTGCCATCAATGCTAAAGGGGGAGAATTTTACACATATGGTTCCTAAGGTTGTCATTGATGTTAACATTGTCACAAGGTTGTCATTGATGTCAACATTATCATGGATGTGTAATGATCTCATGTCCTATCCATCAAAGAAGATATAGTTCATGTTTGGATGCAATGTTGAATATAATGTGGTCACTAAATTTCATGGTTGGATGTCATGCCTCAGTCAATGCAAAGTTGAGTATGAAGTCATAATAACATGGAATTAGAAGCATCAATAAATCATATTAAGATGGGAATTAAAAGCATCAAGAAGATACATTAATATGGGAATTAGAAGCACTAAGATGATCAAATGTGTTTTTGATGTTGGAGAAATGTTACTAATGGTCTAAAGCATATTGTATGCTCTCTCTTGTTGTTCCTAAGAATGTATGACTTGATACAAAGAAGGTTTGGCCTCCAGGTGTTGATGAAAGTTCTTGATACAAAAGGATTTTTTTGAAGATTGTCTAAGAGATTGCTCCTCCTTTACATGATTTTGATGTTGTATTTTTATGGAGTTAAAGATAGCCTCATATAGTGTTGAAGCATGTATGTTCCAAGTTTGATATTGTTTGGACCAACGGAAGAGTGTTTTGCAGTTGACAGTTTGGAGATAGTGTTGTTCCTAAAGAAGGTATTCATAGTACTATAATGTTTGGCTTTGCATTCCTCCACATTTAAAGATATGGTCATGTAGTTCATAATTTAAGTTCGGTATGATGTAAAGATGCTAAATCCAAGTTTTCATTCCATTTGTCCCTCTACAGTGAAAGTTCTTAACATAGAGTTTTGGTCTCTACTCTAGCATAATCAAGTGATGATGAAGACTATTTGGAATGCTCCACATTTCTCCGCAGTGATAGATATGGCTATGCAATTTTGAGAACATGTTCACAAATGTGTATGAGTGCATCCATATGAGTTTCAGATGTTTTGGAGGTCTACAAGCCCAACTTCTCAATGATAGTGTGTCACAGTGTGTTCTAGATGACCATTTCATCTCAATATGCATGTTTTAAGGTATGCAGCATAATGTATTTGTTGTGTGGAGTTAGAAGTGCATTTGAAGGTGTTGTATGAGTCATGAAGACTCATATGGAAGAATTTCATGAAGATCTTTCATCTTTCTAGTACTGTACAAGGTTTTCAAGTGGTGATGATCATTATACTTCATATTTCATGTTTTCCTACTTAAGGCCATTCTATTTCAAATGAGCATTGTGTGTGGAGGTGATTCCTAGAAGAATAGTTCTATGAAGGATGTTTAAGACAAGACTAAACATGAATAGGGGTCTATCAAGCTTGTGATTTCTTCTGGTGTAGTGTGTTGTTCATGATAGGGCTTACCCTATGCAAGTTTCTTGTTGTGTAATCTCTGGCCAACTTGTAAAATGTAATATTTTTCTTGTATTGGCTGACCTGTAATGAAATCAATGTTACATCACGTATATATTGTAAAATTAGTTGGTCTAGGTAAGGAATTATTGTGAAAATGAACATATGAGTGTGTGAAGAGAAGAATATGAAAATCAGATGCATTTTGATGTCTGACTAAAGGAGAAAGAGCAGAACTATTAGATGCTATCTTGATCCATCTTGAAGATATTTTTGTGATAGAAGGGAAGTCTAGAGAGTGGCTAACTAATCCAATCATCATAAGAAAGTGTGAAGAGGCATAATTGCTATCATCAAAGGTGTGAGATTCAATGTCAGTTTACGGATAGTAGAAGGATTGTCATGCTATAATCTTTCTTGAGTTCATTCTCAGTTCAGGGAGGAGTTACTTCCTTGGGTTGTAGGCCTAAAACAAAGTTAGTAGGGAGTTGTAGCTTCCTTGGGAGTGACCCTAAATCAATGTTTTCAAGGAGTAGTAGCTTCCTTGGGTTGTAGACCTAAAAAGAAGTTAGCATGGAGTAGTAGCTTCCTATTGGTGTAAAGGACAACACTAAGAAAGGGGGTGAATCAGTGTTTTCTAATTTTAAAATCTTTTTGCACCTTTTAATTTACAAGACAGAGAATAAAGGAGACATCAATAATCTATCAAATTCATATGCACAAGTATGATGATGGATAGAATGAATAGGACCTTATGTGTAAAACATTATAAAACATACACATAGAGGCAAGACATAACACAAGGATTACTAGAGTGGGAAACCCTCATGGGGTAGAAAAAACACTCAAAACTACCTCACTGGATTATTCAAAATCTCACTAGTTACATACAGGTCTCACTGACCATACAAGCCTCACTGGCTACAAAGAGGTCTCACTGACCATACAAGCCTCACTAGCATATAGGTTGTCTCACTGACATATATCTAATTGTATCAAAGGTTAAAACAAATTTAGAGCGATACTTTGATTCACTATAGTACATCAATATCTACAAGTCTTTTTGTTATCCTCATCAAATATTCACTTCTATATTCATTTAACTCTGTTGTCCTTTGTTTGAGTCTCTTCCTCTCATCACCTTTTTGTCAAGTTCACTTTTTATCTGCATATCTCTTTCAATCTACAATTTAATCCTTATCAAAGACTATTCATCTCTTGCATAAATCTCTTCAATAGTATTTCACATCATAGCATATGTATCTTCATCTACAAATTCATTTCATATCTTGTCTATGGATGTATAGGTATAGTCTTCTAGATCATGAATAATCAGTTTGCATTTTCAAATCTATCACACAAAGCAAGCTCAAAATTTCTTTGGCCCATCTATCATGAGACTACTTCAATCACAATCCCCATTTTTCATCACACAAAAATGCTCTCTCTTATCTCAAATCAAAATCATATCAGTATGTATCAATCAATCTCACAAAATAGATCTTCTGCATCATATATCATTCTTGCAATAATATATTTTTCACCAAGCACCTACAATAAAAATATAAGTAGAAGACCCTTGATATTCCTCTCTTCTAAATATTCATTAAATCAATTCACCTAAAATAAAAATAACTTGACCTTTCATATTCCTTTCTCAAACATTTTTGTCTTCAAATAAAATCACAATGAACTTGCAATACTTTTCTCTTCAATACTCTTCAATCTCTCATCTTCCCTATATAAGATATTTCTTTCACTTTTCATTAAATGTTTTCCCTTGTAAGAGAAAATAAAATCTCTCTCATAATTGGATCCTCTTCTCACAAACTGTTCATCTTTTTCATTTTGAAATTCATCTTTTACAAAAAAATAAATATTATCAATTTAATCAATCTACTCTCATATCCATCTTTCTATCTTCCCTTATCTCTACAAAAAATCATTTGCAAATTAAAAAAGACTTTTCATTTCTACTTCTCTTCAATCACCTGACCAAGATAAAGAAAAACAAAAATCTTTAAAGAATAATATCTTTATAAAGCAATTTTTTTCCTTTTAAAAAATAATTCCTCTTTATATCATTCATGCCACAAGAGGAGAAAAATAGTTAGAATTAAATCTCCTAAAAATGTTCCACAAAAATCTGCCTTATAATCTCCTTAAAAACTCTACAAATCTCTTTACCAAAAAAGAAATAATAAAACAACCTCCTCTATCTTCCAAGCCATGAGGGAGAGTATAAAAATAGAATAAAATCTTCTTAAAAAATTCCTTTAAAATCCTCAAAGATCTGCTTTAAAAACTATCTAAAAAGTCCCTGAAAATAGTTTACAACTTCCACTTTGTTTGTTATCATAAAGAAATGACATTTGAGAGGCCGTCAAATTAGGAGATAATAACAAGGTTTCTAAATTTGAATTAAAACCATTGATATACTCTTTAGCGCCCTCTTCATTTTTAAATAGAAACCATTGATTTAAAAAAGACACCCAATGAACATTTAGATGACTGATGCTATTGGTTGAATAGGCAAGAGGGACGGTGGCATATATGACTAAAGAGCCCTCTACTAGGCCACTTTAAGTGACCCAACTTGCTATAGCAAGTTAACTCAATTTTAAGAGATAAAGTGTATTTTAATGTGACAGGTAGGATGGCATAAAGACTCTTAATAAGTGAGTCAATATTGTATTTTTTAGTCAAGACATTTTAGACTTGATAAGTGAGTAAGCCCTAGAGCATAACATGACTTCATGCAAATATTAATTGATTCTACAATTGTACTCCTGTCACACATCCACTGTGTCATTGTCATACTTGAACCCAACATTGAAATCATCATGAAGTCATCATCCTTATGTCATACTTGAACTCTTATGAAACAAACTCCATGGTAAACTGACAACACAAAGCCATCATAATATTGGCATTAAACAACATTGTGACCACTATACTCTGTCATATCTTGAACAACACCATGTAGAGAAAGAAACAACAAGAGACCATCTTAAAACTATGAATACTATTAATGATTCTTATCCAGACATCATGACATTACTAAACTCTTGAAGCATATAAGGACCAAACTCTTGAACTGATTTGATATGAGTGAAGTGATCTTTTATATGAGCATAGTAACATCAATCTACTTCACCAACATATGAAGACTCCTGATCTCATGCAAGAGTCACATCAATGAATAACATGTATGAATCCAATGGAGTGTATGATAAAGGCACACCCTTGACATCAAAGCATATGATGACAAGAACATGAACACATGAACATGAGTACCATCTTGATACAAGCAAGAAGATATCTGACTACACTGATCCTAATGACATCAATCAATCAAACTGAGAACTCAACACTTTTTTGACATCAATGACAATCAATCTCTATTAGCTTCCAGGGCTTGTAGCCCTAAAACAAATTTATTAGTTTGAGCTTCATATATTGTGAGTTAATCCTCACCCAATTTTTTGCCTTCTTGAGTTTTCCACATATATCTGGTGTTATGTGTTGATGTGCATTATGTTAATCTTTCATGTTTATGTTAATATTGTAATGTGTAGAGTTCTACTAAACTCTACATGTTTATAAATATTTCTTAAGTCAGCTAAAGTTCAATAGTTGGGAGTAATATAATGTTAGAGCCTTGGGACCTGCCATGTGGAATAACCACGGGCATTCGAAAGCTTACGAAAGAAATTTTTCTCTCTAGGAGCGTGTAGGCACCACATGTCTCAATGTCGGGTCACTAGGCTAAAGAAAATAAAGTATTGATGGTCTTTTAAGATCCTTGTGGATAGAGATAGGTGTCCCCAACTTATGCAGTTCAATGACCACAATAGGATGAAGTGGAACCTACCAAGTGTTAGCGCCACGAGTGTTTGGAAGGTCTTTTTGGAAATGCCCTTGTAGAGGAGCATAGGGATGCCATATGTCCTTTTTCTAGAAGTTTTGGAGCTTGTCGCTTGTCCATGGTGACGTTAGGGTGGGGTCTTTTTTTTGAAGAGTTAAATGTTGCAAAGTCTACTGTGTGGGACCAAATACTATTAAAGATTACAGAGCTCATGGAGAGCACCAAGTGTCGGCACCATAGACATTTGAAGAGATTTTTGGAAAAGTCTTTCTACAAGGAGCACACAACTACCACGTATCCCATTTTGGAGCTTTGAAGAGACCTACAGAAGTTGCCATTTATCTTGACAGTTTTGCAAAATGAAACCCTACCTAAAAGACCATTTATTAGCTAGAGTTATGGCATCTGACTTAGGAAGGAGGGAGAATTTTTGGGCATGCAAAATTAGTTAAAATGGCATCGACAAACTGAAGTTGAAGATTATGCAAAGATAGTGGGCATGCGGGTCAAGAGGATGATCATAGTAGTTAATTAGACTTGCAGATTGTGAGGTGGTTAAGATCCTAATGGCCCCATAGAGGTTTTGAGCTTCATTGTTACAATATAAATAGAGGAGTCTGGATGGAAGGATAAATATACATACAAAGATACAAAAAAGTAGAAGTCATCAAAGAGTTTTGGATACTAGATCTGAAAGATATTTTTTGCCTTAATAAGTGCCTCTTGGGGAGATTAAATATTCTAGATCTGTACATTTTTTCCTTATGTATTGTATTCTCTTGATCATTAATGAAAGAAGGGTGTTGTTCTGTGCATTTTAAATGCCATTCTAAATCATGTTCTTTACTTTATGTATTTTGCCTTTGATGAATCAGGTATAATATTGTGCTATGGTTAATCATACTTGATAATTTTTAACTTTATCAGAAATCTTTTAAGTTGAATCAATGTGCTATTGATCTAGGTCTTACCATAAATCTAGCGCATCACCTTAGTATATTAGAATATTTCATTTGTAATATTGTGTTTTCTTCCCTTTACAACAAACTCCATAGAGAAGAGCCAGCTTCTTTAAAATCTAGAGGTTAATTTAAGGGTTAGGTCCTACACTCTTAAGGTTTCCCATTGTTGGTGATAAACTACAAATTTTAACATGAATAGTTTTTGGCACGCCCAGTGGGACCTTTTCTAAGTTCTTGATTAGAATCATATGAGGTAGTCTCCTACAAGAAGTCAAAGTTGTGGACCAATTACAAGAGCCAGAGCTATTGCTAATCCATAAATTTTATTCCCACCACTAATAACTACTCCAAGAAGAAGGGCTAACAAATAGAATATCCCAATGGTATAAATGGGTGCTCAAGTTCCTCCTCAAAATTATGCCAACTAGAATAATAGTAGCCCACTCATACTGCCAACACGTCCAAATACATGGGACACAATTCCTACAATTAAAATGAAGGCATTACCCAAGTTCTTAGGAGAGGATTTCAAGACCCCAACTAAACATCTACAAGATGTGGCTGATGTATGTGCATTGCAATATGTTACAGAACAAAATATTGCCATGAGTCTATTGGCTGAATCTTTCAAAGGGAGAGCCCTTGATTGGCACCGATCTTTACGAGATAACTCTATAAGAACTTGGGATCAACTGGGAGATGCATTTTTGGAAAGATTTAGTGAAAAGGGAGACAAAACTTCTCTCTTACAGCAACTGATCACCATAAAGGGAACTCCCCAAGAAGTGATTACTAATTTCAACACTAGATTTTAGAAGACTTGGCAAAGGATTCTAGTTACTGCAAGACCCCCTACATGTATGGAAATTGTTTTCTATCTTAAGGCTTTTAACTCTAATATTTTAATCATGATTCAGTCCTTAGGAGGACAGACCCTACCTAAAGCATATGTGTTAGCTGTTAGGGCTAAGTATAGTCTTGTAGATGCTGGGAAGTTACCTCCAAGACCCCCCATGCCCATGTTTCCTAAATTATCAATCCCTATTCAAGAAGAGGCCCCTAGCGCTTCATTAGTTGTTGTTTCTATGTATACTTTTCCTACACCTAGAGACCTACTACCCTAGAACCCTCTGTTCCCCCATCTAAAATGGATGATGTTAAGAGTATTCTTATAACCTTTTCTAATGAAATCATCAACCTTAAGAGGTAGCAAACCTCATATCAGAAACCTTCTTACTAAGGGTTTCAAAGAAATAGGCCCCCATATCACTCAAATCAGTACCAAGGGCCACAGAGACCAAACTACCAACAACCATCTAATTAGCTTGTCCCAATACCTACACCATTACAAATTGTCCTAGCTAACCTGAGGAGGAAAATGGTTCCTAGACAAAATAATATGGCTGAAGAAGTAAATGCATGGTGCTTTCCCTACAATAATGCACATATGCCCAAAGACTGCCCCAGAGGTAATTTATAGCAAAAGGTGGTAGAGCAAAGAAGAATGGAAGGCCAGGTTGCTTCATCTTCTTAATCTTTCTCGTACCAATTGCTTGGGGTTCAAAATGTAGAAATAGTAGCACAAATGTAGGGGATGTCTATTGAGCAGGAAGGAGAAACATCCCCAGAACATGCATTATTCTCATGGATTGAGGAGGAAGAATCAGTGTTTGTAAATGAAGCATCTACCTCCAAGAAGCCTCTAGTACAGTCAGATTATTACACCAAGTCAAAGAGGAGAATAGTGGATCCACCTGAATTCAATCTTGTTGAAATAACTAAGGGACCCTCAGTTCAACCCCCCTCTATACCTACACCAAGACAAGAGGTGTCAATGAAAACTCAGAATCAGGGAATCTCTAATCCAGTGATAGAGAAGACAAGGTATCCCTACTACCCTAAGGCATAATCATTAGGACCCATGAGTGTGGTTGAGAAGTTAAAGAAGGCTCTTGCTAATCTATTCATAATGGGATATGTTAGCCATTCCTAAACAGAAACTATTGCTACAAGAAGCTCTACAATCCCAAGGGGAGTCTAAATTTGCTAGCACTAAAGAAGGAGAAGATGATAGAAGAAGAGTTCATTTCAAGGGTCCCCAATCTCAAGGAACATCCGCTCTAGTGAATACTAGGGAAGAGGTGGGTAAGGATAAGCCAAATCCTTTTTATTTGACCGTAATAGTACGGAAGAAGTTGTTGAATAATTCCATGATAGATTTGGGTTCCAACACCACAGTCATTCCCAAGCAAATAGCAGACACCCTGAAGATAAAGTATGAAGCACTAGCCAAAGGAGTCATGTAGTTAGATGGAAATTATGTCCAAACCATAGGTATATTCAAACAACTCCGATTGTAGTTGTATACTTGCCCAAACATAACTGTCCTACAAGATGTAATCAATAATATCCCCCTGTTTTTTGTTTATGTCTATCTTGGGATTTCACTGTCAAGATTGGAGGGTATATGTCATTAGATTGGTGACATTTAATCTTAAAGACTAAATATGGTACAAAGATGAAGGTGTTATCTGAGCCTTTGTCTAAGGAACATATTACTGAGGAAACAATATCAAAGTTTGAATTAGCTAATGCTATGATCAATAGAGACAAGAGAGTCTTGGTAGAAGAGATATAAGAATGGACTACAGAGGATGGATGGGAAGAGGATGACAATTAAATATCATGTATAATGTAGGGTGATCCTTTTGGAAATTATGACTCTACTGGCTTGAAGACATATGTCATTTTTGATGAAGATCAAGAAATACCCAAGGTGATGAGTCAACCAAAAGAACATGAAGAGGATCATGAACAAGACTCCAAAATTTGGACACTAAATTTTGATGGAGCTACAAGAAAAAATGGTGCTGGAGTAGGCATTTGCCTTACTTTACAGAAAGGGGAAAAGGTTCTTAGAGCTCTCTGCTTCCATTTTTCCTGCAATAATAACTAAGTTGAATATGAATCCCTAGTACATGGCCTGATTCTTACCAAGAAGAAAGGGATAAAGAACCTAAGGGTATTGGGTGATTCAGAGTTGGTGGTAAAATAGATAAGGAGAACAACTATTGCAAAAAATTTAAGAATACAGTCATATCATCACCAAATATTAGACCTAATTGTAGATTTTGATGCCTTCAATATACAAGTCATACCAAGATCTTAGAATACTGAAGCAGACATGATGACTCAGATTGGATCTCAGTTTCACCCAACTAAAGACTTGCTAACCAATGAACAAATAGTCAAGGTTATCATCTTCCCTGCCATTCCTGATAGTGGAGATAATTAGTAAGTCTTCAATAGTGACCTTTAGATAATTTTATTCCTACAACAGTCTAGGGAATTTGCAGACCACTTACAGACTAAAATTGAAGAGGCATATGATGACCAAGTTATGCAGTTGAAATCAAATAAGCTCCCAAGAGGATTAATAACTTTGGAGAATCTTTTTGATGCTAATGATGCAATCCTAGACAAGAGGAATTTTGTGGCCAATAAATATGATTACTCAGAGATTGAGGTCAGTAATGAAAGAAAGCTGAAGGTAGGCAATGTCACTACAATGGAAGAAAGAGATAGACTGATATCTCTATGTAATAAATATGACAAGGTAATAGCATGGACCTATGAAGATCTTCATGGTTATAACAAAGATATAGTCCAACATACTATTGAGCTCACTAAAGTATCAAAACATGTACGTCAGAAATAGAGACCACTAAATCCTAATATTGAGTCTCTCATGGTGGAGGAACTCTAGAGGTTGTTAGAATCAAAGACAATTTTCCCAATTAAACACTCAACATGGGTGTCTAATCTAGTACCTGTGAGAAAGAAAAATGGTGAAATTAGGCTCTATGTAGATTTTAGAGACCTAAATAAAGGTTCATTAAAGGACCAATATCCACTCCCTTCAATGGAGTAGGTTTTACAGACTGTGGTTAGCGCTAAAAGTTTTTCCCTGTTGGATTTTTTTTAGGTTATAATCAAATTTGGTTGGTGAATGAAGACCAGTATAAGACTTCTTTCGCCACTAAGTGGTGTACCTTTACATATGGTAAGATGCCTTTTGGACTTTCAAATGCTAGAGCAACGTTTTAGCACACTATGGACATAGCGTTCAATGGTTTGATAAATAACATCATTCTGATTTATTTGGATGATTTAACTATATTCACAAAAATGACTAATGATCACTTTGATCATTTAGAGGCTATTTTCCAAAGATGTCAAAAATTTGGGATATCTCTAAACCCTACGAAGTGTGTGTAATGTCAGAAAATGTCCCCTTTGGGGCTTTTCCTTCAAGGTTTAGTTGCCAAGTCTTTAGTATGCATTTAGGACATCTTAGTTCATATTTTGGCATCTAGATGGAATGAGACCTAGGTTCCATGGAAAATTGGACCTAGGTGTACCCCTTGAGCTCTACCCTACCCAAAATATTGGGGTAGGACTTGGGGGCTCGCGCCCTAATACTACCCTATTTTGGGGCAACCCTAATTTATGGGTATCCGTTTATGACTGTTATTTGGTCCTTTTGCCAACACGATAAGTTTTAATTTTTAAAATCTTGGCAGAAGTGCTTATAGTTACATATACAAGCATGCTTAGGCATTCATTTAGAAACTAGATTCAATTAGATGATCATTGTGAACTCTAGGCATTCTCAAGGTAATTCAAGGCTTCTATTGTGTTGCAAGAACATACTTGTATGTTTTGTGTGTTGATATTTGCAAATTTGAGCATCAATTTCCTCATGGCATGAAGAGCCTCTTCCTCCATGAGAGCTTCACTACAAGGTGACATAATATTATGTTTTTATCATTGATTCCTTTGGTTTTTATATCTTCCTGACAAGGGCATGCACTCTTTGTCTGACAACGGTGTTTGGAGACTTAAGTGTCCTTCGGGGCTTGACTGAGGCAAGTCTCTAAACACCACAACCCCCAAACTAAGTCTTGTGATTGTAGGTTAAAAGTGTCAGATCTAGAAAAAAATGGAGTTGTAGGAAGGCTTGGTAGGCATTAGGGATTCAAGATTAGAAGAAAAGTCAGACACATGAGCACTTCCAGGACTTGGGTGCTCAATTTGGTGTCCTCTGCAGATAAATCTTGGGAAACAGAAGTTTTAGGACTGATCATTCTCATAAGGAGGTCTAGATTCCCTGAAAAAGAAGATACCTTAGACTTGGATGCCCACACGTTAGTCCCCAACTATTCCTCCTCAGAACCCCAAAAATAGGTATTCTATGATTTGGTATTTTACTCCTGTCTGCAAGATCTTTTTTTCCATCTTTCACCAATTTCTTGTCGTATTTGCATAATTAGGGTTTGAATGGTTAATTAGACATAAGAGAAGGAAAATTAATAATTAAATTCCCTAATCCAAGTTCCCCTACATCTGTAACTGACCTCTAGGGTATGATAATGCTCGTCACTTGACCCTAGATCCTTCAATGTTTAGTGGAGAGGTGAATTTAAACATCTAAAAACTAGAACATTAACAAAATCTAATTTCCCCCTAAACATTTTGGTGAACCCATATTTATGGACTTAAATTACAACTTGCTGAGTGTTTGTCTTAATATTTGGTGTAATTTCATTCATTCATATAGGCATTTACTTTATTGCATTGAGAAAATTTCAAAAAAATTGAAAAATTGGAAAAAATACAAAACAATTGCATTGTTGGGCTTACTAAATTGCATCAGTGCTTCCTAAATTTTGTTAATTCATGATTTTTGCATCAGATCTGATATAAACTATAGAAAAATAAAAAAATTCAAAATTTTTCCTTGCATTTTCATCATTTAATTGCTAGGGTTTTTTTGGAAATTTTGACAATTTTATATAACCTAGTAATTCCAAAATCTAGGGTTAGTACGAAAAATATTTTATCATATTTTTCTACTGATTTTAGAGGTTGATTCAAATTTTCATTTGTCTTTAGTCTTTCATTTTAGTGTCAATTTTCATTTACATTTAAAATATTTGCATTTTTACATAGAAAGTTTTAACAAAAACTAGCAATTTTGATGCATTTTCATTAAATTTGCATGGGCATTTTGCATGTTTAAGCTTGAAAATCATTTTGAGATCTAATATTATTTAATATCCATTATAAATCAGACTTCAACACATTACATAGAATTTTGTCCCAAGATCTCACACCTAGGGCTTCAAAAACAATGATTTTCACTAAATTTTGGCCTTATCGACTTTATAAACTTGCACCATAGGTGTGTTGTGAAAGGTATTTTGGAATTATTTTTCTATTATCAAGGTAATAATTTTCTACCCCTCATAGAGAGATTCAAAACACTCTTCTAACAGGCTCTTGTAGTGAAAATTTGGGAAGAAAAAAAAACTACACATTTTGACTATTTTTGCCCTATGGTTTGACCTAGTTTGCACGCCAAGCATGTTGTGATAAATTTTATGGATTGAGGTGACTAATATTATTTATATTATTTGTTGCGCCTCTGAAAATTCCTTACAACACCCATTTTTCTAGGTCTTGGAGTTGAAAAACCATGAAAAATAGCCTATTTTTGCTATATTTTCACTAGGGTTTGACCTTAAGTGGTACTAAAAGCATGTTGTGTTGGGTATTTTAGCACCAAGTGGCTATTATTACTGATATTATTTTATTTCCATCATCTTTTTCCTCACAACACCCTTTTCTATGCTCTCTTGCATTGAGTTTTAGTGAAAAAGTGCCCATTTTGACATATTTTCACTATATTTTGATTTGGCATTAACTTGAAATCGCATCAAGAGTGTGTTGAGAAGAATAGTATTGTTTTTTTGTACTAATATCAGACATATAATTTTCTTCCCTTGATCAAAATCCTTACAACATCTTTTTTTCATTAATTTGCATTGGAAACAGTACAAAAATCAAGCATTTAAGGTGGTTTTGGGGTATATCATTTTACACTTATCTTTGACATACTTTTGGAAAACTTTAAAATCTGATTTTACATCCATTTGGAGACAAATATCATGGATACTTCTTTGGAATAATTGTTTGCACATATCATAGACATTAACCATTTCTCTAAATTCACTGATAAACATCTTGAAGTCTTGGAACAAATAGCATACATTCATGATGTTGATCTCTCTATGTTCCCCACATATGAAATCCTTTGTCATATAGGTGACTTCAATAGCTTCACAACTCTCATGGGACTATCCCCTTCGATAGGATGATCTCACTAAATTCATGATCAATAATACATATACTAGTGATGATCTTAAAATGTCAGATGAAGCCTTGGATGATTTTATGGGAAATTCTACTATGGCACCTATTGATAAAGCATGTGATGAAAACTTTGGTTTACTTTATGATCCCTCTCCAAAGGTTATTCCTCCTCATGAGAACACATTGATACAAGAGGATGATTTCATTGACACATCTATTAACATCACATCATCAAGTCTTCATTCTAATGCTCACTCTGGCCAAGATGAAGCATTAGCAAATGAAGAGCCATCACCACTTTGCCATTCCAATGCTCTCCCTGGCCAAGAAGAAGCATTAGTGAATGAAGAACTCCCTTCAACAAAGAACATCCCATGGGTCGATAATGAGCTTTCATCTAACAACAATAAAAACTCTACCATAATGAATGAAACCTCTATGGATCATCCTAGCAACATTGTTCCTTTAGTTGATTATTCATATACATTATATTTTTCTAAGGAAGAGAATACCTTTAATTTCCCTCCTTTATTTGAATATTCAAGTCATTTGGACATCACTAAAGATGTAGCACTAGTGGATGAGAAGTCTCTCAAATTAAATCCCTCAAGGATGGATGTTGAAATCATTCAAAATAATTTGCTTCTCCCAGCACCTAAGAGGATAGCAAATATGTGCACTAATGAACTTCAACAAGAAAATATTCCACGTAACATTAAATCAAAGCAAGAAGCATTTAATAATGAACAAAAGAATAATGAAAAAAACTTGGCAATGGTACCCTACACACCTTTTCTCTCTAACATTTGTGATTGGAAAGAAGATGATTTGATTGTTGATGACTTCTAGCATGGGCCTCTCTACAGGTAAGTATCTCTAACCCTTTATTTATCTCATGATGTGCTTCCCTCGTGATGTGTTATATGTTGTTTATGCCTCCTAGGATGACCTCAGATTCTCTTGTAAGGTTCAGGATACCAAGAGACTGCCTCTATTGTGACCTTGTTCTGTGTATCATCATTATTCTATATTGCTTCTCTCTATGATTTCATTGTTGTGTTTTGTGTCATGTAGACATAGCATTGTAGTTGGTGACTTGGGGGTACACTCCTACATGACTATCCCTAAGACACTTGTTTTTCCTCTCTTATTTATTGTTTCCCTTCCTCTAGTGTTTCCACCTAGTGGGCGGATAATGACAAACATTGATACTGATGCGTACCTAGTGTTCCTTTCGAGAGCAATCAACAAATGGACTTAGTTCCTAATATGATGATAGGGTTGTATATCTTATCTGATGCTTGGCTAGTGGAATCACTTGTGCTTTTTGCGTAGTAAATTTGATGATGTTTCTATCGCATTTACAAACCTTAAAAATACTGCTACTCTATGCACCTTTGTTTGCCTTTGAATCTGGCCTTGGTGGTACTCGATTTAGAGAGCTTCGTGATATAGCCATACGGTTGTCCTCAAACTCTGAATTCATTGTATAACCTTGGTTCTTTGTGTGGTTAATCATATGCATTGATGATGTTGTTTATGATAATCTTGTAGCCACTAACATGTTTCTTGCAGGGAGGTGTTTGTGGGAACATTTGGTGAACACAAAAAAACATGTCACCTCCAGGGGGCATGGGCTTTGTGAAAGTTGATGTTCCCTTGTGTGTTTTCTTCCTACCTTAATGTGTTTGATATCGATAACTGATATCAACTAGCTTAAGGGGGGCATATATAAGGTAAGCTATCTATTATAGATGTTAGCAATGTGCTTGTCCTCAGGTACAGTCTAAAGACTTGTTCGATGAGTGCATCCTGCATCCTAAGTTTGTTTGCAATCAATCAATCAATCATGTAAGCCCTTTGTAGAGGTAGAATATCACGTATATCCTTTTTATCTTAAGCCCTCTATGGAGGCAGGGATGGTGTATTTCTCAGAGAATATTGCATCATCTTGTCATTTTCAAAAGTTCTTTGTGGAGGTGGGGAGTGGTTCTATGACTAACTCAACCCTTAAGCATGTTTTTGGTGATTGTTGTGGTGAAGCACAATCATCGGTGTCTTCATGTAATGTGCTTGAGATGGTGTTCGAGCTAGAAATAGGTACACTCCATCGTTTGCCTGCTGTGTTTTCTCCATGTTTTCAAGTGTCTGTGTTTTGGTATGCTTGTTTTGTGTGGCATGTTTGTTGCCCCATATGCAGTCTAAAGACTTGCTCGATGAGTGCATCCTGCATTTTGGGAGGTTTTCCGTGTCTTGCATGTGTGCTGCCCCATATATAGTCTAAAGACTTGCTCGATGAGTGCATCCTGTATTA
The DNA here is from genome assembly GCA_027924645.1 of Cunninghamia lanceolata. Classification (NCBI taxonomy): domain Eukaryota; kingdom Viridiplantae; phylum Streptophyta; class Pinopsida; order Cupressales; family Cupressaceae; genus Cunninghamia; species Cunninghamia lanceolata. The sequence continues at coordinate 2,332,280 of BSBN01001660.1, read as the reverse complement.
TGGGAGGTTTGTTTAATTTCCAATAGTTGCATTTGCATTATATATATATGATAAAAAGAAAAGAAAAGATATCATTTATGTCTTCCATGAATTAATGTGTCTTCTATACATTGACTGTCTTCCTCGTGTTCTACGTGACTGTAACTATCTTCTCTGTGTTTTGCATGCATGTTATTGTCTTCTATGTGATTGGTGTGTCTTCTCCATGCTTGATGTGTTTGTTGTGTTTGTGACCTTACTTTAATGCATGTATTGGCCTCATGTTTATACATACATTAAAGTGCGGGCTAAATGTAACATCAAAAAATGTCCCCTTGGGGGTTTTTCCCTCATAAGGTTTAGTTCTCGGGTCTTTAGTATGCATTTAGGACATCTTAGTTGATATTTTGGCATCCCGATGGAATGAGACCTAGGTTCCATGGCAAATTGGACCTAGGTGGACCCCTTGCACTGTACCCTACCCAAAATAGGGGAGGACTTGGGTGCTCGTGCCCTAGTCCTACCCTATTTTGGGGTAGCCCTAATTTCTGGGTGTCAGTTTATGACTGTTATTTGGTCCTTTTGTTGACACAGTAAGTTTTGATTTTTAAAATCTTGGCAGGAGTGCTTTTAGTTGCATATATAAGCATGCTTAGGCATTCATTTAAAAACTAGTTTCAATTAGATGATCATTGTGAACTCTAGGCATTCTCAAGGTGATTCAAGGCTTCTATTGTGTTGCAAAAGCAGACTTGTATGTTTTGTGTGTTGATATTTGTAGATTTGAGCATCAATTTCCTCATGGCATGAAGAGCCTCTTCCTCCATGAGAGCTTCACTACAAGGTGACATAATTTTGTGTTTTATCATTGATTCCTTTGGTATTTAACTCTTGTCTACAAGAGCTTTTTTTCTGTCTTTTGTCAATTTGTTGTTGTATTTGCATAATTAGGGTTTTAATGGTTAATTGGACATAAGAGAAGGAAAATTAATAATTAAATTCCCTAATCCAAGTTTCCCTACATCTACAAGTGACCTAGGGTATGATAGTGCTCGCCACTCGACCCTAGATCCTTCAATATTTAGTGGAGAGGCAGATTTTAACATCTAATGACTAGAACATTAACAAAATCCAATTTTCCCCTAAACCGTGTGTGTTTGGAGTACCTCAAGGAAAGTTACTAGGACACATAGTTTCTAAAGATGGAATCTCTACTAACCTAGATAGAGTGAAGGAAATCATGGATTTATCTCTACCTATCAACAAGAAGGTAGTACAATCCAAATTGGAGAATACTAACTTTGTCAGTAGGTTTATATCTAATTTTGTAGGATTGATTAGACCTATTACTCTGATGTTGAAAAGGGATTTGAATTTTAAGTCGATAGTTGAAGGTAGATAGGCTTTTAAAATTTTTATAAAGAAGGTAATCTCTACTGGCCCAGTACTTCATAATCCAAACCATTCTAAGGGCTTCATAATGTATGTGTATGGTGGAGAATACAATATAGCATTTGTCTTAACCCAAAACATGCTATTGCTTTCTTTTCTAGAACATTGAGGGAATATGAGTCTAGGTACAATTTTGTTCAAAAGAAAGCATATGCCATAGTTAAAGGACTGAAAAAGTTTAGACACTTAGTGACAGGAAATAAAATTTTGATATTGGTAGCCCATTCAAGTGTCATATAATACATCATGGAAGGGGAAATCACTAAGAAAAGAGCCAACTGGATAACTAAGATTCTAGAATATGATGTGGAAGTAAATCTTTATGAATGCTTTGTTGATGCTAGCAAAGATGATTGTTGGATAGAGGCAATGGAAGAATAATTAGATTAGATTCAGAAGAATTAGACATGGGAATTGGTTCCTAGACCAACCAATAAGAATGTGATCGGAACTAAGTGGGTGTTTCGGAACAAGCTGAATGAGGAAGGTAAAGTTGTGAGGAACAAAGCAAGATTGGTGTGTAAAGGATATTTAGAAGTTGAAGGAATTGACTTGAGAAAAACTATACTCTAGTACCTAGGATGGAGGCAATCGAAATGTTTCTTGCTCTTTCTGCTCACAAGAACATTAAGGTTTATCAAATGGATGTCAATTCAACATTTTTGAATGGTGATTTAGAGGAGGAAGTCTACATTGAGAAACCAGATGGTTTTTAGATATCAGAAGATTTAGACATTGTGTGCAGACTCAAAAAGGTCTTGTATGGTTTCACGCAAGCACCTAGAGCTTGGTATGCTAGGTTGGATAAGTACTTACTTTAGAAGGGCTTCAAGAAAGGTACTATAGATAGCAATCTTTACATCAAGGAAGAAGGAGATATAATATTGATAGTTGAAGTATATGTTGATGACATCATATTTGGTGGAGATGATGATATGTGTAAGAGGTTTGTAGATGAGATGCAAAAAGAGTTTGATATGTCTATGATTGGTGAGATGTCTTTCTTCCTTGGACTTCAAATCGCTCAGTTACATGATGGTATCTTTATTTCTTAGGATAAGTATGTTAGAGAGATGTTGAAGAAGTTTGGTATGGAGGATTCAAAACCATTGCATACTCCCATGGTCACTAGATGTCACTTGAGCAAGGATGATGAGTCTTTGGAGGTTGAGCAGACTTCCTATATATCTATGATTGGAGGATTGTTGTACATGATTGCTTCTAGACCTAATATCATGCATGTAGTATGTGTGGTTACCATATATAAATCTAATCTGATGAAAACACATGAGACGGTAGTGAAAAAAATATTTAGATACTGGAAGGGAACTCTAAATTATGGCTTATGGTATCCAAGAGGTAATGACTTTGATCTGAGTGCCTACAATGAAATTGATTGGGTTGGTTGTGTTGATGATAGAAGAAGTGAAAGTGGTGGTGCTTTCATTTTAGGAAGCAGATTGGATTCATGGTAGAGAAAGAAGAAAGATTCAATGTCCTTATCAACTACAGAGGTAGATTATATTGCAATAGCATCCTATTGTACACAAGTGTTGTGGATGAAGCAAACCCTAAAGGATATCAAGGTATTGTATGATGATCCTATTCCTATTTTTTGTGATAATACAGCTACTATCAATATTTCCAAGAATCTAGTGATGCATTTTGGAACCAAGCATATAGCGATCAGGTATAATTTTTTGAGAGAGAAGGTTACAGATAAGGAAATGAGGTTGTAATATGTTCTAACAAAGGATCAAATTGCAGATATTTTTACAAAGGCTCTTTCAAAGGACACTTTTGAGGATTTCCAGTAGAGGTTAAGGGTAATTTGCCCTCCTTCTTACTAGATGCATGATGGTGCATCTATCTAGGGGAGCGGTTCATGTTATATCTTTTTCCTAGACTGATGGTGGCTACCTCTCAGGGGGAGTAGGTAGTGGTTGCTAATGATAGGGGGAGTTTGTTTGTTGCAAGAAGAAGTTATGCCCTAAGGGAGAAGAAGTTGCCCTTTGTCCTTGATCTCAAAGGGGGAGAATGCGCAAGTATTTGTTGCCATCAATACCAAAGGGGGAGCGTTTTACACATATGGTTCCTAAGGTTGTCATTGATGTCAACACTATCACAAGGTTTTTATTGATGTCAATATTATCATGTATGTGTGATGATGTCATGTCCTATCCAGTAGAGAAGTTATAGTTCATGGTTGGATATCATGTTAAATATAATGTGGTCACTAAAGTACTTGGTTGGATGTCATGCCTCAGTCAATGTAGAGTTGAGTATGAAGTCATAATAAGATGGGAATTAGAAGCATCAATAAAACATATTAAGATGGGAATCAAAAGCATTAAGAAGATACATTAATTTGGGAATTAGAAGCACTAAGTTGATCAGATGTGTTGCTGATGTTGGGGAGATGTTACTAATGGTCTAAAGCATATTGTATGCTTTCTCTTGTTGTTCTTAAGAATGTTGATACAAAGAAGGTTTGGCCTCTAGATGTTGATGAAAGTTCTTACTAGAGAAGGACTGTTTTGAAGATTATCAGAGAGATTGCTCCTCCTTTTCATGCTTTTGATGTTGTATCTCTATGGAGTGGAATATAGCCTAATATAGTGTTGAAACATGTATGTTCCAAGTTTCATTATGTTTGGACCAACGAAAGAATGTTTTGCAGTTGACAGTTTGGAGATAGTGTTGTTCCTAAAGAAGGTATCCACAATACTGCAATGTTTGGCTCCACATTCCTCCACATTTGAAGATATGGTCATGTGGTTTAGAACTTAAGTTTGGTACGATGTAAAGATGCTAAATCCAAAGTTTCAGTCCATTTGTCTCTCCACAATGAAATTTATTAACATAGAGTTTTGGTCTGTGCTCTGGGATAATCAATTGATGATGAAGACTGTTTAGAATGCTCCACATTTCTCCACAGTCATAGATATGGCTATACAGTTTTGAGGACATGTTCACATAAGGGTATGAGTGCATCCATATGAGTTTTAGGTGTGTTGGAGGTCCGCAAGCTTAGCTTCTTAATGATAGTGTGTTCCAAATGGCCGTTTGATCTTAATATGCATGTTTTAAGGTATGCAGCATAATGTATTTGTTGTGTGGAGTTAGAGGTGTATTTGAAGGTGTTGTATGAGTCATGAAGACTCATATGGAAGAATTTCATGAATATCTTTCATGTTTCTAGTACTACACAAGGTTTTCAAGTGGTGATGACCGTTATACTTCATATTTCATGTTTTCCTACTTAAGGTCATTCTATTTCAAATGAGCAATGTGTGTGGAGGTGATTCCTTGAAGAATAATGATATGAAGGATGTTTAGGACTAGACTAAGTATGAATTGGGGTTTGCCAAGTGCATGGTTTCTTCTGGTGTAGTTTGTTGTTCATGATAGGGCTTACCTTATGCAAGTTTCATGTTGTGTAATCTTTGGCTGACATGTAAAATGTAATATTCTTCTTGTATTGGACAACCTATAACGAAATCAATGTTACTTCATGTATATATTGTAAACTTAGTTGGTCTAGGTAACAAATGATTGTGAAGATGAACATATGAGTTTGTGAAGAGTAGAATATGAAAATCAAATGCATTGTGATGTCTGACTGAAGGAGAAAGAGCAAAAGTGTTAGAGGCTATCCTAATTCATCTTGAAGACATTTTTGTGATTGCAGGGAAGTGTAGAGAGTGCCTAACTAATCCTTTAATCATCAGAAGAAAGTATGAATATGCATAATTGCAATCATCAAAGATGTGAGCTTCAATGTCAGTTTGTGAACAGTAGAAGGACTATCAGGCTATAATCTTTCTTGAGTTCATTGTTAGTTCAGGGAGAAGTTCCTTCCTTAGGTTGTAGCCCTAAAACAAATTTAGTAGGGAGTTGTAGCTTCCTTTGGAGAGACCCTAAATCAATGTTTTCAAGTAGTAGTAGCTTCCTTGGGTTGTAGACCCAAAACAAAGTCAGCATGGAGTAGTAGCTTCCATGGGTTGTAGTCCTAAAACAAAGTTATTATTTTGAGCTTCATATATTGTGAGTTAATCATCACCCTGGTTTTTGCCATCTTGAGTTTTCCACATATATCTAATTATGTTATGTGTTGATGTGCATTGTGTTGATCTTTCATGTTTATGTTAATGTTGTAATGTGTAGAGTTCTACTAAACTCTACATGTTTATAAATATTTCTTAAGTCAGCTAAAGTTCAATAGTGGGGAGTAATATAATGTTAGAGCCTCGGGACCTACCATGTGGCATAACTGCGAGAATTTGAAAGCTCACGAAAGAAATTTTTCTCTCAAGGAGCGCATAGGCACCATGTGTCTCAACGTTGGGATGTTGGCCTAAAGAAAAAGAACTTATCGATGGTCTTTTAAGATCATTTCCAAGAGTGACAAGTTTCACCAATGTATGCAGTTCAATGACCACAATAGGATGAAGCAGAACCTACCAAGTGTCAGTACCGCAGGTGTTTGGAAGGTCTTTTTGGAAATGCCCATGTAGAGGACATCGATACCATCTGTTCTTTTTACAGAAGTCACGAAACTTGCCACGAGTCCATGGTGATGTTAGGGTGGGTTCTTCATTTTGAAGAGTTAAATGTTGCTAAGTCTACTATGTGGGACAAGATACTATTAAAGATTACAGAGCTCATGGAGAGTGCCAAGTGTCGGTACTATAGACATTTGAAGAGAGTTTTGGAAAAGTCTTTCTGTAAGGAGTGTGCAGCTACCAGGTATCCCATTTTGGAGCTTTGAAGAGACCCATGGAAGTTGCCATCTATCCTGATGGTTTTGCAAGATGAAACCCTACCTGAAAGACCATCTATTGGCCAAAGTTATGGCATTTCACTCAGGAAGAAGGTAGGAGAATTTGTGGGGGTACATAATTAGTTGCAATGGCATCAACAAACTAAAGTTGAAGATTCTGCAAAGATAGTGGGCATGTGGGTCAAGAGGATGATCACAACAGTTAACTGGACTAGCAAGTTGTGAGGTAGTTAAGATCCTAACAGCCCCAGAGAGGTTTTGAGCTTCATCGTTACAATATAAATAGAGGAGTCTAGTTGGAAGGATAGATATACATACAGAGATAAAAAAAATTGAAGTCATCAGAGAGTTTTGGATACTGGATCTGAAATATTTTTTTTGCCTTAATAAGTGCCTCTTAGAGAGACTGAATATTGTAGATCTATGGATTTTTTCCTTATGTGCTATATTCTCTTGATTATTACTGAAAGGAGAGTGTTGTTATGTGCATTTTAAATGTCTTTCTGAATCTTGTTCTTTACTTTTGTAGTTTTCCTTTGATGAATCAGGTATAATATTCTGCTATGGTTAATCATGCCTATGCTCTTTAACTTCATCAGAAATCTTATAAGTTGAATCACTATGCTATTGATCTAGGTCTTAACATAAATCCGGTGCATCACCTTAGCAGATTAGAATATTTCATTTGTAATCTAGTGTTTTCTTTCATTTACAACAAACCCCATAGAGAAGAGCTAGCTTCTTTAAAATTTGGAGGTTATCTTAAGGGTTAGGTCCTACACTCTTAAGGTTTCTCATTGTTGGTGATAAACAACAAATTTTAACATCAATAGTTTTTGGCATGTCTTGTGGGACCTTTTCTAAGTTCTTGATTAAAATCATATAAGCCAGTCTCCTTCAAGAAGCCAAAGTTGTGGACCAATTACAAGAGCGAGAGCTACTGCTAATCTGAGACTTTTATTACCACCACTGATAACTACTCCAAGAAGAAGGGCTAACCAACAAAATATCCCAATGGTACAAATGGGTACTCAAGTTCCTCCTTTAAATTATGCCAACTGGAATAATTGTAGCCCACTCATACTTCCAACACCTCCAAATACATGGGACACAATTCCTACAAATGCCTTGAAGGCATTACCCAAGTTCTCAGGAGAGGATTTCAAGACCCTAGCTGAACACCTACAAGATGTGGCTGATGTATGTATATTACTCTATGTTATAGAAAAAATATTGCCATGAGGCTATTAGCTGCACCTTTCTAAGGGAGAGCCCTTGATTGGTACTGATCTTTATAAGCTAACTCTATTAGAACTTGGGATCAACTGGGAGATGAATTTTTGGAAATATTTAGTGGAAAAGGAGAGAGATCTTCTCTCTTATAGCAACTAATCACCATAAAGAGAGCTCCCCAAGAAGCCATTACTAATTTCAACATTAGATTTTAGAAGACTTGTCAAAAGATTCTAGTTGCTACAAGACCCCCTACAGGTATGGCAATTTTTTTTCTATATTAAGGCTTTTAGCTTTAATATTTTAGTCATGAGTGAGTCCTTAGGACCTAACAGACCCTACCTAAAGCACATGAATTAGTTGTTAGGGCTAAGAATAGTCTCATAGATGCTGGGAAGTTACCTCCAAGACCTCCCATGCCCATGTTTCCTGAATTATCAATCCCTATTATAGAAGAGGCCCCTGTGCTTCATTATCTCTTATTTCTATGCATACTTTTCCTACACCCTAGAGACCTGTTGTCCTAGCACCCTCTGTTCCCCCATTTGAAATGGATGATGTTAAGAGTATTCTTATAACCTTTTCTAATGAAATCATCAACCTCATGAGGCAACAAACCTCATATCAAAAACCTCCTTACTAAGGGTTTCAAGGAAATAGGCCCCATATCAGACAAATTAGTACCAAGGGCCATAGAGACCAAACTACCAATAGGCATCTAATTGGCTTGTCCCTATACCTACACCATTACAAACTATCCCAGCTAACCCGGGGAAGGAAATGGTTCTTGGACAAAATAATATGGCTAAAGAGGTAAATGTATGGTTCTTTCCTTTCAATAATGCACATATGCCAAAGACTGCCCTAGAGGTAATTTACAGTAGGAGGTGGTAGAGCAAAGAAGAATGGAAGGCCAAGTTGCCTCATCTTCTGAATCTTTCCCATACCAATCACCTAGGGTTTAAAATGTAGAAATAGTAGCACAAATGCAAGGGATGTCTATTGACTAGGAAGGAGAAATAGTCCTAGAACATGCATTATTCTCATGGATTGAGGAGGAAAAACTAGTGTTTGTAAATGAAGCATCTACCTCCAAGAATCCTCTATTACAATCAAATTATTACACTAGGTCAAAGAGGAGACTAGTGGATCCACCTAAAGTCAATCTTGTTGAAATAACTAAGGGGCCCTCAGCTCAAAACCCCTATATACCTACACCAAGACAAGAGGTGTCAATGACAACTCAAAATCAAGGAATCTCTAATCCATTGGTAGAGAAGACAAGGTATCCCTACTACCCTAAGGCACAATCATTAGGACCCATGAATGTGGCTGAGCAGTTAAAGAAGGCTTCTCCTAATGTATCCTTATGGGATATGTTAGCCATTCCTGAACATAAACTATTGTTACAAGAAGCTCTACAATCCCAAGGGGAGCCTAAAGCTACCAACACTAAAGAAGGAGAAGTTGATAGAAGAAGAGTTTGTTGGAATTAGACCAGACAACTGAGAGAGGGGGTGAATCAATTGTCACACAAAATAAACTTTTTTTGCTTTTAACCTTGTTTATTAACTTACTATCAGATTAATGATGTAAACATTAAAGCATATATCAACAACATATGAGAAGAAACATAAGCAACACAATTGACAACCAGATTTTGATGTGGAAACCTAGTTAAGGGATAAACCATGGTAGAGGTTAACCCACAACGATTTTGTACCCGATTAAAAGTACTTTAGAAAAATAGAAGGCACATGCCTTTAGGTGCACTGCCCAGAGCTCACTGCTCAAAAGAGAGGCTCACTGTCTACAAAATTTATTTAGAACAAAATGAATGAACTGAGAAATAGCATCTACTTCATGCTTGGTTCAGTTTCATTAAATGCTCACAAAACTTTTTCTTTGCCCCAAATTCTTCTTCACTGACTTTTCACTCTATACTGCTCTCGCTTCTTTTCTTATATTCTCTTCTTCTGATCCTTTATTTAGATTTAATTCATTTTGTTCAAGGATGATTTTCCACAACTCATCAACAAGTATTTATACACTTCATCAACCTTGGAATGAACATCAAGGTCAGCACTACAAACATATGACTTAATGCGAATCACTAAGCTATCAGTCAATCATAACTGGGACTCGCATCTTCCTTGATCAACATGCCACACTTCAAGGAATTGCTCTTAGATCATGCACAACATGCTTGAATCATTCGGTCGGCCAAGACTAGGAAGAGCAGCAACACCAAGAAGAAGATCTTCATTGACAAGCTCAAACTTCAATGTGTACCTCCAACATAGTAGTCACATGTTATAGAGACTTCCACAAGCACATTGAATTCAACAAAAACATCTGCACTCATCCAAATTATCTAAATCACTTGTATCTTCCTCCGAAACCTCAAGAATACTATCTGCCATGAATGTTACATTAGAAAGATTGCTTGTGGACCTCCAAACCATGAACCACTTGAATGGATGATACACACTAGCTTCCCAAACATGCCTCTAGATCCACAAATCATAATTTTACATTACCAGAGCAATCCAGACCTCTTTCCTATCACTCTGTCTTTCCTAAATAATGTAGGAACTGATTTTACTCAGATAGCTATAACTTCTTTAGATCTTAATGCAAACCTTTCAAATATTAATTGGATATTCTTTAGACAAACCTCTACAAAGCCATATGGTTCGCATATATTGATCTCCATTAATTTTCTCAATATCCTCAACAATCCTTTCTTCTAAACAGGAAACAAATTAGGATATAGTTGACACCAATGACAACATGAATATGTTGACATCAATGACAACACTGCTTAAGCACATATTTGCAACAATCTCCCCCTTTGTCATTGATGGAAACGTATGATGTGAAAAATTGAATTCAACCATCAAGACAAGAATTTCTCCCCCTTTCTCTTCTCACTTCTACAAATACTTTGTTCACTGCTCCCCCTTTCGTCATCAACTAGTTTTTCACATGAACTTCTCTACCCCTTTGACATCAATGGCAAAGGACACATATTTGCAATCTTTTCTCCCCCTTTTTATTTTAGACTGATCTTTAAATTTGCATACTAACTACTCCTCTTGAGTAGTACTACTTCTCCTTAACATCAATCTAGATCACAAGATATGACTATGAATTCCACTAGACTGATGCACCTTAGTGCATCGTAGTTCTGATCAGGAGGGGTAATAACCCCTAACTTCTCTCTGAGATACTTAAAAGTATCCTTGGGAAGATGCTTAGTGAAGATAGCTATAATCTGATCTTTTGAAGACACAAGCTCCAACTTGACTTCATTCTCATTTAACTTCTCTTAAGAAATGAAACTTGATGGATATATGCTTTGTCTTTGAATGCAACACTAAATTATTTGAGATTATTGCATTTGAATTATCACAGAAGATTGTGACTGGCTCCTCAAACACAATTCTAATATCTTTCAACATTTGCTTCATCCATAGAACTTGAGTACAATTATTTGTTGCTGCTATATACTCTGCTTCTACAGTAGACAGATATATTGCCTCTTGCTTTTTGCTCATCCAAGAGACCAATATTCTTCCTAGGAAGAATGCACCACCACTAGTACTTTTTATGTCATCTACATCTCCTGCCCAATCAACATATGTATATGCATGAAGAGTGAAGTCATTATCCTTTAGATACCACAATCCATAATCAATTTGCCCCTTAAGATATCTAAAAATTCTTTTGATTGCCACAACATGAGATTCCTCTGGATCAGTTTGAAATCTAACAACAAGTCCAACTACATTCATGATGTCGGGTCTAGTTTGAGTTAGATAGAGAAATCCTCCAATCATTGATCTATAACTCTTCTGATTTGCCTTGGGGGAGTCATCATCTTTGCTTAACTTACATCTGGTTAGCATAGGTGTACCTACTGTATTTGAATCTTCCATTCCAAACTTCTTTAGTGATTCTTTCACATACTTGGACTAAGATATAAAGATACCTTTATCTGACTGAACAATTTGCAAACCTAGGAAGAAATTTATCTCACCAACCATTAACATCTCAAATTCACTTTTCATCTGATCAGCAAATGCTTTGCACATACATTCATTTCCACCAAAAATGATATCATCAACAAAGACCTCAAAAATTAGGATGTCCTCATGATTAATCTTAAAGTAAAGATTACTATCAGTGGTACCTTTGCTAAATCCTAGTTTAAGAAAATGCTTGTCCAATCTTGCATACTAGGCTCTTGGGGCTTGCTTGAATCCATACAATGCTTTTCTTAGTCTGCAGACCATATCTCTCTGATAAGACAACTGAAATCCTTCAGGTTGCTCAATGTAAACCTCTTCCTCCAATTCTCCATTCAGGAATGCTGACTTGACATCCATCTAATAAACTTTAAAATCTCTAAAGGTAGCAAATGCAAAAAATAATCTGACTGCTTCTATTCTTGCCACCAGAGCAAAAGTTTCTTTAAAATCAATTCCATCCACTTGCGAATAGCCTTTGCATACCAACCTTGCTTTGTTTCTTACAACATCACCATCTTCATTTAGTTTACTTCAGAAGACCCATTTGGTTCCAATCACATTTTTGTCTTCAGGTCTAGGAACAAGATCCCAAGTGTGATTCTTTTCAATTTGCATCAATTTTTCTTCCATTGCGTTTACCCTATTTTCATCATTGCAGGTTTCACCTATTGATTTAGGTTCAATTTTTGAAATCAAAAAAATTTCCTCTTGGTCTTTAGAATTTTTTCTCCTAGTTTGAACACCTTTACTCTTATCTCCTATGATCTGATCTTCAGGATGATTTAGCCCTACATACCTAGGGGTTTGGGGAATTGCTTGAACTTCTATTTCTTGAGCATGTTCCTCAACATCTGTACTATTTTCTTGAGTTCTTGGAGTTTTCAGATCAATCTAAATTTGAGTCAGAGTTTGAACTAACCTTCCTTGACTTTGACTTTCATCTTGATCATCTAAATCATATCTGCAGAACCTAGAATGTCCTTCCTTGCTCTCATCAACTCTAACATTAGCACTTTCAACAATCTTTTTCAACCTCTTGTTAAAGCACCGGTAAGCCTTACCTTGAGTAGAGTACCCCAAAAATATCCCCTTATCACTTCTTGTATCAAACTTGTCTAAATCCTCATCTCTTTTGATATAGCATTTACTACCAAAAACTCTGAAATATCTCATAGTAGGAGGATGACCAAACCATAGTTCATAAGGGGTCTTACCAGAATTGCCTTTGATCTACACCCAGTTAAGAGTGTAGACAACAATACTTACAAGTTCTCTCTAATAAACTTGAGGAATATTTGTTTCCATCATCATGGTCTAGTTCTTTCTTTCCTCAACTCCATTTTGTTGGGGAGTCCTAGGAGAAGATAACTATCTTTTTATGCCATGATTTTTATAGAAAGCATCAAACTCATCAAAACTAAATTCTCTACGTCTGTCAAATCTTAGACATTTCAATTTTTCACCAATCTCATTTTTTACCATCACTTTGAACACCTTAAACTTGTCAAGAGCTTTTGATTTTTCTTTTAGGAAAGTTACCCACATCATCCTGGAGTAATCATCAATTAGCAACATGAAATATCTATCTCTTTGCACACTCCTAATTCTAGCAAGACCACATAGATCAGTATGTACAAGTTCCAATCATCCACTTGAAGCTTGTTCCTTACTTTTAAATGAAATTTTGTTTTATATCCCCAATTGACATTCTCTATAGGTGCTATTAGGTTTCACAAGTTTTGGAAGATCTCTTACAGCCTGAGTGGTACTTATTTTGACAATGTTATCAAAATTCACATGACACATCCTTCTATGCCATAACCAAATTTGATCTATCTGAGAAATCAAATAAATTTTTCCAAAACTACTTAAATGAAAAATGTTACCTCTAGTTTGAGTACCAGATGCAATTTCAGTTCCAGAGCTCTACAAGATTTTGCATTTTCCATCCTTGAATCAAAGATCATAACCTTTGTCAACCAACTGTCCAACAGAAAGAAGATTATCTTTCAGTCCTTCCACATACAGAATATCATTGGTGTTATTCTTACCATCAAAAGAGATAGATCTTCTGCCATAGATTCTACTAGTTGAGTTGTCTCCAAATTTCACAAGCCCTCGTTCATAATTTTCAAAATTGACAAACTTACTCTTGTCTCTAATCCTATGATGAGAACATCCACTATCAATCACCCATTCATCTTTCTCAATAACATGAGAAGCCAAGGCACTTTCCATAGATTCAGTAGACACCGGATCTTCTTCTTTGATAGAAATTAACACCCAATCATTTTCAAAGGAACCTCCATGATCAAATTCATCATCTGTGACTCCTTCTTCTGCAGCTTCTCAGACATAGTGACATTTCTTCTAATTTTTGTATCTGTTAGGGTTTGGTTTTGAAAACCTCTCCAGACATCTTGAGGCAAAATGACCAATCTTATTGCAAGTAAAACATTTGAGTGGCAATTTTCCTTCATACTTACTGGATCCTCTTGGCAATCTTTTGACAAGAAGAGCTTCAAGATCTATAGTTTCAATTTCAACATTTTCAAGATCCTTCCTTGTCTTCAAAAATATGTTTGATCTTGCAGAAGAGCTTTCACCTGGATCATATCTTTGTTTTCCATATATACTGGCCTTAAATGTAGATTCAGACTTGGGAAGAGAATCACCAAACTCACTTAATTCAAAAGCTAAAATTTTGCCAACCAGTTGATCTCTTGTAACTTTTGAGATAATCCTGATCTTCTCTATACCAGCAACCTTATGTTTGTATCAATTAGGTAAAGATCTGAGCACTTTTGATACAATATCTAATTCTTCCAAAGTTCCACTAGCACACATGATACCACACTCAAGTTCATTTATCTTTTGCATATAGATTGTGATGTTTTCATCTTCACTCATTCTCAGATTTCAAATTTTCCTCTCAAACTTTGCAGCTTGGCACATTTGACAAATTCACCGCCTTCATACAAATTCTCCAACTTTTTGTAGATTTCATGATCAGTTTTTAGTCCAAAGACATTTGTCATTTTTTAATCAGTCACGACACTCAATAAGGCTTCTTTAGCTCAAAGGTTATTTTCAACATCTTTGAGTTCATCTAGAGTTTAAGGACATTTCTCTAGAGGTTTATACTCAACACTGGTTATCACCCAATAGGCATCACCCATGCATTACAAATGGAACTCCATGCGATTCTTCCAAAAAGAATAAGTTGTTCCATCAAATCTTAGACTATCCTTTTTGTAGGTCGACATCCTAGATCTCCTCAAGCGGTCAAGCTTTTATAAGAGGATCTAGCTCTAATACCAATTGTTTGAATTAGACCGGACAACTGAGAGTGGGGGGGTGAATCAGTTGTCACACAAAATAAACTTTTTCTTCTTTTAACCTTCTTTATCAAGTTACTTTTAGATTAATAATGTAAACATTAAAGCATAGATCAACAACATATGAGCAGAAACATAAGCAACACACTTGACACCGAGATTTTGACATGGAAACCTAGTTAAGGGAAAAACCACGGTGGGGGTTAACCCACAAAGATTTTGTACCCTTTTAAAAGTACTTTATAAAAATAGAAGGCACATGGCTTTGGGCGTACTTCCCAAAGCTCACTGCTGAAAAGAGAGGTTCACTGCCTATAGAATTTATTTAGAACAAAAAGAATTAACTAAGAAATAACATCTACTTCATCTCTGGTTGAGTTTCATTGAATTCTCACAAAACTTCTGCTTTGCCCCAAATTCTTCTTCACTAACTTTTTACTCTATACTGCTCTTACTCCTTTTCTTCTGTGCTCTGCTTTTGATCCTTTATTAGGATTTAATTCATTTTTCTCAAGGATGATTTTCCACAACTCATCAACAAGTTGTTATACACTTCATCAACCTTGGAATGAACATCAAGGTCAACACTATAAACATCTTACTTAATGTGAATCACTAAGCTGTCAGCCAATCATAACTAGGACTCAAATCTTCCTTGATTAACATGCCACACTTCAAAGAATTTCTCTTAGATCATCCACAACACGCTTGAATCATTCGGTCAGCCAAGACTAGGAAGAGAAGCAACACCAAGAAGAAAATATTCATTGATAAGCTCAAACTTCAATGTAGATGTCCAACATAGCAGTCACCTAATCCAGAGACTTCCACAAGCACATTGAATTCAATAAAAACATCTACACTCATCCAAATTATCTGAATCACTTGCATCTTCCTCTAGAACCTCAAGAACACTATCTACCATGATTGTCACATTAGAAAGATTGCTTACGGACATCCAAACCACAAACCACTTGAATGGATGATACACACTAACTTCCCAAACATGCCTCTAGATCCGTAGATCATAATTTTACATTATTGGAGAAATCCAAACCTGTTTCCTGTCACTCTGTCTCTCCTAAATAATGCAGGAACCAATTTTACTCAAATAGCTATAACTTCTTCAGATCTTAATGTGAACCTCTAAAATATTAACTAGAACTTCTTTCGACAAACCTCTACAAAGCCATATGGTTTGCATATATTGATCTCCATTAATTTTCTCAATATCATCAACAGTCTAGTTTTCTAAATAGGTAGTAAATTAGGATACAGTTGACACCAATGACAATAGGAATATGTTGACATCAATGACAACATTGCTTAAGCACATATTTGCAACAGTGTTCATTTCAAGGAACCCCAATCTCAAGGAACATCCACTCTGGTGAATACCAAGGAAGAGGTGGGTAAGGCTAAGCCCAATCCTTTTTATTTGACCCTAATAGTAGGGAAGAAGTTGTTACATAATTCCATGATAGATTCAGGTGCCAGCACCATAGTCATGCTGAAGCAAATAGCAGATGCCCTAAAGATAAAGTATGAACCACTAGCCAAAGGAGTCATGTAGTTAGATGGAAAGCCATTCTAGACCATAGACATAATCAAACAACTCCTATTGCAGTTGTATAATTTACCAAACATAATTGTCCTGCAAGATGTAGTAATCATTGATATCCCCCTATTTTTGGTTTATGTCTATCTAGGGATTTGATTGTCAAGATTGGAGGGTATATGTCATTAGATTTGTCACATTTAATCTTAAGGACTAAATATGGTAGAAAGATGAAGGTGTTGTTTGATCCTTTGTCTAAGGAACATATTACTGAGGAACCGATATAAAATTTTGAAGCATTTCATGCTATGATCAATAGAGACTAAAAAGTCTTGGTAGAAAAGTTAGGAGAATAGACTATAGGGGATTGATGGGAAGAGGATGATAATTACATATCATGTATAATGTAGGGTGATCCTTTTAGAAATTATCACTCTACTGGCTTGCGTACATATGTAATTTTTTATGAAGATCAAGAGATACCCAAGGTGATGAGTCAACCAAAAGAAGATGAAGAGGATCATGAACAAGACTCTAAAATTTGGACACTAAAATTTGATGGAGCTAGAAGAAAAAATGGTGTTGGAGTAGGCATTTGCATTACTTCACCAAAAGGAGAAAAGGTTCTTAGAGCTCTCTACTTCCATTTTTCCTGCACTAATAATGAAGCTAAATATGAATCCCTAGTACATGGTCTGATTCTTGCCAAGAAGAAAGGGATAAAGAACCTAAGATTATTGGGTGATTTAGAGTTGGTGGTAAAATAGATAAGGGGAACAAATGTTGCAAAAAATGTAAGAATGAGGTCATATCATCACTGAATATTAGACCTAATTGAATATTTTGATGCCTTCAATATACAAGTCATACCAAGATCTCAGAATACTAAAGTAGACAGGATGGCTTAGATTAGATCTCAGTTTGACCCAACTAAGGACTTGCTAACCAATGAACAAACATTCAAGGTTATCATCTTCCCTGCCATTCTTGATAATGGAGATAATTAGGAAGTCTTTGATAGTGACCTTCAGATCCTTTTATTCCTACAACAGTCTAGGGAATTTACAGACTAGTTACAACCTAAAATTGAAGAGGCATATGGTGACCAAGTTATGCAATTGAAATAAAATAAGATTCCAAGAGGATTAATAACTTTGGAGAATCTTCTTGATCCTAATGATGCAAGCCTAGACAAGAGGAAGTTTGTGGCCAATAAAGATGATTACTTAGAGATTGAGGTCAGTAATGGAAGAAAGATGAATGTAGGCAACATCACTACAATGGAAGAAACAGATAGACTGATATCTCTATGTAATAAATATGACAAGGTAATAGCATGGACCTATGAAGATCTTCATGGTTATAATAGAGATATGGCCTAGCATACTATTGAGCTCACTAAAGGATCAAAACATGTATGTCAGAAATAGAGACCAGTAAATCTTAAGATTGAGTCTCTCATGGTGGATGAACTCCAGAAGTTGTTAGAATCAAAGATAATTTTCCAAATTAAACACTCAACATGGGTGTCTAATCTAGTACCTGTGAGAAATAAAAATGGAGAAATTAGGTTGTGTGTAGATTTCAGAGACCTAAATAAAGCTTCATTAAAGGACCACTATCAACTCCCTTCAATGGAGCAGATTTTACAGACTGTGGCTAGCACTAAAAGGTTTTCCCTACTGGATAGTTTTTTAGGTTATAATCAAATCTGGTTGGTAAATTAAGACCAATATAAGACTTCTTTCACCACTAAGTGGGGTATGTTTGCATATGGTAAGATGCCTTTTAGACTTTCAAATGCTAGAGCAACTTTTTAGTGCACTATGGACATAGCATTCAATGGCTTGATAAATAAGATCATTCTAATTTATTTGGATTATTAGCCTATATTCACCAAAATGCCTAATGATTACTTTGATCATTTAGAGGCTATTTTCCAAAGATGTCAAGAATTTGGTAGATCTCTAAACCCTAAGAAGTGTGTGTTTGGAGTACCCCAAGGAAAGTTACTAGTACATCTCTATTGACCCAGACAGACTTAAGGTAATCATGAATTTATCTCTACCTATCAACAAGAAGATAGTACAATCTAAACTGGTGAAGACTAACTTTGTCAGTAGGTTTATATCTAAATTTGTAGGATTGATTAGACCTATTACTTTGATGTTGAAAAAGGATTTGAATTTTGAGTGGATAGCTAAAGGTAGATAGGCTTTTGAAAATTTTATAGAGAAGGTAATCTCTACTACCCCAGTACTATGTAATACAGACTTTTCTAAGGGTTTCATAATGTATGTGTATGGTGGAGAATATAGTATAGTAGTTGTCTTAACCCAAATGGATCAAGAAGAGGAAGGAGAACATCGTATTGCTTTCTTTTCTAGAACATTGAGGGAATATGAATCTAGGTACAATTTTGTTGAAAAGAAAGCATATGCCATAGTTAAAAGGACTAAAAAAGTTCAGACACTTAGTGATGGGAAATAAAATTTTGATATTGGTAACCCATGCAAGTGTCATAGAATACATTATGGAAGGGGAAATCACTGAGAAAAGATCCAATCGGATAACTAAGATTCTAGAATATGATGTGGAAGTAAAGCCTACTAAACTAGTAAGGGGAAGAGGACTCTACCAGTACATTGCTCAAGATTTAGAAGTGTCAACAATAAATGAAGAGGAAGAAGAGATTGTACTAAAAGTACAAGAAAATGATCTAGATTTTTGGTTTAGTGACATGATACAATTCATGCAAATTGGTCAACTCCCTAGGACTCTCTCCCCTAAACAGATAAGATACTATAGGCAACAAGGATCTAATTTCATCTTGATTGATCATGTTCTTTTTAGAAAGAATTTTGATTGAATCCCACTCAGGTGTGGGGAAAAAGTTGAGGCTCAAAGGATATTGTATGAATTGCATCATGGGACATCAGGAGGACATTTTTCTATGAAGACTAGTGCCATTAAGATTACTCAAGCAGGGTACTATTGGCCTTCAATATTTTTTGATTGCCATAAAATGGTCAAGGAAGGTCAGGAATGTCAATTCTATTTTGGTAAAAAGAAGAATGCGTCTCTTCCTTTGAGTCCAATTATTGTAGATGAACCTTTTGGTCAGTGGGGATTGGATATCATAGGAATGATTAATCTAGTTTCAAGCTCAGGACACAAGTGGATCCTTACTACAACAGACCATTTTACTATGTGGAGTGAAGCTATCCCATTGAAAGAAGCCACTTAGAAGGTTATTATAGATGTTATTGAAGGAATAACTACTAGGTTTGGACCCCCGTGCACTATTATATCTGATAATGCTAAGGCATTCTTAGGATCAAGATTATCATTTGTTGCTTTGAAAAATAACATCTATTTGAAGACTTCATCTAATTATTATCCACAAGGGAATGGTCTAGTAGAGTCGACAAATAAGAATTTGACTAGGCTCAT
Source organism: Cunninghamia lanceolata (assembly GCA_027924645.1). NCBI lineage: Eukaryota > Viridiplantae > Streptophyta > Pinopsida > Cupressales > Cupressaceae > Cunninghamia > Cunninghamia lanceolata. The sequence goes on along the minus strand of BSBN01001660.1, from coordinate 2,312,450 downwards.
AAAAAGAATGGGAACAGATCATCAAAGGGAATGGCATAAGAACCTCAATGCAGCATTATGGGCTAATAGAATTATGCTAAAATAAGTAATTAAAGTGTCTCCTTATGAATTTGTGTATGGAAAAAGTGTAGTATTGTCATTGTCAATAGAAATTCCCACCTTACAGTTAATCAAACAGATGGAAATTGAAGAAAATGGCCAGATACATGTGAGGCTTGTAGAATTATTGGATTTGGAAGAGAAGAGAGAACTAGCCCACGAGTCTCTAATGAATCATCAATAAACTATGAAGAGTTCTTTTGATCAAAAGACTTCAGAGATAGATTTTGGCATTGGTTCTTGTGTTTTAAAGTGGGATGAAAGAGCCTCAAAACCAAGACATCATGGCAAGTTTGATTCACTATTGTCGGGACCCTTTAAGATCACTGCTTGTAAGTAATGCAATGTGTATGAATTGGAGACTATGGAGGGAGAACCATTAGACATTCCTTTCAATGGGATCTTCCTCAAACATTTCACATAAGGATAATCATGCTCCCTATACTATAGTTAGCTTAGTTTCCCTTCTGTGTGTTTTCTTTTATTGTTTTCCCACTTCTTTTAAATAAGTGTTCATTTGAATACATGTCCATGACTAGGCTCTCTAAGATCTTCTAAGTGTCTTTTCCAATGATATCATTGATAAAGACTCAGAAATCTAGGTTGATGGCCAATGATTTTGAAGTGTAAGACATTAATGATAGGTCATCATGAGATTTGTTATATATTTAAAGGATCTCACTAACCATCTTTTGGGTGCATCTTCCAGAGTCATTAATATGAAATAATGGCCCCATAAATGTGGTCTCATTAATTCTTGCTATTGGAGCTAAGAATTTTAAAGAAGAGATCTATTCTTTATAGTTGCATTGTTGCGATAGAATTCATTGAAAATACTTATCCTCCTCAACTTCTTGAGAAGGCATATACCTTAAGCAGAGAATTATCAAGATGGACGAGGGAGGACAATCCTCAAAGGGTAACAAGCAAAAGGGTTTGTTCAAATTGCCAGAAAAGTGGAAGAAGACCAAGCCATATGTTGCAGCTAAGGCACAGCATAGGGTTAATATACCAAGAACCAGAGTCCTTGAAAAGGGTAAGGTCATGGACCCTTCTCAAGTTAAAGACTTTGCAGATGGTATTTTTGATCCAAGAATTTCTAAGAATTTGAAAACCCTAAGAGAAGGGGCACATGTGAGACTCATTCTCCAAGCAAAATAGGGGAAAAATGAATCTTTTGGTATGAGGATTTAGAGTTCTAATCTAGCCCAGTTCATGGTCCCATTGGTACATTCATACCCTGAGCTAGTTCAATTATGTGCAATTAACTATGACACCTCTACCAGGACAATCCAGAACAAGAATGTTAATGCTCATATCAATGCAAAGGCCATCTGCGACATGCTGGGGTTAACATATGACTCCACTCCCAGCTTCTATGATATACCCAAAATGCAAAGTGTTTGGCAAAAGGTGGAGACCAAACAATATTTCTTGAACTTAGACATTCATTTAGATGAGGATAATGTCAAGATGTCATCCATTCCCCTTGCTCATCATTTATTGACCATGGACATGCAAGATGCATGTTCAATGTTGGCTTTCATTTTTGGTCAGGATGAAGAAACCAATGTAGATGATTGGCAATTTTGGGTCATTTTTTGCATGAAGAAAGTATCATGGTAGAAGGAATACAAGTTTGATTTTGTGGAGCACATTGCTCATTTGATGCATGATCAATTAGCTAATTTTATGAATACACAGGGTTTTAGGTATTCTTCCTACCTTTTCCATTTGATTTTATATCAAAAGTACCAGACATTTTTGCCATATATGCATCTGGAGATATATGACCTAGAAATTGACCCTTAAAGAGTAATCCCTATGTCTACATGGACACATATCTTGTCTAAAACCTCTAATCCCTACAAGTTTGTTGATTATTTTGTGGCTCTCCTAGTTAAGTAATTAGAAAGGAGAGAGATAAAAGACAGGATGACTGATATGATCAAGGGGGCTATAATAAACTCATGGGTCCCTTGTGATTTTTTTAGGGCAATTATACCATGATCGTGGTTCACAGTTTTGTGGCAGAAGATTTTATGTTTCCAAAGGTTTTGACAGCTAGGGTATTGGCCTTAGAATTGACCCACCAATTATCTATAATTGACATTAAATTCAAAGCAAAAAAGAGGAAAAATGCTTTGTATGATGTTCCTTGGAGTAGGTGTGGCATTTTAGTAGTAAGAAGAGAATCAGAGTATATGTTGCAGAAAAAGCTAGCAAACTATGGACTGGTGATGATTCAAGATAAGTGGAAGTACGATCCCAATGGCTTCATGGCTTCCTAGCTCCATCATAGTAAGGTATATACTACTTTCACTCATGAGAGCTAACCATTCTTCGAACAAAGGAAGTCACCACAAACTTACACTCTTGAACTCTATGTGGAAATAAGTGATATACCTAGTGAACCACCTAAGAAATGGTAGACTTTTTATACTCCAATCAAGGGGTTTGATCCAAAAATAAAGATGACTCATGGTTTGAAACATACTCTAATTAAGAAAGATTGGAGCAATGACAAAATATCTATATACTGGAAGTATAGACGGGAAATTACTTAGCCTGAGAGGACCTTTGGGTAGGTTGAGATAGATGAAACATGGGAGAAGTTGTGGGATGACAATCATATGACTCTAGTATCAAGCCCGAATACAAGCAATATCTAAAGAACTGAGAAGCCAGAGGAATAAATGACTGAACAAGACCCTAAGTCAACCACTTGGCCACAATCTCTCACTATTATTGAACAACAAAAAGCTTTGCAATAGTCACCTCATTAGGGCCAAACAGCTTTGGTATCTAGGGCCCTTAGAGTGGCAGTTTCACAAATAATTGGACTTTTAGAATCATTAACTTCCTCACACCCAGAAGACCCATAGGAGATAGAGGAGGAAATTACAAGTATACTTATAAGGAGGAAGAGAAAACTTTTTTTATACAAAGAAGATGACGAAGAAGAAGTTGTGAATGTTGGGCAGATGTAGAATCTGAAGTTTATAGTAGCCCCTCAGGTAAGTCTCCCTCAACCCTCTTTTGTTGCTCAATCTTCTTCTACCTTAGGAGTAGCTAGTCATATGCCCCAGGTTTCCATGTCTCCTGATTCTTCAAATATTCCATTACAATATTTTTCACCTATATCTAGTGCTACAACATTTGCCACCACCCAAACATTGCATTTTCTAGTCATTTCCCCATTAGTGCCTAGGGGACCCATGCAATTACAAGACCCAAGTCAACAAATGATGACCATTCCTTATGATCTACCTCAAGGTTTCCCCTCTGCAGGTGGCCTAATTACCTCCCCCCTATTTTTCAAAGCTAATCTAAGGCTGCTAGAAAAGAAGGAGAATCAAGGAGAGAAAAGAAAAGAGTTAAGGAGGTTTAAACCCCTGCTGTCCCACACATGAAGTCCCTTTTTGATCCTATTCAACAATCTTTAACTATTGCACATATGAACCCAAATGTAGTGAAACCTCTTGAAGAAATGTGGCTAGAAGACTATACAATGAGTGTCGTGGCAATTGACTTGACTCAGTTCAGGCCACAATATAAAGTAGGATTAATGAATGGAACGTTAGTGGTAGTGACCACAGACTATCTTAAGGTTTCTAAGAGGTTACAGAAGGCAGATGTGACTCTACCTCAAACAAAAGCCACAGTCAGCCAACTCCATGCAAAAATCAAGGCCAAAGACCTAGAGATTGATAGATTGAGCAAGGATATTAAGGCTACAATATCAAAGGAGGTCTTCCAAGGTTCATAGTAAAAAGTAACTAAATCATAGTCTCAATTGTCTCAGGTTAAAACTGTAATGGATTTACTAGAACAAGAAAATATTCTTTTGGAGAAGAAATATAATGATTAAATTGAAGAAGTTGCCCAATTGCAACAGAATCTTAAAGCTAAGAACAACCAAAATATTGTTTTATAGACCCAAAGATTGGCTGAACAAGAAAAGGTAAAGCAATTGAATTTGGAGCTTGCTCAGTAGCCACAGAATGCTTAGGGTATTGGTGATGGTAAAGGAGCTTTACATTTCTTCACGGCAAAGAATTTCTAATGATATGTCTCAGCTTAAGCCAACTCTCAAATTTCTTTTGAATGCACATTAATTATGTGAGAAGGTAGAGTCTTTAGTTAAGGAAGTTTTATGTTTAGTTTTAATTAAATTTTTAGATTTCTAATTGTTGCTCGAAAGGTTTTATGATGCTCCTGATGAGGTCTTGTAGGTAGCTGGAATAAGTGATAGAATGATAGCTGTAGAGAATGTAAATGATATTTTAAGTTGTAACAAAGCTACTCTTAAGTGTAAATCTTTGCTGAATTTGTTAAAAAGAGTTAAAGGGATGAAGGGACACATTGAAAACTTGGTCCAATTAGGACTCCCCTCACCATTCCCAGATAGCAGCACAGTCTTAATGGAAGACCAGATAAAAGCTCTACTACTAGTAAAGCAAAATGACCAAATAGTTTTTTGGACCCTCACTGAATCATCTAGTGTCGCTAAGGTGGAATTGGTGCTGCTCCCAGTCACGTAGTTGGAATTTCAATTACATGCTATGGTCTAGAGTTTGCAGAACTTCTCTCATAAAGAGATTATTGAATTAGATCTTACTTTTCAGGCCCTTCAGAAGAGAAAATGCTTGACAGATACAAAATGGTCTAATTATTAGGCCACTTTACAAAAGCTTTAAAATTCTCAGTTGGATGTAAAATTTTGGGTTTGATTGCTCCTTTTTGCAGAGTTTTTGGGTTCTTTCTATTCAGGCATAGAGTCCCTTTTTGGTCACCAAGAACTGTAGAGTTCTAATAAACTCTACATGTTTATAAATATTTCTTAAGTCAGCTAAAGTTCAATAGTCGAGAGTAATATAATGCTAGAGCCTTGGGACCTACCACATGGTATAATCATGGGCATTTGAAATCTCACAAAAGAAAGTTTTCTCTCAAGGAGCGTATAGCCGCCACGTGTCTCAACATTGGGTCACTGGGCCAAAAAAAATAAAGTATTGATGGTGTTTTAAGATCCTTGTGGAGAGTGACACGTATCCCCACCATATTCAATTCAATGACCACAATAGGATGAAGCAGAACCTATCAAGTTTTAGCGCCATGGGAGTTTGGAAGGTCTTTTTGGAAATACCCTTGAAGAGGAGTGTAGGGATTCCATCTGTCCTTTTTTTAGAAGTTGCAGAGCTTGCCACATGTTTATGGTGACGTTAGGGTGGAGTCTTCGTTTTGAAGAGGTAAATGTCACGAAGTTTGTCATGTGGGACTTGATACTATTAAAGATTACAGAGCTCGTGGAGAGCACCAAGTGTCAGTACCACAAACATTTAAAGAGTGTTTTGGAAAAGTCTTTTTGTAGGGAGTGTGTAGCTGCCACATATCCCATTTTGGAGCTTTGAAGAGACCCACAGAAGTTTCCATCTGTGCTGATGGTTTTGCAAGATGAAACCCTACCTGAAAGACCATCTATTGGCTGGAGTTATGGCATTTGACTCAAGAAGAAGGCCAGAGAATTTTTGGACGTGCAGAATTAGTTGCAACGACATCAACAAACTAAAGTTGAAGATTCTGCAAAGATAATGGGCATGTGGGTTGACATGATGATCACAGTAGTTAATTGGACTTGCAGGTTGTGAGGTGGTTAAGATACTAATATCCCTAGAGAGGTTTTGAACTTCATCGTTACAATACAAATAGAGGACTCTAGCTAAAAGGATAGATATACATACAGAGATAAAAGAAATAGAAGTCATAAGAGAGTTTTGGATACTGTATCTGAAAGATATTTTTTTCCTTAATAAGTACCTCTCGGGGAGATTGAATATTGTAGATCTATGCATTTTTGCCTTATGTACTATATTCTCTTGATTATTAATGAAAGGAGGGTGTTGTTCTATGCATTTTAAATGCCTTTCTGAATCTTGTTCTTTACTTTTTGTAGTTTTCCTTTGATGAATTAGGTATAATATTCTACTATGGTTAATTATGCTTGATGATATTCAACTTTATCATAAATCTTATAAGTTGAATCATTGTGCTATTGATCTAGGTCTTAACATAAATCTGGTGCATTGCCTTAGTAGATTAGAATATTTCATTTGTAATCTTGTGTTTTCTTCCCTTTACAACAAACCCCATAGAGAAGAGCTAGCTTCTTTAAAATCTGGAGGTTATCTTAAGGGTTAGGTCCTACACTCTTAAGGTTTCCCATTGTTGGTGATAAACTATAAATTTTAACATCAACATAATGATTAAGTTTTAATCTGCTCTAGAGGATTTGAAGTTTGTTTAGATATTGATTGATCTACCTCTTAATAACCTTGTGTGTTCAATAAGAAATGTGTTAGGGATTGACATCGCTCTAAATTTTTATTAGTACTAATTGAAAAATTAATAATAAATAACATATTTAATAAAAATACCCAAAATACATCTATGCACTAGACATTTGAGTTAATGATCTAATTTAAAGAAGTCATGAAATTGTTTTACTTATAGTAGAAGTTATACGATATGGAATAATGCTACTCAATAGAAAATAGCAAAAATGTAAATTGATTGAAAAATAAAAGTAAAAATTATAGAAATAATTCCTTGATTTTTAAAGTACAACATGAATCTTCATAGAAAATTCCATAAAATACTAGTTTACATCATCCTTGAATTCATGACTATTTGTTCTCTATATTTGATACAAATTGAAAAAGCTAAAAAAATGTTTATTTTGAGCATCCCACTTAAGCCAAAAAGTAGACATACTATTGTTGCATCACTCATTACTTTTAAAAAAAATTGAATACTTGTGTCAATGACCCATGTGCCCAATGGATAGCATGTTTCCTAGTTCCTTTTCCTTTTTAGAGTGAAAGAAACCCCATGAGTCACCCAAATTGTAGTGATTTTCACTACAATACCAATATTATCTTTCATTGTTGATATGACGCTCAATCTAGCTCATGTATTAGGTAAATCCCTTGCCTTAGTAAATTTTTGTAGTTTTGTTGGCATGTGCTAATTAGATAAATAAGTTTTTAAGATCTAGGTAGTGCCCATCATTTGATTGCACCAAGTAATATTAATCTAACAATACATAAGGATTTAAGCTATAACAAATAAAGGTTTCTAATCCAAGCTCTACCATTGGTCCATGTTACCTAGTGTTTTTGTCATCAAAACTATGTATTTTTAATAATGATGGGCCCACCTTTTTGTACTTGTATATTTTGGCCAAGGTTCCTTAATAGGCTCCATATTATATACTCCCAAGGTTATACAATAAATGGGGATACAAATCTTCGTCAAAATATTTTCATCCATTAGATCTTGCCATGTAACATATCATCCAATGACCAATGAGAAATATGGCAATCCATCTACCATTTTCAATGGTGATAGAGTTTTGAAACCATTTTTGATGCCTATGGCATCGTTAAAGTATTTTAATGCATTCTACTTATAGGAACATATTTGGCAAGATTTATTTTATTACATTCAAATTTTTGTTTCTAATGGGAAGAATTCAAATCATATCAACCACTTCTCCAAAACTATCCATTACTTAATATCCATGTACTTAGTGATGACATATGTAGAGCTAAAAGTTGAGATTCACAATTTGGTACCTTCCATTAATCTTAAGGGTACTTGAACTAGTGACAAGGGTATTCATGATCATTTCCCTTCTCAATTCCATCCTTTCTTTCCACTTAACTTGTAGTTGGATGCTTCGTAATGTTAGTTTATACTTTTGAAGCTCATATTTTGGGGGTAGTTTTATACTGTGGGATAAGTATTTTGGTCTAAATAGAGGTCTACACAAAATTATGCCATTTAGATTCTACCTTTTATAGATAAGTTGTTGAGTCTTATGTATGAAATATTTTCTTGATTATTTTGTAGTTGACTTTAGACAAACCTTTATGTAACTATCTAGATATATTGACATTACTTTAAATGTGGATAACTAATATTATCTGAACCATTAATATAAGAGGCTTCTACTCTAGAAGTTTTGTTTATTTTTTCAACGAAATAAGTTATCGAACATATACTTGTGTTGTGTCAACTTTGGTTTTATTTAATATTATTTTACATGAGTTGCACTGCTCTAGTAGGTTAAAAAATGATGGTTATTTAGTGTGAGCCTTTTTCTTTCTATTATCTATTTCTACTCTCTTCTCTCTTTCCTTGTTTTAAAATATGCTTAAGTTCAAGGTCCATATGGAACTAAAATTTTGACCGTATATATAACTCACATATTTGTTCTGTGTTTGTGAGGCTTTCTATGCTCAGTGGCATTGTGTGGTGTATTTATGGTGAAAGGACATTTGGGTCATTAGTAGGCTCATAATATCATTATTAATATAGGAAAAGATAATAAAACACAATAGTGTCAACATAAGAGGCTAGTAAAATATTAATATGTACACCATCATTATGGGAGAGATCACAATGTGAAAGACCACCATAAATATCCATACAATATACATGGATGAATGATAATCCTGAAACACACCATTATGTAACATAAATATTCCTATGACTAGAAGATAAGCTACTTGAATATGTACAATAACCCTAGAGAAAAATATATCAACAAAGCACAAAGGAATACAAGGAATTTTAAATCAAAATATGTAATTTAGAAGAGTACAAATCTAAAAACCCTAATGTTTTGGTATAAACCCTAGAGAAAAGATAGGTTTTTTTTTATTCATCAGGTTCACCAAAATCTAAAAGAAAATAAACTTTCCTTATGGTTAGAATAGGCTAATCCAATGAAATGTACACACATAAGCACTAGTAACCTTGAGTAATTAATTATGAAGTTGAATTGACTTGAATATTCAGATAGTAACTAAAATGTGAAAAGTAAATAGAAAATAAGTGATTTAGATAAATAACCAATGAATGCCTAGAGATTAATGAAGACTTGAATCTAATAAACCTCAAGAATAGGAATATCAAATGACAAACTCATAATCACCTTGGTATTATAATTTTTTCTTTACTCTATGTATGAATGATTCTAATGATTTAAGAATAACACATGATCACTAATTTTCCCTACATGTGCAAACTCATCCTATCTATTATGCTAATCTTTTTCTTTGACTTGCCCAGTCACCTTTGATTTCTTTTCTATTTTCCCAAGTTATTTGTGGATTTGGTAGTATATAACATGATGTTACAAGTTTTTGATTAGATAAGTGACAAAACAAGGGTGCCGAGCCCTAATACAAAACCAAGCCCAGATGGTAGGACAACAGAGCACAAACAGTACTCAGTCAGCATAGAAAAAAGACCAGCAGCACAGGCATGGCAGCCCTGCTATAAAACAAAAATTAAACATAGGATCTACACTATAGATCCTGAGCTAATAAGTCTCACTCCCTGAACCCGAGGACGCAAAGCTGCAACAAAATTGGGGAGACCTTTCTTTTTTCTCTAGACCATAGTCCAAGAGTCAACCAAATCCAAATCCTTTGAATGGGATGAGAGGGGAACCTCACCCAACTCCTCAACCAGGGAGGTCTCACTAAAAGAGGGAACAACAACACCCCTAGCCGCAAATGACCCACCAGAAATAACAATAGTCCCTACCACAGACAGCACACCAGGTGGCACACTAGCAACAATAGCAACCCCTACCTTAGACGACACACCAATAATAAATGGCATACCAATAGACGGTACACCAATAGAAGCAACAACCCTAGACACGGGAGACACATCAACAGCAGAAAGGTAAAAGCAACAGGAGCGGTAGAAAGCTCCAACTCCATAGAAGAACCATCCCCATTAGACGAACAGTCCTCCGGTGTAGCACTGATTGTCAGGTGATCCAAAAGAACATCCTCCCACCAAGTAGCAACCCCCCTGCGCTGCAAGAGAGGACATCCAGAGGCTAAATGACTGGTAGCAAAACACCTTCTGCATCGAAAAGGAATACCCTCATAATCCACAAGTTGTTTCCAAGGCCTATCCCCTACCATCAAGACCACATCCCCATGAAGGGGTTTAGAAATGTAAATCTCCACAAGGATGTGTGCAACTGTGGAATGCCCCATGAAGGAGGTTGTGGAATCAACCTTGAGGAAGTAGCCAATAGCATTACCAATGCTCTCATAACAAGTATCCTCCCAGAATTGGAGTGGGAGATTTGGGAGATGGACCCAAATAGGTCTGATATTGAGTGGCTCAGTTAGTGGATTGAAGGAGAGAGTCCAGGGTTTGATGGAGAGGGAATGCTCCCCCCACAATCAAACCTTGCCATCAAGCACTAAGTCTCGTTGCTCCAAAGAAGCAAATGTCACAATTAAAAAATCCTCTTGCAGAGGGAAACAACTCAATCTTACCTTCAACTAGAGGTTTCCAAGACTCCATCACCTAATTGTGGAGATTTGGCAAAGAGGGCCAGAGTCCATTAAATCTATAGATCACACCAGTATTTTGATAAAAAACTTCATTTTTAGTGACCTCAGGTCCACACACCACCACCAAGGACTCTTGGGCACAAGGGATAGGCTGAGAACCGAGCTGAAGAGAGCGAGCTTGAGAGCCAGAACCAGTCATTGTGGCAGAGAAAGATTTCTTTGGGCCCTCAGGAGCTTGAATCTCCACAGTAGGCCCGCCAACAGTACCAATCCTAGCACTCAAATCTAAGATATTAATTGAATCCTTGAGGGTCTGAACCCCAGCACCTGCTATCTCAGAGGAAATACTTTGCCCTACCTCTGCAGTCACCCGACCACCATGAGACCCCAGGGCGCCCTTCATCCAAACTGCATCAAGAGCAGGGCACGACCCATCCAGTAGTGGAGCCGTAGCCAAATGGCCATTAGCACACAGCAGAACTCCTTCCTGCTTTGCACCCATTTCAAAAATTTTAAAGGTATTGTTTGTTCTATAATAATTGTTGAGGACAATATATTATGTTACAAGTTCTCAATTAGTCACAAATAATTAAATTCTTCTAGACAAACCTTTGAGAATTAAAGAATGATTGGAAAAAACACTCTTTGATTAATGAAAAAACTTCTAGAATAATTATGTAGTGCTAGATTTCTTTTAGAGCACCAATTTATCTATATAAATGTGAATTGATTTCTTGATTTATCAGTGATTAGAATGAATGCATTGAATGCCTTTAAATATAAGGACATAGCAACATAACATGTAAATTTGTATTTAGTTGAAAGTAGGTAAGAAGGTTAAAGGTGGGGATTTGGTCTAACTTGATTTTAAATATTGAAATTCGGTAGATAAAATTGCTAGATCTCAGTGGATGATCTGTGCATGAAAATAAGTGCGAGCATATGAGTGATAAACAAGTGGAAAAGATAGATGTATAAGAGTGTGTAAATATAAGAATGGTGATGGGTAGTACGTACATAGAAATATGTGTAATGAGGTCGGTTGAGGATGAGGGACTTAACTTTTATATAAGATTACATTATTTATTAATATGTATATGGATCAAAACACTTTCCTCAAAAATAAACACAAATCTAAATAAAAAATAGCAAAAATATAAAAATTTCACCATTGCAAATATATAATGATGATAGTACATAACAATCATATAGATTTACAATAGACAACTAATCATTTTTTTCCAATAATAAAACATTGTCAAATATTTGGATAACTAGGTTATAGTTTCCAATATAAAAATTGAAATAACTAATTGCTTCCTAAGCCCTTCTTAATATAATTGCCTTTAGTAGTACAAAGAAGACATTGAGGAGGCTAGGCTAAAATCTTTAGCCAGTGTCATTCTATTCTTTTTTTCTCACAAGAAAGGCAATAACCAATTCTACTTGATCGCGAAGATACTCCTCAAACTTAGCAGTTGCTCTTCTAGCAATTCTTGAAAAGAATTCATTTGTCAATCGCTCAGATCCCAAATGAGTGTCCACAATATTCTCAAACATTGCTCTGTACTGATTCCCTACACTTTTCCCAAACATCTCCTCTTCCCCTCTTTTCACATGTGTACTTGAATGCAACGGAAATCCTTCCAACACCCTCACACTTTTTATCTTGAATGATCCCTCTTTCTTCACTATGCTGTCCACCTCTTCTGAATTTGAGGCGAACCAGGGCATGTTGAAGGATTCCCATTTCTCCTTTGTAATGATACCCTGCCCTTGCAAGTATCCATATCATATCAGATTGTTAATTTTCATTCATATACTTTCTTTAAACAACAAGAACAAGAAGGATACGTGTTATATATACCTCATTGACGAGCTCCTCAAATGCATATTCTAAGTGGCGAGAAATGTCTCCAAACGTTCCTTGCTCTTCCATTATATGGGAACCTGCCTTACGACCCACCTGAAGTGTGAACATGCATCCTCCACCAACTATCTCTTCTGCCCGGGCACTTAAAAATGCTGTGATGTCTGAGTCGAACTGTTTGAGATAAGCAGCTCCTACTGCCTCCTCACAATCACTCGATATGTACACACGAGAAGAGTTCTTTTGTTGAACGCTCTCAGGCACCTGAAATTATTTCAGGTCATATCACTCCTTACTACGACGTCTTCATTAAAATCTTCTTTTGAATCTTCTTTTGTTTTTCTAATGTATTATAGAGTGTGACTTTACTCTGATATATATTTTACTATTGTTTTTAATATTTTAAAGTGTGATTGAAAACTTTGATGATAGATTACTGAGTCTAGAGCATTGTGTGTTTCCAAAAACATACTATCTCATCAACAAACTGTTTGTTACCCGTGAAAGATAATGGAGACTGAAAGAAGAGTGACAGAAATGCAAGCTTTTCCTAGGGAAGACACGTTTGAAATATGATCCACACACAGCTGCTGCAAAGTAAGATCTTGTCGCCACTGGCTTCTTCCTACTATCTGCATCTCCATGATCTTGACATTGTGGAGGTAACATTCGAAAAAGTAAGTTGAAATCATTAGATGGTAGATCATTGAAGTAAACTTGAAATTCTGGCACATCTCCTTCCTCAAGTGAGGATTGCACAGCTTTAACAATGGTGTCTGCTACCAGAAGAGTATTCCACCCAGTGCCACACCCTAAATCCGCTATCCTAACTATGCCTCCCCCATTCAACTTTAATCTCAAATTCTCGTATATGCCACGCTCAAGAATTGGCTTCGCAGCTTCGACCATCATTAACTGTACCACTTAAGCTTTTAAATATTAGTTTCGTATAATAACGTAATAAAGAGACTACAAACATATAAGTAGCATACATCTAAAAATGAAAACATATCTTATAAAAAAAATTGAGCACTCTCTGGAAAATTCTTAAAACCCATTTAAAAAAAATGGATGGCTTCTCTGATACTAAGCGTAATAGTACCTGAACTGAAGAATTCTTAGCATAACTAGAATCTCCATGTCCACCCTTCATGCCAAGCACACTCTCCAGAACCCTTCTGTTAGATTGATTTTGAGTTTCAGATTTCACCACCTCCATTGATATTGCTCGCTTCAATATTGAGATTAGTGCACACTGACTTGCTCCAGTGATCGCCTATGCCTCTCCAAATCTAACAGAAACTATATTTTTAAATGCTAATAGGTGGCGACGTCATCATTACCGGTTGCTTCGGTCAGGATTTGTGTTGCTCAATATGACACCTCGTCTCCCTGCATACCATAAAATTTCTATCTTTTCTGCCAATTGACACACATTTCTCCCCCGAAATAAGAACAGGATAAATTAACTATAATATTTCAAGAATTGAGTAGGATAAAGGTTTCAAGTAGATATTGGAAAAGCCTGTAGATGGGATTTTTAAATATCATACAGTTTAGTAGTTCAAAGTTAATTGTATTGACTGTTTGTTAACCTTTGACTGTTAGATCAATGATGCTTAAAAATAACGGATACACAGAGCTTTCAGATGTTGGAAATATAACACACTACAAATTGAAGTATATATATTTTCCCAAGCACCATGCAAATTGTATGAAAGGGACTGTAAAGGCCAGTATGGGGCATGTGTGTTCATTTATCTTATTTTTCATTATATAAATGCAGGCAGCATTCAAGAGTTACGATTTACCAGGCCTTCTAATACATGATGCATATTTTCTGATTTCCAATTATAAAGTAGTTGTGGGTTGAACCCAACTCTTGTTGTCGCCTTCAAATTACCTCGAAAAGTAGTAATAGAGGGAAACAAAATCAAGTTTATGTTTCAACCCCTATTTTGTAGTTATGCTCGGAGATAGGATTTCGAACCATCTCTTTTTAATGTTTTTAAACTTATTTTATAGTCTGTTTAAATGCAAAGCTCCTTTAAATTATGATGTTCAGAAGTTTTAGAAATCTGTGAAATAGATGCCCATGAAGATGGATAGAACGTTATTCTTTACATAGTAATTTATATTAAATATTAAAATATTAGATAACAAAACAAATTACAATATATTACTCTATTTAACGTGATGTTAGAGTATTTAAGGGGTCAGTTATTAGTATGAATCAAAATTAAAATTTGTTCTAGTTTTGAATGCTTGCCATTTAATTTTATATTTTTAATATAGGAGACAATTTGTACACTTCAAATATTCAAATTAAGACTTCCAATTCTTTTACGCATTATCCTTTGGTTAGAATTTTTGGAAGGTCTCACTTAACATTTGTACATGTTTGTTCATAACAATATATTGAAGTTGAAGAGACATTGTAAAGTTGCTTCGGGTGGTAAAGCACTTCCATGTTGACCATTTAACTTGCATGCATAAATCCAATTTCGATGTCATTTTCCATATTAGAGTGTTTAGGTGTGGAGGACTTACAACTTGAATGGAAGCTTGCATGCCATGTGTTGATTTTTTTGACTAGGTGGTAGTTATATGTCGACTCTATCATTTATTTCTTAGACCTTAGAAAATGGCACCAACTTTGGAGAGACAGGGCACCATGACATGTGTCACATCATCCTATTATTGCTTGACTTTGTTGGTCCTTGAAGGATATGTGCTACATGGATTGAGAGTTACATTCCTGATTAGTTGACTAATTCTTTAATCTAGGTGTAATACTTGGAAGAGTTATAAAAGAGAAGAGGGGTTTGATTTTATTTACCTTCCAAGTGATTTTCATTTAAACTTGAAGGCAAGAGAATGCTTTTGAACAGTATTCTTACAGATTCAAAGATCAAGGGTGGAGTTTTCATGTGTTGGTAGAGGAAGAGTTGTTTTAGTGTTGTAGATTGAAAACTAGAGTTGTTAGTTTGTCATTGGATTGTAATAGCAGCTTCAATTTCCAATCTTGTGGTAAGTACACTAAAATGGGGGATAATTTAGTTGCCAAAAGAGAGATTTCATTCAAAATTTGTACGTGTTATGTAAGATGGTATGAGTCATAACATGTAAACATTATGTTTTGCAAAAAATAATGCAAAAAAATGCATTTGCGTTATGTTTTGCATAGTTTCTTTATAAAACTTAACATGTACATATAACACATATGTGCTATAACACATGGATTTTTAGTGCCTTAAATTGAAAAATTTAAGAGTCTCACCCATTAGGCTTGGAATCCCATGCCCATGGGTTGGACCTCCCTTTTGGCTCTTGAATTCATGTTTTTCATGTTGATTTGGTATGATAAGTGGGAAACTCAGAACTTCTGGGTTCATAACTATCATTTATCTCATAAATTCTTTGAAGCATTTCCCTAGTAGAGTCAGTATTTGTTGTGCCTTGCACACACGCCACATTTTAGTCAAAATGCAGACCCCTATTTTTTGTTTTGTATTTTGGCTTGAGTCTTGACTTTGCCTACTTAAGTTTTAGAGAGTTTGGGAAAATCATGTCCTAGATGCAAGTTTATTTCAAATGATGTTACTTTTGATGATTCCATATTTTTAGGTCTTAGATTTATCTTCATGCATGATTTTATGAGGTCTTGGGTCTTCCTTGCACAAGTTATGCTGAAGAAAACATATGATTTGACCTATTTTCTCTAATTAGTGCCTCAACTAGATATTGCACTAGATCCCTCTTTAACCAGATAATATCCAGATATCATCTTTTTCCCCACATCCCATGAAGGTTAAAAAATGTTAAGGATTACCCCAAAAGCGGACGATTTGCCTCTTACTAGATATTACGATAAAATCTAGTGTCACATGATATATCCTATACCTCTAAAGTCTCGCATAAAGTTAATTGTTACCTTTTGGAGGAGAAGTGGGATATATTGGTTGGTACAAGACATTGTGGAGTTTTTGTTTGGTAGTGGATATTATTCACTTAAGCGCCTTTCGCCCACATATCTAGTGTATATCGAAATACCCTCTTTTCGCGTGGTTAGTGCTAGAAACCCTGTCGAAGGTACGAAGCATTTATGGCTGGTGGATTGGAGGTATATAAGCAGAGTTTTAATCCATTTTTGCCATTTGCATTCATATCTCCTGATTTTCCTGAAGCTCTGGGTTATTTTATCAAACTCAAGATGAATTCCCTCCATCCTTAAAATTTCGATAGTGTTGCGCGATTATTTCCGGCGTCGGCTCCAAGGGTTTGGTTCACGTTTCTCAGAGCAGACCACATCGGCTATGTTATCCTTAATCTTTTGTTTTGCATTCAAATTGTATTTAAATCACATTCTTCACTTAAAATAAGTGTGCTGGATAAAATTAGTCACCATGTTAGGTATGCATCGCAAACCCTAGTATGTTTATTGTTTTAATTTCCATAGGGTTTGAATTCTTTGGTTTGGGGGATTTCCCTCAAAGGGGGTTTGCATGGTGATTTAGTTTCAAGGTTTAAGCTTTTTTATTTCATTTGGTCTAGCCTATGTCATGCATAGCCTATGTCATGCATTGGACCTATAATAAACTCATTTTGTTGAAAAATTGTGATAGAGAGGATAATATCCTTTAGGGTTAAAGTCTCCCTCCCAAGTAGGTCTTTCAAGAATTTTATGGTGGAGTTGCGATAAGGTGAGAAATCTATGTTTGTGGTACTTTCGAGCCTTAGTGGATATTATCCATTGACATCTCGTGTCCCCTCTTATCTAATGCATTCTCATAAGTCCACTGAAGCCATTGGACCCTTTGATTCAAGTGGATGTTCCATAGGATAATGGATATTATCCACTAGAAACCATTTCCCTAGAATATCCAGTACAGCTACCTAGGCCCTCTAAATATTTCACCCATTAAGTCCTTTTACGTTTGTGGGTGTCTCACTAGATAGCGGATATTACCCACTCAGGACCCCTTTCCCTACCTGTCCGGTGCAGTTACTTGTGTCTTCCAAACCTTTTGACTTCCCAATGTCTAGTCTCTTGTGGGAGTTTCACTGGATAACAGATATTATCCTCTTAGGGTATTTTTCCCTCTTATCTGGTGAGAGGGCATGGGCCTGCCTCTCCAGTATCATGACTTTATTCTACTTTGAACAAGAGACCTTGTTGTGGTAGTATCACCCGATACAAGATATATCTTGTTGAACTTGAAACATCTGGCTATCGTATTTATCCAATGAAGTATGAAGAAGCCACTTATCCAATTAGAGCATCCAGACCCACTTTGGGCACTAGTCTCTCATTTATCCTATATAGGCCAATTTGTCGACTTCCAAATTAATTGCTTTGCATAATCTTGTGAATGTAGAGATTCTATCTTTGGATTAATGTAAATTTTGAATTTAATAGTATGTAATCCTTATATCCTATAGGGGTAGAAATACCTGCTTTCTATTGAAATTGATCAAATTTTCTAGGAATTCATGCAAATAATTTGTTTCAATAACTTTGGGAAATGTCTAACCCAATTGGTAAATTAAACATGTTGAAAGTTATCAAAGAAGGCTATTTATTGAGGTACTGTATGCATGGTAAGTGTCTTCTTGAGCTAACACCATGAAGTACGAGTTCAAAAGAGTCCTCCTTGTGTCTGAGATTACTTCTAACTAGCACAACATAGTTGATACTGATATTTGCCATGTGGATGTAGATGACTTCAAGTTAAGAGTAGTTGGTGCCAACCCTACTAATTGGGCTCGTAGAGTAGAGAAGAATATTATAGCCCAATCAATAGGGTTTCCCACTACAGTACAATGCTCAGAACTAACTATGGCCTATGTGGAAAAGTACCACCCACCAACCAGGTTTGTGGTAACCCAAGATGGTAGGATAATTTCCAGCCTTACTATAGAGGCTATAACAGAATCTTTTGACATCCCATTCTTTCCCTCCATGACCATGGTCACCAAAGAGACAAACCAATGTTTGATTGACCAAAACCTAGAGAGGTGCAGGAAAGTGATCAATGACACTTGGATAAAGGTCAAGAGGACTTCAATGCCAAGGCACCCTAGATGCATTATAGAAGCAACTTCAAGCTAGAAGTACGGGATATGGTAACCCTCCTTAGCAGTAATAAAGGATTGACTAACATAAATTTATATGGAAGGTTGCGAAGCAATTGATCAGCTGAGTGAAATGCATAAGGATTTTTTCACACTAAAACAAGAGTGTGATGAGTTAGTTGAAGATAGTGAAGGGTATGATGATTACTTTTCACACATACATCTCAAGGTGCATGCAATGTATAAATTATCTCCAAAGGTCTTCATCTAGGAGAACTTTTTGACTAAGGATAAAATAAATATGCCCTTCCACTGGTTGGAAATGGTAAAGCTTAGGAGGAAAATTTTTGACAAGGCAAACACTGATAGTACATCTACAAAGGCCCAACTTTGGAAGTTATATACAACTTCAATGATCTCATTTGTGCCCTGACATGATTATATTTAAATGACACAGTGGCCATAGATGCACAAGAATACAAAAAATAGCTATGTCTATCAATATAGGGTAATCCAACTGATGACTTTTTCTCCTTCAGCATAGTGGATATGAATAAGGCCAACAATTTGAAGGTGCAGATCAAGGAATTCAAGCATAATGCAAGAGTGAAGTTTGTGATTTATCACAATCTATCCAAGGCCATGGACACCCTCAAATTTTGGGCTAATTTTGTACTAGATCCCACTCCAGAGGAGGTTAATCTTGCACCTGAGGCCTTAATGACATACAGAAAGAAAGAGGATGAAAAGAATAAAGTGACTATAGATGAAGATGTTCCTACAGTTTGAAGAGCAGCATTGTGCAATGTCAGTAATTTAGTGATCAAATGCCAAATCTAGTGGGCATCCTTCATCTAAAACATTTCTTATACTCTTTCTTGGCTTGTCAACTAATTGCAAAAGTTATTTGTTTTATTAGACATATCAAAAAGTTGCTCTTTTGTCTTATTCCCTTGTGCCCAAAAGTTGTATTTTTATCTTTTCCTAAAGGACAAAAGTAATTTTGGGATTGTAACTACGTAAGTTGCCAATATTTAATGTTGATAAATTTGGACCTTTGCTGTTGGATTAATCCTCACCATCCATTGTAAAACTCGGTATGCCTGCCTCTCTATATAAAGGCAGTCATTCTATCTATTTTATAAGGTTGGAACAATGAAATTTTGAGACTTTGCCAAAATTTTGAATTAATACAAATATATCTATAGGTGTTTCTGCACCTTGTGTTATTGTGTTAATGAGTTTTGGATTCATGGTTCATTTTCTAAATAAATTTAGATAAAGTTCAGTTACAGTTTGGATGTAAACTTTAAATATCTTATGAATGCTCTGGTTCATACCATTTGTATCTTGTTGATTGTGAGTTACTTTGCATGGTTAGTCTAAACTATTTTAATAAGTTAATTTTTCATGCATCATATCAATTAAGTTGCACCACTGCTTGGGTGTTTAATGAATTTATGTGATTTAAAATCTTTACCACCTTTGAAGATTGCACTGTTTCAACAGCATTGTGGGAAACCTGGTTAAGTGGAAATTAGTTTTAGGGTATTTGTCTATCTAAAGCAGTTTTATCTATTGTGATTTGTCCTTAGGGTTTCACATTTATTTTCCTATCCCTTCCCCCTTTTGAAATTTCTTTGAAGAAGTTCATGAATTAGGTTTGAGCATCACATTACTAATAACAACAAGTGATGTTTTCAGACTTTGAAGACCAAGCTGCCTAGTGTTTCTGCATATGAGCAACTGTTATCATTTATAAAACCCTAAGTAAATCCTCTCTATATGTAAGTCCCCTTGATTGGAATATCAAAATATATCCAACTGAGTTATCCTGCAAGTCAAGACCTAATAGTATAAACCTTGGGCTAGTCTTTTTTTTTTAGATTTTTTGAGATTAGATTCCTTTCAAGAGAGGTGGGATACTCTATATTTCATCTACATTCTTGCATGCAAAAACACTCATCAACACATACATACATGGACACACATATTTTTAGTTTCAGTTAAGAACTATTTTATTTTATCTACATTGTTTAGTTTATTTTTATTTGAAGAGTTATTTTACATTTGTATGTCAATCTTAATTTTACTTTTAGAAAGGCCACCATTCATTATTTTGTAATTCTTTTGTTTTATTTTTATTTTTAAAAGTTTAGTAAGTATTATATACTTATATGTGAGTTATTAAATGTTTCATTAGTTGGCGTCATTATATATTTTAAATTTTTGATGCCTTTTATATTTAAAAAATAAATAATATCTTTTCTACAAAATAAAAATTATATACATAGTCAATAAGGGTGTAATGTAGTGGTCAAGTCACAATGTTATTATGACAGCTACCAATGTTCAAAACCCTACTAGGTTGTTGAACTCATAAGCCTTGTGCCTCCATTAGGCTAACATGAGTGTAGGATGTGTGCCTTTGTTGGGCTATCATGCCAGCAGGCTATGGGCCTTCTTTGGGTTGTTGAGCTTGCAAATTTGAAAAAGGTGACAATGCCTTGGAGACTTAGGCCCCCCAATAGTGGGTCTTGGCAATAAAGCCAATAGGAAGAGATCCTCTCATAAGTGTCTCTCTAGGCTTAAAATAGGCTAAAAACTTGAGTTTACCATATATATATAATTGTTAAAATAGTAAAATTAAAAAAAAAAAAGCTTTTGTTTTATTTCTATATTTAGTTTTCACCTACTTGGCCAAATGCAAGTAGTTAGTGTTAGCATAAAACAATAGTAAGCATAAGACAAATCATAATTTCTCTAGAAAGGTGCCAGAGTAGTTATTTCCATGAACATGTCTATGGAGAGAAAATCAATGAAAAGAAACCAAAATCTTAAGTAGGTCAAGTAGAACTTGAAGGCAATGGAATTAAGGTTTAAGGATCTTGCAAACTAGGTTACAATAATTTTAAAATAGACAAGATTGAAGCTAAGGAATCAATGACCAAGGATACCAAGAAGAAAATACCAACATAATATAGGAAAAAAATAGAATTGGAAATGAACAAGATCTAGATGTTTACCAAGGATATATTGCCAAAATAGATGGAGGACTTGAAGTGATAATTGCTCCAAGAGATAACTAGTACTTGTGTGTAGGCTATGTATATAGGATCACTAAAGTAGAAAGTGTTAGCCCAAGATTATAATCTCATCAAGATTAAGATTCAAGTAGATACCTAGGCCAAAACACTCAAAGGGATAAGAAAAAAAGAGACAGAACTTGGAAATAGATAGGAGACATGAAAAGAGGAGGTCAAGAGGTTGAAGGACTTCCTAGAAGAGCCTGAGTGTAGGATCATGATGGGCCAAACTACTTCTAAGTGGTAATGAAAATGATAAAAATGGACTTAAGTAATTTCATGCCAAAAATTGAATGAGATATCTACATAATCTCAAAATAATGTGGCAATAAAAGTTGTAGGAAATTTAATTTAGTTTATGGGATACAACTTTTGTTTGAAAATTTTAAAATTAATCTTTTGAATATTGGATATTTCAATGCGACACTAAATTTTTTTCAAAAACATATAGTAGGTGTTGTTATGGTCAACCTAAGTATGAAGAAAAGAAAATGTTTTCTCCAAAGTTTGGATTTAAATAAAGGATACATGAGCAAATGTGACATATTTTTTTAAATTTTTTAAATAAATAAATAATTATTTATTAAATTTTGACCATGTATTTTCAAATAACAAATAATTTTGCGGCCAACCTAAATTGGTCAAAAAATATAAAATTCAAAACTTTTTAAAAACCTATATCTAATAAAACTTAGAATATGATGCATCTTTTGGATTAAAAAAAGGATGAATAGTTTGAAAGTTATGATTTTTTTTCAATATGTATATGATTAAGGAAATCATACATAGTGTATGTAGAAATTAATAATAATTACCTATTAAATTATAACTAGCCATTTGTGGTATTTTTAACATTTTAATAGCTTCCTCTAAAAACCATTTTTTTATTAAATTTTGTTACAAAAAGTCTATCAAATTCAAGGATGATGTCATAAAAAATTTCATGATAACACAAAATGAGTGGTTTTGCATGTTTCTTTGGCAAGTTTTAGGAATCCCACTTACCTAAATCAAAGGTTATCCAAAGGAATTTTTGAATGGAATTCATATTTGAGATAGAAATAGTAACAATTTTTCCATCCAAATCTAAACATGTCTAAATGATAGCACTTTTTCGTCTAGCAAGATTTTTTTTCCATCCACTATTTGGCCCATCATGATCTCACATTCACCCCAAAGATAAAGTAGTTCGTGAGCTCCATTGACCTCATGAAGGTCGTCCATAGATAAAATTGGAAGGTGATAGTAGACACCACAAAATCCTTTGGCTTACCTCTATAGTTCATGGAAATGACCTAGAATATATGTATGATCATAAAGGGATAAAGTTATAATGTGGAGGCTACCCTCTCAACCATGATCAGAAGTGCCAACTCCTAGGTAAAGAAGCTTTATGACTACACCTCGTATAAGCTTGTCTCAGTGAGAATTATTAGAAGAACAAGCACAACCTAGAAATTTGATGACATCTTGGACAAGCACAAGGATAATAATAAATATATGTCTTGGGATAAATATTAGTTGGTGTACAAAATCATATCAATTAATTATATCAACAATTATTATCCTCACCACTAAATGAAAATAAACAAGTGATGACACCTAATAGATTTTTATAACTAATGAATGAAGGGTTGAAATGAGTATTTTTAACAAATGGTCGTAAGTAACTTAAATTTGATAGCCATAGTTACCTTAAGTTAACTATGGAGAGTGCTATGGTGAGGGAAGATGACGATGGTGATGGTGATGGCCATAATGATGGAGATGGTGATGGTGATGACTTAGAAGAGGAAGACCCAATAGGGGTAAGGTGTTGGTGGTAACTTTTTTGTGGTGGCTATGGAAATATTCATAGGGGGCCTTGGTGTTGGTTTTGGGGGTGTTAGCACCCTTGGTGAAGGCTTGGATGTTGGATGTGGTCCTATTGGTGTTCTAGGAGGTTGAAGTAGGCTCTATAGTGGGATGAGGTGTGTTGACTACGTGTATGGTTGTAGTTTTGGTGTTGGATTGTGTGGAGAATGCACCATGTGGGAGTGATAAAGGTCATGAAGCTTGTGAAGAGGTAGTCACAATAGGCATTAGATTGGGGGATAATGGTCTTTATTTGGAGGGAGAAGTAGTTGAAAGTTTCTACCCTTTTGGTAGTAAGCTTGGTGTGGGGATTTCATGTATTTCTACATGGCTAGTTATCTTTGGAAGGTATGTTGAGAAGAATGCCATCCTTTCTTTTTCCCTTTCCTAGGCTTTGAGACTAGAGTGGGAGCTAAAGTTGTTGGCAATGGAGAGGGGGTGTGGATGTTGAGATCTGATGGAGGATTTGAGCGTAGGGTAGTGCATTGGTTTTTTGGAGGATTAGGAGTTGGTGGGGTATTTGGAAGTCCTGTTGCGGGTGGCTTAGGTTGAAGCATCATTAGAAGAGTTGGTGGTTGTTTTGGTGGAGCTACTATAGGGGGCCATGATGTTGTCATTCAAGGTAGCCTTGATGAGTCTAGTCTCCACTGTTGATTGAAGCATATTAACATTGTGTGGGTGCATTGGGCTAGTTTTTGGACGTAGTTGTTGGAGGTGTTGGTCACTTGAGGTGATGGTTCCCTTGTGTATGTGGGGAGATTTTGAATGCAAATCTAGACTTAGTCTTCGAGAAGGATGTGAGACCCAGATGCAAGTGCTTCTTCCTACATTTTCTAGTGTGGAAGAGCAAATTTGGGAGTAGAGTGGTAACAGGTGAGGAGATTGGAACTGATGGAGATGTTGGCATTGGAGAAGACCTAGTTGTTTGAAGTCAGAAGGCATTGGAGTCATTATTAAAGGAAATGGTCATTGTGTTGATCTCAATACTAAGGTTTGAATGAGATCTAGTAGAGGTCCCTTCCCAAGTGGTGGGTTTAGTGTTGCTAAAGTTTTGGGAGACATTTTTGGACCTGGAAGAGGTCTTGACATTGCACAGGGGTTGGCAATGGTTGAAATATTAGAGTTGGTTGATTTTCCTGGCAGAAGGTCTAGTATTGACCATGATGATGCAACCATTTGGGGCTATAGTGGAATTTTTGGCATTGGCTAGTTTGGTTGTAGCAGCTTTGGTGGTGGTGCAAGAGATGGTAGCGACCCTAGTAGTGATGTTAGTATTAGTTGTGGCATCAGTGGTGATGTTGTTGTTGGTTGTGCTGAGAGAGGATTTTGCTAGTTGAAGTGTCTTAGGTGGGGGGTTTGAGTGGTGGAAGAAACCTTGGTGGTGGATCTAGTGGCAACTCTTGGTTGGGGGGTGTTGTTGGAGGCAGTAGTGGCTATAGATTTAGCATTGAGATTTTTCAAATCTCAACATTTATGAGTATGGGCATATTTCCTTGGACAATCATGTAGGTGACAGTTTTGTGTCCTTTCTAACCCCAATCGATAAATCTTCTTGTGGATCTTGTTGGCAATTCCTACCACAATAGTTGGCAAATGTTTTTTGGGGGTAGCTTGCTAATGTATTCTCATTAAAATCTTGTGTGGATACATGGGCTAGTTGGTAGCCATTTTGGGAATGTTGTTTGGTTGTTTCAGTGGTTCATAATTATGCCATATCATCCTCCTTATGGATTCTCCCTCCTCATTGTTTGTCTTTTTTTTCAAATTTTTTGGTTACTTCCTGCTTGTTCATGATGTAGTTCTACAGGCCATCGTGCTTTTTGCCCTTTCTAGGCCCCCATTTGTACCTCCATTTTGCACTATTAATATATCAAGTATGGATGCTTCACACCTTTTTTAAAGAAAACAGTTGGTCCTAGGTTCCCTTTGTTGAGGAAGTGAAAAAGGTGTTTAAGCTAGTGGTAGAGTTTGAGGTCATTGTATAACTAACTATGACCAAATTGTAGCATGTTTCATGCAATGACATACTTGAACTAGAGCACCACTTCAAGGCCTTATAGAAAAAAGTCTTGACTACATATAAGGAATGGGAATGTCTCCAAGCCTCTCTAAAGAACTTTTAAGTGGTAGATAAATGTAGTTGATCTCGTAATAGTATGTCCCACTTGTGGGAAATCTTCATTTTTGATTAAAATCAACTATTTTCTAGGAAAAATAATGATTTAAGACTAGAGGGGTTCCATCTAATGGGGTTTTATTAAAGAACAATAGATAAAATGCCCTTATATACAACCCCCATAGGCTTTAATTAAACCCCTAAAGGAGTCTCCTTAGCATCTATTAGAATGATAACAAAAAACAAACTTGCTTCACATTTTGGGAGATCAAATGAAGTCATTTCAAAATGCCATTTTATAAATGTGTAGCCCTTAGTATTTTCTTTCCAAAACTTATAGAATATATTATGTTTTCTTTAATATTATATATGTTTTATTTTATATTGAATGTAGGTCCATTACATAAAAATATAGACCTCTATTCAAGACCTAAGGAAAAATAACTAAAATAAATCTCAAAAAATGAACTGAACTCCACATAGATGTCCTTGTTTCATTAGAAAGGGAGAAAATTGATATATATACTAAGATAAATGTATTAGGGAATAACATAGCTCTAAATTATTTATTAGTACTAACTGAAAAATTAATAATAATTCAAATATTTAATAAAAATACCCAAAATATATCTATGCACTAGACATTTGAGTTAACGATCTAATTCAAGGAAGTCAGGGAATTTTTTTACTTATAGTGGAAGTTATACGATATGGAATAATGTCACTCAATAAAAAAAATAGAAAAAATATAAATTGATTGAAAAAAAAAAAGTAAAAATGATCAAAATATATCCTTTGTTTTTTAATTACAACCTCAATCTTAATAGAAAATTCCAAAAAATACTAGATTACATCATCCTTGAATTCATGACCATTTGTTCTCTATATTTGATACAAATTGAAAAAAGTTAAAAAATGTTTATTTTGAGCATCCCTCTTAAGCCAAAAAGTGGACATACTATTGTGGTATCACTCATTACTCTTTTTAAAAAAAATGAATATTTGTGTCAAGGACTCATGTGCCTAATGGATAACATGTTTCCTAGCTCCTTTTTTCTTTTTGGAGTGAAAGAACCCCCATTAGTCAGCCAAATTGTATTGAATTCTCACTACAAACATAATATTCTCTTTCATTGTTGATATGATGCTCAATCTAGCTCATGGATCAGGCAAATCCCTTGCTTTGGTCAATTTTTGTAGTTTTGTTGACATTTGCTAATTAGATAAATGAGTTTTTAAGATCAAGGTAGTGCCAATCATTTGATTGCACCAAGTCATCTTAATCTAACAATTAATTAGGATTTAAGACATAAAAAATAAAGGTTTGTAATCCAACCTCTACCATTGGTCCATGTCAAGTAGTGTTTTTTTCATAAAAACTATGTATTTTTAATAATGATGGACCCACCATTTTGTACTTTCATATTATGGCCAAGGTTCCTTAATAGGCTCCATATGATATGCTCCCAAGGCTATATAATAAAAGGTGGAACAAATCTTCCTCAAAGTATTTTAATCCATTAGATCTTGCCATGTAACATATCATCCAATGACCCATGAGAAATATGTAAATCCATCTAACATTTTCAATGGTGATAGAGTTTGGAAACCATTTTTGACTCCTATGGCATCCTTAAAGTATTTAAAGGCATTCTACTTATAGAAACATATTTGGCAAGATTTATTTGATTGCATTCAAATTATTGATCTAATAGGAAGCATTCAAATTCCATCAACCACTTCTCGAACACCATTCATTACTTAACATCCACGTACTTAGTGATGGCATGTGTAGAGATAAAAGTTGAGATTGACAATTGGGTACCTTTTATTCATCTTAAGGGTACTTGAACTAGTGAAAGGGTATTCATGATCATTTCCCTTCTCAATTCCATCCCTTTTTCCAACTTAACTTGTAGTTGGATGCTTCCTACTGTTAGTTTATACTTTTGAAACTCATATTTTGGGAGTAGTTTTATATTGTGGGATGAGTATTTTTCTCTAAATAGAGTTCTACAGGACATTATGTTATTTAGATTCTACCTTTTATAGATAAGTTTATGAGCCTTATCTATGAAATATTTTCTTGATTATTTTGTAGTTAACTTTAGGTAAACCTTTATGTAACTATATAGATTGGCTGACATTACTTTAAATGTGGCCAATAATGCTATCTAAACCATTAATATAAGAGGCTACTACTCTAGAAGTTTTGTTTATTTTTTCAATAGAATAATTTATCTAACACATGCTTATGTTGTGTTAACATTGGTTTCATTTAATATTATGTTACGTGAGTTGCAATCATCTAAGTTGCAATCATCTAGTAGGTTAAAAAATGATAGATATTTAGTTTGAACCTTTTTCTTTCTCTTATTTATTTGAACTATCTTCTCTCTTTCCTCTTTTTAAAATATGTTTAAGTTCAATCCATATTGTATGGTGTATTTATGGTGGAAGCACATTTAGGTCATTAGTAGGCTCATAATATCATTATTAATGTAGGAAAAGATAATAAAACACAAATAGTGTCAACATGAGAGGCTAATAAAATATTAATATTATTAAGAATATTTAGGCTATTTTTTATTCATTGGGTTCACCAAAATCTAAAAGAAAATAAACTTTCCTTATGGTTAGAATAGGCTAATCCAATGAAATGTATACATAAGCACTACTAAACTTGAGTAATTAATTATGAATTTGAGTTCACTTGAATATTGAGCTAGTAATTAAAATGTGAGATGTAAATCGAAAACAAGTGACTTAGTTAAATAACCAATGAATGCCTAGAGATTAATGAAGACTTAGAATCTAATAAGCCAAAAGATCAGGAATAGCAAATGACAAACTCATAATCACCATGAAAGATTCTAATGGTTTGAGAATAACACATGATCATTAATTTTCCCTACATGTGCAAACTCATCCTATGTATTATGCTAATCTTTCCCTTTGACTTTCCTAGTCACCTTTGATTTCTTTTCTATGTTCCTACGTTATTTGTGGATTTAGTAGTATATAACATTATGTTACGAGTGATCAATTAGTCACAAAGAACTAAATTTTCAATATATAATGATGATATATATAATGATATGCAATTATATTACATAACAATCATGTAGATTTACAATAGACAGCTAACCATTTTTTCCAATAATAAAAGATTGTCAAATGTTGGTTATAGTTTCTAATATAAAAATTTAACTAACTAATTGCTTATATAATATTGGTTATAGTTTCTAATATTGGTTAAGCCCTTCTTAATATAATTGCCTTTTAGTAGTACAAAGAAGAAGGCATTGAGGAGGCTAGCCTAAAATTTTTAGGCAGTGTCATTTTATTCTTCTTTTCTCACAAGAAAGGCAATAACCAAATCTACTTGATCGTGAAGATACTCTTCAAACTTAGCAGTTGCTCTTCTAGCAATTCTTGAGAAGAATTCATTTGTCAATCGCTCAGATCCCAAATGAGTGTCCGCAATATTCTCAAACATTGCTCTGTACCGGTTCCCTTCACTTCTCCCAAACATCTCCTCTTCCCCTCTTTTCACGTGTGTAATTGAATGCAAGGGAAATCCTTCCAACACCCTCACACTTTTTATATCGAATGACCCCTCTTTCTTCACTATGCTCTCCACCTCTTCTGAATTTGAGGCGAACCAGGGCATGTTGAAGGATTCCCATTTCTCCTTTGTAATGATACCCTGCCCTTGCAAATATCCATATCATACCAGATTGTTAATTTTCATTCATATACTTTCTTGAAGCAACAACAACAAGAAGGATACGTGTTACATATACCTCATTGACGAGCTCCTCAAATGCATATTCTAAGTGGCGAGACATGTTTCCTAATCTTCCTTGCTCTTCCATTATATGGGAACCTGCCTTACGACCCACCTGAAGTGTGAACATGCATCCTCCACCAACTATCTCTTCTGCCCGGGCACTTAAAAACGCTGTCATGTCTGAGTCGAACTGTTTGAGATAAGCAGCTCCTACTGCCTTCTCACAATCACTCGATATGTACACACGAGGAGAGTTCTTCTGTTGAACGCTCTCAGGCACCTGAAATTATTTCAGGTCATATCACCCTTTACTATGATGAAATGTTTTAAATATCATCAACTTCAACAGTCAAAGGTTTACATATAATGACGAAAGACCTTAAATATTATTTGTCCTATTTTTATTTGCTGAAATTGACCTTTGACTATTGACCTGGATTATATTTAAGGCCTTTCCAAACACACAATGCTCTATCATCAAAGTTTTCAATCACGCTTTAAAATATTAAAAACAAAAACAAAATATATATCAGAGTAAGATCACACTCTATAATAGATAAAAAAACAAAAGAAAATTTTAATGATATATGTCATAGTATTGACTGTTCTTAAATATTATCCACTTCAATAGTCAAAGGTCAATTTTGGCCAATAGGATAAATATTTGCCACTTTTTGTTGTGAATGAGGAGGAAAATTACTATTGACTGTTTGACCATTGAAATGGATGGATATTTAATTAGAGTGATTTTGAAAGACTGTTTGTTACCCATATTAAAAGAGAGAGAGACAGAAAAAGAGTTTGTTACCCGTGAAAGATAATGGAGACTGAAAGAAGAGTGACAGAAATGCAAGCTTTTCCGTGGGAAGAGACGTTTGAAATATGATCCACACACAGCTGCTGCAAAGTAAGATCTTGTCGCCACTGGCTTCTTCCTACCATCTGCATCTCCACTATTTTGTCGATGTGGAGGTAACATTTGAAACAGTAAGTTGAAATCATTAGATGGCAGATCATTGAAGTAAACTTGAAATTCTGGCATATTTCCTTCCTCAAGTGAGGATTGCACAGCTTTAACAATTGTGTCTACTATCAGAAGAGTATTCCACCCAGTGCCACACCCTAAATCTGCTATCCTAACTATGCCTCCCCCATTCAACTTCAATCTCAAATTCTCGTATATGCCACGCTCAAGAATTGGCTTCGCAGCTTCGACCATCATTAACTGTACCACTTAACCTTTTAAATATTAGTTTCGTATAATAACATAATAAAGAGAATTAAATGGAAACATATCTTATAAAAAAAATTGGACACTCTGTGGGAAATTCTTAAAACCCATTTTAAAAAAATGGATGGCTTCTCTGATATTAAGCCTAATAGTACCTGAACTGAAGAATTCTTAGCATAACTAGAATCTCCATGTCCACCCTTCATGCCAAGCACACTCTCCAGAACCCTTTTAGATTGATTTTGATTTTGAGATTTCACCACCTCCATTGATATTGCTTGCTTCACTATTGACTCGCTCGAGTGAACGCCGATGCCTCTGCAAATCTAACAGAAACTATATTTGTAAATGCTAATAGGTGGCGACGTCATCATTACCGATTGTTTTGGTCAGGATTTGTGTTGCTCAATATGACACCTTGTCTCCCTGCATACCACAAAATTTCTATCTTTTCTGCGAATTGACACACATTTCGCCCCCTACTTAATAATAAGACAAATTAACTTCAAATTTTGAAGAATTGAGTAGGATAAAGTTTTCAGTTAGATATTGATGTTGGGATTTTTAAATATCATTCAGTTAAGTAGTTAAAAGTTAATTTTGACTAATAAAAATAGTCTAAATATTTACATTTTGATATAGATGAAGTATAAAATTACTATTGACTGTTTGTTAACCTTTGACTATTAGACCATTAAGCTAAATAATGTTGAAGAATAACTGGCAAACAGAGCTTTCAGATGTTAGAAATATATCACAGTACAAATTGAAGTACATATATTTTACCAAGCACCATGCAAATTGTATGAAAGGGACTGTAAAGGCCAATATGGGGCATGTATGTTCGTTTATCTTATTTTTCATTATATAAAAGGAGGCAGCATTCAAGAGTTACAATTTACCATGCCTTCTGATACATGCACCAGTACACAGATGCATATTTTCTTATTTTCCAATTATAAAGTTGTGGGTTAAACCCAACTCTTGTTGTCGCCTTCCATTACCTTAAAAGGTAGTAATAGAGGGCTGGAGACAAAATCAAGTTTATGTTTCAACCCCCATTTTGTGGTTATGCTAGGAGATAGGATTTCAAACCCTATCTTTTTATTTATTTTTAAACCTGTTTTTATAGTCTGTTTAAATGCAAAGCTCCTTTAAATTATGATGTTCAAAAGTTCTAGAAATATGTGGAATAGATGCCAATCAATATGGATAGAACGTTATTCTTTACATAGTAATTTATATTAAATATAAAAATATTAGATAAAAATAATAAATTACAATATTTTAATCGATTAAAAGTGGTGATGGAGTATTTACATAGTAATTTATATTAAATATTAAAATATTAGATAAAATAAATAAATTACAATATATTAATGGGTTTTTAGGTAATGGGTGGATTTTTGGATGTGTTGGGGGAGGAAGATTTGTTTTAGGGTTGTAGATTGAAGACTAGAGTTGCTAGTTTGTCATTGGATTGTAAAGTTGTTTTAGTTTCTAATCTTGGGGTAAGTGCACCAAGATTGGAGATAATTTAGTGGTCAAAAGAGAGATTTCATGAAAATCAATGTGTTATGTATGATGGTACAATTCATAACATGAAAACATTGTTTTGCAAAAAATAATGTTTTGCATTATTTTTTGAAAAATTTAACACCCACATGCTATAACGCATATGCACTATAACACCTATGCATTTTTAATACCTTCAATTTATTTTTTTATGAATCTCACACATTAGGCTTGGATTTCCATGCATAAGGGTTTGACCTCCCTTTTGGCTCTTGAATTCATGTTTTCAAATTGAAAGCAATGAATTAGAAGTTCACCCTCATTATCTTTATGTGTTTTACAACGAAATTTTAGAAAACCACCACCAAAAGAACAACCCAATTCCTATCTCTCTAGCCATACAATTCTTTTAATATGTTGAATAAGTTAAACTAATTATTTTTATTTTTTGAATAGTGTCTTTATATTCTTCAAATACATATGTATTGAGGTTTCTTTATGATCCACTTATAAAAAATTGAAAAAAAAGAAGAATTATTTTATGATTCATTCTATACACATTAAAAAGAAAATTACATTTTTTTGTGCATGTTACATAACATGCAAGCCTAGTGATGTAGTGCTACATCCACTTCAAAAAAATACTAAAAGGAAAATTCAATAAATAATATAACAAAAAACACAACTTGTACTACTTAGTCTTAGCTATATTTCTACCAATTGATTATAAAATATCTAACGCAACCAAAAAATTGGATGGTGCACACCAAACACATGTTATATTTTAGTGATAAAAATATGAACACTATTTTGTGCACTCAACATTTTCCGCTCTTAATAGATTAACCATTTTTAAAAATCTATTGTAGTTTAGAAACTAGATTCAAAGTACCACAATTCTTGTTCTTATCATACATTTAAAATTTGAGTGTGCACATATCAAATTATGCATTGAAGCTCAAGTTTAGTTGATTTCAAGAAAAAAAATGGCCACTTTTGGCCCTCCTTTTGTGTCCAATTTCCATGCACTTACTCCTTGTATATTTTTATGGTTACTATAGCCTAATTTTAAATATGAATTTTGTAAGGGAAAATACTATTAAATTTTTATGATGAAATATTAGTATAATCTTGTTATTTTAATACAATAAAATGTAACAAATTTCTTCATGTATGGCCTTCACAATTTGTCTACAAACTCTAGAAGTTTGAAAAAAATGAAATGTTATTAGTTACTATTTTGAAACAATAAATTAAAGTTTAGGAGAGGTTATTATGTTATGTTATAAGTCAACAAAAAAGGAACCTAAAGATCTATAAAAATCAACACAAGATTCTAGTTAGAAGAGGCCCTTATTTTATGTCTATTTTGTTGAATTAATTGTGTATGTTTATGTCTCATGGGTGAGTCTTCAAATTTAGTTTTCCTTGACTTTTGTGACCCATTTTTACTTAATTTAAGTGAACATAATTAGGTCTTTAGATATAGGGGAGAGCTTTCCATTTAGTTGGCTTTCTACTCTCGATTGTAGAAATTGGGAATATTGAGTAAATGCAAATATTGATTCAAGCCACTCGAGACAAACATGAGCACACTCAACCTACAAGAAAACAAGTATTGCAAACAATGGACAATTGGAATAAAAAATATGGGATGACGAATTAGCTTACAAGATGTAGTACATATAGGGCATAATCAACTAAGAATAGTTGAGCTAAAGATAGGAAAAATCTCACTAAGAATAGTGGTGCTCAAATAATGGGAAAAACAACCACTTAACTTAGACAAAGCTAATCTCAGCATGCCAAGTATAGATCAGGGTTAAAACATAGACTCCTAAATATGCACTCCTAAGCAAGCTTAATATACACAAACACCCCCCTTAAGCATAGATTAGGTGGGCTAAATGAAGATGGGTCCCAAAAACTAGGCCTAATCAAGTACCCATGTAAAGTGCAATCTCTCATAAAAATAGAGAAACTAAGAAAACCACGTGGGAAAAAATCCCATCCAAAAAGAGAAAAAGATAAAAGAAGAGGACTAGGAAGCCTCCTTGAAGATGATAACTCTACACCAAGCTTGAAGCCATGTCATTCTGACTATGATGATGTTGATATCTCCCCCCATAGGAGAGAAAAAGAGACTATGTAGCCCCCACAATGAAGTATCCCCTATGCCAAAAGAGCATACTCATGTCTGAATGCTGAAAATGATCCATTTGTGGCAAATGACATTTCTCTCCTTAGGAAGAAACAACTCCAATGGTGAATGCTAAAGTAACTCCAACTCAAAGAAGCAAGGTGAGGTGGTAAGTCTCATAATGTATCTTGTCTCAGAACACTTCTCAAATGTCATCATGCTGATGTCTAAATGAGTCACAAACAAATCAGGAGTCCCAAGCCTAATTGAAATAAGTGACCTCTCAAAATCGTGTGAAAACTGATGGAGAGCAAGATTCCAAGAGCTAATGTAAGCATGTGGAATGTCAATGCATGCCACATGGCTACAAAGAAAATCTCACTAGATGTCCTGCCAAAAATCATTGGAAACCCTCAGTGAAGCCTCACTGATCTCTGTAGTAATAGTAGGTGTACATATACTATCATCAAATAGTAAGATGAGATCCTCCAAGGTGTCATCAAGATCTGATATGTGAGACTCTACAAACAACCAAGAGATATTTGGTAGAAATGTGTCCCAATCGGATATAAGACCCTATTGTAAAGAATTATGGGAAGCTCTCAGAGAAGTAACTTTGAACTCTAAAGCAACAGTAGGTACTTAAGGTTATGGAATGTCCTCCAATGTAGATGGGGTATCAATATATGTCAACCAAATAGACTAATCATCCCATGAGGATGTGTCCATATAAGAAGGGGAAATAAAAATCTCAGTATCATCCTGGTTATCATAGAAACATCACTCTCAAACAAAGATCTAAAGTCTCCATACAACTTCTGGATGATGGTCCAAGCAATGAAAGTACACTCAATGTGCTCTACATGATGTAAAATATTTGCAGAAGTAGTAAAACCTATTAGTTCATAGACCATGTTTTTTGATTCTTCTATTTATTATTACTTGGCTCGGGACACAAGTCCAAGGAGATAGGGAAATAGATCTTGTTCAAGATAGTGATTTTTTATCCATTGTTTCCAGGACAAATAGTTATCTGAGGTTAGCCTAACTACAAAAGGATGGAAATGGATAGTAGAATCCATGATGAACCCCCCTGGATGTGGAACTTTATCTCAATTCATTGATTAAAAAATATTGTGTAATTCCTCAAATTGAAAATGTGGAAGGAAGTGCGGAAGTGTACAAGAAACAACACAAAGGACACCCCTTGATTGGATATCGAGGTCCCCCGTGAATCAACATTTTGTAGTGCTTTAGCCAAGTCTAATTGGAGTGAATTAGGGCACTTTATAATTTCAATGCGATATCATCTCCAATAAATTGAGCTTTAAAAAATTATCGACTTTCAAAAAACTGACACTCAATTGAGTTTGCCAATTACAAGTTACAATAAATTTTCTATTTCAGCCTATATTGCCTATTTTTGGGACTTAAAAAGCAAATTATTTTAATGCTTTGGACCAAAAATAAAAAAGAAAACCCCAATGAATAGTGCACTCCATGCCTGTGTTGAATTTGACACCTTGTTGTATGCTACACAAAACAAGATAGGAAAACAATGGCGAACAGGGGTGAGTTTACCTTGCAAACACAAACAGGGGTGCAAACAAGGGCGAACAAGGAAGTTCGCTCTGCCAAAACGCCTCTCTAAAGGGGCAAAAAAATAGAGGTTTGCCCTACCAAAAAACACTTCAATGCAGGAGATGCTTTCTGCTCAATTTAGTTCTAGTCCGTGCCCTCTCTACAAAAAATAAAATGCCCTTTCCTTCGTCGACCATTTTTGGGTGATTTGGGCCAGATTTCAGGTGTCCTCTTTGATTTGGGGTGGATTTTGGTGCTTAGAGAAGTCGTGGGGTGGATTTCAGGTGTATGGCAGCTAGCAAAGCCATGCGGTAGGGATGATTTAGCAAACTGCAGCCGTAGGCAGGTCACACCTGGTTGTGAGGCCTTTATTCCACCCATTCCACACCCTAAATCTGCTATCCTAACTATGCCTCCCCCATTCAATTTCAATCTCAAATTCTCGTATATGCCACGTTCAAGAATTGGCTTCGCAGCTTCGACCATCACTAACTGTACCACTTAAGCTTTTAAATATTAGTTTCGTATAGTAACATAATAAAGAGACTTAAATGGAAACATATCTTAAATAAAAAATTTGGGCACTCTGGGAAATTCTTTAAACCCATTTAAAAAAAATGGATGGCTTCTCTGATACTAAGCGTAATAGTACCTGAACTGAAGAATTCTTAGCATAACTAGAATATGCATGTCCACCCTTCATGTCAAGCACACTCTCCAGAGCCCTTTTAGATTGATTTTGATTTTGAGATTTCACCACCTCCATTGATATTGCTTGCTTCACTATTGACTCGCTCTAGTGAACGCCGATGCCTCTCCAAATATAACAGGAACTATATTTTTAAATGCTAATAGGTGGCGACGTTATCATTCCCGGTTGTTTTGGTCAGGATTTGTGTTGCTCAATATGACACCTTGTCTCCCTGCATACCACAAAATTTTTATCTTTTCTTCTAATTGACACACATTTCTCCCCCTACTTAATAACAGGACAAATTAACTACAAATTTTGAAGAATTGAGTAGGATAAAGTTTTCAGGTAGATATTGATGTTGGGATTTTTAAATATCATCTAGTTTAGTAGTTAAAAGTTAATTTTGATTAATAAAAATAGAACAAATATTCACATTTAGATATAG
The DNA here is from genome assembly GCA_027924645.1 of Cunninghamia lanceolata. Taxonomy (NCBI): domain Eukaryota; kingdom Viridiplantae; phylum Streptophyta; class Pinopsida; order Cupressales; family Cupressaceae; genus Cunninghamia; species Cunninghamia lanceolata. The sequence goes on along the minus strand of BSBN01001660.1, from coordinate 2,275,560 downwards.
ATGAAGTATAAAATTACTATTGACTGTTTGTTAACCTTTGACTGTTAAACTATTAAACTAAATGTTTAAGAATGACAAGTAAACAGAGATTTCAAATGTTGGAAATATATCACAATAAAATTGAAGTACATATATTTTGCCAAGCACCATGCAAATTGTATGAAAGGGACTGTAAAGGCCAGTATGGGGCATGTATGTTCGTTTATCTTATTTTTCATTCTATAAAAGCAGGCAGTATTCAAGAGTTACAATTTACCGTGCCTTCTGATGCATGATGCATGTACCAATACACAGATGCATATTTTCTTTTTTCCAATTATAAAGTTGTTGTGCGTTAAACCCAACTCTTGTTGTCTCCTTCAATTACCTTAAAAGGTAGTAGTAGAGGGCTGGAGACAAAATCAATTTTATCTTTCAACCCCCATTTTGTGGTTATGCTTGGAGATAGGATTTCAAACCCTATCTTTTTATTTAATTTTAAACCTGTTTTATAGTCTGTTTAAATGCAAAGCTCCTTTAAATTATGATGTTCAAAAGTTCTAGAAACATGTGGAATACATGCCCATGGATATGGATAGAACGTTATCCTTTACATAGTAATTTATATTAATATGAAAATATTAGATAAAAACAATAAATTACAATATTTTAATCAATTAAAAGTGGCGATGGAGTATTTACATAGTAATTTATATTAAATATTAAAATATTAGATTAAATAAATAAACTACAATATATTAATAGTTTTTTAGATCATCGGTTGATTTTTGGATGTGTTGGAGGAGGAAGAGTTGTTTTAGGGTAGTAGATTGAAAATTAGAGTTGCTAGTTTGTCATTGAATTGTAATAGTTGCTTTAGTTTCCAATCTTGGGGTAAGTGCACAAAGATTGGAGATAATTTAGTGGCCAAAAGAGAGATTTCATGAGAAAACAATATGTGTTATGTATGATGGTACGATTCATAACATGAAAACATTGTTTTGCAAAAAATTATGTTTTGCATTATTTTTTGAAAAACGTAACACCCATATGCTATAACACATATGCACTATAACAGCTATGCATTTTTAGTGCCTTCAATTTAAATATTTAAGAATCTCATCCATTAGGCTTCGATTTCGATGCATAAAGGTTTTACCTCCCTTTTGGCTCTTGAATTCATATTTTCAACATAAAACAATGAATTAGAACTTCACCCTCATCATCTTTATGTGTTTTACAATGAAATTTTACAAAACCACCACCAAAAGAACAAACCAATTCTTATCACTCTAGTGATATAATTCTTCTAACATTTTGAATAAGTTAAACTATTTTTTTTTTTTAATAGTGTCTTTATATTCTTAAGTTACATATGTATTGAGTTTTTTTTATGATCCACTTATTGAAACTTGAAAAAATAATAAAATTATTTTATGCTTCATTCTATACAAAAAATAATAATAATACTAAAAAATAATAATTTATGCAAGTTATGTAAAATTCATGCTTAGTGATGCAGTGTTGCATCTACTTCAAAAATTACTAAAAGAAAAATTCAATAAAGATATAGCAAAAACACAAATTGTTGTATTCACTCTTGCTTATATTTCTACCAACTAGTTTTGGAAATAGCTAACACAACAAATAAAAGGGGGGATGCACACCAAATTCTATATTATATTTTAATGATAAAAATCAAAACACTATTGTGTGCACTCAACATATGCACCTCTTAATCTTAACCATTTAAATAAAAATATAAAGTACTTTATAAACTAGATTTAGAGTACTACAATTTCTATTCTTATCATATCTTTAAATTTTGACTGTACACATCTCAAATTACTGATCAAAATTTAGGTTTATCTAATTTGAAGAAAAAAATTTCCATGTTTGATCCCCTTTGTAGTCCCCCATTTCCATTAACTTACCCCTTGGATGTATGTAGGGCTACTATAGCCTAATTTTATCAATTTTATAATGGAAAATACAATTCAAATTTTCTGATGAAATATTGATATAATCTTGCTATTTTTATACAATAAAAGTGATAAATTTCTTCATGTATGGTCTTCATAGTTTGTCTACAAAATCTAGAAGTTTGAGAAACATAAAATGTGATTAGTTACTATTTCAAATTGAAATATTAGAGTCTAGGAGAGCTTATTATTGTCTTTTATAATTCAACAATCAAGGAACCTTAAAATCTACAAAAAGCAATACAAGATTCTTGTTAGAAGAGGCCCTTATCATGTGTCTAGTTTATTGAATCAATTGTTTATGTTTATGTCTCATGGGTGTCTCTTCAAACTTAATTTTCCTTGACCTTTGTGGCCCATATTTACTTAATGAGGGAAGATTATTAGGTCTTTAGATATAAGGGACATGTTTCCATTTAATTCACCTTCTACTCTTGACTCCATGAAAAAGTACACCTTTGAATACCATATGGCCTTGTCAACAAATATATAGTACTGATTTAATATCCAGGTCTATTGTTTAAAATTGTGTATCCTCATTTTTGTTGGATTATTATATGACAAAGTTATCTCTAGTGAAATGAATAGTGTACAAGTGGTAAATTTCAATGTAAGATTTGGAAAATAACTTGAGCATTACCTAATTCCATTTCCACACATTTGTGGGGCTTAGTCTTGATTAATAATTTATTCATCCATTATATCAGGTCTAGTTTGCAAGTGTAGAACTAACTTGGTTCAATTCCATGAGTGTATAAACTAATCTATAACCTAAAAATTCAAATTTTAAAACCCAAACACGAGCCATATCCCTCCAAGTAGTTGTTATGCATTTACTTGATCATGAAATTTGTTAACATATGTACTAGGATATTAAATTTAGGGTCAAACCCTAACATATTGTTATGATCCTAATTATGATATATTCCTAATTATAATAAGTTAAGCACCTGTATCATGTTTAACCTTAAAAGATTAATTTATTAGTCATAGTTATTCCTTAAGATAACTTAGTTAGGATGAAGATGTGTGTCCCTACATAGTTATAAATACATATAAATAAGGAGAGAGAAACTCTCCCAAACCATCATATCTTCTAATATTGAATTCACATATTATTTTCTAATTATTGGAGGTCACCCGGCCTTGAAGTGATCTTCTATTTTATTGATTTTTACATTTATTTCCAAGAAATATCATAACAAGTAGTATCCGAGCTAGGATTTGGGCCAAGATTTTTGTTTCCACCAGAACTTTCAAACCATTATGAATTTGGAGCTGATTTTTTATGGGAATGGAAGTAAGAATTAGATAAGTCTCTGAGTAAAAACTCATATTTATATCATATCTTTTGTACAAATTATTTTAATTTTATGGGTTTTCATTAATTGGCTCTATAGGCTGCAATTTTTAGAATTTTTTTAAAATTCTTACATTTTTGGAAAGCTTATGAAAATTATAGTTGGTTTAGTTCTTTGTAATTTATTATTAGAGATCAAATATAGTTTGTAATTTAGTGGTCAAAGTTAGGTCAAAATATTTTATTATTTTTCTCTATAGGCCATAATTTTTTGAATTTTTTTATTTTTTTTACATTTTTTGAAAAGTATTGAAAAACTAGAGTTCAAAATATATACACATCAGAAACCATGTAATCTTTAGGATCAGAGGACTTTTGTATAATTATTAAATCTAAAGACTATTGTCTACCACCTAAAATCATGGAAACAATTCCTCTAGGATGTGAAACTACGGTACATTTTATTGAGGATAATTTATTTGACCCATTGGTAAAATCTATAAATTAGGGTTTCAATAAGTTTAAGGAAGACATATTGTCAATATTGAAGCCCCCAAAAAACCATCAAGGTGGGTACAACCGTAATGGATGAAAAAAAGGGATAGGGCAACCTTTTCAAGGTCAAAAATTAAACCTACCCAAGATAGACATATGTAAGTCTGATGGTAGAGATGTAACTTCATGGATAAATCTCATGGATCAATATTTTAAACTTCACTATATAATAGGCAATGCAATAGTTGACGTAGCCTCAGTACATTTAGAATCTAAACCTTATTAATGGTACTAATGGATGATGAGTGAAAAGAAAGGGTGAATAATTGGTTGGAAAGAATTTTCAAATGACTTAGTAGCCCATTATGAGAAACCATGGAGGGGAAGCTATTTTACCCAACTAACAAATTTAAAACAAGTAACTTGGTCTATAGATGAATACAATGATGAGCATATGAGATTAGCACTTTGAACTCAAGATGTGACACCTTATTAGAAGCTACAACTCTACATCAATGGACGTAATGACCAAATTAAAGATGACGTTCATTTGTTGGAACCTTTGATAGTTGGGAGAGCTATGCAACAATTATTACACAGTGAACAATGAAACCTCACCATCAAAAAATCTACACAGGGTCAAACTATAAATGTGACTAATCATATTAACAAAAATGGGGACAACTTCCTTAACCCAAGACAAGTTATTAAGCTGGCACTTGAACAAGAGGCAAAGAAAAGAGAAAAAGGTCTATGTTACAATTGTGATAGTAAATGGTCTATGGGTCACAAGTGTGGTAACAATGAGAAGAGATTAATGATTATTGAGAATAAGGTTGAAGAAGGAGAAGTAGTTACAGAGGAACCAAATAGGGAAATTGAACATGCAAATTTAGAGGAGGAAGAAAGTGCTACTATATTCCTACATGCATTAAATGGCACAAGCACACCATAAAAACTCAAGGTATTTGATTATATAAAATAGAGAAAAGTGATAGTGTTTGTTGATACAAGTATTACACACAACTTTATTGATATATGATTGGCTAATGAACTCAATTTATTTGTGTATCCAATCTATAATTTTTAGGTTATGATAGAAAATGGGGAAAAACTCTCTTGTGGTGCTAAATTCCATCATATAAAACTCTCAATGGGAGATTATCAACTAGATTGAAAAATGTTTGCAATCCCAATTGGAGGAGCAAATGTAGTTTTAGGAGTGCAATGTTTTAAATAGTTGGGTACAATATCCTTTAATTTTTAGGAATTATTCATGACTTTAAGTGTAAATGGACAAAAATATAAACTTATAGGGATACAATCACCACCAAGTCAAATTATTAGCTCCCATAGGATGGAGAAATTACTTAAGAAAGGTTCTTTTAACATAGGCACAACTACATTTTTTAGAAGCACAAGATGTGAAAACACAAGATTAACGAAAGATTCAAGAAATAATTCAACAATATCAACATGCATTCCAAAAACCCAAGGGTCTACCAATAGTCAAAGAATGTGAGTGTTCCATTGAATTAATACCAAGACATATTATTCATCCCAAAAGAATTCCTATTCATTCCAAATGATTATGGTTAACAAGAAGGATTAACCATGGAGAATTTGCCCACATTACATGGAGATCAACAAGCTTACTCTTAAAGATAAGATTCATATTCCTAGTATTGATGAATTGGTATATGAATCTAATAATGTAGTTCTCTTTACTAAGTTAAATTTACATGTAGATTATCATCTGTTTCAACTAAAGGAAGATGATATAAATAAGACTACATTTAGAACACATGAGGCTCATTATGAACTTTTTTATGTCATTTAATTTCATTGATACTAAATGAACTTTTCAAAGCCTCATAAACTCAAGGTTCCACCTATTTCTTCAAAAATTGGTGTTGGTATTCATTGATGACATCTTCATCCATAGTAAAACATGGACTAATGAACAATTCATAGAAAATATTCTTGAGTTTCTAAGGATTGAGGGTAATTCTTTTCTGAAGGGGATGGGAATTTTAAGATCCTAATATTATATATTCCTAATTATGATAACTTAAGTACTTGCAGCATGCTTAGTTCCTTAATAGATTCATTTATTAGTCTTAGTTATTCCTTAAGATAAATTAGTTATGATGAATGGGTGTGTCCCTACATAGTTATGCATATAAATAATTAGAGAGAGACTCTCCCAAATCATCATATCTTCTAATATTGAATTCACATATTATTTTTTATTATTGGAGGTAACCCCCTCAAAGTGCTCTGCTATTTTACTAATTTTTTTTACATTTGTTTCCAAGAAATATCATAACATATATTATCAACCACCAAGATATATTATTTCTAGTTTCTAACATGAGATATAAATCATAAAGAATTTGTATTGCATCATTATCTTTACAATTAGAATGTCTCATCATGTTGCATGATTGTTTGATGCCTATGATCAACATTCTATGTTGTTGACAAAAGAATAAAACTTTATCTAAAGGAGAACAATCTTAGCCTTGAATACTTCTAAGTGGTGTCTATTGGCACATACCTTTGTAGACACATAGGCATTAAATTCTATTAGGACCATTTCTAGATGCATGGTTTAGATATATGGATAGGATTTAAATCCACATATGTGGTCAGTTCTATAGGCACAAAAGTTAAGAGAAATAATAGAAAAAAAAAATTACTAACATAAAAGCATCTATTTAATCATTTAAAAAGCATTAACACCTCAATAAAACTATTGATGACATCTATAAAAAGGAATTATAAAATTTTTTTGAACCAAGTACTAATGTAATGGTCTAAATATAAATTTATTATATTAGAATAGGGAAGAGCTTAATGAACACATAATTTTATAGCTAACCATAACATATATCAAATACTAGTTAACTAGAGAACATGTGTTATAAAGTATTAACACATTAGGTATAACATTTTTAGCACTTGTTAGAAATGAATGGTAGTTGTGTTAGTAAGCACAACAATATGTGAATTGAAGAATTATTAGAATAACTATAATCTCCATGTCCATCTTTCATCCCAAATACATTCTTCAAAATTGGTTTATATCTATGTTGCAAGAAATTTAATGAACCCACCATGTTCCACATCTTTTAAGACAATAATAAATTTTTAATGGCAAGGAACTATTACACATAGAAAACTAGTTTTCTCAATTTGAATGGAAACTAAGGGGCCACATAATGAAAAAATAGAAATCCTAAAAAATGAACTTGGGATGTTAATAGTAAACAAATTGAAACACAATACAATTTGACATTCATTGAAGATGCCATTAATAGAGAGATCATGAATGCCTAAGTAGGAGGCTAAACACTATTGCAAGAAACTTCACTATAATGGTAAAATGAAAGTATAGGATAAACCTCCAACATTATGGTGAGGCACTTGACTACTAGCACTATTTCTAACAAAGGAGTAGGAATGGAAGAGAATGGAATAAATTTTCCTATTTGAAGAAAACCCTAAGACATAGTTCAAGATTTAGTCCAACTCAAGGTACATCCTTATATCACAAATTATAGAGAATTGACAATCAAACTATAAGAGTACTTTCTTATGATCTATAATTATAGGACAAATTAATATCTCAACTCAATGCTACAAAAGACAAGTCATTTCCACTCAAAGTCACAACCACAAGATAAATTGGACAATAATAAAATTGGATATCAAATTCACCAAACTAAGTTGAGAGGAAGTACATTCCAACCCCAAGAATCATATTTGTTTTAGGAGATTTTTTTTAAAAACAATGTTTACTATCCACTGTTGGTTGTTTTCCCTTTTCATAAGTGTTCATCCATTTACTAGTATTGTATTCACCGTATAAAAAACTATTTATCCCTTCTAGTTTGCCCCTTCTAGATCAGTTCACCCACTATAGTAAAATAGCTAAATTAAAGTAAGGGACAGTAAAAAAAGCTAATGTACCCATCTCATTTGACTCCAGTTTCACTTCTTGGCATGGTCAAAGGATACTCTAAGGTTCTAACAACATATTATCCCCTAGGACTACTTTTGAATACTTCAATACCATGATAAAATGTCACAAAGAAAATGAATACTACATGGCCAATCCATACAAGCCCAAACAACCAAACCACAAAACAAGCTACATTAACTTCTACACATTTATTTTTTAAAACTATTCCCACCATTAAAATATAACATGACTATTGATTTATATATCCATGTTAAAAAAATAATCAAAATTTATTATTTTAATTATGAAGAAATTCTATTATTCACAAGAATAGAATCCATTTATAGAAATTCTATGAATGAAAAATACATTCATACATAACTCCCAAACCATAAGAGTTGTTTAAATGTGTATAGTACCATTGGACTTGAATCATCCAAGACATCTTATTTAAGGCACAAAACATTCAATAAGTTGCTTTCCAAAATTTAAGTAAAAATTAGTCCCTGTAACATACATCTCCAACCTGCATTACAAGAGATTTTGATCACAAGGCATGATAAAAGTAAAATACAAAGAACCATTGTCAAATGTTTGAAACATGATATTTACGTGTGCCTGAACATGGATGGATTCTAATCAAATATGAGGATAGTACAAATATACAAATATAGATTTATAATATAGTTCACAATAATGGTCACTATACAACATCCCAATTTCACAACAATTGGAACATAGAAAAAAACATAAACAACATAAGAACCTCGCATGATCTCTAATATGTACCATCATAAATTCTAACTGACACCAATGGTGCTTGGTCTACCTTTCGAACTTGTAAAACCCTATGGACCAACCCACTAGACAAGGAGAATGTGCATGAGGTATATCATACACATTCACATAAATAAATTCATGCAACTTAGTTTCACAACACAAATCAGTTCACAATCGCAACTTAGATTCACAACATAAATTAGTTAACAATCACAACTTGGATTAACTAAAATCAATTCACAATCACAAATTAGATTCACAACACAAATTGGATGTGATTCATGATTCACATATTGGATTCATATGTCCAATATAATGCAAGGAAGAGCTAGTATCCTAGGAATGTGGAGTGTCATCACTTTAGTTATCCAATTTTTTTAATTATTATAATATAAGTGTTTTGTTAATGGGCCCCTAACCCAACTACAATAATATTAATATAACAAATCCATAAAATGCATGAAATATGTACAAAACTCATATCAAGAAAGAATGTTAACCTAATTTACTATAAGACCAAAGGACCATATTGCTTGATTCAATAAAATTTGTATTTATTTTCAGTGTGTGTAAGAGGTTGAGTCCATGTTTTGGCCAAAAAGTGGAAGTGTTTTCCTTGATTTTCATAATTTGTCACATTTGACCTAAAAATTTGAAGGACTTAAAGGTTGAATCTTGAAAAAAAATTAGTAATATGAAATGTAGTGCTCAGAGTCTAGTTTTCAAATATGTAATTTATTTGAATACCTAAATGATACAAATTTATTTCAATAGGCATGTCTAAAAACTACCGTTTAAAAGTCACTTTTTTTTACCATACCATGCACATGTACCTCAACCATATTTTGACATAAATAATTGTATTTTTTTAATCCTTTTGAGAAAAGATCTGTAACACATTGAAGATTGCTCACATATTTTTTGTAATTTTTTTTGAATATTTTTTTTATTATTTTTTTATTGGCCATAATTATTGTTTTGAAAATCCGTCGTGTATGTCACACATAAGATGACCTAAACTTATCATTTTTTGATTTTTATTTCAAATTGAAAATAATTATCTGAAGATTTCTCACATATAATTTGCTTTTAAAAAAACTATTTTGAAAAGTTATTAAAATAATAAGAAAACCTGATATTTTAAGTTTATGGGCCAATTTCATAAAAAAATTATTTGAAAAATAGAAAAATAATCAAATTGTAAGAAAAATTACAGATTTAGAATCAACACAATCTTATCTATAATGGGTTTTAATTTTATCAAAAAGTTTTGCAAAAAACATCTTCAGACATATGTCTCAAGTCACTCTTTTCTAGTGACACTAACATGACCTTCAAGTTGCAGGTCAAAGCAGGTCCAAAGCTAAGAGTCGGCTCCCTAAGCCCTTTTTCTAAACCAAAACCCATAGCAAAAATTGGGCCAGAAATTCAAATTTTAAGAAATAGGATCATGTTTCTAAACCTAATCCCGTTTCGTTTTTTAAATATTTTAACCCTTTATGAAATGAGATCCTATTTCTAGAAAATGGGATCTTCTTTCTAGAATGGGATCTCATTTTTGGCTCGAGATCCCAAAGAGAAATGGGATCCCATTTCATAAAAAAGCGGGATCCCATTTCACTTTTCCCAATTTCACGTTTTTGGCTAAGTCTGAAACTTCCACGAGAAGTGGACTCATCTTCTTTCTTTTACCCTTTTTTTGAACATCCACGAGAAGTGGACTCATCTTATTTCTTTTACCCTCTTTTTGAACTATCACTTAGGTTCATCCTTTAACCTCCTCTTCCACATCACCATCAAAGGAAAATGGTAAGAAAAAATCCTACTCATTAATAGCATCTAAACTAGATTCAAGAACATAGGAATCAATTCCCCATTATTCAATTTCTCATAATTTCTTTGCTAATGCTAGATTATGTATTCTATAAGGGGTTGGAATTTTAATCTACTAGCCATCCTTCACAATATTTTTATTTTTTATAAGAAGATATCAAATAGAATATTTTCACCTTTTTGTTGGAATCCATATCTAAAGAGGCCCTATGTGCACTTAAATATGCTATTGGGAGAGACCTAGCCAAATTAGATCCTTGAGATAAGGATACAAGACAAAATACAAACATTAATGGAACTAAAATATCCTCAACCTACATCTCCATACTTAGTTATGTCTTACCTAGCTCAAAATTCTTAGCACCCATACAAACCTTAGGAGGGGACAAGTGGACTATATCCAATAATTTTAGAGGTGAAGTGAAACACATGGATTTAATTTGTGACATCCCATTTTAGACACATAATTAAATATTCCCCTTAATATATGTGTACTTATCATCGGCATGAGATTGGCTTATAAGGAAATGAGGTTTTCTGATACCATTTCTTGGTAAATCATTATGAGCTTCTTACAAGTAGCCAACAATTTTATTTGGGTGTGAGTAGTGTTGAACTTGACCCTCATGATTGGGTTCATTGTTGGTTTAGCCATTCAAACTAATCATTATGCATCTATAGGAGTAGACGATTATGAATAAGTTCTCACAATCAATAATGGAGGAATTTTAGTTTTACTATAGTGTAGAGAGTCTACAGGACATGTGAAAGTTGCTCATCTCTATGACATAAACAATCTATGTAATCCTAATTTTACATAGGGAGAGCATGCCTCTCAAACATGTGAGAGTATTTGGATCATCTAACTAAGCATCAGATCTTAGGGTTTGTGATTATGAATACATCATGATTATATATAGATCTTAGAGGTCATAGAACATTTTACTCTACACAAATGTGATCATTAGTGGATACTACTCAACATGTGTGAATTAATAAAATATGGGAGGGGTCACCATAGCTAACATGACACCAAAACTCCCAATGTCAGAACAAAAGATTGATAAGGGTTCAACCAAGTTTATGACATTGTATAAACTATTATATGATCTACCATATCATCTGATTGTGCATGGTTCCACCCACCATTGACATCTTCATTAAATTTGATCTTTGGGACCATGAATATGATCCTACTACACTAAATCATTAGAATCTATGGATGAAGAAATACAAGATGTAGATGGAGTAACATGTGATGGAGATGAGATCTCAATGCATGTCATCTAACTACACTACTCATACCTAAAGGATGTGTCCACATAAGATGTCTAATCATGGACAAATGATACATATATTGATTCTAAATTAGAAGAACCTAACAAACTATTAAGATTATCTTAAAGTAGTTTCTTTAATTCATCAATTTTTATTTTAAAATATTCATCTTCAATATAAACTATCTTCCCATAATAACCATATTTTACCTTTGATGATTGAGGAGGATTACATAGTGAAGGGGAACAAATCTCTTTTATTCATTCAATTATATGTAGATACACAACCATATATAAATACTATGAGGGAGTTGATAGTTATATGAAACTAAACCATAACCGGTAGTATATGAAACGGAACCATAATTGGTAGTTAACAATGACCGAACCATAACCAACAATGTAATACAATGATGCATTATGCTAACATTCTCCCCCTTATTACATTGTTCCTGCAATAGTACCAAGGGACCCCCCCTGAATGCTAATATACTCAACAAATTTGATTACATAATACGAATACATATTTTATAGAAGATCTTCTCCCAAAGAACAAATCTTGAACCAAGCAGGGCTCCATCATGCTATCTCATCTACCCTTAGAAAGGTGTAGCTTCAAGCTGTGTTCTTGAGCTCTTTAGTTCTGAATTATCAAATCATAGAGTCTTGAATTATTGCAAAACAATCCTAAGAGATACGATAGATCTCTATCATTGTCTAGTGACCATGAAAGGGTATAATTCTTGATCATATGCTCTGAAGCTCGTTGGACGACAATCCATATTAAGCTCAACACCAAATCCCAAACTTGTCTCCAAAACAAAATCTTCACAAAACATACATTCTTCAAATCTGTCAGCATCAACAAATAAAAGAAAACCAACCAAAACCAAAAACACTTCTCATGCAAAGCATCATCTCAAATTGAGAAGCTAACTTGAGATGATGGAAAATCCTCCATCCTTTGATGCTGCCTACCTCCAATAAAGTGAAGGCTTATAGTACTAATGCATTATTAACACCACTAAAAGAGTCATTAATAAAAGCTTTATCATTTGATAAATCCTCATCTTCTTGGCCTCTTGATAACTCTCCTTATTCCTCATAAACTATAACCATGTCTACCAAATATGTGGCCGTGATAAAATTGTCCTCGACAACAAAAGCAGTTTTCTTTGCATGAAGAATAAATCTCTTTATAACCTTTGCTACTACAATACGCTACTTGAAATCCAAGTATGCACTTGACTCATCAATCAGATAAATGTCTGCAGGCTTGCCAAGACATAAGCATAGTGCCACTCTCTGTAGTTCTCCACCGAAAAGATTTACAACTTCTTGATCCATTTGTTGCTCAATTTGAAGGGGCTTGATGACATCAGTAGTAAACTAAGGGTGTGTGTATGAATCACAAATATTTTGGTGCAATAAATACCTCACAGTTGACTGAAACTTTGGGCTGATCTTCTATGGTTTATAAGACACATTAAATTTAGATATCTCCACCTTTGAATTGTCAACTATATCTGGCTTCAACAAGCCAGCCAACGTGTGTATAAAAGTAGTCTTTCTTGGGTATCTGTAGCAGGCATAGCTTTTTATTTCCTCTACACTTTCTTGCAGTGTTTCTATAACCTTAAAAGTTAGTGATTCATCTCGAAATTAAAGATTTTTAGTGGGAATAAGACCAGCCAAAAAGATATTGATGCTTTCTCTTACTGGAAATGAAAGCATTACCATTACAAACTTTGTAAAAAGAAATAGTGATTAGCGACATCTAAAATGTCTTCCCATGTAAACCCATTCTTCTCACGTAGATTGCATAGAAACTTCAAACGGAGCCAAATGAGCTATAATATAGATGCATTCAATCTGTGCATCAAATGAGTTTATCCTTCATGCTAACTTTGCAAACTATATATCTGGGTAGCCTTAAAATAGTTGTAGAAGACCTAACTTAAAATACTAAACACTACACACCTCACTGCTACCACTCCAGAATGAATCTGCTTCAAGATTACTTGGATTCTCCATGCTGGAAAACATGAGGCTCATCATCTTCGACTACATGACAAATGGAAGCATGGTTCAACATCATCCACCTTCCATCTTTCACTAACTCTACATCAACAAATCACAAAGGAATTATTCTTCACAGGCACACATAGAAATTGTTAATGCTATGATACCATATGAAGGTGAAGAAATCTCTTTTAATCATCAATTATATGCAGATACACAACCATATATAAATACTATGAGGGAGTTGAAAATTATATGAAACTGAACCATAACTAGTATTATATGAAACCAAACCATAACCGGTAGTTAACAATGACCAAACCATAACCAATAATGTAATACAATGATGCATTATGCTAACACATAGAATATACATGATTATCTCTAGCAAAATTACTCATTCACAAGACTAGCAAAAGAAAATACAAGAACACAATATTACCTCCCAAATTCACTTAATCATTTACCCCCTAGAAAATGATGATGATGGCAATTTATAATTAGTGTGATTACAGTTGCCACTTACCATGTCAACAAAGTGGTCTTGATCTCAATGTATTACAATTGCCAAAATAATCCAAAGAGATAAAACTATAATTTTTGATATATAATGGAATTGAAGAAACTACACCAATGAGAAGAACATGAAAAATATGCACTTTCAAAAAAATTGTACCCAAAAACATTATTGTATGTGCTTGAACGAGGCCTTGGAAGTTTCCAAAATGAGAACTCCTTAGCATCACCTATGAGAATATGTAATTTCTAGAAAATGTAAACATTAAAGTTAAAAAACCATCTACACCACTATGAATTTCTCAAAATTTTACCCCGAATTAAAAAAATACTCACAAAAAAGAGAAAATATGACTAAGAGTCAGGCCTATGAAGTTCAATATCAAAAACTGAAACTGAATTGGAGAAAGGTCAAGAGCTAAGAGGGAAAGTAATGATATCATGTTCATGCCAACAAAGGAATATTTCAAAATTCTCCTCAAATATTCTTTGAAGATGAAATATTCCTAAATTGCTCTCAAAATTTTCCTAAAGCACCTTTAGAGGTCAAAACCACCCTATTCAAGATAAAAAATATTGATTTTGGGTAGGAAACCAATTGTCCGTTGATGGTGGTTTCACTAGTAGTTAGTTAAGTACTAGTGGCTAGCAAGCCAATAACATTTAATGTGATCACTAGAGTTTTACTAAGTTTATGAAAAAAATATTTAATTCTATGTTTGTATGGCCTGACCAAAAAAATTGCCTAAAATTGTACTTTTGTACAAATTTGAAAACTTTTTATATGGAAATAGGAATTTTGCACCTCTTGGATGTAATTTTGGTGTTAGATTTAGCCCAAAATGTTTTGAAAGATCAAGTACCTACCTTATTTGGCATACACCTCCCAACTTGAAACCCATGCAAATCTAGCTTTTGATGTTTGATTTGGATATTTTAAAAGGTAAAAATGACTTTCTTAGACATTGTGAACTCAATGGTGAGGTCAGATTTGATCTAAAATAAACTAAAGATACCTATAAAACAAAGTTAGGAATAAAACTCCCCAGAATTTGTTACTTTTATCAACTTTTTCTAATTGTCTATATCATCATTTGATGTAAAAGAAAAGAAAACTCATCTTGTGAAGAGAAAACATTATTTGAAATCATAGAACTAGACTAACTTTAGGACATCATGGCTTAGATACCATGTTAGAATTTTCTATGATCACTTACCCATGACCAAATTCCTAGAAGCTAATCACAAATCTAGATGGATAGAATAATTGCTATTCTATATTCAATATTATGAGACAATATTACAATGAGTAGCATACATATATACAAGCCTATTTGATGCATGAATCAAGGAGATGACAAGCCCAAGAGGTATGAGTTAACTCTCAATCACTCTCGATCAAGAGGTGAGTTAACTTAGCCTAACTAAAAATTCAAGAGTTGAAATACTAGCCATTGGCTTAGTTTCCTCAACTTTTAACTAAGATAGAGGTGGCACCTAACTACCATCAATCAAGAGTTGACGAGGTAGTGGTGGCACTTGTGTGCCTCAAGTCAAGGTGTACACCCATCATTATTAACTACTTAGGACAGAATAATTACATATTCATAGTGTCCTAAGTAAACATCTTAAATAGGTGTAATATCACACTTACGATATATAATATATCCAAGGTGAATCAAATATTATAGCAACAACATTTTCTAAATTGAAGAAATTATTTATATTAAACAAGATACCATATGTCTCTATTTCTCTCCCAACATAATAAATCTAATTGTGAAAAAGAAGGAAATGTTTAGAATAGGTTCTTCTTGATCTACATCTTAATTAATATTCTACTATTTATGTTTAAATAAACTAGTACTTGATGAAGATGCATGATGATGAATGTTCCATAGAAAATACCACAATATGTATCTTCATTCTACTTGTGTCAACATATTTTTCTTAGAGAATTCAAAACATACATGCAAACTACAACAATCAATTCAAACCCCAAATTAATAAATATTTATCTATGTACACAAATATGGTGAGCTTACTAATTAAATCTAGTGAGCTTACATTCCATTCTTAGAAATTCTAGAATAGCATAATTTATTTGTGTAATTTTGAAACATAATAAAACATACAAAATAATAATATATTAAACAATATTTTATATATATGGCTTCCCAATGTGACATTTTAACATCAACAATCAATAATTCAAGAAAAAATTCCTTCATAAATAATGTTTATGATTTGGGGTTACATAAATGTACCAGTAATTACCATGAACGTTTCTTTTAGCACAACTATTTATCCTCTTATTTGCTAATTCAAACCATCAAAGAAGAAAATAATTACTAAAAACTTTCTTTATGTAGAACTAAAGGATTATGACCCTTTAAAAAAATAAATGCCCTAACACTAAAATGTTTGATAAATGCTAATTCAAAATAGAGAGAAGAAGAACAAGCATCGATGAACTTGGTATGAACATTTTGTACCCTTAGGGACTACATGATTTCCAAACTCCTAAGGAAAAGAGAGCCTCACAGTTATTTGAATATCTCTTATGTTGATGATGTTCTTGTTGTGGCAAGCAAAGTTGGCTACCTCCCTGAAAATTTTCTGAAAGATTTAATTGATAAATTT
The DNA here is from genome assembly GCA_027924645.1 of Cunninghamia lanceolata. Classification (NCBI taxonomy): domain Eukaryota; kingdom Viridiplantae; phylum Streptophyta; class Pinopsida; order Cupressales; family Cupressaceae; genus Cunninghamia; species Cunninghamia lanceolata. The sequence continues at coordinate 2,258,766 of BSBN01001660.1, read as the reverse complement.
CCTCATAATATTGATGGCCTTGCAAAAAATATTTATATTAGGGTGCACTTGCTTGAGAGTTTTAATCAAGTAGATCTTGTAGATTTGGTTGTTTTTTAAATTTTTTTATTATCCTTTTCATCTCTGTCTCTTTTGGGGACCTTCATTTTAGCCTTGGAAACCTTTTTTTTTGGAGATTATTAGCTATGGGATTTTTCTCTATGAGGGATTCTTCTCTATCATCATTTCCATTGATAAGCACTACAAAAATTATAGAGCCAAATTAGAAAATAAATTTGTTTAAACTAAAATAAAAATTATAAACCATTTCAAAACTCTCTCTTTGATATTTAGTTGCATTATCACTCCTAGTCTCACTCAATGCATTACACATGTACTTTGTTACTCCGTTTGGTGAGGGTTGTTATTGCCCCTTAGCCATTGATTGCCAAGGAAGTGTAAAGGGGCAAGATAGGAAGACTAAGCATAGGTAAATTACCTATTCATATTATCAAGAAAATATATTTTTGTTCATTTACTCCTCTTTTATTCATTTTTGTTCATTTAAACCTTTATTCCCATAAATCCATCACTAGGCAATGTCCTCTAGTAGGTTTTGTAGATTATACTAAGTTAAAAGGAGAGACAATCAATGATAGCTGTAGAGCATTTCCTTAAACATTCCACATGAAAATAGAGGATTTTAATTCTTAGAATGCTATTTGAATGAAATTGATAGATTTTTTACTACAGATGCATTAAAACCACCTAGGATTGAGCAAGGTGCTAATATAGAGGCAAATTGTTTACATGATAATGCCCACAAAAACAAGATCCATGAGAAGATCATGAACAAGTTGAAGATGCCTAGCACATGCTTTATATTAATCTATGTTGTTGCAATTTCTTGCTATTACCATTACTATCTCTATCTTCATGATGTTATGTGGATGTTTATATAGGCTATGTGTAGATTTAGTTGCCACTCATTATAACAGATAGCCACTCTTTAAATATCTTGTTTTAGATTGCATGTCAATCATTGAATAGGTAGAATATTTGATAAAATTATTCATTTTTGGCACCTTAATTCATAGTGTGTTGGTTGTTTATGATAGGTGGTGGTGCTTAATAGTGATAAGAGGGTGTTCTAAATAGAATTAAGTAGCCTCTTAGCACTACTAAGCATCACCACCTATCATATACAACCAACACACTATGAATTATTTCACAACCAATGAATTATCAAATGTGCCACAACCCCTTGCAAATATAACCTGCCATAATTTTTAGCCCTCTCCATTAAGTTTATCATCCCTACATCAAGTCCTTGGCTAGAAACCATGTGGACAACTCCATTCACCCTACATCACGGAGTCCACAATGGGAGTTAGGAGCCACTAGCCTAGCCTTGTGCAAGAGGCATTCAACTTGTGCTCTACAAAATAAAGGAAGAAAATAAAATAGTTAAAGTTATCCGCTTTATGTAGGTAGATTTATTTTCATTATGCCAAGAAGTGTTCCTACAGGTACATGATGGAGTTGAAAGAGCTCAAAGTTTCCTTAGATTTCATGAAGTTTTATAAGATTCCAATCTAAAAAAACAAAAAAATTAAAAATCACCTGCAAGAGTTTCAATTGACATTAAATATATTTCTTATTCTTAGAATTTTACTGGCATATTTATTGTGTCATTTTATGATGATCCTCTATCTTAATCATTCTTGAGAGTTACATAATGGTGAAATGAAAAATTAATTAAAATTTCACCTCTACATGTAGCATATCTAGAGCCAATTTTTTTATTGTGTAAATAAATGCTAGAAAAAGAGTACCAACACAGAAAATATCTCAACAGCAAAAGAGCTCCAGCATAGGAAATATCGCTCCTCACAATAATTCGAGAGTATTTCCAGAGAAATCCTTCTCAGCATCATGAGGTGCCAGCTATGTGTCCAACAACATCCTTCCCTCCACCCGTGTGAAATGGAGAATGAAAGGTACATATACACAAACCCTAAATAGAAGAAATGATATACACATTGAGTATATACACTTTGTTAGATCTGATTTTCAGATATGTTGTAGGAGTGCAGTGGAGTGAAGAAGAGAGCAAAGTATTTATGATGTGCCTACACGCTATTGGGAAGGGAGAATGGAGGGCCATCTCAAAGAATTTTGGGAGAACCCCTACACAAGTGGCCGACCATGCATAGAAGTATTTCTTATGCTCAAGCTTAGACATCCTCTGTAGAGACTTCTCCATATTTAAGGATTTCAACATTCCATGTGAGCTCCAATGGCCGCCTTCATAATGCCATTTGAGTTGTCTAATTGCCTTTTTATGGAAGGACAATTTTTTTAAAATTTGTTATGAAATAAAAGATGGATTTCGTAAGTGCACACTTATTTTTCCTTTTTTTTTCTACTTTTCTAAGGATAAATTCATAAGAATTTTGTGGTCGCTGTAAATATTATGGTTTTTTAAGAATCCAGGTAAATAATAATAAATCTTTTTTTAAATAGTGGGAACCACTGCGTCGATCTCTGGTAATTTTAATTTAATTTATTGATTAATAATAATTATGATTTTTGTAATAATCTAATTTATTGATTAGTAATAGTTATGACTTTTTTACCAACCCTTAAAATCTAAATAGAACCAATTATAAAAATATATCTTTTTCTATTCTTAAACTGACACTTGAAGATAACATCAAGTTTTAGTTATCTTAATGTTAAAGCTCAACTCCCACTTGATTTTATTTAATTCTAAATATATATTATTTCTCAATTTTATTATTATTAGTTTTTTAAAAATTTCTTAATGTTTTATAATTAAATTAGTGATTAAGTTATAGATAAAATGTATTGATTTGTTATGGGTGAAATCAACTTACCTTTATTTACGTAGAAAAAAGAATAATGTGTGTGTGTGTGTGTGTGTGTGTTTTCTTTGTTTTATTAGCACAAAAATTAAAACAACAAAACCCTCTTACATACTATCCAAAAGAACAAAAATTAAAATAGAAATTTTACCAAAACCCCTTTAAAATTAAAATATGAAATATGTTTGCATATAGCTTACAAGTATGTTAACAAATATAGGGTATTTAAAATATATTTTAAAAAAATTAATATACAAATGCAAATTTAGGATGAGTTAGTGAGATTCGTAATCCATAATTCTATTTTAAGTAATTGCTTTAAAGTTGTTACTAAATTTGAATTTAATTACTTAATTTATTTTATTGATAATTTTTGTAAGTTTCCTTGTAAATTAGTAATTAAAAAATAATCATACTGCTTTATTTTATGGATTTGATTAATTGTTTTTCTTTTGTTTAATTTTATTAAATTGGTAACTCAATTTTTTTAAAAAAAACTAATAATTTAGTTATTTGAGTAAATGGTATTTATTGAATTTTGCAAAAAATGTGGAATAAATAAAGTTAGTAGTTAAACACAAAGTATAAGAAGACAATTTATTTTATTAAAATTACTTTATTTCAGATTTAGTAGATTTAATTTATATATTGATTGAAATTTAGTTTTGTGTATATTCTCTATTCTCTATTTTGTTAACTTGCATGTAGACCAACCGAAACAAAAATATTCAAAAAGATCAAATACCCAAAAGCATTGACTATAACTCTAATTTATAATAATTAGTGTTAGAATTAGGGTTAGGGTTAGGGTTTCGGTTGGGGTTAGAATTAGGGTTAGGTTTAGGGTTGGGTTAGAATTATGTTTTGGTTAGAATCAAGGTTAGAATTATACTTAGAATTATCGTTAATATTAGGGATTCAATTAAGGTTAGGGTTATATTTACATTTAGGGATAATGTTAGAATTATGGTTACAAATATAATTACCCAAAAATAAGGTTAGGGTTAAGGATAAAATTAATATTATCAATACAATTATGGTTAGAGATAGAATTAGGGTTAAGTAGATCTAGAAGTAGAGGGTTAGAAATAAGTTTAGGGTTAGGGTTAGGGTTCAGATCAATGTTAGAGTTAAATTTATCATTAGAATCAAGTTTATGGTGAGGGTTAGAATTATGATTAGAATTAAGGATAAGTAGATCTAGGGGTAGAATTAGGGTTAGGTAGACTTAGGGTTAGGGTTAGAATTACTATCAAGATTAATGTTAGGGTTAGGGTTCAAGTTCAATTTAGTATTAGGGTTACAAATAAGGTTAGTGTTAGGCTTGGGGATAGAATTAGGCTTAGGGTTAGAATTATGGTTAGAATTAGGGTTATCGTTAGGGTTAGAATTATATTTAGATTTAGAATTAGGGTTAGAATTAGAGTTAGGGTTAGCATTACTATCAACATTAAGGTTAGGGTTAGGATATGGTTAGATTTAAGGTTAAGTCTAGGGTTTAGGTTAGAATTAGGGTTAGGGTTAGAATTAAACCTAAGGTTAGCATTACTGTCATGATTAAGGTTAGGGTTATTGTTACAATTTGGATTGTATTACAAGTTAGGGCTACAATTAGGGTTAGGGTTAGGGTTAGGGTTTAGGTTAGAATTAGGGTTCAGTCTATGATTATAATTAGGGTTACAATTTGTTTAAATTAGGGTTAGGGTTAGGGTTACAATTAAAATAGGGTAAGAATTATGTTAATTGTTAGAATTTGGTTTAGTGTTAGAAATAGGGTCAGAACTTGAGTTAGGATTAAGGTTATGGTTAGAATTAGGGTTAGTGTTGGGATTAGGGTTAGAACTATGAATATAATTAGGGTTAATTAGATCTAGGGGCAGAATTAGGGTTGAGATTAGGGTTAAAATTAAGGTTATAGTTATTATTACAATTAGGTGTAGAATTAGGGTTACAACTATGGTTAGAATTAGGTTGGGGTTAGAGTTACAATTACAGATAGATCTAAAAATTAACTAGATCTAGGGGTAGAATAAGGGTTAGGGTTAGAATTTAGGTTAGGAATACAATTAACATTATTATGAGAGTTAGAATTAATGTTACAATTAGGGTTAGAGTTAGGGTTACAGTTAGAATTAGTGTTAGAATTAGGGTTAGGGTAAGGGTTATGGTTACGGTTGGGATTAGAATTAGGGTTAGTATTGGCCTAAATATTGGGGTTAGGTTTAGGGTTGGGTTAGAATTATGTTTTGGTTAGAATCAAGGTTAGAATTATACTTAGAATTATGGTTAGTATTAGGGATACAATTAAGGTTAGGGTTATAGTTACATTTAAGGATATCGTTGGATTTATGGTTACAAATATAATTAATGAAAAATAGGGTTAGGGTTAAGGATAAAATTAAGATTATCAATACATATATGGTTAGAGATAGAATTAGGGTTTGGGTTGGAATTAGGGTTAAGTAGATCTAGGGGTAGAAATAGGGTTAAGGGTATAATTAGGGTTAGGGTTAGAATTAGGGTTAATGTTAGGGCTAGAATTATGATTAGAATTAGGGTTATAAGCTTGACCTTAACTATATTCATAAATAAAACCCTAATTATTTAATCTAACCTTGGTTCTAACCCTAACCCAAATCCTAATTGTAATCATTACCCTCAATCTAACCCTAATTCTAATTCTAACCATAATCAAATGATTACACTTAGCATTGATTTATAAGCCTAATCTATATCTAACCCTATTTATAAGCCTTATCCTAAACTAGTTCCTAAACAAAACCATAATTCTAAATCTAACCTTCATTTGAACCTTAAAAAATAATATAATTAGGGTTAAGACCTTTACGATTAGGATTAGTTGAGTTTAAATTATACTGAGAGATATTATAATATATAATATATTATAATAATATATCTAACCTATGTTATAATATTATATTATGTAATAATAATTCTTAATAAGATATATAATATAGTTACTATTATGCTTGCCACTTCAGATGCTACTAGCATACCTATATTTAAAAAATATATCTAAAGTACGCCGAGAGATTGAAGGGGTAGTAAATTTATTGATTGATTTGAAATGATACAATGCAATAGATTTATACAAGGATGATGCAGTTCACATAACTGTATATCAGTTATAACTGCAATATTGTTGTAATTAACAATGTAATACCATTGTTTCTATAACTATTCACCAACATTCCCCCCTTATTACATTATTCCTGCAATAGTACCAAGGGACCCCTATGAATGATAACATACTGACATTAGCTGATTACATAATATGAATACATATTTTATAGAAGATCTTCTTCCAAAGAACAAATCCTGAACCAAGCAGGGCTCCATCATGCTGTCTCTTCTACCCTTGGAAAGGTGTAGCTTCAAGCTATGTTCTTGAGCTCTTTAGTCCTGAACTCTCAAATCACAGAGTCTTGAATTATTCAACAACAATCCCTAAGAGATATGACAGATCTTTATCATTGTCTAGTGATTGCGAAAGGGTATAATTCTTGATCATATACTCTAAAACTCACTGGACAACAATCCATATTGAGCTCAACACCAAATCCCAAACCTGTCTCCAAAACAAAATCTTAACAAAACATACATTCTTCAAATCCATCAGCATCAATAAAGAAAAGCCAAACAACCAAATCCAAAAACGCTTCTCATGCAAAGCATCATCTCAAAGCAAGAAGCTAACTTGAGATGATGGAAAATCCTCCATCCTTTGATGTCACTTGCCTCCAATATAATATTCTTACACTCTATCCATTTGCTTTAGACTCTTCAATAGCACAAGCATGCAAGTCTCTCAAATTTCTATCAATGATAGCATGGATGGCATCGGAACCACAAAGATAATGTGTGGTCATTTTCAAATGTTAGATCATGATGGACTCATATACCTCCAAACCTTATCTTCCTTATCACTCCAATGCATACAAATGTACAAACCCCACACAAAAGCAATGAAATGAAATATCTCATAACTTCAATACACTATTTAAACTTTCAACAAATTAATCCTTATTACTCCTAAATGAAATACACATTTTATTCACTATAAACTTCTTGTAAAGAATAAAGTTGCTTCCAAAATAAGATAATAAAAACCCCAAGATTTACCAAATCAAACTGCTATCTTTTGTTACCTTATTTTGCTTTATACCAATGCACTTCAAAAGTGCTATCTTGTTTATAACCGAGACTAATATCCAATCTCCATGTCACTCAAGGGTTTGTCATCAACAATCAACACATCCATAGATGGAAAATATAGTAACAGTGTTATACCTCTACCAAAAACGTAGCCGAATGATTGAATGAGTGCAGGAACTAGGGTGTTTTTGTTTGCTTGGTGGCCTAGCTTTGTCTTGTCTCTTCTACACACAGAAACATTTTCATTACATAGCCATTTCCTCCCACATTGACATGAACCTGCACGTTACATGCTTGGGAATATATCTATATGTATTAAATAGGAGACAAACCACATATGTTCTCATAGCGAATCAACCACTAGCTAGATATTACATGGCTTGGTTAAATTCAATGCCCTATGTTGAATGCCTAAAAAAATGCTTGCAAGTATAGTATTTTGTTTTACCAGATTTCAACTCTCATCTCCTATATTTCATTATGAGAGTAGAATAATTGATGCAACATATTTCAACACCTTCTAATGTAATTACCACTTTGTTTCCTTCTATAGCACTTAATGGCTTCCAATGGTTTCTAATGCCTACCGGTCTCCTCCACGAACAACACTCCTCGCTCAGGTCATGCCTCCACAGCTCTGATAAATAAATTTACACTAAACACCTTCTATAGCATCTCGATGCCTTTGCAACGATCTCTGGTGATGTGCAACATGATTCCTTCTTCCAATGCCTCACATCACACAAGAATAGATAAACCTACTTTGATACCATATGAAGGGGCAGTAACTTTATTGATTGATTTGAAACGATACAATATAATAGATTTATACAAGGATGATGCAGTTCACATAACTGTATATTAGTTATAACTGTAATATTGTTGTAATTAACAATGTAATAACATTGTTGCTATAACTATTTTCCAACAAAGATATCCTTATTGAGCTGCCTATTTCTTAATCAATTTACTACACATAGGTGGAAATAGGTGCACCGAGAAGGTATTTTTTAAAATGTTAGGCTAGTTTCATAAAAGTTAAAAGAGTGTTAAGAATTTCCTTTAGATGAGTCTTTATTGAAATAGTTTAAATACTTCTCATTGCATTATTCTAACTTTACTTAATCCTTCAGTTACATTTTCTATAAATAGTTATTCTCTGCATGCAAAGATAAATACTAATATTTGAATGATGAAAAAAAGTTGATTTTAAGGCAACAAAAAGATGTCATATTTATATTTTTTTGACAACTAAAAATTAAAAAGAATTTTATAAGAGGAAGGGAAATACTGCCAAATTTTAGATAGTTCCAAGAAATGTTCACATATAATTAATTAAAATTTCATTTATTAATATTTAGAGTGAAATGTCTATCAATATCACATATTGAATGGCAATATAGAACATGTAATAGTAATTAAAAATATTACATGGAAGGGTCGTCCATTGAATTTAACCATTCTTTTTGTTAGCGTTAATTCTAATTCTAGTCATCTCCATAAATGATGGATAACTTGGGATTGCATGCACTTGTATGTTAAGCTAACTAAGCCTCTCTCACTACAATTCCTCGTGGGATTCCTCTCCTATGGAGGCTATATATGTATAAATTTGCATTTGATATTATGAATAACAAGAACTTAGCTAATGTATTTTCCTTTTTTCTATGCTTGATTTTTTTCTCTGTAGATCTACAAAAATCTATATGGTATCAAAGGAGGATAGGAACTTTTTAGGCCGTAAGGTGAAGCATTTCATTGTGTTTTTTTTTCCTCTTCTATGATGTCTATGTTTTGGTAAATTGTAGGCCACTTTTTCACCTCTTTCTAAATAGTTTTGAATATATGTGCTAGCTATGATATAATCTATATCTTGCTTGCAAATGCCCATCATGCAATCTCTAGTCCATAAACCTCAAAAGGAACCCCAATCTTGTTTCCAAGTACACGCACCTTTGTAAGACCATTCTAGAAATTAGGACCACCTCGTCTTACATATATTTGAATCCTTGCTGCCTTGAATTTGGATTCTATTTCACACAAGGCATGAATGATACCATTAAAAGGTAGTGGCAACATCAGTAAAGTTAGCTATGCCTCCACCTATAACTAGTGCCCTTTTGCGGCCATCAGGACTTGTAGTGGCACAATCTATCAAAACTCTTGCATACTGCAAGACTTCATCTTCACTTTGAGGGCGATGACATGAGGTTGCGGTTTAACGTCTAATGAGGCATTTTTTTAGAATTAAACCTCTATTTTTGGTAGCCCAACATGTTGTTGTGAGTTTTGATTTGGGTATAGGAGCACCTCTTCAAACCTACAATTTCTGGCTACCATTTCTCAACATCTGATGGCACTTCATCAGAAATGGGTTGCACTTGAGATGGTCGATGTGGACTAGGCTTGATTTGGCTCGCTAAAGCATTAGGATGATTCAGTTCTCCCTTCTCACTACCTACCTGTTCAAAAATTGTGATCCAATTTGCCAATGATCAACGCCTTCGACCATATCTCTACTTATGGTTCTTCACAGAGATAATCTTGGCGGCCTTCACTGAATGGTGTTTTCTTGTAGTCTTTTGGTTGTTTTATTGGGGAATTATACATGCACTTTGTAATCATGAACTGAGATAAAGTTCCATTTAAGGGAGGGCTAATCATGTCTCTTAAACACCATTTTCATCATTCTGTTATTAGTCTAGCTTTAGAGAATTTTTTGTCTTCGAAACAAGGGATAAAAAATCACTGCCTTGAGCAAGATCTACTACCCTATCTCATTGGGCTCGTTCCTGAGCTAAGTGACTATGATGAAAATAATGCATGGTTTAATAATAATGACATAGTCTATGGAATAATATGTCTTACTATTTCTTAGGATACTCTACATCACATAGAACACACTGAGTGCCCTTCTAGTACTTGGATCATCATCCAACAGTTGTATAGAGACATTGAATCTTCATCTAAAAGTGATGTTTCCTTTGAAAACTAGGCTATTGACGATATTGAGACTTATGTTGCATCATCTAATGTGGACACATCTAGTATGAATGATCAGTTCATTGATACCCCATCAACAACACCTGTTGCAAATTTATATTACAGAGATGCTTCTTCAAGAGCCTCTAATGATTCTTTGGAGCGGGATCATTTATGTCTTTTGGATTCAGTATATTGGGACCAATTTCTACCAGACATTTTTTCTTTGTTTGTAGCATCCCTCATTTTGGATCTAGATGACACTATTGAGGACATATGTCTTCTCTTTGAGGACCACTCTTTTGTCCTTGCATTTGTTGCTACTTCTGAGCTCTATGTTGCTTTTTCGAAAGCTTCCAATGGCTTCTTGCAGTAGAGCATCCATGGTCTTCCTGATTTAACTTTTTGGGATGATCTCTTGATAGGAGTTTCAAACTTGTTTTTGGAGACTCACATTTCAGATTTGGAGGACACATTTGAGGAGTTATCTCTCCTCTTTGTTGACAGCCACATCAACGTTGTTGGCCCACCATCTTCATCACCTTTGTAGCTTTCTCTATATCAATCTTCACAGGATCTTGGATCGCCATCATCACTTTCCGACATGTGGACATGTGAGTAGTTTTTAGAGGCACACATCATCTGGATTTGGATTCCAGTATCACCCATCTCTTTGAATTGGCTTCTATAATCACCAGTGGATCCTTTTCTTCCTAAGGGGAGAAATGTTGTTTGTGGGCAGTGGATCATATTTTGTCTTCAGGCATTCATCATTGGTACGGGAGCTCTTTCATTATAGGGGATTCATATCTTCTTTTATTATATTCTCTCTATACTTGTGGGGGAATTTTATATGTACATGGGTAACTAAAATGGCCTTGATGCTAGGACCCAGCTTTGTTGGCTATATTGGCTTTTGTCTCCTTAGACAAATTTAAGAGGGGGGAGGGGGGGTTTGTTCCCATAGGGTTTTTCCTCTTTCCTATTTCCTTTCCCTAGGCTTTTGTATCCTTAGTTAGACTTAAGGGGGGGTGTTAGCGTTAATTCCAATTCCAGTCATCTCCATGAATGACAGATAACTTGGGATTGCATGCACTTGTCTATTAAGCTAACTAAGCCTCTCTCACCGCAATTCCTCACTGCAATTCCTCCTGGGATTCCTCTTCTATGGAGGCTATATACCTGTAAATTTGCATTTGATATTATTATTAACAATGAAGTTCAGTTGATGCAAATTTGTTTCTTTCTATGTTTTGTAAATTATCTCTGCAGATCTGGAGAAATTCACAGTTTTTTAATAACCCTCAATTCTTTCAGGGGAGAGATATTCCTCCCACAAAACCCTCGGAAATCCGCTATCCTTTTCACAGGTGTCGTAGTTTTGTCCATTAGTATTTTTTTCGTTGGCTGGTTTACAATAGAAGGCGGAGATTAGGTGCCTCTGAATCGACAAAATTGGTAGGAATCGGAGTTTATTCTCTTATCAATAAAATAGTCTTTTCGAAATGTTAAACAGGCACTTCGATGTATAAAACAAATATCAAGCTTTGACAGACTACAGTACATGATGCAGATGGAAATCATTTTGTCAATAAATCATGGTGACGTCTTCACATATGTTTAACAGAGCAGACAATAGATAACCTCGCGTCAACCCGCCTGGCCTCAATAGTGGTCCCGTTCTGAATCTTCTGATCTCATGGTATTAATGTCATTGCTGGCGTTGGAAGAAAATGACTTCAATGAAAAGAAAACGATAAAAAAGCTGAGCAACTGGAAGGTGCACACTTCACTTAATTTTCTGTGTAGTATATTTGTAGTAGAAATCTGATCCACATGTCATGAATTGTTTGAGAAATGGACAATTGAGCAATGACCTCTTGCTTTCTATCATGGTTCAGTTTGATGGTACATTGAAAAGTTATTGTTTGTTTTCTTGCTCTTTGATGTTCTTCATCTTTCTTTTAGATTGTGTTCCAGATAGACTTTGTGGATATGTCTCTCTACTTCTCATCTTTTTGTGTGAACATTGTACTATTATTTTTTTAGTGTTTAGAAAATAATCAAGACAATATTTATTAAAAATGAAAGCCTTGCTTTTAATATTTGATAAAATGTGACCATGTAAATGTGAAGTGCAACCAGATTTGCAACCAAAGATTAAGAGATTTTAGTGTTGAATGTGGAACCCAACCGTCACTTAGTTTTTCCCTCCAATGACTCTTGGCTCTTCGCATTCTGTAGTGTTTGTTTATATAAAACATGTTGCTGTGTATTGTAATTGTATTGGAAAGATTGTGAATAATATATTGTCCTGCTTGGAGAGTGGATGTAGCCTTTATGGTGAACCACTATAAATTTGTGTTGTTGTGTTCTTATTTCTGAATCTCTATTTTTATTTTTACCTACCATTTATTGTTTAACATTTAGAACTTGGAGAGAAAACGATAAGGGTCTGTCCCTCTTAATTATCCATTTACTCTACGTGATCAGCCCCAACTTGAGGCCTTTGGCTTCCTCTATTTGCTAGTAGTCATATGAATAGTAGATGTATCCTGCTCTTAGTTGTATATTTGTTCTTTTTTCAATAAATCATGGTGACGTCTTCACATATGTTTAACAGAGCAGACAATAGATAACCTCGCGTCAACCCGCCTGCCCTCAAAAGCGGGCCTGTTCTGAATCTTCTGATCTCATGGTATTGATGTCATTGCTGGCGTTGGAAGAAAATCACTTCAATGAAAAAACAACGATAAAAAACTGAGCAACTGGAAGGTGCCCACTTCACTTAATTTTCTGTGTAGTATATTTGCAGTAGAAATATGATCCATATGTTATGAATTGTATGAGAAATGGACAGTTGAGGAATGATCTCTTGCTTTCTATCATGGTTCAGTTTGAAAGTACATTGAAAATTAATGGTTCCCGCAACACCTCAACCCCCTCCTCCTCCTTCTTTTTAAGATAGTTCTAAGTCTGCAAATGTATCACTTTTGTTCTCTTGCTCTCTTTTTCTCCTGATGATGGATCATGGAGTGTGATCCGAAACGTTGAGAGAAAAAACTCTAACACAGTTTAATCCTGAAACACTACATTCAATTAATTGTTTGTTTTCTTGTTGACTTGGCTCTTTGATATTTGTAGTCTTTCTTCAGATTATACTCCAGATAGACTTTATGAATATGTTTCTAGTTCCCATCTTTTTGTGTGAACACTATACTCTTATCTTTTTAACGTTTAGAAAATAATGAAGACAATATTTATAAGAAAATGAAAGCCTTGTTGTTTGGCCTCGCTATAGCTTTTAATGAAAATTGACTTCATTGCACTTCCTAGAGTAGAGAAAATAATTGGTAAAACGCGACCATGTAAATGTGAAGTGCAATTAGATTTGCAGCCAAAGATTAAGAGTTTTTAGAACTTGGGGAGAAAATGATAAGGGTCTGTCCTTCTTAATTTTGCATTTACTCTAAGTGATCAGCCCCAACTTGAGGTTTTTGGCTTCCTTTATTAGATAGTAGTCGTATGAATAGTAGATGTATCCTCCTTTTAGTTGTATATTTGTTTTTTCCTCAGTCAATTAGATGAAATGATAAAAGTATGTTAAAGTATTTTATTTATTGCATAATTAGTAATATGTTTTTAGGTATTTTATAAATTTTTATCATTTCATTTTATAATGTAATGGTTTTATATTCATTTTTTGTTATTTAAGAAATCATATCAATGTGTGTAATATTTATAAACATCTTGATTATAGTTTAGAATCAATTATGACAAGTTCTTTCCTCACATGAAACATATAGCTATGGAGTCTTAAAAACCTCGTAGCCATATTTTTAGAGCCTTTTGTGGGTCTCTCCTTAGTTAATAGTTTTCTTTCTAATAAAATCTCTTTTAAAATTTTCTAAGAAATACAAACAAATCAAAAATATAAAAAAAAAACTAATAAGTAAGCTAATGAGTTACAATGTTCAATCATACTTTATATTAATTATAGAATAAATATATAAATTTTGGTAAAAACTAATATAAAATTTATTTAGAATATTAATGTATCAGAGACCCTCTTTGTTAAGGGTCACTCTTACTTGATCCATTGAATATTAAGTTTTGGCCCAAGTTAAGCCTTTGTCTTCCTGTAGTGAAGAACAATAATATGAACAAGTGGGGATTCGACTTTTTACTATTGTAGTCAGTCTAAACGGAAAACTTATGTTTTGTTGGATACTAACGTGGCTTCCATGGAAGAAACCCATCGCTTTAGGATAGGGGATTTTTGTTACAGTGCAAGAGGGGAAAAGGGGAAGAAAAATACTAACAACGCCCATTATCAAGAACGATCTAGCAGAAGAAAGGAAGATAGTCGAGTAGGCAATAGAGTGGGTAGAGAACAAAAGTCTCCTTGGTCGGACAATGAATATAACAAGTGGCACAAATGGAAACCAATTCCAAATCAGGCAGCCCTGTTTCACTCGGGAGAGACAAACCACAATCGACAAATGGCATTCCCAAACAACTCAGGACAGGGAAACAAAAGACACGAAGCATACATCCTTGGAACGGGAAATATGTTTTCCCAAAGAAAGGTCCCTAGAAAATGATCAGGAGATTATAGAGAGCAGCAAAGGCAGCCATCAAAGAAGGAATACATCCCAATGCTCCATCCTAAATGGATTCTAGGAAAATACAAGAATGCACAACTGGAGAAGGACCTTAACGTCCAAATCCAAAAATCAGTACTCGAAGGATGGATGGAAGACCTCAGAGGTCCGACGTTAATTGGTAATTTCTGGAAAATTCGCTTCCCCAAATCTATTTTGATTGAATGGTTTGATTAAACTAGCCTATTATTGAAGAGGTTGTCATTCTGGGAGAAGACATCTTTGTAGTAAAATTTCCAAAAAACGAAGATACCTAGATATTGTCTTCCGGAAAAATTTGTGGTTTTTAAATGGAGTAAGGCTTTATTACCAACCTCGGAAACCCACCTTTAATGTAGGAAAGGCAGCAATCTGTTTCGCCCCTTTTTGGGTTTGTCTTAAAAATCTTCCCATGGAATATAGAGACCAGGAAATCCTAAAATTGATAGGTGATTCTATAGGCAAATTCTAGTTGCACGACAGCAAAGCACTTTAGAATGCAGATGAAAGTATAAGGATGTGCATTCTGTTCGAAATTAAGAGGGGTTTGCCTGTGTCTATAACTAGAAACCTCGAAAGGAATTTGGGAGCGAGAATTTTTTTATGGGGGCCAGAGCTCATATGTTCAAACTGCAATAGGTATGGACATATCAACTGCAAAAATCGATGTTTTATAAATGCAAGAGTTGCAAATTCTCTTCTTTCCTCTTAGGAAAAGGAGACATGGCCACTACAAGTCATTTGAGCATCGCCAATCTGTAGAACCAATTATCCCATTGAGGCGAACAATGTGCATCAGTTAGATGGACATGGTCAGGCCTTGTTTAAGATAGACGAACTCCATATTCTTCTACCCACTACATCCCTTGGTGGTGATTTAGGAAAACAATTTTAAATAACTCAAGAAGAAGTGGAAGAGGAGGGAGAAAAAACAAGAAATTCCTTGAATTCTTTAATAAGGAAGCCCTATTCTAAGTGGGTGATGAGTTATATGATGATATTGTAGAAGAATTACTTTAGGAAGAATTGGAACCAAGGGACAGAGAGATATTAGCAATGTCCCAAATAGATATGGTAGACAAAATAGGGCTTTCCACTCCAAGCCAAAATAGAAAGGAGTGTAAAACAAGGTCCAACAATAGAAAGGAAATAGAAGTGGGAATTCAACCCACAATAGAGAAAAGTATGAGAAAGAAGAGAGGGGATAGCTCTCCTCCATTGCAATGAGAGTCCTTTCGTAGATTGTTAGGGGCATCAATTCCCCTAAAAAAGGGCGTCTCGCTGGGCACCAAATTAAAAATTCAAAGTGCATATAGTCATGCTTTAGGAAATGAAATTTGCCAAGGACCAAGGTGAGTTAATATTTCAATGATGAAATCATTAGGAAGCAACTATAGTGGCTACCAATGGCGCTTTTGGGGGGTTGGCGATCTTATGGAAAAACAACTCCCCAAACTAGAGGTAGTATCCATTGGGGAGAACTGGATTTCGGGTTGATTTATCAAATGCTTTACAAACACAAACATTTAGATCATCAATGTTTATGGTCCAAAAGGAACAATCCAGAAGAATAGTCTATGGAAGGTTCTTAGTTCAATGTTAATTTCATTGAAGGAGGAATGGGTGTTTCACGGGGGAGGTTTCAATGCCATTGCAGATGAGGAAAAAAAAATGGAGGTGTCATACCCCCTCCCAAATCTCTAGAAGATTTTAGGGAATTCATATTCATCAACAACCTATTTGATTACATCCACAAGAATGGTAAATAAACATGGAACACTAGAAGAAAAGAATTCAATCATTTAGTGGAGAGACTAGACAGATCCCTCTTGTCACATAGATAACTTTTTAAAAATTAAAATTACATAAGCAACATCCTTCCTATCTTAGGATCAAACCATTTCCCCATTTGTTTGGAATTTGCAGAGGATAATTTAAAAAGAGGTAGATCATTCAAATTTGAAGGAATGTGATTAGGGACCCTGGCTTCTTACTACAACTATAGAAATGGTGGGATTCTTCTTTTTTTAGTGAGTCAAGAATTTTCCCATTGGTTCAAAAGATGAAATTCATAAAAAATCAAGTCAAGAAATGGAATCATTGTCATTTCAAGAATATTTTCAATGAAAAGGAGAGAATTGAACAATAGTTAGCCATTTTAGTTTCACATAGCATAAATCTTCAAATGAATGTTGATAGTTATATAATGGATAAATTCCTAAAAGAAGAATTACATGAGATAGTCCTTAGAGAATAAATCTATTAGCATAAAAAATCTAGAGAAATCTGGCTAAAGGATGGCAACAAAAATATAATTTTTCTTTCATATTTCAACTAAAGTTAGGCAAACTTCCAACTTGATACACAATATTAGAGTCAATGATGGTTCATCAATCACAAACCAAATAGAGATACAAAAGGAAGCTATCAAGTATTTCAAGGGACTAGTAGCCTATCAAGAGAACATGTCACAAAGTCAATTCCCCTTAATAGTTTTGAATATTCCTAAATTAGTATCAGATGAACAAATGAAAGCCTAATGAAGGAATTCACCCCAAAAGAAACTCATGATGTTGTATTTCCCATGTCAAGGGACAAATCACCTAGACCATATGGCTTCATAGGTTTATTTATTTTTTAAATGTTGGAGCTATTTAGGTAAAGATGTGTTATTGGCAATGGAAGAAGTTAAGGAAACATAAGAATATACTGAAAGCGTTGAATGATTCCTTCATAGCTCTTATTCCAAAAACAAAAAATCCTTCCTCTTTTGAAGAATTTAGACAAATTTTCCCTTGCAATACCACATACAATATAATATATAAACTAATTTCCATTAGACTAGTAGATATTATCTTTTCTATAATTTTAGAGGAATAAGGAGGATTTGTGCCTGCGTGTGAGACATCAGAAGGAATAATTCTCACACATGAAGTAATCCACTCTATTCATGCTCTCAAAACACCAACAATGATAATTAAACTAGATATGGTCAAAGATTATCATAAGGTAATTAAACTAGATATGGTTAAAGATTTTGGGACTAGGATTTTCTAAAGAATGGGGTAAATGGATCCAATCATGCGTCTCAAGTGTTAGATTTTTAGTATTAGCGAATGGACCTACAACCAAAACTTTTAACTCTAGGTAAGGATTGAGGCAAGGGAAGCCCCTTTCCCCTTATCTATTTATTGTTATGATGGAAGCATTGAGTTGGACTATAAAGGTAGAAAACGAGAGAAATAATTGGAAAGGTATACAATTACCATTGATTCAATAATCCTTAACACATAAATTAGTTGCACATGACACAATGCTATTTGATCAAGCTTAATTAATAGAATCCCAATCACTAAGAGACACAATTTCTTCATATTGGGGACCTTTGAGGATAGTCTATCAATGCTTCTAAATCAGAGGTATATCTCTTTTCTACCTCTACTTTGGTGCAAAGATGCATTGTGAAAAATTTAGGATACAAAGTGGAGTCTTTACCAAGAAAATACCTTGGTATTCCACTATTTATAGGTGTAGGTAAGAAGAAATTCTAGAAACATATCTTCACTATGATCAAAAATAGAATATCATCATGGAAAGGTAGGTGGAAGACTTTATCTAAAATACTAAATATGGCAAAAGTGGTTCTTGCAACCATTGCCATAGATATGATGTCTATTTAGAAAATGCCAAAAGGTGTGGTGAAATATATTAATAAATTTGTGAGGTGTTTTTTTGTGGTAGGGTATCTTAGATAGGAAAATGATTCCATTTGTTTCCTAGGAAGAACTTTGTAAACCCAAAACAAAGGGGGTGTAGGCATCTTAAACATGGAATTATAGAACTTATCTCTTAAAGCTAAACTGACATGGAACATGTATTTTAAATCCAATGAGAAATGGACATGAATTATTCAAGAAAAATATCTTGACAATGGGGATAGATAAAAAAAATTCACTATAGAAAATCTACCTATGTGATAAAAAATGGGGAATTTCTTTATTCAACGAAGAGAAGTCATCCTTCCACAAATCATGATGGATTTTTATTTTAGATTAGTCAAAAAGACTATCATCATCAAAATTGGATAGATTCATGATTGGGATTTGATTAGGGATGATTTAGTTGTGGTGAAACAGTTATGCACCAGCCAAACTACCATTACTAAACAATGTAATACACATAGTTAAACAATGCACACTAACATCCCGCCCCTTATTACATTTTTCTTGCAATAGTACCTAGGTACCACCCCTTAATGCTAAAATACTCAACAAAGCTGGTTACAATAATATTAATACATATTTTATAGAAGATCTTCTCCAAAAGAACAAATCTTGAACCAAGTGGGGCTCCGTCATGCTGTCTCATCTACCCTCAAAAAGGCGTAGCTTTGAGCTATGTTCTTGAGCTCTTTAGTCCCAAGTTCTCAAACCACAGAGTCTTGAATTATTCGACAATGAACCCTAAGAGATACGATAGATCTCTGCCATTGTCTAGTGACCGTGAAAGGGTATAATTCTCAATCATATACTCTTTGAAGCTCACTAGACAACAATCCATATTGAGCTCAACAACAAATCCCAAACCTATCTCCAAAAAAAAATCTTCACAAAATATACATTCTTCAAATCCATCAGCAGCAACAAAGAAAAGAAAAAAAACCAAAAGCAAAAACACTTCTCATGCAAAGTATCATCTCAAAGAGAGAAGCTAACTTGAGATGATGGAAATTCCTCCATCCTCCAATGCCACCTGCCTCCAATATGACCCTGTTACACTTTATCCATCTAATATTTTTTATGAGTCTTAAGAGGCCTTTTTGGATGTGGCATGAATGATCCTAAGAGCACAAGCATTTGATAACATAACGCAATTGAACATTATAAAAATGAAGGTTTCAGATTCAATAAAAAAATACACCTTTTTCCAAAATACCTCTTTGTAAATGGATTTATTAAATTTTCATGGTTCCATGAATCTCACGTCTCATTTAAAATGGAATATTCTTGCGTGGTTGCTTTCTATTTCTGTGCTTCTTCCACGGTTCAACCTCTGCAATCTTGATTCATGGTCTGAGACTTTCTGGCAGGATATTTTCAACCAACAAAGTGGACTCTTCCAACGCTTTGGAAAAATACTTTCACAAAAAACCTTCTCCTCTATAGTTTGCACAACAAGTGATTTGGATGCAATAGTTCAAAAGAGTGAAATGCCTTACACAAACTTCTCACTTATTCATCTTTCATTCATGCTAGATGCAACAATTAATTTGAAACATTTCTATATGCCTCGAAATAGAAATAATAGACACTTGGAAATGAATCTGGATACCTTGAACAACTTACTATGTCTTTCTTCATGATCTTCATTATTCCTTCACATTTGCACAAGGCTCTTTCCTGAAAATCCTATAACCTCTTTCCAATAGTTGGGCAGCTCAAATCAGCAAGAAATGATGACAGCTAGGGCAGAACTTTATTCAAATGCCGAGGAGATCTTGTAGGCAGGCTTCCATCACAAAGAACAACCCGTTAGCATAGTTCCTCCAATCGTTGGATGCATAGAGGAGTTTGCATAAATCTTGCACTCTGTCCATTGCTTATTCACATGGTTTTTGTAGACTTCAATTACTTCACAGTGGAAAAAATGATGATAACCGCTCAGATTAAACTCACTGTCACTTCCCATGTGGAACACTTAATGCCCTCACAACTTGTTCATCACTTATCAATCAATGCTCTTTAGTGGTGCTTCTCCTTGCTGCCTTCTTTCTTCAGATGAACTAGACATGAACCCATGAAAATTACCTTACGCCTCTGCCATGATTTTCCTCCAACTTTCTTCCTTACGCCATGTGAATGAACCATCTAAACTGATGCAGACATTTCTTCATTCATACGGCAGAAAATGAAAGATTGCACTCTGATACCATATGAAGTAAATAAAAAATTTTATTGATCCGATGACTAATGTAGATTAAAAACACAAAATTAAATATTGTGATGAAACAATTGTGGTGAAACATTTATGCACCAGCCTAAAACAGTTGTGGTGAAACAATTATGCACCAGCCAAATTGCTGTTACTAAACATTGTAATACACATAGCTAAACAATGTACACTAATAGATTTAATATAGGATAACTTGATGATTTTGATTTTGATTTTAGCTTAGAGGGAATCTAGATTGGTTTAGATTAAGTGGCATTTGGATTGATCAAGGTCAACGATATATGACACTTGATACTTGGATTGGTTGATTTGATTTGATCAATAAAGGTTAATGATGTATGACACTTGATTAGATGTGGATTAATTGGGGTTGATTTTTATTAGGCAAAGGGTCCTTTGATGGTTGGATTGGATTAAATGATGATTTGGAAAAAAATGGAAGAGGATTAGATGAAATTGGATGGATTATGATTAGGATTTGGAGAGGGTTGAAGGGAGTTAATTCCTTGACCAATGTTTGATTTTCGAAGGATGATTTTGGATTAATGATTGGGATTGAATGTTGATTGGGGATGGATGGATAGATATTGGATGATTCATAATTAGGGATGGATGGATAGATATTGGATGATTGATAATTGGATAAGGGATAAGTGGATTAGATTAGGATGATGGGATATGATTAGATGAAAGAAGGGATTGGATTAACATTAGAGGATGGATGATAAATGAGATAGTTTAGGACAAGGATGAATGATGAAATTGGATGAACAGGCTGGATTATGATGTAGATTATGGATGACAATGGATGGAGGATTAAGCTCAATAATGGGATTTGATAAGGGGGATGGTGATTCAAAAGTGATTAGGTTAATAAGAATGGATTAAGATGATTATGAATAAGACCTTGTTTTGATTTGGCAATTTGATTTAGATAAGGGTCCAATGATGATGGATTAAGCATGGGATTAGGATGGTTTACGAGGAATATTGGGATGATTAGGATAACTGGATGAATGATTGTGGGGATAATTGGGATGATTAGGAGGAAATTGGATTAAGATAAGGTAGATCAGGAAGAGGTGGATGATTTTGATTTGGATTAAGATGGATGATTAAGATGTGATTAGGGATGATGGCTTGATGGATGCTTGATCTTAGGCCACTTTACAAATAAAATTCACACACATACATGCAAAAAATTGCAAAGGATGGGGATTTTGGATTAAGGGGAGTGCATTGGTTTTGATGAAGAAGCAATACCAAACACAACAACACCCTGGATTATTCAATTAGGAGTGTTAAATCTTATAAAATCACAATATACCATCTATCAAGTAATGGATAAATAGGGATATTTGTGTACATGAGAAATCCCTTAGCAAGGAATGTCAAATAATTCACCAAGGTGAATTCTATCTCAACACTATGAAAGTATGCATGAGTATCTTCTCGCCCAGTAGCAATGCACCACAAGAAATAATGACCAAAAGGTCTTATGCTAGGATGAACGAGGTGACTAGGAGTATCCTCAATAGACTCAAGGCTCAGGAGGCCTATGTCCATGAAATGAGGGGTATGTCTAATGGCATGGTGTGAGAGGTTAACCTACTATCCTCCTTCACTTTGTAAGGTATAAAGTTCTTGCAAGCTTTGCCCAAACAACAAATGTCCCCCAATGTGAGAGTCTTTCAATTCTCTCCCAAATTTGTATACCCCCATTGGAACATGAGGGTTGAGATCATCCCCTTGGTGATGAAATCCAAGGTAGGCCCCTTAGAGGAAACAATCCAAAGTGTTTTTGATCTCCAAGATTGTATGAAGTGCAAGGAGAGAGCATACGTGCAACTATAACCTTGGGATTAACAAATGATTAACAATATTAGATCAAATACAGGTTTTTGATCCCTAATATCACACGAAGTATAAGGGGAGACCATACACCTAGAAGTGATCACAAACAATGCAAACCGTATTCTTTTTACCCCTTAGGAAAATAAATCATCCTAGATTAGTGGAGAAGAGATGATAGGTCCTTCAACAAGTGTGCTAAAAGAGTAGAAGATTAGTAGTTGATTATGAGTCTTGGAACAATTTGAGATGCACAAAATGATGTTAGAGACCAAGCAACATGCATAATATTATTAGTTTCAGGGGTTAGAATTGAAAATGCCAATAAAATTGAAGAAAACTACTAATAGAGTAGAACCTTTCAAACATAGAGCAGAACTACCTAAATGATTGCAGAACCACTAATTTAGTGTTAGGTTGAGAAAGGTATACCTTCTAATGTAGAAAACACACTGAAGCATATGTACTTGAAATGAGTAGTTATTCAAGAAAAAAAATTAGCTTTTGTATAAAATTAGATGATCAGGGGAAATTTGAGTAGCATATCCTCTTGTAAAAGTGACCCCCTATTAGAAAATAAAATGTTAAAATGGATGAATATTGATTGGAAGAAGTTTGGAAGATGGAAAGTTACATATGCAGTCCCTGAAGGAGAATCACTAAAGCAAGTCATAGAACTACCCAAGACCTAGAGAAACATTTAAGTAAATTTTGATACTAGGAGCAAGACCCAAGCCTAATGTAGAACTATCCAAGCAGGTTACAAAACCACCCAAGTGCAGACATAACTATTGAACTAGGCTAGAACAATCAAAATGGGGCCCGCATCTTGAAAACAAGTTTAAAAGAAGCAAATATGATTACATAAAGACCCAAGAGAGGTCCCAATGGGCATTTCAAATGTATGCATGTGAAGATGAACTTAAAGAAACAATCTATACTAAGTTAACCATATTTCATTCATCTTCAAATACACCTCATGATTGAGAAAATAAAGGAGTGCAAACAAGATAGGAAACTAAGCTATACCAATTATCATGTAAACCTTTGTTGTGTAGATATGCTCCCTTGACATTTTGATATGTAGATAGCTCCTTAAATGGATAGAATTTCATTGCATCCCCTAGAGTCTAGAAAATGACTAGGTCAAATAGCTATTTATAGATTTTTTGGATGTGTATTGGATGTGTTGGTAATTTTCCCAGACTGGATGCTTATTCCCAGTTATCCCTACAAGGTAGCCATCATTGATCAACATAATTCCTAGGCCAAGGGCCAACAGTACAAAAGATAGGCTCTATAAATATCTCCTCTTCTTCTTTAGGCTCTGCAAAACCAAGGGGGGTATTCCCTATTACACATCCATGAAATATGCTTGTAGATTGACTGGGATGTTGATACAAAGCAGATAAATCCTCCTTTATGAGACCAAAACTATGGGATAAGAGCAAAGGGGCTAGCTTTTGGCTTATTGTTTAGTTGTAGACAGAGGATTTTAGTCCTAAACTACTTCTAAAATCCTAATGGTTTGATTTAAAGTTTAAGTTTGATTTTATGTTTGGATGCAAAATTGAGACTTTGGGTTGCAACCTCAATACAAGACTGGATCGGTGCCTATCCAGGGCTCGGAGTTAATAGACATACACATGTGAATGGCCAGCATGAACATATACCAAAGACTAGATATCAAGGGGATTTTTAGTATCTGCCTTACAGATACTTCCCAAAATAGAGTATCCTGTTATCTCTACTTACTGATATCCCCATTACAATGTCTTCTTCCCAACACTTGATCTGAAACATTTAATCTACTCCTTGAGCAGAAGTAAGAAATCAAGCATTCAACACAAGAAACCTATATTCTAGTATCATAAACACCCCTTAAATGCTTAGATTCATAAGAAGAACACACTTAATTTGGAGACAGATAACAGAACACATGCAATATAGAATTACTCATTTAAATTAGCATGATATCAGTAGATTTACGTAGAAGAAACATACAACATGAGACTCATAAACTCACAAGATAGCCAAGACAGAGCCACCAATGAAGACGTATCTTATCACAACACCAAAATTTTTGTCTAGTTGTCAACCACAATGAATGACACAGTTTGCCCCTCATATAGCCAAACTGTACATCCAGCAAATTAATTACATGACAAGTCAAAAATCCCGCCAGATACTTTGCACCAGAAATGGCACCCAAAATTGAAAGCAGCCTAGGAAAACAGAGGAGAGGGTAGGTGAGCTCGAGATCTGCACTGCCATTCAAATATCTTCATCATAAACCTGGTAGTTGTCCATTCAACCATTGGCCCATGCCTCTATACATTGCCATTAATGGCATAACTACCCGCAACTCCCCTTAAAAATCACAGCAGAGCACCCATGGAGTTTTCCCACTCAAAAATGATTGCAGATGCAGAAAAACCAACAGTGCAACTTTAAAACTAGGTCGTCAATCTTGATTCCATCACTAAGATCAACGGCGCCAAAAAATGCTGAAAAGTCACCAACCAGTCAAAATATGCCATGTAAGCATTCATCTTCACCATCGTTGACCTTTCGCCTTCTCCATTTTGCCAATTCTCCCTTGTATATGCAAGAACGGATGCATATACAATCGCCACTATTCGCCTTTCAAAATCCCTTGTATATGCAAAATGCATATACATGCAATAGCTTAACATACAAGGTGGACCCCAAACTGTTATAGGGCAAATTGGAATTTTTGATCGGGTTTGGCATTTATCTTCTTCATTGTGCATCGGCATATACAAGCGCTTTATACAACCCACAGACCTCAAATTTCATTCACTGCATTTCATTCCTCCATCGCACCCGGGTTGTATGTCTTTTCTTTGTATATCAAGTTGTACGTCGCATATACAAACATGCAAGATGCGGATTTCAACCATTTATCTGCCATAATACAACATTCACTTCACATCCGGATTCCATGTTAGGAATGTATATTTGCTTGTATATCTGAATATACAAGTGGTGGACCCTAGCTTTGCAACTTGCCTTGCATGTATCCTCTTGCATATCTCTGCCAATGCATCTTTCCAACATACAATTCACCTTTACATACAAACAAAGAATCTATTCTGGGCTATTCCACCTTTGTATATTTTTCATTGTATTTTTATAATGCATGTAGCTGATGTATATTTGGACATACAACGAAACACATACCAGCAAACCCGTTATACAATGGTGGCATATTCCAGGACTCTACAAAAGATTCTCCCAACGTACATGCATTCTTTTGAGCCCATTATGCATTTGGAAATTCATACAACTGTAGAATATTCTTGGGAATCTGTGAAAGATTCCCCCTTGTATATGCAACCCGATATGCATAAAAAATGCATATAACTTATTTTTTCATGATTTTTCAAAGGCTGATATGTATTTTTTGGGGCCGCCAACATACAATTGCACTTGCACAAATAGAAACTTAGCATTTTCTTGAACGCGACGGAAAAAACTGGTGAAACATTAGATGGGGGCTAGTCAACCTATGAACACTAAAGCACGAGGACAAAACCTAACAACTAGAAACCCTCTACAAGAGGTCAACATCAAAATAGGAAAAATAATGGAAGACCCCATACATTAGAAATTTTAGGGTTTGAATGAGAAAACCTACAAACATCCAAGCTTGAAACCCTAAACATAAATGAGTACCAACACAAGCTCCGATTAGGGACGTGGAGACGCAAGACTGCAGCGAGGACCAGACTACTCCAGGGTAGACCAGACAAAACACAAAACTCAAAACACGACCGACTATACAAGCCATGTACAAAATACTTACACCTAATTTACAGTACGCACATAAGGTAATCATTTATGAAAAAAAGTTTTAAGAAATTTATCATGCACGGGCAATTCCAGTAGTTCACCATTGAGGGCTTGGAGAAAGTAAGAATCATCTTCATGGATATTGCCAATTTGATATGGGCCAGTCCATAAGGGCTCAAATTTACCATGTCTGCCCTTATCCTGGCTCCTTGCATCCCAGATAAAGACCAAGTCACCTATCTGAAACCTTCTCTTTGTAGCCCTTCTATAAAACAGATATTTCACCTTTTGCTATTTTTTGATGTTTGTTTTCTGTGCTTCCCTTCTTAGTTCATCTAGTGCAACCAGTTGATTTATTCTTTTAGTCATTGGGTCTCCAATCTCCTCCTCATTTTCTTGTACGAATTTATAAACTGGTAGGAGGTTATTCACAGGCAATCTAGTTGCTGCACCATATACTAGTTCAAAAGGTGACCTTCCAATTGCTCTTTTTACTATCAGCCTGTCAGCCCATAATGCCAGCCTCAGCTTTGAATCCCAAGCCCTCTTGTTTTTATCCATCACCCTTTTGATAATCTTCATGAGACTTTTGTTGCTTGACTCTGCGTGACCATTTCCTTGTGGATGGTATGGTGATGTATCAAACAAATCAATTCCATAGTTATTGCAAAAATCAATAAATTCACCAGACCTGAAGCACATAGCATTATCTGTGACCAATTTGGCTGGTACTCTAAATCTGATAATAATATTTTCTAGAATAAAATCCATCACCACTTTGCTTGTTGCCTTTTTAGTTGGAATGGCTTTAATCCATTTAGTGAAGTAGTCAGTAGCCACTAAAATCCAACTATGTCCTCCACTTGATTTTTCTGAGATTTCTCCTATAAAATCAATCCCCCATTGCTGAAATGGAGCTTCTACAGTTATAGTCTTAAGGGGCAATGCACCTTCATATTTCAGCTTTCTTCAGAATCTTTGGCAAGATTCACATTTTCTTACCATTCTGTGTGCGTCTGAGAAGAGAGTTGGCCACCAATAGCCTGCTCTGAGAATTTTGTGGGCTATTGTATGGGCAACATAGTGTCCACCACACACTCCATTGTGCATGTCACTTAGAATATCCTTAGCCTGATCTTTATTCACACATCCGAGTAATACACCATCAAGATTTTTCCAATACATCTCTCCTTGAACAATGATGTATTTAATAGCATGTAGCCTCAAGGTCCTCATCTAATTATCACTAAGGTGGGTAGGACAGTTCAAATTTTGCAAATAATATACAATGTCCTTGTACCACTCATATTCTGACATATTTATAACTTCATTCCATTGTGCATGTCACTTAGAATATCCTTAGCCTAATCTTTATTCACACATATGAGTAATACACCATCAGGATTTTTCCAATACATCTCTCCTTGAACAATGATATATTTAATAGCATGTAGCCTCAAGGTCCTCATCTGATTATCACTGAGGTGGGTAGGATAGTTCAAATTTTGCAAATAATATACAATGTCCTTGTACCACTCATATTCTAACATATTTATAACTTCATTATGCATTACATCACTTGGCATGCCTCTAGATTTGACTGTGTCATTAGTTTTGCCAAACCTTGTCCTCTTACCAATTTTGTGATCTGTATTTCAATGTTGAACTCCTGTAGTTTGTTTATCCATCTGCATCTTCTTCTAGTTACCTCCTGTTGAGTAAATATATCTTTAACTGCTGCATGAGGCACATATGCAACTATGTGAGAGCCCACTAAATATGGCCTAAAGCTCTTGACTACTCTAACTACTGCATATGCATGTTTCTCCATGATGTCATATTTCAATTCAGCAGCCTACAATGACCTACTAAAGAAGGCAATAGGCTGTTCAAACCCTTCTTCATTTTTCTACAATAAGCATGTAGCAATAATGTGGAAAGAATCAAATGATAACAACTGAAAGGGCTTAGAAAAATTAGGAGATTTTAACACAGGAGCCATCTTTATGGCCTCTTTGATGTTCTGGAATGATTTAGTTGCTTCACCCTCCCATTTGATAGTTGTACCTTTCTTCAACATTTTAGAGATATCTTTTGTGGTCTCTGCAAAGTTAGGCACAAATCTTCTAACAAAATTAATTTGTCCAAAGAAGGACTGAACACCTTTCACTATTCTAGGGATCTAAATTTTGTCAATTGTAGCCACCCTTTCAGGATCAATCCTGACTCCATCCTTGGAAACAATGTGCCCAAGCAATTTTCCTTCCACTACCCCAAAAGCACACTTCTTTGGGTTGAGTGAGATGCCATATTCTAATGCTCTAATAAAAATTTGCTCCAGGTGCATATAGTGTTGCTCTTCCCTTTTTGAAAAGGCAGTTAAATCATCTTGATACACAACCAAGGTTGAATCAATTAATCTTGTGAAGGCAACATCCATTGCCCTCTGAAATGTGGCACCTACATTTGTCAGTCCAAATGGCATTCTCACATATACATAGGTTCCCCATGGGGTAGTGAAGGTAGTTTTGAACTGTTCAGATTCTGTTACTTTCACTTCATTGTACCCTAAAAATCCATCCATCATGGATAAAAGTTCATAGCCAATGACCTTCTGCAACATGGCTTCCATGTTTAGCAATGGATAATTATCCTTCAAAGAAGATACATTCAGATTTCTAAATTCCACACAAAGTCTTATGTCACCATTCTTTTTCTTGACTAGGACAAGGTTAGACACCCAAGTTGAGTGCCTAATAGGCATGATTATTCTAGCCTCCCTAAGCTTCATAAGTTCTTCTTGCATTTTTGGAGCTAAGGTTGGGTTGATAGGTCTCTATTTTTGTCTAAAAGGTTTAGCTCCAGGCTTCAAAGGGATTTCATGCTGGAATAAATACTCTCTATAAGCTTTCAAGTCCTCATATGACTAGTTAAAGACATGCTTATATTTTTTCAGTAATGTAATCAACATAGTTCTGATATGTGGCTTGAGTTGTTTGCCAATGTACACCTTTTTGGGAGCATGAGATGTCCCCAAGTTTATCTCCTCTAAATCATTCTTGTGTGTTGGAGATGCCTTTGTAACAAATTGGTCCGTGTTATCAAAAGTTCTCTCTAGTGCAACCAACCCTCTAGGGATTTTATTTGTCTTGAGTTGGATTACCTCCTTCCCTAAGAGAGTTGCTTTCCCATCTACAGCTTCTACAAAGTTCTGAAAATCCATTTCCTGGTTCTCATATTCATCAATGCAATGTAAAATTTCAGCAAATCCTTATCATCATCAAACACTTGCCAGCTGCATACATTATCTGGCACTGCAGCTCTAAGTTTGACCTCAACATTTGTAACATCTAATAGAGTGATGTCATCTAGCCTTATAGCTACATTAGCTAGAAAATCTGTCCTGACATTTTTTGATCTCTCTATCCAGCTTATTGAAAAAGCATCAAACAATTGAATTGTATCCCAAACAGCATGCTTATACTATTTTAGCCTCTTATTTTTTGATGCATACTTATCTCTGACTTGGGAAACAACTAACTCTAAATCTCCAAACACTTTGAGCATCTTGATCCCATGCTTCAAAGCAACATTCAATCCTAACAACAGAGCTTCATACTCTGCAATAGTATTTGTACAAGAAAACCTTAGCAAGAAAGAGAATTTTAGAAGCTTACCAGTTGGAGACAAAAAAAATTCCAGCACTAGATCTGTTATTTGAACAAGCTCCATCAAAATACATGGTCCACAGACCTTGTTGGTCAAGCTCTTGAATATATATATCTCCCTCTTTACCCCCTTTATCATCTGAAACAACTCTAAAATTATCATAGTCAGTGTCCACAAAACATATATGCTCCTCTGACTCTTGATCCTCAACTATCTTTGATGACCTTCCTTCTCTAATCAGTTTGACATCCTTGCGATTCATAGGGATCATAGCATATGATAGGTCTAATTGCATACTTCCACCAATCAATGCTACCCACCATCTTGACAACAACATGCCATACTGTGGCTTGATATCAACAACTGTTATGCTCATTTTATAGGTCTTTCAGGATATGCTGCAAGTCTAAAATCTACATCTTTCATGATTCCAATGACAGGTACTTCTCTAGCATCCATGGCATAGCACTTCCCACATGCCTTATCTATTTTTAACCCAGCTTGCTGCATGATAGCCAGATGCATGATATTCGTTGATGCTCTTGAGTCAAGTATACAATTCTTAATCACTTTTCCATTTATGACAAGAGAGACATAAAATGGTTCAAGCTGTGAAGGGCATTTTGTCATGGTCATCCCAAGATATACCTTAGGAACCTCATCTTCATCAACACACAAGGCTTGTTTCTTACCCTGAGTCTCAATATTTTGATTATCTTAATAGGGTACTCTTGAAATCAAGGACAATGTTTTATTTCTGAACTCCTCAACTTTCATCAGCTCCATCAATGGAACAGATGTCTTTACCTAGGACAAAACCTAAGCAATGTCAAATGGAGCATAATTTTGTATAACAGTTGTAGCCTAATCCATGGTTTTATTTTTATTTTGGTATGATCCGGCTTTAATTTTTGTGGCTCTCTGACTATCATCTTTGATCTGAAGATTTTTGTTTTGATCCTCAACCTGGGGGATTCTATTTTCTACCCCCTGAGAATCATGACCTATTTTTTGCTTAAAGTTCTACTTGTTAGTGCTCCATTGCTTCTTTTGTAGTTCGATCCCTTTATGACTATGCATTGGCTGGCTTACAAAAGTATTCTCTGGTTGGTGTGATTTTCTTGCCTGAGCTTTACCTCTTAGGTTGTAATTGCTTTTGACTTGAGCTACTGCTGTAGCTGTGAGGGCTCTAATCTCTTCATCAGAAGGTCTCCTCAAGTTATTCAGAAAACTGTGTGAATCCTGAGCATAGGCATAGTTGTCTTCATCATCTTCATTACAGGGAAACTATTGACATACCTGAATCTCATCATTTGCATTTGCATCAGCATCCTAAGAGGGATACTCTCTGCTCATAGATAGCATATTGACATTATCATCCTCCATGTAATGCAGCTCATTACACTCTTCACAGGCAATAGCATTGTTGTATAAAGACTGAGAAATCATACATTGTGACTGTGAGTGAGGCATTTGACATACGATGCACCATGGGGTGTCATTGACAATATTAACAGCCTTCTTCAAAGGGTTAGGTGTTTCCTTAACATTTTGAGTCCTTTGATTTGTGTTGCTGTTTGGGAGAATGGGCTTACCATTATGCCAATTAGTATTATATGGCATATCATGTAATGATGGTCTTCTTTCTTGCCTTTGGTAAACCTGTCTGTCAGGACCAACCCCCTTTCCATTTTTAGCCATTCTATAGCTCAGGTCCTTGACAATAGTTGCCAATTTATCTAATTTATCCTTAGAAGTAGATGCATTGCCCTGAACATTTTGAGATTTAGTATTTGGATTTTGCAAAATTTTTACATCATCTCTTCTGTTTGTCTTACCAAATGCTTTTCTGTTATTTTCAATATTTGTTGTAATTTTGAAAGCATCCCTGAGGCTGTGAGGACCCTTATCTCTTAATCCATAAGTTGTTTTGGCATCAAAAGCATTTATGTACAACACTATGCACATAGGTTCATTAGGCCTCAGGTGATGTGGCAATTTGTTCAACACCTTAGTGAATCTAGCATTGAAATCAGCAACCTATTCATTCGATCCTTTGGTGATTCCAGTGAATTCATTAATAAAGAAACTTGGATCAGTCTTGTCACCATATTGTTCTTTGAATATTCTCCTAAAGTCCTCCCATGATGAAACACTTCTGTCAGGTAGACCCTTGTACCATTCTCTAGCCTCATTAACTAAGGATTGCATAAATAATTTCATAAAAACATCTTCATGCTCAACCTCAAAGTTGTCCATGATATTCTGAAAAGATTTTAAGTGGTCTTCTCCTGACACAATATTATTTCCTGAAAATTTAGGCACTTGCGGCCTCACATGTTTGTCAATAGGATTTGGATAACTAGGAATGCCATAAAAAACAAGCTGTCTGAATTTGTCCAGCTGCATCGGCTGTCTACCAAACTGATTAACATTGGCATTTCTATTTGCATTCTAATTTCTTACATTATTTAATGGTGTTCTAGTATTATTTGCATTCTATCTTTGATCATTATGCTGATCCTAGACTTCATTTCTTTGTTGATTTCTCTACATATTTGCATTTTCAAGGGTAGGAATTGAATCATTCTAAGCCGTTCTCAGAGCTTGCACTTTCTGTCTCATGTCATCTCTGATTTTTACTGCCTGCAAATATTCCAATTCTGCCCTTAGGCTCTTGATTTCTTCAGCTAATTCCTCCACTCTAGGCATAGAAGAGGATGGTTTCATTATATTCTAATCATCATTATCATCCCTTGGGGATTCAACTTCTTCAAATCTATTAGGGGAATCTACAAAAGCACATTCTTGAAACACTTTTGATCTCATTCTCAATCCACCACCTTGTTGTCTTGCATGTACGTTCTGGATTTCAGCCTCAGTGTTTGAAAAATAAGGTATTGTCTGCTTTGAAGATCCCAGATTGTCCTGAATATTATCATTACTTCTAGGGGAATTCTCTTGACTGGCTTGAACCATCTCTTTTTTCCTATACATCATTTTTCTGGGTAATTCTTCAGACAGAGAATTACGCAGGGATCTTCTCCCTAGCATATAAAATTTTACTTTACCAGTTGGGAGATTAGTTCAGAGTTGCCACCTATAACTAGGAATTAATTTCTTT
This sequence comes from Cunninghamia lanceolata, assembly GCA_027924645.1. Classification (NCBI taxonomy): domain Eukaryota; kingdom Viridiplantae; phylum Streptophyta; class Pinopsida; order Cupressales; family Cupressaceae; genus Cunninghamia; species Cunninghamia lanceolata. The sequence continues at coordinate 2,225,686 of BSBN01001660.1, read as the reverse complement.
TAAAATCAAGGCTCTTTCACAAAGTTCCCCAGCGGAGTCATGAAATCTGTTGGTAATTTTCCCAGACTGGATGCTTATTTCCAGTTATCCCTACAAGATAGCCATCATTGATCAACAGGATTCCTGGGCCAGGGGCCAACAGTACAGGAGATAGACTCTATAAAGATCTCCTTTTCTTCTTTAGGCTCTACAGAACCAAGGGGGGTATTCCCTATTCAACATCCATAAAATATGCTTGTAGATTGACTGGGATGTTGATACAAAGAAGATAAATCCTCCTTTATGCAGACCAAAACTGTGGGATAAGAGGAAAGGGGCTAGCTTTGGGCTTATTGTTCAGTTGTAGACAAAGGATTTTAGTCCTAAACTACTTCTAAAATCCTAATGGTTTGATTTAAAGTTTAAGTTTGATTTTATGTTTGGATGCAAAACTGAGACTTTGGGTTGCAACCTCAATACAGGATTGGATCGGTGCCTATCTAGGGCTCAGAGTCAATAGACATACACATGTGAATGGCCAGCATGAACATATACCAAAGACTGGATATCAAGGGGATTTTTAGTATCTGCCTTACAGATACTTCCCAAAATAGAGTATCTTGTTATCTCTACTTACTGATATCTCTGTTACAATGTCTTCTTCCCAACACTTGATCTGAAACATTTAATCTACTCCTTGAGCAGAAGTAAGAAATCAAGCATTCAACACAACAAACCTATATTCTAGAGTCATAAACACCCCTTAAATGCTTAGATTCATAAGAAGAACAACTCAATTTGGAGACAAATAACAGAACACATGCAATATAGCATTACTCATTTAAATTAGCATGATATCAGTAGATTTATGTAGAAAAAACATACAACATTAGACTCATAAACTCACAAGATAGCCAAGACAGAGCCACCAATGAAGTCGTATCTTATCACAACACCAAAATTTTTGTCTAGTTCTCAACCACAATGAATGACATAGGTTGCCCCTCATATAGCCAAACTGTACATCCAGCAAATTAATTACATGACAAGTCAAAAATCCTGCCAGATACACTGCACCAGAAATGGTGCCCAAAATTGAAAGTAGCCTAGGAAAACGAAGGAGAGGGCAGGTGAGCTCAGGATCTACACCGCCATTCAAAGATCTTTGTCATAAACCTGGTAGTTGGCCGTTCAACCATCGGTGCATGCCTTTGTATGTTGCCATTAATGGCGCAACTACCTGCAGCTCCCCTTGGAAATTGCAACAGCTCACCCACGGAGTTTTTCAGCTCAAACATGACTACAGACATAGGAAAAACCAAAACTGCAACTTTAAAACCAGGCCGTCGATCTTGATTCCATCAATGAGATCAACGGCGCCAAAAAATGCTGAAAAGTCACCAACTAGTCAAAAAATGCCACGTAAGCATTCATCTTCACCATTGCTGACCTTTCGCCTTCTCCATTCTGCCAATTCTCCCTTGTATATGCAACAACGGATGCATATACAATCGCCACTGTTCACCTTTCAAAATCCCTTGTATATGCAAAATGCATATACATGCAATAGCTTAACATACAAGGCGGACCCCAAACTGTTATAGGGCAAATTGGAATTTTTGATCAGGTCTGGCATGTGTCTTCTTCATTGCACATTAGCTTGTATATCAGCATATACAAGCATTTTATACAACCCATGAACCTCAAATTTCATTCACTGCATTTCATTCCTCCATCACGTTCGGGTTGTATGTCTTTTATTTGTATATCAGGTTGTACGTCGCATATACAAACATGCAAGATGTGGATTTCAACCATTTATCTGCCACAATACAACCTTCACTTCACATCCGGGTTGCATGTTAGGAATGTATATTTGTTTGTATATCTGAATATACAACCACAAATATACAAGTGGTGGGCCCCAACTTTGCAACTTGCCTTGCATGTATCCTCTTGTATATCTCCACCAATGCATCTTTCCAACATACAATTCACCTTTACATACAAACAAAGAATCTTTTCTAGAATATTCCACCTTTGTATATTTTTCATTGTATTTTTATAATGCATGTAGCTGATGTATATTTGGACATACAACGAAACACATACAAGCAAACCCAATATACAACGGCGGCATATTCCAAGAATCTACAAAAGATTCTCCCAATGTACTTGCATTCTTTTGAGCCTGTTATGAATTTGGAAATGCATACAACTGCAGAATATTCCTGAGAATCTGCGAAAGATTCCCCCTTGTATATGTGACCTGATATGCATTAAAAATACATATAACTTATTTTTTCATGATTTTGCAAAGGCTGATATGTATTTTTTGGGGCTGCCAACATACAATTGTACTTGCACAAATAGAAGCTTAGCATTTTTTTGAAAGCGATGGGAAAACTGGCAAAACAGTGGATGGGGGCTGGTCAACCTATGAACACTAAATCATGAGGATGGAACCTAACAACCGGGAACCCACTATAGGAGCTCAACATCAAAATAGGAAAAACAATGGAAGACCACATACATTAGAAATTTCAGGGTTTGAATGAGAAAACCTGCAAACATCCAAGCTTGAAACCCTAAACATAAATGAGTACCAACATGATGGATGATATTGATTGGTGAGATCAAGGGTTGTGGTTTCTTGAGAGCTCTCAAGCATGGAGAGCTTGCCAAGTCGCAAGTTTTGGTTGGAGGAGAACAGATGTCCTTGGATCAAGGCCAAAACAAGGGTAGGAAAGCAAGTAGGAAAAAGGGGATGGTTGAGATGAAAGGAGGACAAAACGGACCTTTGTACAAAGGAATTTCTTGTCACTTTATAATAGATACATGTGGGTATGTTCAAAAGACCATGCCTTTGTGCACTTGGGGGATATGAGGGTTTAACTAGGATTAGATTACAGATAATGGAATGTGCAAGTGAGTGGTTAGTTAACTAATTAGGTTTAGTCAGCTTAAGCAAAAGTGTCTAGAAAATGGGGAATTAAATAAATATATATTTATTTATTTAATTCATGGGATGGGAAAATGGGATATTAGATAAATGAACTTTATCTAATATTCAAACTATACAAAAATATTGATAAATCATTAATTAATCATTTACGATAGGGATAGGTACATATGTAGGTACAAATGTAGGTATAGATGAGTAGTGAATAGTGCATGAATAGTGATTTTAACAATAAAATATTGTTTAATCACTGTCAGAAGGGGATTTGGATGGTTAATTGAATAAATGGTGATTTGTCTAATTAAGGGGTTAAATGATGTCTTGATTAGGGTTTAATGGTGTTGAGATGAAGAGGGGTTGATTTTAGGTCTCTACACTATGTATATAGGATCACTAAAGTAGAATATGTCAACCCAAGATTATGAGCTCATCAAGCTTAAAAGTCAAGTAGATACCTAGGCCAAAACACTCAAAGGGATAAGATAAAAGGAGATAAAACATGGAAATAGATAGGAGACATGCAAAGAGGAGGTCAAGAGGTTGAAGGATTTTCTACAGGAGCTAAAGTAGTCCATGAGCACCATTGATCTCATCAAGGTCCTCCATAGGTCAAAGTGGAAGGTGATAGTAGACACCACAATATCCTTGGCCTATCTCTATAGTTCATGGCAATGACCCAAAATCTATGTCTGATGGTAAAGGGATAAACTAATAATGTGGAATCTATCATCTCACCCAAGATTGAAAGTGCCAACTTCTAGGTAAAGAATCTTTATTATTACACATCATAGAAGCCTGGCTCAATGAGAATTATTAGCAGAACAAGCACAATCAAGAAATTTGATGACATATTGGAAAAGTACAAGGCTATTAAAAATTGTAAAGAATAACTATATGCCTTATGATAAATAGTAGTCGATATGCAAAACCATATGTATTAATTAATCAGATCAAGAGTGATTACCCTCACGACTAGATGAAAATAAACAAGTGCTCCCACCTTATAGACTTTAAGAGCCAATGAATGAAAAGTGTTGGAATGAGTATTTTTCAACAAATGTTCGTAGATGCCCTTTCTTAAGGAAGTTATTGTATACACGACTATGACTCAGGTGCAACATGTTTCAAGGAAGGACATAGTTGAACTAGAGAACCACTTCAAGGCCTTATAGAAGATAATGTTGACTACATATAAGGAATGAGAATGTCTCCAAGAATCATTAAAGAATTTTTTATCCAAGTGGTAGGTGTATTCATTTGATCCTACAATAGTGTGTCCCACTTGTGAAATATCTTGATTTTTCCTAATATCAAACATTTGTTAGAAAAGATAATGATTTAATCCTAGAGGGGTTCAATCTAAGGGAGTTTGATTAATGGGGGCTAGATTAAACCACCTTAGATACAACCCCTGTAGGATTTAATTGAACCCTTAAAGGAATCTCTTTCACACCTATCAAAATGCTAACAAGAAAGCAATTTTGCTGCACCTTTTGGGAGATCAAATGAAGTCATTTGGAAATGCCATTTTAGAAGTGTGTAGCCCTTTGTATTTGCTTTCCAAAAATTATAAAATGTATCATGTTTTCTTTAATATTATATTTTCTATTTTATATTCAATGTAGGTCCATTATGAAGAAACAATGACTTGAAAAATTCTGAAAAAATAATGAACTAGTATAGATAGAAAAAAGGCTAGATCTCAGTGGATGATTTGTGCATGGAAATAAGTGCAAGCATATGAGTGATAAGGAAGTAGAAAAGATAAATGTATAAGGGTGTGTAAATAGAAGAATGGTGATAGGTGGTAAGACATATGAATATGTGTAATGAGGTAGGTTGAGGATAAGGGACCTAACTTTTATTTTATATAAGATTACACTATTTGTTGTTAATATGTATATGCATAAAAAATGCTTTCCTTAAAATATACACAAATTAAAAAAATGGCATAAACATACAAATTTCACCATTACAAATATATAATGATGATTTAATAATTTTACCTGACAATCATGTAGATTTACAAGGGACAACTGACTATTTCTTCCAATAATAAAAGATTGTCAAATATTTGGATAACTAGCTTATAGTATCTAATATAAAAATCGAAATAAACGCTTTCTTAAACTGATTGCTTCCTAAAACTTCACTAATATAATTGCCTTTTAGTAGTACAAAGAAGACAATGAGGAAACCAGGCTAAAATTTTTAGGAAGTGTCATTCTATTCTTCTTTTCTCACAAGAAAGGCAATAACCAATTCTACTTGATCGCGAAGATACTCCTCAAACATAGCAGTTGCTCTTCTAGCAATTCTTGAGAAGAATTCATTTGTCAATTGCTCAGATCCCAAATGAGTGTCCACAATATTCTCAAACATTGCTCTGTACTGGTTCCTTACACTTCTCCCAAACATCTCCTCTTCCCCTCTTTTCACGTGTGATATTGAATGCAAGGGAAATCCTTCCCACCACTTTTTATATCGAATGATCCCTCTTTCTTCACTATGCTCTCCACCTCTTCTGAATTTGAGGCGAACCAGGGCATGTTGAAGGATTCCCATTTCTCCTTTGTAATCATACCCTGCCCTTGCAAATATCCATATCATATAAGATAGTTAATTTTCATTCATATACTTTCTTGAAGCAACAAGAACAAGAAGGATATGTGTTATATATACCTCATTGACGAGCTCCTCAAATGCATATTCTAAGTGGCGAGAAATGTCTCCAAATGTTCCTTGCTCTTCCATTATATGGGAACCTGCCTTACGACCCACCTGAAGTGTGAACATGCATCCTCCACCAACTATCTCTTCTGCCCGGGCACTTAAAAACGCTGTCATGTCTGAGTCGAACTGTTTGAGATAAGCAGCTCCTACTGCCTTCTCACAATCACTCGATATGTACACACGAGGAGAGCTCTTCTCTTGAACGCTTTCAGGCACCTGAGATTATTTCAGGTCATATCACTCCTTACTATGACATATATCATTAAAATCTTCTTTTGTTTTTTAATCTATCATAGAGTGTGACCTTACTCTGATATATATTTTACTATTGTTTTCAATATTTTAAAGTGTGATTGAAAACTTTGATGATATATTACTGAGTGTAGAGCATTGTGTGTTTCGAAAAACATACTAACTCATCAACAAACCGTTTGTTACCCGTGAAAGATAATGGAGACTGAAAGAAGAGTGACAGAAATGCAATCTTTTCCGTGGGAAGACACGTTTGAAATATGATCAACACACAGCTGCTGCAAAGTAAGATCTTGTCGCCACTGGCTTTTTCCCACCATCTGCATCTCCATGATCTTGACATTGTGGAGGTAACATTCGAAACAGTAAGTTGAAATCATTAGATGGTATATCATTGAAGTAAACTTGAAATTCTGGCACATCTCCTTCCTCAAGTGAGGATTGAACAGCTTTAACAATGGTGTCTGCTACCAGAAGAGTATTCCACCCAGTGCCACACCCTAAATCTGCTAACCTACCTATGCCTCCCCCATTCAACTTCAGTCTCAAATTCTTGTATATGCCACACTCAAGAATTGGCTTCGCAGCTTCAACCATCATTAACTGTACCTCTTAAGCTTTTAAATATTAGTTTTGTATAATAACATAATAAAGAGACTACAAGCATATTAGTAGCATACATCTAAAAATGAAAACATATCTAATAAAAAAATTTGGACACTGTGGAAAATTCTTAAAACCCATTTAAACCCATTTTAATAAATGGATGGCTAATCTGGTACTAAGCGTAATAGTACCTGAACTGAAGAATTCTTAGCATAATTAGAATCTCCATGTCCACCCTTCATCCCAAGCACACTCTCCAGAACCCTTTTAGATTGATTTTGACTTTCAGATTTCACCACCTGCATTGATATTGCTCGCTTCACTATTGAACCTTTATGCACACTGACTCGCTCTAGTGAACGCCGATGCCTCTGCAAATCTAACAGAAACTATATTTTTAAATGCTAATAGGTGGCGACGTCATCATTCCCGATTGTTTTGGTCAGGATTTGTGTTGCTCAATATAACACCTTCTCCCTGCATACCACAAAATTTCTATCTTTTCTGCTAATTGACACGCATTTCTTCCCCTACTTAATAACAGGACATATTAACTTTAAATTTTGAAGAATTGAGTAGGATAAAGTTTTCAGGTAGATATTGATGTTGCTATTTTTAAATATCATCCAGTTTAGTAGTTAAAAGTTAATTTTGGCTATTAAAAATAGAACAAATATTAACATTTTGATATGGATGAAGTATAAAATTGCTATTTGATATGGATGAATTGTAAAATTGCTATTAACTGTTTGTTAACCTTTGACCATTAGACCAATAAACTAAATGATGTTTAAGAATAACAGGTAGACAGAGCTTTCAATGTTGGAAATATAATACAGTATAAATTGAAGTACATATATTTTCCCAAGCACCATGCACCATGCAAATTGTATGAAAGGGACTGTAAAGGCCAGTATGGGGCATGTATGTTTGTTTATCTTATTTTTCACTGTATAAAAGCAGGCAGCATTCAAGAGTTACAATTTACCAAGCCTTCTGATACATGATGCATGCACCAATAGACAGATTCATATTTTCTATTTTCCAATTATAAAGTTGTTGTGGGTTAAACCCAACTCTTGTTGTCGCCTTCAATTACCTTAAAAAGTAATAGTAGAGGGCTGGAGACAAAATCAAGTTTATGTTTCAACCCCCATTTTGTGGTTATGCTTGGAGATAAGATTTCAATCGCTATCTTTATATTTATTCTTAAACATGTTTTATAGTCTGTTTAAATGCAAAGCTCCTTTAAATTATGATGTCCAAAAGTTCTAGAAATATGTGGAATAGATGCCCATGAATATGGATAGAACGTTATTCTTTACATAACAATTTATATTAAATATGAAAATATTAAATAACTTTAATAAATTACAATATTTTAATCAATTAACAGCGGTGATGGAGTATTTACATAGTAATTAATATTAAATATAAAAATATTAGACAAAATAAATAAATTACAATATATTAATGGTTTTTTTTGGATCATGGTGGATTTTTGGATGTGTTAGAGGAGAAAGAGTTGTTTTAGGGCTGTAGATTGAAGACTAGACTTGCTAGTTTGTCATTGGATTGTAATAGTTGCTTTAGTTTCCAATCTTGGGGTAAGTGCACCAAGATTGGGGATAATTTAGTGGCCAAAAGAGAGATTTCATGAAAAATCAATGTGTAATGTAAGATGGTACTATTCATAACATGTACACATTGTTTTGCATTATTTTTTGAAAAACGTAACACCCACATGCTATAACACATAAGCACTATAATACCTGTGCATTTTTAATGCCTTCAATTTAAATTTATATGAATCTCACCCATTAGGCTTGGATTTCCATGCATAAGGGTTTGACTTCCCTTTTGGCTCTTGACTTCAAGTTTTCAACACAAAACAATGAATTAGAACTTCACCCTCATCATCTTTATGTGTTTTACAATGAAATTTTACAAAATCACCACCAAAAGAACAACCCACTTCTTATCTCTCTAGCCATATAATTCTTTTTATATTTTGAATAAGTTAAACTAATTATTTTTATTTTTCTAATAGTGTCTTTATATTCTTCAAATACATATGTATTGGATTTTCTTTATGATTCATTCTATACACATTAAAAAGAAAATTACAATTATTTTTGTGCAAGTTACATAACATGCAAGCCTAGTGATGTAGTGTTGCATCCACTTCAAAAATTTACTAAAAGAAAAACTCAATAAAAATATAAAAAAAAAAACACAACTTGTAGTACTCACTCTTGGCTATATTTTTACCAACCAATTTTAACAATACCTAACACAACCAAAAAAATAGGAGGGTGCACACCGAACACATGTTATATTTTAGTGATAAAAATATGAACATTATTTTGTGCACTCAACATTTTCTGCTCTTAATCTTAACCATTTCAAAAAATCTATAGTAGTTTAGAAACTATCTATTCAAAGTACTACAATTCTTCTTCTTATCATATCATTAAGTTTTCAGTGGGCACATATCAAATTACTCATTGAAGCTCAAGTTTAGTTGATTTCAAGAAAAAATGGTCACTTTTGACCCCCCTTTTGTCCCCAATTTCCATGCACTTACTCCTTAGATGTTTTTATGGTTACGATAGCCTAGTTTTAAATATGAATTTTCTAAGGGAAAATACTATTCATTTTTTATGATAAAATGTTAGTATAATCTTATTATTTTAATACAATAAATGTAACAAATTTCTTGATGTATGGCCTTGACAGTCTGTCTACAAACTCTAGAAGTTTGAAAAAAAGTGAAATGTTATTAGTAACTATTTCGAATCAATAAATTAAATTTTAGGAGAGGTTATTATGGTATGTTATAAGTAAACAAATGAGGAACTTAAATATAAAAAAAATAACCACAAGATTCTAGTTAGAAGAGGCCCTTACTTTATGTCTAGTTTGTTGAATTAATCATGTATGTTTATGCATCATGGGCAAGTCTTCAAATTTAGTTTTCCTTGACTTTTGTGACCCATTTTTACTTAATAAGAGAACTTTAGTAGGTCCTTAGATATAAGGGAGAGGTTTCCATTTAATTATCTTTCTACTCTTGACTATAGAAACTAGGAACATTGATTGAATGCGACTATGATTTGAGCCACTCAAGACAAACAAGAGCATGCTCAACCTATAAGAAAATAAGTATTGGAAACAATGGACAATTGGAATGCAAAATATGGGATGTTGAATTAGCCTACAAGATGTAGTACATATAGGGCATAATCGACTAAGAAATATTCGAGCCAAGGATAGGAAAAGCTCACTAAGAATAGTGATCCTCCAAGAATAGGAAAATAAACCACTTAACTTAGACAAAGATAATCTAGGCATGCCAAGTATAGCTCAAGTCTAAACATAGGCTCATAAATATGCACTCCTAAGCAAGCTTAATATACACCAACATTGACTCCATCAAAAAGTAAACCTTTCAATATCATATGGCCTTGTGGACAACTAAATAGTACTAATTTAATTTATCTAGGCATATTCTTTAAATTGTGTACCCTCATTTTTGTTGGCTTATTTTGACAAAGTTATCTCTAATGCAATGACTAGTGTACAAGTGCTACATTTCAATGTAAGAGTTAGAAAATAACTTGAGCATTATCTAATTCCATTTCTAGACATTTGTATGGATTACTCTTGATTCATAGTTTATTCATCCATTATTTTTTGTGTAGTTTATAGGTGTAGAACAAACCTAGTTCAATTACATGGGTGCATAAACCACTCTACAACCTACAAATTTAAAATTTAAAATCTAAACATGAGCCAAGTCCCTCCAAGTAGTTGTTATGTGTTTACTTGATCACAAAATTTGTTAGCATGTGTTCTGGGATATTGTATCGATAGAAAAATTATAAATTATTATCCACCACCAAGATATCTTATTTCCAATTGCTAACATTAGATAAAAATCATACAAAATTTATATTGCAACATTACCATTAACATTATTGTGTCTTAGCATGTTCCATGATTTATTTTAATTCTATGATCATTATTCTATGCTATTGAATCAAGAATAAAACTTTGTTTAAAGGAGAACAATGTTAGCATAATATGTAATTACATTGTTTACATAACTATTTGGTTGGTTACATTAGTTTCTGCAGTTATAGGATAACTGCTAACTGCTATGTTAGTTTCATCAAGTACCACATAGTATTTATAGATGCATTGTATCAGCATTTATCATCAAATAAATCACAAACTTCTCTGCCTTTCTTCAAATAGTATCAGAGCCCTTCCTGATCACTGTGCATTGAATTTTGGTGTTGTTTCCAGTCTACCAGTCTGTGGCAATGAAGATAGGTGCTGGAATGAAATACTGACTATGATGAGTAAAGGCGAGCAATGAAGTTTGGTACTAGAAATGCACTTGGAAGGATCTGAGGCTGATGTTGCAGTCTGCTAACTCTTGAGTTTGCATATGTATTGTAGAAGTCTCCTGGGTGCATAGATCTTCTCCTCACGTTGAGCACACAGCTCTTGGGTGTCTTCTCCACACCATTGAGAGGAAGATATAGTCTGCAGGCCCAAAAGTGGATTTCCACTACACGATATGCCAGCAGTGTGGCCAGTAACCATGCAAATGAGCCACCTTGAGGTAGTTGTACTATTTCAGAAAGCTCAGGCGTCTACTTTGCTCTTCTTGATGCCCTATAAATTACCGGTAATCTTCAATTCAATAAATTGTTTAGGCAAGGATTGTTAGATTACTTTCTGTTTGATTTACAATGTCAAGCAAGGAATATTAGAGCAAAACTTGATGAGAGTTATGATACTGATGACAAAGATGAGGTAGAACACACTCACAAGCATCCCCGTCTTACAACATAGGCCTATTGTGCTCATCTCTGTGCTACAATTTCTTCTTGAAAGTGAATGTATTAACAAATAAAATAATAATAAAATTGTTGTCTGCACTAGTCTTTTCTATGTTTGTGGTGAACAATGTCAGCCCCAAAACTGCTTCTTTCTGATGCTCAACTCTTGAAAGGACCAAAGTATGCCACATGGAAGACAAAGATACAAATAATTCTCATTTTTTAGGAGCTACGAGGAATCGTCACTGGTGATGTAACCCGACTGGATGATGAATAAGTAACAATCGTGCATTGACCAAATTTCTTTTTCTTTGTGAGGGGGTCATAGAATTTGAGGTGGCAAGAAAATATCTTTTCTTGGTGGAGAATTGAAGGCTTGTAGGGAACGACTGCAAAGAGATAATTAATACAGGAGGAGGAAATATCTACCGAGGGGGTGAGTGACGGAGATAGGATAAGGATGGGAGAAAATATCTAGGTGAGGGGGTCAATAATGAAGGCTCTCTATTTTTGAAAGAAGAAGATAGACATATAGAACGAGTGACAGGGGATGGAAAGGAGGAGGGCAGTGTAGGAAGAAGAACAGGAAGGAAAAATATCTCATGCAAACATATCAATTGCAGACTTGAGGTGTGCCGAAAAGGGGAGTGTGAATAGTTAAGGTATTTACATTAGAACTTTGTTCTTCTAGCATAAAAACTAAACATGTTTGCTGCACCTTCCTTATACACAAAAAATTGAAACCCCTTACTGTAGTTTTAAGTATTATGCCAAAGTTAATTTCAATGCAAGATATTTACATTGCCCATTTCCCTTAATCAATTATTTTTGCCAGAAATTTGTTTCAATGCAAGATTTTTACGTCACCTCTTTACTTGGAGTCGATTTAAAATGTAGAACTATTCCTGAATTCTTGAGAGGAAAGAGTTTTTTTTTAAAAGGAGCATTGTTTATGATTTATAAGTTTTTGAAAGAGAAAATAGGGGTTTGATGTTTAGAAAATATTATGATGGTATAGAGAAAATACTGAAGGCAACCATATATAGAAAACTGTAATGTAGAGATAGAAAATGAAGAGATTTGAACCACATGAAGCCCATAGCTTCTATTAATCAAGAATTTACCTGCTCCTCTCAACTATATTATGAAGTATTTAGAAGCTTGTTTGCGTAGTGGACTCAAAAACCTCATGAAATCTATTTTATTTAAGATCTTGCACCTAGTCAATAGAGTCTTGACTCTTAAGTCTAGGGCTTCTTTAGACATGTCCTCATGCCTACTCACCCACTCACTTAAAACTTGTTGACTGTCATGGTCTCATCTATGCTATGTTGTCCTATAGACTTTGAGACCAATTTAATTTTATGACTGATCTATATATTTAAGCCTACTATGTCACTCATTTCTACTGGAGTCTCCTACCATTGAATACAACTAAAGACACCTATAGATCTTGACACATGGAACCTATATGGAAAAAAAACCTTATGATTATTCAATATGGATTGATGACTAGAAAATCTATGCAAATAAAGGAATAAATTTTTAATGTGATTTTCTACTATGTTAATAGATTATTTTTTAGCATTATTCATTAAGAGTCTAATTTCTTTTCTCTAAGTAGGAATGATGTAGAGTATCTAGTCAATAATACTATTTTTAATAATATTACACAACTGATCTAACTGGCAAAAGGTCATTTTCAATAAATTACACTGTCGACGAGAGTTTGGGTCTTGTAGATCATATTTTTCACCTTTAGTATTTTAAATTTATAACTCAGTGTTTTTAGTCTTTTTTTTGGATTCCTTGTTTAGTCAAATGAGATGAATAAGGTCTAGGCATTAGAGTGGTCATTTAGAGTGGCTCTCTATGGGCTCGGGGCCTGTAAGTAGCTGCCAGGGGAACTAGTAGTATAGTTACAGTAACAAGTGATAACTAAAACTAAAACATTGGGGTGAAAACACTAATAAGATAATTAGACCTCATGCATGGATTTGAGCACTTGTAAAGGCTAAGGATGCAATGAGAAGGCCTATCCGTCTATAGGGTGTTGAGTCATCCATCTGCAAGATGTGGATTCAGGCACGATTGAGTCTCCTCATCTATATGAGAGGTAGCTAGTCCCGTGTGGTGCCATCTCTTCGAGCACACATGATGACACTCTAGTATCTAGCACCATAGCAGTCATGACTAGTACCCAACCTATGGCTTGAATGAGTACACTGATGTTATGAGCTTAGTTGTATGTATTATTCTCCGTGTCTGCTCTGTCATTGATGTGAGTGTTGGCCATCTTGTACCCCCTTGTTGTTGTTCTTCCGTTTGGTCCTTGTGGCTATCTCCGAGCACGATTGGGTGGTCTCTTAGGAGGCCACATGGTTGGGAGGCATTGCCACCATCATTGGGGACTGACGAACTGGTTTTCAAGTACTAGTGGAGATGATTTCTCTCTCTCTCTCCATCACTTCATTCAGTTATTGTACCCATTCAGTCCTTGTATCAAATTCAGGACTATGTTGTTTTACTTGTATCATATTTTGGAATATATCATTGTAATTGTATATGTAGTTATGTATATGTACTTTGTTAAGAGAGAAGTTGTAATCATTAAATTTAATGAGAAGAAATGTGATGTTCCTTAATTGCTTTAAAGATTCTGGTGTGGGTATCGGATCCACTTGTACTATGTTGATTATGGATTCATGTTTATATTAAATGGGATTAGGAACATTTGCTTTGGTGTTTAAAATGAATGCTATCAATCTATCATATTGGCAACCGAATATGTGTATGTTGTCTACTTATGTCAAAAGAAAGGAATTATCTTGTCCCCTTTTGGCTCTTACCCTTTGGGGTTACATAGCGGGATGTTACATCTAGTATTAGAGCCCATATTAACACACTGGGAGCTCTAGTGTACTTGAGCCTTCTATGTTTTTCTATGTTTGACGTGTGTGGTGTGAGCTTGTTATATTGTTCTATAGTCATGTAGTTATTCTTTCATGCCCTTACTATGGTGCTTAGGTCATCTTTGTGATGATCTATTTTGATGTGTTCTTTGTTCCTTTAGGATGCCTCCTAGGGGTAGAGCTAGAGGCAGAATTAGAGGTATAGTCACTATTCTTCGACGTAGTACCCGGTACGATGCCAATTAGCACAATCAGGGTGAGCATCAGGAGGAACCACATGCTGAGAATATAGCCGAAGGGCTTAGAGATGGTCATGTTTTAGATGTTTTAAAGCAGATTTTAGACTGATTAGGACCTTGTCAAGAGTTATCACATGAGGCAGAGTCAGACCCTTCTCGTCAGGATGGTTAGAATGCTGGAGCTAAGCGTGAGCATTCTCGTAGTTTGAATCATTCGAGAGTAGTAGTGAGGGATAGGGTGGATGGAGACAATGTTACTATAGGTCACATGAGGGATCTTCTTAGTGCTCATCCCCCTACTTTTGATGGTTCTGGCACAGGTACCAAGGCAAAGACTTGGTTGATCGATCTCGATCAATGCTTTGCTATGCATTCTTATAGTAGCAATACTAGAGCACGATGTGCCATTATGCATCTCAGAGGTTTTGCATCTACATGGTGGAGAGTAGAGGAGCAGAAGCTTCACCTAGACATTGCTTCTATGTCATGGGGACTATTCTTAGAGAGGTTCCGTGAATGATTTCTTTTAGACTACTATTGACAGAGATGTGCTGATGAGTTCCATGAACTTTATCAGTTGACTATGACAGTAGATTAGTATGAGCACCATTTCTTTGAGCTTAAGCAGTATGCTAGCATCTCTAATGATGAGCCAATGTTAGTACAACATTTCATCAGGGGCTTGAATGCCCATATCAGTGGTGGTGTCTATGTGTTTGAGCCGAAGACCTTAGAGGTTGCTGTGGAGAAGGCGAGGTTGATAGAGGAGTATTTGACTAGAGGTTTTGGTGGTCTGGTAGGTGTTGAGATTGGTAGTGCCCATCCTTTAGGATCAATTGCTCGGGGTACATAGTCTTAAGGAGTTGGACCATCTAGAGCTCATACTGCACCTCCTAGAGACGGTCAGTGATAGAGGCATAGGCCTGTTCAGTCTCAGCAGAGCAGACATAATCTTGGTACTCTATTTTCTAGAGATCATTCACGTCATCGCTCTCAGACTAGGCAGTAGAGTGGTCCCTTAGAGAGTTTTTAGAGTGCTCAATAGAGTTCTAGGGGTGGTGGATCCTAGTAGTCATGTGCACCATTTTTCGGATCGAGATTTTGGTAGGGGTGGTTGTTATGCTTGTGAGTAGCATGGTCATATAGTTGCTCAGTGTCCTCAGAGATCAGTAGCTGGAGCTAGTCAAAGACAGGCTACTTCAGAGCCTACAGTAGGTGATGGTGGAAGATGACATAGATTTTTTACGGTGGTTGATAACTATCAGGCTGAGCATCAGGGTACCATGGTTGACTATTCAGGTGTGTTATGTGGGATTACCACATCTATATTGTTTGATTCAAGAGCTTCAAATTATTTTATTTCTCCTTCTCTCATAGAGCGTTGTGGACTTGTGGTGGCAAGGCAAGACATTGGTTGGTAGGTTGAGTTAGCTACTAGATCCAAGGTGGCTATAGACTCCCTTGTTTGAGGTTGCATGTTAGATTTGGTCACCTTCACTACCACAGTTGATCTCTGTGTGTTGCCTTTGGGGTCCTATAGGATTGTTTTAGGCATGGATTGGTTGGAGACCCACCTAGCTAGTATAGATTGTCGACGTAAGTCAGTTTAGTGTGTTGATGATGTTGGGGAGCATGTTGAGTCAGTTGGAGTTCAGAGACCCATTTCTCTCTGTGTGATTTCATCTATGCAGCTGAAGCATGCCATGCAGAAAGGTTGTGAGATGTTTACTATTTCAGTTAGTGATCTTGTTGAGGGTGGGATTCAGGAGGTATCTCTTGATGATCATCTAATTCTTTCAGAAGTTTACAGATGTCTTTCTGAGTGATATTCTAGGTATGCCACCTAAGCGTGACATAGACTTCCATATTGATCTCATTCCTTGTGCGGAGCCTGTTTCTTAGGCACCGTATCACATGACAAATCAGGAGTTAGGTGAGTTGGAGTTGTAGTTAGAGGAGTTACTAGAGAAGGGTTTCATTTGTCCTAGTTTATCCCCTTGGGGAGCACCTGTCATCTTCGTGAAGAAGAACGATGGATCTCTTCGCTTGTGCATTGATTATCACTAGTTGAACAAAGTGACAGTGAAGAATCGATACCTGTTGAATCAAATAGATGATTTGTTTGATCAGATGAGGGGAGCCAAGGTGTTCTCCAAAATAGATCTAAAGTCAGGATACCATCTACTTCGCATTCATGAGGCATACATTCATGAGACAACATTTCGTACACGCTATGGGCATTATGAGTTCATGGTTGTCCCTTTTGGGTTAACCAATGCTCCATCAGTTTTCATGAGTTTGATGAATGGGGTGTTTGGCACCTATCTTGACCACTTTGTTCTCATGTTCCTTGATGATATTTTGATTTATTCAAGGACTATGGAGGAGCATGAAGGCCATTTGTGGCAACTGTTGCAGTGCTTGGGAGATAATCAGTTCTTTGGAAATTTGTCCAAGTGTAAGTTCTTCCAGACCAAGGTGAGATATTTGAGCCACATCATCTCAGGAGAAGGTATCTTGGTGGATCCTTCTAAGATTTAGGCCATTGTCGACTAGCCAGCACCAACGAATGTGGTCAAGGTTTGCATTTTCATGGGATTGGCAGGTTACTATCACCAATTTGTGAGAGATTTCTCTTGGGTGGCCCATCCCATCACTTCTCTTCAATGGAAAGGGAAGAAGTTTGTGTGGTCAGATCAATGTGAGTCAGCTTTTCAGGCTCTTAAGGAGCAGTTGACCAGTGCACCTATCTTGCTAGTGCTAGATCCTTTAGGTGATTTTGTAGTGTGCACTGATGCTTCGTTGGAGGGTGTGGACATAGTTCTCATGTAGGAGGGACAAGTGATTGCATATGAGTCCCGTAAGATCAAGGATCATGAGCTGAACTACACCACCCACAATTTGGAGTTAGCGGTTGTCGTCCATGCACTTGTGCATTGGAATCATTTCCTCTTGGGACATCAGTTTGAGTTGCATAGTGATCATCACAGTTTGCAGTATATCTTCACTCAGCTGAATTTGAATGCTCAGAAGGTCATTGGATGGAGTTCCTCTGTGAGTACAACTTCAAGGTTCGCTACATTCAAGGTAAGGAGAATGTTGTTGTAGATTCCTTGAGCAGGAGGAGACATGGGATTTTAGTTTTGTCTCTTGGAGTGGATTTGCGGAGCTATATTTTGGACTCACTTCCTAGAGATACTTGGTATCAAGAGGTGAGAGTGGAGATTGAGTCTAGGAGAGTCCTTAAGGGTAGGTTTTTAGGTTTCTCTCTCAATCCTAATGGACTTTTGTGACATCTTGGTCGTATTTATGTTCCAGATTCTAGTGTTTTTCATTCCTTGGTTTTGTCAGAGGCCCATCGTGCACCCTATTCAGCTCATTCGGGTGTCACGAAGATACATGCCGATCTTTAATAGTTGTATCATTGGGTAGGTTTACGATGAGATATTGCTGATTTTGTGGCTCGGTGTCTTGATTGTTAGTGGGTGAAGGTGGAGCATCAGCACCTAGTGGGACTATTGCAGCCTCATTCCATCCCTAGATGGAAGTGGGAATAATATCTTTGGATTTCATGGTGGGGCTACCTATGTTTGCATAATTGTGATGTTATTATGGTTACAGTTGACAAGTTGTCCAAGGTGGCACACTTCTCACCCATGAGATCTTCATACACTGGAGCATCCATATCTTGAGTGTTTATGGAGGATATCCTGCATATACATGGTATACCTGATAGAATCATTTCTGATCATGATCCAATGTTCACTTCAACTTTGTGGACTTCCCTTCAGCATGCTTTGGGAGCTCAGCTTAATTTCATCTCTGCATACCATCCCGAGACTGATGGACAAATAGAGTGAGTTAATCAGGTCTTAGAGGATATGCTCTAGATGTACGTTATGGATCAGTAGTTTCATTGGGAGGACTACTTGTACCCAGTTGAGTTTGCTTATAATAATGGGTGCCACAATTCTCTCGGTATGTCTACCTTCTAGGCCTTGTATGGTAGGCCATGTCACACTCCGTTGAGTTGGGATCACTTAGAAGACCAATTTATTTTGGGTCCAGAGATGCTTCAAGATATGGTGTAGTAGGTATTGTGGATCAAAGAGTAGTTGGCTATAGCTCAGGATTGATAGAGGAAGGATGCCGATGCCCATAGGTTAGTTCGCCACTTCTTAGTGGGTGACCGTGTGTTTCTTAGAGTTTGTCCGCGGAAGATCCCCATTCATTATGGGAAAGGCTCGAAGCTGGCACCTCATTTTGTTGGACCTTTTGAGATCCTTGAGAGGATTGGTCCTATTGCCTATCACCTTGCATTACCATCAAGTCTATCATGCATCCATGATGTGTTCCATGTTTCAGTTCTTAGATAGTATATTCCTGATGTGACCCATGTTCTTGATTGGACTGCTTTGCAGGTTGAGGCAGATGGGTAGCTTTCTTTGGAGCCCATACACATCCTTCAGCATCAAAGATTGACCCTTAGGGGTCAGGACATAGAGCAGGTAAGGGTCCAATGGCATCCTGATGGTGAGTCCTCAGCATCTTGGCAAGATGCAACGAGGATGAGAGACCTTTATCAATATCTTTTGGTAGACTTCTAGGGGATGTAATGACCCCATGTTCGTATTATGTTTTTGTTATGTTGATGGACTTAGATGATTGTATACTTTATTTTGGATTACGCATCTTGTTATTATTTTGTATTGGCACCGATGATGTGCAATCTCGATACTATTATGATATGGACATTATTATTACTTATGATGGATTTCATGCTTACATGATTGATGTTGCTTCAGCTATATGATGTATATATGTGCACAGGTACCTTGACGTGTGCTTGGAGTGTTACAAGTACTGAGTATCAAGTCTGCCTGGATTCACAGGCCTGAGCATACTTTTATTATCCTCAATGGTGGTTACTAGAGATAGTCATAGGCACTATTCCCTATACCCTAGTCCACTACTCCAAGTTAGTGTAGTGTTCCTATGTTGTGGTCATACCGTCTAGATTACCTTATGGTCATGTGCAGTTTGCTAGTCCATTTGTTCAGACTTCTCTCTTTGGTTTCCATGGATTGTATCAAGTTTCTTGGTCTAGTGTATGCTTTGGATGCATCTTTGCATTTGTAGGCTTCCAAGAGTAAGCCTAGTCCTAGGGAGGTAGGATGTAACAACCATGCATTGACCAAATTTCTTTTTCTTTATGAGGGGGTCATAGAATTAATGTGGGAGGAGGAAATATCTAGAGAGGGCGTGAGTGATAGAGATAGGATAAGGATGGGAGAAAATATCTAGGTGAGGGGGCCAATAACAAAGGCTCTTTGTTTTTCAAAGAAGAAGATAGAAAGATAGAACAAGTGACAAGGGACGGAAAGGAGGAGGGCAGTGTAGGAAGAAGAAGAGGAAGGAAAAACATCTCAGGCAAACATATCAATTACAAACTTGAGGTGTTCTGAAAAGGAGAGTGTGAGTAGTTAAGGTATTTATATTAGAACTTTGTTCTTCTAGGACAAAAACTAAACATGTTTGCTGCAACTTCCTTATACATAGAAAACTAAAACCCCTTACTGTAGTTTTAAGTATTATGCCAAAGTTAATTTCAATGCAAGATATTTACACTGTCCATTTCCCTAAATCGATTATTTTTGCTAGAAATTTGTTTCAATGCAAGATTTTTATGTCACCTCTTTACTTGGAGTTGATTTAAAATGCAGAACTATTCCCAAATTCTTGAGAGGAAAGAGTTTTTTTTTAAAAGGGGCATTGTTTCTGATTTATATGTTTTTGAAAGAGATAACATGGGTTTGATATTTAGAAAATATTATGATGGTATAGAGAAAATACTAAAGGCAGCTATATATAGCACACTGTAATGTAAAGATAGAAAATGAAGAGATTTGAACCACATGAAGCCCACGAATTCTATTAATCAAGAATTTACTTGCTCCTCTCATCTATATTATGAAGTGTTTAGAAGCTTGTTTGTGTAGTGGACTCAAAAACGTCATGATATCTATTTTATTTAAGATCTTGCACCTAGTCAATAGAGTCTTGACTCTTAAGTCCAGGGCTTCTTTAAACATGTCATCATGGCTACTCACCCACTCACTCGAAACGTGTTAACTGTCATGGTCTCATCTATGCTATGTTGTCCTGTAGACTTTGAGACCAATTTAATTTGATGGTTGATCTGTATATTTAAGCCTTTATATCACTCATTTCTAGTAGAGTCTCCTACCATTGAATACAACCAAAGACACCTATAAATCTCAACACATGGAACCTATATGAAAAAAAAAAATCTTATGATTATTCAACATGGATTGATGACTAGAAAATCTATGCAAATAAAGGAATACATTTTTAATGTGATTTTCTACTGTGTTAATAGATTTTTTTAGCATTATTCATTAAGAGTCTAATTGCTTTTCTCTAAGTAGGAATGATATAGAGTATCTAGTCAATAATACTATTTTTAATAATATTACACAACTGATCTAACTAGCAAAAGGCTATTTTCAACAAATTACACTATCCACGAGAGTTTGAGTCTTGTAGATCTTATTTTTCACCTTTAGTATTTTAAATTTATAACTCAGTGTTTTTAGTCTTTTCTTTTGGATTCCTTGTTTAGTCAAATGAGATGAATAAGGTCTAGGCATTAGATTGGTCATTTAGAGTGGCTCTCTATGGGCCCGGGGCCCATAATTGGCTGCCAGGGGAACTAGTAGTAGAGTTAAAGTAACAAGTGATAACTAAAACTAAAACATTGGGGTGAAAACAATAATAAGATAATTAGACCTCATGCATGGTATTGAGTGCTTGTAAAGGATAAGAATGCAACAAGAAGGCCTATCCATCTATGGGGTGTCGAGTCATTCGTCTGCAGGATGTGGATTCAGGAATGATTGAGTCTCCTCATTTATATGAGAGGTAGTTGGTCCCGTGTGGTGCCATCCCTTCGAGCACACATGATGACACTCCATATGATTACACTCTAGTATCTAGCACCATACCAGTCATGAGTAGTACCGAACCTATGTCTTGGATGAGTGCACCAGTGTTATGACCTTAGTTATATGCATTGTTCTCCATGTCTACTCTATGATTGATGTGAGTGTTGGCCATCTTGTACCCCCTTGTTGTTGTTCTTCCGTTTGGGCCTTGTGGCTATCTCTGAGTACGGTGGGGAGGTCTCTTAGGAGTTCACATGGTTGGGAGGCATTGCCACCACCATTGGGGACCGATGAACAGGTTCTAGAATACCAGTGGAGATGATTTCTCTCTCTCTCTCTCTGTGTCACTTCATTCAGTTATTGTACCCATTCAGTCCTTGTATCAGATTCAGGACTATGTTATTGTACTTGTATCATTTTGGAATATATCATTGTAATTGTATATGCAGTTATGTATTTGTACTCTATTAAGAGAGAAGTTGTAATCACTGAATTTAATGACAAGAAATGTGATGTTCCTTAATTTCTTTACAGATTCTAGTGTGGGTATCAGATCCGCTTGTACTATGTTGATTATGGATTCATGTTTATATCAGATGGGATTAGGAACATTTTATTTGGTGTTTAAAATGAATGCTATCGATCTATCATATTGGGAACCGAATATGTGTATGTTGTCTACTTATGTCAAAAGAAAAAAATTATTTTGTCCCCTTTTGGCTCTTACCCTTCGGGGTTACATAGCGGGATGTTACATCTAGTATCAGAGCCCATCTTCACACCCTGGGGGCTCTGGCATACTTGAGCCTTCTATGTTTTGTTGTGTTTGCCGTGTGTGGCGTGAGCTTGTTATATTGTTCTATAGTCATGTAGTTATGTTTTCATGCCTTACTATGGTGCTTAGGTCGTCTTTGTGATGATCTATTTTGATGTGTTCTTTGTTCCTTTAGGATGCCTCCTAGGGGTAGAGCTGGAGGCAGAATTAGAGGTATAGCCACTATTCTTTGATGTAGCACCTGACATGATGCCAATCCGGGCAATCAGGGTGTGCGTCAGGAGGAACCACATGCTGAGAATCTAGCCGAAGGGCTCAAGGATGCTCATGTTTTAGCTATTTTACAGTAGGTTTTAGACCGATTAGGACCTCGTCAGGAGTTATCACATGAGGCAGAGTCACACCCTTCTCATCAGGATGGTTAGGATATTGGAGCTGAGCGTGAGTGTTCTCGTAGTAGTGAGGGATAGGGTGGATGGAGATAATGTTACTGTAGGTCACATGAGGGATCTTCTTAGGGCTCATCCCCCTACTTTTGATGGTTCTAGTATAGGTACCGAGGCAGAGACTTGATTGATCAATCTTGATCAATGCTTTGCTATGCATCCTTATAGTAGAAATACTAGAGCTCGATGTGCCATTATACATCTCAAAGGTTTTGCATCTACATGGTGGAGAGTAGAGGAGTAGAAGCTTCACCAGACATTGCTTCTATGTCATGGGAAATATTCTTAGAGAGGTTCCGTGAATGATTTCTTTCAGAATACTATCGACAGAGATGTACTGATGAGTTCCATGAAATTTGTTAATTGACCATGACAGTAGATCAGTATGAGCACCGTTTCTTTCAGCTTAAGCAGTATGCTAGCATCTCTGATGATGAGCCAATGTTAGTACAACATTTCATTAGGCGCTTGAAAGCCCATATCAGTGGTGGTGTCCATGTGTTTGAGCCGAAGACCTTATAGGTTGCCGTGGAGAAGGTGAGGTTGATAGAGGAGAATTTGACAAGAGGTTTTGGTAGTTAGGGAGGTGTTCAGTTTGGTAGTGCTTATCCTTCAGGATCAGTTACTTGGGGTACGCAGTCTCAGGGAGCTGGACCATATAGATCTCATACTGCACTTCCTAGACACGGTCAGCAACAAAGTCATAGGCCTGCTCAATCTAAGCAGAGTGGGTAGAATCCTGGTACTCTATTTTCTAGAGATCGTTCACGTCATCGCTCTCCGAGTAGGAAGAAGAGTGGTCCATCACAAAGTTTTTAGAGTGCTCAATAGAGTTATAGGGGTGTGTTGATGATCATTCTGAGACAGTCATAACAATAGTTAAAATTCACATAAAATGAACCAAAACTGACTTGAAAGATATGAAGGAATTGGTTAAGATTCGCTTAATCCCAAGTTTAATATGGTTAGGTCTTGACCTGTTGGCCAAATTCAATTGGTCAATGTGAAGCTGTAATGTTCAAGGGGCCTTACGTAATTTAGGGTTTCTTGTTGGTTTACTGGGCTCAAACTATGCAAAGAGATTGTGAATATCAGTGTGTTGTTCATTCCTTTCTTGCATAAAAGTGTTACTGTATTTCAAAGCTTTAAATAATTTAAACTATAGCAAGCTTTCTTCTCTTTAATATTATGAAAACTATCTACTTTCAACTTAGTTATATATGTTTTTCCAAATATGAGACAAATTTCCTTAGAATTTTTATGTTTTGAGCTAAGTACTTTCAGATGGGTTGGGAAAAGTTAGAGAGATCTAATCTAAACTTCATTCAAATCTACCAAAGGATCTAATTGTTCTATTATAAACTATATAAGTATTGCAGCAAATTGATCAAATCCACAGACAAAACCCTAAGTGTAAGTTCTGAGCATTTTCACAAACATACACTTAAAATTGCAATCTCTAAGAGAAAATGTTTCAAACACAATGAAGAGCAAGAAAACACTCAGAAGATAGATGTAGAATTCCAGATTCAATTGTATTAGAAACAGACAGTCATATAAGATTTACAATGTCTGAATGACTCTTAGCTTCATTGATCAAATTACAGAAAACTTACAAGCTTTACAGATATAGCAAGGAGGCAGGATGTTCCACACGCTCCTTGTTGCAGACACAGGCAACCTCCTTCTACTTCTAAACTAAAAAAAGGTCCCCTCTATTCTAAAAAATCCCTGTGTAAAGTAGTTTAGTGTATAGAGGCACAATATATAGACTTTGATTGTCCTCAATACAGCTTAAAACCCTAGTTAAGCACTTGTTCAAACCTCTGGTTACAACAATAAATGCTGGAGAACAAGTCTCCCAAAATATTTCTGAGCATGTATCAAATCTAGGTGAAATATGCCATTCTAGAAACCCTAGCAGCTCAATAATAACTTATGTTGTCTGTTGCAATGATGTCTTCATCTATATTTTGCCCTCATCAATGAAGACCCTTGACTTCCTCGCCCTTCGTCCTTATCTTCCTCAGCTTCTGAGATCTGATTTCCTCCTCCGTGATGTCACCGCCATTAAGTCTCAACTCCTTAATCAAATGCAAACCTGCAAAAAAAAAAGACCAGCAATAAGTATCATCATTTAATAAACCTGTAGAAAAATAGCCACTAAATCCAGTCTTAACTGTGTGAACGCAGAAATTGGGCCCCAAATCCATGAAAATCACTAGTCAAAAATGCATATACAATGCTAAAACCAGTCAGGTCAACCATCGTTGACTAGAAACATGCATTCGGGCTTCAAAATCGACCTCAAAATTCCAATTGCTTAGGTTTCCCACCTATTTCTTTGTTTAAATCTTTGTATACTCGATATACAAGCCGGGCGTGATACATCCGTTAAATCAGATTTCAATTTTTTTGAATTCTGGCTTGTATATCGGAAGTAGTGTATGTTCGAAACATACAAACAAGCCAAAATTATACAAGGGATTAACTCCATTTTATGGCTCCTTAAATCCACGGAATGTATATCTCGCCTTTATGTTTTCAATATGCAAAGCACTAAATATGCATTGACTTAACCACTTTTAATAAACCTTTTGGTTCCGCATTGTATGCATACTGGATATACATTAGGTTCAATGCATTGTTTATATTGAATTTAAAACTTCTCAAAAATCCGCCTTGTATATACCAAAATGCATCCATCTTAACATACATACAAGTGAGGAATATACAAGGATTCAACCTCATTCCATAATGTTTTCGATTTCGACGGTTGTATGTATGGCAATGTATCTCGCAATGTATGCAAAAAATATACAACCCGGAATCACACAATTATTTAGCTCCTCTTAACTTTTTTTCATGTCCGCACAATGTACATTCGCATTGTATGTTACCAAAACATACAAGCCCGCAAAATATACAAGGGATTAACCTTGTTCAATAATCACTTCAACTCCGCACCTTGCATGTGGACAATGTATATCGGCAATGTATGTTCGATATACAAACCGGATGCGATACAACAAATTTTCTAATTTTAAAACTTCATCAATTCCGTGGCTTGCATATCGCCAATGTACCTTTCTCTTGTATGTCAAAACATACAAGTGCTGAATATACATCGATTTAACTTTGTTTAACAACCTTTTAAGTCCACGGCTTGCATGTAGCGCTTGTATATTTGCTTGTATGTTAATCAAACATACAAGCCCGCGGACATACAATAAATTAACCCCGTTTCAAAACTTTTGAATTTCGTGCCATGTACAAAGCCCTTTGTACATTTGCCTTGTATGTTTCAACCTGCCAAACATACAACGTGAGATACATGCAACGGAATCCAAACCCTCATTCATTCTAACTCTAAAACCATTTCAGATCCATCCTGTATGTACATTTCAAAACTTTATTTAAAATGCATATAAGGAAAAAGACATACAATCGGCTTTGTATATGAAAGCTATATACAAAGGGGATTGTATGTGCAATATGCAAGCGACCCATTATGCATTTAACCTTGTATATTAACCCAACTGCAAATGCGACTAAGTATAAAATGACTTTGCACATAGAAAGGACTTTGTATATGCAAACAACAAACCCTTCCCTTGTACATTTTACCAAAATGATCATAACTTGCAAAATATGGCAAATTTTAAGGTGGTTCAAAAAGCAACCCTAGCTCATTTTTCACAAGGAATCCAACCATATCATGCCCAAGTACTGAAAATACATTTTTTCTCTATTTTCAACAAGGTTTGCAATTTTAACCCCTTTTTCCCTTTACCACCAAGCAAAGCGACACACAAAAAGCAAAAGCAATAGCCACAACAGGGGTCCTCATTTTGCTAAGGAGTAAAATGGGGTGTGTTGTGAACATCACAACAACTAGAAACCAAACAAAACAATTATATTCAAAGCATTTAAGAAAACTAAATGAAATAAATCCTTAACTTCCAACTATCTTTTCTGCAAATTGTTATCCAACTTGAGACCTAAGGTATTCAATAAGGGTGCATAAATTTTTTATTTTCAGTTTAGGTGGGTGCACGTGATTAATTATCCTCATCTTGAAGATTGGTTGAACAAACCAGTGACTGATATTAGCCTACATAGTTGTGGATATTCCCTCATAGCCAATCGGATAGAGCCTTGCTGCTAGCGAGCGTCTATAACCC
Organism: Cunninghamia lanceolata; assembly: GCA_027924645.1. NCBI lineage: Eukaryota > Viridiplantae > Streptophyta > Pinopsida > Cupressales > Cupressaceae > Cunninghamia > Cunninghamia lanceolata. Next base: position 2,198,780 of record BSBN01001660.1, on the reverse strand, counting down.
TGGCAAGGTTATCGTTACATTTCTCCTAAGTAGAGCCCCATTGCCAGTGAGCGTCCATAGCCCTGGTAGAGTTACTTAGATGGTTTAATCTAGATTTTTAGTATAATCCGCTTTATTTTATTTATTATTATTATTATTATTTTATTTTATTTTATTTTGATGTTTGATAGAAATTTCACAAGATATAGCAATTTGTAACTTTATGATGCAAGGAGTGAGCACTTGCTAAAATTAAGCTAAGAATTGTAATGGTAGCAAGGGTGACCTCAGATTTTTTACCTAATATCTGCACTGGTAAGTTCAACAAACCTAATGATTTTAGGTTTGTCATCATGAGAAACTTCCCTTGAATTCTCAATCACTATTATTTAATACGAAATCTCAGAAGCTAAACAACTCTCTACATTCATGACAGTCACAACAAGTTATGCATAAATTGCAAATGATTAACCTGAATATTCTAAATTTTATATTGTTTTCAATACTTGTTGGCTTGCTCCTTAATACTCTAAAGAAAACAAAGATCCCTGCTGAGGAGACAACAAACAACCAAACAATAGACTATACAAGAAAAATAAAACAAAGCAAAAGAAGACTGTACAAACAATAAAAAAGAAACAAAACAACAAAACTGTACAAACAACTAATCTACAAAGCAAGACAAGCAAACAAAGAAAACAAAACAAAACAACTACTCTACCAAACTATACACAAGCCTCTACAAGGCAAACAGAACCTAGGAAAAGAACCAAAGACACATGTATTTGCATATCTCCTTAGATTGTGCAGTAGCATCAGGGCATTAGTTATGGTTCTTAATTTAGCAAATTTATCTTTGTATTCTGAAAAATGGTCTTTTATTCTACCCTCACTGTGTTTAATAGGATGATATCTAATTATCAGCAATTGAGGCAGCCAATTATGCTCATGACTATTCCATATGCATGTCCTATCTCTTAAATTTCCATAATCAAAATAGTATTCAACATTATTCACTGAGGAAAGGAAAGAGACAACCTGATGTATTTTTAGGTCTGTTGGACATGCTTGTTTATTGACAACTGGCTCTCCTTTTAACTTGGCACCTTTATTGATTAGCCCCATGTCCGCTCTCACTTCAAATTGAAAGATGAATGACTCTAGATGTATCATTTCTTCATCTTTATCTAGCTTTATCCCTTCATTCCAGATGCTCAGTTTATCCTCAAATTCAGCAAACCTCTCAATATTCTCATCAGTTCCCTACACATTAGTACTTAAGTGAGTATATTCATCATCATACTCTGATATACAGAAATTAATCATTTCTAGATCACTTGAGAGTAAAGGTGGAACAACATCTCTTGATTGGTAGGAATACTCCCCTGTTTCATTTTCAAAATAATGCTGGGGTGATGTCTGATTTTGCCCAGCAATAGCATGATCCTCTGTATCCTCAATTTTCATGAATTATTCATCAAATAATTCACATTTTCTATCTAGTGTGGAGTCTGATTCTATTGACCTGCAACAATCTTAAATTTGGTCATTTAATTTAAAGAAGTCAGCCATAAAACTAGGATTTACTTTCTTTTCTATGACTTCATTAGTTGCTATAATAGGAATCTCATCAGTTTCAATGCACTTTAATTCCGCCAATACTTGTTTACATTTCTTTTCCAAATCATTTTCGTTAAAACTTTTCAGGTTAGATCCAGAGATTTCCTCTTGACAAGTATTCCTTAGTAATTCCGTATATTTATCAAATGTATCAAGATGGACCTCACTTTTCTTTTCCTTTTCATTAAATCCTCTTTGCTTATCATCTAGAAAATGAACATGAGCTGTGCTTTCCTCTATGTATTTTTTGGGATATTTATACCTTTCACTAACCTTAATCACACTTGGACCTTGATAAAAAGGTAGATTATTTTTCTTACCATCACATGATTCCTGAAAAGAGATTTTACTATCCTTTATTTCTAGCATTGGTTCCATCTTTGTATTCTCTAAACAATTAATGATTGTTGATATTGCATCCTCCTACTGCTCCATAATCTCCTCATTTCCCTGCCAACTTTTAGCCTTATACACATCTAAGAGAGAGATTAGTTCTTTTAAATATAAATCTAACCTTGTAAGAAAAGCTAGACAATTAATTTCACTGTGCTCTATAGACCTATGTATCCTACACCTTCCAAATAAGCCATAGCTAGATAAATTTTTAGGATAAAGTTGTCTATTTAAAGTTTCCTGAAATAAAGGAATGTCAACTTGAAAACTATCCCCATATGAGTCCATTGAAACTGGGACTTGTTTTCAACCCTTTTAGGCTTTTGAGATTCTATGAGATCTGACATATCTTAAAATAAAGCATTTAAAACCATAAAATTAACCCCAAATCCCATCAGGCCCTCCTAGCACCAAGAAACTATTGATGATTGTTTTGAGACAGTCATAATAATAGTTAAAATTCACATAAAATGAACCAAAACTGACTTGAAAGATATGAAGGAATCGGTTAAGATTCGCTTAATCCCAAGTTTAATATGGTCAAGTCTTGACTTGTTGGGCAAATTTAGTTGGTCAATGTGAAGCTGTAATGTTCAAGGGGCCTTACGTAATTTAGGGTTTCTTTTTGGTTTACTGGGCTCAAACTATGCAAAGAGATTGTGAATATCAGTGTGTTGTTCATTCCTTTCTTGCATAAAAGTGTTACTGTATTTCAAAGCTTTAAATAATTTAAACTATAGCAAGCTTTCTTCTCTTTAATATTATGAAAACTATCTACTTTCAACTCAGTTATATATGTTTTTCCAAATATGAGACAAATTTACTTAGAATTTTTACGTTTTGAGCTAAGTACTTCTAGATGGGTTGGGAAAAGTTAGAGAGATCTAATCTAAACTTCATTCAAATCTACCAAAGGATCTAATTGTTCTATTATGCACTATATAAGTATTGCAGCAAATTGATCAAATCCACAGACAAAACCCTAAGTGTAAGTTCTAAGCATTTTCACAAACATACACTTAAAATTGCAAGCTCTAAGATAAAATGTTTCAAACAAAATGAAGAGCAAGAAAACACTCAGAAGACAGATGCAGAATTCCAAATTCAATTGTATTAGAAATAGACAGTCATATAAGATTTACAATGTCTGAATGACTCTTAGCTTCATTGATCAAATTACAGAAAACTTACAAGCTTTACAGATACAAGAAGGAGGTAGGATGTTCCACATGCTCCTTGTTGCATACACAGGCGACCTGCTTCTACTTCTAAACTAAAAAAAGGTCCCCTCTATTCTAAAAAATCCCTGTGTAAATTATTTTAGTGTACAGAGGCACAATATATAGACTTTGATTGTCCTCAATACAACTCAAAACCCTAGTTAAGCACCAGTTCAAACCTCCAGTTATAGCAATAAATGCTGGAGAACAAGTCTCCCAAAATATCTTTGAGCATGCATCAAATCTGGGTGAAATATGCCATTCTGGAAACCCTAGTAGCTCAATAATAACTTCTATTACCTGTTGCAAGGATGTCTTCATTTGTATTTTGTCCTCATCAATGAAGACCCTTGACTTCCTCACCCTTCGTCCTTATCTTCCTCAGCTTCTGAGATCTAATTTCCTCCTCCGTGATGTCACCACCATTAAGTCTCAGCTCCTTCTTCAACTGCAAACCTGCAAAAAAAATAGACCAGCAATAAGTATCATCATTTAATAAACCTGTAGAAAAATAGCCGCTAAATCCAGTCGTAATTGTGTGAATGCAGAAATCAAGCCCCAAATCCGTGAAAATCACGAGTCAAAAATGCATATATAACGCTAAAACTAGTCAGGTCAACCATCGTTGACTAGAAACATGCATTCGGGCTTCAAAATCAACCTCAAAATTCCAATTGCTTAGGTTTCCCGCCTATTTCTTTATTTAAATCTTTGTATACTCGATATACAAGCCGGGCGTGATACATCTGTTAAATCAGATTTCAATTTTTTTGAATTCTGGCTTGTATATCAGAAGTAGTGTATGTTCGAAACATACAAACAAGCCAAAATTATACAAGGGATTAACTCCATTTTATGGCTCCTTAAATCCACGGAATGTATATCTCACCTTTATGTTTTCAATATGCAAAGCACTAAATATACATTGACTTAACCACTTTTAATAAACCTTTTGGTTCCGCATTGTATGCATACCGGATATACATTAGGTTCAATGCATTGTTTATATTGAATTTAAAACTTCTCAAAAATCTGCCTTGTATATACCAAAATGCATCCATCTTAACATACATACAAGTGAGGAATATACAAGGATTCAACCTCATTCCATAATGTTTTCGATTTCGACGGTTGTATGTATGGCAATGTATCTCGCAATGTATGCAAAAAATATACAACCCGGAATCACACAATTATTTAGCTCCTCTTAACTTTTTTTCATGTCCGCACAATGTACATTCGCATTGTATGTTACCAAAACATACAAGCCCGCAAAATATACAAGGGATTAACCTTGTTCAATAATCACTTCAACTCCGCACCTTGCATGTGGACAATGTATATCGGCAATGTATGTTCGATATACAAACCGGATGTGATACAACAAATTTTCTAATTTTAAAACTTCATCAATTCCGTGGCTTGCATATCGCCAATGTACCTTTCACTTGTATGTCAAAACATACAAGTGCCAAATGTACATCGATTTAACTTTGTTTAACAACCTTTTAAGTCCGTGGCTTGCATGTAGTGCTTGTATATTTGCTTGTGTATTAATCAAACATACAAGCCTGCAGACATGCAACAAATTACCCCCATTTCAAAACTTTTGAATTTCGTGCCATGAACAAATCCCTTTGTACATTTGCCTTGTATGTTTCAACCTGCCAAACATACAACATGAGATACATGCAACGGAATTCAAACCCTCATTCATTTTAACTCTAAAACCATTTCGGATCCATCCTGTATGTACATTTCAAAACTTTATTTACTTTCCATACAAGGAAAAAGACATACAATCAGCGTTTTATATGAAAGCGATATACAAAGGGGAATGTATATGCATTATGCAAGCGACCCATTATGCATTTAACCTTGTATATTAACCCGACTGCAAATGTGACTAAGTATAAAATGACTTTGCACATACAAAGGACTTTGTATATGCAAACAACAAACCCTTCCCTTGTACATTTTTCCAAAATGATCATAACTTGCAAAATATGGCGAAATTTAAGGTGGTTTAAAAAGCAATCCTAGCTCATCTTTCACAAGGAATCCAACCATATCATGCCCAGGTACTAAAAATGCATTTTTTCTCTATTTTTAACAAGGTTTGCAATTTTAACCCCTTTTTCCCTTTACCACCAAGCAAAGCGACACACACAAAAAGCAAAAGCAACAGCCACAATAGGGGTCCTCATTTTGCTAAGGAGTAAAATGGGGCATGTTGTGAACATCACAACAGGGTGGTGGATCCCAGCAGTCACGTGCACCATTTTTTGGGTTGAGGTTTTGGTAGGGGTGGTTGTTATGCTTATGAGTGACATGATCATATAGCTACTTAGTGTCCTCAGAGATTAGTGGCTGGAGGTAGTCAGAGATAGGCTACTTTAGAGCCTACAGTAGGTGATGGTGGAAGATCACATAGAGTTTTTGTGGCGGTTGATAACCATAGGGCTTAGCATCAGGGCATTGTGGTTGACTATTCAGGTGTGTTATGTTGGATTACCACATCTATATTGTTTGATTCGATAGCTTCAGATTCTTTTATTTCTCTATTTCTCGTGGAGCGTTGTGGACTTGTGGTGGCACAGCAAGACGTTGGTTGGTAGGTTGAGTTAGCTACTCGATTCAAGGTGGTTGTAGACTCCCTTGTTCGTGGTTGTGTGTTGAATCTGGTCACCTTCACTACCACAGTTGATCTGTGTGTGTTGCCTTTGGGTTCCTACAGGATTGTTTTAGGCATGGATTGGTTGGAGACCCACCTAGCCAGTATAGATTATTGGCATAAGTCAGTTTAGTGTGTTGATGATGTTGGGGAGCATGTTTAGTTAGTTGGGATTCAGAGACCCATTTCTCTCCATGTGATTTCATCTATGCAGCTGAAGCGTGCCATGCGGAAAGGTTGTTAGATGTTCGCTATTTTAGTTAGTGATCTTGCTGAGGGTGGGATTCAGGAGGTATCTCTTGATGATCATCCTATTCTTCAAGAGTTGGTAGATGTCTTTCCGAGTGATATTCTAGGTATGCTGCCTAAGCGCAACATAGACTTTCGTATTGATCTCATTCCTGGTGCAGTGTATGTTTCTCAGGCACCATATCACATGACAACTCAAGAGTTAGGTGAGTTGTGGTTGTAGTTAGAGGAGTTACTAGAGAAGGGTTTCATTCATCCTAGTTTATCCCCTTGGGGAGCACTTGTCATCTTCGTGAAGAAGAATGATGGATCTCTTCACTTGTGCATTGATTATCACTAGTGGAACAAAGTGATAGTGAAGAATCGATACTCATTGCCTCATATAGATGATTTGTTTGATCAGATGAGGGGAGCCAAGGTGTTCTATAAAATAGATCTAAAGTCAGGATACCATCAGCTTAGCATTCATGAGGCAGACATTCATCAGACAGCATTTTGTACATGCTATGGGCATTATGAGTTCATGGTTGTCCCTTTCAGGTTGACCAATGCTCCATCAGTTTTCATGAGTTTGATGAATGGGGTGTTTGGCACCTATCTTGACCACCTTGTCCTTGTGTTCCTTGATGATAGTTTGATTTATTCAAGGACTATGGAGGAGTATGAAGGCCATTTGAGGCAAGTGTTGCAGTGCTTGCGAGATAATCAGTTCTTTTGCAATTTGGCCAAGTGTGAGTTCTTCCAGACCAAGGTGAGATATTTGTGCCACATCATCTTAGGAGAAGGTATCTTAGTGGATCCTTCTAAGATCTAGGCCATTGTGGACTAGCCAGCACCAACAAATGTGGTCAAGGTTCGCATTTTCATGGGATTGGAAAGTTACTATCACCGATTTGTGAGAGATTTCTCTTTGGTAGCCCATCCCATCACTTCTCTTCAGCAGAAAGGGAAGAAGTTTGTGTGGTCAAATTAGTGTGAGTCAGCTTTTCAGGCTCTTAAGGAGTGGTTGACCATTGCACTTGTCTTAGTAGTGCCAGATTCTTTAGGTGATTTTATAGTGTGCACTGATGCTTTGTTGGAGGGTGTGGGTGTAGTTCTCATGCAAGAGAGATGAGTGATTGCATATGAGTCCCATAAGCTCAAGGATCATGAGCTGAACTACACCACCCACAATTTGGAGTTAGCGACTATCGTCCATGCACTTGTGCATTGGAGACATTTCCTCTTGGGACATCAGTTTGAGTTGCATAGTGATCATCATAGTTTGTAGTATATCTTCACTCAGTTGAATTTGAATGCTCGGAAGGTCATTGGATGGAGTTCCTCTGTGAGTACAACTTTGAGGTTTGCTACATTTAGGGTAAGGAGAATGTTGTTGTGGATGCCTTGAGGAGGAGGAGACATGAGATTTCAGTTTTGTCTCTTGGAGTGGATTTGTGGAGCCGTATTTTGGATTCACTTCCTAGAGATACTTGGTAGTAAGAGATGAGAGTGGAGAATGAGTCTGGGAGAGTCCTTGAAGGAAGGTTTGTAGGTTTCTCTCTCAATCCTGATGGACTTTTGTGACATCTTGGTTGTATTTATCTTCTAGATTCTGGTGCTTTTCATTCTTTGGTTTTGTCAGAGGCCCATCGTGCACCCTATTCAGCTCATTCAGGTGTCATGAAGATACATGCCAATCTTCGATAGTTGTATCATTGGGTAGGTTTGTGGTGAGATATTACCAATTTTGTGGCTTGATGTCTTGAGTGTCAATGGGTGAAGGTGGAGCATCAGCACCCAGTGGGACTGTTGCAGCCTCATTCCATCCTTGGATGGAAGTGGGATACGGTATCTTTGGATTTCATGGTGGGGCTACCTATGTCTTTGCATAATCATGATGCTATTATGGTTACAATTGACAAGTTGTCCAAGGTGGCACACTTCTCACCCATGAGATCTTCGTACACTACAGTGTCCATATCTCAAGTGTTTATGGAGGATATCATGCGTCTACATGGTATTCCTCATAGGATCATTTATGATCGTGATCCAGTGTTCACTTCAACTTTGTGGACTTCCCTTCAGCACACTTTGGGAGCTTAGCTTAATTTCATCTTTGCATACCATCTTGAGATTGATGGACAGATAGAGTGAGTTAAACAGGTCTTAGAGGATATGCTCCGGATCTACGTTATGGATCAGCAGTCTCATTGGGAGGATTACTTGTACATGGTTGAGTTTACTTATAATAATGGGTACCACATTTCTCTCAGTATGTCTCCCTTCTAGGCCTTGTATGGTAGGCGATGTTACACTCTGTTGAGTTGGGATCGCTTAGAGGACCAAGTTATTTTGGGTCTAGAGATGCTTTAGGATATGGAGCAGTAGGTAGTGCAGATCAGAGAGTAGTTGGCTACAACTCAAGATTGATAGAGGAAGGATGCCGATGCCCGCAAGTTAGATCACCACTTCTCAGTGGGTGACTATGTGTTTCTAAGAGTTTGTCCGTAGAAGAGCTCCATCCATTATGGGAAAGGCTCGAAGCTGGCACCCCATTTTGTTGGACCTTTTGAGATCCTTGAGAGGATTTGTCCTATTACCTGTTGCCTTGCATTACCACAGAGTCTATCACGCATCCATGATGTGTTCCATGTTTCAGTTCTTAGATAGTATATTCCTAATGTGACCCATGTTCTTGATTGGTCTGCTTTGTAGGTCGAGGTGGATGGGTAGCTTTCTTTGGAGCCCATACGCATCCTTCAACATCAAAGGTTGACCCTTAGGGGTTGGGACATAGCAGGTAAGGGTCCAATGGGATTTTGATGGTGAGTCCTTAGCATCTTGGGAAGATACAACGAGGATGATAGACCTTTATCGATATCTTTTGGTAGACTTCTAGGGGATGTAATGACCCCGTGTTTGTATTATGTTTTTCTTATCTTGATGGACTTAGATGATTGTATAGTTTATTTTGGATTACGCATCTTGTTATTATTTTGTATTGGCACTGATGATGTGCAATCTCGATACTATTATGATGTGGAAATTATTATTACTTATGATGGATTTCATACTTACATGATTGATGTTACTTCGGCTATATGATGTATATATATGCACATGTACCTCAACGTGTGCTTCAAGTGTTGCAGGTACTAAGTATCGAGTCCACCTAGATTCATAGGCCTGAATATACTCGTATTATCCTTGATGGTGGTTACTGGAGACAGTCACAGGCCCTATTCCCTATACCCTAGTCCACTGCACCAAGTTAGTGTAGTGTTCCTATGTTTTGGTCTTACCATCTAGATTACCTTATGGTCATGTGTTGGAGTCAATTTAAAATGTAGAACTATTCTTAAATTCTTGAGAGGGAAGAGTTTTTTTTTTTAAAAGGGGCATTGTTTTTTATTTATAAGTTTCTGAAAGAGAAAATAGGGGTTTGATGTTTAGAAAATATTATGATGGTATAGAGAAAATACTGAAGGCAGCCATATCTAGAAAACTATATTGTAAAGATATAAAATGAAGTGATTTGAACCACATGAAACCCATGACTTCAATTAATAAAGAATTTAGTTGCTCCTCTCACCTATATTATGAAGTGTTTAGAAGCTTGTTTGCATAGTGGACTCAAAAACCTCATGAAATCTATTTTATTTAAGATCTCGCACCTAGTCAATGGAGTCTTGACTCTTAAGTCCAGGGCTTCTTTAAACATGTCCTCATGCCTACTCACCCACTTAGCCAAAACCTGATGATTGTGATGGTCTCATCTATGCTATGTTGTCCTGTAGACTTTGAGACCAATTTAATTTAATGGCTGATTTGTATATTTAAGCCTACTCTGTCACTCATTTCTAGTGGAGTCTCCTACCTTTGAATACAACTAAAGACACCCATAGAGCTCGACACATGGAACCTATATGGAAACAAAAATAAAACCTTATGATTATTTAACATGGATTGATGACTAGAAAATCTATGCAAATAAAGGAATAAATTTTAAATGTGATTTTCTACTGTGTTAATAGATTTTTTTTAGCATTATTCATTACAAGTCTAATTGCTTTTCTCTAAGTAGGAATGATGCAGAGTATCTAGTCAATAATACTATTTTTAATAATATTACACAATTGATCTAACTAGCAAAAGGTCATTTTCAACAAATTACACTGTCCACAAGAGTTTGGGTCTTGTAGATCATATTTTTCAGCTTTACTATTTGAAATTTATAACTCAGTGTTTTTAGTCTTTTTTTTGGATTCCTCATTTAGTCAAACGAGATGAATAAGGTCTAGGCATTAGAGTGGTTATTTGGAGTGGCTCTCTACAGGCCTGGGGCCCGTAAGGGGCTGCCAGGGGAACTAGTAATAGAGTTACAGTAACAAGTGATAACTAAAACTAAAACATTGGGGTTAAAACACTAATAAGATAATTAGAGCTCGTGCATGGCCTTGAGTCCTTGTAAAGGCTAAGGATGCAACGAAAAGGCCTATCCGTCTATGGGGCATTGAGTCATCCGTCTGCGAGATGTGGATTTGGGCACGATTGAGTCTCCTCATATGTATGAGAGGTACTTAGTCCCGTGTGGTACCATCCCTTCGAGTACAATTAATCACTCTCCATATGATTACACTCTAGTATCTAGCACCTTAGCAGCCGTGAGTAGTACCCAACCTATGGCTTGGATGATTACACCAGTGTTATGACCTTAGTTGTATGCATTGTTCTCTGTACTCTGTGATTGATGTGTGTGTTGGCCATCTTGTACCCCCTTTTTGTTGTTCTTCCGTTTGGGCCTTGTGGCTATCTCCAAGCACGGTGAGGTGGTCTCTTAGGAGGCCACATGGTTGGGAGGCATTGCCACTACCATTGGGGACCGACAAACAGGTTTTGGAGTACTAGTGGAGATGATTTCTCTCTCTCTCTCTCTGTCACTTCATTTAGTTATTGTACCCATTTAGTCCTTGTATCAGATTCAGGACTATGTTATTGTACTTGTATCATATTTTGGAATATATCATTATAATTGTATATGTAGTTATGTATTTGTACTCTCTTAAGAGAGGAGTTGTAATCATTGAATTTAATGAGAAGAAATGTGATGTTCCTTAATTGCTTTACAGATTCTGGTGTGGGTATCGCATCCGCTTTTACTATGTTGATTATGGATTCATGTTTATATCAGATGGGATTAGGAACATTTGCTTTGGTCTTTAAAATAAATGCTATTGATCTATCATATTAGCTACCGTATGTGTTTGTTGTCTACATATGTCAAAAGAAAAAAATTATCTTTTTACCTTTTGGCTCTTAACCTTCGGGGTTACGTAGCGGGATGTTACAGAAGATGAAAGGCAAAAGTTTGACAAGGCCAATGCCAAAGCATTGATGTTGATAATACTCAGCATCATCGATGAAGTCCAACCTCACATTTGGGGTGTAGAAATATTAAAGGAGGCATGGGATTCTCTCTCCATAATCTACCAAGCAAAGAACTAGATGAAGATCCTCCATCTATAGTCCAAGCTACATACTCTCTATATGCAAGCTAGTGAGAAAGTTGAGGAATTCTTATGACAGGTATCTGAACTGCGAGCTGAGCTTGTTGCACTTGGAGAAAAGGTGGAGGACAAACCACTTGTCCCAATTACACTAAGAGCTCTACCATCTTAGTTTAAAATCTTTGTCACGATGCTGAACATCACAATGAAATAGGTGTAATTTGATGAATTGGTGAATCTGTTGTAGCAGGAAGAAGCCTCTAATCAGTCCAAGCTAAACTTGAAGACAAGGCCCTGATTTCTAGATAATCAAAATGTCAAAAGTCTCATGGAAAGAAGCCACGGAAAAAACAAGAACATCAGTAGTCGAAGCCTCCAAAGGCAAATCGATGGTGTCATATATGCAACAAAAACAATCATGACACTATCAACTATTGGTACAATGGCTTATCACAAGGCATTTCAAGTAAAAAAGGCTTTTTTGGTTGTAGTGATACTCAGCCATTTGAATGTTGTTATCGTCACAGAAAGCACAAAGGCAATGTAGCGACCCAATAGGATGATGCATCAGAAGAAGATGAACCAAAAATAGCCAACTGCGGTAGTCATCACAATGTAGTCCTAGTCTCCCAAGCCTCATAGCTCATGAGGGATATTTGGTTGATAGACTCAGGTTCCAGCAAGCATATGATAGGGAATTGCGAGATACTCAATCCACTGATAGAACAACCTACTGGAGATAGAGTTTGAATTACTGTAAACAAGGAGTATGTTGTAGAGGGAAGAGGAAAGGTCATCATTCCTCTTGGGACAAGCCATTGTACCATCACCAAGGTGTTGTATGTTCCTAGTTTGACAACAAACCTACTATCTATCAGTCATATTTTGAACAACAAACTAAAATTTGAGTTCCAGGTGAAGGACAGGGTCAAGACCTGTCCAATCTCAAGAGAAGGTATGATACTTGCTAGAGCATTTAAGAAGGATAGATTGTTTGCATTAGATGTTGTCTCCTCCCCTACAGTAGCTCTATCAGCTTCAATAATAGAATCTATTGCACTCTGGCACTATCACTATGGGCACCTTTCAGTCAGCTCAGCTCCAAATAAATGGTAAGAGGACTTCCCCCAATTTCAAATTCATTGCCTATATGTCCCAGATGCCTTGCAGGTAAAAAACACCGGATCCATGTGAGGCTAGTAGCTTCCATGCCAAACATCGCCTTGAGTTGGTATATACTGATTTGTGTGGACCCATGCCTACTTCATTTTTAGGACATAAGTACTTCCAATTGTTCGTGGATGACTTCTCATGAAAGACCTAGGTGTACTTCCTCAAGAAGAAACATGAAGCCTTTGCCAACTTTCAAGACTTTTACAAGCAGGTTGTCAAAGAAATAGGCTAGTCTCTTCTTGTCCTCCACTCCGATCGAGGGGGGGAATTCACCTCCAAGGAGTTCATGGCATACCTAAAGCATCATGGCATCAAGCAGCACCTAACTACTCCCTATACACCCCAACATAATGGAGTTGTAGAATGTTGCAATCAAACTGTCATGGAGATGGCTCGATGCATGCTCTCCACAGCCAAGTTGGAGGAAAGATTTTGGGTACAAGCAGTGCAAACAGTTGCATACCTCATCAACAGGGCACCAACAAAGATCTTGCAACACAAGACACCTAAAGAGGTATGGACTAGACAAAAGCCTTCAATTTCTCATCTAATGGTGTTTAGTTACACATCATGTTGCAAGTATAGGCCTAACCGGTGTTGTCATTGATGTCAACATGCTCCTGTTGCATTGATAATAAGGATTGGATGAGCTATGTGCTGAGGATATTGAGAAAATTAGTCCTAATCAGGGACAGAGAGGAACAATGGAGAGATTAAGGTAAAGATCCCCACTAAGATGAAAATTAGAGGATGCACTTCAAAAGGTTTGAAGATATGTGTCTTAAGATGACCTAGTAAATATTTCAGAGGTCCACATGAAGATCTAAAGAAGTTATGGCCACTTAAGTAAAACCAGCTCTGGCAGATGTTCAGAGGTGACAGAGTGACACAGATAGGTCTGGTAAGATCCAGAAGTGCAATATCTTGTTCTATCAATTTTGTGGAGTGTTTAGGAAGTCAATGTGAATTAACAACTCAATTGGTTCGTAAGCATCTAATCCAATATGACAGTGATGACAGACTGTGTTCTTGAGGTTTTGGATGATGGAGAGATTGATTTCAGTGAACAAAAGTAGTGTTGATGTTCTTGGTGATTTAGGCAAGCTTGTGGAGGTCTTTGGATTGTGTCCAGTTCGTGTTGGTGGTCCGCATTGAAGATTGAGCTTGTAATTGAAGAATTACTTCCAGATGATGGTGTTCTTCCTAAGTTTGGCCAACCGGATGAGTTACACATCTTGCAAATGATCTTGAAGATGTTCTATGAAGAATGGCGTGTTCCTAAAGAAAGATTGAAGACTCAAATCTGTATGGCCGATAGTGTGTTGATTTGTGTGACGTCTTTTTGTATTAAGTCATATTATATTTATGTATTTGCTCTGTAATGTTAGCCAACTTGGATGATTATCCCTAAGTCGATGTCTTGTATAAATAAGGAGTTGTAAAATCATTTCAAAAATATTATGGTGGAGATGAGACGGTGGTAGAAAGGAGCAGAGTGAAAAGGTAGAGCAGAAGTATTGAGCTTAAATGGAACTAACTCAAGCATGGTGAAGATGCTAATCTTTAGTTCAAGTATGTAATACTTATTATTCTGAGACAGTGTGTCTCTTGTAGGCAGTGGGCCTCTTGTGAGTAGTGTGCTTGGGCAGTGAGCCCTAATTGGCATGTGCCATTTTGTTCTTCCTATTCTTTTAAAAGAGAATACATTCTTGGGTTAGTCACCCCGTGGTTTTTCCCTTAACCAGGTTTTCCACGTCAAAAATCTTAGCGTCTTATGTGTTAATGTGTTTCTGCTCTTGAATTATTGCATTATGTTTCCATGATTGATTTATCATTATGTTACTAAATTAAGTAAAGGATTTAAGTGATTAATTGGAAGAAAGTTTTGGACAATTGATTCACACCCCCCTCTCAGTTGTCTGTCATAAATCCAACACATCATACATGCATGTCCCTAGAAATAAGAGAAAGAAGACTGGTCCTAAGACACTCCAGTGTATATTGTTGGGATATAGTATTACATCAAAAGCATATCGTCTCATAGATCTTGAGACAAAGAAGATATATGAGAGTCGATATGTGGTCTATGATGAATCATCATTTGATTCATTGTCACAAAAAGAAGAGAAACATCCTCCTACTTCTCATATATTGCTCTCACAATTAGATGATGAGCATGTGGAAGACTCTCATGAAGAAAGTGAACTACAAGGAGAGTTGTATGTTCATTTGGGCCCTCTAGAAAATATTACACACTAGTAGCATCACAGTCAACCTCCGAAGTGGGTCCAAAGTATAATCAAGGACTCTAACCTGCACACTCTTCCAGACACTTTGTTAGGAATCAGAACCAGGAGCCAGACAAGAAATGAAGTGAATCTGGCACTCATGATTATTGTTGTTGACAACATTAAATCTGACACAGTTCGAGAGGCATTAAGCCAACCTCAGTGGAAGAAGGCTATGGATGTAGAGTATAATTCTCTAATGCAAAATCATACATGGGAACTTGTCGATCTACCTGAAGAGAAGAAACCCATTGGCCGCAAATGGATTTTCAAAACAAAGTACAAGGAAGAGGGATCTATCAACAAGTACAAAGCATGGCTTGTAGCAAAGGGATATGCTCAACAGGAGGGCATTGATTATGAAGAGACCTTTGCACCCACTGCGAAGATCAAAACTATTAGAATGGTCTATGCATTGGCAGTATAGAAGGGATGGAAACTTTAGCAGATGGATGTCAAGAGTGCTTTCTTAAATGATGATCTTAAAGAAGTGTACATGACCCAGCCAGAAGGTTTTGTTGATGAACAACATCCACACAAGGTATGTCATCTCATCAAATCACTTTATGGCCTTAAGCAAGCTCCTAGGGAATGGTACATTAAAATTGATGGTCACCTATTGCAGTATGAATTCACCCATAGCCCCTCAGATCCTAATTTGTATATTAACAAGGTAGGTATAGAGATTGTCATTTTGGTTTTGTATGTGGATGATTTTATTCTCACTGGCAGCTCCAACAGTCTCATTGATGATGTAAAGAATGATCTCAAGAACTCCTTCGACATGACAAATTTGGGGCTACTTCATTATTGTCTTGGCTTGAAGATATGGTAGAAGAAGAACCACATATTCATCTCCCAAATGAAATATGCCAAGACTCTTCTAGAAAAGTATAGAATGGTCAACTGTGAGCTCCTAGGAGTATGTAGACATGGACATTCCTGAAGAGAGGTCACCCATTCTTTATTACGACAATCAGGGTGTGTTAAATCTTGTGAAGAATCTAGTTTTCCATGAGTGAACAAAGCATATTGATGTTGAATATCATTACATTCAGGACCAAGTTTTGAACCACCACATCTAGCTCTAGTATTGTCCTACAGACTCTCAGATAGTAGATATCTTCACCAAGTCTCTTGGTAAGATCAAATTTGAATTGTTTCAGGGGTACATTTGTAAGAACAATGTAAGAAGAGGGGGAATGTTAGTAAAATATGTTATTACATTGTTTACATAACTGTTTGGCTGGTTACGTTAGTTTCTGTAGTTATAGTATAACTACTAACTACTGTGTTAGTTTCATCAACTACCACATAGTATTTATAGATGCATTGTATCAACATTGATCATCGAATAAATCACAAACTTCTCTACCTTTCTTCAAACAATTGAAGATTAGCCTTGAAAACTTCTAAGTGTTTTTTATTGACACACCCCTTTGTAGACACATTTTATAGACTTAAATGAAAACAAATTATATGCATGAAATTAAATTAAGATCATTTCTAGATGCATGGTTTATATTTATGGATAGGATTCAAATCCATAAATGTGGGGATTACTTCTGTAGGCATAAAAGTGAAGAAAAATAATAGAGAAATAATTTACTAACATATAAGAATCTATTTAATTATTTTAAAAGCTTTATCACCTCAATACATCTATTAATGACATGAATAAAAAGGAATTATGAACGTATCTTGAACTAAGTACTATTGTTCATTCTTAATGTTCTAAATATAAATTTATTATATATTGGCATAGGGAAGACATTAATGAACACATAACATTATAGCTAACCATAACATATATTAAATACTAATTAAGTGGAGAACACGTGCTATAAAATATTAACACATCATGTCTAACATTATTAACACTTGTTGAAAATGAATGGTTGTTGTATTACTAAGCATAATAATATGTGAATTGAAAAATTATTAGAATAACTATAATATCCATGTCTGTCATTCATCCCAAGTACACTCTCCAAAATTGGTTAAGGTAGTATGTTGCAAGAAATGAAATTGTGAGAACCAAGATCGTGGAGAGGCAATCAAATACGAGATTACAAGTAATGAAATGAACAATTTGCATTAACAAATAATAAGTATAAATAGTAGAGGTTGCATACCAAACTCTCCATGAAATAGGGATAGGTGGTGATATTCAAAGCAAGAGAATAGCATAACTACCCTAGGATATAGAGGCGATGTGTCAAGTCTAGTGACACCTATTACAAATGACTCACCAATTTGAAAATGTCAATTGGCATGTGCTATAAGTCACCTAACTATGATTAAATTAGTATTTACTCATTGAGTTATACACCAACACCCCCCCTTAGGCATAACTTAGGTGAGTTTATGAAAAAAAGAGTCTCAGTTGTGCACCATTTTAGGTACTCATGTAAAAATGTATCCCTCAAAAAATAGAAAAAGAAAGAAAACTTTGTGGGAAAAAACTTTCATCTAAAAGAGAGAAAACAAAGAGAAAGGCTTAGATAGCCCCCCCAGAAGATGATGCCAATGTAGACCAAACTATAAGTATGAGGAACTCCTGAAGCATCTTGTAGTAGTAAATTTTGCCACTCCCTTGATTCCAAGATATTTGAGCAAACCAATTGCAGTTTGGTAGTGATCAAAGGATGAAGACTAGGATGTAGGTTCAAGAAATATACTGAACAACTGAAAACAAGGATGTGCATTGAGCACACATACGAATGAGATTAGAATCTATGCGATTCAAGTTGTGATTGTTACAACCCCCCATTACACTTTATAGATAAGTGTGATTACCATTTCCAAATTCCCTTTACACTTTCAATTACATGACACTACATGAGTGTATTTACAACAAAAGATACTAGTGGAGTTCAAACAACCTGCTATATGGTACTTGTAGACACCTAAAATTGGACTGCTTTGCAAACCAATTTTCTGTATCTCGCACTAATCCATTCTCCCCATCTGCATGTCCCTTATGATCAATTAATTCACCTAAATATCCATTTAACCTTACAACCCTATCCTATCAATTAAATGAATATTCATAATATTCATTTAAATGATTTATCCATTTCCCTAATCCCTGATTAATTAGATAAATCCTGATTATCTAATTAACCTATACTTAAGTTAATTTAACCCACTTTCCCACATTCTCCAAATAAATAAATGGGAATAAATCCACCTAAAATCCCACATTATAATAAATAAATATTTTTCCCATACCTATACCTCTATTTCCCTCCAAATAAATTTTTAATTCATTTGGATTTCCCTCCCATGAATCTTTTATTTAGAAATAATCTTCCCTCCATAAGTTATTTAATAATTTCCTCTTCCCCAAAATGAATAAAAGAATCACTTTTATTCATAGCCATCCATTTTGCTAGATTAAATCTGAGCCCTCCATATCATCTCCATCCTCCACCATTGATCTTTCCAATCGATCTCCACCCTTGGATCAAAAATCCCTCCAAAACTCTATAAATAGAGCCTCTCCCAAGCCATTTTAGGAAGCCAAGTCTATGCATCATACCTCTGCCCAAATCTCTCCCTAATCTTCTAATCGTATCAAACCTCTGCCAAAATCTCGTCTCAATCCTTTCATCTCATCAAATCTCTATCAAAATCATCTCTCATTTCTATCCAATCCGTCATCTAATCTCATTCACATTGTGTTGTGAGTACTTGAGCAATCCACATTTAGTCATTTTGATCAAGGGAAACATCTGAGGAGCTATGTAGGTGCATCTCCTTCCCACACAGATTTGTGAGGTCTTATGAAGGTATAATCATGTTGTTTATGCATTAGATTATTTTCTACTTTCATTCAGATTTCACTTATTACAGTACCAACTGAGATGAGCTGTGAGTTGATACTTGGCTCTGAAGTTGTATCCTAATTGTCTTCTTCACTAGATGTAAAATGTGAAAAGATGAAGGTGAAGTCAAAGTGACAAACTTTGCCTATTCCAACAAGTTTTTGATCTTTGGATTCTCAAATGAGGGTTGATATTGATGTGAACTCAATTGTTTTATCAGAATTTGTGAGTGCATACACTGAGAGGTAATTTTTGAATAAATCAGGAATGTAATATACATTATGTACAAAACTATTTCCCAAATTTACAATCCCTTTGCCAAGAACATCATGATAGACACCCTCCATTAATATTTTGTAAGTATTGCAAGTTTGGATTCTCACAAACAATTCAAATAATGGTGACATGTGATCACCCACTATTGAACTAAGGACCCATTTATTAAGTTCTATTTTTGACGGTGGCCTTGTATTACCTTTTTAACTCTTTTGAGTAGTGAAGACTTCTTAATGCTCAATTTTTAAAGTTAAGGTGGCACTTTAGTTTGAGTGTTTTTGAGAACTCTTCCTTGATACCCCCCTTAAAGTGGCACTTTATAGTTTAGTGCATTGACATCATATTACACCTATGGTTGAATTGCCCCTTTAGTTTGTTTTTTCCCCCCAAATTGTGCAAATGAAAAAAAGAAGTGTGTTGAGTCTCCCTTAAACAACCTGAGTGGGCACTTTATAATTGTAGTGTGATATTAGATTAGTTGGAATGGGGATGAAAAAAGAACCACTTTTGCAAAAGGAATGACTCGATTTCGAGTTGTTTTGTAAAATTTATGGCCCATTAAAAATTTTGCATATGCAAAAAAAATACAACTTCTGACTATTTTCCCCATGTGCTTGGAAAAAACATTTTGCTTACAATTTTTTATTGACAAAAAAACTTTTAGAGGAAATATTTTAGCCCCCCTGTGGTAGAGTGTGACCAAGAGCTAAAATGCCCATAGGACCAAGGGCTATGGCACTGCAAACAAGTGAGGTGACCTCTGTGTGAGGTTGATGTGGTAGAGAAGAGGCCAAAGTGCCTCTATGAGGATTTGGCAAGCGACAAGCTTCGAGTTGCAGGTGTCGTCATTTGAAGAGACATCGAAACACCTCAATGTGAGGTTTTGGCACTGAGTAGACAGGCCGACTACACCCTGTATGGGCAGTCGGCAGTATGGCAAGGCTTCCTACGTCCAAAATGTCCTCTATGTGCAGAGGAACTCTGTCCATGACCTTCCATAATTGTAGAATTGTTCTGCAATTACAATGCCTTCAATAATGTGTTCGAAGATGCAAAAAATCAGTCTCTGTGCCATGAGAAAACATGCAAAATGGATTAAAATCATGCTTGCAAGAAATGAGTTGATGGTGGCCTTGCTTTCACGTCCAAACACTATCCTCTGTGGGTGTTCGAAGAAAATAGTATACACACAGAAATGTCAAATAATAACACAACTGAAACTAAGCAAAAATGTAGAGATGCAAACCTGATTCACACAATGACCAAACAAGATTTGATGCTAACCACACCATTCTGATACCATGTGAGAACCAAGATCATGGAGAGGCAATCAAATATGAGATTACAAGTAATGAAACAAACAATTTGCATTAACAAATAACAAGTATAAATAGTAGACGTTGCATGCCCAACTCTCCATGAAATAGGGATAGGTGGCGATATTCAAAGTACGAGAATAGAGTAACTACCCTAGGATATAGAGGCGATGTGTCAAGTCTAGTGACACCTATTACAAATGACTCACCAATTTGAAAATGTCAATTGGCATGTGCTATAAGTCACCTAACTATGATTGAGTTAGTGTTTACTCATTGAGTTATACACCAACAGAAATGAACCCATTATGTTTCACATCTTTTAAGACAATAATAAAATTTTAAATGGTGAGGGACCATTACCTATAGAAAATAGGGTTTTTCACTTTGAATGGAAACTAGAGGGCCGCACAATGAAAAATCTAAATCCTAAAGAATGAACTTGGGTTGTTAATAGTAAAAAAATTTAAAAACAATAGGATGATACTCATGGATGATGCCATTAATGGAGATATCATGAATGCATAAGTAGGAAGCTAAAAACTATTGCAAGGCAACCTCATTGTGATGGTAAAATGAGAGGATAGGATAAACCTACAACATGATGATGAGGTACTTTACTACTAACACTATTTCTAACAAAAGAGTAAGAATGGATGAGAATGGGATAAATTTCCTATTTCAGGGAGACCCTAGGCATTAGTTTAAGAATTAGTCAATCCCAAGACACATCCTCATATCAGAAATGATAGAGAAATGACTATCAAACTATAATAGTACTTTCTTATGACCTAGAATGATATGAAGAAGCAAATTCTCAAATTAGTGTTACAAAAGACAACTCATTTCAACTCAAAGGCACAAACACAAAATAAAATAGACAATAATTAAAAAAAGGATATCAAATCCACCAATCTAAGTTGAGAGGAAGTAAATTCCAACCCCAAGAATCATATTTGGTTTAGGAGACTTTTTAAAAAAATGATGTTGCTATCCACTGTTGGTTGTTTTCCCTTTTCATAAGTGTTCATCCATTTACCATTATTGTATTCACCATATAAAACACTATTTATCCCTTCTAATTTGCACCTTCTAGGCCAGTTCACCTACTATTGTAAAAAAAGGTGAACTAAAGTAGGGGACAATAAAAAAAATACTAATATGGATCTCATTTGACTCCAATTTCACTTCTTGGCATGGTCAAAGGATATTCTAAAGTTATAACTACATATTATCCTATAGGATTACTTTTGACAACCTCAATACCATCACAAAATGTCAAAAATAAAATTGCTACTACATGGCCAAGCCATACAAGCCCCAACAACCAAACCACAAAACAAGATATCATAACTTCTACACACTTATTTTTTTACAACTATTTCCACTATTAAAATATGACATGACTAAATATTTATATATCCATGTTAAACAAATCCTCAAAATCCATTATTTTAATTGTGATAAATTCTATTACTCATAAGAATAGAAGCCATTTATAGCAATGTTATGAATGAAAATATATTCATACGTCATTCCCAAACCATAAGAGATGTTTAAACAAGCATAGTACAATTGGACTTGAATCATCCAAGACATCTTATATAAGGTACAAAACATTCAATAAGTTAGTTTAAAAAATGTAAGTAAAAATTAGGGCTAAGTCACATATATCTCTAACTCGCATTACAAGATATTTTCATCACAAGACATGATAAAAAAATATATACAAATAGACATTGTAAAATTTTTGAAAAATGATATTTCTATCCCCAAACATGGATCAATTACGATCAAATATGAACATAGTACATGTATACCATTATAGATTTAAGTTATAGTTCACAATAATAGTCACTATACAACATCCCAATTTCATAAGAAATGAAACCTACAACAAAACATAAAAAACATGAGAACCTTCCATGATGCCCAATTTGTACTTCCATACATTCCAACTAACAGCAATGGTGCTCGGTCTACCTCTTGACCATGTGGAACCATATGGACCACCCCATTACACAAGGAGAACAAGCATGAGGTATATCATACACATTTACATAAGTACAGTACATCACAAGATTCAAAACTTGGATTCGCAACATAAATCAATTAACAATCACAAGTTGGATTAACAACACAAATTAATTAACAATCACAAATTAGATTCACAATAGAAATTGGATGTGATTCATGATTCACATACCGGAATCATATGATCCAATATAATGCAAGTGCTAATATTGTAGGAATGTGGAGTGTCATCACAATAGTTATCCAAGACTTTTATTATAAGATAAGTGTTTGTTAATGGGACCCTCACCCAACTACAATAATACTAACATAAAAAATCAATGAAATAACTACAAAACTCTTAGCATGCAAGAATGTTAACCTAATTTACTATGAGATCCAAGGACCACATTTCTTTGTTGAATAAATTTTGTATTTCTCTTTCTTGTCATCACTTAAATGCATCATTTAACCTCGTCTTCCATGCCACCATCATAGGAAAACTGTAACAAAGTATCCTACTCATTAATAACATATAAAATGGATTCAAGAACATAGCAACCAATACACCATTATAATAAGATGACATAGTATACCACATAAAGATAGATTATTTACTCTATAAGGGTTGGAATTTTGACCCACTAGCCATCCTTCACAATAATTTTATTTTTATAAGAAGATATCAAATAGAAGATTTTTCACCTTTTTGTTGGTATCCCTATCTACGAAGGCCTTACATGCACCCAAAGATTGAATTGGGAGAGACCTAGCGAGAATACAGCCTCAAGATGGGGAGTTAGGACATAATACAAGCATTGATGAAACTAAGATCTCCTCACCCTACATCTCCACACTCACTTATGTCTTACCCAGCTCAAAATTCTTAGCATCCATACACATATTTTAGAGTTGAAGTAGAATGCATGGATGCCTTGTGTGACATCCAATTCTAGACTCTTAATTAAATATCCCACTTAGTATATATTTACTTATCATTGGCATGAGATTGGTTAATAAGGAAATGGGGTTTTATGATAGCATTACTTGGTAAGTCATTATAAGTTTCTTGCAAGTAGCCACCAATTTTATTTGGGTGAGTAGTGTTGAGATTAACCATCATTATTTGGTTCATTGTTGGTTTATCCATGTAAACTAATCGTTAAACATCTATAGGAGTATACTATTGTGAATAAGTTCTCACAACTAAACAATTGAGGCATTTTAGTTTAACTATAGTGTAGGGAGTCTACATGAGGTGTGAGGGTTGTTTATTTTTATGAGATAAAAAAATTGTGTAATCCTAATTTGAAATAGGGAGAGTCCACCTCTTAAACATGTGAGAGCCTTTTGATAATCTAGCTAATCACTAGATCTTAGGTTTTGTGATTATGAAGACATCATGATCATAGATAGATCTTAGAGGTACTAGATAACATTTTACTCTATACCAATGTGATCATTTGTGGATTCCACTTGAAACATGTCTAAGTTCATAAAATATGTGAGGGCCCCTCCACAGCTAACATGGCCCAAAAAATCCTAATGGCACAACAAAAGGTTGATAAGGGTTCAACCAAGCTTATAGAGTGTACAAACCATTATGTGGTATACTATGTCATCTTATTATGTGGTTTCACCCTCTATTGATGTCATCATTACATTCAATCTTTGACACCATCTCAAGGTGATTTGGACTTAAATAAACTAGCAATGCATTGTCAAGACATCGGAAGCTGGAAAAACTCTTGAGGGTTACGAAATCTTGACACACTTGAAATTCGACATATTGAGCTCATAAAATTGACAAGGAAAAAGGATAAGGGCACACATTGATTGATATAGAGCACTCATAGAAAATAGAACAATGTTGATCAAACTATATGGAAGTAACTAGGCCTTGTGATTGCACATACGATTGGTTCATTTTCTAATCATTTGGCTAGTGCATTGTTGAGAACAAAAAATAGTGACAACTCCTTTAGATTGTGGCAACTACCATGTGGCATTGATGACAATATCATGTCTTTGTGTATGATTTAAATACTTTAGAAGAATTCACCTACCTCTTATCTAAGTTAGAATGAACTAACCAATAACACAAGTGGAACTCTAATAGGGTTGAAAAACTACTTAGGAATTGTGCATACTATTAGATCAATTAAGAATTATATGGTTGGCACACTCTTGAGTTTCTAGTGCACTATGATAGTGTTTTTGAATGCATAGGCCATCGAGTCATTTCAAGATCAACAATTGTACATCTCTCACTACACAAATATAAACCCTTACCATCACAAGAGACTTATAAGAACATATAAGAATATAATACATTAGTTCTTGATCATGAAATCATCACATGAGGCCATGAATGAGGAAGCAAGGATATAAATTGGTACAAAGATGGATTAGAGGCTTGACTCAAGTTCGTAAAGTTTAAAGTGGTTAAAAGTATTAAATATATTTTTTGACATGACTTCATGAACAAGATATTCAAGCCTAAAGAGTATTCAGGATTTGGTCCTTAATAATGAGATTTTAGTTAGATCTAGATGCTCTGAATTTCCTCATTGTTCATGATTAAGGTCTAAACTGGGATTCAAGTTGAGACACAATATGAAGTCTCTAAACTAGATTCTAAGTAACACTATCCATGTAACACATAATGAGCACAACAACAATGTATTAAAATTTGGAATTACTAGTGATAATGATTAACTTAGCCAATATACGATTATCATCACAAATTTTGAAATAATGTTATGCTATTAGGAAAATACTTCTAACTAAAATATAGGTTAATTGCATGTGGGTGATAATTCTATGAGATTAACTAATATTGGTAGCATTTAATCAAAATTCCTAATTTTTATAGCCTATATCTCACTATATTCAATTTTGATAAAATAAGGTGAAGGTCATCATCCTAGAGTGATGAGATCAAGTTTTTCCTATTGTACTTCCCTAATGGAGACCTACAAATTGCTTACCTTACTCTCATTTTCATATATAATCAAATGAATCCATAACAAGTGAGGATGTCCATCAAATGGTTGGTCACAACCAAAGTCAAGTTGGGGACCTATAGTCATAATTTACATCATCCATATCCTAACATAAAATCAATCTAACATCATAAACTAATATGATAATTGGTATTACCCATTTTTCCATTAATGTACATGGCCTTGCCTAAAGATCAACCCAAGTACCTAGTCTAATTTTCCACCTAGACACCCTCATAGAATAGTATATAGTTTTACATGGGTGATGATAAGGTGCACAACTTCTATAATCTAATCCTCTATAAAAAATTCTCACAAAGTTTATACTTAGATTAGCAGCTTAGTTAAATAATATTCACATTCAACCAATAGGCACTAGAACTACTAGACCTATCATCTTAACTTAAATAGAATCAACCATGATTATAAAGAAGTCTAAAACCATTCAAATGGACCCAAGTGCAAGTGAACAAGGGAAACACCTCACCAAGGCAATGATACCTAGCCTCAATTTGCATGGTGTTGACCAAAAAAACTACACAGTGTCAAAATTCAAGAGTTGAAAGTCAAATCTTCTCTTGAAAAGAGATTGAGTGATCTCCCCAAGGTCTCAACATTAGTAAGTCATGGTTAAATGGGATGGATCAGTTGTGAAATGTGTGTTGTTTCAATAAGGGGCTAGGTAGCATTTTAAAGAAATAGGTTTAGGATAATTTTAAGCTCAGTTTGATGGGTTATATATAAGTCTAATTATATCCCACTCTACTCTAACCATTGATAAAAAAGAGTAAAACATTCAAAAGGAAAAGAAGGAAAATAAATGAAATAAGGGAAGAGAGGAGAGGAGAGATAGTGGCTTTGTAATCCATACAATATTCATTAAATTGATAAATTTTATGCAAATGAAATATAAACAACCTAAAGTATTGTCACCCATTTACTTAACATATAGTCTGCATTGTGCAAGAGTCTCATAATTACATTAAATTCTCAAAATTATATTTGTAAATGGAAACAAAAGAGGGGATCAGTACAATATTACATGTGCAAATGATACTCATTTAAACCATAAACAAATATTAATTAAGCTTAAAAGGAATGCACTTACTTGAAATGTTGATGCAAGATATAATTTCTACACTTATATATTTACAATACCCAAACCAAATATTACGATGGTTTTCCCACCATGTTACATATGCAAGAGAAGAATTCCCTTTCTCTCACAAACTCTTCTTCCAAAATTTCAGCCTAACTCTCCAAAAGAAGAATGCTGCTACCAACAAAGGAGAAAGAATGAAAAGAAGAGAATCCTCCATCATAAGAGTCCACCTCTTATTTATATTCATCACCGCAATTAAAAAATACATTTCAAGTCAAATCATAATCTTATATTTCCCACAGTGAATCTTCTGACATCATAGAAAATTCTCATCAAATGCTTCATAAATATACCTTGGCCTCTATTCACAATTAAGTAGGACATTTTATAAACTATTTAAACTCTTTTGTCTCCCTTTAATTATATATTTTATTGGTTTTTACTTGTTACTTACTTGAAAGTAACATCTCTAGGTTAATAGGGCCTCCTATTAACATAGGGGACTCCTATGTTCATAGGCACCCCCTACATTCAAATCCTACTCATGGCATGACATAATAACATTGCTCACTTTGAAATATTTCAGAAAATATTTTCTTTAGCCCCATGGGCCACCTCTCATCATTAACTTTTGTCTTTTAAAATCCACTTTCATTGTATTTCCGAAGTTGATTTGTCCCATAGGGGAAAGGACCCAATATCTAAGATAGTTCTAATGGCTGAGATAGTATATGTGTATTTAAGGCACAATATTTTTAAAATTTTAGTACTAGTAGTTGTGACGTTAAGGTTTTTAGTGTTACTATAAGTACTAATAATTGAATGAAATGTGCCCTTTAGATTTAAAAAGCAACCAATCATGTGATGCCACATCAGCCCACCAACAAAACATGGCTTAATGCACACCTATTGGTTCACCCTATTTTTTGCGGAACTATATGACACCTCAACAAAAAGCAAGCTGAGGTGGCATCATATTTGATGATTTGGCCTTGAAACCTTAGTTATAAGTAGGGGCATTGCCAAGTAAGCTACTGTAAAATTTTTGGAGTGATTCAAAATTTTCACTTATGATTTTGAGAGGCGTGAAGTTAGGGTGCACCACTACTAAATCCTCTCCCCTATGCCTCCATCCATGGGCATAATGTAATGGATTTGATTTTTTAATTCAATTCTCATGTTTTATTTTAACCATTTTAAAATTTGAATGGGACCCTCTTAAATTCTAACGCCCCTTCCCTTAACTCCCACGTCCCTTTTTAAAAATTAAAGGGGCTTTTTTTTAAATCACATGCCACCTCATCCTTTTAGTTTTTTTTAAACATGAATAATTTATTTTTCTTTATGCCTTTCATGCCTCTTGTAATTATTTTGTTTTTTGCCTTTTTTTATTTTTGCATATTCATTTAAATGTGGATGCCATTTTGAATTTTATTTATGAAATACAATGGCCTTCTTTTCTCTGCATGACATGATTTTAATGCTAGGATAGCTATTACAATTTTCCACTTTTTGGTAGAGAAAGTCAAGGTTGATTTTGAAGTTGCATAATTTGTCTCTTGGTCATGGGACTCAAGTGGATCATGGATTGAGTTTTTCCACCTCTTCCATAGATGTAGATTTTGAACATGTGATTGAACATGTCTTCATTAAGTTCCTTCTCTGCTATTCCTTGGGTTTTGGTAGTTTTCACATCATTTGAATGCCATCCTTCATGTGAAATTAAAACTACAATCAAGGACCTACAAATACAAGAGGAGTGCTAGAATGTCACATTAGACAATTCAATCCATTTAACAAGAATAAAATTTTCACTTCGTATTTACATTCATGATACATTCTCAATTCATGCTGAGATTAGGAGATTTAATAAAACACATCCCTGATTCACGTATAGCTAGAAAAACCTTTGGAAAATGTAAACAAAAGATAAAATTGAGTGTAACATGGAGACATTATTCTAGTGAAGAGATATGTTTTTGCATTGAGACTAAATACAAAACATGAGAGGTCACATACTTGAAGCAACTCAAACAACATGAGGTTCTCAAAGTCTATTAAGATGATGCAAGTTATTTCATGGCACTCGAGAAAATGAAATGACATGGTCCAAGAAAGAATGGAAGGCACTAAAGGTTTATCCCAAAGATTAAAAGAGGGGCTCCAATGTTTCATTGAAACATTGGGTGTGTTGCACAAATGGGAACAAATGGTGACTGTCAAGGGAAAGCATTGTGAAATGCTTAAAATCTAGAATCTCTAATTAAAATAAACATTAAAAAGACAAAATCATAACATAAGCCACATTATGCATACCCAAGTTAGACTAGCCTTGGGACAAGAGAGCAATAGGTTCTACTAATTAGATTGTGTGTACACATCATTCAATTACCCCTTTCTGAGTCATGTAGGACTAAAATTTTAGTAGATGAAATCAAGTGAATAAATAAATTGGCCCTAACACATGTCGGGAATTGCTTCACTATTAGCCTAGCATCCACAATCCTGATAAAGATACCTCTACTCCCATCAAAGTGTTTATCCACTACTAGTTGGGTGTCCATAGCCATGATCAAGATACTTGAATCCCCTAGAAAAAAATGATTTAACGATATTTTCTCTTTCTTTTTCTCTTGTCTCCTATTGTTTTCTTTTTTTAACTCAATTATCATTTGTCTTTTGACTTTTCTTTTTATTTCTCTTTTTATTTTATCTCTTCTATTTTCCTTTCTTTTGCTCAACTTGCAAGAAATGAAACGTACAATCTAGGTTTGAGACTACCATTGAGATATGAAAGGATCGATCAAGAAATAAAAAAACTAATTACGTCAAGCTATAATGAGTCACCCTAGTAGACAAAAAAGTACTCTATATGAGTAAGTGTTTCCAATTAATAGAATAGTTGTGCATACTCAACAAATTAGACATAACTCAGATAAGCCTAGCATAGCCTAAGAAATGGTTTCATTTTGTTTAAAATTTCAACACAATTGGAATGATGGATTTAGAGTAGTATGCAATGCTATTCCAAGAAAGACCCATAAGGCAACATGACAAAAAAAAAAAAAAAAAAAACAACATGAAAGACACAACAAACAAACATAAAATATGTAGAAAAATAAATTTTCTAACTAATTATACACTAAAGATTATAAGACTTGGGGAAACCAATATCACGAATTCTCTTGTTTATATTTTTCAAAGCATTAAGCAAGATCAATTAGACTATGTTGGTTTGGTGTTTAGTAGGCACATCCTTAAAATCATGCACAACATGAGATCATATTTATAAGATGGTTCATGCATGATTAGAAGTTTAGGGAACTCATCATTTTCACGTTCAACCCATATATATGTTTTCTTTCCTAAATTACCATAACCAAACTACATTTTTTTACAGAACAAGGGTAAAGGTCTAGAAAAAACCTGATATATGATATTATCCACTAGGAAAGCACTCTTATGGTCCAAGATTTTTTTGTCTCCAATAACATGCTTATCAAAAACTTCTTGTTTCTCCTCATGCACATGCAAACCACAAGAAACATTGTTAGTCAACACCAAACCATCATCCATCAACCATAAAATTAGCAATATTAGCAGAAAATGCAACATCATTACTTTAAAAAGGTGCATAAGTTTTAGAAATTTGATTAGACAAATCATTTTTTACTCCTTGATTTAAGTCTAAATGTATCATGTTTTGATGGGTGTTGAGCTAATCCTTAGTGTCAAGGTTAGTAGCTTCTCTATCAACATGTTGTTCTATCATCATTAACTGCAATAAAGGCTCAAAATCAACATCATCATTAACTTGAAGCATAAATATCTTGTCATAAATTTTAGTTTTTAGCATAAAATAAGTCATATCAACATCTTCATTCATATGTTGGATATGATTAGTCAAATGAGGGCATCTTATAGTTCTCTCTAAGAGTAACTGTTCATGACAATGTTCTTCCATTTTTGTGATTTCCCATGCTAGTAAGAAGTCAAGACAACTAGATTCAACGTGATGAGCGATAGGGTTGATTTTGCATCTATTGAGTACAGCATTGTTTGTTAGATTAGTTGATTTACCTAGAGTAGTTATGTCATTACTTATCTATAATATAAGATTCATCATGTTTCTAGCTTCATCTATTGTAGTACATGGTATACATGTAGAGGATTGTCATCACATAAACCATATTCATTGGTTGAAATATTTTTATGATTCTCACTCTAAGTTGACAAACTATATACACGTCATGTTTCTCACATATATTCAGATTGGTTGGCATATTCTCATCACTATATGAGTCTTTATAGAATAGGGGTTGGTTTGATTCCTCCTTAGAAGCAAAGAGAGACTCATCAATTCTATTATGCTCATCAAGTATAAGATAAATGTCCTCATTTTCAATAATTTTTAAATCTTCATCTTGAGTGCATTTTGGGGTAAATATATTTTCATTGAAAATCATTCCTTTTAAACAGAGGTCAACTCATGTGAGGAAAGAAAGATGATTAATTGGGTCTATGCCATGTACCCTACATTTTCTTGATAAACCTAGGTCTTTGAGACCCCTTGGAAATCCCATGTCCAACATGTACTTATTTAATAGCTCTACTATTTTAGGGATTTCGACTTCAAATTTTAAATTATTATCATTTGAATCATACGTGGTTAGAGTAAAGATGTCATTAATGATCAAATCTATTGATTTATCATTGTAATCATAATTTTTAACCTCGTCCTCATTTATTTTTTTGATGACTTGATAAGGCTTAGTCATGCTGTTTTCATCATGTTTTAGTTCATTTATTATCTTCCCATCTAGTTGTCATTGTTTTGGGCACCCATAATTGTAAGGGTCATCATAATTGAAATATTTCATTTCAAAATTTTGACAAGTAGAAAGTTGAGTAGCCACATGCAGATCATGAAAGGAATTTTGTTTGTTTTGGCTAAATACAGATTTTGGGATCCAGTGATATGTTTCATTTGATACCCTGAGTGGGGATTAAATAGGGCCATTATGTTGTTCAACATGACTAAGTTGGGCCAAGATTGAGATTGCAGTTGCATGTAGTGAGGAGCATGGACTTAATTCATTAAGTTGTGGGAGTTAATTTATTTTAGGATAAGAGCTTTGTTCATAGCCTCTTGCATGTTAATAAGTTTGAGAGTGCTTCTGTATTCCACTGTGTATGTTTTTGATTCAATGTTTCGGATCATACTCAATGATCCATCATCAGGAAGAGGAGTATGATCTTGATGATGGATCATTGAGTATGATCCACAACATTGAATCAAAAACATACATAGTGGAATCCAGAAGCACTCTCAAACTTATTATCATGGAGTATAGAAAATTCATACCTTCTACTCTGGCATGTTGTTCACCCCCGGTGACTACATAATGAAAGATTTGTAAGAAGGTACCAAGGCTTGCAAATATAACTCTAACACTTCATTGGTTGTATGCACATAAAATTTAACAAAGTTTTCAACAATTTAAGAAAGCCTAAAGATAAACATGGAAATAGTTTCATGGGGCTCTCTTCTTATTTTAATGAGTTGTCTATGTGCCTCTATTGAATCAATGTATTCTCCAAATTCTCTTATAAAGGAAGCCTCTAACTGAGTCCAAGAGTGAATTAAAAATGGTGGAAAATTTACATACCACTCATAGGATTCTTTCTCTAAAGTGTAAGGGAAAATGATACAAGCAATCTCTTCCTTCATGATTTGGTGTTGAAGCATCAAGTTCTTAAATATGTTCATATGATATTGTGCATTACAATTACTAGGGTAAAAACTAGGGCTCCATTTGATAAAATCTTCAGTAAGCCCAAGGAAGTATCCATGAAATGCTTTAGGACTCGACATTTTCTTAAAGCTTCCCTGCCTCAAATTCTAAGAACAAAATGTGTGTAACTATTTCCCCTAAATTTATCTACACTCAAACTTCATCTAGCCCTTCTTCTAGCACCAAATATGTTGACCTGCGAAATTGCACAGTGTCAAACCCCAAGAGTCAAAAGTTGACTCCTTGCTTGGAAGGCGATTGAGTAATCTCCCCAAGGTCTCAAGGTTACCGGGTCATGGTTAAATGTGATGGATCTATAGTGAAATATGCGTTGTTTCAATAAGGGTCTTGGTAGAATTTCAAAGAAATAGTTGGAAGATAGTTTTATGCTCAATATGATGGGTTCTATATAAGTCTAATTATATCCTACTCTACTCTAACCATTGATAAAAAAGGAGAAGATTCAAAAGAAAAAGAAGGAAAAGAAATGAAATCAAAGAAGAGAGGAGAGGAGAGAAGGTGGGTTTGTAATCCATACAACATTCATTAAATTGATACATTTCATGAAAATGCAAGAAAAACAACCCAAACTACCATCGACATTTTACTTGATATATAGTCTAGATTGTACAAGAGTCTAAGGAATGCATTGAATTCTAAAAATATATTTGTAAATGAAAACAAAAGAGGAGATCATTACCATATTACATGTACAAATGATACTTAATGAAACCATAAACAAATATTCATTAAACTCAAAAGGGATGCACTTACATGAAATGTTGAAACAAGATATAATTTCTACATATAGATTTACAATACCCAAACCAAATATTACAATGCTTTCTCTGCCATGTTATATACGCAGGAGAAGAATTGCCTTTCTCTCACAATCTCTTATTTTTAAATTTTGTCCTAACTCCCCAAAAGAAGAATGTTGCTACAAACACATGAGAAAGAATGAAAAGAAGAGAAAATCTCCCATCATAAAATTCGACCTCTTAATTCTAATCTTCGTGACCCTAATAAAAAATACATTTCATGTCAAATCACAATCTCAAATTTCCTAAAATTTATATCTTTTGATGTCATACAATATCCCCCTCAAGTGCTACATAAATCTACCCTGGCCTCTATTCACAATGAATTTGGATAGTTTAAAAACTATTTAAACCCTTTTGTCTCCCTTTCTTTATACATTTTATTGATATTTACTTTTTACATATCTTTCATGTAAAATCTCTAGGTCAATAGAGCCTCCTATAGACATAGGGGACTCCTATATTCATAAGCGTCCCTACCTTCAAATCCTACTCACCATATGAAACAAGGCCGCATTGCAGCGAAGTTCTTACCGGATGCTGGCAGGTCGGTTATGTCAAGATAACAACTTTTTGTAATATGAATGCTTTTATTAGGCTGTAAATGTTTCACTAGATCTAAATACAAATAGTCCTCAACTGCTGAGCATCAAAGCTGATGAGTGACAATAAAACTCAAATTAATGTAAGAACAACTAGCCTTGGAAAAGGTGGACCTCCAATAATTTAAAGTTTAAATAGCTAGTGGTGCACCTAGATAAGGCAAAACATGAGCAGTCAAAACCTAGTAAATGCAAGTTAGAAGTAATGCCTTTCAGTCCAAAATAGTAGAAAATGCAGTATAAATTAGTTCATTTGACAAATAATTTATGCAATTTGATTCATAACATCAGATACTGAAGATTATTTAACTCCATACAGAACTTATAGGTTATTGTGGTATTGATAGCAAGAGATCAATTTTGTTAGTATTGAAGTGTGATAATCAGGATCTACCAAGAAACATGTTTCAGTTTCGGAAAGATTCAATCTACTATAGCCTGATTGAGATATATATAGCTAAGTGGGAGTGTTAGAGATGTAGAATTAACAACCATATATTTAGGGATTTAGTTTCTGCATTCAGGGCTTTATGTTTTAATAAAAAATAGCACATAGAACAATTGTGTAAGTGCTGTTAGGACTAGGTTAGCTGTAGGTTAGTGAGTAAATCTAGGGCAGTTTCAATTACAATGAAAATCTGGGAGTTTAATCAGCATTTAAGCCCAAGTACAAGAATTGCCACTCCCGAACTATTAAGGTAAGATACCCACAATGAACAAAAAATGGTAGCAAACATTGCTTACAGTAGTTGAACATGGAGATTATTTTGTAATATTTTTCTTTTAAAAAGGTACAACAATGTTTGTACATTATCAACCATATTATATCAATACACAGATCTTTACCTATTCAATATTTAGCATTTCAATTATATATTGTTCTCAGGCATGCAAAATTTATTCAGTTAAATTTGTACAAACCCGAAATTGAAAATCTAGATGGTCCTCCGATAGTATAAGCTTTTTGAACCAAGAGCCATAAGAAAGTATGAGATGCACAAGTCTAAAAAGCCAAAACCTATAAAATACCACGTAGTTAATAGTCAGAGCTGGCTCATAAAAGTAAATTCACATTTTTCTCCCAAAAGGGGCTTGTATGTAATCCCTAGAAGAAGTGAACTGAATTTCTGCTCATGCAGAGGTCACATTCTAATGTGTTCTCTGATGATGGAAAACCATGACAGAGCATAGCTGAGAATGTTGAGACAAAGGAATAAAAGTGTAGGCACAATGTGAAAAGAGAATGCAGTCTGATTTTGTTTTAAAAAAAGTTTAAAACGCCTCCAAATATCACTAGAGCTCATAACAACATTGCCTTGAATAGTTACTCCTACTATCAAAGAATCTACCATGGACCATTGGCCATATATAATATCGGTCATGAAGATGCATCTTTGCAAGAGAAATTAGTTACATTTTGTCCATCGCCATATAAGACTACAGAAAAGTAAGCTCAACAAACTATCATTAAATCTCTAAAATGCATTAAATGGCTTTAATATGTGAACCAACACTTCTTAGGTGTCTATTACGTTGAAAGCTAAATGGAAACCTTCTTCCAAGATGCTGTGAATGATGATCCATCAAAAATAGATTAGAAAACCTAAACGGAACTCGCATTACTCTTCTGTTGATAAATGCTGCTGTCATACATGCAGATAAATGTTGGTCAGACCTTATTGTCACTACATTATCACTGCAATCTTTCCTGAACCCTGTCCTCTATTATAAAATGTACACATGTACGGTATTCTTGCAATTCAAAGGGTTCCAGAACATGCTACTTTAAAACATGCAAGCATAATGTAGCCAAGGGACTAAATTCATAATAATGTCACTGTCAAAATTCCAAGAGCATTCGCCTAATATTAGTCTAAGAAAAAAGGAAGCCTATCTATCAGGTTAAAAGAAACCAGAATCATTGCATCTAGCAAAGAGATTGTACAGCTTCTTGAGAGCAAATTTGCAGGTGTAGTTTGTAATCTATGTTTGTCTTCTCTTTTTGGCTGTATTGCTCTGTGCTTCATTGGGGTATGTACTAAATAGTCAAAAAATAGGAAGAGTTCTACACCTCTCCACGCATCACACACCTATCCGTCAAATTCTAAAACAAAGAAACCCTAAATCTACCACCTCACTGCAAGAGCAGACGGCATTAATTTCTATCTTGAACTTCACATCTGAAATGGGCGAACAGTTCTGGCATCCTTGAAATTGGAGCCTTCTCTTGCATCGTGAAATTCCCAAGCTCTTCTGGCATGCTGCAACTGTCAATATGGACAAATAAGATTTCACCAAGCCTGTCAGCCCTTATCCTCCGAGCATATTTCCTGTGAAAAAAATTACAGTAAATATTACCTACACAAAAATCTGCTTGATGATTTGCCCGCAGTAGTGAATTTAATAACGGGTTAAGAACAACCCCTCCGCTATAGTTCCATGGCAGGAACTAATAATAACCTTTTCCAATTTGAAATCTATGAGAAGATATTTTCTTTAACCCAACACCACCTCTCATCATCTTTTATTTTAAGCATTTTAAAATCTAAATGGGGACCTATTAGATTCATATGGTCCTTCCCTTCTCATATTTTATTTATGTTATTTTAATAAATAAAGTGGAAGGGAGGGGTACCTTAATTTCCACGCCCCATTTTTTTCATATTAAAGGGGTTTTTTTTTAAATCACATGCCCCCTCATCCTTTTACTTTTTTTTTTTAACATGAATAATTTATTTTCCTTCATGCCATTTTTACCTCTTGTAAATTTTTTCATTTTTTAAATTTTTAATTTTTTATATTAATTTATGTGGATGTCATTTTGAATTTTTTTTTGGAAATGAAATGGCCTTTTTACACATGACGTGACTTTAAAGTTAGGTTGGCTATTACAATTTTTTATTTTTAGTAGAAAAAGTTGAGGTTGATCTTGAAGTTACATAATTCGTCTCTCTATGGTGGGACTCAAGTTGATTGTCAATTGAGTGTTGCCACCTCTTCCATAGATGCCAAGTTTGAAGATGTGATTGAACATAACTTCATTGAGTTCCTTCTCTTCTCTTTTCCATCATTCTTTAGTTTTCATGTGATTTGATCACCATCCTCCATGTGCAATTAAAACTATCATCAAGAACCTACAAACACAAGAGGAGTGTTATATTGTCACATTGGGAAATTTGATCCATTTAACAAGCATGAAATTTTAACTTCATATTTATGTTTATGATACATTCTCAATTCACGATGAGCTTAGGAGATTTAATATAGTAAATCCTTGATTCATGTATAGGTAGCCAAACATTTGGAAAATCTAAGAAAAAGATAAAATTTAGTGTAACATGTAGACAAGATTCAAGTGAAGGGATATGTGTAGGCATGGAGACTAATTACCAAACATGAAATATCTTGCACTTGAAGCAACTCACAAAACACAAGGATATTGAAGTCTATTAAGATGATGCTAGTTGATTCATCACACTCAAAAAAATGAAATGATGTGGGCCAAGAAAGAATTCAAGGCACTAAAAGTATAGCCCAAAGATCAAAAGAGAGGTACCAATGTTTCGTTGAAACATTGGGTGTGTTGCACAAGCAGTAACAAATGGTGATTGTTAGTGGAAAGCATTGAAAAATGCTTAGAATATAAAATCTTTGGTTTAAAAAAATATTTAACAAGACAAAATCATAACATAAGCCACATTATGTGTATCCAAGTTAAACTAGACTTGGGACAAGCAAGCACTAGGTTCTGCTAATTAGATTATGCGTGCACATGATTCAATTAGCCCTTTCTAAGTTTACTAGGATTAACATTTC
This sequence comes from Cunninghamia lanceolata, assembly GCA_027924645.1. Classification (NCBI taxonomy): domain Eukaryota; kingdom Viridiplantae; phylum Streptophyta; class Pinopsida; order Cupressales; family Cupressaceae; genus Cunninghamia; species Cunninghamia lanceolata. The sequence goes on along the minus strand of BSBN01001660.1, from coordinate 2,161,119 downwards.
AGTAGAGGAACTGAAGTGAATAAAGAAATGTTTCGTTACACAGTTTGATCATTCATTCTGCCAACTAGGTGTCCATAGACCCAATGATGATACTTCTAGTCTCATCAAAGCATTGCTTTAGAACTAGTTGGGCGTTCATAGCCAAAATGGACATACTTGAGTCACCCAAAAAAAAAGATTTTACATGGTATTTTCTTTCTTTTTGTCTTCTCTCTCTTTGTTTCCTTTTTTAGCTCAATTCTCAATTTTCTTTTGATTACTCTTTTTATTTTATCTCTTCTATTTTTCTTTCTTTTGCTTAAATTGCAAGCAATGAAGGTTACAATTTGGGTTCAAGACTACCATTGACATATGAAAGGAATGATTAGGAAATTAAAAAAACTTATTACCTCAAACTAAAATGAGTCACTCTAGCAAACCAAAAAGTACTATGTATAATTAAGTGTTCCCAATTAAAAAAATAGTCATTCATACTGAAAAAACTAGGCATAGATTGGATAAGCCTAGCATAGCCTATGAAATGGTTTCATTCAGTTTAAATTTTTTACACAATTAGAAAGATGGATTTAGAGTAGTATAAAATTATATCCCAAGAAAGTTTCATAAGGCAACTTGACAACAAAACCCAAAATTAAGGTTGGCGAAACCAAACAAAACCAAAAATAAAACAACATGAAATACACAAAAAAACATAAACTATGTACAAAATAAAATTTCCTAAGTTCTAACTATACACTAGACATTAGAAGACTCAAGGAAACCAATATCAAGATTGCTCTTGTTTATCTTTTTCAAAACATTAAGCAAGATCAATTGGACTGTTTCGGTTAGATGTTTAGTAGGCACATCCTTAAATTCAAAGATTAAAATCATGCACTAGATGAGATCATATTCATAAGATGGTTCATGCATGATTAAAAGTTGATGCAAGTCATTATTCTCATTCTTAACTGATACACATGTTTTCTTGCCTAAATTACCATAATCAAACTATATGTTATACATAACAAGGGTAAAGGTATAGAAACAACCTGATTTATGATATTGTTCACTAGGAAACCACTCTTACAATCTAGCATACTATTGTCTCCAACATCATCCTTATCCAAAACTTCTTGTTGGTCCTTGTGCACATGCAAACCACAAGAAACATCGTTAGTCAACAACGAATCATCATAGCTATCAACAAGAAAATTAGCAACATTAGCAAAAAAATGCAACATCATTAGCTTCAAAAGGTGCACAAATTTTAAAAATTTGATCAAACAAATCAATTTGTACTCCTTGAGTTAATTCTAAATGCATCATGTTTTGATGGCTCTTGAGATCATCCTTAGTGTCAAGGCTAGTGGTTTCTCTATCAACATGTTATTCTATCATCATTGACTACAGAAAAGTCTAAAAATCAACATGATCATCAACATAAAGCATAAATATCTTGTCAGAAATTTTATTTTTAGCATAAAATAATCCATATCAACATATTCATTCATGTGTGGATTATCATTAGTCAAAATGATGGTATCTTATAGTTTTCTTGCTAAGAATAGATGTTCATGACAATGTTCTTCCATCTTTTTGATTTCCCATGCTAGTAAGAAGTTAGAACAACTAGATTCAACATGATGGGAAGCAAGGTGGATTCTACATCTATCAGGAAAAGCATTTTCTATTAGATTAGTTTATTTCCCTAGAGAGGTTATCTCCTTAATTAGCTGCAATATCAGATTCATCATGTTTCTAGCTTCATATATCACAATGCATGGTAGACATAAAGGATTGTCATCACATAAACCTTGTTCATTGGTTGAAATGTTTTTATGATTCTCACTCTCAAAGGACAAACTATACACCTCAAGTTTCTCACATATATCTAGAATAGTGGGCATATCCTCATGACTACATGAGTCTTTATCAAATAGGGGTTGGTTTGATTCTTCCTTAGAAGCAAGGAGAGACTCATAAATTCTAATATACTCATCAAGTCTAAGATAAATGTCCTAATTTTCAATAATTTTGAAAGCTTGATCTTTAGTACATTCTAGGGTAAAGATTTGTTCATTTGAAATTGGTCCTTTTAAATAGAGGTCAACTTGTGTGAGGAAAGCAAGACAGTTAATGTCATCATGTTGGTCTATTCCATGTATCCTATATTTTCTTGATAAAGGTAGGTCTTTGAGACCCCCTAGAAATCCCATGTCCAACATGTTATTATTTAATAGCTCTATCATTTTAGGGATATCAACTTCAAAATTTGAAACATTGTCATTTGAGTCATGCGTGGGTAGAGTAGAGATGTCATTAATGACCAAAATTGTTGGTTTATCATTTTGTTCATCATTTTTAACCTCATACTTATTTATTTCCATTATGGCTGGATAGGGCTCACTCATGTTGTTTTCATCATATTTTAGTTCATCTATCTTTTTCCCATCTATTTGTGGTTGTTTTTGGAACTCATAATTGTAAGGGTCATTACAATTTAAAGATTGCACCTTAGCATTTTGACAAGCATAAAGTTGAGTAGCCACATGCAGATCATGAAAGGAATTTTGGATATTTTGGCCTGAAATCTATTTTTGAGATTCACTGATATGATTCATTTGTTACCCTAAGTGGGGATAAAATAGGGCCATTGGGTCATTCAACTTGATTAAGTTGGGCCAAGATTGAGATTGTAGTTTCACGTACTGAGGAAAATGTCCTTGATTTATTGAGTTGAGAGTCTTTTTTTTGTCTTAGGATAAGATCCTTGTTCACAACCTCTTACACATTGTTCACCCCCAGTGGCTACATAATGAAATATTTGTAAGAATGTCCCAAGGATTTTAAATATGATTCTAACACTTCACTATTCGTAGGCACATAAAATTTAACAAAGTTTTCAACAATTTTGTAAAACCTAAAGGTAAACATGGTAATAGTTTCATGGGGCTCTCTTTTTATTGTCATGAGTTGTCTATGTGCCTCTATTGAATCAAGGTATTCTCTAAATTATTCTAGAAAGGTATCCCATAACAAAGCATAAGAGTGAATTGAAAATGGTGTAAAATGTATGTACCACTAATAGGCTTCTTTATCTAAATTGTAAGACGACAAGATACAATCAAGCTCTCCATTCATGATTTGGTGTTGAACCATTAAGTTCATAAATGTGTTCACATGAGCTTGTGCATTATTCTTACTAGGATCAAAAGTAGGATTCCATTTTATGAAATATTTAGGAATCCTAGGGAATTATCCATAAAATGATAGAGGACTAGCTTTTTTCTTAAAACCCCCCTACCTCAAATTGTAATAACAATGTGAGTAACCATTTCCCCTAAATTTATCTACACTTGAACTTCAGCCAACCCTCCTTCTAGTTCCAAAGATATTGACCTAGAAAACTACATGGTGTCAAACCTTAGGATTCGAACGCCAACTCCTCTCTTGAAAGAAGATTGAGTGATCTCCCAAGCTCTCAAGTTTAGCAAGTCATGGTTGAATGGGATGGATACATTGTTAAATGTGTGTTGTTTCAACAAGGGGCTTTGTAGAATTTTGGAGAAATAGTTGTAGGATAGTTTCAAGCTTCGTTTGATGGGTTTTATATAAGTCTAATTATATCCTACTCTACTCTAACCATTGATAAAAAGAGGAAAAGGTTAAAAAGAACAAGGAGGAAAATAAATGAAATCATGGAAGAGAGGAGAGAGAAAGTGAGTTTGTAATCCATAAAACATTCATTCAAATGATAAATTTCATGCATATGCAAGATAAACAACCTAAACTACTATTCGTCTCTTACTCAACATATAGTCTAGATTGTGCAGGAGTCTAAGGAATGCATTGAATTCTAAAAGTATATTTGTAAATGGAAACAAAAGAGGAGATCATTACCATATTACATGCACAAATGGTACTCAATGAAACCATAAATAAATATTCATTAAACTTAAAAGGGATGCACTTACATGAAATGTTGAAGCAAGATATAATTTCTGCACTTATGGATTTACAATACCCAAATGAAAGATTACAATGCTTTCCCCACAATGTCACATATGCAAGACAAGAATTGTCTTTCTCTAACAAACTCTTCTTCAAAAATTTCAGCCTAACTCTCCAAGAGAAGAATGCTACTACCAACAAAGAAGAAAGAATGAGAAGAAGAGAACGCCCACCATCATAGGAGTCCACCTCTTATTTATAATCTTCATCACCCCAATAAAAAATACATTTCATTTCGAAAAATACATTTCATGTTGAATCACAATCTTACATTTCCCAAAGTGTATCTTTTCACATCATAGAAAATCCTCCTCAAATCCTTCATAAATCTACCCTGGCCTCTATTAACAATGAAATAGGAAATTTTAAACATTATTTATATCCTTTTGTCTCCCTTTCATTACATATTTTATTTGTTTTTTTTTAATTTATCTTGCATGTAACATCTCTAGGTTAATAGGACCTCCTATAAGCATAGTTGACTCTATGTTCATAGGCCCCTCTACCTTCATATCCTACTCACCACATGACATAATAACCTTGCTCACTTTGAAATATTTGTGAATATATTTTCTTTAATCCGATGCCACCTCTCATCATTAAATTTTATCTTTTAAAATCCACTTGAATTGTCATTTCCAACTCGACGTGTCCCATTCACTTCCATCCATAATGTATTTGGTTTTCTTATTCAATGCTCATGTTTTATATTAACCATTTTAAAATCTGAATGGGTCCCTCTTAAATTCTTATGCCCCTTCACTTCTCATGTTATGTTTTATGTTATTTTATTAAATGAAGGGAGGGGAGGGGGCTATTAATTACCAAGTCTCATTTTTTCAAATTAAAGGGATTGTTTTTAAAAATCACATGCCCTCCTCATCCTTTAATTTTTTTTTAACATGAATAATTTATTTTTCTTCATGCCATTTTTGCCTCTTCTAATTTTTTCATCTTTTAATTTTTTAATTTTGCATATTCATTAATGTGGATGCTATGTTGAATTATCTTTTTCAAATAAAATGGCCTTCTTTTTCCACATGGAATGATTTTAGAGCCAAGATGGCTATTATAATTTTCTAGTTTTTGGTAGAGAAATTCAAGGATGATCTTGAAGTTGTGTAATTCGTCTCTCATCCATGGGACTCAAGTGGACCATGGATTGAGTGTTTCCACCTCTTCCATAGATGTAGAGTTTGAAGATGTTATTGAACATTCCTTCATTGAGCTCCTTCTCTACTCTTCTCTGGCTTTTGGTGGTTTGCACATCATTCGATCATCATCCTCCATGTACAATTAAAACTAGCATCAAGAACCTACAAACACAAGAGGAGTGTTCTAATGTCACATTAGTAAATTCAATCCATTTTAAGAAGCATAATATTTTAAATTCATATTTACATTCATGACACACTCTTAATTCATGTTGAGCTTAAGAGATTTCAAAAAAACACATCCTTGATTCACGTATAGGTGGCCAGACATTTGGAAAAAGTAAGAAAAAATAAAATTGAGTGTAACATGAAGACAAGATACTAGTGAAGGGACATGTGTAGGCATGGAGATTGAATGAAAAACATGAAAGCTCACACACTTGAAGTGCAACTCTCACAAAACATGAGGATCTCAATGTTTGATAAGATGATGCAAGTTGATTCATGGCATTCAGGAAAACAAAATGATGTCAACCAAGAAAGAATGCAAGGCACTAAAAGTATATCCCAAAGATAAAAAGAGGGGCCTCAATGTTTTGTCAAAATATTTTGTGTGTTGCACTGTAGGAAACACATAGTCATAACTCCATGCACATATAATGATCATTGTCTAGCATCTAAAAATCTAAGGAGATGACCATAATTCACAATAAGATTGATTATGGAGATCTTATCTTCATCATGGATGGCTATATGGCACATTAGGGCCTCACATCTAATCAACTCCTTCTAGTTCTTCCTTCACCACTTGTAACCTAGTGTACTAATCATGGAAATACCCTTGTCATGTATGTGCTTCAATGCACACATGAACTACACCAATAAAGGATTACGTGGCTTATACACTTACACATAATAGACTTAAATTTTCTATTTCTTGATTCTAGACCACCATCCAAACACATACCTTAGTAGGACCTTCACTAGCTTCTCCATTTTCCTTTCCTTCATGCTCAATTCTTTTATCTAATTTGTTGGTGTATATTAAGCTTTCTTAGGAGTGCATATTAAGGAGTCTATGTTTAGCCTTGAGCTATACTTGACATGACTAGATTAGCATTTTCTAAGTTAAGTGGTTGCGTTTCTTATTCTTGGAGCACCGCTATTCTTAGTGAGCTTATCCTATTAATTATGGCTCGACTATTCTTAGTCAATTATGCCTTGTATGTACTACATTTTGTAAGCTAATTCATTAATCCCATTATTTGCATTCTAAGTGTCCATGATTTTGCAATACTTGTTTTCTTGTAGATTGATCATGCTCCTGTTTGTCTCAGGTGGATCAATTTGATACTTGCATTCACTCAATGATCTTAGTCTTTCTCACAATGTAGGCACATTTTTGTCACGGTGTTAAACCTATTAAAGGTGTATTCTCCTTACAATTTACTAGCTTTCATTAATCATTCTATAACACAATGAATAGATGGAAATGTCTCTTTTTAATGAGTGAAAACTTATTTTTGAGTTACTTTAATCATTTATTAGTTTCAATTAAAAGGTCTATGAATAATCAATTTTTTTGTTTAGAGTGAAGAATTAAGAGGTATTAATGTCCAAGGCATAACCTTGGCCTCATCCTTTTAGAGCCTTACAATTGTTGCATTCAACAACTCCTGATCCTTGGTGGGCTTTTTGTGAGTGATTCAACTTCACCAATAGACCAAGGTTGACTTGAGGTTTGATTATTTTGAACAGAACAAATATGTTAATATTTATAGCATACAGGTATTGGATATATAAATTATCAACATTCTTTACTTTAGCATTAAGGATTTAAGAATATTTCTTTTGCTAAATTCAATCATGACTCAAATTTAACCTCATTATTTATAATTTCAAGCTTATAAGAAATGATCCCTAAAAAATTCTCTGTGAGGCATGCATTCTTACCAACTACTTGTCAAATATATGTAATTTCATCAGCATTACAATGTGAAAACTAAAAGGCAAACATATGAAATGATCCACTTAAATCAAAACACAACACGTCCTTCCATATAGTTCTTTTTTCTCTCTAGTGTTCATAGTCAAACATTTTATGTATAAACTTGTGAGCACTTTTACAAGTATAATTAAAAAAAAAGTTATTTAAAAGAGCATTAAATAAATTATAACTGATTTATTTCTTGATGTTGATACAAAACTCTGGCACAATTTTTTACTAAATATATTCAAATTTTTCTACATATACTATAACAATATCATATCCATTATACATAAAAATGTCTCAACCAACTTGTATATAACTATATAAATTCATCAAAATCTTAATATTAAGAAAGAAAACCTAATAGTTATCTAGGATCTAATAACTTTGAAAATGCTTAAAATAAAAAAGATGATTTATATATATTATAAATTATTAAATGTCATTCTTAAAATTAATATATAAATAAATATAACTCTTCTAGTAATTAAAGAGGTCACAAGTTCAAATCTTACAAGGGGTAGGTTATGTATTCCTTACCTAATCCAACTTAAGGAGTCGTCTCCTCATACGGAAGTAACAAGGTAATCTCATATGCTATAAGTTGTTAAAGCTTATCTACCCGATATGTTATAATTTCAACTATAGTCAAAATAAAATCACCAGAAGTTAGTAACATGCATATGCCCATGGATAGTGTAGTTTGTGATGTCGACTTAGTTGAAAACGGGAGGTTGTGGGGTTAAAACTTTTGAATTAAGTTGAAAAATGCTGAAGACCATACACATTGGGATCCAATAGTTTCGAAATAATTTTTTTTTTTTTTTTATAGTGGCCATTTCATTTTGGTTTATGATTTTTTTATAGTGGCAATTTGGTTTGAGTTTACAAATATCTTATAGTACCTCTGGTAAACAAACAGTCAGACACATTGGTCTTAAAACAAGTCACGTCGAACAACATGACTCAAAAGTGATGGTATTCTTGCTCTAGTACTTCTGGTAACCAAACCGTTGGCACGTTGGTCTTAAGCATCTTTCAACTTGATTCAATTTAAAGAGGAAAGGTGCACATTTAAAACAAGTGTGAACAGCATGACTCGGAAGTGATGGTATTCTTGCTCTAATACTTCTAATAAACAAACAGTCGGCACGTTGGTGTAAGCATCATTCAACTTAATTCAATTTAAAGAGGAAAGATGTGCATTTAAAACAAGTCACGTCGAGCATGACTCGGAAGTGATGGTATTCTGGCGTGTAAAGGAGCTCCACAATTATTATAGATGGTAGAACTGTCGCTTTCTTTTTGTTTTATGTTCGATGTCGGTGTCATTTTCTTCTTTAACTATTTTCACTTTATTTCAGTGGTCTGTAAGCATGCCTCGTAAATAGTCTCCTCTAATCTGCATATATGAATGGTTTAACAATCTGTACTAGTCATGTCAATTAAATATTTGAAACAGAGAAAACATTAGCTTTGAAACAGAGTATATCACGGCATTGACAGAGATGTCACTATTTTATTATAATAGACAGAAACCTACCCTTCAATGACAGAGACACATACCCTTCAGAGAACTATTATCCGTTTCTTCTTCGTGCCACTAATCTCTCGTGTTCTCTTAATGTTAACGCACTTTACAGCAGAGAAATTCCATTTACATAAGAGATGCAAATTGTTAGAATCGGAGATATTTACGATGACAAGGTAAATATCTTTGAGTTTATTATTACTTTCCAGAACCTAGAATTCTGCTTTCTAAAATCTAGATTGGGTTTGACTATTTATAAGTTGAAAGAAAAAGTATTAAATATCACAGAAGCTTGTAACATATCACATATGCACCCAAGCACCAAATATAACACACTTCTAAACTGGATAAAAACAAGTCGTTTCATGAGCCCTATTATTAAACCTTATCCAGCATGTACGTTGTAAAATTGACCATAGCCAAAATAAATTTAACCAAAAGAAAGCTACATGCACATGGGTGTGAATAGCATAGTTGGTTAAGACATTGTTGTTGAAACAAAGAGCTTGTAGGGTTTAAACCAGAAAGGTTGTAGAGTCAGAAAGTTTTGAATAGCCATTTGCATAAGACAACATATCATTGCCCCTCAACTGAAAAAAATAAAAATAGATGCATTAAGTCTTTTTGGATATTAAAAGACTAACAATCTTTTCAAGCATCGAACATGATCATCTACTAGGTGTGTAGAAATAAATCACATCTTATTTTAATAGATGCAGGTTTAATTAATGATAAATACTTAACAAGTAATTCAATTTAATTAAACATAAGTTAAGTTCGGTAGGGGCCCTGGCTTGATTGGCGAGTGCTTCCTATGGTAGGCACGGGGTCACAAGATCAAGTCTCCCTTCCGCCCACCTAATATTGTAGTCGGTTCATAGCTCTGGTTAAAAGCGTTTACCCATGTTGAATAAAAAAAAATTAAACATAAGTTAAGTTGTGTAATAGTGAAATTTGTGTTTGGCTTATTTTGACAGGCTAGTTTAATATAATCAACTATTAATAAATGATGCACTCTTATGTAGAGTTGGGTTTATTCTCTAATCTTTCATTTCCCTCCATTTATATTCATTCCCATACATTTGAGCTTATTGTTAGAATCTCAAAAGATTAATAACTCAGAAAACTAGTGCAAACAAATAGATATAAAACTGTGAAAGCAAATGATACAAGACCAAAATAACAACACAGAGTTAGTCTCCGTGAAAGTAATCCAAATGTTAGAAACAAAATAGCATTATGAGGATGCAAAAGGAAAGATGCCTAATACAAGCTAGGTAGCATGTTTATATAGAAAAGGGAGAGGGAGGAGGCAACAACATCAACCAATTGGAAGCAACCATCTATTGCACTAAAGAAAGAAAAGTATCTTCCCAAGATAACTAATGGATGGTCACTTGTAGGAAGGTGACACCTCATAACCCACTCACCTAATTAAACATGATTTATTAACCTAAGAAAGATTAATAAAAAGTGTAGGAAAACCTAGGAATAATGGTAAAAAAATAACCCAACTAGGAAATAAAAACCTACACTAACACCCCCCTTAAACATAGCTTAGGTGGATGAAAATATGGGTCTCGACAAATCAAGCATGATGAGGTACCCATTTACATAAAATTTCCCCCAAAGAGAAGAAGCCCCCTAGAAGAGAGAATAACGCCTCCCCCACCAAATAGAGAGAGAAAAGACCCCCTAGACTAGAGAGAGTCAGGACTCTGAGTGAAAAGAAGAAGCCCCCTAGAAGATGAAGCCTCTCGTACCCCTAGCAAAGCTCGCAAATAAAGGAACTTGCTCTTAGTTAAGGGTTTGATGAAGATATCAAGAACCTGCTTAGAAGTCAGATAGTAGTGAAGGTTGATGACATGGCCATGGACAAGCTCTCAAAGTGCATGTGGACCTCAATGTGTTTGGTATGCTAATGATGGACCAGATTTTGTGAGATCTAAATGGCATTTTGGTTGTCACAAAATATGACTAATGGGTGTCTGATCTGGATACCAAACTTAGTGAGAAGATTCTGAAGCCAAATGGCCTCAGTGGTAACATTTGTAGCCCCCTGATACTCAGCCTCAATAGAAGATAGAGTAATAGAAGAATGATTCTTGCTCGACCAACAAACAGGACCTCAACCAATTGAGAAGCTATAACCTGAAGTAGACTTGCAATCCTCAGAATCACTTGCCCAATCAAAATTGTATAGCCCACCAAGTCAAGATCAATACTCGTTGCATAGTGAATCCAAAAACTGTGAGGACCTTGAACGTAGTGAAGTATAAGCTTGGTTGCTTTCTAGTGTAGCTCATGGGGCTCCTACATGAATCAAGAAACCATGTCTATAGTATATGAAATGTAGGGTCTCATATGAGTCACATAAGTGAGACTCGCAACATGCTGTCAGTATAAAGTACCATCAACAAATGGTGAAGAACACTGAGCCTCAAGTTTGACTCTAGAAAGAAAGGGAGTTAGAGCAAGCTTACAATTAGCCATATGAAACCATGAAAGCAAATCTAGATGATACTTGGACTGTGTGATGGTGATCTCAGAAAAAGACTAGTAGATCTCAATCTCAAAATAGTAATGCAACAAGCACAAGTTAGTCATCAAAAACCTATCATGAAGAGTAGTTTTGACTACCCCAATGGAGGATAAAGAACTCCCTATGATCAATAAGTCATCAACATACAGGACCAAAAATAGGAGTGAATCATCCTGCTACAAAATGCAGACATTAGGATCAGAATGGCACCAAGTGACCTCCACTGTTAGAAGGAAGGAGTCCATCTTGGCATACCAGGCCCGAGGAGCTTATTTGAGGCCATAGAGAGACTTCTGAAGATGGCACACAAGTGAAGAATCATGAATGAACCCCTATGGCTACTCTATGTAGATATCCTCTTGAAGGTCATTATGAAGAAAAGCACTCTTTACATCCATCTGGTGTACTTCACAATGATTGGCTACAACAATGGTAAGAAAAGTTAGATGGAGTTCATTCTAGCAACTGGACAAAAAGTTTCAGAGTAGTCAATCCAAGGAACCTAGGAGAATCCTTTGGCAATGAGGTGAGCCTTATGCTTATCAACCGACCCATCTGCTCCAAATTTTGTCTGATAGATCCACTTACATCGAACAAGTTTTTTCCTTAGGAAGAAGGACAAGTTCCCATGTATGGTTCCTCATCAAGGAACTATACTCCTCCTACATAGTTGTATCCCACTTAGGAATACGAAAAGCCTCTCAAAAGGACTATGGATCAGAGGCAATAGGAATGAAGACATGTGGAGCATCCTGAACTCAGTCACTTGTAGACTATAAGGTCTGTCTAGCCCAAAGTGGACTAGGAATCAGAGAATGTGGAGGAGAATCGTCACCCTCTGAATGATGACTAGGAGAGGAAGGAGGTGAATCCTCTGAGTCTCTCTTAGCTTTATAAGTGGAGGTAGAAGAATTCTCATCATCAAGACTCTGCTCAAGTGAATCTGACTCATCAAAAGATCTGTCATGTAGCCCAAGTGAATCCAATGTCAAAGTAGAAGGAGGTGGAGAAATGATAGGAGTTGAGCTCAAAGATCCCTAATCAAACTAAACACTCCTCTCAATAAACAACTCATTTGTAGTAGAGTAGATCAACTTGTAACACTTCACACCATAATTATAGCCTACAAATATGCAAGGTTTTCTTTGTGGATCCAAGGCCTTACATTTATCTATAGTAATGTGGACCCATAGAGGGGAACCAAAAAATCAAAAGTGCTTAACTAATGGTTCCAATCACTCCAAGCTTCAAAAGGAGTGAATCCCTTCAAGGATCAGTGAGGAACATGGTTCTAGATATAACAAGCATAGTTAATGGCCTCTGCCCAATACTATGGTGCAAGAGATCTAGATTGAATCACACAATTTACCATTTCCTTCAAGGACCTATTATTCCATTCTGCAACACTATTTTGTTGAGGATTGTATGGAACTAAATGCTACAAATCATTCCCCTCTGAAGTGAAAAACTGCTCAAAACGATGGTTAACATATTTGCCACCATTGTCAGTGCGCAAACTTTGATGTGTTTCTCGGATTACTTCTCTACAAAATTTTTGAAGTCTTGAAAGTGATCAAATACCTCAAACTTCTATTTGACAAAATACACCCAAGTATAGTGAGAAAACTCAACAATGAATGTTAGAACATATCTACCCTTGCTAAAAGAAGGATGTTGAAATGGACAAGCCAAATCATTGTGAACTAACTACAGTATTTATGAAGCTCTCCATGCCTTACATTTGTCAAATTTTCCTTAAGATACTTACCAAGAATGCAACCTTGGCAAACACCACCTTAAAACTAAACTAAAAGCAACCCTGTGACCATGCTCTACTAGTTGAGCTACTACAAGTAACAAAATTTTAGATGGCCAAACCATTCATTGCATAATCTACTCACACCATTAGCATGAGTGAGTAAAACAGTCGAAGGAGGATCAAAAACTGTTGACCTATTTTCCTCTGCCCAAAATCAAATGGCCTACCTTGAGAACCTTGTTGAAATCCCTTTGGAATCTAACTCTACAGGCCTTAAATCCTTCAAATTCCAATGTTCTGCCTTGCAAAAAATCCCTAAGATCTCATATGGAGAATCCTTTCAAAACACCTAGAAAAACCCAAAAACCTAAAATCTTCAAAGTTTACCTTCGTAGAGATTTGTATCTTTATAGTTGGTTTTTAGCATGGATATTTGTCGTCTGGATATTTAGATATTTTCTAATATCTGTACCTTAGCTAATATCTAGATCTTATCAGATATCCATACCTTAGCTAATATATGGATATTTTCTAATACCCAGACCTTAGCTAATATTCAAATACTTTCAGATATCCAAACCTTAGCTAATATCCAGATATTTTCTAAATATCTAGATCTTATCAGATATTCAAACCTTAGCTAATATCTAGATATTTATTAAATATCTGGATCTTATCAGATATTCAGACCTTGGGAATGATCTAGATATTAGAAAATGCTAGGACCCAGGCAAGGGGGTTGAGGCCACACCTCAAACCCCAAAGAGGGGTCTATAGCCTATAGCAGTTATGTTGTTTGCTAAGGTGTGCAACCTACCAAGGCAAGCTCGTGACCTCTTAGGAGGTGTGCGGCCTGCTAAGGCCCTTTTCAAAGTGCTTTAAAGTGCTTTTATTACTTTTTTAAAATTTTTTTGTTATATATATATTTAAAAACTACAATAAACATGCATATTTTTGTCTCAAACTGCACGCTGGGGGGCCGAAATCACCTTCTGACATTTTTTTTTCCTTTCTAAAGTTCTTGGCACCAAAACTAGGCAAATTATATTTGAAAATTCATCTGCAAGGCCTTCTAGATACAATGACAATGTCCTTTTGGCCTGAAAATGCTCTGAATGGAAGCTAACTTCTAGATCTGAACTTGAAACCTTAGTTCCACAACTATGTCAAACAATCTCCAAATTCAGTGGAATGAAAGCCAAATCTTACTTTCTCAAGCTTCTTGGGTGTGTTGGAACACTCAACGATGCCACCAGTTAAACTAGAAATGTTGCAATCACCTAGATCTCATAAAACACATATGTAAAACCCAAAGGTTAAAATGTTTATGTAAAACTTTTACGATTATCTAGATCATCTGAAGATGCAAGAGAAGAGCATATTGGGTTTTTGGGAAAACCTGCATCAAAGGTTATTAGCCCCCCCTAAATCTCTCAAATAAGAAAATTACAATCTATTCTTTACTAGATAAAGCTTTGATTACCATGTTAGAGTCTAAAAAAATTAATAACCTAGAAAACTAGTACAAACGAATAGATATAAACTAGCACCTTTTGTAAGGAATGCCAGATTGAGAAGCAAACAAGGACCATGTTCAAGACCAAAGAATACTATTCTACTAATCCATTGGAGTTGATTCCTATAAACTTATGTAGTCCTAGCAAAATAGGAAGTGTCCAAGGTGAAAGGTGTTTCATGCTTCTCATTGATGATTACTCTATAATGACTTGGGTTACATTTTTAAAAGATAAATCAGAAGCTTTTAATAGATTAAAAAATTTCAAATCTATGGTTGAGAATGAAATAAATGCTAGAATAAAATGCCTAAGATCGGACAGGGGTGGTGAGTTCACATCAAATGAATTTGAGGAATATTGTGAGAAACATGGAATAAGGAGATGATACTCTTCTACAAAGCTCCTTAGCAAAATGGAGTAGTTGAAAGAAAGAATAGAACAGTCCAAGAAATTGCAAGAACAATATTGAATGAAGCCAAGCTACCTTATGTGTATTGGAAATAAGTTGTCCATACTATAGTCTATATTCTTAACAGAGGACAACTAAGAGTAAACATTGTTGGAAACAAGGTGGATAACTAAGAGGGGTGAATCAGTTATTTTAATTATTTAACTTTCTTTTCCTCTTTAACAATTAGTGCAGTATCAAAACATATAAGCATACATGAACATGAGAACAGAAAAGAAATCAACACACATAACGCAAGGATTTTTACGTGGAAAACCCTGTTAAGGGAAAAACCACAGGGTGACTAACCCAAGATTGTATTCTCTATTAAAAGAATAGAAGTACAAAATGGCACTTGCCAATTAGGGCTCACTGCCCGAGCACACTGCTCACAAGAGGCTCACTTCCTACAAGAGACTCACTGTCTACAAGGATATAGAAGGTAACCAGATGTTTGAACTGAAGAGAGGCATCCACATATGCTGAGGTTCAGTTTTGGTTAATCTCAATATATTGATCTACTGCACTTCATACTTCTTGTTCTTTAGTGCTACTATTCTGTCACATACTAGACTTGTATTGCTGCTTCCACACTTCTCTCTGCCTTTTGTCACACACTATACCATACACCACACCACTTCATACCAAAATCTATTTGGTATATATATATCCACACCAAGGATTTCAACATCTTTCTAGTCGGCAACTGGAATACTCAAGATATTTACTAAATACTGGTCTGTTGGCTGAATCCATGCTTAACATGTGATGCGTATCAAAAATATAGACATAGAAGTTATCAATCATGTCAGCCAACCATGAATGATCCCTCAAGAATCTTGATCACCATCAATTTCTCATCTGGATTAAGGTCTATTGCTCTGCCGATCAGTTCTTCCCAACACTTAGATGCTCATATCTTTTCACTATTTCATCACCAGAGACTCAATCTCTAGAATGTAGCAATCATGGCACTCCTCTTGACTTCCCCAAGTCTGCACTTTGCTGAGATATATCCTCCGAGAGATCCAGACCTAATTGTCAGACCTTGCTGCATGCTCTGTTCTTGCTCACTAGACCAAAACACTCTTCAATCTGACTTCCGGTAAAGCCTATTATGTGTTGTGGAAGTGAGGGATAAACTTTGTTTCTATCAATGACAACAATAATGAAGCCACATAGTGTCTCTTGCCAACAATCTCCCCCTTTGGTATTAATGGCAACACTTAGTAAAAAATGACTAAGTGGCATAGCACACTCCCCCTTGGCTGATGCTCTATTCTTATGTACACTTTTCTAGAGCTCTCCCTTAGCTAGATTCCAGATTTTTCACTGCTCCTCACTCCCCCTTTGACATCAATGACAAAGGGTGGAATCTGCACACCAAAATTTGCAAAAATTAACCTATACATAACCGCATAAGTATATATACAAGTTATACTTACATATACTTAAGTATATCCACAAAAGTGGTTTTCAACTGGTCAAATTCTGTTGGCCAACTCTGCTTCATCCTGTCCAAAATTGAGATGTGACCACTTAACAAAAATGCAAAAGCTTCTGCCCTTTTTAAGTCTGTCAGATCACTAGTTCGGGTTGTAGTATGAGCATCAGTTAGGGCCTCATGCATTGCCTCTAACTGAGGGATAATTATCCCTCTTAGTTCACTCATTCTGCTTATTCTATTCTTCTTCTCCTTCTCAAGCCTCTTTATCTCATTTATAGTGGCAATAGCCTAGCACTCTTGATTCATTATGGATGAGGTGAGAGGATCAAAACTCTAAGATAAACTTGATAGTTTACCCTCTTGTTCTTCCACCTTCTTTTCAATGTCTACTGTCACTGTGGACCAAGATAAACAAAATTTGTATAATTCTCTGCCATCTTTAAAAGCATTTTCTAGGCTCTTTATCCCAATAGCCAGATTTCTCCTAATATTTGCTATGAGTCCTTGTACTTCGAAGAATCTCTTTTCCAAAAATTCTTTCCAGACTTTCTCTTCTACTAATTTCTCTAGTGAGTCAAAATGAGTGTTGACAGAGTTTATCAAAGATTTGAGGTTACTGGATGGAGAGGCCAAAGGATCCTTTTGGAAGGATGGCATGATCTTCTCCAGCATTCTTGATGCAATTTCTATCAGCTCACAATCTTCCATGTGAGACTTCAGAAGCTTCTCTTTTGCTTTGGCTTGGGCAAAGGATGCAATCTTCATTGTCTGGACCGGAGAGAGAGAATCAAAATTGAGTGGTACTTGGAACAGTTCTGATTCATCTATCTCCATCAATTCCTTGGTCAAGAAATTCTTCATTGCTTCTGCAATGTCTCTTGTCAGAGACTTCTTTCCTTTTGCATCCTCAGAGCTATCATCAGAGATCTTCTCTGGTTATTCTTCTTCTCTTTCCTTTTTCTCCTCTTCTTGACTTGATTTCTCCTCTTTTCTTGGTTCTCCTTTAGTTCCGGAGTCTGCTGGGGGATCTGGAAGAGAGATGATTACTTCTTCATGGACTTCCTCTTCCAGAACAGAGGAATCCAAGTCCTTAGTCCTCTCCTCACCTATCTCCTTTGGCTCTCCTACATTTTTCTCTGTAGATTCTTCTTTTGATGTGCTTAGTCCTTCGTCGTCCATGGCAGAAGGTTCTTCATCTATTTCCTTTATGATAGGAAGATTGAATCTTTTGTAGGCATTCTGGAGGATGTCTTCTGTCTCTTTGGCTACCTAATTTGTCTCTCCAAGCATAAGCTTGTTCATTCTGGCTTTGCTCCGAAACTCATCCTTGCAATCCTTGAAGATCATGTTCATTTGTTTTGGAGTGATGGAAGGATAGAGCTAAATAGCTATCTGTTCCTGGATCTCCAAATCCTTTTCTTTGGCATTGCATTTTTTGAGTTCAAGTACTTTCTCTAAACTCTTGGGGATTAGAGAGATGATTTCAATGAATGCTTTATTATATATGTTTAAGTACTTAACTGTAGCTTCTTCCAAGATCCTTTTGTCTGTGTCACTATATTCATCATAGAATTCTATCATTGGTTGCAAATTCCCATCCACAGTAACTACCTTGATGACATCATCAATGGAGAGAGTAGGCCTTTCAACAAATTATTTTGCCTCTTCTTCTTTGTTTGCACCGGCAAAGGATTCACCTAATATTTCTTCTTCCTCCTCATTTTCTTAATTTTCTCATCGGTCTTTGTTTCTTCATCATCCTTCTGACTTGTATAGGACCTTGTGGCCTTGGTTTTTGTTATCTTTTCTCCCTTACTAGATTTCTTGGCTTCAAGTTTGGATGATCTTGAGCTCTTAGAAGTGGCAGGTGCAGAGCTCTTGGAGGATCTAGTCTGGGAGGGAGCTTGCACTGGATGACTTTCTTTTTCTGCTTCTTGTCTCTCTTTTTCTACTCTTTCTACTTTCTCTCTATTTGCATCAATTGCCTCTTTTGAAATGCCATATCTTTTGGCAACTTCCTCTACTTCTCTTCTCACTTTTCTTTTTATCTCCGGTTGTCTTAGCCCAACATGAATTTTCACACTCAATTCATAAAATGTTCCAAACCTTTCTACTTCAGGGTCCTTAGGCTGACTCGGTAGGTGTTGGATATGTAGTTCAAGTATTTTCTTATCTACCTCATAGCCCATTGGCATAATCCAAACTGTTCTAGGTTCTACTGCCTCCATTAGGCATTGATCAGTGTCTACCATGAAGCACACTGTATCCTTATATTTTTCAACTATTGTCTAAGGAATTCTTTCTCTGGCCTGAATCATACTTTGGAAGTTTTTGAAGTAACCCTAGAATGTTGTACTTTGACCCTTGGCATCACCAAGCCCATAGATATAATCTCTGATTTGTATACCAATCGGTCTATCATTTTGCCATACCCCAATCACTGGATCCGGGTAGCTCATTCATATAGTAAAAGAAGAGACATAGTATCAAGCCACCGTACTTAAATGAGTTCTTCTTATCCTTCTTTATTTTTTGTAAATTTTCTAACAGTTGGTTTAGGAGAAGCTCACAAAGATCATAATCAGCATTTTCTCTTAGCATCTGATAAGCAGTGTATATTATTGTTCCAGACACAGAATTCTCCCTACTAGAGTGATATATTTTATAATTAATTATCATAGAAGCAAATTTGATATCCAGATATGTGATATCCTTTATTGTCATAGCTCTTTTGTCAAATTTTGATCTGGTAGCCTCACTTAGAGTTCGGTTCTTGACCGATTTGAGACCAGGCAACCCACCGGATGAGTGCAAACCAGTTACTGCCTTGATTGCATCCTTGGTTATCTTGAAGGGCTTCAACAACCATATGAAATTATCATGTATTGCACTAAGAACATACCGAACCCATTCATCTTCTGTAAAACAAGGGAAATGGATGCAATGTCTAAAATGCTTATTCTGGATGGCCTTGTATTGAGGTTTGAGTTCAAAGGATTCATCTATTAGTTGTTTATGGTAGATATCCATCAGCTTGGATTCCCCAAATTCCTCAATATTGGCATGTATGTATACCCTAACATCTTCTACGTGTAGAACTCCATGTGGAATGCTAGAGAAGGCACCTAAGGGATCAACTTCTAGGGATTTGTAAGGATGTTTCTTGAACTTTGGGTGCGACCTATCAGTAATCTTAACAACATTTGGAGTAGCCATCTTGCAAAAGATTCAAAGAGAGATATCAAGAACAGAAATACCTTTTTACACTTCTAGGGTTCACGATATGAGACGAAAAACATTGCTGGTTGCATCAGATTCTGTGGTTGATCTTTGAGATGGTTGAGTCAATCTTGTTGCAGAGCTCTTTCCTTCTTCTTCTTGAATGCAAATGAGCAAATGATGAATAAAAGAACCCTTTTATTTCTATGCAAACCCTAATTTCATATTGCAATAAATGCACAACTTAAGTCATTCTGGTTGCCTTGTTCTCCTTGTTCTGAGAGAGATCTTTTTGGATCATTGAGATGCATTTAGAATGATAATTTATAATGTATCTCCCTTCCTTGAATCATCCCATTTATCCGTAGATCAAGGTATTTCAATTTTGAATCATACCAGATCTAACTGTGAAGATCTTGCTTTTACCGGAAGGCTGTCAAACCAGATCAATCTTGGATGATTAGACTCTTCAAATCTCCTTGTGGATCTTTCACATTTTTACAGAGGGTCATTTAGATATCTCTTTGAGAACTTTTTAATCTGCAATACTCCATGTGCCAATCTTAGGCACCAATTGATTGGCTGGGGGAATTTATTTTCCTTTATGACTCCTTCTGAGCCAGAGCTCATCTATTTAGTTTCTAGAAGGAATATCAGCACTAGATTCTGGTGCGGATCCATCCATGACATTTTTTGTACTTCTCTTCACCCAAATCTTGTTCATCCCTCTTTGAACTCCATCTACATTCACTTTTCCTTTTCCTTTTCCTTTGTCTTGATTTTGATTATGATGCACCGGACCCTTTTTATCCTAATTCTTACTTCTGCAGAATTTGGTAGTGTGACCGGATCTATTGCAGTTGTAGAAAATAATATTTCTTTGCATATTTGATTGATATCCTCTTGATCTGCATTGATTACACATATGTCCCATTCTATTGCATACAAAGCATCTGTCATTGAATGAATTGTTTATTTGCATATTTCTACATTCATGAGATTTGTGACCATACCTTTTGTAGTTAAAACACTATCCGAAAAAAGATGAATTAGTCTGATTCATTTTTCTTCTACACTAATTTGCTTTATGACCGAAGTTATTACAATTGTAGCAGTATCCATTGAAGGATGGATATCTTTGAGCATTTGGTTGCCTTACCGGAGGTCTTCTAGGCATGTTCCTTGGATTTCCTGATCCAGAGTTCTTCTGACCGGATCTGGAGCTTTCACCTTTCTCATACCCCAAACCATGCTTTTCATCAACCCTCTTTTGGCTTTCAAGAAGAACTTCAAGTTGAGCAGAGCTTATCTTGAATTTCTCTTTATATTCATTTGTTGTTTGAAGATCCCTTTTAAGATTGTCTATTTGATTCTCAAGTTGTTCTTCATTATCTCTCGCTTCTTCAAGATTAGATTCTAGATGCTTGATTATTCTATCCATTTTGTCATAGTCTTTTGACTTCTCCTTGAGAGATTGTTTTAGATTATCTTCAATTTTTCTTTTCTCTTCAATTTCTTGGGTGAATTTCATAACCCTGATTCCATTTCATGTCTTACCATAATGACCTCTTTTGATAGCTTCTCACATAACTTGTTTTTCTCATTCAGATCTTTATTAATATCATTGGCTTCACTTTGACTTGCTAATTATTGAAGTAATTCCTTTCTCTTTTTCACAGAGATACTCAGTTTTTCTTTCAGTTCATTTATGAAATCATCAGCTTGTTTGAGTCTTTCCCTCAGGTTATTGACTTCAGAGTGAGATTGCTCAAGATCATCTAGGGCAGACTAAAGTTGTTCCCTGATAACATACATAACCATTGAGGTTCCCAGATCTTCCTCAAGTAGTTAGGCTCTGTTTGGAGGAACTTAGCTCTAATACCAATTGTTGGAAACAAGGTGGATAACTAAGAGGGGGAGTGAATCAGTTATCTTAATTATTTAACTTTCTTTTCCTCTTTAACAATTAGTGCAGTATCAAAACATATAAGCATACATTAACATGAGAGCAGAAAAGAAATCAATACACATAACACAAGGATTTTTACATGGAAAACCCTGTTAAGGGAAAAACCACATGGCGACTAACCCAAGATTGTATTCTCTATTAAAAGAATAGAAGTACAAAATGGCACTTGCCAATTAGGGGTCACTGCCCGAGCACACTGCTCACAAGAGGCTCATTGCCTACAAGAGACTCACTGTCTACAAGGATATAGAAGGTAACCAGATGTTTGAACTAAAGAGAGGCATCCACATATGCTAAGGTTTAGTTTTGATTAAACTCAATATATTGATCTGCTGCACTTCATACTTCCTTTTCTTCAGTGTTGTTGTTCTGTCACATATCAGACTTGTATTTCTGCTTCCACACTTCTCTCTGCCTTTTGTCACACACTATACCATACACCACACCACTTCATACCGAAATCCATCTGGTATATATATCTGCACCAAGGATTTCAACATCTTTCTAGTCGGCAACTAGAATACTCAAGATATTTACTAAATACAGGTCTGTCGGCTAAATCCATGCTTAACATGTGATGCGTATCAAAAATATAGACATAGAAGTCATCAATCATGTCGGCCAACCATGAGTGATCCCTCAAGAAGCTTGATCACCATCAATTTCTCATCCGGATTAAGGTCTGATGCTCTGCCGGTCAGTTCTTCCTTTGTCTACTTTGCCTGTCAGGAACCCAACACTTAGATGCTCATATCTTTTCACTCTTTCATCACCAGAGGCTCAATCTCTGGAATGTAGTATTCGTGGTACTCCTCTTGACTTCCCCAAGTCCGTACTTTGCTGAGATATATCCTCTGAGAGATCCAATCCTGATTGTCAGACCTTGTTGCATGCTCTGTTCTTGCTCACCGAACCAAAACACTCTTCAATCTAACTTCCGGTAAAGACCTATTATGTGTTGTGGATGTGTGGGATAAACTTTGTTGCCATCAATGACAATAATAATGAAGCCACATAGTGTCTCTTGCCAACAAACATCACTAAGACATCATATGAGATATGGAAAGGTAGACCTTCATCTATCAAGTATTTTCAAATTTTTGGAAGAAAATGTTACATTAGAAGAGAGGAAGACAACTTGGGCAAGTTTGACTCAAGATCTGATGAAGGAATTTTTCTTGGCTACTTGACAAGAAGCAAGGATTACAGAGGCTACAATAAGAGACTAAATAAGATGGTTGAGAGTGCAAATGTTAGGATTGACGAAGAGTTACATCCATCCTCACATGATTAAGAAGACTATTATTCAGATGATTCATCTTGAATAGAAGAAGAAGAAGAAACTCCTAAGGAGACTACCAAGACACTTGGAAAGTATGTTTAAAAGAATCACTCTGGAAATCAGATCATTGGAAATCAAAGATCAAGTAACCTTCTCTCTACTATCCAAGATAGAACCAAAAAAGAATTCTGAAGCCAGCAAGGATGAGAGTTGGATTCAAGCAATGTAACAAGAGCTAAGTCAGATCAAGAAAAATAAGATGTGGGAACTTGTTCCACAACCAAAGGATGAGAATGTGATCGGAACCAAGTGGGTATTCAAAAATAAGTTGAATGAAGATGGAGAAGTGGTTAGAAACAAAGCAAGGTTGGTCTGCATTGGCTATTCACAAGTGGAGGCACTGATTTTGAGGAGACATTTGCTCCTGTGGCAAGATTGGAAGCAATCAAGATGTTCCTTAAGTTTGTAGTTCACAAAGACTTCAAGATGTATCAAATGGATGTAAAATCAGCTTTCTTGAATGGTGATATTGAGGAAGAAGTTTACATAAACCAACATGAAGGATTTTAGTTATTAGGAGATCAAAATTTGGTATGTAGACTTAGAAAGGCTTTATATGGTCTCAAACAAGCTCCTACGGCATGGTATGCAAGGTTGGATAAGTACATACACTAGCAAGACTTCAAGAAAGGCATTGTAGGTAGTAATCTCTATATCAAAGTAGAAGGTGAGCAAATATTGATAGTAGTTGTATATGTTGATGATATTATTTTTGGTGACAATGATGAAATGTGCAAGAAGTTTGTAGAAGAGATGAAAAAAGAGTTTGAGATGTCCATGATAGGTGAACTTTTATTATTTCTTGGACTTCAAATTGTTTAATTAGACAAGGGCATCTTTATTTCACAAACTAAATATGTCAAGGAGATGTTGAAAACTTTTTTTTATGAATGGTCCTGCAAGCCAGTAAGTACACGTATGGTAATAGGTTGTCATCTTAGCAAGGATGATGAGTCACCTCAAGCTAATCATACCCTTTATAGGTCCATGATTGAAAGCTTATTATACTTAACTGCATCAAGGTTGGATATTATGCAAGCAATTTGTATGGTGGCTAGGTTTCAACCCAATACAAAAGAGACTATCTTAAAGGTTGTTAAAAGAATCTTTAGATATTTGAAGAGCACTATGGATTATGGACTATGGTATGAGAAGACAAAGGATTTCTCTTTGACTACATATACAGATGTAGATTGGGTTGGTAACACTGATGATAAGAGGAGCACAAGTGGTGGAGCTTTCTTTCTAAGTGATAGACTGTTTTCATGGTTAAACAAGAAGCAAGATTTAGTTTCTCTATCAATAGTAGAAGTAGAATACATAGCCACAATATCTTGTTGTACTCAAGTTTTGTGGATGAAGTAGACGTTGGAGGATATCATAGTAATATATGATGAGCCCATTCACATTTTGTGTGATAGTACAAGTGCCATTAACATATCAGAGAATCCAATGATGCATTCTAGAAGCAAGCATATATCCATTAGGTATCATTTCTTAAGAGAAAAGGTTGTAGATTAGGAGGTAAAGTTGTCCAGTATATAGATTTCAAAGGATTAGATTGCAGATATTTTTACAAGACCCCTTCCTAAAGAGAGATTTGAGTACTTAAGGCGGAAGTTGGGAGTGATATCACCCTCACCAATTCAGTAAACCTTATGATGAAGCATCTATCCAAGGGGAGAACTCATGGCATATCCTTCATCCATGTTTTGATAGTGGCTACATTTCAGGGAGAGCAAGTAGATAGAAGACAATATAAATGATCAAAGTTTGGTATGACATGGTGAAGAAAAGTATTACAGTTAGGGGGAGTCTATCTTGGTAGTTTCAGTGTTCAGAAAGTAAAGAGGTTGGTTACCTCCATTTTATATTGATGTCAAAGGGGGAGAGATAAATTAAGGGGAGAAAGTGCAAAAGAAGAAGATTATGTTTGTGTTGCCATCAATGACAATGAGAGAGATTGTTGGAATTGTTGTCATTGATGTCAAAAGGAAGTTGATATCAAAGGGAAATAGAGATCAGAGATGAAGAAAAGCTTCTAAGCTAGAGAAGAAGAAAAGTTTCTAAGGTAGAGAAGAAGAAAAGTATCTAAGACGTGAGTTCTGTCTTTAGTCAGCAATTTGCTTGGTTTGCAAACTCACAGGTTTACCAATAGTCAATTTTCCCGACATCTAGTTGGCCAATGAAAAGTTGGAAAAGAAAATTCTAAGGCATGAATGATTTCTTCCTTCGGTCAGCAAATTGTTTAGTTTGTGAACTCTTAAGTTTGCCGAGGGCAGGTTTCATCAAAAACTAGTTCAGCAATAGGAAATTTGGGTGACGAAGGCATGAAGAAGAGTTTGAAGTACAAAGTAAAGTTTAGCTTGCAAGTTTCAAAGTTTGCCAATTTGTCGATTTATCGATAAAGGATAAAGTAAAGTTGTGTCAGCAAAATACCAAGTTCGTGAGCTTAACAAAGGAAGAGTTATTTGGTTTGGAGGTTTTAAAGTTTGTCGACTAGCCGACTAGCTAACAAAGTCTTGAGAGACCAAGGTTCGTGAAAATACAAATTTGCCGATAGTGAATGGAGAAGGTTTCTAAGTTCACAGAAAAGAGTTTTTGAAAATAAAGGTGTTTAAGTGATGGTTCATGAAAAGCAACTTTTGCTGATAAAGGCCTTTGTTCCCAAGGCTCGTGAGAATGGATTTTTTTCAATAAAGGTGTTTTATTTAAAGTTCACAGAAAGCAACTTTTTCTGATAGAGACCTTTGTGCCCAAGGTTTGAGGAAAAGTATTTTTGCCAATAAGGGTTGTTTGGAAGGTGGTTTGTGGCTCACTTGTTTTGCTAATAAAGGCACTAAAGGTAAAGCTCATGTAGATAATTATATGAAGACTTAATATATTTAAATTAAAGATTTAAATATACAATTTGAGGCTAACTTGGTGAGATGGGTTAACAACAATACAAATCAAGATTTAAATGTTGGGTCCATTGCAGTAGCATGCGGGATTTTCAATTTTGGGTGCAAACCTATAATGTAGATTGGGCAAACCTAAGTTGATGTAATTTGGGCCCAATTTCTAGGTGCCAAATTTATAGGATGGGCCACCCCTTGGAATTGTACATGTTGGAATTAAATATAAAAGACTGACCTTGGAGAATGTTTTCTAGTGTAGCCGACAATGAAGATTTAATTTGTATAGACCGATATAAAAGAGAGAACAGTTTGTGCACTTGAGGAAAAGTTGAATATGTGTGTATTGAAGCAAAAAATCTGAATACATATGCGAGTGTCTAGATATGTGAAATATATGTGAACATCAAGCGAACATGCGAGTATAAATTTGTGAAGTGTGCAAAGGGCATCAACTGAAGATGATTCTAAATTTGCATAGTACATGGTCAATGTTTTTATTGACTCCATTTTAGTTTGTTGGGTTGGAGCTTAGTTTGTGTGGGGGTTGAAGCCTCCAATAGGTTAGAGCCTATTACTGGGTTGATCCTCAGAAGACAAAGTTGGAGCTTCATTACTAAGTTGTTGCTCAGAGGTTGAAGTTGGTGCTTCATTGTTGGGTTTTTGCTCAGAGGTTGAAGTTTGTGCTTCATTGTTGGGTTGTTGCTCAAAGGTTGAAGTTGGTGCTTCATTGCTGGTTTAGTGCTTAGTTTGGTAAGGAGATTGAAGAGTCTTAAAAGTTCGTGCCTACAATTTTGTAAAAGGATTGATGTCCTTCTCAGGTTGAAACTCGTATGGATTAGAACCTACAAAATATTGTAACTCATTGATTCATTTTTTGTGAGTCTATATTTGGACAGTAGATCCAAGTAGCTTGCTCACCATGGCATTTCCCTTCTTGGGTTTCGAGGTAAATTCTAGTGTTATGGTCTCTTCTGTGGATGTGTGGATGTGTTTATTTTTGCATAGCTCTTACATAGTCTGATTGATGCAATAAAAATTCTGTTGTTGCAATCACATTTATTTAAAAAGTGGTATATATTGATTCACCCATCCTCTCAGTATATCTGTGTGTTGTAACACTTCTCTCCTGGGAAAAAGTTTGTAAGACAAAAACTCTTAGAGAGGTGGGCATACTAAACATGGAACTTCAAAATAAAGCCTTAAGAGCTAAGCTTTCCTAGAATATGTATTCTGAACCACATGAAAAATGGGTTAGACTTATGTAGTCCAAATATCATGATTGTTTGGACAAGGAAAGAGTTTGTACTCTTGCCAATCCTCCTTCTAGATTGAACATATGGAACATTCTTATCCAAGGTAGAGAGGTGTTAAATTTGTATTTAACATGGATAGTACATAATCGTGTTAAGGCCTAATTCTGGGATGGTTCATAGAATGGTTTTCCACCCCTAGCAAATAGAGATTACCTAAATGAAGCTCAATTATACTTTAAGCAAATGTGGGGTAGTAAAATAAAGGACTACTTGGAGATTGATCAAGGCAATGTTTTTGGCAAAGCTAGATGGAAGAGTTTCAAGGATTGTCACTTTCCCACACATCAGAAAGAAACATTAGGGTAGATATGATCATAAAGAGTGATCCTTCTCTCATGGAAGTAATATTCAAATAAAGTGGGTAACATCAAAATCAAGAATTTATTTAGTAAATCAAGGTTATAAAGTCTTATCAATAGCCACCAAGATAGATTGGCCATATAAACTATGTTGGAATGATTCTGTTCTACCAAAAGCAGGTGCCTTCTCTTGGCTATCTTTACACAATAGGATCCTCATTGATAAAAGATTAAATAAGATGAAAATTATTTTTTAAAATTTCTTCTATGTGGAGAGGATGAGGAGGATGTTGATCATTTGATACTTTACTGTTCATCTAGCTCGAACTGTTGGTATTGGTTGTTTGAGAGACTAAACTACTAATCCCCAACCCTAAAATCACTATTGGACCTCTTCAAAAGCTGGTTGCCTATTCATACGGACTCAATCTTTGCCTACATATGGAAAGTTAGCCCCTCAATACTGATTTGGCACATTTGGAAGAAGAGAATCTATAAAATTTTTAAGAAGTCTCCTTCAACGATTACTAAGGTGATTGATAAAATTGAGGATACCATTTCAGAGGTTGTCATGTCCAAAATCACTAAAAGTTCTAGTCCAAATGATAAGTTATTTGATTGGATAATTCTTTTCTTAAAAATTGGAAGCTCCTCAAAACACCTCCCATGTTTGGATCAAATCAAAAAGAAATTGAAAAGGTTGATCGCAACAAGGTCAAATGGAAGCCTCTGGTACCACCATTCATCAAATTAAACTTTGACGTAGCTTCCTGCAGTAATCCTTGCAAATTGGCGATGGGCAACATTCTTCGGGATCCCTAGATGGGAATTTCTTAATGGTTAGGCTGTCCAGACTAACACATGGTTCAAATAATGAGGCCAAGTCAGACGCCTTGTTACATGGATTGGAATTGGCAAAAGAATATAATGTTAAACACATTTGAATTGAAGGGGATTCCTTAATTATTGTCAATACAGTAAAATCTAAGAGTGTAGACAATTGGAAATTGAATTATATTCTCTAATCTATATGGAAGAGCCTGGAGGAGATGGAATCTTTTCAAATATCTCATTGCTATTGATAAGAAAATTCTGTCATGGACTGGTTGGAAAACTTGTATATCGATCAAAACTCAAATCAAAAGACTTTCAATCAACGGATGGATAGCTTACCAGACAACTTACATAAATTGCTAGCCCAGGATAGAAATGAGTTGTCTTCCAATGGCCCCATTAGGAAAGATTAGATTAAAGTACTACATCTTCAGTTGGGAATTTAGTGAGATATGGTTTATAGGATGTACTCTAAACTAGCTTTTTTCCTATTTATGGTGATTTAATGACTGGATACATGATATCATGGATATTGATAGCTTATGAAATCACAATCTCAAACTCTTAGCAGCCAACAGTAAAGAAGGAAGTAAAAATTATTTGGAGATAAAATCGGCAAACCAAAAGTATAAGATTTTTTCAAAAATTGGATTTCCAAAAAATGTATAAAAATGCAAATATATATATATATATATATATATATATATATATATATATATATATATAATTAATGATATAAATAAAATATGTTATATTGCAGTATTTAATAAGTTATTCATAGAAAATAAAATGGTGTGCAAAAGGTCTGCAAAATTTCAAGGAGTGAATGGAAACAATGGAACGACAAAATCGAGCACAGAAACCCTAGGCAACAAAGGATCGAGCAAATAAATCTAGATCAACCTTGATAATGAGGCAAAAGAAGATAGAGAAATTCTAGAAAATTAGGCGATAATTGGAAGGCCATTAGGGCCGAAACTTTCGAGGAAAGCGATCATGGATTGGTTCTTGGAGAATTGGAAATGGACCGGCACCATTAAATTCTTACCAAAAGGCTTTTTCTTAGTTCTAATGCGTAGTCAGGAGGAACACGACCTAATCCTCTCCTTCCAGCAGTGGCGAATTGAGGATTCATTTCTTTTCATTCAAAAATGGAGCCCACTTTTTTATCCTTGCAATACCAAACCGCTAGAGGATCCCTTGTGGTTCAGGTTCTACAATCTCTTGTTAGAATTTTGGTCAGAAAGATGCCTAAAGAAAATTGGAAACTCCTTCGGAATGACAATTGAGGTGGACAAAGAAATCTTAGAGGACAACTCTTTCCTCTATGCCTGAATTAGGGTTACCACCATCGATAGTTGGTCAGAATCTATCAAGATCTCATCTATGCTTGGAGAAAGATTGGTTAAGATTGAAAAAGAGGAAGAAAAATTCTTCTATCTAACTTGTGGAAGTAGAAATCACTTCTCCAAAGGTTGCCCAAAGAACTCAAAAAAGGAATGGAGGAAAAAAGAATCAAACCTCTAGACCATTGCCCCAGCACCAGAGGCTTCTTCTTCTATGCCATCACTAGAAGATGTCTCACCAATGCACATTGTAGGTAATTTGGATGCCTCTCCTATATAGGAACAGGTAGAAGAGGCAAACCCTAACAAAGTGGCTTCAATGGCAGAAGAGGCAAACCCTAACAAAGTGGCTTCAATGGCAGAAACTATGATGTTTGATAACTTGGCCACACCGGATAATGTTAATCATTCTGAGGGAGAAGACAACTCCAATTTGTATGACTCCAACGAGGAGGATGAATTTGGAGAAGCTGAGTTGCGATCTATTAGCCAAGAAGCAGCCAAAATCCTAAAACTAAATCTAAATGTGAAAGGATAGAAGAAAGGATGAAAGCCTAATTGAATTTTGAGAGAGGAGGAAGTGGCCAAAGGTGGCCAATCCACCTTAAACAATTTCATCAATAGTACCAAGGGAGGAGTGGCCTCTCTTGGAAAGCAATGAAGATCTTGAGTTGGAATGTCAGTGGCCTCAATGCCCCTAACAAATGACTCTGGCTGAAGCATCACCTCTAGACTTTTGGTGCAACTATAGTCCTGCTCCAAGAGACTAAATTTTTAAAAGATGAGAGCGACCTTTTTTGTAGATCCTATAGAGGCTAGGAGGGGCTTTTTGTCCCCTCCCAAGGGGCTTCAGGAGATATGTGTGCTCTCTGGAACCCTAGAGTTGTAAATCTAACACTTATAGATGAGACAAACAACTGGATGGCCCTGTGTGTTAGCGATAATCAATCTTACTTTCAATTCATTTTATGGAATGTATATGGACCTATTAAAAATTCAGAAAAGTTAGTCACTTGGGCATCAATCTCAACTTTCTTGGATAACCATAGAGAGGATTTTTGGATATTGGGTAGAGACTTCAATACTATTTTATCAGTCATAGAAAAAAGAGGGGGACTTTGCCATATAAGCCAAAGCCAAAAAGACTTTAATCTTTTTGTGGAAAATAACTTGATCGACATTACTCCAAAAAATGGGGAATTCTCCTAGACGAATAGGAGAAAAGGTTTCACCAACATAGCGAAGAGACTAGATAGATTCCTAGTATCGCCAAACTTCCTAATAGAGGTTGCTCTAGAATCACTGATTTTGCTAGTTTCGGGTTTTGATCATTTCCCTATCTTGTTAAGCCTGAAAGAAGACAAGCCTCCTCCAAGATGTCCCTTCAAATTTGAAAAAATGTGGCTCAAAGACCCCACACTAAAGGAATTGATTAGCACATGGTGGAAGGAGGATAAAGTCCAGAAAGGTTTGAAGACATTCATTATAGCCAAGAAATTGAATGCAATAAAAGGCCAGTTGAAGATCTAGAATGAAAGCTCCTTTAAGAACATATTCAAGGAAAAATAAAGAATCGAAGCTGAACTAGAAGATCTAAATTCAGTCATAATTGCCCAAGGAATGACTATGGTGGAATTCGAAAGAGAGAAAGAGCTAACAAAGATCCACAACTAACTCCTAGCTCGAGAAGAAACTTACTGGAGATCCAAATCACGTGAGGCTTGGCTAAGAGAAGGCGACCTTAACACAAAATTCTTTCATAACTCCACCAAGCAAAGGAGAAACTATAACCAAATCTCCAAAATTTTGAACTCTGATGGTGCTGAGCTAGTTGAACCTAAGACAATTCAAAAAGAAGTTGTCTCCTTTTTTAAATCACTTTTAGCAGATGAAGGAGCGTCACCTAGCCAGCTTCAAGAACCTATCTTGGATCATATTCCTTCCATCATATCGGTTGAGGAGAATGAAATGCTTCTGGGCCCAATCTCCAAGGAGGAACTCAAATTCACAGTTTTCCAATTGGCTCCAGACAAGGCTCTGGGCCAAGACAGCTTTTTGGTAAGATTTTTCCAAGAATTTTGGGACATCCTGGAGGAAGACATATGGAAAGCGGTTGAAGACCTCAAGAAATCCAAGAGAATGATCAAGGATATCAACAACACTTTCTTAGCCCTCATTCCAAAAAAAGCAAAGTTTAATTCTTTTAATGACTTCTAGCCCATTTCCCTCTGCAACATTATTTACAAAATGGTGACAAAAGTAATGGTGAATAGGCTGAAAAGCATCCTTCCTTCCATCATTTTGGAGAGAAAAGCAGCTTCACACCAGGCAGGAACATTGTTGATAGTATTAACACAGCCCATGAAACAGTGCATTCCATCATCTCGGGCAATCAGAGCAGCATGATCCTCAAACTCGATATCAGCAAGGCCTATGATCGAGTTAATTAGAGATTCTTGCTGAAAAATAATGGAAAGATTCAGCTTTCATAAACAATGGCTTGATTGGACCTTCAAATGCATCTCAACGGCTCACTACTTAGTGCTCGTCAATGGAAGCCCTTGCAGATTCTTTGAACCCACCAGGGGTTTAAGGCAGGGAGATCCATTGTCGCCCTTTCTCTTCGTTATAATGGTGGAAGCTCTAGGATGAGGTATACAACATCTAGTTAATAATGGATGGTGGTTAGGAGTACAAGTTGTGGATGGCGTCCCCCTAGCTTCCCATTAGCAATTTGCAGATGACACTCTCCTCTTTACAACTGCCCAAGTTGCGAAAGCCAATGAAATCTCATCCATGCTAGAGCATTACTCCAAAGCCTCAGTCCAGGTAATTAATCTTGCCAAATCCAACATCTTCTTTTGTAATACTTGCACGAAATTGCAGTGCCAAATTCATTCCATCCTCCACTTTGACAAAGATGAGTTGCCCAACAAATACTTGGGAGTCCCACTTTTCAAAGGTGCTATGCGGTCTATTCTTTGGGAGGATACCATCCAAAAGTATCGCTCCAAAGCATCCTCATGGTAGGGAAAGTGGTTCACTCTCTCGGGTAAAATTGAAATGATAAAAGCAGTCCTATCCATGATTCCCATCTATCACTTGAGTAGCAATCAAATAAGCAAAAAGCCCAGTGGCATGCTAGATGGAATCCTCAAGAAATTTTAATGGGAAGGGGCAAATGAAGTCAAAAGAATCCCTCTGATTGGCTGGTAAATAGCATGCAAGGACAAGAAAAGTGGTGGAGTAGGAATTAGAAACTTAGAAAAGAAGAAGGGGCAAAGTTGGTTTGGCTGATATATAAAGAGCCCAATGCAAAGTGGAGTAGAATCCCGAGGAAAAAATATTTGGATTCAGAAGACCCTGCATGGATTCTCACCACCCCAAACCCACCAAAAGGCTCACATTATGAGAACTTCCTGTAGAACTATCGGTGGCTCATCTCAGACCACATCTCATGGGTCCTCCATAAGGGTACTAAAGCAAACCTTTGGGAAGACTCGATAAATGGCCTTCCCCCTTTGGCTGATGATCCCAGCCTAAAGAACCAATGGAGAAGAATAGCAGATTCCTATGGGTACAAGGTGGCAGATTACATTAGAGGTGCGGATTGGGACTAGGAAAAAATTTCTAGTCTACCACTAGACAACGAAGTGGGTGCGGACCTAAAAAGAGTGCTCTTGGCAAGAAAGATAATCACTTCTGACAAGGAGGATGAGATCATGTGGACACGTTCCAAATCTAGACGATACACAGTCAAGTTTGGTTATAAAATACAAAATACACAGCCCCATTTGGATTGGCCCATCAACTTGTGTTGAGGCAAATGGACTCTACCTAAAGCAGGTGCCTTCTTGTGGATAGCCATTCACAAGTGAATACTCACAAGAGATAGGTTGAATCGATTAGGAATTGCAGGTCCATCAAGGTGTGTACTATGCTACAATGTAGAAGAAACCTTGGACCACTTATTAGTCTCCTGCCCCTTTGCCACAAAGTGCTAAGATTTGTTGTAGGGTAAACTTAATTAGTGCAGCACTTTACCCAATGAGCTAACAAGATCGTTAAAAGGATGGCCAAAAGGACCTAAAGCCTTGTGGCAAGGACTGTGGGAAGCCAGTCTGTCTCTTATGATTTGACACATCTAGCGTGAGTGAAATTAGAGGATTTTCAGAGATACGTCCTCTAAAATTGAGGACATCCTAAGAAAGTTGGAGATGGGCATCACCGAGATCATCAACACAAGATTAGCAGACTCCTCCCCAACACCGTTCGTTGTATGGGATAGGGAAGTGAGGAAGAGATGGCCAGATCTAATAATCCTGAACCAATGCCATAATCCCAGTAAGGCAGAAGAAAGGAGAAGAAAACGTGCCCTCACTAAATGGATTGCCCCACCCCCTAGAAGGCTAAAACTTTACTTCAATGGGGCTGCGAAGGGTAATCCAAGTCCCTCTAGAGTTGGAGTTATAATTCGGGATCACCATAAGAGTTGATTTGGGCCCTCCCAAAGAAGCTACCCCCTGGCACAAATAATGAGGCCGAATTTATAGCCTTGCTCGCTGGCCTCCATTTTTGCAAGGAACAACATCTAGCTGACCTAGATGTGGAAGGTGACTCCTTAATTTGCATAAACGCTATCTCTACTAAAAACATAATGGACTAGAAGTTGAAGTACCTAGCGGAGGTAATCTGGGAGTACACTAAGTACCTAGGGAATGTATCCTTCTCCCACACCTATCAAGAGGGAAATAAAGCTACAGACCACCTAGCCAACTGGGCCTGCGTACAAGAAGAGGATGTGATTTTGGCAGACTCATGTGATCCTTAGCCAGGAATACTGTTAGAATGACCCTTGACAACCTGGCCACCCAGTGCATCCTCTCGAATAAGATCTTAAAATCTCCTTAGTGTAGTAGCAGCGTACCTATTTGCCAGAAGAGGAAGGAGAGCTCTAAGAGTTCTGAGGAAGGAGAAGATGAAGTGGCGGAGTCAGAAGGAGAAGATTAGGACAAGAACAACACTAGGCTGCCAAAGGAAACTAAGTTAGAGCATATCAAATGGCTCTTCACTATAGATAACATCAAAGCAGAAGCAATCCTGCAAGTCATTGGAGAAGACAACCTCCCAGAAAGCCATGCTCACGACATAACCATCTACAAAAAATTCCTATCAACCTGCGTGCTCATCCTGGGAAGGAAGCATCGGGGAAGAATCCTTCTCAACTCCCTGGTCAAGGAAGACATGAAAGAGGCCACCTACATTGCCATTACTACCTTCAACAAAAGGCCTACCAGGGGGTCGATCGGTGGGATTTTCAATGCGGCTACAGTCAACAGTGATCAGGATCCCCCGACTGTTTCTACCCAAGCTTTGGTCCTCTTCCGTGACGACATCTTGAGGAACAATATGGAGACTTTTGCCTATTTCATAGGCTAGTACGGTGACCGCTTGTCCCCAGAACAGGTGGAGAGGGCAGGGGAAGTGCTAAAGGTCTAAGGACGCTTTAGCACTCATGAATGTATTAGCCATTATGGCACCTCCATACTACTTTAAAAAGTAGGTTTTTGTATTCTTGATTACTATAAATGAAAGGGAGCTACCCCTATGGTAGTACTTATCTATCAAAAAAAAAATTAATGATATAAATATTAAATTATAAATTTATAATAGAATAATAAATATTAATAATATGTTGTATATAAATAATATAAATATTATATTATAAATACTATTATATTTATATATAATATATTATAATAGAATATATTAATTTTTAATATTGTAAAATATAACTATTAATAATATAATATATAAATATAATAATATTTATAATATATTATTATGTTATTAATATATTATTATATTATTAATATTTATAATATTTTATACATTAATAATATAATATATATTAATAATACAATATATTAATGTAGAAAATATAACAAATATTAATAATACCATATTATAATATAAAAATTATATTTTAATATTATGATATATATAATTATTAATAAATAAATAAAATTTTCACCTAAATAAAATATGTATTTAAATTTAAAACAAATTTCTAAACTAATTTTTTAAAAAAAATTAAAATCTTAAAAATTAATTATATATTTTAATTCTAATTATAATATATAATAAATAGTAATAATAGTAAAGAAACTTTAAAAATATCATTTAATTTTTTTTTAAATCATTTAGAAAAACAAATAAACTTTTTACTAAATGCAACTTTAAAAAATTATATATGTTAAAGAATTCAAACAAAAAGTCATGAATTTAAATAAATGTTAAAAATTAATTTTATATTTTAATTCTAATTATAATGTATAATAAAAAATAATAATTAGTCAATAGGCTTTTATATGTGAGCATTATAGCGCTCAGAAAATTGTCTCATGCCATAGAAAAATTCACGCTTGGAAATTTTCTGAACTCGCCAATCGTTCCCATTGGCGTATTCATTGAACCTCCAATGGGTGAAGTGCTAGTAATAAAAAATATATATCATTTAATTTTTTTAAAACCATTTAGAAAAATGGAAGAAACCCTAGACAAGCAGTGTATGAAATGTCACTGAATGGCAGGAAATACTGCGATTTTTCATGAGAAGAAACCCTAGATGAACAACGCAGGAAACATCACCGAATGGCAAGGAAAAATCGTAATTTTTCATGATTACAGAGGAAAATCCAAAAAAACATTGTTGAGCTGCAATTTATTGGAAAAAATATGATTTTTTGGGGAAAAAATTGCAAAACTTGGCGATTCACGATTTTTACCAGAAATCACGATTATTTCACAATTTCTGCTTCTTGTCATTTCACGTCACCTTTAGACTACAAATTATATCAAGCTCAAGTGGGGCAGATATTCTTAGTGGATTCACTTCTTCAAACTTGGATTTCTACGGAAATCTACCATAAGCAAACAAATGATGAAATTTCTGATGGTTGTGCAGGAAAATCAATGTGTTTACTCTTCACAACTCCCATTGCATCTTCACTACATATTATAGGTACCCATAGAAGTGATCTACAAGTACTTTGAAGCTAAGTTATGGTGATGCATGGCATACTCTTTACTCGAGTTACATCAACAAGGATTCATTTTAATTAATTCCCTATCGGCTATAGATTTTACTACATGCCAACTTTAAATAATTCTTCTTGGCCATGACATTTTTTCTCATTATTTCATTCACTCCTTCCTTCCCACCATGTCTCTTTTTTTTGGTGTCTATGCAAGTCTTCACCAATCAACATTCATTGAAGGTGTTATTTTTAATTTTCAAATTAATCTCCCACAGTTGGGATGGGAACCAGAGGTTACTAGGCAATACGATACCATCAAGATGCAAATGGTCTTTGTTATTGATTATCCATAATTAGAATTTGTAGTTAGACTTGTTATTGGTAATCCCTTGCTTCGTTCTTCTCCTAATGTGCTAAAGTATTCAAATGTGACCTCAATTTTCCTCTCAAACATCATGGATCTAGTGCAAGTTCCAGACTTTGTTGTCTCAATAACTTTCTCGATGGTTCATGAACACACTTTTAATTTTGATCATTGGAAGGCTGCCCTTGACACCTACAACATCGACAATGGTGATGCACCCCTGGGAAGAATGTTCCCTATGCAGTTACTACTGGGAAATGAGGTGTCTCAATCTTGCATATTTCCTGTAATAGTTATTTTTGATTTAATATTTTCCTACAACTGTTATACATTGTCGATGCTTTGAAAATTGGTTTGTTAGGTGTCAAAAGATGCCCACATAGTGGTATATTATGGAAGGCCTATTTTTAGGCATATTATGACAGATTCTATGACATCTGTAAGGGTCAAAAATAGGGGATTTCATTTTGGACGTGAGAGCTTATTTCTAGACTGGAATCTGGGCTGACAAGTTTTGTACATGGTTTTGTAAAACCAGAGATGGTTTCTTGTATAGCTAGAAGTCTATAAATTGAAGGCTTGATGAGTAGTTTGTAATATGTGAGTTTGTAGGTATTATTATAATGCCGGAATTCTTCCAGAGTTGTTTACTGGTGATACTCCTATAATAAACTTGCTTTGCAAGTGTATGTAATCTTGGTATTGGATTTGGAATACATTGAGCAGGCTTTTGGAGTGTGGGGTTTTTCACCTGAAAGGGTTTTCCCCACGTATATTTGGTGTTTTGTGTTTTATTATTTATTTAATGTTTTGAATGTACTTTTGAATTTTCTATAGTTGTTAGATCAGTTTTTAAAAGTTTTGCGTAATGCTTCTCCTCAAGATTGGTGTAGGAAGTTGTTTCCACTACTTTAACTTCCTTACAAGTGGTATTAGAGCCTCATCACCTTTGGTTTTAGTTGTGGGTTGTTGGGTTTTTTGTGCTAATCAAGGTTTGAGAGGGAGCTTGTGTAGAGGATACTTTGTGATCTTGTTGCATATATTTTTTAGATGGTGAGCACATCTGGGAGAATTGAAGTAGAAAAGTTTTCTGGCACAAATTTTGAAATGTGGAAGCTGAAGATGGAAGATCTATTGATTGATCAGGATCTATGTGATGTGGTGGATGAAAAAGTTGAGAGGCCTACAGATCCAACTTTGGCTACACAATATGATGTGATGGATAGAAAAGCTAAAGGTCTCATAAGATTGTGCCTTGCAGATTCGATTATGATAAATGTCCATGAAGAATCCACTTCAAAGAAGCTATGGAAGAAGTTGGGTGAGATATACCAAGCTAAATCTTTAGTAAATAAGATTTTCTTTAGGAAGAAGTTGTATTTCTTGAGAATGGAAGAAGGTGGATGAATTTTTGAGCATCTGGAAACATTCAATATGTTGGTGACTCAGTTGACCTTAGTTGAGGTGAAAATGGACAAGAAGAAAGGTGCCAAACTTTGTTGTGTTCACTGCTAGACTCTTGGGACAGCCTAGTCATGGCCATTGGGAGCACTTTAGTTATCTTGAAGATGGAGGATGTTGTTGGTTCTCTACTCTCTGAGGAAATGAGAAGGAAGGTCTCTCTCAATGCTAAAGAGGCTTTGAGTGTTTGAGGAAGAGAAAAAGAATGAGGGAAAGATGAGAAGTAGTGTGGCCAATCCAAGTCCAAGAATAAGGGTAGATCAAAATCTCCTGGTAAGTCCAAGACAATATGCTAGAATTGTGGCAAATCTAGACACTTCCAAAAGGAATGTAAAGAAGTGAAGAAAAAAAAGAAGAAGAAGCAAGATTTTGATTCTGAGTCCAAAAAGGAAGATGGAGATGCCTTTATTGCAGCCTTTGCCAGACCTGTAGGTGTTAATACATGGTTGATAGACTCAGGTGCATCTTTCCACATGACTCCTAACAGAAACTAGTTTAGTAAGTATGAAAACTATGATGGTGGTAAGGTGTACTTGGGTGATAATTCTTTTCTTGACATTGTTGGCCATGGTAGTATTCATGTGAAATTTTGTGATGGTAGAGTTAGATGATTAATGGTGTCTTGCATATCCCAGGACTAGGAAAAAAAATATTATTTGTTAGCAAGATAATATATGCGGGTGTGCATGTACAATTTTTTGAAGCAGATGTGAAAATTGGTGAGAGGTGCTATGGTAATAGAAAGAGGAAACAAATTGGGTACATTGTACTAGCTTGATGCATGCACAATTGAGTGCAATAGCACTTCTGATAAAATTAATCTAGAAACTACTTTGTTGAAAAAAGATATAGTTTCCTCTTCTGCGAATGGTCGTGGCTTCTGGGTACCCAAGGGTACTCTGTCTACCGAATCAAAGTTGACTTTAGAGAATACCATGTTATGGCATTGAAGACTTGGCCACATTAGAGAGAAGGGTAACATAAAAGCCTTGAAAAAATAAGAACCTTGTTGAGGGGCTGAATGATTGCAATCTAGAGTTTGATTTCTATGAACATTGTATCTATGGCAAATAGAACCGCATTCAGTTTTACTTGTCTTCTCATAAGTCTTCATGTATATTGGATCTAATCCATTCGGATGTATTTGGTCTTGTTGATGTTGCTTCTATTGGTAAATCAGTTTATTATGTTACTTTCATTGATGATTTCAGTAGGAGAACATGAGTATATTTTTTAAAGAGTAAATCTGAAGTTTTTAGTCATTATAAGGAGTTTAAGGTTATGGTAGAAAGTCAAACTAGAAAGAAATTAAATGTTTGAGGACTGATAGTGGTGGTGAACTTACTATTCTACAGATTTTGATAGATTCTGTATAGATTGTGGGACTAAAGGACAAAATACAACTCCCTATTCTCCTCAGAAGAATGGAGTTGTAGAAAGAATGAACAAAACGTTGATGGAGAAGGCTAGGAGCATGTTGAGTGGAGCTAGTCTAGAACAAAAGTTTTCAGCTGAAGCTATTGCCACTACTTGTTATTAGATCAATAGATCTCCTACATCAGCACTTGTTGATAAAACACCAATGGAGGCGTGGTCGGGGAAAAAGTCTTCACTTAGACATCTGAGAGTTTTTGGTTGTGAGGCGTATGCACATGTGCCTAAGGAGAAGAGAACAAAATTGGATTCTAAGGTTGTTAAATGTATCTTCATTGGTTACAACTATGGTGTGAAAGGATACAAGCTTTAGGACCCTGTTGTACATAAGGTAATTTATTCTAGAAGTGTTCTTTTGAGAGAGACTAAATCATCTCCTATTACTTTTCTGTCAGATCAGAATAAAGAAAGTGAATAGAAAAAAGATGTGATTCAACTTCTTTATACACCTAAGAAAGTTGAATTGAAGTCCCAAGATAGACAAGAAGTTGAGGAGAGCTCGTCAAGATCTGAATCTTCAGAAGAGGGAGAAGACGAGGGAAGAAGTGGAAGAACCTCCACCTTAGGTTGCTTGAAGGTCTAGAAGGCATAGGCAACCACCTGAAAGGTATGTATATTCACCTGATGATTGGAAGTGTATGTTTTCTTTGAGTGCTAACATTAATGAACTGAGATCTATGAAAGAAGCTTTGGGTATGAATGATGCAGAGTCCTAGAAAATAGCCATGGATGAAGATATGGCAGCCCTTGAAAAAAATGATACATGGGACCTTGTACCTTTATCTAAAGGATGTAAACCTATTGGACGCAAATGGGTCTTTAAGAAAAAGATTGGTTCATATGGAAATGTTGAAAAGTATAAAGCACAATTTGTTGTGAAGGGATACTCTCAGGTTGAAGGTATTGATTATGGTGAGATCTTTTCTCCTTTTGCTAAAATTTCATCCATTTCAGTTTTTATTATCTATTATAGCACCTTATGACCTAGAGGTTGAACAAATGGATGTGAAAACTACTTTCCTTCATGGTGATTTGGAGGAAGAAATCTATATGACACATCTAGAACACTACATGGCGAAAGGTAAAAGCAAGTTGGTTTTTAAGTTAAAGAAATCTATGTATGGCCTTAAACAAAGTCCTAGGATGTGGTACCAGAAGTTTGATACTTATGTGTTGAGTTTCAGATTTGTGCGGTCTAAATCTAATCACTATGTATATTTTAAATATGATGGTGATTGTTTCCTGGTAATTGCTTTATATGTCAAGATGACATGTTGTTTATTGGGAAAGGCAAAGATTTGATTGCATAATTGAAATCTTAGCTCTCTGTGAAATTTGAAATGAAAGATCTTGGTGCAGCAAAACACATACTTGGGATGGAGATTAGAAGAGATCATGAGAACAAAAAGCTATGACTTGGCCAGAGTAAGTATGTTTGTTTAGTTTTGAAAAGGTTTAACATTCAGGATTGTAAACCACTTTGTGTTCCTATTACATTGGGAATGAAGCTCTCTATTTCACAATGTCCTACATCCCCATCAGAGATGGAAGACTTGAGCAGAGTGCCTTACCAGAGTACAATTGGAAGCTTAATGTATGCTATGATCTGTACAAGACCAGACATTGCCCAAGTAGTGGGAGTTCTTTCTCGTTTTATGTCTAATCCTAGAAGACTGCATTGGGATGTAGTTAAGAGGGTCTTCAGATATTTGTAGGGTACAATAGAGTACTCTATTTGTTTTCATGGTATAGGAGATCAACATTCCTTGTTTATTCATAGTTTTGTGGATTCAGACTAGGCTAGTGATGTCGATAGCAGAAGGTCCACCAATTCATATGTTTTTACTCTTAATGGTGGTTCAATCAGTTGGATGAGAAAGCAAAAGGCTATGGTCACTTTTTCCACTACTGAGGTGGAGTACATGGCAGCTACTCATGCCTATAAAGAAGCCATTTGGCTGAAGCATTTGTGTTCAAATATTGGATTGAAACAGGGTACAGTTACAGTTTATTGTGATAGTCAGAGTGCAATCTACCTTGCGAAGAACCCAACTTTTCATGTCATGACCAAACACATTGATGTTCAATATCACTTCATGAGAGATATGGTCTAAGACGTTAGGGTGAAGCTGGAAAAGGTAGAGACTATGGCAAACGTTGTAGATGCATTAACTAAGCCCATGAGCACAACAAAATTTAGGTGGTATTCTGGGTTTATGGGCCTTTTGACCCCTAGCAGTTGATCCATGATGGTGTGATTCCCTTGGCTCTTGCAAGGTATTCGACAAATGGGAGAATGTTGGGAGATGAGGTGTCTCAACCTTGCATATTTCCCGTAATAGTTATTTTTCATTTATAATTTTCCTACAGCTGTTATACATTGTCGATGCTTTAAAAATTGGTTTATTAGGTGTTAAAAGATGCCCACATAGTAGTATATTATGGAAGGCTTGTTTTTAGGTATATTATGATAGATTCTATGACATCTGTAAGGGTCAAAAATAGGGAATTTCATTTTGCACATGAGATCTTATTTTTAGACTAGAATCTTGGCTGAGAAGTTTTGCAAATGGTTTTGTAAAACTAGAGATGGTTTCTTTTATAGCCAGAAGTTTATAAATTAGAGGCTTGAGGAGTAGTTTGTAATGTGTGAGTTTGCATGTATTGTTATCCTACCAGAGTGCTACCAGAATTCTTCCAGAATTGTTTACTAGTGATACTCCTATAATAAATTTGCTCTGGGAGTGTATGTAATCTTGCTATTGGATTTGGAATACATTGAGTAGGCTTTTGGAGTGTGGGTTTTTTCACTCGAAATGGTTTTCCCCACATATATCTAGTGTTTTGTGTTTTATTGTTTATTTCATGTTTTGAATGTGCTTTTGGATTTTTTCTAATTGTTAGATCAATTTTTAAAAGTTATGCATAATGTTTCTCCTCAAGATTGGTGTAGGAAGTTGTTTCCGCTACATTAGCTTCCTTACAGTTTCTCTTGTTGCAAGTATGTGCCTAATTGGTGTTGTCATTGATGTCAACATATCTATGTTTTCATTGGTGTCAACTGTGCTCCTACTTTATTGAGTATATTGAGAAAATTAGCCCCTCTGGTGATAACAATGTGTTGCAGTAGAAACAGTGCATTACATGCAGAAGAATAGTCCAGAAGAATTCTTCGCATTTTTTGAAGAATAAATATCCCTACCTATAGATTGGAAGTTATTTAGAATCTTGTCTAAAGATGTTATATTCTGAGGTTGAGCCTCTGGTATGAAGGATTGAGTGAGATATGTTCACCAGAGTGAAAACATCTTTTCGTGTGTGTTTGGTGGTGACAGGGAGAAAATGTTTTGCTCCACATTCCACCCCATTGAAGTATTTTAGTCTGCGGTTCTGGAAGTAAGTCTATGATGATGATTAATGCCTTCAAGTGTAATCTTCATGATTTGGTGGTCTGCAAGCTATCTTTTACTCATGACAATGGCTAGCAGTGTTGTTCTTGTGCTTCGGTTTGAAGAATATTGTTGATAGAGTTGTTAGAGATCATGCGGTTATTCTTGGTGATTATAATGTGCTTGTGGATGTCTATTGATCAAGCTCCTACATTCAGATTGGTCTGTAAGGAGTAATTTAGATCGTGCATGAAGCACGTTCTTGAGAATACTTGTGTTAACATCAATCTTGGTTGACCTAGTTGTATTCATCATTTACAAGGATGCATTGAAGATTGTGTTTAAGTGGTAGATAAGGCATGGTTTGATCCACATACATTCTTACATTGTTTCCTTAGCTAAATTTGTGTTAGGTATAGACCTACTTTATGTATGTTTGTAATGCCGACCTTGGAGATTGTTCCAATGGTTGATGATTGTAATTCTGATCTTGATGATCATTCCAAGGTTGATGTAGTGTATAAATACTTGTAATTGAGTTGT
Source organism: Cunninghamia lanceolata (assembly GCA_027924645.1). Classification (NCBI taxonomy): domain Eukaryota; kingdom Viridiplantae; phylum Streptophyta; class Pinopsida; order Cupressales; family Cupressaceae; genus Cunninghamia; species Cunninghamia lanceolata. Next base: position 2,117,285 of record BSBN01001660.1, on the reverse strand, counting down.
GAAGAAAAAAGTGAAGTAAAGTAGCAGAGCAGAGTAGAGGTGTTTGCGCTTCAATGGAATTGAACCTTGGCATGATGTAGATGATGTTATCTTAGTTCAACCCTTTGGAAGTGATCTTTCTTTTGGTAGTGAGCCATCCTTTGGCAGTGAGCCATCCATAGGCAATGAGCCTTTCTTTGTAGTGAGCAATTTGGGTAGTGAGCCTCTATTTTTCAGTATTGATATAACATATATATTTCTGTGGGCTAACACCCACTGTAGTTTTTCCCTTCTAGGGTTTTCCACGTAAAAATCTGGTGTCTCCTATGTTGTTTATACTTTTGTGTTGAGCTTCTCATTTAATGCTTCATGGTTATATCTAAATAGAAGTAATTGATAAGTTGATGATCATATTTAGTTAAAAATTTTAGGACAACTAATTCACCCCCCCTCTTAGTTGTTCGATGTAGTTCAACATCTCTGCTCTCTAGAAATCTCATGTATCTACAATGCCTTCAAGAAATGCCTCGAGTTGGGATGCATTAATACTATTAATGGTTTCTAATTGCCATGTGCTATGGAGGCTAAGGTCAAAGAGGTATTCAAAGCAATCTGCTTCATTCACCTCCACTGCCCAAATAAGGCACCCCAACCTCCATTTATGGCACTACCAGTGTTTATTGTTCCTGTTACTATGCCTTCTATTGTTAATGAAGTCTATAAATCTTGTCCCAAGTAAGTATTCAAGGACATGTTTTTTCCTTTTTGGTAGGTGCAATGGTAGTTCTGCAACTTGTTTTTCGTTGGGTTGTCTTACCATTTTGGTGGTATCTCATGGCCACATATGTACATAACCTCTTTTTAATGGTTTTAAACTTTAATACAAGTATGGGCAACTTCTATCACCTTTTGTTTAGAAGAAAATATATATATTAAATATTTAATTTAAACAAGAGCTCTGAAACAGATGGAGTCCCTGCATTAGGGAATAAATAAGCTTATGGAAATTTGCAATAGATATAGTTTTATATTTTTTTATGTGTATATAGCTATATGTTTTGTGTGTTGGTGACTTTGATGTCATTAAAAGGTACATTATAAATTTGAGAATCAAGATAATAAGATTAAAAGTGAATTGTTGAATATAAGATGCAATTATTGAATTCAAATGTAATAAGATTAAAACTTGAATTTTATTTGGAAGTTATTATGGTTTCTGAAACTTGATAAAATTATAGGAAGTTTCCTACCAAATTTCTAATCAATCCTTGCAAGATTCAACTTTGGTTTGACACATAGCAATACCTTAATGCTTGCAACAAGTTGTAGATGACATGATGTTCAATGTTTTATTACATAGATCTGTTGACACACTTAGTACTTAACCTAATTTAAGTAGCATGATTTTATTAACTATTACACAAAATCTCAAGTTTCACTAAACACGGACATTGAGAGGTAAAAAGTTATTTAGATCTGTTGTCTAATTGGATGAAGTCACAATAGTAGCAAATATTCCAATAGGATAGCTATTGTGTGATTGGATGAGCTATGAGATGGTTGTGTCAGGAATCAATATGGGTTCATTATAGACTTTGTCAATGGCTTGAATGGTGCTTTGAGGGGTTAATACAAGGGAATAATCAACATCTCCTCTTTCATATTGTGTTTTCTTTCTAATGACAAAATTTGTGATGCGCACACCTGTATGAGGCAATAACTATGGTAGCAATGTGTCAATTAGTTTGTTGTTAATGTTTCTAGTGATTGTCATTTGGCCATGGCTGTCAACCAAATCAACATGGACAATCATTGCTTTTGGTTGTGTTCCAGGATTTTTGGTAAGAGTAGGGCCATATATGACTAAAATATCACCTTCAAATGCTAAAGTTGATTGTTTTGTACAAATGTCAAGGATGCTTGATGGTTGTACAATTTCTACCTTGAATCTATGGATTGGACTTTGAGCAATGATAGAAACTAAGTGGACAATTAAGCATGCAGAAATTCAAGATACATATGACACAAATGGGATACAACAATTGCCTATGTTGTTCTTGTTTGTCATCTAACTGGTCCATTCTGTGTTGTGTAGAAAATGTACTCGGTGTCTTGCAAGTGCTTCTGGAAACACATGCAATGAGATATTTGTGTCAATAATGCATTAAAACAAAGTGAAAAGAAAAGATTAATGAGATCTAATATGGTTTTGAAGTTTGCTGGTGTCAACTGTTAAGCATTTATCTATTTGTAGATGGACTAAATGCTATGCCGCAAGTTGGAAAATGTTAAGATATATGTTCCATGAACTAGCAAGACATATGTATCCTGCAACTATCAATTAAGAAAGTTCATATCCATAGAATAAATATTATATGAATTTGCTTCAAGCTAGTTCTGTTATGCATAAAAATTTTAACTTTGTAATTTGTTTGTAATGAAGAAATATATGGTGTGTAAAGCTTTAGTAATATTTTGTATAATAACATACTTGTTTCAAAATAGGTACCTAGTCATTTCCAACAGCATAAGCATGCGAGAAATTTCTGAGAGTATGATTGGTAGTGCCCTCTCGTAGCAATAGGCAAAGCTGAAATCTACATAGGTAGAAAACACAACTAGTGACATGGGAAGCTTATAGCAACTATAGTAGACAACATAAACAACAAATTGGAAAGTACTCAACAGAAGTTATAGAATCAATTTAAAAAGTTCATATCCATAAATTAAATATTATCTGGATCTGCTTGAACTTAGTTCTGTAATTCATAACAATCTTGACTTTGTAATTTGTTTCTAATAAAGAAGTATATAATGTGTAAACATTTATGCATGATAACATACCTATTTCAGAGTGGGTATATAGTCATTTGCAATAGCATGATCATGGGAGAATTTTACAAGAGCATGATTGATAGTCCTCACCAGGAACAATAGCAAAGTTGAGATGTGCATAGGTAGAGTAGTGGGAAAATAAGTATTCTAGTTAGAGGCACAATCAGGATGAAGAACAATTAATCCAACAATTTTTTATACTTACACAAATTGCACATTGGTTTCTTGTAGCAATGAGAAGCGATGATAATAGCATGGTACAGAGAGAATGTTGATGGTAAATAGTTCCACTTGGAAAACTAATACTATGTTGTCAAAATGACTATATAATAGCACTTGAGCTAGTGTGAATGCATGGCAACATGTGCCAATAGATTAGAATTATATTCCTAGGACTAGAACTAAAGGGATATTGCAAAGTAGCTTGACCAATATGTATCTAGTATTGTGAAACTGACAGTAGCAATATCGATGTTATGTATCCACAAGTGGTCCAACAGACTGCAAGCATGTGTTGTTGGCTTATCAAAAATCAGTGAGAGTTTCTGTTGGTGCATAGATTCAAGAAGAAGTGCTTTTGCTCTTGTGGTTGCAACATGTCAATGTTAAATTCTCCAGCAATAATCAATTTTGAATTAGGCGGCAATGAGGTAAAAATAGTTTGTATTAAATTAAATAGATCATGAATGGGTGCATTTGGTGTCAAGTACAAATTTATGATGCACAGTGTAATGTGCACATGTAATAGGTCAATGGTTATTTATTCTAGATATTTTGTTGAAAAACTGTGAAAGTTTTACACTAGAACTATTTTCCTATAGCAAGTTAATAGGCCATGAATACTTGCTACGGTATAGAAATTGGATGTTTTGTCAAGGAAACCAATGTAGTTGAGCATATTTTGTTTGGTTTCTTGGAAGCAAAGGACAGTTACTTAGAGAAAATCATGGTCATGGGCTATTTCTTATGTGTGCAATGCAAAGCTACGTGTATTCAAAGAGCATATGGTAAAATGACTTGGAGAGACAAACAAAAGGCTATGTTGTACTTTCCACTGTGCTAAGGTCATGAGGCGTTGCATTTTGCCATTTAATTTTCTTAAGACTTTAAAGTTTTCTTCTTGCAATTTATGCATCAGATATAGTGACTCAATGTTTCTTACACATGACAAGGCAGTGTACACAAGACCATGTTGATAGACCTTACATGGGTCAAAAGTAACTGTGTCCATTGTGAGCCCTTGTGCTCTATGAATAGTTCATGTGCATGCAAGTTTTAAGGGAAATTGTGCTCGAGTAACTATTTTGTACCTGTCTTTACTTTTCTAATGCTTCTCATTATAGGTGTCCAAGAAGGCATAATACAATTTGTGTATAGACTTTGCATTCTTTGTCAATGCAATTTTCCAATAGTAGGATCATTGAATTCTATCCAAACAATGTCTTCTAGCTCGGTTGTATGCAATTTGAAGATGCCATCTGCACCATTCACCACCCCATCTTGTGTATCAATGTTGCTAGTAGTCAATTCAACCAAAATGTCTTGTTTGAGCAAAATTTTGCTAGGCAATGATGATTTCTCAGGTTGAAATTGATTGCGATCAATTGTTGTGTCCTGTTTATCAATCTCTTGTAAAACATACAACTTTGTTGGTAAGTAGTCTAGCATTTTTTTGTTGTGCATGTCAACTGTTGTATTTCTGTGAAACAAGTATGGAAATCGTGGATCATTTAGAGGTGTCTTATAGCACATTGCATTCAAGTAGCAGATGTCTTGATTGGTTTCTTGACCAATCCTAGCACGATTAAGTATGGAAATGAAATGTTGAATTTTTTACATCTAATTACACTATGCAATTCGAAGCACTTGACATTGTCGATCCAAAAGGTATATGGCATTTTTTCCCTATCTATTATGGTTCTTTGAATATCGAAGTATCACACGTAGGCTGTGCCTAGTAGAAGTCACTACAAAATATGATATCTATGTTTCCAAAAGGTGTTGTTTGTGTGTGCTTGATTTGACGAAGTCTTTTGTCAATGTTGTAAAGTATTTTTCAACCAATCAATGACACTTCGTCAACAAGAAGAATTTGCAATTGATCTATTTTTTCTTAAGGCATCAACCATGTTTGAATCTAGAGGTAAAATTTTTGAAGAATTACATGGCAATTGGAAGATTGAATATGTACTAATGCCACCTACATTGAATGCAACTTTTCCTGTTGAAGAAACGATAATTCCTTTAAGATTGAGTGGATCACTGTCTAGTTGTTTATCATAGAATCTAATCATTGCTTCAAAAATTGTATTTGCTATGAAGGTTTTGCCTATGCCATCTCCACCTGTCAAGAACAAGTACAATGGTTTTTTTGGAGCAAGTCTTTTTGTCATTAGTATGTCCTTTTCTATTGATTGTTGTTCTTTGTTCAATTGTCTTCGTAGATTGTAGTATTCTTCATTGCTTAGTAGAAATGGATGTGCAATCTCTGAGAATAGTTTTTTGCAGATGGAATCTTTGAGCTTTATATTCTTCATATGGTTTAAGTCACTTATGATGTCATAGTTTTCCATGCCATTCTCTTGTTTGCATCTATCGATTTCATCTGTAATGTCTATTGCTGTGCAGTTATCAATTTCAACTTTTGTGGAGGCTTCATCAATGTCACCCCATTTAGAAACAATATATGTGGTGAACATCTTTCCAATATTTGCAATTTGTGCTTTGTTTGCATTGAATGCTACACTCCATGTTTCATATCTAGTTAACAAGGTTTTCTCACTAGATCTAAAAGGCACATACAACATAAGTTTTTCTCTACAATAATTCTTAGGGTCAATGTGTAGATTGTATCTTACATAGCATATGATCTATGGAGTTGCTCTTTTCTTTAGCTTTTTGAAGTTGCCAAAGTAAAAAGTAGTGTATTCAACTAGTGACAAGTTGTCAAGAGCTTCTGGTCACTGTGTGTATTTTTCTATTATAGGTACACACATGATGATTTTAGAATCATCTTGATCTTTTTCTAATAGGTTAGGGATTTTTAACATGTAAACTTTGCTTTCTAATAGTGTAGTATTGATGAAAATAGTTTTCCTTGAGCATTTACGCAATGGGAATGAGAGAATGATATGACCAGATTGACAACTAGACATTTGTTGATAGTTAAGCAATGTGTTTCCAAGTTTCTATATAAATTGTACCCTTCCATCATAAGCAACAGTGCATTACTGCCATAATTTATAAAATGCAAGAGATAATGTTCTATCTTGTTTCATCATATATGAGCTACAGTAAGATGTAGTAGCATATGCATCTAAAATAAATTGTGTATCTGTATTTACATACCATACTTTGGGCACTTTCTCTGCAAAGGCATCTATCCAAATGTCAGATGGATCTCTTTTCAACATATGACAATTTTGTGTGACAATGTTGATCGAAGCATTGTAATGTACTTGATTTCATCCATTTATAGTTAATGCAAAAAACTTTGAAATGAAAATTCCTTTGTGTAATGGTTGTTTTCCAATTGCTTAGAAAAAGTTTTTGCTCCCTCCTTAATTCTAGCATCAGGCACTAGAAGTGGTTCTATAATTGTTGTTTTGCTCATTGGAGGCAAGGGGAAACTAAATCTGTAACTTGAGTTTTTGTATTTCTTGCAACTCTTTATATGATGATGTGTTTTCATTTTGGCAAGGTTTGTATCAAGTAGAAATGAGTCACATGAAATATACTTTTCCAAAAAGCTTTCTATTTCAGTATTTGAGCAATTTCCATATGCGGGTGCATCTTTTATCCATAGCAAAAAGTGGACATGCTCATTGCCTCAGTTTTAGAATTCTGTAACAAAAGAATAGTCCGTGACTTGGCCAAAGAGCTCATGGTTTTTTAGCATCATTTTCTTGAATGCATTGACCCTGTGGTTGAAATAATGACTGCAAAGTACTGGATTCTTTCTAATTTCAAACTCCAAGTCCCTATCTTCTATAGTTTCATTAGACTTGGATTATTGCAAAATAGATTTTTCGTGCAAAGATTTGCACAATGGCTCCCAGAAATGCTCAGCACTTGTTAATGTTACAAAAAAAATTGAAGGTCCCAATTGTCTTATCATTGCAAATATGTTTTTTTATAGTATTTTCTAGATAATCTAGCGAGGTCCAAATGCTTTTGAATGTTCTATAGCCCAATGGAGATCTCAATTTTTTTTTAGCTTTGCTGGATTGCGTACATCTTTTGCAAGCAATTTTTCACCTTTCAATTCATTTTTCCATACAAAAATCCATGCCAGTGAGGATACTTGGTGAATAATAATTTTAATAGCTTTAAAATATATATTTGTTATGTGTGTTGCAAATTCATTGTCTTTATGCATAAGCTCCCATATTGCTATTTTTTGGTATGTCAAATTTTTAGTAACATCACTTGGTCGAGCCGGACCATAAAATAAAGTCGGGAAGTTCATCTCCTCTACATACATGTCCTAGAAAATACTAGGAGGTTTAAACCCTTATGATGGTGTAGTTTCAATGATTGTTGTGTCAAGGTCTTTGATTGACTATGTGTCATTAAACTAATGTATAACTGATTCAGTTATCGGTTCTTCATCATCTTCAGATCTGTCATCTTGCATACTTGGCTATGTTTCAAAATCTGTTTGCATTTATGTTGTCTTCTTTGCCAACAACTCATGCCACTCTTTATTTATAGAGATGTTCTCTTTTGTGTACAATGGTGTTTTCAATAGTGCAGTTAAAGCATTCATGACTATAGCAGGTCTAACATTTCCTTGTGCATATGCATTATCATATTCTAGCTTTCACTTCAGTCTAACTACTACTATTTTTGTTTCATTTGGTTGCTTAGGCAATGCTTGTTGCACCTTACCAAAATCTACAAGAACATTGATGATTGTCCCAAGCAAGCCATATTGTGCTTGTCTATATCCTAATTGCCTAATCTGTGCAAAATCTATGCACAAAGACACAATCCTTTCCTCTAGAGTAGTGAAAGAGTAAACATCTATTCGTGCATTTCATCCTATTCTTGAAGGCATGGAAAAATATGGGATCTTACCATCTAATGCGACGACTTTTATACATTGTTTGCAAATGGGTTGTCCTATTCCTATATTTTTTTCATTCATCTGAATACAAAGAAAGGACAAAGCTTGTACAAGTGCAGCATCAACTTTATGAATGTTGTGGTGGAAATGAAGCATGTCGCAAAGAGAGCATGGTTGAGTGGGTGTGTCATTTATCGTTTGCAAGTATGAGTTAATAGATTTTTGGATTGTATTTTATTTTGTATGTGTGCATTTTACTTTTGTGGTTGATAAGTAGCATTTGTGTTCTGGACCATAGAATATGTACTTGGCCTATGTTTCAATTTTGACAAATGTTATGCCTAAGCCTTTTCTGCACTCGGCATTTATTTTTTCAAAGAATGTAATGATTGTTATTGCGTTGGATTTTGGTTAGGATCGCATAATTGAATTTTACTTTCTATATGCAAATCGTAATGTGTTTGTGTACTGCACATTTGTTTTTTTAAAGAATGTAATGATTGTTGACACATTAGCTTTGGGGAACCCTTGTAGGATTGACTAATTCTTGCGACAGTGGTAGTGGGTAGGATAGAATTGGATGCTATAGTGTGTGGGACATCTGCATGGGACACTTGCGCATTGTGGATTTTTGCTTTTAGAGAGGGCAATGTCTCATGTGATTTTAACTTTGTTTCAATTGGTGTATGTATTGTTGTAGTTGTTTTTTTTTATGAGAATTAATTATATTGTTTATTGTTTTCAATTCGAAAGTGCTTGACATATGTTGAATGCAAAGTGGATCCTTAATGTGCATTTTGTGAGTTAATTGTTCTTTTTGTTGAAGTGGTTCATAATGACAATGGCCCGAGCTACTTGCAAAGCAAATTAAGTCTAGTTTGTTTTGGGCTTCATGCAATTAGAGTATGTTTTGGCTCTAGGATATGGAGATGCTTGTCTTATGTGTATTGTTGCAACAAACATGTGGGACAACCATAGTGCACAAAATTTAGACCCTTCAAGGCCACCTTGCACATATGGCATTCCAATCCTAGAAACCAATGATTGTAACTGCAATAGATGATTGTTGCTTCCTATGCTAGATTGATCAAAAGTACCAAAACAAGCCAATGCATATTTGTTTTCAACTATCAATGCATTGGCCAATGACTACACCATAAATAATTGCAAAGCAATTGGATCGAATTGTTCAACAAGCAAAAAATCTATAGCAGCAAACAAGCTTTCACCACATGTAGTAGCAAATGTAGCTATTCTACAAAGTCCAAGTGTATCAAACACATTTGATATTGTGTTCCAAGTGTTGTCCAAATTGCAATATGTGATTTGCAAATGTGGTTGGATGTTTTGGATGCAAATGTATGTATTTAGCTATGAAAAAATAGGCTCATAGTGCACAACAATAGGAATTGTGTCATGGAAAAGAATTGATATTACAGATTACATGCATCCTTATTGAAATGTATGTATATTCTTTTGTATGTTAAAGACCAAATGCACAGTAGTATGTTTAGCTAATATGCTAGCTATTTTAGACAGAATGTGTTATCCCAAAGCCCAATTTCACCACTATCGTTGACCTCTATGGCTAAAAGCCCCATTCTTCTTAGATACATGTTTTTGTCATGTGTATTATGTAAATTGCTTAGGATTGTTGGGTGCAATTCATTTTGATAGGAGCCTAAAGATATAGCACAATTATTGTGAAGGCAATCTAAGAAATGATCCACAAGACCATTGCGTAGCTATTTCAATGTATAATAGGATTGAAGCAAAACATGTAATGTGTCAAATAGGCAATTGCCAACTTTGTAATTGAATGAGTCAATTTGAAAATAATGTGCATGGTGGAGAGCTTCATCAATTGACATGAAAGGTGCCTTGGCACTTAGTTTGTAAGTTTCTACTACAATTGACTGTTGTCATAGATTTTCTCTTTAAGATGATTGTTTGTAAGCATATTGCCAGATTTCCTATCAAAGGACAAAAGATACAAATTGTATTGATGATACTTAGTACAGTAATGACTGTAAAACAATGTTCCAAGATTGGAACATTGAATACATAGAAAAAAGATTTGAACAAGCAATTACTCACTGTGATCAGCAACAACGCATAATTTATAACTATAGCCTTTGGTTCACTATTGTGCACTAGAAAGCTTACAAAGCAAGAGAAAAATCTTAATATTAATTCATGTGAGATAACTAAAACTTGTTCTAGGACTATTGAGTAGGGTAGTGCATATTTGAAAATAGGCAAAAGATAAACAAGCATGATAATCTCTTACTCACATTGATGAGCAACAATGCAAAATGTGTCATGATATCACACAATTGGAAATGCTCCATTGTCTAGACCCTACAAAAAAGAAAAGCAAATAAATTGAGTAATAGAAAATGAATTGAGCAAAAGAAAATCAATTGATAAATTTTGGTAATAATCTTGTTATAGTCTTGAAGTCGATGTATGGTTTGAGTTTAGATGCATATATGTGTACACACAAACATATATATATATATATATATATATATATATATATATATATATATATATATATATATATATATATATATATCTATACGTAGACATGTACACACACATATATATACATATGTATATACATACATATATGTATAAATGCAATAGCAACCTTGGAACTTCAAAGCAAGTTCTACTTTATCAATTTGCGAACAATAGAAACTTTGCCAAGCAAAAGGATATTATGCTTTATCCATTTGGTCCAAGAAACCAAAGGACAATGTGCAACATCCAAAAACAAAAGGATATTATGCTATATCTATGTGCTGCAAGTGAAAGTACGAAGTGCAACATGCAAGAAAATTTTGTTCTCTCAATTCCTAAGGAGCAACAATTTTGCAATGTCCAAGGCCACTCTGTCAACATGTAACTAGAAACAATGTTCCAAGGGCCATGGAAACTATGATTTACCAAATTCCTGCAACAAAATTGTATTTACAAAATTACAATTTTCCTTGTTACAATTAAAAACATTAGCGAAGCTTTGTAATTTACAAATTTTGGTGACTGGTTAGTAGTAACTAGAACAAAGTAGTTGTGACCAACATTGATGCATAGATAATCATAGAGGTTTCCAATTTTGTAAGGCTGGCCAATTTCTATAGGCTCCACTTTGTGATCGTGAACACCATCCTAGCAAAGGTTTTTTTCTCTATTGCACTTGATTCCTATAGCAAAACATAGTCCATTACAAGTTGAGTGGAATTCTTGAGTGAAATAGAACCCAATTGGTATATTGAAAAGATAGGTTGATAAAATATGTGTCATAAAAGATGAAATATGACACAGGAGAAACTAACTTTAGATTATATGTATGCCATGAATATACAACTAAACAATTTATTAACGATTGATCATGCTGAATCATGTCACTAGGATGATTAGATTTTATTTATATGAATGTACATATAGGATGATGAAATCTCCCAAAGATGACAATGCAACTCAAGATTTTTTATATTTAAGCACAATAATTTTCTTGCATAAAAAATAGGCCGCAAATGTATAAAAAAGAAATAAAAAATATAGTCAACTTGTAAATTTTGACTACAGCACCTCATAAACTTCATCTCCTATGAATTCACATACACAACAGATGATCCAAGTAACAACTGCCACCTGACAAGAACAAAACACCTATCAATCTTAATAATAAATAGAAAATCTATTTAACAATGCATTCCAATTTCCAACACTCAACATTAGCACTAGTTTTAGACAAGGTGTGTGAAATAAGTTATGAACAACACCACCTATCCATATAAATATTTGCAGTCAACACATGTGTATAGAAACAAAATGTTAGCAATAAATAAGCCTATTGCAATTTGGTGCAAAATATTTCATGACTTTGTAATGTTCTTTGATATAGTTGTGTCTTCACACCTAGTGTTTCTGTCAACGCATAGTGTATCAACGAGGAGATTTTGCATTTATTAGTCACTAATTTTCATTTATTGTCAATAGACTGAAGTGTAGACATTATTAATGGCTTATGGCATGAATTTTTAAGTCTGTCGAGGAAAGGATTATTTGTGTTGTTTATTCATTTTCTCAGATTGCTTGATGAGGATGAAATTTGTATCTCTTGAGAGGTTTATTTCTATCATATTGGAAGTGAAAAATGAGGTGTTTGTAACTTCCTACATCTTTTACACTATCCTTTTATAGTTTTACACATCTCTGCAATGACTTAATTTCTATTGTTTCCCATCTTTGAGTGTTTGTATGAGTCTAGAGATTTTTTTATAGACATTAATCCATTAAATACTCAATGATAGGGAATAATAGAAATATTAAAAATAGAAGAGTTTTATGTATTGGAAGCAAAAAAGCAGGCATTTGTAAGTTCCTATATATTTTACACTATCATTCTATATTTTTCTATGTCCCTATAATGGTTTAATCTCTATTGTTCCCCATCACTGACTGCTTTAATGGGTTAATCTCTATTGGTCAGTTAAAGACTTAACATCATAATTCATTAATGTCGACTTCTTTGTTAGCCACCTTTAACAATGCAACCAATCTTTTCTCTATCACACATGCATGCCAACTACACTTCAATCCATCAAATGACAATTAGATCTAAATAACTACAAAATCCTCGATGTAAAATATGTGTCTGTTGAGAGGATTTATAACTATGCTATTGGTATGCATATTGTAACAAATATCTCTGCATCATTTTAAAGCACTTGTGTTGTTTTAACCATGTTTTGGGTCTTAGAAAGGTTTTTCATAATGTCCTCATGGTGTTTGTGATGTAGGAGCATCCAGTGGTGTAAGGGCAATCTTGCATCACCTAAAAATATGTTGCTTCAAAATCATTACAATTGTTTTTATTTCTTTCCATAATTAGTGTTTTTGGTTCCATAATCTCCTGAATAATGATGTAGGACTTTCAGTTTTTCCAAAACTACTAAAAATAACAAACTGCATGTTTTGGAAAGTTTTAACTGCCATTTTAGGAAAGTTTACATTTGGGCACGGAATGAAGAAAAAAGTTACAGAAATCTTCATAACTGAAATATAATACCTTTGGCAAAGTAATTAGGCAAAGATCATTTGTGAGCTGAAAGATATTAAAGTTTTTGTTTTCCAAAAAGTCCTTGAAAATTTTTGAAACTATATATGAGGCACTAAAACATCCCATAACATCCCCAAAAGTTGACAAAAATCTAGTTCTGAATTTTCAGCATGATAATTCACATCACAAGCTTTCCAGCGCTTAAAACGGTTCGTCAATCAGACACCCAGATCAAAAGTTATGCTTCCCCGAAGTTCACCTACTTTTGGAGGGGGTTGCAAATTTTGAAATTTAGCTAGAAGCCACCAAAAAGTGCTATTTATGACTATTTTGGGAACCCTGGGTAGTAGTAGAGTTAAGGGGGAAAGTGTAGAGTCAAGAATAGGAAGGAAAATAGAAACCCTAGCTTATTTGGGGTTACAGAAGGAAGAAGATTCCAGAGCCTGGTGATGTGTAGCTATAGTGTGTTGTAGCCTATAGAGGATTGATTCCTCTTATTGTAATTGAGCTTCTGTAATGTAATGAGTTATCTAGATCAACAAAGAAATACTCTATTTTCTATGTTCGATTTCTGTTGTTGTGTGTTTTATGATTTACCCCCTTTATCAGTTTGTAACAATTATTGATGTAAAGACTAATGTTTTCTGTGCGCTATTGCCTATTGATGCATTCGTCAAAAATCGTGTTACTAATGTTTATCCTATGGTTTGCGGCATTATTTTATTAAAAGGGAGTTTGGGTTTTTTTTTTCCAATTTTCTCATTGGCTCTTGCTACTTTCTTCCTGATTTTGTATTTTCCCAATCCAAATTAATTATGTGTCCATGAAACAGTGATATTCATTGGAACATGTCTATCTGTTCAAGATATACATGACATCCATGGATCAAAACATACACGATACATGAGGTATATCTTGAATACATAGACATCTTTCAATGTCACAGACAAGAATCCTTTGCTTGACAGCCATAAAATTTAACACCATAATCTATTGATGGCGACTGCACTTGAATTTGATGACAATAAATGAAAATTAAATCTAAATATACTCAAAATGTGCTCACAGACACAAGGCACATGAACTACTATCAATAATGCCATGTGTCCACAGAAACACTTGTAGTGAAGACACATGTATAGCAACAAAACATTAGGAATTGATGATTTTTTTGCCTTCATTATTCCCAAGAATAATTTGTAATTGGGGAAATACAAAAATAGGAGCAAAATATGAACAGCCAATGGAAAAAAATGCAAAATAGGCCAAATTTCATTTTAGTAGTTTCAAATAGACATCTTGAATAGAAGTCTTATTTCTTGAAGATATGCATGATGTCCTTGGATCAAAACATACACAGAACATCAGGTACATATTAAACAGATAGACATGTTTTTTACATCTCTGTATTTTATGGGTTAATTTCTATTGTTTGTTGTTCTCTTCATTTTATGGGTTAATGTCTACTCTTCCCTATCTTTAAGTTCTTTTATGGGTTAGTATTTGTTGTTCAGTCAAAGACTTAACACCATAATTCATTAATGTCAACTTCTCTGTTGACCACGATTAAGAATGCAACTGATCTTTTCTCTGCACACATGCATGCCAACTACACTTCAATCTATGAAATGAAAATTAAAATTAGGCCTAAATAAGTGCAAAATGTCTCGGTATAAAATCATTTCATCAATTGGTAATGTTTTGTTATTTTCCTCATGGTTTTGTATTTTTCAAATTGATTTTTTTTAATTAATCAATTCGTATCCTAATGTTTTGTTGATATTGGAAATATTTCATGACTTTGTAATGTTCTTTTAGATAGTTGTGTTCGCACTCAATGTTTTTGTCCATGCGTGGCATTTTAACTAGGACATTCTGCATTTATTTCCTTTATTGTGAATAGACTGAAGTGTAGGTGTCTCAAATTTGTTTTCCATATTGTTTGTATTATGTAACTGTGGTCAAGAAACAAGTTGGAGCATTTTCATTATTAAAATGGAATCTTAGCTCTTTTTTTTTCTATTTTCTCATTGGCACCAGATATTTTGGCCATTGTTTTCTATTTTCCAAATTTCAAATTATTGTTGGGATGAAGAAATGGAAAAATTTCATCCATTTCCAATGTCTTGCTTCTTTAGACATATTTTCATTGTAAACATCTATGGTGGGTAGGTCACATTGTTGATAGTAGTTAACATGTTTGATTGGAAATTGGAATGCATCTTTACATAAGATTGATAGGTGCCTTGATAGTAGAAGCACTAGCTTACTGTTATGCTTGTGATTTTAGTTACCTGTTTGAGACAGAGTTTTCCAATGTTTGAGGAAGCAACACTAACATCTAGATTCATGTGAGAAGGAGAAATATGTCCCCTAGTATATAGTACTGTCATAATTATGAGTCCAAAAGCAAAAACAACTACTAAATGAGGTAACACATTGTCTCTTGCATCCATCATTACTCACCAACACCTAGCCAACATTAGAATAAAAGTTGAAAGAATGTCTGCTGCACTTCACATAGATTGCATCAACTTCATTAGATAACATCTAACCAGCATATATCCATAACACATAATAAGTATGAATCGTATTATAATCACAAAATATGATCCCAAATAAATATGAATTGTAATCTAATACTGAATCCATGCATTGTAGAAACCTAGAAAGCTTCATTAGATAAATGGTAAGTTTGTAATACTAGATTCATAATCTTGTAAGAAGCATAAGAAGAGTCAATGATCAAAAATGGGAAAAAGATATTGCATTGCTCATTTTAGCTTTAATCTTAATCATCATATTTCATATGATTCAGGAAACATTTCAAAATTAATATATAAGACAAAATAATAAAAATGTTACTCATATATTAGTTTAACTTTTCAATGCTTATCTCTACTTCCTCACTAGTGGACATTGTTACAAATGCAAATCCTTGTGCAATTCCAGTTTCCCTATCTATGATCAACTACAAAATTGGTTCAAAGATGAGGTTACAAAAACATGAACTATAATGCATTAAATAGAGGTGTTAAGCCTAGAAAAGGAAATGACATTGCAATTTACATGGAGGACAATTTATCAAGGTACTCAACCACATAGGAAAAATAATAGTTAGGTTTTCAATCAATATATTTAACTATCAATAATTATTTTTAATCCTAAAATTAACAAATTCTAAAGCCATATCAAGTTATAATTTATTATCGAATGAAAATGAAAATCAATCCTACCATTCACATTTATTTCTAGTCACAATAGTTGTATAGTTGTTTGGATCTATCTGTATACATCCATTGCCACTTAAGCAGACAAAGCTGAATAGTATCCACAAATACATAAACTAGTTTAGAACATACCTTTTCACACTATTGAAACAGTAGATCAATGTCACCAGTGGAGGTAAGATGCCAAACAATAAACAGTTGTAATAGACCCATGCAAAATCAAGGACCACTATAAAAACACACTGTGCCATGCTTCTAAATAAATAGGTCTTGAAAACCACACGTGTTTGTGACATATGGTTATAGACAATATACATTATGCACCAATTTTATCTAACAACTTCTAAAACTACCTTCCATATAGTTTCTTTGTTTCAAGGGCTAATACTATTCAGTATTTGCTTCACACAGCTATGCATAAATAACAGGCAAATGCCTTCACCCATATATAGGCATATATATACATGCATATATATTTAAAACAATTTGCAGTGTGCAAGTTTGTGCAATGATGAATACACAAATAGAAGTATTATCTGTTCAAGATATACATAATGTCCATGGATCAAAACGTCCATGGAAGATCATGTATGTCTTGAATAGATAAACATCTTTCAATACCTATCACTATTTCATGAACAAATAATACTTGCAGGATTGAATTGATGGAGTGGAACCTATGAAAAAGATAACACCCCCAAATTAATCAATGGAACCTAAAAAAGCTACAATAGTTGTAGGACTGGACTTGTAATTTTGTTTTAATAGATTGAAGTGAAATTGGCATCCATGCATGCTAGACAAAACAACAATTGCATTGTTAATGGTGGCTAATAGAGAAGTCAACATTAATGAATTATGGTGTTAAGTCTTTGGTGCAGGGGCCCGAAGTCCTCTTGTACAAATTAGGAGTCCAATGTTAGGTGTTCTAAGGTGTTTTGAGTCTTTTATATGGCAAATAAGGTCATAATAGACCATTCCTAATGTAATTGAGTCATGTTGGGTTCATCATTGTAGAAAGGTGTCATATTCTTGTAATGTTGTCAAAAATTACTGTTAAAAGGGCAAAAATACATTATGGGGAATACCAAAGGTCAAGTAGTTCAAATGGTTATTTGAATCAGTTTAGGTAGTTTGTTTTGGAGGGAAAAATCATGTATATATGTTGGAGAACACGTTGTAAAGGATTGGCAATGGTTTTGAAGTTAATATTAAGAAGAATACCTCTATTTTTTGTGTTTTCTCTGCAATTTTGATTGTTTTAGACCATTGTACGGCTCCGTACTATTTTTCCTTGTTCTCTAATGCATTGAATCTTGTGGGAAGTAGAGTTAGATACCTTTTGGTACTTGTTTGGTTTGATTTCATCAAATTTAAAGCATTTTATTGGTGATTTTCTAAGGACTGGTCTGTAACCCTGTCTTAAAGGTTTGAGGGTTAAAAATGAGTGCATAGGCCATTCCACCATGTGAAAGGTATTTTATGTTAGTGGAATTGCACAAGTAGGATTGGGTTTCTCTTTTACATGGTTGATATAAGTAGGGTTGTGAATTTGAGGCACGTGTGGTGATGCCCTAGGCTGACAGAGCCTTCAAACTTGAGCAAATTTGGTGGGTAGAAGGTAGGTTTTGACAAAATAGCATTGGAGGACCATTCCAAATGATGAATTGAGCATGTGTAGACCAAATACTAGGTGTTTGAACCATTGGAAAGGTGTGATAGGGTGTGGAAGGCATATTTTCAATAAACCCTCATGGACACAAGTCTAAAACAGGCCTAGAGTAAGGGTATGATGGTTAGGTGAAGTGGAAAGCCTAACATTGTCCAAAAATTACTGATTTTGTCTATTGGTAACCTAAGAAGAGTGATATAATAGGTTTTGGAAGTTTGGGTTAAGGATTTTGTATACTTGCTTTGGAAAAGTGGGCTAATTGGGCCTAGTAAAAACAGGGATAGACAATTTTAGGCTGAGATGTTTCAAAACAACCTTATCTCAATTCTTGATATGTTGAATAATTCCATAATGGGTATCTAGAAAACTAATCCTCTTGTGGGTTGGAGGAGTATTTTTCAAGTTATACTAGAAAAAGCCTCTGAGAAGGGCTATAAGGGATTAGTAGCAGTTGTGAAGAAAGACTTATAATTTGGTGAGTCAAACTTTCATAGGTGATTGGATTGAGTCTACTGAGAGATATTCAACCTACCACTGTACCAGTCTTTATCTGAACAAGAGAGATTAACCCATAAAAGCACTCAATGATAGGGAACAACAAATATAGGAACTTACAAAAGTCTCCTTTTTTGCTTCCAACACAATAGATATTAACCCTCTCAAGAGACATAGATTTTACCCTAATTCAATGTTCTGAGCAACTACTATCGACAATACCATGTGTCCATAGAAATACTTGCAGCAAGGACACATGAACAACAACAAAACATTAGAAATCGATATTTTTTCTTTCATCGCTCCCAAGAATAATTTGCAATTGAGAAAATACAAAACTAGGAACAAAAATACAAAACCCCGACCAGAATATCAAAAGCCAATCAAGAAATTCCAAGAACATAGCTCAAAGTCCACTTTAATAATGAAGATGCTACAACAACATACCATTTTCAATTGGGAAAATTCAAAACCAAGAGTAAAATATCAAATGCGAATGAGATAATTGCAAAAAAAAAACCCAAACTTCATTTTAACAGTTCCAAATCTACATCCTGAATAGAAGTCTTACCTATTCAAGATATGTATGATGTCCATGCATCAAAACATCCATGGTACATTAGATATATGTTCAACACATAGACATTGATTTGCAATTGGGAAAATTCAAAACCAGGAGCAAAATATCAACTACTAATGAGAAAATTGCAAAAAAAAACCCCAAACATCATTTTAATAGTTCCAAATACACATTCTGAACATAAGTCTTATCTATTCAAGATTTGTACGATGTCCATGCATCAAAACATCCATGGTACATCAGATATATGTTGAACACATAGATATTTTCAATGTTTATCACTGTTTCATAAGCACACAATTAATTTGGTTTGGGAAATTAAAAAATCATGAGCAAAATATCAAGAGCCAATGAGGAAATTGCAAGACCAAAGATTAACCCATAAAAATGCTCATCGATAAGTAACAATAGAGATTAAACCATTGTAGCGATGTAAAAAACTATAAAATCACAATGTAAAAGATATAGGAACCTACAAATGCCTCATTTTCCGCTTGCAATACCCTAGATACAAACCCTCTCAACAGACATAGATTTCACCCTCATCAAACAATCTAAGAAAATGAATAAACAATGCAAATAATCTTTTGCTCAACATGCCTAAAACTTCACACCATAAGCCATTAATGATGCCTACACTTTAGTCTATTGACAAGAAATGAAATAAATGCACAATGCCCTCATTAAAATGCCACATGTTGATAGAAACACTGGGTGTGAACACAAAACTATATCAAAGAATATTACAAAGCCATGAAATATTTACAATAGCCATAAAACATTAGCAATCGATTAATAAAAAAATAATCAATTATAAAAATACAAAACCACAAGGAAAATACAAACAGCCAATGAGAAAATTACAAAAAAATCCCTAAATTCCCTATTAATAAAATAATCCCATAGACTATAGCATAAACATTTATGGCATGATTTCTGACAAATGCATTAATAGGCATGAGAGCACCGAAAATATTATCCTCCCACCTTAAAATGCAGGGACTAACTGTACAAGAGCTTTTAAATGATACAAAGATATTTGTTACAACATGCATACCAATAGGATAGTTACAAACCCTCCCAACAGCAATAGATTTTGCACTTATCTAGACCTAATTTTCATTTAATAGATTGAAGTGCAGTTGGCATGTATGTGTGACAGACAAAAGATTAGTTTCATTGTTAATGGTGGCCAACAAAGAACTTGACATTTATGAATTATGGTGTTAAGTCTTTAACTGAACAACAAACATCAACCCATAAAAGAACTCAATGGTAAGGAACAACATAGATTAACCCATTAGAGGGACAAAAAAAAAATGAAATGACAGTGTAAAAGATATAGCAACTTTCAAATGCATCATTTTTGTCTTCCAACATGATAGATATATAAACCCTCTTAACAGACAAAGATTTCACCCTCATCAAACAATCTGAGCAAATGAATAAACAACACAAAAATGAAAGCGTAAAAGATATAGGAAATTACAAACACCTCTTTTTTTGACAGATTTCACTCTCATCAAACAATCTTAGCAAATGAATAAACAATGCAAATAATCCTTTGCTCAATAGCCTTAAAAATTGACACCACAATTCATTAATGACGACTACACTTCAGTCGATTGACAATAAATAAAAATTAGGGACTATCAAATGCTAAATGTCCTCGTTAAAATGATACGCATCAATAGAAACACTCAGTGCAAAGACACAACTAGATCAAAGAACATTACAAAGCCATGAAATATTTGTAATAGAACAAAACATTACTAATTGATGAAATGATTTTATACCAAGACATTTTACACTTATTTAGGCCTAATTTTCATTTTCACTTCATAGATTGAAGTGCAGTTGGCATGCACGCATGTAGAGAAAAGATTAGTTCCATTCTTAATCATGGCCAACAGAGAAATTGACATTAATGAATTATGTTGTTAAGTCTTTCTAACTCATCTTTGATTCAAATGATCTAATATATAGAAGGGCACAAAAAATGGTTTTGGTAGATTAGACATATTTAATGTAGATAAATATTTTCTTAAATTTGTTCTAGATGAAAAGTGTAATGTTCTTAGCATTCTACCTTTCTCCCTTTCTTACCATAATCCCGTTGAGATAGCAGTTGAATTCAATGATACTTCATTAAAGACTAATTCTATTTTCTAGGGTTTATTTAAGCTGAATGTGTCTTGGATCAAAGACTTGTCTTGTTATAAAGGTGTTTAGATCCTACATAACATTTGTTTTCCCAAGGGCTATGGGGATTCTAGTATTGATAAATAGTCTACGGTTGTTTCTAATGTTCAGAGGTTCTTGAGCTACTTTGGGAAAGAAATTACTAAGAGGAGAGGGGATCGTTTTAGGATTTTGCAATCTAAGTTGTTTATGGCTAAGGAAGTGGTTCAAAATGTTTTTCTCAATAGTCAATTTTTAAGTGGTGGTGTCTAATCTCAAACATAAAATTAGATGTTTTAATATGATTAAATCCAAGGGTGCTATGGTGAGATCTAGGCTTAATTGGCTTAAGCTTGGGGATAAGGGTTTTAAATTTTTCTTCAATTTTGTCAAAGCTAAAGAAGAGAGTGAGGGAATTAATATGGTTACAATAAATGATGATCCTATTAATGATGAAGGTCAAATTAGGATGCCTTTAGGGATTTTTACAAAGATCTTTTTACTTTTTCTAGAAATAATTCTAATATGGAAAAGTGTAGGGACATTATGAAGAAGATCATGCCTAGGAAAGTTGGTGTTAGTGATGCTTTAAAATTAGAAAAACCATTTTTTTGGATGATGTCAAAGTTATCATTTTCTCTCTTAGCAATGACCAAGCACCTGAGGTTGATGGAATGTTTGATAAGTTTTGCAAGACTAAGAAAGAATGGATCTCTCCTATTCTTCTCCAAATGTATAATTAAGCAATTAGAGTAGGTTATTTGAGTAGGTAAGTTGATAGAGGGATCATTAAATTACCCCCCCAAAGTCGGTGATGCTTCGCTATTAAAAATTGTAGGCCAAAATTACTTTTCTTAATGTTTCCGATATGGTTTTTTTATAAATGATTTCTAATAGATTAAACAACATCCTTCCTAATATCATCTCCTCTTCTCAAACTAGTTTTGTTAAGGGAAGGTTTATTCTTGAGAACTTCCTAACAAGTTGGGAGGGCATGAATTGGGCCAAAAACTCTAGGCATAATGTGTGTATGGTTTTGATTGATTTGAGAAGACCTATGACATAATTGAATATAGATTTTTTTTTATGTTATGAGTGCTTTGGGAATTGGTGACAAAATTTGTATGATTATTAAGCCAATTTCCAAGGATCTATACACACAAGTTTGTGTGGATGGGGTTGTTTCTTCTCCTTTTGACCTATAAAGATATATTATGCAAGGATGTCCCTTGGACCCTTCTTTATTTTTTGTTTCTATTGAGGCTTTACACATTGTGCTTGTGTATGAATGCTTGGGTCCACCTCCTAAGTGGTTGAAGTGGCCTAATGAACAACATATGCTTCTTGAGTGTTAATTTGTTGATGATACTACCCTATTTCTTGTTAAGAATCTGAAACTGGGGCTAGATTCTTATTGTTTTTCTTTTGGTTCAAAAATTGTTGTTAATAAGTCTTCCATTCTTTACTAGAAAGAACATCCCTTGACTATTTGCTAGGGAAGGGTGGGAGTGTGGTGGTCATAACAAGTGAGGTACCTTGGTATTCCTTTTGCTTTGTTTCCCTCTTTGAAAGAGATGTGGGACTAGGTTCTTGAGAATATTGTGAAGAAGTTGAGAAGATGGCATTCCCATTTATTATCTATTAATGGGAAGCTTAAAATTTGTCAAAAAGTGTTCTCCTTTTATTCTATGTTTTTCTCATCTACCTTGTTGGTTTGTTCTTCTTATATAAATTATAATGGAAAATGATCACTGATTATCTTTGGTTTGATGGAAAAAATGGCAAGAAAAAGCATGTGGTTAGTTGGGAGTAGTGTTGCAAATCTACGAATTTGGGGTGTATGGAGCTCTTTTTTTTCAATGGATCTATCTAGCTATGAAATGGATACTAAAGGCCTCGAATGGTGTAGAGCCTTGGAAATTACTTTCTTGGCATAACATTTGTAATGGATTTCCTAAAGGAAAGCCTTAATAGAAAGGCCATATTTTGGTGTACTTTTTATTCAATAAATTTAGCATCCATACTATTGGGTCTTTGATTTTCAAGCCCATTTAGAAGGCTTGGGACAAAGTTAAAGGTTTTGTTGTGGAATGTGATGTGAAAGAATGATCACTTTTGTCCCTTTAGGTATATTTGTTGGTCTATCAAAATAAATGGCAAGCCTCTTGCTTTTTTCTTTTAAGTGGCATAATAAAGGGATTAAGAACTTTGGAAATATTATTAATGATAAGGGTTTTGATTCAATGGAATACTATTAGAAATACATGTGATATTACTGATTCTTAGAAGAGAGCATATTCCTTAATTGTTAAAGTTGTTGGTAAGAGGATGCTTCTTTTTTAATACTAGTTATGATACAAGACTAGAACATTTTTTTCTTGGAAATGTGGTGATGAGTTGATTAATGTGACTATCAATAGAATTTACCATATGCTCTCCAATGTGGAAAACTTTCATTATCACTTCAACACTTTCTAGGGTTGAATGATTCAAAATCCAAGTTTTGTTTCAGGCTCAATTTTGTTTTGTCTTATTTTCTTGAACCCAAGAAGTATTATTTAAGATGGTTTTTATTGTGTAAGAGGTTAGTTGTTGCAGATGTCTTACCTATTGTTAATAGTCTTTATTTGGTCTATGGGGAGAAGTAAACTATTGTTCACCTTTTTAATTTCTTATTTTGCTAAAACTATTTAGGGTTGTTTTACTTCTTTATCATCTTATCAGATAGGAGTAGAGGATACTATTTAGTCGGATATCTTGTTTTGATCTGCTACTAATTCTAATTTGTTTCTTCCAATTTGCTTCATAAGATTTGGCTATTGTTCATGTGAGAACCAAGATCATTGAAAGACTATCAAACACGAGATTACAAGTGAGAACGAACAATTTGGATTAACAAATAATAGGTATAAATAGTAGAGGTTGCATACCCAACTCTCCATGAAACAAGGATAGGTGGCGATATTCAAATTAAGAGAATAGCGTAACTACCCTAGGAAATAGAGGCGATGTATCAAGTCTATTGACACCTATTACAAACGACTTAGAAAATGTCAATTGGCATGTGCTATAGGTTGCCTAACTATGAGATAGTTTTAACTCATGGAGTTATACACCAACACCCTCCCTTAAGCATACCTTAGGTGAGTATATGAATTATGAGTCCTGGTAGTGTGCCATTTTAGGTACTCATTTACAAATGTATCTCTCAAAAAACAAGGAAAGAACGAAAACCCTGTGGGAAAAAACTTTCCTCCAAAAAGAGAGAAAACAAAGAGAGGGCTAGATAGCCCCCCTAGAAGATGATGATGCTGATGTTGACCTTGATGTAGATATGTAGAACTCCTGAAGCATGTCGAAGTTGTAAAACTTGCCCTTCTCTTGATTTCAAGAGATTTTAGCAAATTGATTGAAGTAAGTAGTGTTTTAAAGGATAAAGACCAGGATGTAGGTCTAAGAAATGTACAAAATAACTAAAGACAAGGATGTGCATATGCACATACGAATGAGGTAAGAATCAATGTGGATTCAAGTTGTAATGTTGCAACCTCCCCACTACACTTTATAGATCAGTGTGCTTACATTTCACTTTTACACTTTCAATTTCTTGACACTATATGGGTGTTTTTACAAACTAAGAATGTAGGTAGAGTTCAATTTTTCTACTATATAGAACCAACTAAGCTGAGCTGAGAATTTACACTAGGCTCTGAAGTTGCATCATGATTGTCTTCTTCACTAGATGTGAAATGCGAAAAGATGAAGGCATAGTCAAAGTTCCAAACCTTGCCTACTGCAACAAGTCTTCAATCTTTTACTTCTCAAATGAAGGCCGATTTAGCAGTGAACTCAACTATCTTGTCAGAGTTGAGTTTGAGGTCTCAGAGAAGGTCATTGCTATGGCCACGGGATTTTCCACTAAGCATATGAAATTGAAAAGGAAAACTAGGGTCACTGACCTTAAAAGCTAGAGTTTGTTTTTGGGTGAAGGAGAAAATCTGGTGCCTTATTAGGGAGGCTTTGAATGTGCCAAGCTGCCTGAACTCTGGAGGGATGTTTTACCAGGTTCTATAATTATCACCTTCCTCTATTGAATCATTTTAGAAGAAATGTGGCTATTAGTTTTCCTTTCTATTTGATGTCCTCTCTTGAACTCTGGGTCCTCTGTGTCAAGGCCAAGTTTGCCAAAAACCTATCAAGAAGCCTATTCCACTTCACCAGGGTCTCATTCATCAACTCTATCATTTCCATCTGGCCTTAAGTCCATCAAACCCTATTCCTCTGACTGTAGATTCCCTTGAAGGTAATCCCTCTGCCTCTGAGAAGCCTATGGATTCTACCCCTTCTAGTTTGTATGCTAAAGATGCTCTTGTGTCTGATATTCTGGAAGTTACCACTGGTGAGGATTTTCAAACCCCTCCCCCCAAAGGAAAGAAACGGTAGCTGGGGGATGAGGAAATTACTCTGATCACTGATTTAGAGGGTGGCACTGGGACTCTTAAAACTCCAAAAAGTGGTCATGAGGGTCCCTCTAAAAAGGTTAAAACTAAGTCTATTAAAACTATGAGCACTTTGCCTATTGTTAGGCATTCTAGGAGAATCATAGGCAGACTTGCCCCCAAAACTAAGATGATTGAGTATTCTAAGAGTAGCTCTGATTCTACCACTCAGGAAGGTGACAAGATGTCTAAGGGGGATGACTCAGAGGTGCAGGAGTTTGACTCTGATGAGATTGAGAGACTTGAAGAGAAGGAGACTTAAGATTTTGAGGACATTGGTAATGATTTTGTTCCTATTGATCATAGACAACCTAAAGAAGGAAAGACATCTGTGGAGGAGGAGGAAGATATCAGACAAGTGGAAGACATCTCGATTTTGAGGAACCATGTTGATGTATTGGAAAAAAGGCTTTCCTCTTTTGGCTGCCTCTTAAACAACATGCTTCGCTGCCCAGCTTTGGTTAACTTGACTCTGTTGTAGGAATTGGAGGTTTTTACCCAGGGTGTTGATGAGGAAAAAGATAAAGCTTTTGGTAATATGTTTAAGTTTCTTACTGAAGACTGGGAGGATGTTCCTAATTAGCCTTGTCTCTGTTGTTCTTTTTTTGTTTACTGTCAGACTGCTAGTTCTTACCATATGCTATTTTTTGGCAGTTTTTGTTGTCTTTGTTGATAGTGGCTCTTTTTGTTTGTGAGCCTTTTTTGGCCCTACTGTGGGTTGTTTTGTAAGGGTTTGGCCCCTGATTTTGCCACCTTATTATATCACAAACTATCTTGTCAGATTGTGTGAGTGCATATAATGAAAGGTATTTTTTTAATAAGTTGAGAATGAAGTAGAGATTATGGACATATCCATTTCCCAGTTTACTAGGACCTTTGCCAAGGACATTATGGTAGACTTGGTCCATTAATATTTTTAAAGCATTGCAGTGATTGATCCTTAAAAATAATTCAATGAATCATGACATGTGATCACCTACTACTGAACTTAGAAACCATATGTTGACCTTTGTATTTGGTGGTGCAATTACCTTTTGATCTTGTTTTAGGTGATGAAATGGTGCATGACTCAATTTCGAGTCAATTTGCAAAAGTTATGGCCCTTCAAAAATTTTGCATATGAAAAAAAAAAAACACCTCCAAAAAATAATTTTCCAGTGTGTTTGGAAAAAAAAATTGCATACAGAGAGTGAAGGAAAAAAAATTGTGTGTGAGGGAGAAATTTAAGCCCCCTATGGTAGAGCACGACCAAGAACTTATTTGCCCATGTGACCAAGGGATTAGCTCTTAAATTCCCCCCCCCCCCCCTTCTTCGCTTTTTGCCTTTGATGATGTCAACCCTCGAGTTTCTTACATCAGCATTTCCATCCAAAATACCAATTAATAGTGCCACAGTATATGTCATTAAACTTGACAACCGTCACAATAAAAAAAACCTTTTTTAAATAACTTTCCCTCCTTCGTGATCAACGTCATGGGTGGGGCCCTCAAAGGACATTTGACTGTGTCGTTGGGGTCGATGGGGTGGACATAAAGCACGCACCGCGGCAATGCAAGGTGGTGCGGTGATGACCACCATGTGTGGTGATTTGACACCCACGTATTCACTGAGAAAGAGTCCTTTTTGGACTGTGATGTCGCTGGCCTGTATGGCTGTGGACTTCGCTGAGGATGGCACTGCCAGTGGCATCCCTCGTCAGCCTTTGTCTACTGGCAAATGTTGTCCATCGTCAGCCTTTGTCGCCGAGAATTTCTTGTCCATCGTCTACCTTGGATGGCCTCTGCGAATGTAATTAATGATCGGCCTTTTGTGGCCAATGAGGATTCTCTCTAGTTCAGCCTTTTGGATGTCATCTGTGAGGTTTCAAACAATTTTGGCCTATGCAGCTTGTGTGGCACTTGCAAGTGAGGAACCACACTGCCCTGTGTGGGTGTTTGAAGCAATAAGATGCACACAAAAATTTTAAATAGAAAAACAACTGAAACTAAGTAAAAAATGCAGAGATGCAAACCCGATTCAGACAAGCGAACAAGATTTGATGCTGACCACAGTGCTCTGATACCATGTGAGAACCAAGATCGTGGAAAGACTATGAAACACGAGATTACAAGTGAGAATGAACAATTTGTATTAACAAATAACAGGTATAAATAGTAGAGGTTGCATACCCAACTCTCCACGAAACAAGGATAGGCAGCGATATTCAAAGCAAGAGAATAGCGTAACTACCCTAGGAAATAGAGGCGATGTGTCAAGTCTATTGACACCTATTACAAATGACTCACCAAGTTGAAAATGTCAATTGGCATGTGCTATAAGTTGCATAACTCTGATTGAGTTAGTGTTAACTCATGGAGTTATACACCAACAGTTCACAAAAGTATATGATTTATTTGGATACAAACATGTTTCTCAAGGTGAGTACAAAAATATTATTGGCTTCTATAAAGAAGTCACACTATTCTTTATCCTTTTGTAGGTTTGTGAGTAAGTTAATAAGTTCGAGGAAGAAATCCAACAACCAATGGGAAATCATTTAAATTCTAGGGAAACTACAAAAGCTAATGCTATGCTATTAGTGATCATGCTAGTAGACAAAGTATGTGAAATATGTGCACCTAGATGAAATCTCAAAGGGTTTTGTCTAGAAAGGTTATGATATCTCAAAATTTTGAGACTTTGACTAAATTTATATATTTGTTTTTTTAAAGTGGTGGATCAAGAAGTGCATGAGAAGTACAATGCAAGAGCTTGCTACAAAGATTATTGATATCATTGAAGCTAAGGAGAAGATGAAATCTATCAAATTGAGTGATTATGTGATGTTTGGGTATTTCTATTGTTCCTTTTGTTGGTGGTGTTGTTATCTCATATTTTTTATTGGTACTACTTTTCATAATATGTAACTTATGGATTGATGTAATTTTGGATTGGTGTTAGCTGGTTTTGTTGCTCCCACTTCTAACTTGAAGTGGTGTTTTGAAATTTTGGTGATAACCTTTATAGCCATATGTTCGGTCATTATATCATCTTAGATGTATTGATGCTCTTTAAGCTATATTTGTTCACTATATTAATTATTTTTAAAAAACTTAATAATATTTTATTGTATAAATGCCTAATTAAAGTCATACAAACATCAAATTTAATCCCACGTACGACATTAAGAAAGAAACAAAGATGGACCAACAATGGTTTCATTTTGATGGAAGATAATATAGTTAACATTTTCATAGGATAAGCACAGATGCTACAATTATTAGGAGGCGCTATTGTACAATTATTTTTTAACTAGAAGGGCAACAACCAACTCTATTTTGTTGGAGAGATACTCCTCAAACTTCACACCTGCTCTTTTAGAAATTTTGGAGAAGAATTCATCTGTCAAACGCTCACATCCAAACTGAGCTTCCACAATATTCTCAAACAGTGCTCTGTAATGGTTGCCTACACTTCTCCCGAACAACTCCTCCCCTGTCCTCACCTCTGTCATGGGATGCAAAGGAAATTCTCCCAACACCCTTACACTCTCCATCCTGAACGACCCTTCGCTCTTAACTATGCTTTCTACCTCCTCTGGATTTGGACCGAACCACGGTAGATTGAAGGATTCCCATTTCTCTTTCGCGATAGAACCCTGTCCATGCAAATAATACATCATCGTTTCATTTTCATTTTTCTTGATACCCATATAGGCAGTGTAATTTGGATTTCGGTTTTGAAAGAATTTTATTGAAGAATAAACAAACAACAAATACAGTAGGAGAAGAGTATGCATTATGTATACCTCATTGACTAGCTCCTGAAATGCATATTCAAAGTGGCGAGCAATATCCCCTAATGTTCCTTGCTCCTCCATTATGTGGGCGCCTAAGTTACGGCCCACCAGAGATATAAACACGCATCCCCCAACAACTATTTCTTCAGCCCGGGCATTAAAAAACGCTGTGAAGTCTGTGTTAAACTGGTCTAGATAAGCAGCTCCCACTGCCTCCTCACAATCACTTGAAACGTACACACGAGGAGATCTTCTTTGTTGAACAGTCTCTGGCACCTGCATTTACATCTTAACATGAGACAACTATATCATAATCATAAATGGACAAGTTATGGTTTATTACTCACCCGTGACAGCCAATGGAGACTGAGAGAAGAATGACAGAAATGCAGGCTTTTTCGTGGGAAGAGACGTCTGAAATGTGATCCACACACAGCCGCCGCAAAGTAAGATCTTGCAGCGACTAGATCGTTATTGCCATCGTTACCTACATCAACACAGCCTTGTTGGGGCGGAGGCAACATTCGAAGCAATGAATTGAAATCATTTGATGGAAGGTCAGCAAAATAAACTTCAAATTCTGGCTCCTCCCCCTTTCCAAGTGAGCATTGCACAGCTCTGACGATGGTGTCTGCCACCAGAAGAGTATTCCACCCGGTGGCACACCCTAAATCTGCTATCCTAAATATGCCTTCTTCATTCAACTTCAATCTCATATTTTCATAAATACCACGCTCCAGAATTGGTTTCACAGCCCGAACCATCCTTATCTGCACCCATGAAATTTCCACATATCAATTTATCATAACAAACTCTATTTAAAACTTTGAAATGAAAAACATACAATAAAGTGGAAAGCTTTCTTTCCTGAAATCGACAACAATAATAAGCCGGTTTTAAAGAAAACAGTTGGTGTGAAACTGTGAATAATAAGAAAGAAGGTACCTGGACTGAAAGAGAATTAACAGCATAACTAGAATCTGTATGGCCACCTTTCATCGCCAGCACATTCTCCACCACCCATTGAGATTGAAATTTGAGATTCTCCATTACCACTGCTAACTTTGCTTGTGAGCTCTAGTGCCTGCTTAATGACTCGAGCAATATAAGGTTACCTCATCACGTTGATTTCATCTCATAGTTTTTTAATCTGTGATTGGGGAAGACAGTTGGCCCAGTGGAGCCCACAACCTGCAAACTCTTTGATTGGGTAACCACCGCTACAACCAAATGACTTAACCATCGTACCCACAACGATAGACTTTTTATTTGCCAACACAAGCTCCAAGTGTATATCACCCGACAGGCGTCTCATTCAACATTGCCTTTGGAATCCCATGAATTAAAGCGAGATTCCCTTATAAAGTGCAAGATTTGAGCCGCATATTTGATTGGAGGAGAATGTGGCACCTCTTATCTATAGTTGAAAAATCAGCGACAGATAGGTCGCCCTAATTTGTGATTATTTGCTCCCGAACATTTCGCATTGCAATAAGTGAGACGAAAATTAGAAAAATCATTCTCCATTAACTCTTACAAGTTTTTTATAATATATATTTAAATAAATAGTTTATAAAAGTATTTTAACATTCAATAAGTTAAAGTAGTAGTTTTTTTTTGGGTAAAGTTGTGGTTGACAAGAGTGTCACGTATGGTGGTTGTTTTTTTGGTAAAGTTGTGTTCACAAGAGTATCACATATGGTGGTTGTTTTTTTGGTAAAGTTGTGTTCACAAGAGTTTAAAACATCAACCATATGTTAAGTAGTTGTTGTTCTTTTGGTAAAGTTGTGGTTTGCAAGAGTTTAAAACATCAACCATATGTTAAATGGCATATGGTTGTTGTTCTTTTGCTAAAGTTGTGGTTCACAAGAGTTTAAAACATCCACCATACAAATATATTTAGTTGAATAGATACCTATGAATTATTAACATTAATATTTTGTACTTCTAAATTATCATTCATATAACTTTCAAGATAATATTACTTGTTTATATTTTGAAAAAAAATTCACTTTAAGGCTTCAAATGTAATTCATTAAATTATGTGTAACTTATTAATACCAAATAAACTTCAAATAGAATTAAAGATTAGAAATTTTAGATTTGATTTTGAGAGTTCTAGAAGGAATTGGGTCTTGGCTTTGCTTATGTCAGCGATTGTTACTCCTTATTCAATAATTTGTACTTCTAAATTGAACTTGTAATCCACGGATATATGAGACAATACTTAATATATAACTCTTAATAGCAACACCGAAGAACTTTCAATGCAATTCTTGTGTCTCCTTGCATGCCAAATCCCTAATTTTTTATGATGTTTTACTTTTAATTGCAAGTAATGAGTAAATGATTTTCGTTTGATTTAATTATTTGATGATAAGTGAAAATGTCAAGATAAATCTATGATTTCATGAGTTTGAGAATAGTCATAGAATTTATACATGTGATTATATGATTTCATGATTATTTATTAATGATGTATATGGTTTAAACTAATGATACACTAATCCTAGTTTGGTGATTGCAAGTGGTATTCAAGAAACAAGTTTTCCACCCTCCAAGAAAGAGAGGGAAAGCATCATCAGAGAGAGGTGAATAGACGTATAAAAAGAACAAGTAGTTGTCATCTAAGTCTTGAGTTGCATAGCTTAGTGAGCCTTGTTATGTTTGGTAAGTCGATTATGACTTTTGACCTTAGTTGTTTCTCGATTCAACAATAGTCAATTTAATGTTCATTATTCCTTTATCTTAGATTTTGTCAAAAAATCTAGAAGGGTTAGTCTTCCATTAACAAGGTGCAGATGATGGTCGACATTTTTCTTGATATAGTTATATTCAAGAATGAATATATGTGTTTGGTTAATTATCTCTTCTTTGGTAATTTATGGTTGAGATTCTTTTTTAGTGTCCTATTAGGTTATTTATGCTTGTCTATTTTTGCTATATTGTGAGACAGAGAGGGGGAGCTCAACCCCATTCTCGTATCTCATTAATGTTTGGAAACAATGTAGGGTATACATTGTGTGTGTGTGTGTGTGTGTGTAGTTTGGTATATAAGATCTATTAAAACACATTGAAGACTTCTTAATGAAAGAGGTTGTGAGTTAATGTGTTGTTAATGTTGTGAGGTGCATGGTCTTGTGATCTCCCTTGTACTTTCAATTGTTTATGAGAGTAGAGTGTTTGTTTAACCGAGTTTTGAGAGTTTATTTATTGTCCATCATCTCCATAATGGAAGCCATCATGAGGAATCATGATGGAGCTTTAATGATAGATGATAGCACACAGATTGAAAGGACTATGTTGTTCTATTTTTACCACCATGGGAGCTATAAGTAGGGAACAGATACTGCGAAGAGAAGAGGAGTTTTTGGTTGAATTTTGATTAAGAATATATGACAATAGAGGAGCCTAGTTGTACTTTGATATACAAGTTCTTCTTTCCTATATGTTATGTTTATTAAGGGTTAACCTTAACCAGCTGGTGCATTGTAAATGACCGACTGGTCGAAACCTATATCGACCGACAGTAACGGTGGAAAACCAGTAGATGGGTAGTACGGAAGTAATGGTCGAAGGCAATTGAATCTGGTTGAAATCTAGCTGGAGCCAACTGGACGCCATGTAGGAAAAGCCATATAGCTAGTCGTTTACAACGCACCGGCTGTTTACGGTTGGGCTTTATTAAGTATAGTATACTTTGTTTTGATGTTGCAGAGGTATCTATCATTGTTAATGAACAGAGCAATCAAAGATGTGTATTAAACTTGAGAACATAATTTTACAAGCTGTTCTTTTATTTCTGTATAGTCATTAGTGACATTGGCAATACTGTGTTTTCTTTAGAAAGATAAGAGTTCAAGATTAGCTTCACATTTGGAAGCTGAATGGCTCTGTATTTTTTTGTGTTTCGATATGATATATGTATATACTCTCTATACTTTCTTTCAAGTATTGAATCTTATTGTCGACGATGTAGTTATCTTTGTGTCTTATTTCAAAGACCTAGTAAACTCTGAGTTTGAAGACTGAGTTACCTCTTGGATAAAGAAAACCAAAAGTTTAGATAACTCTATGTTTTGATTAAACAAACAGGTTAAATTTAGCTCTATGTATAGAGATACCCGTCGGCCTTTGTAAACAGTACACCAACAATATTGTGCATTTGTAGAGTGCAAATATGTTAGCTATTGACAAAGAATGCTGTTAGACTTCTATTCTTTTATATGAAGAGATTTGATTCACTTTTGGACACAAGAACTTAAAGCCTGTGAAGGATGAATATCAATTAAAACTTATAGCATGATAAGGCTGAGTGTCATTTAGACAACATAGCATGTGTAGGCTGAATGACAATTAGTATAGCCTATGTTGGGATGAAAGAATAATGGCTCAGTATAATAACTTATAGTTTTAGATGCAGGCCACCATATATTACATTGGGTTAGCAGCATAGATGACAAGCAATATAATATTTATGGCACAAGCTAATGACCTTCCAGCTCAAGCTCATAGCAAATCAGTGCAGCAGCAAACATGAGGCCAAACAGTTGATAGAGGTAGAGAATGAAAGCCTATATAGGAGTAAAAAGTGAGTAAAATAGATAGGCGTAGTAATATAATGAGCTGGCACAACAAATATAGGTCATTGCGCAACCTTTGAAGTGGTAAAAGATATTGAAGCCAGTGTGGTAGCTGGAGGTTGACAATAGTTTTAAAGAAGGTGCAGCATGAGGTTTACACGGGCAAAGGAAGGAGTATGTATGCTTCTGTGACATTTAGGACTACGAGCGGGCCAATGGAAAGCTTGGAGTTAGGTATATGGCTTGTGTGGAGGTTTAATCCAATATGGGCCCAGGAATAGATCATGGTGTGACACAAGAACATTGGTGCAAGTATTCCAATCCATGGCGCTACTAATACAATGTATGACACATATGAATTGATGGCGCAGAACTAAGGAACACTTCCGCGGGTAGATTTGATTGTAGACCTATGGGAGATTGTCGTAGGTAATTTGAAGGCTGGTACTAGTCTATGAGGTAGGGCGAGACTATCTCTAAGATGGTGTGGGTGTTTGACAATGATACACAATGTCCTTATTTCCAACATGTTAAAGGCTACGTGAAGATATAAAAGGCCTGCGTAGCACGAGTGTGTGAACTAAGGCGCATGGCATAATTGAGCAGGGCCGTAGCTATAGAAGACTTTGGCACAAGTATATCCCTGCATAGTCATATAACTGTGGAGAGTTAAAATTTTAAGTTGTGGGAAGGATGATCCAACATGCTATGGGCATATCATGTGTAAAAGGAAGGAAAGCTTCATTAAGATTTATTAAAATATCTTGATTGCTGAGAGTTTATTAGTTGAAAGCTGTTTTATAATGGTGGTAGAGCATAAATTTTTATGTTTAATTGTTGAAATGGGAGAGTTTGAATAGAGTTTATCTATAATAATATTTATGGATCTAAATATTTATAAATGGATAACATATGTGGACAAATGTGTCTCTTACATGAGACATGACTCTATATGATTTTTTTTTTTTGGGATGTGTGATTAAATAAAGTTTACATTTTTAACATTCCCTCATAAACTTTATTTTATCACACAACTTAACTAGATGATGGGGGCCACCTATAAGAAAATAGTTTATTAGCTACCCGTGTACAAATGAAGAACATTTAACACCAATGCCTTCTTGGAAGTATACAAACTTTTCCTTGCACAAAGGTTTGGTGAAGACATCTGTAAACTACTCATTGGTTGATGTATAGACTAGTTAAAATTCTTTATTGAGAACATCCTCACGAATGAATTGATGGTGTATTTCAATATGTTTTGTGTGAGCATGGAACACTGGATTCTTAGACATCTTTAACACACTTTGATTATCACAAAAAATAATTGTTGGGTTAGGTTGTGGGTGTCAAAGATTCTCAAAAAGTCATCTAAACCATATTGATTCACAAGTTTCTACAAAACATCCTTGTACTTTTCTTCAATGGATGACAAAGCAACATTAGGTTGTTTCTTACAAATCCAAAAGACAATGAAAAATCCAAGATTAAAGCAATAATCAAAGGTTGATTTTGAGTCAATGCAACCTGTCCAATCTGAATCTAAAAGCCAACAAGTTTGAAATCTTCATTTTTCAAATACTCCAATCCCAAATTTTGTGTTCCTTAAAGATATCTCAAAACTCTCTTTTTAGCTAATCAATGACTATGTTTTGAATGACCCATGAATCAGGACAAGACTCCAAGTACATAAGATATGTTTGGATGAGTAGTAGTCAAGTAAATCAAAATTTGTATCAAACTCCCATATAGTGTTTCATTAGTTTATTTTCCATTTGGTTTTTTAGTCAACTTATTTTCTATCTATATTATTGTTCATGAAGCTTTACAGTCTTGCATTTTGAACCATGTGAAAATTTCTTTGGTGTACTTCATTTCAAATAGAAATATTTTTCTAGGTGTTTGTCACACACAAATTCTAATAAAGTAATGAAGTAATCCAAGATTGAACATCTCAAAATTTTCTTTATACCATCTTTCACATCATGTATAAGTGATTGATTATTCCTAGTAATGAGAAAATTATCAAAATACAACACAATGAACAATACCTTGTGATCAAAATTCCTAATGTATAGATTTGGATCAACATCAGATTTTTGAAATCCACTTTGAATAAAGTGCTTATCAAGTTTTGAATACCAATCTCATTGGAGCTTTTTTCAAGCCATATAGTGCCTTTTTTAAACAACATACATGTAATGTCAAAAATTACAAATTATTGCAATTTCATACTATACTTTGGGTTTTTTTAGTGTGCATTCCCTTAGCATGTTTTAGGGATCATTTTAGCTTAGGCTTAGCCTTTTTTATCACTAGATTGCCAAATTTCTTTATTATGTTCTAATTCTTCTGACTATCCTAGGAAAATGTGTTGAATTTTTAGTGATTTCTCTAGGACACTAGCATGACCCATGAATACCTGCACAATGCACTAGTGTCCCATGAGTTTCCAAAAATTAAAAATTCTACCTACTGTAACATTCATTTTTTAGAAAAATTCCTTCAACACTTGAATCTAACCATTCAACTTCCATTTAGCCCTTATGAAAAACTGTGTTTTGGGGATATTTATCAATATATCTCATTCTATTCCTCTGTTGCCTATGCTTGTCTGCACATACCTCCATTGTTGAAACTTGTTGAAGTTGCATGTTTAAATAATACCATTATTGAAGCTTTGTCAAGGATTTACATTAATGCATAATGGTTGACTCTTCCAAAGAGCTCATTCCTTATTCTTCTACATCATATTAGTAATATTGCTCTCATTCTTGCTTTGAATAATATTGTTGCAACTTCTTTATCATATTTCCTCTCAATTTACTTTGGAAAATCTTTTGGTGTAGACCACCACCTTGTTTATCATTTTACCCATACTAGGGTATTCTTGTACTTAGACTAGGGTCAATGCTTATAGGTTGATTTTATTATCACTACTTTTAATTCCTAAATATGCTTAGAATAGGAGCACGCTCTATTTTTTATCTCTTTATCATTAGTTGTCCATTGAGGCCAAAAGACCAACATAGGGGCTTCACTTGAAGGCAAGCTCCCAAATGGCCCCAACTTTTAACTTGTTTTAACTATAGGTATTTTGGGAGAATATTCAACTGCATAGAGGTTTTCTATTATCTCTTCCCTTCTCTTGTTCATTCTATTATTTCATTTGATTTAGTTAATTTAGCTCTATTTTTATGTTTCCATGTTATCCAGTATCACTTCGTTTGTTATTTTGATTGTCTCTATTTCCTATTATATAGGTGATTTTGAAATTTGGTTAAGACCTGGTGTTTGTAACTTTATAGAATGATAGTTTGAAGGAAGGAATATAGTGCTTTACATGAATGTCTACATGTCACACTGGTATCCAAGATATTGAGCTCCATGTTTTCACGCTAGTTTCTTTATTTTCTATAATTTCCATTTCTATATCTAGTTTGTCATTTCAGCACTTCTTTCAATCTCATATAATTAATTGATTTAGGGTGGGTGCAAAGAGTTGGGGGCCGAAAAGTGGCGAACTTTTTTAAAAACAAATTAAGTTGTAACATGAGTACATTATAACCTGCTTGCATTATGGCTTGGTGATGTCAAGCCTAAGGCTCATCAACACCAAGCCATAATGTGCTTACGTTATAGTGTGAGCATGTTATGCTCTGCTATTTAAAAAAACTTGTGTTTCATTTCATTGTTTCACTACATTTCACAGTAAACCCGCAGCTTGGAGACAAAGGAGAGTGCACTCATGTTATCAAAGGGCATATTGTCAACAATTTGTCACTAATTCATCATTAAAATGCTACCATGATGTTAGGGAGGCTGAAGGAGTAAGTTCTATTTGCTTTCTTGTGTGAATTTGTTGCTAAATAGGTAGGTTCAAGTAGTTTTTTGATGTAAATTTCTTTAATTTACAAAAATTTATAATGTACCTCCTTCTCCTCCTGAAAATCCACAAAATCCTCCATCACCTGAATAGAAAATACCTACTAAAGAACAAACCTAATAACAAACACCTCCATTCATTCCTTAATATGCCCTTGGAACACAAGAAAACATAATGGGGCAAATTGAAAACAATAAAAAATAAACTGACGACATAATTGGAAGGTTGAAAGAACCTGCAACTTCAACCTTGCATAGATCCATGCTTTCTCAATGTCTTGAATCTATGTTATCAAATGTAGATTCAATTAGCAAGCAAATATATAGTTGGTCATAAAAGAGGAGAGAATTTAGAGAGTTATATGCAGGCAAGTTGTCCTATGAACAAGTTAAAAATGAACAAATTATGAAATTAGACTTGTGTTTTATTTTCACAGACCCACGAACAAATCATCATCTACCCCTTACATGTAAGAGGTTCCCTATCCATTCGTACAACAACCGAGTGAGAAGGGACAATTTTGTGCTAAGGTGGTGGATAGTTTTTGACCATCCTCCATGCAAAAATAATGAGGTCCCACAGTATTTTTTGAGGAAACTCTATTGCGATTTTGTCAAAAATAAAGTGCCAAACTATTTTGATATGCAAGAGTTCCATGGTAGAGGTTGGGGGTTAGCATGGGATAGACCAGGGGCACATGTTGACCCATAGTGGCCAGCGAGATGAGCACTCACCAAACTAGCCCATGAGCATGTGTCTATCCCTTCCATTGTGAAGGAGAGTGTTGAGGTCAAGACACTTTAGTCCATTAGTCCTTGACCCAGAGCATCATAGAGCATGCTAGTCCTACAACACAATGTGGGCCAGGCGAGAGTTCAAGGAGTAGGGTTCCACCCCATACTGGTCAGGCTTACGGGTCAGCTTGTGGTTATGACCCCACAGATAGTTGGGACGTAGGTGCATAGGCTACATCTGTAGCTAAGCAAATGGTGATGAAAAATGCCCTCCTAAGTGAGACTTTCATCCTTGATACTCAGGTAAATCTTAGCAAGTTCATTTAAATTAATTTATTAAATTTTATTTTTGAAATGCAAGATTAACTAATTTAGTTTGATGGTTTTAATGAAATTTCAGGGTCGTAGCATTGATATATTACACTACAACATCTACTATTGGGGTATGTAACTAGTAAACAATTATAATTGCATGTGAATGGCATTGTTATATGAATGGTATTCTAATATCTAATTTTGGATTTTGAATAGATTCATCTTAGAGATTTCATGGCAACACCTGCCAGTGGTGGTGGAGTTGAAAGCTTCACTCAGGTAATAAAATAAATAGTTTAACTAATTAATTGTACTTACTAGATTTTTGTATTTATATTCATATCATTGATTACATTGCATTGCACATCTTTCAAAATCAAAGCATTACTAGACATTGCATAACTAATAACTAGATGTTGATAGATGACAAAATTTCAATTACAATATAGTTATTTAAAAAATGTCTCAAAGAAATGTGGTCTCATGGAATTACATGACAAGCAGATGGAAATGATGCCATTGATTCCTCTAAACTTATGATAGTCCTATTGTTGATTTATTTGTGATAGTCTTCTAAGGCAGTCTACATGGTATTTTGCATACTAATTCGGCTATCAAGACTGTTCTTATGATGAGAGGACCATGAGTTAGGTGTATGAACAATCCCTAAACAATACATGATAATAATCTAGCAAAACACGAGGTCAAACAAATGTATAACCATTTTTTATGATAGTCCTATCTATGACAGTCTTATGCAACATTTCCATGGCAGCACTTTTAAAGTTTGCACAAGGATAGCTTCTTCAACTCAATGATAGGGCCTTGGGCCATTTTCTATGATATGACTACTTTAACTAATTAGTAACATGACTGTCACAAGGTGGTTGGGTAACTCTTTTGTAGGATAATCCTTTTGTAAAATGAATGATGTGTGTTCTTGTTGAGTGGCAAATCTTCTTCCATTGTCATAGAAAGAAACATGCACGTTAGGTCTTATTGGGAAAATTTTGAAGCATTGGATCAATAATCAATCCCATGAAGATACTAAAACCCCCATGATGACAATCCCCTATATCTATAGCATATGATTTTCAATTTGAAAACATTATTATACTATTTATAACAGTCATAAATAACTGATCAACATTGAGAAATGACAATTTCAAAGGCTTATAAACACATTTGCACTGATGACCACACTTTGTAACTTTAATAACATCACGATAGTCTAGTTCAAAACTTTCCCAACAACCTAAAATATGACCCTAGCATAATATAGACAGTCACTAATGATTGTACTATTGGGCATAATAGTCATATGGTAACCAATTTTCCATATGGAAGACTTGATGGAAAATGTTCTTAGTAGTTGTATAGTCCATCATGTATGTGGCATCTTTGCATTCTTGGATGATAGATTGGTACTTCCTTACACTAACAAGATTGTTAGGATAGCCTAAAAACTTCAACCAAATGCTCTAATCCATATTCCATATAGACAATACTCAAATTTACACCACCTTGATAGTCACACACATGCATATGACAACATTTTCAAAATGGATAATAATCTCAAACAATACCCTAGGGTTTCAAGATGGAATCTTCAATATTTGAATAACAAAATAATAAACCTGTTTAGGGTAAAATTTGGATTGTTTAATGTTTAGTGGCTTAGAAGTTTGAATCCTCCTTTCTCCCTATACATTCAAGGATCTAGGGTCGAGTGGCAATTCACTAACATACCCTAGATTGCTGTGAGATGTAGGGAAACTTGGAATAGGGAATTTAATTATCAATTTTCCTTCTCTTATGCTTAATTGACCATTAAAACCCTAATTTTGTAAATACGATAGTAAACAGATGAATTACAGAAAAAGCTCTTGCAGAGGGAAGTAAAATGCTAAATCACAGAATACCTATTTTCAAGGTTCCAAGGTGGAAAAGTTGGGGACACTAGAGCGGCCACCCACATCCAAGGCCCTACTTTTTAGCTGGATCTAGAAACTCAATCTGTAACCTATTTCTATTGTTTCAAAGATTTTCCTATCAAAAAACTTTAGGGACTAAGGAGTAGGCACCCAAGTCTAGGGGGTAGATTTTCTTCCTGTTCTACAATTCCAACCTTCCAAGATGTCTTCCTGCAACTTCACTTTGTCCAACTCCTCAACCTGCAACCTGTAACCATGAAAACTTTGGGAGGGGGTTGTGGTGTTTAGAGGCTTGCCTTAGTCAAGCCCTGGAGGATACTTAAGTCTCAGAACACCTTTGTTAGATAGAGAGTGTGTGCCTAGGGAGGTAGAGGCAAAAATCTAAATGAAATAATGATGAAAAAATAATATAATGTCACCTTGTAGTGAAGATATCATGGGAGGAAGATGCTCTTCATTCCATGATGAAATGGATGCTCAAATATACAAACACAAACACACACCACACAAATCTGCTTTTGCAACACAATCAAAGCCTTGAAACACCTTAAGAATGCATAAAGTTCACAATGATCATCTAATTGAAATCTAGTTTACAAATGAATGCCTAAGCATGCTTTTATATGCAACTACAAACACTCCCACCAAGATTTTTGTAATTCAAACTTACCGTGTCGGCAAAGGACCCAAATAACGATCATAAATAGACACCCAAAAATTGGGGCTGCCCCAAAATAGGATAGGACTAGGGCGCGAGCACCCAAGTCCTCCCCCCTACTTTGGGTAGGGTAAGGCTCAAGGGGTCCTCCTAGGTCCCATTTGTC
Organism: Cunninghamia lanceolata; assembly: GCA_027924645.1. Lineage (NCBI taxonomy): Eukaryota > Viridiplantae > Streptophyta > Pinopsida > Cupressales > Cupressaceae > Cunninghamia > Cunninghamia lanceolata. The sequence goes on along the minus strand of BSBN01001660.1, from coordinate 2,075,620 downwards.
ATGTTACCTAGGGCTCATTCCATTAGGATGCCAAGTTATGAAGTAAGATGTCCTAAATGCATGCACAAGACCCGGGAGCTAAACCTTATGAGGGAAAATCCCCCAAGGGGACATTTTTCGATGTTACATTTAGCCCACTTTAATCTATGTATAAATGCAAGGCCAATACACATTAAAGTAAGGTCACAAACACAACAAACACACCAAGCACGGAGAAGACACGCCAATGACATCAAAAACAATACCATGCATGCAAAACATGGAGAAAGAAGTAAAAACATGGAAGACATGCATGATTTCTTTTCTTTTCTTTTTCTTATATATATGAAATGCAAATGCAAGTACTGGAGAGTAAACAAACCTCCCATAATACATGATGCACTCATCGCGTAGGTCTTTGTATATATGGGTCAACACACACACAAGACACACAAAACCTTAAAAAATTTAGGAAGCACAACCCTATGGCGCTGATCTTTATACTGCATATGGGGAAACAAACATGCCAAACAAAGCAAGCACACCAAAACACACACCCTTGAAGACATGGAGAGAACACGGAAAACAAGTGAAGGAGTGTACCTATTTCTAGGTCCAACACCATCTCAGGCACATTACAGACACACATTGATGATTGGGCTTTGCCACAACAATCGTCGAAGACACGCTTAAGGGTTGAGTTAGTCACAAAACTGCTCCCTGCCTCTGCAGAGGACTTTTGAAAATGATAGGATGATGCAATCTACTCTAAGAAATACAACATCCCCGCCTCTGCAGAGGGTTTAAGATAAAAAGGATATGCTCAATATCCTCCCTCCACAGAGGGCTTATATGATTGATTGATTGATTGCAAGCAAACTCAAGATGCATGATGCACTCACCGCGCAAGTCTTTGCATCTGAGGACAAACACATTCCTAACATCTATAACAGACATCTTACCTTATATATGCCCCCACCTTAAGGTGGTTGATATCATGCATCGATATCAAGCACATTAAGGTAGGAATAAAACACACAAGGGAACACTGACTTTCACAAAGCCCATGCTCCCCAAAGGTGACATGTACTTTTCAATTGCCAAATGTTCCCACAAACACATCCCTGCAAGAAACATGTTAGTGTCTACAACATCATGATAAACAACAACATCAATGCATATGATTAATCACACAAAGAGCCAAGGATATACAATGAATTCAGAGTTTAAGGATAACCATGGGGCTATATCATGAAGCTCTCCGAATCGACTACCACCAAGGCCTGATTCAAAGACAAACAAAGGTGCATAGAGTAGCAGTATTGTTAAGGTTTGTAAATGCGATCATAACATCATCAAAATCACTATGCGGAAAGTACAAGTGCTTCCACTAGCAAAACATCAGATAAAATATACAACCCCATCATCATATTAGGAACTAGGTCCATTTTTTGATTGCTCTCAAAAGGGACACTAGGTCCGCATTTGTATAAATGTTTGTTGTCATCCACCCGCTAGATGGAAAAACTAGAGGAAGGGAAACAATAAATAAGAGAGGAGAAACAAGTGTCTGAAGGAGAGTCACATAGGAGGGTGCCCCCAAGTCACCAACCACAATTCTATGTTAGTAAGACACAACACACAACAATGAAATTAGAGAGAGGCAATTTTAGAAGAATGATGATACAAATAGAAGATCACAACAGAGGCAGTCTCCTAGTATCCTAGACCTTACAAGAGAGTCAAGGGTCATCCTAGGAGGCCTAAACAACATATAACACATCACGGGGGAAGCACATCACAAGAGAGATAAAGGGTTAGAGATACTTACCTGTAGGGTCTTCATATTATATCTTGGAGCTCGCTAACCTCTTGGAGAGGTACTCGATCATATTTAATGCAAAATTTGAGTGGTTCTTATGAAAGTCTTGTTTGTTATCATATGATGCTTGTTCCTTAAACCCTTGTTTAAATGAGACTTTTTGTTTCTTATGAGGGTGAGAACCACTATTATTTCCAACTGCTAACAGTCTTGTTACTCTTTTGCTATTTTTAGTGAGTTTTCATTGTTGAATATTTCTAGCATGGTAACAGGAATCATCTTGTACCATCTCACTCATCTATATTGGTTATTGTTCATTCTTTTCTGATACATTTTGATTATCTCCCAATCCATATAAGGATAATGGAGGAGGAATCTCAGCATAAATTCCATTTCTTCATGGACAAGGTGGATTATCCACTTCAATCATTCCCATGATACTATCATAGTCTAAGTAATCATCCTCGTCTACTTCCATTAAACCTTGTTCCACCATTTTGTTTTCAGTGTGCTTAGGGAAAGGATTAGTGAAGATTTGTAAGTTCTGATTCGGCAGAGTAACTGACTTGTTTCCATTATCATTCACACCCAATACCTGGATGACATTTGAATCAATAAAGTCATGTATCTCATGTTTAAGATGCATACATCGCTCAGTGTCATGTCCTTGCATTCGATGATAATGACAAAAGGCATTAGCATCGAAGTAAGGTCCTTGTTTACTAGGATCAAAAGGCTTGATCGGGGGAAGCTTGAGAATGTTGTTGCTCACAGCTTGGTTCATGATGGAATGATAAGACTCAGATATCAAAGTAAATTTTCTTGGTTGATATGATGCTTTCTTTGGATTATTTATAGCAGATACATTTGTATTTGGTCCATTGATTTTGATGAAACCCCTATTATTGTTCATCCTAAAGTTGTTTTGTGATGATCCACCCATGGATTGTCCAACTTGAGCTGATGAGTTTTGATTTTCATACTGACTAGACAAAAGTTGATAATAATGAAAGGCGGTGCACAAATGTTGAAAGGAGTTATACTTCATCAAGAGGATTTTGTCATGACTATTAGGTTTTAAATTTGTAATAAATATCTTATGAACATCCTCATCTTTCATCTGATATTGATTTTGTGCATAAAGTCCATGATACCGACTAATGAATTCAGTCAACTTTTCTTTTAGACCTTGTTTGCATTGAACCAAGTCAATAAGAGTGACTTGGGGTCTGATATTTGCTTGAAAATGTTGTAAAAATTGATCAATTAATTACAAAAAGGAGTGTGTTGAATTTGGAGGTAAAGAGCAAAACCATTCTAAAGCAGTATCTTTGAGAGATCGTGGGAAAAGTTTTTCCAGGAAATCCTCTTCAGAATAAAAATCACTACACATAGCTATAAATGTTGCCACATGAATATTAGGATCACGTTTTCCACCATATTTTTCAAAGCGGGGTGTCTCAAACCTCTCAGGCATAATAGTTCTCAAGATTGCATAAGAAAGGGGATTATGGGCATGATATGATGGTAGACTAGGTTGTGATGAATTTGTCAGGTTTGTTACCTTTTGTTGTAAAGTAGTCATGCCCTATAAAAGTTGGTTTAGGATGGCATCATTTGGAGATGTAGTTTGTTGTGAGGAATTGGAACCAAAGTGAGGAGGTGAATGAGCTTGAGATATGATAGGCGGAGGCTAAGAATATGTAAATGGTGGTTGGCCATAATGATAAGTGGAAGATGGTTGTGAGTAGGTAATAGGTGGCTGAAAATGAGTGGAATAGATAGGAGGTTGAGAACAATTATTCATAAAAGAGGTCCCTTTAGGAATCAAATTCTGATAATTAAATCCCACAGCTTTGTAATTAGTGCCATTAGATACTCCAATACCAGTGGTAAAATTACTACAAGCATTTGCATTAGTTGTTAGGATTGTTGATGTAAAAGTGGATATTCCTATAGTCGGTATAGGTGCTGAAACTTGAGTATGAGATGGTGATAGAGTGTTATTTATCACTTGTGCACATTCGGTTACTAGCATAATGTTGGTTTGTACAATATGTGCTAGACTACGAATCACATTAACATAATCTTGTCCCTCTTTTATCAATTCTCTTATGTTATGAATTGTAGGAACAACTTCTTCTGTTATTCTCTCATTTTCCATAAATGATTGAAACTGAGCTAACTATTTATCCATTTTTTCTATTTGCTCATCTGATACATATCCTGCCACCTCAATAGTATCATCAACATCATGAAAAGTCTGTTCTTCCATTGTAGATGTAATGGGTGTAATATCTTGTGATATTTGGGTTTCTCCTTTTATAAAGAAGGTGTTCAAAGTACCAACTTCTTCAAGAGCACTAGATCCCATGCATCTTATGCTTCTTCTTAAAGGAATATTTCTCTTAGGGTAGTGAGTTATTAGACTCATGGATCAATATGCTCAAGTTTTAGGCTTAGGATATGTTATAAATGCTTGATTTTTTGTACTTTTTCCAATTCAAATAAGTGAAACGAAGGGTGTTGTGAAGATTTTGATGAAGGGAAGAAATTACATGTCTGATATATGTCCAAAAAATAAATATCATCCTTCTCAATGCACTCTTGATGCGAATCCAAGATAATGCCAAGTCAACTATAGTGGAAATATGTTGAAATAGGCCATTTTTTTCACCAAAACTCAATGCAAGAGAGCATAACAAAGGTTGTTGTGAGGAAAATAATTATGGAAAGAAATTAATATCAGTAATAACAGCCACTTGGTTCCAAAATACCCAACACAACACGCTTTTAGTGCCACTTAAGGTCAAACCCTAGTGAAAATATAGCAAAATATACAATTTTTTCACCATTTTTCAATTCCAAGACCTAGAAAAAGGGGTGTTTTAATGAATTTTAGGATGTGAAGAAAATAATACTGATGATATCAGTCACCTCAATCCATAAAACATGTCATAACATGCTTGGAGTGCAAACTAGGTCAAACCCTAGGGCAAAAATAGTCAAAATGTGTAGTTTTTCACCAAATTTTCAATACAAGAGCCCGTTAAAAGCGTTTTGTGAAGATTTTTAGGAGGGGTGGAAAATTATCACCCTAAAAAAATCCAATTTATAGAAAAATACTTTTCACAACATGCCTATGGTGCAAGTTTATAGAGTCGATAAGGCCAAATTTAGTGAAAATCGGTGTTTTTGAAGCCCTAGGTTTGAGATATTGACACAAAATGCTATGTGAATTTTTTAAAGTATGATTTATGAAGAAAATAAATTACTCTTAGATATGAAAATGATTTCCAAGCCCTAATATGCAAAATGCCAATGCAAATCTAATGAAAATGCATGAAAATTGCTAGTTTTTTGTTGAAATTTTCTATGCAAAAATGCAAATATTTTAAATCTAAATGCAAATTTACACTAGAATGCAATACTACATCCAAATAATAATTTTAATGAGCCTCTAAAATTAGTATAAAAAACTAAAAGAAGATTTTGGAATTACTAGGTTTAATGAAAATTGTCAAAATTTCTACAAAAGCCTAGCAAATTAATGATGAAAATTTAATGCAAATTATTGAATATTTGTGTTTTTTTGTAGTTTATATCAGATCTGATGCAAAAATCATGAATTAGGGAAACTTAGAAAGAATTGATGCAATTTAGTAATCTATATGAAAATGCAAGCTAGAGTTTTCAAATTTTTGCAAATATTTCAATTTTTTTGTAATTTTCTCAGTGCAATTAAATGAAAGACTATATGAATGAATGAATGAAATCTAAATATAAAGACACACACTCAACAAGTTGCAATTTAAGTCCAAAAACATGGGTTCACAAAATGTTTAGGGTAAAATTTAGATTATTTAATGTTTTGTCTTAGATGTTTGAATCCTCCTTTCACCCTATACATTCAAGGATCTAGGGTCAAGTGACAATTCACTATCATACCCTAGATCACTGTGAGATGTAGGAAAACTTGGACTAGAAAATTTAATTATCAATTTTCCTTCTCTTATGCTTAATTGACCATTAAAACCCTAATTTTGCAAATACGACAGTAAACAAATGAATTATAGAAAAAGATCTTACAGAAGGAAGTAAATGCCAAATCACAGAATACCTATTTTTGGGGTTCTAAGGTGGAAAAGTTAGGGACACTAGAGTAGGCACCCAAGTCCAAGGCCCTTATTTTTAGTCAGATTTGGAAACTTAGTCTATAACCTGTTTCTATTGTTTCAGAGATTTTCCCGTCACATAACTTTGGGGGCTAGGGAGCAGGTGCCCAAGTCCAGGGGCTAGATTTTCTTCCTGTTCTACAATTCCAACCCTCCAAGATGTCTTCCTGCAACTTCACTTTGTCCAACTCCTCAACCTGTAACCTGCAACTATGAAAACTTTGGGAGGGTATTGTGGTGTTTAGAGGCTTGCCTCAATCAAGCCCTAGAGGACACTTAAGTCTCAGAACACCTTTGTCAGATAGAGAGTTCATGCCTAGGGAGGCAGAGGCAAAAATCCAAATGAAATAATGATGAAAACACAATATAATGTCACCTTGTACTGAAGATATCATGGGAGGAAGATGCTCTTTATTCCATGATGAAATGGATGCTCAAATCAGCAAACACAAACACATACACCACACAAACCTACTCTTGCAACACAATGAAAGCCTTGAATCACCTTGAGAATGCATAAAGTTCAGAATAATCATCTAATTGAAATCTAGTTTACAAATGAATGCCTAAGCATGCTTTTATATGCAACTACAAACACTCTCGCCAAGATTTTCATAATTCAAACTTACCGTGTCGGCAAAGGACCCAAATAATGGTCATAAACTACACCTAGAAATTGGGGCTACCCCAAAACAGGGTAGGACTAGGGCATGGGTGGCCAAGTTCTCTCCCCTATTTTGGGTAGGGTAAGGCTCAAGGGTTCCTCCTAGGTCCCATTTGTCATGTTACCTAGAGATCATTCCATCGGGATGCCAAATTATGAAGTAAGATGTCCTAAATGCATGCGAAAGACCTGGGAGCTAAACCTTATGAGGGAAAATCCTCCAAGGGGACATTTTTTGACATTACAAAACCCTAGTATTCTATCATGATGACAACATCCATAACCCACTTGATTGTCATGGCATCCCTCACTACTATTGCTAATGTAATTTGACATGAACATGATAGTCCTTGATTGTTAGAATAGTAAGCAGCATTGAAGCCTTCATGCAACTTCTAAAAATTATGTTAAAATGACTAGATTATGATTGTACAAGAATGCATGACCAAGTTGGCGAAGGATATTTGTTCTCATTTATGAGCTATGATTGTCATAATTATTCAAGGCATTGTCATAAAGGGAGTTTTGTAGGATGAAATGTCATTTGTGATAAACTTAGGACTATTATAGGCACTAAATGTTTGGATAGAGTCAAAATAGAGACATTCTGAGCTGCAAAGAGGTGTTACAAGAATATTGAATCATGAGCCTAATATATTCTAACAATGTCATTTTTTATTTTTAGATGATGTAGGCTGCAAAGACACCTCCTAAAGTTCATAGGGCAATAGAGCATGGTGTGTCCTCTATGATTCATAGCTCCATGCCTTTGACAGGGGTATTAGGCAGATTAGCAAATTTCAAATTACATTCATTGTTATAGTTGTTTATTTTTGAAAAATCAAATGATTATTCATTTCAAGTTTAATTTCTATCTAGATGGTTTCTATAAGACATGACACCACCATAACCTAATCCTAGTACTGAGGCAAATGAAGAGATAGATTTTCAGATAGCGGTAAGTGATTATTTTGTTAAATGTTTCATTATTTATAATGTAATTTCTATATATTAATGTCTATACTTTATATTGTAATAGCTACAGATCCATGAACAACTATATAAGAGGAGCAACCCTCAAGTTCATAGTAGACCACCCTCATATGTGTCTCCATCTCCTCAAAGATCAAAGACTACCCGTGATCTATTCTCTTCACCGGACAGAGGGGAATGACTTTTTATTGTGTTCCTTTGTTGTATGCCTATATGGCATTTGTGGACATATATTTTGTATTGCATATAGTTGACATTGTATGCCTATATGGCATTCTTGTAAGACTATATGGCTATTTTGTATATATGTTATACTTGTATCGACAGATATTGATGCATGCCTATATGGATATTTGGTTAATACAAATCATTTTTGTTGATCATTATGTAATATGGATAGGTGCAGTGTAGATCATTTTTGTATGCCTCTAGATTTCAAAGTTTAATTGTCAAAGAATCCATCCCAATTGATGATAAGAGAATTTGAGTTTTGGGTTGAAAGTTTTAGTCTCTCAAAACTATACATGCCTAACAAAATAAAGAAAGGGAGATTGGTTAAATGGATAATGGAAAGTAATTTTTTTGGTTCACATCATGATCTACATGCTATTGCACAATCTTTCATGTTAGCCTTAGTCACTCACATAGCAATGTACAACCTCATGCATAAGTCCTTGCATCATGTGCCACCTAAACAATGCCACTTGATCCAACACAAAGGTCATGGTTCCTTGCACCATGCATAATTCACATAGTTATATGAATCATTTTGTGCAACTTAACAGACACCCTAGATAAATCTTACACAACCCTTTGGATCATGTGCCATTTGCACAACACTAAGGATCATGTCTCATAGTTTCACAAACAACTCTGTCTAATTTTGCAAGTGACCAAGACGATATTGCAATTCCCTATGTTCCAAAAGGATGTTTTTATGGTTGCTCCTTGGTATGGTGATCCATATTCTTTATGAGTTGCTCAATTGAAAATATTTCTTAATTCCTTGTTATTATACCATATCAGGATTCAAAAAGTATGTTTGTTGTCTTGAATAAGATAGTCAAAATCATATGCTTATGAGCACATGATGACCATTGTGGTTATTAAATGTAATTCCTCTTGCATATAAGGTGAGGTTATGAGAGTACATTGAGTCTTACCTAATTTGAGTATGCAACATAACATTGGGGCTATAGGCTTCCATAAGTCATTAGCAATCCCTTTGAGAATGTGGTTAATATTATAAATGTATTCTTTACATCTCACCATGTCAATATGTATCATGTCATCACATTTACCAATTTGACTCTAATTCTATAAAGCAATTCCCTACCCAAAAACTTGTTAAGCTTGAAAGCCTTGTTACGACATTGTATTGATCTCGTAGAAGGTTGCATAGCACTACCCCAACTCTTTGCAAGATTGCTATGAAATATGATAAGCAAGATAGGTGCAGTGTAGAAAATTACATAATGACAGTGTAGATCATTACATAATGATAGAGCCATGAAGTGTAGAGGGTTTCAAATATCACAGAAGTCTAATTTCAAGCCTAATAATGCAATGACCTAAAGGTGGAAGAATATGAGGGTTGAACAACATGGATATGACAAAATGAAGATGATATTAAGGTTTAGGAGAGTAGCCTAACCAAGGTCTATTTCAAGCCTAATAGGGGTCTAAGATTGTAGTGATTGAATAATGCATTGAAGGACTAAAACAAACCCTACAAAGATAGTACTAGAGAACGAAGTCAAGGTGAACCAGGATAAGAGAAAAAGTAGTTCATATTGTTGGCAAGAGACACTGCTACATATGGCAGGTGTTGTCATTGATGGTAACTAAGTCTATCCTACACATCCGCATAACATAATTTCCTCATACCAGAAGTCAGAGTGAAGATTTATCTAAGTTCGGGTAGTAAAAAATAGAGCATGTGATAGGGTCTGGTATCTTGGTCTGGATCTCTCTGGTTGTAAATCGCAGTGTGTTGTGAATCTAAGGGAGAAATAAGGATTATCAATACTATCTAAATCCAAGAATTTAGCCTCCGGTGATGAAGGATTCAAAAGATATAAGCATCTGAGTATCAGGTTCCAGTTAGTCAGTTCAGTCAGAAGAAGAACAAGCTGACCTAGTATTTGATCTTGGTCTAGATGAAGAAAAGTTGTTGGTTAAGCAATTTTTTATAACCAGTGGTATTGGCTGACATGATTGATAATTTGAGCACACAAGTTTTTGGTCCACATTGTTGATTGTGGATGGATTCAATCGACAGAGCAGAGTTCTTAATAAATGCTCTAAGTTTTTTTAGCAGTCGACTACATTTGATTGAATTTCTTGATGCGGATATATATAGCCAATGGATTCAAGTGTTTTGAAGTGTGGTTGTGTGGTGATGATGAATTAAGTGTGAAAAAGGCACAAAGAAGTACGAAAGTGAAGCTCTAAGCTCAAATTATGGTAGAAGAGTGAAGTAGGGAAGAGTAAGGATGAAATGTGTAAGATCAATATTTTGTGCTTAACAGAAACTAAATTTTTGCATTGGTAGATGCTAGTCATCAATTCAAATATTTTGTAATCTTTCTCTAATCATTTATGTAGGCAATGAGTCTCTTGGAGCAGTGAGCTCTGGACAGTGCACCATAAAGGCATGTGCCTTCCCCATTTGTAATACTTTTAACAGAGTATAATTTCTTGTGGGTTATAATTTCTTGTGGTTTAACCCCCACCATGGTTTTTCCCTTAACCAGGTTTCCATGTAAAAATCCTAGTGTTATGTGTGTTGATTTTGTTTCTGCTCATGATTCATGCTTTCATGGTTATATCATTCATCTATAAATAAGTAGTAAATAAGTTTAAAGTGCAGCAAAGGATAAAATTTTTTGAGACAACTGATTCACCCCCCCTCTTAATTGTTTACCCTTATTTCAACAATTTGTATCAGAGCAAGGTTCCTTGGAAGAAGACTAACAACTTGAGGAAGATTTGGGAAAGTATTACAATCGATTCTTACAACCTCAATGAACAACTTCAACATGCCTTAGAAGATCTTAATCAGTCCAGAGAAGATGTCAAGGAACTGCAAGAGAACCTTAAAGATGTTGAAGAATTCATTGATACCTTAAAAGAAAAATTGAGCAAATCTAATGGAAAGAGGAAGGAGCTACTTTAGCAGTTAGCTAATTCTACCAAAGAAAATGGTATGAATAAGGCTTTGGAAGAAAAGGAAAAGGAATGTGAGAAGCTGACAAAAGAAGTTTCTATTCTAAAACATGAGATGGAATCTGGGGTGATGAGGCTAACCAAAGAAATTGAGGAAAGGAATAAGACTGAAGGAAACCTAAATCAAACTCTAAAGGAAAGAACAAAAGAATGCTGCAGAATGGACAGAACAATTGGTCACATAAAATCTGATCTACAAGAATGCAAATATAATGAGGAGGAGCTTGAAAGACAAATTGTTATTCTCAAACATGACCTAGAAGTTGCAAATGAATACAAGGAGAAGTTCAAGATAAGCTCATCTAAACTTGAAGTGCTGCTTGAGAGTCAGAAGAAGGCTGATGATAAGCATAGTCTTGGGTATGAGACAGGAAAAAGCTCTAGATCCAGACAAAGAAGTTCTCAATCAAGGAGAAACAAACCTAGAAGACCTCCAGTAAGACAACCTAATGCTCAAACGTATCCATCTTTCAATGGAAATTGTTTCAACTACAACAAATTTGGTCATAGAGATACTCAGTGCAAAAGTAAAGTAAATCAAAATGGTCCATCCTTCTCCAGTCAATGCTTCAAGTGTAAGAGGTATGGTCATAGATCCAATGAATGCAAAAGTATGATAATGAATAAATCTAACAATGCAGGAAATGGCAATTCTTTCAATGGGAGTTGCTTTGCATGCAATAGATTTGGATATATGGCTAATCAATGCAGATTAAGAGGAAATCAATCAAATGGGAAAATAAATGTTGTATGCTTCTATTTTAACTGATCTAGTCATATTGCAAGATTCTATAGAACAAGGAATAATGAAAGAAGAGGTCCAGTAAATAGAAAACTAGATGAGTAGAGACAAGACAAAGGCAAGGGCAAAGTTGATGTAAATGAGATCTAGAATGAAATGAACAAAACATGGGTAAAGAAAGGTGAAATGAATGTTGACAATGGGTCTGCACTAGAATCTGGTGCTAATAATTCCTCTGGGAATTGAATAAGGAGCTCTGGCTCAGGAGGAGCTTCTTTGAAAATCTAATTCCCCCAGCAAGTAAGTAGGTGCCTAAATCTGGCACAATGAATGAAGTTAAAGAAACCTAATGCAGACTTGTTGAATTAAATTCTGGAAGAAGAGAAGCAAATGTGATTGATTGCAGAGCAATTGAAGATTGACTACATGCAAAAATAGTGTAACCAGATGTATTAGGGCAGAGCATTTATTACAATGATGAATTAGGTTTTGTGAACATAAAAGGTCATCCTTTCATCATTTGGATCACTTTGCATTCAAAGAGAGCAAGTAGAAGAGAACCTGAGCTAAGATTTCAAGGATTTGAAGTGCGACTGGCGAATTCATCCGCTAACCCTAATTTTGTGAAGAAAAAGGTATTTTCTGAAAAACTTTGAACTTGTGATCTTTCGCAATGGCTACACTGTCGGTTGTTCATATTATTGAAAGGCCTCAACCCAAATTCAAAAAGCATCCACACAAGTCAGTAGAGGTCGACCCATTAGGTGCATTTTCAAATGTTCCGTATGGTGTATTGCATGTCGAAGATATTAGGGCCTATATTCATGTCAACAATGATGAATTTAGGGACTCAAGGTTTGTAGATTTGTTCAAGAATCATCTAAAGGATAAAATTCACAGTCTTAAACCTGAGTATAAGGCACTGGATGATAAACATTTCATTCAGATGAATGGGTCTGGTATGTTTTAAGATGAATGCATGATGAGTTTATATGGCTAATGAAACCCTTCAAGCTCACCAAGGATGCCATCAAGGTCGTGACAAGGTTAAACTCATCTGATGGACTTCCAATGTTGAAGGCTATAAAGAATCAAACTATGACTGATGTAACTGGTGCCAAATTTGACAAAATGGAATGGACTATCAATGACATTATTGATCCAGATGTTAAGTTTGCTTCAATGGTAATTGGTTACAAGAATTATCACTCTAGTAGGGAGAACTCTATTTCCGAAATGGTCATATATGTTGCATACCAAATGGCAAAAGAAAATGCAGATTTTGATCTGCGTGAGTTATTGCAGAAACAACTAATTGAATACTTGAACAAAATCAAGAAAGATAAAAAAAACACCTTCAAATATGGTACATTAGTTCTATGTCTATTTTTCTACTTCATGAATAAGGTACCTGGAGTAAAGGGTGTACACTGGAGTAATGAAGAGCCAGTTGTTATTCAGATAAGAGATCATCTAGATAGCATTGGTGACTATAAAGTATAGAGAACTGCAATCTGGGGATACTTCAAGAATTTTTAAAATATGATGCATTCTAGGGAAAGAATCCCTAAATCAGTTTTTGAGAGGTACAAGAATGAAATCTGTTTCATGGTGGACACTGATCAATGCTTAAAGGAAGTAGTAGAACCTAGAACTATTTGGATCATGCCTATGGGGTATGAGGTAGACAAGAAAATTTTGAAAATGTATGCTCAACACCTTTTGAGCAAGCCAAAGGACACAACAGTTGAAAGATTTAGGACATATGAGGAGCTAAGTGTTAAACTGCATGTTGAGCTCAGAAAACTTGAAATCAATAGGAAAGTAAGGAAAGAAGTTAAGTAGTTGGCCGAGAATCTAGACCTCACCAAGGAGGCTGTGAGGTAATTTAGGGAAAGAACTGAAAAGGCTGAGAGGGAGAAATAGAATAAGAAACAAGGAACTGCTCTAATAGAATCCTCCTCCACATCAAGGACTACTAGGAGCTCTACTACTGCCCTTATTCCCCCAAAACCTAGCAATCCTTAGAAATCGGAAGGCAAATCATCTGGAAAATAAGGGAAAAGAGTGAAAACTATGGCTGCTCAAACATATAAAAGCATGAAAAATGATGATGAAGAAACTGATTATGATATTGAAATCAAAGAGTTGAAGGCTTTAGGTACAAAAGCAACCAAGGTAACTAAGGAGAATCCCTCTGGAAGCAAAGGGGCAAGCAAGAGGCAAAATACTGAAACGTATGTTGAGAAGCCTACTCTCTGTGGATGACATCATCAAATTAGTCACTGTAGATGCGAACTTAAGACCAATGACTAAATTATTTGATGATTACAGTGATGCTGATAAGAGGGTTCTAGAGGAAGCAACAATCAAATATTTGAACATCTACAATAAGGCTTTGATTGAAATAACTTCTAAAATTCCAAAAATTCTTGCAGATATTCTAGAGTTAAGAAAAGAAAATACAAAAGGCAAAGACATTGAGATTAGGGGACATGTGTTGATAAATCTGTGCCCTCAGGTTACTCTAGATCAGATGAACATGATATTCAAAGAAGTGAAGGATGAATTCAGGAGCAAGAAGAGAATGAATAAACTCATGCTTTGTGAAACAGATGAGATAGTCAAAGATACACAGGAGATTCTTCTAAATGCATTGAAAAGACATAATCTTCCTATTGTTGAAGAAGAGATTGATGATGGGATTGATTCCTCAATTTTGGATGTTGAAGAATTGAAGATCAATGAGCAACAAACTAAGTTAGATGACTCCTCTATTCCGGAAAAGGAAGGAATGAATAAGGAAGATGAAAAGATGATAGATGAAATTGATGATTTAGGAGGTATTCAAACTCCTCCAGATCAATCCAAAGAAGATACAAAGATGAATGTTGAAGTAGATGATCAAATTGAAGATGATTCATTGAAGAATATAGAGCATCAATTAGAAGATGCCAAGGAGAAGAATGGAAAAGAAGAAGAGATTGAAAAGGTTTATAGAGAGCCCAAGGAGGACAACCTGGTTGATAGTACCAGTAAGGAACATAAGATACATCATCGTTTTGGGTAAGAGACACTGCAAAAGTAGTGAAGGAAATTCTGGAAAGAGACAAACAAATTGAAGAAGATCATGACATTATACAAGGTCCAATAAATTTTGATACCTTATCTCCGGTGCAAAAGATAAAGTTGGCTTCCATTGCTCAAGCTAAGGCTAGAGAAGATATTTTGAAATCTCACATAGAAGACAGTGAGTTACTTGGTCTTGCATCTAGAATATTGGAGAAGATCATGCCCACCTTTTAGAAGGATTCCTCAGCATCTCCATCCGACCAATTGAAAAGTCTAATAAACTTGGTAAGCTCTCATTTTGAATCTCTACAGAAGTTCGCAGGGGACAAGGTTCAAAAGGAATTCAATGATAAGAGATTTGATTCTCTAAAGGGGTCGATTGGAGTAGATAGAATGGTGTTAGATGCCAGTGTAAAGAGTATGCAAAATACTCTTACAGAAGGAGGAAATGTATATAAATTTTTCTTATCCTATCTTAAAGTTATAGAGGACATTGAAGATAAAATAAAAGTGTCTAAGCAAAAACTATCTAGTGTATCCAAATCCTTTGATCGTGTGATTACATTAGTGACAACCAAGGAGGGTCAAGTGATCAACTTGATTAAAGATATAAATAAATTGACAAAAGAAAAGGAGAACATAGAGGCAAGGATGAATGAGCTCAGGGGACTAATTTCCCCCAAAATGGAAGCAATGTTCAATGCTCTGACCGAAGCCCAAGCTGTAGCTTAGTCAAATGACCCAATTAATCTGCGGATGACAGATCCACAAGCATTCCTATTCAATGGCCACATCTCAATTCTGAACACTATGAAGAAGAGCTAGGATAGTGATCTAGCATGATTGAAGAACATTTTTGGTGATATAATTAAATTTATGTAGATAGGACTTAAGGATTGTTTGTACATATGCAGCCTGGTATGTAGAATTTTTGTGTAAATTTTGGTTTGTGGACCCCACCCTTTGCCATTGGTGTCAAAGGGGGAGTCAAGAGTGGTGAAAAATGAGAAATCCAGCAAAGGGGGAGCATTAGAGAATAGTGAAAAGCATAAGTCTACTTAGTAAAGGGGAGTTATTCTGACACTTAGTCATTTTTCACTAAGTGTTGCCATCAATGCCAAAGGGGGAGATAGTTGGCAAGAGACACTACTACGCATGATAGGTATTGTCATTGATGGCAACTAAGTCTATCATACACATCTGCATAACATAATTTGTTCATACTAGAAGTTAGAGTGAAGATTTGTCTGAGTCTAACTAGTTAGAAACAGAGCATGTGACAGGGTCTGATATCTTGGTCTGGATCTCTCCGGTGGTAAATCATAGTGTACTGCAGATCTGAGGGAGAAATTAGGATTGTTAGGACTATCTAAATCTAGGAATTTAGCCTCTAGTGATGAAGGATTCAAAAGATATAAGCATCTGAGTATCAAGTTCCAGTTAGTTAGTTCAGTCAGAAGAAGAACAGGCTGACCTAGTATTTGATCTTGGTCCAGATGAAGAAAAGTTGTTGGTTAAGCGATTTGTGATAACTAGTGGTATTGGCCAACATGATTGATGATTTGAGATCACAAGTTTTTGGTCCACATTGTTGATTGTGCATGGATTCAGCCAATAGAGTAGAGTTCTTAATAAATGCTCTAAGTTTTTTTAGAAGCCGATTACATTTGATTGAATTTCTTGATGCAGATATATATAGCTAATGGATTCAAGTGTCTTGGAGTGTGGTTGTGTGGTGATGATAAAGTTAGTACAAAAAAGGCACAAAGAAGTGTGAAAGTGAAGATCTAAGCTTAGATTATGGCAGAAGAGTGAAATAGGGTAGAGTAAGGATCAAGTGTGTAAGATTAGTATTTTGTGCTTAACTGGAACTGAATTTTTGCATTGGTAGATGCTAATCATCAGTTCAAATATTTTGTAATATTTCTCTAATCATTTTTGTAGGCAATGAGCCTCTTGAAGCAATGAGCTTTGGGCAGTGTGCCCTAAAGGCATGTGCCTTCCCCATTTGTAAAACTTTTAACAGAGTATAATTTCTTGTGGGTTAACCCCCACTGTGGTTTTTCCCTTAAATGAGTTTCCATGTAAAAATCCTGTTGTTATGTCTGTTGATTTTATTTCTGCTCATGTGTTATTGATTCATGCTTTCATGGTTATATCATTCATCTATAAATAAGTAGTAAAGAAGTTCAAAGTGCAGCAAAGGATAAAAGTTTTTGAGACAACGGATTCACCCCCCCTCTCATTTTTCTGCCCTTATTTCAACACATATATGACTATGTTGACTGCTAGAACAAGTATGTTAACAGCCATAAAATGTTGGGATAAGGTGCCATTAACCTTGTAAATCCTAATATTGCATTTATTCCATTTATTATTTGTTATTTGTAATTACCCATAAGGAGATGTAATAGTTTCACTGCCAGTGGTAATTTCAAAGTCATCGAAGGTAATTACAGAATGATATTTACTATTGAAAAATGTAAAAACTCAAAGTAAATGAGGGTAGGCATTTTCCCTTGTGGAATCTACTATATTTGGCATGTATGACAATTGTCATAATGTTTGGTAAGTGAATCTATGACAACTGCAAGTTGTCATAAGATTATGAGATTCTATGATGCATATGATAGATATGTTAGTTGTATATTTTCTATATTTAGCCTAGGGTTCCTATCTTGGAAAGATACTCTTTTGTGGAATCTATGATGGTTATGACACATCATAGGATGTTGTACGAGGCCAGATTTGGTCTTGGGCATCCAACATTTACATGGCTATTTTTGGACAATTGTAAGATGTTTGTAAGATGGTAATTAATGTTTACAGGTTGGAGAATCTTAGGAGAGAGAAGGTGAATGCCTAGAATGGAGTGGTAAACATTTCTATAAGTATTTTCCATATATTTGTTGCTTCAATTCAGATTTTAAGTACTCAAGTGCTACAGGAATGTCAGATTGAAGACTTAAGGAGAGATTGGTGGTGTTGTTGTATTGTACAATCTTTTGTAGATTAATACAAACATTGGGCCTCTTTCCTATGTAGAGTTTTTTACCTGCAAGAATTTTCTCCATGTTAAACACTATGTCATTGTGTGTTGTGTTGAGTTCTTCATGTTTGGTATTTTCTTTGTAGTGGGTTTTATGTTTTGTTACAATCTTGGGTGGAAGTTGTAGTTGCAGTGGGAGATTTAGTTGTGTTTGTTTTACAGATCTTGTGTTGTTATTATGGCTGCACCTACTATTGTATCAACCTTTTGAATGGACATTGAGAAGTTCAATGGAATGGGGTATGAGTTGTGGATGCTAAAAATGGAAGATTTGTTGGAAGAAAGAAACCAATGGTTGTTTGTTCAAAAAGAGAAGAAACTTGATGATGTCTCTCCGGATGAGTGGGCAAAATTAAATAAGAAGACATAGGGAACCATCCATTTGTGTCTATCAGATTCTGTCATATTGAATGTCACAAAGGAAGAGACTACACACAAGTTGTGGAAATGGTTGGGTGAGATCTATCAAGCCAAGAGTATGGTAAATAAACTTTACTTAAAAAGAAAATTATTTTCCTTGAAAATGAAAGAGGGTGAGTTAGTTGCAGAGAATTTAAATTCATATAATTTGTTGATGAGTCAGCTTGCTTCTGTAAATGTTGAGGTTGATGAGGAAGATAAATATATCTTATTTCTTTGTTATTTACCTAAGTCTTAGGTGAATGTTATCCTTGCTATCACTGCTAACCTCACATTTTTTGAAGTTGGATGCCCTTGTTGTAGTTTTACCCTCACGGGAATTGAGGAAGAAGAGTTTAGATAGTTCAGGGGATGCTCTCAATGTTAGGGGAAGGTCTAAGAAAAGAGGATTAAAGGGAGATCAGAAAGGGGTTAAGGACAAGTCCAAGGGCTAGTCTAAGACTCCTAGTAAAAGAATAGAGTTAAGTGTTGGAACTGCGGTAAAAGGGAGCATGTGAAGGAGTGTAGAAAAGCAAAGAAATAGTGGGAGAGTGCTTCTGATAAGTCCTCAAATGTAGGTGAAGATGTTTTACTTTTTGCACGTAATGTTGTTACTAATGATCACTGGTTGGTTGACTCAGGATGCTTGTTCCATATAACCTCACATAAGGAATGGTTCTCCACATATGAAGAATATGATGGAGGTAATATATACCTTGGAGACAACTCTTTTTATCTGATATTGGGAAAGACAAGGAATTGTTGTGTTTCAGTGACAGTAGAATTAAAACCCTCCCTGATGTTTACCATGTTCCTGGATTAACTAGAAATTTGATTTTAGTTTCGAAGTTGAATGATTTAGGAATGCATGTGACTTTTGACAAGCATAGCTGCAGATTGGTGAGAGGGAACTTGGTGGTAACGAAGGGGAAGAGATTGGGAAACCTGTTCAAGCTTGAAGCCACCACAGTTTGTAATGCCTCCTATGTATCTGAGGCCAGTACTAAAAATGCATGTATGTTGTGGCACCGTAGATTGGGCCACACAAGAAATAATGTATTAAAAACTATTAAGAATAAAAATTTATTTGATGATTTCTCCTATTCTGATGAGCATTTTGATTTCTGTGAGCATTGTGTGTTTGGTAAACAAAATAGAAAATAGAAGTAAAAAAGATAGAGTAAAAGAGAAGTTAGAAATTATTCATATGGATGTGTTTGGGCCTGTGGATAATGAATCTATTAAAAAATCTCATTATTTTGTCACCTTCATTGATGATGTATCTAGATGTACATGGATTTGTTTTATCAAACATAAATCTAAAGTTTTCACTAAGTTTAAGGAATTCAAAGTCTTAGTAGAGAACCAATCAGGTTTAAAGATAAAAATATCAAGATCTGACAATGGAAGAGAATACTGCTCTAAGGAATTTGATGAGTTTTACAAGCATGCAAGTATTATCAGACAAAAGACAACTCCATGTACACCACATCAGAATGGTGTTACAAAAAGGATGAACAAAATAATCATGGAAGGAGCTAGAAGTATGCTTAGTGATGCACAGTTGGATAAATGTTTTTGGGTAGAGGCTATGTGTACTACTTGCTACTTGACAAACTGATCTCCTTGTAAGGCTCTTGATTCAACACCTTATGAAGTGTGGATAGGTAAGAAACCTTTTATTTCACATTTAAGGGTTTTTAGCTGTGAGGATTTTGTTCATGTGCCTAAGGAAAAGTAATCTAAGTTGGATCCAATGGATGAAAAGTGTACATTCATTGGATATGGTGATAATGTCAAAGTTTATAAGCTTTGGAATCTACTAACCTGCAAGATTATCTTTTCTAGAGATGTTATTTTCAGGGAACTTAGAGCTATTTCTAAACCTAAGCAGCCAAAAGAAAAAGAAGAAAAGGTAAAGAAATTGCACTTCGATTTAGAATAGCAAGATGCACATCAGGAAGAAAAAAATGATGGATTGGAGGGTGAAGAATAAGAAGAAGATTCAAGTAGTTTTGATGAAGATGAGTTTGTTGTTACAGAAGAAGTTGGTGTAGATGATCATGCAGAAGAATGAGTAGAGGCTCTTAGTCCACCCTTGAGGAGATCCACAAGACAACAGAATCTAGTTGATAGGTATAGCCCACTAGATTTCTATTGTGCATATGCTTTATTGAGTACTAATGATGAGACTAGATCCTACATGGAATCTATTTTTGTAGATGATAGTGAGTTTTGGTAGTTATCCATGCATGAGGAGACGATGGCTTTAGACTCTTGTAACACCTGGGGTCTTGTTCATTTTTCCAAAGGCAGAAAGGCCATAGGTTGTAAGTGGGTCTTCAAGGAGAAGTTTGGAGCAGACGGTTCATTGGAGAAGTACAAGGCTAGACTAGTAGCCAAGGGCTACTCCCAGAGAGAGGGAGTTGATTTTGGTGAGATATTCTCTCTTGTTGCTAAATTAACTTCTATTAGATTTCTCTTATCCATTGCTATAGCTTATGATTGGGAGATTGAGCAAATGGATGTGAAGACTATGTTCTTGCATGGAGATCTTGAGGAAGAAATTTATATGCAACAACCTACAAGTTTCGAGGTAAAAGGAAAAGAACATTGGGTTTTCAGGTTAAAGAGGTCTCTTTATGGTCTGAAATAGTCCCAGAAAATGTGGTATCAAAAGTTTGACTCATTTGTTTTGAAATTGGGTTTTGTTAGAAGCAAGGAGGATCACTGTGTTTACATTTATTATGTTAATAATTCTATACTGGTTATTGCTTTGTATGTTGATGACATGTTATTTTTCAACAATACTAAGGGCATGATTAGTGATCTTAAAGCCCAACTTTTAGGTCCATTTGAGATGTAGAATCTTGGTGCTGCAAGGTATATTTTGGGAATGGAGACTAGGAGGGATAGAGTTAAGATAAAGCTTTGGTTGTCATAAAGTAAGTATGTTCAAATACTATTTTGCAGAGGTTTAGTTTACAGGACTGTAACCTAGTTAGAGTTCCTTTACCCATTGGTACTAATCTTTCATTAGATATGTGTCCAAACACTGAGGATGATTTTGAGGATATGTCTAATGTTCCATATGCTAGTGTTGTAGGGAGTTTGATGTATGCAATGGTTTGTACTAGACTAGATATTGCCCAAGCAATGGGAGTTTTGAGCAGATTTATGTCTAACCCTGGTAGACAACATTGGAACTATGCGAAGACGGTGTTTAAATATCTTGCAAGTACTCCTAATCATTGTTTGGTTTATTCTGGTACTGATAGTGTTGATAAATCTTTGGACATACAGGGTTTTGTTGATACAGATTGGGCAGGTGACTTGGATAGTTGAAGGTCCACTAGTGGATATGTGTTTACTCTGTTTGGAGGTGTAGTGAGTTGGATGAGTAAGAGGTAGCCTACAGTTGCTTTGTCCACCATAGAAGAAGAGTATACATATGTCACTAAGGAGGTAGTTTGGTTGAGGAGACTATGTACAGGTATTGGATTTGATTGTAGGAACATTTAGATTAGTTGTGATAGCCTGAGTGCTATCTGTTTAGCAAAGAATCCTATGTATCATGCTCAAACTAAGCATTTTGATGTTCATTATCACTTTGTTCGAAGGTTGGTTGCAAATGGAGACATTGAGATGAAGAAGATAGGGAATCAGGAGAATGTTGCAGATTCATTAACCAAGCCTATGAGCATAGAGAAGTTTGTATGGTGCAAAGAGGTCATGGGCCTTGTTTCTAGTGCCTAATTATTTTCATTTGATTTTCTATGGGTTGATTTGCGATGTATAATGTTAAGTGGGAGAATGTTGGGATAAGGTACCATTAACCTTGTAAATCTTGATATTGTATTTATTCCATTTATTATTTGTTATTTGTAATTACCCATAAGGAGATGTAATAGTTTCACTAGTAGTGGTAGTTTCAGAGTCACCAAAGGTAATTACAGAGTGATATTTACTATTGGCAAATGTAAAAACTCAAAGTAAATGAGGGTAGGCATTTTCCCTTAAGGAATCTACTATATTTGGCATGTAAGACAATTGTCATAATGTTTGGTAAGTGAATCTATGACAGCTGCAAGTTGTCATAAGATTCTGAGATTCTATGACACATATGACGGATATGTTAGTTATATATTTGCTATATTTCTAGCCCAAGGTTCCTATATTGAAAAGATACTCTTTTGTGGAATCTATGACAGTTATGACATGTCATAAGATGCTGTAAGAGGCCAGATTTAGTCTTGGGTGCCCAACCTTTACATGGTTGTTTTTGGACAAGTGTAAGATTCTTGTAAGATCTAATTAATGTTTACAGGTTGGAGAATCTTAGGAGAGAGAAGGTGAATGCCTAGAATGGAGTGGTAAACATTTCTATAAGTATTTGCCATGTATTTGTTGCTACAATTCAGATTTTAGGTACTTAGGTGCTGGAAGAATGATGTTGGATTGAAGACTGAAGGAGAGATTGGTGGTGGTGTTGTATTGTACAATCTTTTGCAGATTAATACAAACAGTGGTCCTCTTTCTTGTGTGGATTTTTTTACTTGCAAGGGTTTTCTCCACGTTAAACACTATGTCATTATGTATTGTGCTAAGTTCTTCATGTTTGGCATTTTCTCTGCAGTGGGTTTTATGTTTTGTTACAATCTCCATAGTTAATGTACACTAAAATATTGCTAAGATTTATCTTGAATCATATTTCCATTGAAGTAGTGTTTTTTTCATTTCTAACATAAGATGCATGTTGACATGTGAAGACTATAACAGTTATAACAAAGGCAATGTGTGAGGACATCACTGGTACAATGTAGCTTGAATTGTTTTGGCATGTTTGGGTGCAAAATAGAACCATGCCTAGCCTAAATGTACCCATCTAAATACGTTGGAACTGTTGGTTTGCTCGCATCAAGAGTAGGAAAAAAGTTACCCCCCTTTGCAACTTTACACTACATGCATCTGACCATTTTTGGGGCAGCATAAAAACTTTCACCATGGGAAAACGCCTCAATGATATAAAAAATGGAGAGAGCTTATTGTAGAGGGACCCTACATGATTTTGTAGTCTTAAACAAAATGTTTCTAAGTGACACAGTTTCCAAGTAACAGCTTGTCAAAGATTGTTGCCTTTTTACAGTTTGGACTCTTCAAGGATATCGTCTGTACAATGTAGCTCAAACTATTTCGACATGTTTGGGTGCAAAACAGGACCATGCCTAGCCTAAACATATCCATATGGATGCGTTGGAACTATCAGTTTGGTCACATCAAAAGCAAGATGAAATTTACTCCCCTTTGCAACTTTACACTACCTCCTTCTGACAATTTTTGGGGCAGCCAAAAACTTTTCACCATAGGAAAACGCCTCAGAGATATCAAAAACAGACATAGTTTATTGTAGAGGGGTTCTACATCATCACATTGCCTTGGATGAAATGTTCCTAAGTGACATAGTTTCTGAGTAACATCTCATCAAAGATTGCTATCTTTTTGCACTTTGGACACTTCAGGGATATCACCAGTACAATGTAGCTTGAGCTATTTCAGCATGTTTGGGTGCAAATCAGGACCATGCCAAGCCTAAATGTATCCATCTAAACATGTTGGAACTATCAATTTGGTCGCATCAAGAGAAGGACAAAAGTTACTCCCCTTTGCAACTTTACACTACCTCCTTCTGATGATTTTCAGGGCAGTAGAAAACCTTTGACCACGGGAAAATGCCTCAGATATATCAAAAAATGAGAGAGGTTATTGTAGAGAGGTTCTAAATGATTGTGTTTTCTCAAATGGAATTTTTCTAAGTGTCATGGTTTCTAAGTAACAACTCATCAAAGATTGCTACTTTTTTGCACTTTGGACTCTTCAGGGATGTCACCGGTACAATGTAGCTTGAACTATTTCAGCATGTTTGGGTGCAAAATTAGACCATGCCTAACCTAAATATATCCAATTGGATGCTTTGGAACTATTATTTTGGTTGCATTAGGAGCAAGATGAAAGTCACACCCCTTTGCAACTTTACACTACCTCCTTCTGATGATTTTTGGGGCAGTAGAAAACCTTTCACCACGGGCAAACGTATCAGAGATATCAAAAACCAAGCGAGGTTATTGTAGAGGGGTTATATGTGATTGTGTTTCCTTAGGTGGAATGTTTCTAAGTGTTAGTGTTTTTGAATAATAGCTCATCAAAGATTGCTACCTTTTTACACTTTGGTCTCTTCATGGATATCGCCAATACAATGTAGCTCGAACTATTTCAGCATGTTTAGGTGCAAAGCAAGACCATGCCTAGCCTAAACATACCCATCCAGATGCATTGGAGTTGTTAGTTTGGATGCATTAGAAGATGGACAAAAGTTACACCCCTTTGCAACTTTACACTGCCTCCTTTTGATGATTTTTGGGGCAACAGAAAATATTTCACCACATGCAAACGCCTCAGAGATATCAAAAACTGAAAGAGGTTATTGTAGAGAGGTTCTAGGTGATTTTGTTTCCTTATATGAAATGTTTCTAAGTGTAAGGGTTTCCAAGTAATAGCTTGTCAAAGATTGTTGCCTTTTTGCACTTTAGACTCTTCAGGGATATGGCCAGTACAATGTAGCTCAAACTGTTTCGACATATTTGGGTGCAAAATAGGACCATGCCTAGTCAATGCCTACCCATCTGGATGCATTGGAACTGTCAGTTTGGTCACATTCGAAGTAGGATTAAAGTTACATCCCTTTACAACTTTACACTACCTCCTTTTGACAATTTCTAGGGTAGAAGAAAACCTTTAACCACAGGTAAACACCTCAGTGATATCAAAAATTGAGAGAGGTTATTGTAGAGGGGTTGTACATGATCATGTTGCCTTAGACAAAATGTTTCTAAGTGTCATGGTTTCTAAGTAACAGCTCATCAAAGATTGCTACCTTTTTTCACTTTGGACTCTTCTGGGATATCATCGGTACAATATCACCAATACGGGTGTAAGGTATTAACTTAGATTTTAGAGAAAAATAAAGACTAGGGTTTTTAGGAGGTTGAGGACTAGATAACCCTAAACATAATACAACCTAAGTGTTGAAGACCACATGAAGAACACAGAAGTTTATCTAAGATAGATTAAACAAAGAGTATAACACAAACAAAACTTACCAAACTAGGTCTTTAAAGACAATACACTCAGTGTTTAAAACATAACTAATAAATTTAACTTAAAAACCCTAACTAGTTTTGAATGTTTGAACCTTTGCAGCAGTGATATGAACACTACCACTGTGGCATCCTTTAGACTTCCAAAACATCCAACAACAACCACAACTCAACAATCAACATCAATATGACATTAACACCCCATTTTGTGATCAACATCAACATCATGAGGACACTAGAGAAATCTATGGCACATGAAGACACTGAGAACACTAAAGACATGAACAAACTCCTATCATGAGGAAGAACCACAACCCAATCCAACTCCTGAAAGCATGACATGTTATGATGAAGAACCACAATCAAATCCAATGATCCAATGGCATGAACCAATGACATAAGCAAATATGTCATGCTATTGTAACACGATAAACATGAATGTTATGAACTAGCATCCAAACCCTATGACATGAATCCTGATATGACTTGAGTGAAACATGAGTGAACATGATTAAGACCAATAAGGATCAACTTCATCCATCACTTAGATCTAACCCCATGAAGCATAACATGATGATGATGATGCAAACATCAAATGTATACCATAGCAAACAAATCAAGTTCATACCACTGCTTGAGTGAGGTCTTCACTATTCAAGTTCATGCCTTGTATTGAAGCACTACAACTCTATTCATGACATCACATACTCTATGAAGAAGAAAGTGTCTTTATATCACAAGACCCAATATATCCTGAAAGCATAATGGTATCATCAAATAATAGACAACCAATAGACCTACAAAATTATACATTCCTTACTAAATTACTAACATCCAAGTACTTTGATGTCAATGACAAACATATTCATCACAATATTCACTATATATGTGTAAAAATGGAACAACAAATATAAAATGACAAACCTATGTAAACATACAAATTAATGTGCATACTTACAAATCAATGTAACATGACTTTACAAAATCAATGGGAATACTTACAAATTAATCCAACGAACCATCTGGCTCTACTCTACTATTTATTGTATCAAGTATTGCCTCATGGTCAGACTCATACACCTTCCACAAGGTCTTGTTCAAAGATTTTCCCTGAAATTGTACAAATGAACATTGGATGCCACAACAAGGTTCAAATAATGAAGAATCTTCTTATGCATGTCAAAGCCCTGAAACAACCAAACATTAACACTCTTATGTGGGTACCTTCTAAGCCATGTTCTAGTAACAACCACTGATCCTATAGGGTATATGATGTTTTCTCCATCTGTAACTGGAGCCTCCAATTTCTTTTTGGCCTCAACACAATGACACAAGCAATAATATGTTCCTTCTTCATTATCTTCATCTGTAATAACTACATAAACATGCCCTATAATGATATATGCCTACAAATTAGATGAAATTAGTCAACATTACAAAATAGTACAAACTAAGATAACATTAGGAATTTCAAAAACTATGCAAGTAGATATATTACGTGGTTGAACTAGATCTGATATGTGGACAAAGTCAACTGATGATTTCATTTCTGTTAGTTCCAGTACTGTCGAGGGTCAATAAATGTCAAGTGGGCTAAGATAACTTAACTACCATTTGTCAACCCACTCCTTTGACTCACACTCATTCCAGGCTTGAATTGTACATGAAGGACAAAAGCATACCATTTTCAGTGTATTTGATACTCCATGAACCTACAATTGAGCTTCTAAAATAGTGTAGCTCACTTGATCCTGTCAGCATACAACAATCCTCATATGGTTCAATGTTAGTATCATCTATCAACCAAAAAAATCTATGAACTAAAGACTTACCTTCATTACCTGGACCAATCGAAGCATTACACCACTTGATAATTGATTTTGCATCTGTCAACTTTGCACTGTCTTTATACTTTAACTCTTCTCATTTTATGGCTCTTTTGATACATGCTCCTACATCATCATGCTCCCCCTTTCCATGCCTAGCCTCACAAAATTTCTACATATGTCAAACACCTGTAATAGTATGCCTCCTGCTTAGCCAATAGAAATTCTGTGAGTTCTTGAATTGTGATGCACAGTTATTTGACCATATGATATCTTAACTGAATGATATGCCCCTTCTAGCCAAATCATTGTAGAACACCTAAATGCAAACTTGTACAAACTCTGTAGAATGTGTGTGATCATCACTAAAATAAAAATGATACTCCCTTATGATCTTTCTATCAGCCTCTATACTATTATTCACATGAATAAATGTGATGTGCACAAATATAGAAACCTGCGTGGAGTTGTAATATTATTCATTGCTCCTTGTATTTCTTCTATCTCTCACCTCTCTATGTCTCACCTATCTCTCCCCCTCACCTCTATACCTCTCACCTGTCTCTCCCCATCACCTCTCTACCTCTCCCTCGACCTTAAACCTTAATCCCTCAAACCTAAACCTTAATCCCTCAACCCTCAACCTTAATTCCTTATCCCTAAACACTAAACCCTAAACCCTAATCCCTCAACATCCTAAAACCTAATCCCTTATCCATAAGCTCTAAACCCTATCCCTAAACCCTCAACCCTCAACCTTAAACCTTAATCCCTCAACCCTAAACCCTAATCCCTCAACCCTAAACCCTAAACACTATACCTATTCCTAAACCCTAAACACTATCCCTATTCCTAAACCCTCAACCCTCGACACTATACTTTAAACCCTAATCCCTCAACCCTAAACCCTATCCCTAATCCCTCAACCCTCAACACTCTACCTTAACCCTAATTCATCAACCCTCAACCCCAAATGCTATCCCTAAATCCTCAACCCTAAACCCTAATCCTTTAAGGTCCTGAACCCTAATCCCTTATCCCTAAACTCTAAACCATATCCCTAAACCCTCAACCCTAATCCCTCAAGGTTAAACCTTAATCCCTCAACCCTAAACACTAAACGATATCCCTATTCCTAAAACCTCAACCCTCGACACTATACCTTAAACCCTAATCCCTCTACCCTCAACACTCTACCTTAACCCTAATCCCTCAAACTTGAACCGTAATCCCTAAACCCTAAATTCTATCCCTAAAGCCACAACACTAAACCCTAATCCCTTATCCTTAAACTCTAAACCCTATCCCTAAACCTTCAACCCTAATCCCTCAACCCTAAATGCTATCCCTAAATCCTCAACCTTAAACCCTAATCCCTCAAGGTCCTAAACCCTAATCCCTTATCCATAAACTCTAAACCCTATCCCTAAACCCTCAACCCTAATCCCTCAAGCCTAAATGCTATCTCTAAAGCTTCAACCCTAAACCCTATTCCCTCAAGGTCCTAAACCCTAATCATGTATCCCTAAAGTCTAAACACTATCCCTAAACCCTCAACCCTCAACCCTAAACCTTAAACCTTAATCCCTTGAAACCCTAAACCTTAATCCCTTAACCCTCAACCCTAATCCCTTATACCTAAACCCTAAATGATAATCCCTCACCCTAAACCCTAAATGCTATCCCTATTTCTAAACCCTCAACACTATACCTTAAATCCTAATCCCTTATTTGTAAACCATCAACCATAAACCTTCAACCCTAAACCCTATCTCTAATACCTCTGCCCTCAACACTCTACCTTAACCCTGATACCTCAACCCTCAACTCTAATCCATCGACCCTAAACACTATCTCTAAAGCCTCAACCCTAAACCCTAATCCCTCAAGGTCATAAATCATAATCCCTTATCCTTAAACTATAAACCCTATTCCTAAACCCTCAACCCTAATCCCTTAAGGTTTGAAACCCTAATCCCTTATCCCTAAACTCTAAACCATATCCCTAAACCTTCAACCCTCAACCTTAAACCTTAATCCCTCAACCCTAAACCTTAATTGGTCAACCCTAAATCCTAATCCCTGAACCCTAAACCCTAAACCCTAATCCCTCAACCCTAAACCCTAAACACTAATCCTATTCCTAAACCCTCAACCCTTGAAATTATACCTTAAACTATAATCCCTTATCCCTAAGCGCTCAACCGTAAACAATCTACCCTAAACCCTAATCCCTCTACCCTCAACAATCTACCTTAACCCTAATCCCTCAACCCTCAACCCTAAACCTTAATCCCTCAATGTCCTAAACCCTAATCCCTTATCCCTAAACTCTAAACCCTATCCCTAAACCCTCAACCGTAATCCCTCAACCTTAAACCTTAATCCCTCAACCCTAAACCTTAATCCCTCAACCCTAAACCCTAACCCCTCAAACCTAAACCCTAAACCCTAATCCCTCAATGCTAAACCATAAACACTATCCCTATTCCTAAACCCTCAACCCTCGACACTATACATTAAACCCTAATCCCTTATCCCTAAACCCTCAACCCTAAACCTTAATCCATCAACCCTAAACCTTCAACCCTAAATCCTATCCCTAATCCCTCAACCCTTAACCCTAACCCCTCAACCTGAAACGCTATCCCTAAAACCTCATCCCTAAACCGTAATCCCTCAAGGTGCTAAAACCTAATTCCTTATCCCTAAACTCTAAACCCTATCCCTAAACCCTCAACCCTAATCCCTTAACCCTAAACCCTATCACTAAAGCCTCAACCCTAAACCCTAATCCCTCAATGTCCTAAACCCTAATCCCTTATCCCTAAAATTTAAACTTTATCGCTAAACCCTCAACACTAATTCCTCAACCCTAAATGCTATCCCTAAAGCCTTAACCCTAAACCCTATTCCCTCAAGGTCCTAAAAACTAATCCCTTATCCCTAAATTCTAAACCCTATCCCTAGACCCTCAACCCTCAACCCTCAACCTTAAACCTTAATCCCTCAACCCTAAACTTTAATCTCTCAACACTCAACCCTAATCCCTTATCGCTAAATCCTAAACCCTAATCCCTGAACCCTAAACCCCAAACTCTATCCCTATTTCTAAACCCTCAACCCTCGACACTATACCTTAAACCTGAATCCATTATCCCTAAACCCTAAACTCTAATCACTAATCCCTCAACCCTAAACCTTAAACCCTAAACCCTATCCCTAATCCCTCTACCCTCAACACTCTACCTTAACCCTAATCCATCGACCCTCAACCCTAATCCCTCAACACTAAACACTATCCCTAAAGTCTCAACCCTATACCCTAATCCGTCAAGGTCCTAAATCCAAATCCCTTATCCCTAAACTTTAAACCCTATCCCTAAACCCTCAACCCTCAACCGTCAACCTTAAAACTTAATCCCTCAAACCTAAACCTTAATCTCTCAACCCTCAACCATAATCCCTTATCCCTAAACCCTAAACCCTAAACCCTAAATGCTATCCCTATTCCTAAACCCTCAACCCTAGACACTTTACCTTAAACCCTAATCCCTTATCCCTATACCCTCAACCCTAAACCCTAAACCCTAATCCCTCAACCCTAAATGATATCACTAATCCCTCTACCCTCAAGACTTTACCTTAACCCTAATCTCTCGACCCTTAGCCCTAATCCCTCAACCCTAAATGCTATCCCTAAAGCCTCAACTCTAAACCCTAATCCCTCAAGGTTCTAAACCCTAATACCTTATCCCTAAACTCTAAACCCTATCCCTAAACCCTAAACCCTCAACCCTTAACCTTAAACCTTAATCCCTCAACCCTAAACCTTAATCTCTTAACCCTAAACCCTAATTCCTAAACCTTAAACCCTAAACCCTCGACCCTTATACCCTAAACCCCTAAACCATCAACCCTTATCCACCCCTCTTCTCCCCTATCCGCCTCACCCCCATCTCTACCCTCTGCTACCCTCGACACTATACCTTAAACCCTAATCCCTTAACCCTCATCCATAAATCCTCAACCCTCAACCCTTAAACCTTCAACCCTAAACCCTATTCCAAAACCCTCTACCCTCAACACTATGCCTTAAACCCTAATCCCTCAACCCTTAAACCGTCAACCCTTAAACCCTTAATCCCTCAAACCTTAAACACTTAAACCCTAAACTCTCAACCCCTAGATACACTTAAACCATAAACCCTATACACTTAACCTTGGACACTCAACCTTGAACATTATCCCCAAACATTAAAACCTATACCCTATACCCTCAACCCTCATCCATATGCCTTATACAGGTCTATTGTCAATCAAAGTATGAGACCAAATGCTAACCTATCAACTTAGCTAATTGTTGACACATGGAAACACTCTTGGGCCTATGGGTTGCCTAAAACTTGGAGTGAACCTCCAGAGTGAGTTGGTTCTCTTGATAACTTCACCTAATCTTAAAAGACTTCCTGAGAAAAGGGGTAGAAGATTGACTGAAAATGAAACCCTAACTCTAACAGATGATATTTTACTAAAATTTTACTTATTTTGATGTTTTTACTCAATCAATTTCTCAGGACAATGACTTTCATAATCTCATATATGCATACAACACAAAATTGATTTGCATGAAGGTTTGAAATCAAAAACAACATGCAACTAGTATTATATTGGCTTTTGCACTCACACCTGCAATAGTAGGACATGCAAAGGATCTAAAAGAAAGTATCACAATAATAACATCAAACTACCACTACAAAATGAGACAAAATCAAGATAGGAATGCTCCATTGTGTCTATTAAACTGAAAGGAGTATAAAAAAAGAGACTCTGAGTACAAAAAGTGTTTATAAGCTGTTTTTAGATGAACAAGAGAGAAGAAACAATAATCTGAACTGAGAAAAAGCTAAGTTTTTTCTCCTATATATGCCTCCAAAAACCTCCCAAGGAAAAGCTAAAAAAACTCCTCAAAATAGCCATACTGATCCATTTTCAAGCTCCACAAAAAACCACCAAACTGCCTCCAAACTAAAGAAAAAAATTGCCAAAATGCCATCCAAAGTGGTCCCACCAAAATCTCCTCAACATTAGGCTTTACCTGATCAATAAAAGCTCCAATTTGCCTAGTTTTCCTCAATTTCACCTAGAAGAAAGAAAATCTAAAAAGATATGATTGAGTCTAGGTTTACTTTGCTTTAAACTACATAAAAATAACAATTATTAAAGTAATTTATAAAAGCATTACTTTAATAATGTTTTACAATAGATCTTGCAATTTATCTCTTGATTTGTCTCGATTTGATTCTTTACAAAAATTATAAGGCTTATATGTTTATTTAGCCAAGTATGATACATTTTCTCTAGTTGGGCTTTTGATCTTTCTATAAAAAATCATAAAAGTTTCAAGGCATATTGAACATTTTTTTTTTAAAAGAAAACCTCCTAAGGCATATCCTCCATTTGATCTACAAAAATTCCTAAGGTAATATGGCATATGTGGCAAAGGGTCCTAAGACATAAAACATCCTAAGTCATCAAGACTAGGCATATGCAAGGTGAACACAATACCACGAGGGGTATTAGCTAAGCCAATAAAATTAATTCAATGTGATAAAAATATCACAATTGAATTAGGGTTTCATGAAACCCTACGACAAAACACTTGAATGCCCTAACTTTATGGACCCATTTTACATTTGAACTTTCTAGAAACTCCTCTGCACTCAACTGTCATGGGGTAGGGTTTCAACTCAAACTTTGAGCATTTTCCACCATTTCTCTGCTGTCTCGAAGCATTTTCATGAAGAATCTTATAGGAAACTACACGGTATGATATTTTATGGCATAAAACTGAACCATTGCACTGTATTTGAGGCTTTATTGGGCCTTCTTGGCCACGGCTAGCTCCATTTTTCTGATGTATTCTTACTTTGTTTATCTTTTGTCGATCTTTCATCTACATTTGAGCCGCCATGGCTATATTGGATTGAGCTTTTGGAAGTCTTTCATGGCAGATTTTAGATATATTTCCTGTGAGAAATTGACCAAATAAGCTTAGGTAAGCTCTCTGTTAGTGTATTTTTTGTATCCTCTATTCACAATCTGTGGACACATTACATATTCTGAGCTCATAGTACAAAAGATGGTGGACATCCTATATTTTTCCTTCATTTTTATTAATATAATGCTCTATTCGAGCTCAGGAAACTATAAAAGGAAGACCCCTTTATTTTCAAATACTTCTTTATTTTTTCCATACCTCATAGCCATGCTTCATGAGGGCAATCTTGGTTTTATTTTATTATTCTGAGTAATCTTGCAGATTTCGTTTCTTTCTGCACGGTAAATAGAGACAATGTTTTTCATAGAAGAAATTTTTTTCTCACTAAAGGTCATGGGATTTTGAGCTTTTGGATTGTCACGAACATTGTTGGATCTTGGTCAGTTCATCTCATAATTCCACCTCCTTGGTTGCTGCCAACAGTACAATGAGTAGTGTGAGTTACCTTATCACCCTTGCATGCTTTCTCTAGTAGCATAGTCTATTAGATTGTCTATGGCACAACCTCAACCAATAGCTGTAGCAGCCCCTCCTATAGTTCCACCTCCTATGCCTCATATGGGTAACATGCTCCATGCCCGACCATTAACAATGAATTTTATGTCACAAGGATCTTCTCCAGGGTTAGCTTTAGTTGTATTACCAGTTATATCAGCTATCCCGATGTTGACATCATCTATTGCCTTTGGAATGATGTATAGCACTATGGCTAAAATGTAGTCTAGTGGTATAAACATGCCTATTATCCCAACTACAATGTCTATTACTACATATAATATTTTATGTATTTGGAAGTTCATTCTCTATTTGATGACTGTGACTTGGCATAAAAATATATTGAAGACCTCATAAAAACCTCTTTTCTCATGGCAGTGGCTTGGCATTGATTACTGTAGCTGCACCTTTTAGACCTCTTACTACTATCTTTGTGAGCTAAATCCTGTAGCTGAATATGTTCAGTGTGACAGTGGTTCATTCACATGTTCTCAGGTTCACTGTATTTTCTACATGTTGCACCAAATGTGTTTTCATACATACTATACCCAATGATTATCACTTTCATTTCACTGGCTGAGGTAATATGTTTCTTGAGCAAATCTTCATGTGCTACCTCATGTAGCTACATTTGTAACTTATGATCTTTTTCTTACTAACCTTGAACTTGTTCAACTATCATTTTTAGATTAAAGTTATCATGCAAGTAATGAGATCTACCTTCTATTCACTGTATGACTATGATATTACATTTATGGCACTTGTCTGTTTTAAGAATGAGTTGTTCCCTTCATTGATAAGGACATACACAAGTTATTTAATCATTGTACACATGGTAGATGCTTCTCATTAGCATCCTATGATAATACACTCATTTCTTCCCCACTCTATGCAAACTGAAACCTTACCAAAGGTATGATTAAGACTACAATACATCGGTACCCAAAACACAGAAGTGCTGAATGTTCCAAACCTCCATAGTTGACAATGGTGACTGCTTTCTTTTATGATGTATCTACCCTAACATTGCAATGCATACTTGGAGATTACTTCATCTAGTTTTCTTGTGAACAACATACCTTTCTCCTATGATTATACTTCATATGATGCATTGACTATTCTCTGATTAGCACAAGAGTGTTGTCCTGAACATGTAAGCACTTAATAAGGGTTGCATTCTATCATGGCCTCTATTTGAATTATTACATCATCTGAAAGGTTGCATGATGAGACCAGAATATTCTTGAATGTCTTGAATGCATACAAATGATAATGAGATAGAAAATGAATGTAACCATGATGCGATAATGCCTCTTACTCAGATCATTGAGCAGTCTTGAAAAGAGCTCAATGCTCATTAATGGTTCTCACTTCATAACAACTTGAATTGACAATCATGGATGGGCATTGAGCTTGAAGCTCATGCACTGACTTGATGTGGTACTCCTTCAATTGAATAGGTTCTGTTTGAGCACAATGAATATGAATTATTCCCTCCTAAAATTCAGGGGCAGCATGCTAGGGTCAACCCTTGTGGGAGCCCATTTTTTACCACATGCTAAAATGTCTTCAAATCAGCAACATGATTTTACCTATACCTACATAGGAAACAAACATGTTAGATAAAATAGTGAAGCTCAATGATTGTTTCATCTTTAGGCTCTCTTGCATATGGAAGATCTAACTATCTGATTTAGTTCATCATAGGCAATATATTATGTTTCTATTGATAGGCACATAGGAAACCATATTCGGATCTCTAACAACCCTTCTTGTCATGACACAGGTTCATTCAAAGATCGGGAGCAAGGAGGAGCCAGCGGCAATGATGGATATGCTCTTTTCCTTTCTTATTTTCATATGCATAGTGTATTTCCTATGTTTGTACTAGTTCATCTATTCCCACGGCTTGTGTGGGACATTTGATTTCTCTTTCTTTCTTTCAATGCAATGCTTATTCAGTTGTTGTATCTCATTTGTAAAATTGAATGATTATTGTAATGAAATCAAATATATCTTATCCATGATGAATCTTCTACAAAGAAATGAATGATAAACTGAATTTCACTCTTCTATTATAACAATGGCATCATAAACTAAACCTTTTGTTTTTCAAACACCTTAAACTATGCAAAACCAACACAACAAAAAATGCTAAGAGCCTTTCATCTTAAAATGAAACAAATGTGCTCCAACTCTACCAATTTGAGCTATAGGTGAAAATTTGGTAACAATACCCTCAACATTATCCCTCAACTGTAAAATCTCAACCCTCTACCCTATACCCTCAACCATATACTTAAGCCCTAATCCCTCAATACTCAACCCTATACCTTAAACTTTGAAACCTACACCCAAAAAACCCCCATCCCTATACCCTATAACCTCACCCTTATACCCTAAACCTTGAATATTGTGCCTCAACCCTATACTTAAAACCTAAACCATACACTTTCAAGCCAAGTCACTCTATGCCTTATATACCCTCAATCCATATCATAAACCCAATATCCTAAACCTTATTCCCCATACCTTACACAATTAATCTTATACACTCAACAAGCTGAATATTATCCCTCAACTATAACCCTCAACCCTCAACCTATTACTTAATCCCTAATCCCTCAACCCTCAACCCTATACCTTAAACCCTAAACCCAAAAACCTCAACCCTTAGCCCTACAAACTCTACAGGCTCATGTCCTTATATACCCTAAACCCCAAACCCTTACATACATACATGCATACACACACCGACACATACATACATATATACATACAAACATGCATACATATATACATGCATACATACATACAACCATACATACATACATACAAGCATACATATATACATATAAGCATACATATAATACATACATATAGGTATTCATATATACATCAATACATACATACATACATGATTAATAATCTTGAACATAAAACATTCCAAGGGAGACATAATGTGAGCACGTTATAACACGCTCGCGTTATAAAAAAACATGACAAACATTGGGCAAACTTTTGCGAAAAGGGAAAAAATGCAAAACATAACAATACGAGAGCACATTATATTTTGCTTTGGGAATCCCAAGCCTTAGGCTTGGGATTTTCTTTGGATTTCCAACCCAAAGGATTAGATTGCCTTCCCAACATCTAAAGATGTGTTTTTGCATATTCTATAGGACTTCACATAATTTCATTCATGCTAACCCTTAGATTTGCACATGTTTCAAGGTCAAACAAATCGAACACTTGGGTAATGTTAAGCTTTCTCTTAGCTATTAAACGATGTAATTTTTTTCACATTTTGACAATGTTAAGCATTTCATCTTTAATTTCTTTTGTTTGTGTGTCTATTTTTGGGCAAAAACTAGTGTTTGGTCTTTTTTTCATTGTAAATTAATCGTTCATTGAAATTTCAAAAAATTATATTTTTAGAAACTAGACTCCATTCTACACATTAAAAAAAATGATTTTCCATTAGTTTTCAAAATTTATAGGAGTAGCACGGCCAAAATTCTATTTTTCAGGACATGTCCACTTTGAAAATTAGTAAAAAATCAAATATTCATTAAAAAATAATCAAAAAAATCTGGCATCAACTACATGTTGTTAGTTAATTTCTCACCAAAGCAATTTTTAAAATACCAAAAAAAAAGTTAACCTTTTGAGGGAGCCACAAAACATGCTATGTTATGTTTTTTTTACAGAAACAACACCAATTTCTGTGGCTCCCTCTTTTGAACCCCTTAACCTATACCATTTTTTTTTTAAATAGTAGTTTAGAAAGTAGACTCAGAGCACTACGAACATTGTTTTTGTTGCATCTTAAAATTTTGAGTGTAACTATGCTCAATTTCTTATCCAAGGCTAGAATTTCTTGATTTCATAAAAAAAGTGGCCACTTAAGACTCCTTTTTGGCCCCCATCTTCTTGCACTTACCCTTCATTAATGTAGAAGTTAGTGGTAGCTTAATTTTATATTATATTTTGGGTAACCCTACTTTCACTTGCATCCTTCTTCATTAGTTCACCTTTACATTTTGGTGCTCACCTCCCACTTTAACACTTAAAACACCTCATTTTTCATTTAGTTTCCTTCCATTTTTTTTTTTAAAACTTCCCTTACTTCTAAAGATGCTTCCCCAAACCCCTTTCCATATTCTTAAGGGAGAAAAATGGTATCCTCTGGCCAAATTCATCTATATCTTTATTAACTTTCTCCTTCTATTTTTTATAATGGACTTCCTATCTTCTTTTCTTACATCATTTTCTATCTCTTCTTAGAAAGTCCAAGATGTTCCATTCCATGCATGTGATGGTGACTTAGCTCTTTATATGTCACTTTATTCTTTTAAACCCTCCTAAAATTCCTCCTACTTAAAATGATATTTTGGCACAAGAGGATGTACTTTACCTTATCATCATGTCAATGCTCTCCCTTCTAGAGATGAAATATTGGTAAATAAAGAATATCACCTCATATCAGATCCCCCACGAATAGATGTTGAGCATACTTCTTATATCTCTTCTCCTACATCTAAAGAAGATAATAATGTGAATTTAATCATTGTTAATAGATTTAGCCCACCCACTAAAGGGATGTTGGATAAGTCCATTAACGTGCAAAATATTCCTTTTATTCCTAAAATCATTGTGTGTGGGGGGTTCCTAATGCACCCCACCTTCTCATCCTATGATCACAATTCAAGGTATTACTAATAGTCCTTGACCTTCTACATTTTTCTCTCATTTTATTCAATATATAAAGTATAATGTGTCCACAGATATTGATTACCATATAGTAGCCCAAACACATAACACCTAGTGAAACAAACATGTTACTCTTGTCCATGTTTCTTTGCCTCTACCAAATCTTATTCTTCCATCACCTCCTCATATTTTTCAAGGAGTGCCAAAGAGTATGATCTTGTTAAGCATCTATAAGTTACACAAGCTCATATATCTCTTTGGGACCTAACACAAGTTTCACCTTCTCATCATATTTCCCTTTAACAGGCCTTGCAGAAGATATCAATACAATCTTCGATGAAGCCCATGGATGTGGCTGCTATTCCTAAATGCTTTCATTCTAATTTTATTAATATCACTTTTCCTTTCTCTAAAATCCCTTTTGTTGAATTCCAAAATAAAAAATGATCCTATTATGGTTATGGTTGCTATAAAATTGACTAGGATTAAGTGAACCATTATTGATAGTGGTTGCAGTCTAAATGTCTGTAGTTTAGACCTCCTAAATTATCTCAATATTGATGCTTCTATTTCTTCTTCAAATATATCCATCAAACATTTTGATAATGTGGCTTGCCCAACTTTAGGCACTATCACATTGCCTATTATATTAGGCCCCATTACATTACCTACTAAGGTTCATGTTATGCAGGGGAGTCTTTTTAATAATATTTTTCTTGGTAGACTGTGGATTCATGCCATGGGCATAGTTCCATCTACTCTTCATCATTCTCTTAAAGTTGCTTATAAAAGGAAAGTACATAAAATAAATATTGATTCTAACCCCTTGCAATACTATCAACACGCTGAATTAGGTCATGTGAACCATTAATTTTATTCTTTTCATAATTTTGTACATGCTATCAACTAGGATTGCACCTGTTATGAAAAGCTGGAAAGTTCAGAAATCCTATGTAACATGGGAATACCTTCAAGTTGTGGGTACCCTATGACGAAGGTAAACCTCCATATTATGGGTTGCTTCCCTTATGACTTTCTAATGAATTAATGACTTTGCAGGAAAAGGGTTAGAAGGTTTACTAATGGATATACTAAAACTTGAATTTAAATGGGTGGTGATGCACCTAAATGATAGAACCATGCAGCCCTGATTCACAATGACTTTCAGAATATCTATCCACACAAATCAATTTGGCAATTTGACCACAAAAATGATTCTAAGGAAGGCTTGAATAAACTTTCTCTTGAAGGAAAACTGGGTTCTCATGCAACATGGAAGAAAAGATTATTCCAATACACAACCTAAGACCTGTGATTTTTTATTGTTTCAAATGCATGCAAGTATGAATGAGATAAAGATTTAAAGGTTCTGATATTACAACACAATAAAATTTCATCCAATCACTGATTAAACAACACAATTGAGAAGGTAAATACTTGATCTTACTGAAAATGACAGAAAATCTGCATAAATGGCAAAAACAAATAACTTGTAACCTATTCTACTGTATATATCTGTAAAATGAGTTACAAACAGTTCATCTCTCTACAATGCACAAGAGAGAAAAAAGGCAAGAACTAAGAAAAACATAACTTTTTATCCAATATATCAAAAGAATGAACTCCCAAGTGCATGAAAAAGCACTACAGTTCAACTGCACTCTAATAATAACTCCTCCAAGTTGATTCACGAGAAAAAGAGAAAATAATAGAAATAGGCCTCATAATTGATAAAAAATGAGCAAAAATAGCTCCAAACTGCCCCTCACACCTAGTTTGACCAAGTGAAACTTCAAACCCCTCCTAGTTTGACAAAAAATCATGCAAAAGCTCCCAAAATACTTCAGTTAACTCTATCTCCTGATTTTGCATGATTTTGGGATGAGGAAACAATGTGAACAAATAATAAAGTAATCAACATGACTTACTTTATTATTCATTATAAATTTGTCTATAGTTCAAATTTTACAACTTCGTGACAAATAATAAAGTAATTTATAATTTATTACTTTATTATTTGTTTACATTTCTTTAAAGTTTCCAAGTCATGCAAATTGAGGGTAATTATTTTCAAAAGGTTTAAAAATAATAACTGTCCTTATAACTCCACTTTGATTTGCATAATCACTTCATGCATCCTATGATGATGCCAATAAAAACACATCCTTCATACATGAAAAAAGTCAAAAATACCTTCCCATATGTGAGATATGATCAAAAAATCATTAATTAATCCATTATATCTCCCGTACCACCATGCATATCATAGGAACTTATCGATGCATAACATCACTCTAAGTCATCATGCTCTATCATTGGTTATACACATAATTGAATCCCTATGACTCCCATTTGATTTGTATAATCACCTACACCCTTATGACTCCCATGCCATAATGCTATATCATTGCACAAGTGATCCTCTTACATCATTGACATTTCAAAAACCTTATGAAAAACAAAAGGAAATATCCTAGCTCCATAGGTTGGCCTTGCATCATTATGTTTTTTGACTTTCTAAAGCCCTTTACCATGGGCATCATTAGTATGGAGTTTGACTTTTGATAAGAAAGGTAAAAAAAAACATCACAAAGGGGTT
Source organism: Cunninghamia lanceolata (assembly GCA_027924645.1). Lineage (NCBI taxonomy): Eukaryota > Viridiplantae > Streptophyta > Pinopsida > Cupressales > Cupressaceae > Cunninghamia > Cunninghamia lanceolata. The sequence continues at coordinate 2,034,649 of BSBN01001660.1, read as the reverse complement.
GAATCACACTTGGAGTTTATGTATCATTATCCAAAAAGAAAAACTTGCCTTAATTGGGCTCATTATGCATTTTACACTATGGAGATGCTCTGTGTGGCTACCATGCACTAGGGTTTCAAGCTATTTTTGGAGCTCTTCATGCAAAAATCTATCCTTTATGGCTTTCTGGAACAAGTAACCTCAGTTTCTGATGGCATTTTCCTACCTTCTGTGCTTTTCTTTAGATACTTTGTTGTCTCTATAAGAAAAATGGTGGTGAAACCACATATTGTTTCTCCTATAGCTACTTATTTTCTGGTTTTGATATAGTAACAATAATGATGAAAGAAAGCTCTCCTTTTTGCTTCTGTATCTACTCCATATTTGCTTTTCTCTATTTTGATATAGTAACAAGGGAAGAAAGAAAGTTTTTACACTAGATTTTCATGTAGTTCATTATATCTTGCTTCTATATGATCTTCCTCTTCTTGCTTGGCCTCCATAGTTAGCATTTCAAGTTTTAACTCTTATAAAAGAGGACCTATAACTTATATCTCCTTATGTGCTTTGCTCCTTTACTCATGGTCATAATGACTTCTATAGGATTAATTATGTATTTGTTTGGCCATTCAAATGAAGTGGTAAAGGAAACCCTATCTGTTGTATGGCACAAGTAAACCCTAGTAGGGTTTGGTGAACAATATGCTCCATCCTTGCTTTTCTCTATCATAAAAGACATCACTGTTTCTTAGCATTTTGTTTACCTCTCTCTATTGTCTTGGTTTGGGGCTTTCATTGTAATGAAATGATTAAAGAGGTTTTTTCTCTTATTTGTTACAAACCCTACTAGGGTTTCACCTACTCCTTCACTATGCTCTTCAAATAATATTTCCTTTGGCTCTAGTGAAAGTCACTATAAAGAAAGACTATGGCTCTACTTTTCCTCTACTGCTCCATATGGACTTACATACATACTGTAGACTCTTCACTTTGTGATGAAAGCTATAGAATGAGTTAAAAGATATGTTCTTCTTCTTTGTATCTCCTGTAGATGTATATGAAACATTAAGATTTCATTCTCATCTTGCTATTCTTTGTGACCGAGACAGTGCGTCCTTTCTAGAGGTTCTTCTACTTTTATAGTCATGAATGCATCTGGAAATGTATATTCTCCATTTGATGACTGTGACAGTTTGATGTGAAGACAAAAGAATAATGAACTCTGCCATATGATTCAAACAATGACTTATTATAGTCTTTTCAAGTTTACTATACCTTTTTAAATACTGCATCCATAGCTCTTTTTTCATACATCCTAGAGCATAGAATTGTATTATGTGTATTCTATCTTTTCACTGATGGCATTATGGGCTCTCTTCATGATTTATTGTCCTTGACTTACACTTCACCTACTTTTCTTATAAGCCTTATGCTCATACACACTTATCTTCTTAAAGCAACCTATACTATCATGATTGTCCTTCTGATCTATCTTCATTATTGTCATGGCAATATCTATGGCTTTGTTTGATCTAGTAGTGAAGGACTCTAAAACTTCAATGATATGGTGTGGCTGCTAGGATAAAATATATTTGGACCTCACAAAACCCCATGACTATGGGCTTCTCTTGATTCCTGTAGTTGCTTCTCATGTAGCTTATGATTTTCTCTTCATAATGTAGAAGTATAGGGTGATCAAATGATGAATGCACTGTCCCTCTTTCGACTATTCCATTATGTAGATGTACTAGTCATAAATGGTTGTGCCTATGTGATTAGCATACCTTAATTGTGTTGGCAAGAGACACTGTGTGGCTTCATGAGTGTTGTCATTGATGGCAACAAAATCCATCCCACTCATCCACAGCACATAGTATGTCTATACCAGAAGTCAGATTGAAGAGTGTTTTGGTCTAGTGAACAAGAAAAGAGCATGCAACAAGGTCTAACAATTAGGTCTAGATCTCTCAGAGGAAGTATATCAGCAAAGTATAGACTTGGGGAAGTTAGTAGGAGTACCATGACTACTACATTCCAGAGATTGAGCCTCTAGTGATGAAAGAGAAAAGATATGAGCATCTAAGTGTTGGGTTCCTGACAAGGAGAGCAGACTGAGGAAGAACCAATTGACAGAGCATCAGACTTTAATCTAGATGAGAAATTGGTGGTGAGCAAGCTACTGGAGGGATCATTCATGGTTGGTCGACATGATTGATAACTTTTATGTCTATGTCCTTGATACATATCACATAGTAAGCATGGATTTAGTCGACAGATCAGTATGTTGGGAAAATCTTGAGTATTCCAGATGCTGACTAGAAAGATGTTGAGATCCTTGATGCGGATATATATACCAGATAGATTTTAGTATGAAGGTGTGTGTGGTGTGTGACAATGTGTGAAGAGAGCCAGAGATAGGTGTGGAAGCAATAATACAAGTCCGGTATGTGACAGAATAGCTGCACTAAAGTAGAGGAAGAATGAAGTGTAGTAGATTAGTTTATTGAGCCTAACCAGAACTTACCCTCAGCATATGTGAATGCCTCTGATTAGTTCAAACACCTGGTTACCTTCTTTATACCTTGTAGGCAGTGTGTCTCTTGTAGGCAGTGAGCCTCTTTTGAGCAGTGTACTCAAGTAGTGATCCCTCATTGGCAAGTGCCATTTTGTACTTCTATTCTTTTAACAGAGAATACAATTAGTCACCCCATGGTTTTTCCCTTAATAGGGTTTTCCACGTAAAAATCCTTGTGTTATGTGTGTTGATTTCTCTTCTGCTCTCATGTTCATGTATGCTCATATGTTTTGATACTGCATTAATTGTTAAAGAAGAAAAGAAAGTTAAATAATTAAGATAATTGATTCACCCCCCTTTTCAGTTATCCACCTTGTTTCCAACAATTGGTATCAGAGCTAAGTTCCTCCAAACAGAGCCTAACAGCTTGAGGAAGATCTAGAATCTCAATGGATATGTATGGTATGAGGGAACAACTTCAGTCTACCCTAGATGATCTTAAGCAATCTCACTCTAAAGTCAATAACTTGAGGGAAAGACTTAAACAAGCTGATGATTTTATAAATGAACTAAAAGAGAAATTGAGTATCTATGTGAAAAAAAGATAGGAACTACTTCAACAATTAGCAAGTCAAAGTAAAGCCAATGATACTAATGAAGATTTGAATGAGAAGAACAAGTTATGTGAGAAGCTATCAAAAGAGGTCATTATGGTAAGACATGAAATGGAATCAGGGGTTATGAAATTCACGCAAGAAATTGAAGAGAAGAGAAAAATTGAAGATAATATAAAACAATCTCTTAAGGAGAAGTTAGAAGACTGCCACAAAATGGATAGAATAATCAGGCATCTAGAATCTGATCTTGAAGAAGCGAGAGATAATGAAGAACAACTTGAGAATTAGATAGACACTCTTAAAAGGGATCTTCAAACAAAAAATGAATATAAAGAGAAATTCAAGATAAGCTCTGCTCAACTTCAAGTTCTTCTTGAAAGCCAAAAGAGGGTAGATGACAAGCAAGGCTTGGGGTATGAGAAAGGTGAAAGCTCTAGATCTGGTCAGAAGAACTCTGGATCAAGAAATCCAAGGAACAGGCCTAGAAGACCTCTGGTAAGGTAACCAAATGCTCAAAGATATCCATCCTTCAATGGATACTACTACAATTGCAATAACTTAGGTCATAAAGCAAATCAGTGTAGAAGAAGAATGAATTAGACTAATTCATCATTCTCCGAACAGTGTTTTAACTACAAAAGGTATGGTCACAAATCTCATGAATGTAGAAATATGCAAATAAATAATTCATTCAATGGTAGGTGCTTTACATGCAATAGAATGGAACATATGGCTAATCAATGCAGATCAAGAGGATATTAGTTAAATTTGAAAAGAAATGTTGTTTGCTACAATTGCAATAGATCTAGTCATATTGCTAAATTTTGCAAAAGTAAGAATCAGGATAAAAGGGGTCCAGTGCATCATAACCAAAATCAAGACAAGGGAAAAGGAAAAGTGAATGCAGATGAAGTTCAAAGGGAGATGAACAAGATTTGGGTGAAGAGAAGTACAAAAAATGTCAAGGATGGTTTCGCACCAGAATCTGGTGCTGATATTCCTTCCAAAAACTAAATAGATGAGCTCTAGCTCATAAGGAGTCATAAAGGAAAATAAATTCCCCCAGCCAATCAATTGGTGCCTAAAATTGGCACATGGAGTATTGCGGATTGAAGAGATCTCAAAGAGATATCTAAATAATCCTTAGTAAAAGTATGAAAGATTCACAAGAATATTTGAAGAGTCTAATCATCCAAGATTGATCCAGTTTGATAGCCTTCTGGTAAAAGCAAGACTTTTCACAGATTGGACCCGGTATGATTCTAAATTGAAATATCTTGATCTGCAGATAAATGGGATGATCCAAGGAAGGGAGATACATTGTAAATTATCATTCTAAGTGCATCTTAGTGATCCAGAGAGATCTCTCTCAGAACAAGGAGAACAAGGCAACCAGAATGACTTAAGTTGTGCATTTATTGCAATAATAAATTAGGGTTTGCGCAGAAATATAAGGGTTCCTCTATTCATCATTTGCTCATTTGCATTCAAGAAGAAGAAAGAAAGAGCTCTGCAACAAGATTACCTCAACCCTCTCAAAGATCAACCACAGAATCTGATGCAACCAACAATCATTTTTAGCTCATATCATGAACCCTAGAAGCGTAAAAAGGTATTTCCATTCTTGGATATCTCTCTTTGAATCTCTTGCAAGATGGCTACTCCAAATGTTGTTAAGATTACTGATAGACCACGCCCAAAGTTCAAGAAACATCCTTACAAATCCCTAGAAGTTGATCCCTTAGGCACCTTCTCTGGCATTCCGCATGCAATTCTACATGTAGAAGATGTTAGGGTGTACATACATGCCAATATTGAGGAATTTGGGGAATCCAAGTTGATGGATATCTACCATAAACAACTAATAGATCATTCCTTTGAACTCAAACCTCAATACAAGGCTATCCGGGATAAGCATTTTGGACATTGCATCCATTTCCCCTATTTTGCAGAAGATGAATGGGTCTGGTATGTTCTTAGTAGAATACATGATAACTTCATATGGTTGTTGAAGCCCTTCAAGATAACCAAGGATGCAATTAGGGCAGTAACTGGTTTGCACTCATCTGGTGGGTTGTCTACTCTCAAATCAATCAAAAACCAAACTGTAAGCGAGGCTACCGGATCAAAATTTGATAAAAGAGCAATGACAATTGAGGATATCACAGATCCAGATATCAAATTTACTTCTATGATAATTAGTTATAAAATATATCACTCCAACAGGGAGAATTCTGTATTCAGAACAACAATATACACTGCTTATCAGATGCTAAGGGAAAATGTTGATTATGATCTTTGTGAGCTTCTCTTGAACCAACTATTAGAGAATTTGTAGAAAATAAAGAAGGATAAGAAGAATTCATTTAAGTACGGTGGCTTGATAATATGTCTCTTCTTTTACTATATGAATGAGCTACCCAAATCCAGTGGTTGGGTATGGTAAAATGATAGACCAGTTGCCATACAAATCAGAGATTATGTGTATGGGCTTGGTGATGCCAAGGCTCAAAGTACAACACTCTAGGGTTACTTCAAAAACTTCCAAAGTATGATGCAGTGTAGAGAAAGAATTCCTCAGTCAATAGTTGCAAAATATAAGGATATAGTGTGCTTCATGGTAGACATTGATCAATGCCTAATGGAGGCAATAGAACCCAGAACAGTCTGGATTATGCCAATGGGCTATGAGGTAGATGAGAAAATACTTGAACTGCATATCCAACACCTGCTAAGTCAGCCTAAGGACCCTGAGGTAGAAAGGTTTGAAACCTTTCAAGAACTAAGTGTGAAAATTCATGTTGAGCTAAGACAACCAAAGATGAAAAGAAAAGTGAGAAGAGAAGTAGAGGAAGTTGCCAAAAGATATGGCATTTCTAAATAGGCAGTTGATGCAAATAGAGAGAAAGTAGAAAGAGCAGAAAAAGAGAGACAAGAAGAAAAAAAAGAAAGTCATCCACTGCAAGATCCCTTCCAGACTAGATCCTCCAAGAGCCCAAAAGCCTCAAAACTGGAAACAAAGACATCCAGAAAAGGAGAAAAGAGAATAAGGACAAGCCACAAGGTCATACATAAGTCAAAAGGATGATGAAGAGACAGAGACTGATGAGGAGGTCAAGAAAATGAAGAAGAAAAAGAAAACATCCATGGAATCCTCTCTTGGCAAACATACAGAAGAAAGGCAGATTTTTTTTTTGAAAGGCCTACTCTCTCCATTGATGATGTCATCAAGGAAGTCACTATGGATGGCAACCTGCAACCAATGACTGAATGTTATGATGAATATAGTGAAGCTAACCAGAAGATCTTGCAAGATGCTACAGTCAGATATCTAAACATCTATAATAAATCATTCATTGAAATCATATCTCTAATTCCCAAGAGCCTAGAGAAGAAACTTGAAATGAGAAAGGACAATGCTAAGGCAAAAGATCTGGAGATCTAGGAATAGATAGCTATTCAGCTCTATCCTTCCATCACTCCAAAACAAATGAACATGATCTTCAAGGATTGCAAGGATGAGTTCTTGAGCAAAGCAAGAATGAACCATCTTATGCTTGGAGAGACTGATAGGGTGGCAAAAGAAATTGAAGACATCCTCTGGAATGCCTTCATGAGATTCAATCTCCCTATTATAGAGGACATAAATGAAGAACCCTCTACCATGGATGTTGAGGGATTAAGTACTTCAAAAGAAGAAACTTTTGAGAAAAATGTACAAAGCCAAAAAGAGATGGATGAAGAAAAGACTGAGGATTTGGATTCCTCTGTTCTGGAAGAGGAAGACCATGAAGAAGTTAACATCTCTCTTCTGGATCCCCCTGCAGACTCTGAAATTGAAGGAGAAGGAAGAAAAGAGGAGGAATTTAGTCAAGAAGAAGAGGTAAAGGGAAGAAAAGAAGATCAAACAGAGAAGATTCTAGATGACAGTTTTGAGGTGGCAAAAGGAAAGAAAATTTAGTCTCCAGCAAGAGACACTGCTGAGGTAGTAAAGAGCTTCTTGAACAAAGAAATGTTAGAGATAAATGAACCAGAATTATTCCAAGTACCACTCAATTTTGATTCTCTCTCTCTAGTACAGACAATGAAGATAGCATCTTTTGCTCAAGCTAAAGCAAAAGAAAAACTTCTAAAGTCTCACATGGAAGATTGTGAGCTGATACAGATTGCATCCGGTGTACTAGAAAAGATCATGCCATCCTTTCAGAAGGATCTTACGGCCTCTTCATCTAGTAATCTGAAATCTCTTGTCAATTCTGTTAGCACACATTTTGATTCTTTGGATAAATCAGCAGAAGAGAAAGTCTGGAAAGAGGTTTTGGGTAAGAGATTCTCTGAAGTACAGGGACTCATAGAAAATGATAGGAGAAATCTGGATATTGGGACAAAGAGCCTAGAAAATGCTCTTAAAGATGGTGGAGAAATATACAAATTTTGTCTATATTGGTCCACAGTGACAATAGACATTGCCAAGAAGGTGGAAGAACAAAAGGGTAAACTGTTAAGTTTATCTCAAAATTTTGATCCTCTCACCTCATCCATAATGAATCAAGAATGCCAGGCTATTGCCACTATGAATGAGATAAAGAGGCTTGAGAAAGAGAAGAAGAATATAATAAGCAAAATGAGTGAACTGAGATGGATAATTATCCCTAAGTTAGAGGCAATGCATGAGGCTCTAACTGATGCTCAGACTACAGCCCGGACTAGTGATCTAGTAGACTTAAAAAGGGTAGAAGCTTTTGCATTTTTGTTGAGTGGCCACATTCCAATTTTGGACAGGATGAAGCAGAGTTGGGCAATAAAATTTGTCCACTTGAAAACCACTTTTGCGGATATACTTAAGCATATGTAAGTATAACTTGTATATATACTTATGCGGCTATGTATAGGCTAATTTTTGGAAATTTTGGTGTATAGATTCCACCCTTTTCCATTGATGTCAAAGGGGGAGTGAGGAGTAGTGAAAAATGTAGAATCCAACTAAGGGGGAGCTCCTGTAAAAGTGTACATAAGATAGAGCATCAACAAAGGGGGAGTTTGTTATAACACTTAGTCATTTTTCACTAAGTGTTGCCATCAATGCCAAAGGTGGAGATTGTTGGCAAGAGACACTATGTGGCTTCATGAGTGTTGTCATTGATGGCAACAAAATCCATCCCACTCATCCGTAGAACATAGTATGTCTATACTGGAAGTCAGATTGAAGAGTGTTTTGGTCCGGTGAACAAGAACAGAGCATGCAGTAAGGTCTGACAATTAGGTCCAGATCTCTCAGAGGAAGTATCTCAGTAAAGTGCAAACTTAGGGAAGTCAGTAGGAGTACCATGACTACCACATTCTAGAGATTGAGCCTCTGGTGATGAAAGAGAGAAAAGATATGAGCATCCAAGTGTTGGGTTCCTAATAGGTAGAGCAGACTGAGGAAGAACCAACCGACAGAGCATCAGACTTTAATCCGGATGAGAAATTGGTGGTGATCAAGCTACTTGAGGGATCATTCATGGTTGGCCAACATGATTGATAACTTTTATGTCTATGTCCTTGATATGCATCACATAGTAAGCATGGATTCAGCCGATAGATCAGTATGTTGGGAAAATCTTGAGTATTCTAGATGCCAACTAGAAAGATGTTGAGATCCTTGATGTGGATATATATACCAGATAGATTTTGGTATGAAGGTGTGTGTGGTGTGTGACAATGTGTGAAGACAGGTAGAGATAGGTGTGGAAGAAATAATACAAGTCCGCTATGTGATAGAATAGCAGCACTAAAGTAGAGGAAGAATGAAGTGCAATAGATCAGTTTATTGAGCCTAACCGGAACTGAACCTCAGCATATGTGGATGCCTCTGATCAGTTTAAACACCTAGTTACCTTCTTTATACCTTGTAGATAGTGAGTCTCTTATAGGCAGTGAGCCTCTTGTGAGCAGTGTGCTCGGGCAGTGAGCCCTAATTGGCAAGTGCCATTTTGTACTTCTATTTTTTGAACAGAGAATATAATTAGTCACCTCGTGGTTTTTCCCTTAAAAGGATTTTCCACGTAAAAATCCTTGTGTTATGTGTGTTGATTTCTCTTCTGCTCTCATGTTCATGTATGCTCATATGTTTTGATACTGCATTAATTGTTAAAGAAGAAAAGAAAGTTGAATAATTAAAATAATTGATTCACCCCCCTCTCAGTTATCCACCTTGTTTCCAACAAATTGTACCTTGCCTTGATCTCTTTGTCATTTAAGGATTAAGAGTACACTTCTTAGTTGGATGTCTATGACTTTCCTCCTTCTAAGGTTGCTCCACATGCTTGGAATGTTGTCATGAATTCCTTGTGAACTGCTCTTTCAGGTGGCTATCCTCATTTGCATAACTATGAATGACACTTCTGTTGGATCTAGGGCATACAACTGAGAGGGGGGGGGTGAATCAGTTGTATAAAACTTCTTGTCAAACACTTAACTTACTGTTGTTAGCAGCATATCAAATAATCATCCATGGAAGCATAATGCATAAACACAAGAGCAGATAAGCATCAACACATTGAACACCAAGATTTTGACGTGGAAAACCCGGTTAAGGGAAAAACCACGGGGTGATTAACCCAAGAATTATTCTCTGTTAGAAGAATAAAAAAAATGAATGGCACATGCCAATAAGGGCTCACTGCCCGAGCACACTGCTCACAAAGAGGCCCACTGCCTACAAGGAGACACACTGTCTACAAAGTGATGAAAATCACAGTCTTGAACTGGAGAATGACATCTCTAACATGTCCGGATCAGTTCCAATTAAGCCCAACAATCTCTGCTCTGCCTTTCGCACGTTTCTTCGCTATACCATACTCATCCTCACTCTGCTTTCTGAAATGAACTCACAACCCGTTATTTATACAAGACATCGACTTAGGAACAAACATCTAAGTCGGCAAACAACCATAGGAGTATCCGCAAGATGAATAACACATCCGGTCGGCCATCACAAGAACATTCGCAGGATGAACATCTCATCCGGTCGGCTACACAAAGCAAGAACTTCATCCGGAAGAATAACTTCAATTCCGGGCTCTACCATCAATGCGGACCAACAACAAAACCTAAACATGATCCAAGAACCTTCACAAACCTGTCTGAATGTCCGGATACATCCGCACTTCCTCTGCTTACTGGGATCTCTTGTCTTCCTCATCCGGAACTTCAAGAACACAGTCTGTCGCCACTGTCATAATGCAAGAGGTACTTCCGGACCTCCAAATCATACACAAATCAGGATGATACATCACAAGGACATCCCAAACACTACTTCCAATCCGCAGATTAGGATAATACAATTCCGGACCTCACCGGACATTTTTGTGATCCTCTGTCACCTCCGGATACTTGCCGGACCCGGTTCTATACCGGCAGCCACAACTCCTTCAGATCTTCATGCGGACCTCTGAAATCTTAACTGTAGCATCTCAAGACTCATATCTACTAACCCTTTAATCCGCATCCTCCGGTTCTCATCCTATACAGTACATTTACCTTCTTCTCATCACTGTTCTTCAATGTTCCTGACTGAGACTAATTTTCTCAATATCCTCAGCACACAGCTCATCAAATCCTTCTTGTCAATGCAATATGAGTATGTTGACATCAATGACAACACTGGATAACCTCATACTTGCAACAATCTCCCCCTTTGTCATTGATGGCAACATATGATGTGAAAAACCATTAAGACAAAAACTTCAACTTTTCATATGTCTTCTCTTCCTTTACTGCTCCCCCTTTGATCATCAGCCACTTGTTTTTCACATGTCTTCTCTCCCCCTTTGACATCAATGGCAAAGGGCTCATACTTGCAATTCTCATGCATCAGAATCATACCAGCTGCTCCCCCTTAGTTGCAGCTCCCCATTAGTCCGAATCACAAGATATGACTGTGATAGCCACCGGACTGATGCACATCAGTGCATCTTAGTTCATCACCGGAGGGGCCATGACCCCTAACTTCTCCCAGAGATATTCAAAAGAGTCCTTGGGAAGAGGTTTTGTAAAGATATCTGCAATTTGATCCTTGGAGGGAACATACTCCAATCTGACTTCTTCCTTGTTTACTTGTTCTCTCAAAAAGTGAAATTTGATAGATATGTGCTTGGTCTTAGAATGCAATACCGGATTCTTGGAAATATTAATTGCACTTGAATTATCACAGAAAATTGTGATAGGCTCCTCATATTCAACTTTGATGTCTCTTAGCATCTGCTTCATCCATAAGATTTGAGTGCAACTACCTGCTGCTGCAATGTATTCTGCTTCAGTTGTAGACAGAGATATTGCATCTTGTTTCTTGCTTAGCCAAGAAACCAATCTCTTCCCCAAAAAGAATGCTCCACCACTAGTGCTCTTCCGGTCATCCACATCTCCTGCCCAATCTGCATCTGTGTAAGCATGAAGAGAGAAATCCGGACCTCTAGGATACCATAGACCATACTCAACTGTCCCTTTCAAGTATCTAAAAATTCTTTTGATTGCCATAACATGAGATTCTCTAGGATCAGCCTGGAATCTTGCCACAAGACCAACAGCTTGCATTATATCTAGTCTAGTTTGAGTGAGATACAACAATCCACCAATCATTGATCTATACTTTGTCTGATCTGCCTTTGGAGAATCATCATCTTTGCTTAACTTACATCCGGTTGCCATAGGAGTGTTCATAGGCTTTGAGTCTTCCATACCAAATTTCTTTAACAATTCTTTCGCATATTTGGTCTGAGAAATGAAGATCCCTTCTTTTGTTTGAGTAATTTGCAGACCCAAGAAGAAATTCATTTCACCAAGCATAGACATTTCAAACTCACTTTTCATCTGATTTGCAAAAGTTTTACACATACTATCTCTTCCTCCAAAAATGATATCATCCACAAACACTTCAACAATCAGAATGTTCTCATGATCAATTTTGAAATATAAGTTGCTGTCAGCAGTACCTTTGTTGAATCCAATCTGCACAAGATGCTTATCCAACCTTTCATACCATGCTCTTGGGGCTTGCTTCAGTCCATACAAGGCTTTCTTCAACTTGCAAACCATATCATTATTATCAGACAATTGAAATCCATCCGGTTGTTCAATGTAGACTTCTTCTTCCAGATCACCATTTAGGAAGGCAGACTTGACATCCATCTGATATACCTTGAAGTCTTTGAAGGCAGCAAATGCAAGAAGTAATCTGACTGCTTCAATTCTTGCTACCGGAGCAAAAGTCTCTTCAAAGTCAATTCCTTCTATTTGAGAGTAGCCTTTGCAGACCAATCTAGCTTTGTTTCTGATTACTTCACCAGCTTCATTTAGTTTGTTCCGGAAGACCCACTTGGTTCCAATTACATTCCTGTCTCTAGGTCTGGGAACAAGATCCCAAGTATGATTTTTCTCAATTTGCATCAGTTCATCTTCCATTGCTTTGGTCCAGTTTTCATCATTGCAGGCTTCATTTATTGTTTTAGGTTCAATCTTTGAAATCAGACAACATTCATTCTGATCTTGAACAATATTCCTTCTAGTTTGTACACCTTTGCTTCTGTCACCTATGATCTGATCTTCAGAGTGATTCAGTCTTACATACCTAGGAATTTTGGGAGTATCCAGCACTGCTGTTTCTTGATCAGCCTCATTCAAATCTAACTCTTCTTCCTGATTTACCGGATCAGGCTGACTCTGTCTCACCGGAGAGGATTGAGGTCCTTGAACACTGTCTTGGTCATCTTCATCAAACTCATAAAATCTTGAAGGCTTCTCAATTCCTTCATCAACCTTCACATTGGTGCTTTCTATCATCTTCCTCAATCTCTTATTGTAACACCGGTATGCTTTGCTTTGAGTGGAGTAGCCCAAGAAAATTCCTTCATCACTTCTAGCATCAAACTTTCCTAGATCTTCATCTCTTTTAATATAACACTTGCTACCAAATACTCTGAAGTATTTCACAGTAGGAGTGATGCCAAACCAGAGTTCATAGGGGGTCTTACCGGTGTTGTTTCTGATTTGAACTCGATTGAGAGTGTAGACTGCAGTGCTGATAGCTTCTTTCCAAAACATTTGAGGAACATTTGCTTCCAACATCATTGTCCTAGCAGCTTCCTGGATGGTCCGGTTCTTTCTCTCAACTACTCCATTCTGCTGTGGAGTCTTAGGAGCAGACAACTGTCTCCTTATACCCTGTTTCTCACAAAAGTCAATGAATTCACCAGATGTAAATTCTCCACCTCTATCAGACCTTAGACACTTTAGTTTCAATCCGGTTTGATTCTCCACCATAGCTTTGAAGATTTTGAACTTCTCAAAAGCTTCTGATTTTTCTTTTAGAAAGGTGACCCACATCATCCGGGAATGATCATCAATTAATAACATGAAATATCTATCACCTTGCAGACTCTTGATTCTTGTCGGACCACATAGATCAGTATGTACTAATTCCAATAATCCGGTAGAAGACTGATCTTTGCTTTTAAAAGAGACTCTGCTTTGTTTGCCTAACTGACATTCTTTACACACACTATTTGTAGGTTTTATCAATTTTGGAAGATCTCTCACAGCCTGAGTATTGCTTATTTTGATAATGTTATCAAAATTTACATGACACATTCTTCTATGCCATAACCAACTCTGATCAATTTGAACAAATAAACAACTTTTATTTGAACCAACCAGATGAAAGATGTTACCTCTTGTCTGAGTACCGGATGCAATTTCAGTTTCGGAGCTTGTAAAGATTCTGCATTTTCCATTCTTGAACCGGAGATCATAGCCTTTGTCCACTAACTGACCAACACTGAGAAGATTGTGCTTCAATCCTTCAACATACAGTACATTTCCTGTTTTGCTCTTACCATCAAAGGAAATAGTTCCCCTACCTCTGATTCTGCCAGCAGAATTGTCACCAAACTTTACCATTCCTCCTTCATATCTTTCCAGGTCTAAGAACTTATTCTTGTCACCAGTCATATGGTGAGAACATCCACTGTCAATAACCCAATCATCCTTTTCTTCCACTTGAGCAGCCAAGGCTTTTTCAACAACTTTGTGATTGACAGATTCAGAGAGCAAGGAATCTTCTTCCTTGATGGCTATAAACACCCACTCATTTCCAGATTTGCCTCCTGGTTCTGATTCATCATCTGTTACTCCTTCATTGTCATCTTCTTCATGAACATAATAGCAATTCTTTTGAAACCTTTGTCTGTGAGTATTAGATCTTGCAGATCTCTCCGGACATCTTGAGGCAAAATGACCAATCTTATTGCAGTTGAAACACTTAAAGGGTAGTTTTCCTTCATACTTACCGGATCCTCTTGGCAGTCTTTTTGCAATGAGGGCTTCAAGTTGAGCTGTTTCTGCTTCTTCTTCTTCCATGTCTCTTCTTGCTTGATCATACCATGACATTTTCCTTGATGAGTTTTCACCCGGATCAAATCTCTGTTTGCCTTTCACATAGGCACTGGCTTTGAAAGCAGATTCAGTCTTGGGAGGATCATCTCCAAACTCGGTCATTTCAAATGCAGCTAGTTTGCCAGCCAGTTGTTCTCTTGTGACAGTTGTGTGGGCTCTGAATTCATCAATGGCAGCAACTTTGATTTTGTAGGCAGCAGGAAGGGATCTTAGGATTTTGCAGACAATCTCATTTTCATCTAAAGTTCCACCAGCATTTCTGATTCCACATACCAGCTCATTTACTCTTGGCATAAAGGTAGTGATGTTTTCATCATCTCTCATTTTCAATCTTTCAAATTTCCCTTTCAGACTTTGCAATCTTGCACTTTTGACAAACTCATCTCCTTCATACAGAAGTTCCAGTTTAGTTAGGATCTCATATGCAGTGGGTAGGTCAATGACATTCGAGAGATCTGAGTCATTCAATGCGCTTAGAAGAGCTTCCTTGGTCCGCAGATTGTTTTCAGCTTCTGTGATTTCATTCAGAGTAGTCGGACCACCTTGTGGAGGTACATATGGTTTTGAAATCATACCCAGGTATGCTTTTCCCATGCATTCCAAGTGACACTTCATGCGACCTTTCCAGAGAGTGAAGTTGGTTCCATCGAACTTCGGACTATCCTTCTTGTATGACGACATCCTGGATCTCCTCAAGCGGTTAAGCTCTTGTCAGAGGAACTTGGCTCTGATACCAATTGTTGGATCTAGGGCATACAACTGAGAGGGGGGGGGTGAATCAGTTGTATAAAACTTCTTGTCAAACACTTAACTTACTGTTGTTAGCAGCATATCAAATAATCATCCATGGAAGCATAATGCATAAACACAAGAGCAGATAAGCATCAACACATTGAACACCAAGATTTTGACGTGGAAAACCCGGTTAAGGGAAAAACCACGGGGTGATTAACCCAAGAATTATTCTCTGTTAGAAGAATAAAAAAAAATGAATGGCACATGCCAATAAGGGCTCACTGCCCGAGCACACTGCTCACAAAGAGGCCCACTGCCTACAAGGAGACACACTGTCTACAAAGTGATGAAAATCACAGTCTTGAACTGGAGAATGACATCTCTAACATGTCCGGATCAGTTCCAATTAAGCCCAACAATCTCTGCTCTACCTTTCGCACGTTTCTTCGCTATACCATACTCATCCTCACTCTGCTTTCTGAAATGAACTCACAACCCGTTATTTATACAAGACATCGACTTAGGAACAAACATCTAAGTCGGCAAACAACCATAGGAGTATCCGCAAGATGAATAACACATCCGGTCGGCCATCACAAGAACATTCACAGGATGAACATCTCATCCGGTCGGCTACACAAAGCAAGAACTTCATCCGGAAGAATAACTTCAATTCCGGGCTCTACCATCAATGCGGACCAACAACAAAACCTAAACATGATCCAAGAACCTTCACAAACCTGTCTGAATGTCCGGATACATCCGCACTTCCTCTGCTTACTGGGATCTCTTGTCTTCCTCATCCGGAACTTCAAGAACACAGTCTGTCGCCACTGTCATAATGCAAGAGGTACTTCCGGACCTCCAAATCATACACAAATCAGGATGATACATCACAAGGACATCCCAAACACTACTTCCAATCCGCAGATTAGGATAATACAATTCCGGACCTCACCGGACCTTTTTGTGATCCTCTGTCACCTCCGGATACTTGCCGGACCCGGTTCTATACCGGCAGCCACAACTCCTTCAGATCTTCATGCGGACCTCTGAAATCTTAACTGTAGCATCTCAAGACTCATATCTACTAACCCTTTAATCTGCATCCTCCGGTTCTCATCCTATACAGTACATTTACCTTCTTCTCATCACTGTTCTTCACTGTTCCTGACTGAGACTAATTTTCTCAATATCCTCAGCACACAGCTCATCAAATCCTCCTTGTCAATGCAATATGAGTATGTTGACATCAATGACAACACTGGATAACCTCATACTTGAAACAACTTCTCCTTGACTTGTACACTTGTTTCCTTGATTCAAATGTATACTTGATGTGGCATGAGCTGCCCCTTCATTTGATTCATGGTGGTACACTATATCTTGAGGATAATTGTCTTTCACCTGTACCTTGCACTCTATGGCTGTGTTATATATTGTTGACTGTATCACACTTGTGGATGCAAGCATTCTATGGCTGCTATTTTCTTGATGGGACTATTCTTTAGTTGATATTGCTCTGATGGTGACTATCCTACCTTGGAGGTTGTCTCATGATGTATTAGTGCTATATTGACATTCAATCAGAATATGTTTTTATTTATTTATTGATCTGAAAGTCTCTTTGCTTAGCTTATATTCCCCTTAAGATCAAGGGGTAGCATGCTGGGCTCAACCCTTATGGGAGCCTATTTTTTACCACATGCTGAAATGTCCTACATAATGATTAATGTATCTGTACCTACACATTGTACAAACAAGTTAGATTAAACATTGAACACAATACTCATGTGATGATTTAATCTTTCTGTCTCTCCTTCTTATTGATCCAATGCTTCGTGACATTTGCTATATTTCTATTGGTAGGGCACATAACAAGATTCATATCCAGAGCTCTAACCAATAATTTATCATGATGTAGGTTCACTTTGTGATCAGGAGAGGAGGAGCAAGATAAAGAAGATCCACCCCAAAGCTATATCAAGCAATGATGGATATGCATTTTCCTTTATGCCTCTTTTCATTTCATTTATCTTCAGATGCATAGCATATATTATGTTGCATTGGTCAAGCTACTCCCATGGCTTGTGTGGGACCGTTGATTACTCTTTTCTTTCCAATGAATACAAATGCAACACTTGTGCAATTTTTTGTATATTTCATTTGCAACATGAAAGAAACATTGTAAAGTGAATGGAATCCTACAAACTGAAATGAAGAAACACTTATAGTTGATGTATACTGCTGCAGTGCATTTGAATGACCAACTAAAAACCTTCCTTCTATTGAAACTCATTACACAATCACAACTGGACTCTTTCTTTTCAATGAAAATGATTAAGCAAAGAAGAATGTGTTAAAATCTTTTCACCTCAAAATGTAATGAACTGTTTCAACTCTACCAATTTGAGCTGTAGATGAAAAATTGGTAAGATTTCTGGTGATTTCTGTTGAATGCTTGCCTGCTAAGCATATATATCAGTAGCCTTAAGAATGCATTGGGTATATGAGTCAAATCTTTCCCTTAAACTTTTTAAACATCTGCAACTCAGCTATCAGGAACTATACAACAACAAAACTAAAACTGAAAACAACTATCATGGTTCTATTTAGGATAGGACCAACAAACATGTGCAATAACACTTATTGGAAAATGAAAACTTAACCTAACCTATACTAATCTACTCTAACTAGCCAAGGAAACTGGTCAAACAAACCCATTAACTGGATTTGTAAAATAACTCCCCCTTCTAACCAACATAGGATGTTTTGCAAGGTTATGATTTATTACTGATAAGAAGTGGGAAACAAGAAGATACCGCACAAAATATTTGAATGCTTCATGAAGAACATAACCAAACTCACTCACCATCTGAACCTGATCATAGATACTATTGTCATGGGGTGAATAGATGATTTGGTTCTACTGTTCTAAGGCTACAATCTCCTCTTTGGGCACAACAATAACATGTCTCCTTGTTTAGCTCTCTGCAATCTAAATCCCTGATTGGACATCCTCTTGCAATGATGAACCTTTGGCTAATACCCCTAGTTTCTTTATTAAGATCTGTTGTCACTTTCAATCTCAACCTGATTTGAAAAAAATAGCTCACATCAATGAAATGAAAGAATGCTCACCTCTTTGACCTGAATATGCTGATCACATACTATTGGCTCATATGGCATCAAATCATTATCAAAGTTAGAGAAAAAATCTTCTATGATACTAGAGAAAATGTTCTCATTGATCTCATAATATTATATTGAATCTAGATAAGTTTCCTCACTCTGTTCACGGAGGCTCTCATCAAACCTTCCCTCTTGTTGTTCATTACTTTCACCTTGCATGATAACCTGTCATGTCAATTCCTCCTTCATGGTTAATGAATCATCTTCTTCCATTATGACAACCAATAACTCATCAAAGCTATCAGCTCTTTGAAGGTTCTTAGGAACAACAATCTCTTCATCTTCCAAAACAAGACCGTCCTTATTTTATCCTCGGTAGGCTAGCACACTATCACAATTATTTACATCCTCTTGCTATCCCTTTGTTATTGCCTTTGGTATGACCATGCTTTCCTCATCTAGCTCAACAAAACTAGGTAGCTGATCAAACAAAGAAACTAATTCTTCCTCCTCATGCAGTGCTTTCTCCAATGAAACTTGGGCATTTTGTCTTTGCAACAGAAGATTTTCACCTTTTGACATCTGTACTCTACTTTCATTCATAGTATAAGCATCATTAGAACAATTTTCAAATGAATCGAAATGCAAAGGATTCAGTGTCAAGTTTGAACTAGCATCCTCTTCATATGCATCATGCTCATTTTCAGCTAGGAACATAGTAAAACAACAACAACCTCTTGCTTCACATCTAATTTTTTTGATTTGGTGGCACAAAAAGGACTACAAGAACCTTCAGCTACTGGATTGAAACTTCAAATTTTGATTGGCTTGGGCTCTAAAACCTTTTTCTCATGTTCACCACACCAAATTGGAATCTTGATTGGTTTAGATTTTACTACCTTTTCATCTTCCTAATTTTGGATTGGTATGGGAGGGTAGCCTTAACAAGGTTTCACATTTTATAATCAAGATACTTAGTCCAAGGAAGCTTCCATGGTTGTTCAAAACTTTTATGTTTTGGTTCAAGTACTTAATATGATGGATACTGAGGATTAATGGATTGGTTTTGAATGCACAAAGGCTCCTGAGCAAAATCAGAACTTATGAAACTTGGAATTTGGAGACTTTGGGGAGTTTCTTGATTTATTTGGGGGAAAAAAAGGCTCCTCAAGTGGATGGTTTTGAAGCATAACAAATTCAGATTGTGCCAACTTAGATTCTTATGATGATAAAGGATTTCTAAAACTAGGAATGTTGACCTTAGGAGGGTTAGGAGACTCACTTTGCTTGAAACTTGGATTTTCATACCTACTAACCTCATCCTGAAAGGGTTGATTTGGAATGAAAGGAGTTGTTTGGATCTCATGCCTTTGTGTTTGAGCAAAAAAAAATCATCTTCTCCTCTTTTGCAAGCATCTCCCTCTCAAATTGTATCCTTTGTGCCTCCAACTCTTGCTCATAGAGATAGGCTTGATAAGACATCTCTTCCTGCTACTGCTCATACTCTTGCTACCTCTTGATCTCTTCTATCTTCTTTGTGAATTCTAACAAGGTGTCCTTCATATCATTCATGCTATTCTTTATATCCCTAACCTCCAAATTCTAGAGGTGATCAGGAGAGTGTCTGAACAGATTTGACATCAGAGATGTTACTTGAGGCTAATTTTGGACATATGAATGTTGATATGAAGGTTGAGCAAGGGTGGGTGGGAGGTAAACATATTGAGCATGCTGGTTTCCTTGAAAAACCATAGAGTTTGGGCTAAAACCAGCAGCATGGTTGATTTGATATGGCTGATAAGATGGTACTTTTCATGGTATGATGGATGATATAACATATTCCCATGAAAGATAGACATGCTTACTCATTTAAAATCTAGAAAACAACTAAAACTAGAATTACTTGAAATAAAATAGCACTTGATCATATTGAAACTAGTAGAAATGTCACTCAAAGTCACCAGATGTGTTGATTTCTTGAGTCTAAAGGTTGACATTGCTGGTACACACACTAAAAACCAGCAATGAAATGATGAGCTTTGAACTGCGAGAGTTCAAACTATCCCATCGGGTGTGCTAAAAACTATTATCAACTAGGATTGCACCCGTTATAAGCTCAGCAATCCTATGTAACATGGGAATACCTTTAGGTTTTGGGCACCCTATGACAAAGGTAAACCTTCAAATTATGGGTTGGTCCCCTTATGATTTTTTAATGAATTAATGACTTTGCAAGAAAAGGGTTAGAAGGTTTACTAATGGATATACTAAAACTGGAATTTAAATGGGTGGTGATGCACCTAAATGATAGAACCATGTAGCTCTGATTCATAACAACTTTCAAAATATCTCCACACAGATCAATTTGGCAATTTGACCTCAAAAATGATTCTAAAGAAGGATTGAATAAACTTTCTCTTGAAGGAAACTAGGTTCTCACAACATGGAAGAAAAGATTATTCCAATACACAACATAAGACCTATGATTTTTTACTATTTTAAATTCATTCAAGTATGAATGAGACAAAGATTTAAAGGTTCTGATATTAAAACACAATAAAATTTCATCTAATCACTCATAAAACGTCACAATTGAGAAGGTAAATACTTGATCTTACTGAAAATGAAGGAAAATCTGCATAAATGGCAAAAAAAACCTGTAACCTGATGTACTATAATATCTATAAAATGAATTAAACACACTTCTTCTCTTTGAAATGCATAAGAGAGAAAAAAGACAAGAATTGAAAAAAACATAAGTTTTTCTCCAATATATCCAAAGAATGAACTCCCAAGTGCATGAAAAAGCACTGCAGTTCAATTGCACTCTAGAAATAACTCCTCCAAGTTGATTCACGAGCAAAAGAGAAAAGCCTAGAAAATAGGCCTTATAACTGATAAAAAATGAGCAAAAATAGCTCCAAACTACCCCTCACACCTAGTTTGACCAAGTGAAACTTCAAACCCCTCCTAGTTTGACCAAAAATTATGAAAAAGCTCCTAAAAAACCTTAGTTAACTCCATCTGTTGATTTTGCATAATTTAGGGATGGGGAAACAATGTGAAAAAATAATAAAGTAATCAACATGACTTACTTTACTATTTGTTATAAATTTGTCTATATTTTGATTTTTACAAATTTGTGACAAATAATAAAGTAATTTATAATTTATTACTTAATTATTTATTTACATTTGTTTAGTAGTTTCCAAGTCATACAAACTGAGGGTAATTATTTTCAAAAGGTTTAAAAATAAAAAAACTCTCCTTTTAACTCCCCTTTGCTTTGCATAATCACCTCATGCATCCTATGATGATGCCAATAAAAACACATCCTTCATACATGCAAAAAGTCAAAAATACCTTCCCATATGTGAGATATGATCAAAAAATCATTAATTAATCCCTTATATCTCCAATGCCATCATGTATAGCATAGGACCTTATCCATGCATAAAATCATGCAAAGTCATCATGCTCTATCATTGGTTATACAAAACATTGCATCCCTATGACTCCCATTTGATTTACATAATCACTCGCACCCTTCTGACTCTTGTGCCATAATTCTATATCATTGCACAAGTGATCCTCTTACATCATTAACATTTCAAAAACCTTATGAAAATCAAAAGGAAATATCCTAACTCCATGGGCTCTCCTTGCATCATTATGTTTTTTGACTTTCTAAATCCCTTCACCACGGGCATCATTAGTTTCGAGTTTGACTTTTGATAAGAAAGGTAAAAAACCATCACAAGGGGGTCAAATCACCCTTGGAGTTTGTGCATCATTATCCAAAAAGTATAACTTGCCCTAATTGGGCTCATTATGTATTTTACACTATGGGGATACTCTGTGTGGCCGCCATGCACTAGGGTTTCAAGCTATTTTTTGGAGATCTTCATGCAAAAATCTATCATTTACGGCTCTCTGCAACAGGTAACCTTAGTTTCTGATGGTATTTTACTGCTCTTCTGTGCTTTTCTATAGATACTTTGTTTTCTCTGCAAGAAAACTGGTGGTGAAACCACATATTGCTGCTCCTATAGCTACTTATTTTTTCATTTTGATATAGTAACAATAATGATGAAGGAAAGCTCTCCTTTTTGCTTCTGTATCTACTCCATATTTTTTTTTCTCTATTTTGATACAGCAACAAGGGAAGAAGGAAAGTTTCTACACTAGTTTTTCATGTAGTTCACTTTATCTTACTTTTGTATCATCTTCCTCTTCTTGCTCTGCCTTCATAGTTAGCATTTTGAGTTTGAATTCTTATAAAAGAGGCCCTGTAGCTTATATCTCCTTATGTTCTTCTCTCCTTTACTCACGGTCATAATGACTACTACAGTAGTAAGTATGTATTTGTTTGGCCATTGAAATGAAGTGATAAAGGAAACCCTATCTTTTGTATGGCACAGGTAAACCCTAGTAGGGTTTGGTGAACAATATGCTCCATCCTTGCTTTTCTCTGTCATAAAAGACATCACTGTTTCTTAGCATTTTATTTACCTCTCTCTGTTGTCTTGGTTTGGGCCTTTCATTGTAATGAAATGATGAAAGAGGTTTTTTCTCTTATTTGTTACAAACCCTAGTAGGGTTTCACCTAATCCTTCACTATGTTGTTCAAATAGTGTTGCCTTTGGTTGTGTTGACAGTCACCATAAAGAAAGACTATGGTTCTACTTTTCCTCTACTTCTCCATATGGACTTAGATACATACTGTAGACTCTACACTTTGTGATGAAAGATATATAATGAGTTGAAAGGTATGTTGTTCTTCTTTGTATCTCCTGTAGATCTATATGAAACACTGAGATTTCATTTTCTTCTTTCAATTCTTTGTGACTGAGACAGTGCATTCTTTCTAGAGGTTCTTGTGCTTTTATAGTCATGAATGCATCTAGAAATGTATATTCTCCATTTGATGACTATGACAGTTTGATATGAAGACAAAAGAATAATGAACTCTACCATATGACTGAAATAGTGACTTATTATAGTCTTTTCAAGTTTACAATACCTTTTAAAATACTGCATCCATAGCTCTTTTTTCATACATCATGTAGTATAGAATTGTATTATCTGTATTCTATCTTTTCACTTATGGCATTATGGGCTCTCTTCATGATTTATTGTCCTTGACTTGCACTTCACCTACTCTTCTTATAATCCTTATGCTCATACACACTTATCTTCTCAAAACAACCTATAGTCTCATGACTGTCCTTCTGAGCTATCTTCATCACTGTCATGGAAATAGCTATGGCTTTGTTTGATCTAGCAGTGAAGGACTCTAAAACTTCAATGATATGGTGTGGCTACTAGGATAAAATATATTTGGACCTCACAAAACCCCATGACTATGGGCTGCTCTTGATTCTTGTAGCTGCATCTCCTATAGCTTATGATTTTCTCTTCATAATGTAGAAGTATAGGGTGATCAAATAATGAATGCATTGTCCCACTTTTGACTGTTCCATTATGTAGATGTACTAGTCATAAATGGTTATACATGTGTGATTAGCATACCTTAATTGTACCTTGCCTTGATCTCTTTGACATTTAAGCATTATGAGTACACTTGTTAGTTGGATATCTATGACTATCCTTCTAAGGTTTCCACATGCTTGGAATGTTGTCATGAATTCCTTGTGAATTGCTATCTCAAGTGGCTATCCTTGTTTGCATAGCTGTGAATGGTACTTCTTTGTGACTTGTACACTTGTCTCCTTGATTCAAATGTATACTTGATATGGCATGAGCTGCCCCTTCATTTGATTCATTGTGGTACACTGTATCTTGAGGATGATTGTCTTTCACTTGTACCTTGCACTCTATGGCTGTGTTATATATTGTTAACTATCTCACACTTGTGGATGCAAGCATTCTATGGCTGTTATGTTCTTGATGGGACTGTTCTTTAGTTGATATTACTCTAATGGTGACTGTCTTACCTTGGAGGTTGTCTCATGATGTATTAGTGCTATATTGACTTTCAATTAGAATAAATTTATTTATTTATTTATTTGAAAGTCTCTTTTCTTATCTTATATTCCCCTTAAGATCAAGGGGCAGTATGCTGGGCTCAACCCTTGTGGAAGACCATTTTTTACCACATGCTGAAATGTCCTACATAATGCTAAATGTACCTTTACCTACACATTGCACAAACAAGTTAGATTAAATAATGAACACAATACTCATGTGATGATTTGATCTTTCTAGCTCTCCTTCTTATTGATCCAATGCTTAATGACATGTGCTATATTTCTGTTAGTAGGGCACATAAGGAGATTCATATCTGAAGCTCTAACCAGTTGTTTACCATGATGCAGGTTCACTTGGTGATCAAGAGAGGAGGAGCAAGGCAAAAAAGATCCACCCCAAAGATATATCAGGCAATGATGGATATGCATTTTCCTTTATGCTTCTTTTCATTTCTTTTATCTTCAGATGCATAGCATATATTATGTTGCATTGGTCAAGCTACTCCGATGGCTTGTGTGGGACCATTGATTACTCTTTTCTTTCCAATGAATACAAATGCAACACTTGTGCAATTCTATGTATATTTCATTTGTAACATGAAAGAAACATTGTAAAGTGAATAAAATCTTGCAAACTAAAATGAAGCAACACTTATAGTTCATGTATTCTTCTGCAATGCATTTGAATGAGAAACTAAAAATCTTCCTTCTTTAGAAACTCATTGTACAATCACAACTGGACTCTTTCTTTTCAATGAAAATGATTAAGCAAAGCAGAATGTGTTAAAATCTTTTCACCTCAAAATGTAATGAACTATTTCAGCTCTACCAATTTGAGTTGTAGGTGATGTGAAAGCACAAAGCTGTGTCACACTTTTATAAAGGAAACAACCAACACTAATCCAACTTTTAAACTTGAATCACTAAAAAGTGACATGTTTTGAATTTTGAAATGATGTAAACTAATAAAATATTTATTTTTTAGTATATTTTATGTTTGTTTTTTTTGAATTTTTTTAAAAATTATTTGAATATAGTTTTTAATAAATTGACACTATAATTTAGTTGCTGATAAAATGCTGAAAAATGAAGTTACATGAGACATCAATCTTTATATAGTAAATTCTATTTTTTTTCTTCAATTTTTTTGTGTGTATTTATAACTTGAAACTCTAGTGCATGGATATATGTTTTTCTAATTTTGATAAATATATATTTTTAAATAAATAATAAAATGTGCGTGTATTAAAATGTAGTTGTTTCCATTCGACATCAACTTTCATATTAACTATTTATCTAAAATAGAAAAAAAATTATACCATCTTGATATAGATTCTTTTATCTAGTGCATCATATTTTTTTATATTTTTTTAAACAAGTTTTACTATTTTTCCTTGACATGGTAATCGACCTAATATTTTGTGTTGATAACCTACTTTTAGCAAAAATAGAAAGAAAAATACAAATAATATTTAAACTATATATATATATATATATATATATATATATATATATATATATATATATATATATATATATATATTTGAAAACTAAACTTATAGATCTACAAAAGGCTATTTTTATATATATTTTTTTAAATGTTATTTACATGAGTAGAAGTTGTTGAAATATCACGTTTTTCAAATAAATTTATTTTTTTGGTAAATTAGCCTCATAGTGGTGCTACATATGCATTTAGCCAACAATTTTAGTTGGAAAAGTTGTGGACATATCTAACTTAGCTAGAATGAATCTTACAAGATCATATGTTTGACCAAAATTGATTTTTAGTTGGAAATACTTAAATTCACTTGTGCTGATAAGTTGGCTGAAAGTGTGACACAACTTTGTGCTTTTACTTGAATCTCTTCATCTTCATCTTCAAAATTGGTAACAGTACTTTCTACAACAAACTCTCAAACACCATCGTTACTATTGTTATATGGAGCCTAATCAGACTCAGATGTAAATTTTTTCCCCTTTTATCGACACAGTTTCCCCCCAAATTATTTAACGAGGGTTTGGGGAAGTGCCCCCAAGATAGGGTCAAGGAGAAGTGCCCCTTGTGGGGTCCAGGGTTAGGGTTTCCCTATTTTGTAATCGACATAAGTCTTGATAAAAAATGGCTTAGGGTTAGGGTTTCCATGGAGACATTGTATTGTATCATTTGCAGTGGTATTGAGTTGCAAGGATTGTTGGTTGTAATTAGTTTGATTTGCTGGATAATAATATTGGACTGTCTGTTGGTGGATCTAGCCCAAGTTTGGGTAAACCATGTTAAAAATTGTCTCTCGCTGTTATTATTTCTGTGTATTTTTCATTCCTCTATTTAATCTTTATTTGCATTTAATTGATATCTTCTTCATACAATTCCTAACAGTTACCCTCTATTGATGATGATGTGCCTCCTCTTCTAATGAATGTCTTGGTGATGATTGGGGCTCTTTATACTTCAACCTCATGGGCATAATGAGTATAAGATTCACCCTTCTCACATAGACATTCCCACATTCAACAAGGATCTTCATTCTCATATTAGAATCAATCCTTCTTCTTTTCTAAATTTGGCCACTACTTCTCCTCCAACATGTGCATACACATCTCATTTTGATACGACTAGTGATGTTGATTCTCCCCCTTTCTGAGTTGGATACATGTTACAATCCTAGGTTTAAAATTTATTCTAAAAATGGATAGAAGAAAAATAGTCTAGGACATATGGAACAAGGAATTAAGGCCCCTATGGAACCTATACCACACTTTTCTATTGTGGGTTTAGGTTGCCAACACTCTTCTCTATCTACATCCCCTCCTCCATTGTCTAAGATCTCTATGGTTTCTTATTTTTAGAAATTGAACCTTTCTTCACAATAGAAAGGGTTTCTTCGTACCATAATTACTACCCCTCTTCTATCAAAACAAGAGCATACCTTGTCAAGGTTTCTCAAGGCCCACTTGATCACTCTTCCTCCTCCTACATGCAAAAAGTTTTTGCAACACATTCAACCAACACTTCCTCTTTTTACATATCAAGTGCTTGACAATTCCACCAGTGAATGTCAAGCCTTGTCAAAAAATACTTCTTTACACAAGTGCCATCACTATTACTTCTTTTGATGCACCTATATTTTCCTCAAATGATATGTGATATTGAGAATGACCTCTATCCAATTCATTTTCCTTCCTATATTTTCTCATGAGACTATTGTGTTACTACCAACTATGAGGAGAAATGAAGAAAGGTACATAGAACAGCTTCCTACACCAAACTAATGAGGGGAGAGTTATGTAACTTTTAAATCTTTATAGTTAACATAAAAGAAGGTACACAAACATAAATCAAATCAGAAATACTAGAATAGAAAACATACATGGGGAAAACCTTTTTAGGTAAAAAACCTCACACTCTAAAGCACAACCTAATGTATTATTCAGTAATCAAATAATAGTTACAATACAATTACAGAGCCAAACTTTTCTAGGAGTTTAGTAATACGTAGTATCTACAGTAATTCTAGAAACATAACAACACCTATAAATCAACCATACAAACTAATCCAACAAGCACCCTATTTATAGAGAGATATAAGCATGAAGAAAGCTTCTAGAACAAGCAACAAGAGATGGGCGTCCAAATCCATGTGGCAAACTTTTCAAACACATTAGACTCATGTGACACTTGTACAAGATTCCCTTACACCTTTTACAACCCTCCATACTTGGGTGCCCCAAATTTACCCAAAATAGGTATGACAGATGCTCTTACATTGTCAAAAAATCTATCATATATGACAAAACTTACAAATCTAAGAGAATCTATCATAACTGACTGTTAATAAATGATTCTTTTATAACCTATCATATCCCAAACTTGGGCACCCCAAATTGGGCTAAGTCAAAATGCTTCTTACAGTGTCATATATGCAAAGGACACTTGTTGCATCCCTTCTCTTTCTAGCTCTTACAATGTCATAGAATATGTCATAGTTCTTACACATCATAAACCTCTTACAACACCCAAAAGATGCCGACACATGGAAAAATACATCTACCAAAAAATGGAATGCCTACCTCCTCATATGAGGACACAAAATACATCTAGTCACCTTCCATTTAGGATGACACATCACTATGCCAACTCCCACAAAGTGACAAAATAAGATTTACTTAGAAGATTACAATAGTAGGAAAATATAAATAAATAAAACATTACGAACTAGCAAAGGTTGAGACACCTTAGTTCCCAACATTCTCCCACTTGTTGAACACCTTTCAAGAGCTAATAGATAATCAAGGACTAATTTCTAGGGACCAAGAGTCCCATAGACTTTAAATGCAATCTGAACTTCTCCATGCTCATAGGCTTTCTCAAGGAATCTACTATTGCAAGTATGGGCCTAACCGGTGTTGTCATTAATGTCAACATACTCATGTTGCATTAATGAGAAGGATTAGATGAGCTGTGTGCTGAGGATATTGAGAAAATAAGTCTCAATCAGGAATAGTGAAGAATAGTGATGACAAGAAGGTAAAAGTCCTCAATAGGTTGAGGATCAGAGGATACAGTTTAAAGGGTTTGTAGATATAAGTCTTGAGATGGTCTAGTCAAGATTTCAAAGGTCCACATGAAGATCTGAAGAAGTTATGGTCACTCAAGTAGAACTGGTTTCGGTAGGTGTTCAGAGGTGACAGAGTACCACAGATAGGTCCGATGAGATCTGGTATCTCATTATCCCATTTTGCATATCTGAGGGAGTGTTGAGGACGTCCCTATGAAGTATCAACTAGATTAGGCTGTGGATTGAAGGTCTGGAAGTGCCTATTCATTTGTAACAGTGATGACATACTGTGTTCTTGTAGCTCTAGAGAGAAGAATTTCAGTAGGATGATGATGTGCGGATGTTTTCGGTGATTCAGGGAAGGTTATGATGATCGTTGGATCATGTCCAGTTAATGTTGGTGGTCTACATTGAAGTTAGAGTTTGCATTTGAAGAATAACCATGGATATTGGTGTTCTTCTTGTGACTGGCTGACTGGATCTATTACACGTCATGCAGATGTTCTTATAGGTGTTTGCCGACTTAGATGATTGTTCCTAAGTTGATGCCTTGTATAAATAAGGGATTGTGAATTCATTTTGAAGTGTGTATTGTGGTGATGAGTGTGTGGTAGCGAAGAGAAGTGTGAAAGGTAGAGCAGAAGTATTGGGCTTAAATGGAACCGATTCAAGCATGCTAAAGATGCTATTCTCCAGTTCATAAAGGTGATACTTATTCCTTTGTAGATAGTGTATCTCTTGTAGGCAGTGAGCCTCTTGTGGGCAGTGTGCTCAGGCAGTGAGCCCTAATTGGCATGTGCCATTTTGTTCTTTCTATTCTTCTAACAGAGAATACATTCTTGGATTAATCACCATGTGGTTTTTTCCTTGACCAGGTTTTCCACGTCAAAATCTTGGTGTCATATGTGTTGATATGTTTCTGCTTCTGATTTAAATGCATTATGGTTTATGATTAATATTATGCTAATCACTCAAAAAGATTCAAATGTTTAAAAAGGGAAAGTTTCGCACAACTGATTCACCCCCCCTCTCAATTGTATGCCCTAAGTCTAACAATTGGTATCAGAGCTAAGTTCCTCTAAAAGGAGCTTAACCGCTTGAGGAGATCCAAGATGTCGTCATACAAGAAGGATAGTCCAAAGTTTGATGGAACCAACTCCTCTCTTTGGAAAGGTCGCATGAAATGTCACTTGCAATGTATGGGAAAGGTGTACTGGTCCATGGTCACAAAAGCGTATGCACCTCCATAGGGTGGTCGGACAACCCTAAACGAAATCATAGATGCTGAAAACAATTTGTGGACCAAAGAGTCTCTTCTAAGCGCATTAACTAACTCAGAGCTCTCAAATGTTATTGACCTACCAACTACCTATGAGATCTTGATTAAACTGGAACTTCTGCATGAAGGAGATGAGTATGTTAAATGTGCAAGGTTACAGAGTCTAAAAGGGAAATTTGAAAAACTGAAGATGAGAGATGATGAAAATATTACCACTTTTATGCCAAGAGTGAATGAGCTGGTTTGTGGAATTAGAAATTCTGGTGGAGTCTTGGATGAAAATGAGATTGTTGGTAAGATTCTCAGATCCCTTCCTACCTCTTACAAAATAAAGGTTGCTGCCACTGATGAATTCAGAGCCCATACAACTATCACAAGAGACCAATTGGCTGGCAAACTAGCTACTTTTGAAATGACCAAATTTGGAGATGATCCCCCCAAAACTGAATCTGCATTCCAAGTCAGTGCCTTGTGAAAGGTAAACAAGGATTTGATCTGGGAGAGAACTCATCAAGGAATTGGTCATGGTATGGAAAATCAAGAAAAGACCTGGAAGAAGAAGAAGTAGAAACTACTAAACTTGAATCTCTCATTGCAAAGAGACTGCCAAGAGGATCTAGTAAGTATGAAGGAAAATTGCCTTTTAAGTGTTTTAACTGCAATAAGATTGGTCATTTTGCTTCAAAATGTCTGGAAAGATTTTCAAAGCCAAATCCTAACAGATCAAGGTTCCAAAAGAATTGTTACTATGTTCATGAAGAAGATGATAATGAAGGAGTAACAGATGATGAATCAGAGACAAGAAACAAATCCGGAAGTGAATGGGTGTTTATTGCCATCAGGGAAGAAGAACCAATATCCTCTATATCTATCAATCATAAAGTTGTAGAAAGAGCTCTGGCTACTCAAGTTGAAGAAAATAATGATTGGGTCATTGACAGTGGTTGCTCTCACCACATGACAGGTGACAAGAATAAGTTCATAGATTTGGAAAGGTATGAAGGATGAGTGGTGAAGTTTGGTGATAATTCTATTGGTAGAATCAGAACTATTTCTTTTAATGGAAGAAACAAAACTAGTAATGTACTATACGTTGAAGGTTTAAAGCACAATCTTCTCAGTGTTGGACAGCTGGTGGACAAAGGCTATGATCTCCAATTCAAGGATGGAAAATGCAAAATCCTTGAAAGATCCAGAATAGAGATTGCATCCGGTACTCAAACTAAAGGTAATATCTTCCACTTGGTTGGTACTGGTAAAAGCTGCTTATTTGTTCAAGTTGATCAGAGTTGGTTATCGCATAGAAGGATGTGTCATGTGAATTTTGATAATATCATCAAGATAAGCAATACTCAGGTTGTAAGAGATCTTCCAAAATTGGTGAAACCTACTAACAGTTTGTGCAAGGAATGTCAGTTGGGTAAGATGAGCAAAGTCACATTCAAAAGCAAGGAATTGTCTTCTACCAAACTATTGGACTTAGTTCACACTGACCTTTGTGGTCCGGCAAGAACCAGAAGTATTCAAGGTGATAGATACTTCATGCTGCTAATAGATGACTACTCCCAGATGATGTGGGTAACCTTTCTAAAGGAGAAATCATAAGCTCTTGAGAAATTCAAACTATTCAAGGCTATGGTAGAGAATGAAACAAGAATAAAGTTGAAATGTCTGAGGTCTGATAGAGGTGGAGAATTCACATCTGGTGAGTTCATAGAATTCTGTGAGAAACATGGAATTAAGAGATAATTATTTGCTCCGAGTACTCCACGGCAGAATGGAGTCATGGAGAGAAAGAACCGGACCATCCAGGAAGCATCTAGGACTATGATGATGGAAGCAAATGTTCCTCAAATCTATTGGAGAGAAGCTGTCAGTACTGCAGTCTATACTCTTAATCAAGTTCAAATCAGAAGCAATACTGGTAAGACCCCTTATGAACTCTGGTTTGGCATTACTCCTACTATAAGATATTTTAGAGTCTTTGGTAGCAAGTGTTACATCAAGAGAGATGAAGATTTAGGCAAGTTTGATGCTAGAAGTGATGAAGGAATATTCTTGGGTTACTCTACTCAAAGCAAAGCATATCGGTGTTATAACAAGAGACTAAGAAAGATGATAGAAAGTACAAATGTGAAGGTTGATGAGGGATTAGAGAAACCCTCAAGGTTTTATGAGTATGATGAAGATGATCAGAATGGTGTTCTAGTTCAAGGAACTCAATCCTCTCCTAAAAGTCAAATTCAGACTGATTTGGTAAATCAGGAAGAAGAGATAGGTCTGAATGAGCCTGATCAAGAAGCAGAAGTGCAAGAAACTCCCAAAGTTCTAAGGTATGTAAGACTGAACCACTCTGAAGATCAGATCATAGGTGACAAACGCAAAGGTGTGCAAACTAGAAGGAAAATTGCTCAAAATTTAGATGAATATTGTCTAATTTCAAAGATTGAACCTAAGACAATAAATGAAGCCTACAATGATAAAAATTGGACCAAAGCAATGGAGGAAGAGTTGATGCAAATTGAGAAAAATCAGACTTGGGATCTTGTTCCTAGACCTAGAAACAAGAATGTGATTGGAACCAAATGGGTCTTCCAAAACAAACTAAATGAAGTTGGTCAAGTAATCAAAAATAAAGCCAGATTGGTCTGCAAAGGCTACTCTCAAATAGAAGGAATTGATTTTGAAGAAACCTTTGCTCTGATGGCAAGAATTGATGCAGTCAGATTATTTCTTGCATTTGCTGCCTTCAAGGATTTCAAGGTGTATCAGATAGATGTCAAACCTACTTTCCTGAATGGTGACTTAGAAGAAGAAGTATACATCGAACAACCGAATGGATTTTAGTTATCTGAGCATGGTGATATGGTCTACAAATTAAAGAAGGCATTGTATAGTCTAAAGCAAGCCCCAAGAGCATGGTATGAAAGACTAGACAAACATCTTTTGAAGATTGATTTTAACAAAGGTACTACTGATAGTAACCTATATTTCAAAATTGATCATGAAAACATCTTGATTGTTGAAGTATTTGTTGATGATATCATCTTTGGAGGAAGAGACATTATGTGTAAAACCTTTGCATATCAAATGAAAAGTGAGTTTGAAATGTCAATGCTTAGTGAAATGAATTTCTTCTTGGGTCTGCAAATTACTCAAACAAAGAAAGGAATCTTTATCTTTTAGACCAAATATGTGAAAGAATTGTTGAAGAAATTTGGAATGGAAGATTCAAAGCCAATGAACACTCCCATGGCAACCGGATGTAAGTTGAGAAAAGATGATGACTCTCCTAAGACAGATTAGACAAAGTATAGATCAACGATTGGAGGATTATTGTATCTCACTCAAACTAGACTAGATATAATGCAGGTTGTTGGTCTTGTGGCAAGATTCCAGGCTGATCCCAAAGAATCTCATGTCATGGCAATCAAAAGAATTTTTAGGTACTTAAAAGGAATAGTTGAGTATGGTCTATGGTATCCTAGAGATCATAATTTTTCTCTTCATGCATATACAGATGCAAATTGGGCAGGAGATGTGGATGATAGGAAGAGTACAAGTGGAGGAGCATTCTTTTTGGGAAAAAGGTTGGTTTCTTAGCTAAGCAAAAAACAAGAGGCGATATCCCTATCTACAACTAAAGCAGAATACATTGTAGCAGTAGGTAGTTGCACTAAAGTTTTGTGGATGAAGCAGATGCTAAGAGATACTCAAGTAGAATATGAGGAGCCTATCACAATTTTCTGTGATAATTCAAGTGCAATAAATATTTCTAAGAATCCGGTGTTGCATTCTAAGACTAAGCATATATTTATCAAGTTTCACTTTCTGAGAGAGCAAGTGAACAAGGGTGAAGTTAGATTGGAGTATGTGCCCTCCAAGGATCAGCTTGTAGATATTTTTACTAAACCTCTTCCCAAGGACTCTTTTGATTATCTCAGGGAGAAGTTAGGGGTTATTATCCCTCCGGTGATGAACTAGGATGCACTGATGTGCATCAATCTGGTGGATATCACAGTCATATCTTGTGATCCGAATTGATGATAAGGGAGCTACTACTCAGGGGGAGCAGCTAGTATGATATGAAGTAGTGAAGTTACAAGTATGAGCCCTTTGCCATTGATGTCAAAGGGGGAGAGAAGACATGTGAAAAACAAGTTATTATTGTTAGGGGGAGTTGTAATAGCAAGGAGAAGTTCTTGTCTTGATGGTTTTTCACATCATATGTTGCCATCAATGACAAAGAGGGAGATTGTTACAAGTATGGGCCTAACTAGTGTTGTCATTGATGTCAACATACTCATGTTGCATTAATGAGAAGGATTAGATGAGCTGTGTGCTGAGGATATTGAAAAAATAAGTCTCAATCAGGAATAGTGAAGAACAGTGATGACAAGAAGGTAAAAGTCCTCAATAGGTTGAGGATCAGAGGATGCAGTTTAAAGGGTTTGTAGATATAAGTCTTGAGATGGTCCAGTCAAGATTTTAGAGGTTTGCATGAAGATTTGAAGAAGTTATGGTCACTCAAGTAGAACTAGTTCTGGCAGGTGTTCAGAGGTGACAGAGTACCATAGATAGGTCTGGTGAGATTCAGTATCTCATTATCACGTTCTATGGATCTAAGGGAGTGTTGAGGATGTCCCTGTGAAGTATCAACTAGATTAGATCATGGGTTGAAGGTCTGGATTCATTTGTGACAGTGATGACAGACTGTGTTCTTGTAGCTCCAAATGAAGGAGAGAAGAATTCCAGTTGGATGATGAAGTGCGGATGTTTTTAGTGATTCAGGGAAGGTTATGATGATCGTTGGATCATATCCAATTAATGTTGGTGGTCCGCATTGAAGTTAGAGTTTGCATTTGAAGAATAACCACAGATATTGGTGTTCTTCTTGTGACTGGCTGACCGGATCTATTACACGTCATGTAGATGTTCTTATAGGTGTTTGCCGACTTAGATGATTGTTCCTAAGTTGATGCCTTGTATAAATAAGGGATTGTGAATTCATTTTGAAGTGTGTATTGTGGTGATGAGTGTGTGGTAGCGAAGAGAATTGCGAAAGGCAGAGCAAAAGTATTGGGCTTAAATGGAACTGATTCAAGCATGCTGAAGATGCTATTCTCCAGTTCATAAAGGTGATACTTATTCCTTTGTAGACAGTGTGTCTCTTGTAGGCAATGAGCCTCTTGTGAGCAGTGTGCTTGGGCAGTGAGCCCTAATTGGCATGTGCCATTTTGTTCTTTCTATTCTTCTAACAGAGAATACATTCTTGGGTTAACCACCCCGTGGTTTTTCCCTTAACTAGGTTTTCCACATTAAAATCTTGGTGTCATATGCGTTGATATGTTTCTGCTTCTGATTTAAATGCATTATGGTTTATGATTAATATTATGCTAATCACTAAAAAAGATTCAAGTGTTTAAAAAGGGAAAGTTTCGCACAACTGATTCACCCCCCCTCTCAGTTGTATGCCCTAAGTCTAACATCTAAAACATTCATCAAAGTGTCAACTTTCTCCAAATTCACCCTCCCATCCTCTACCATGCAATGAACAAAATGGTACTAGACATCAATATGGAAAGTAGGATTCTATGCCAAACATACGGCACTCTGACTATGAAAATAAATGGTAATTTTCCTTACATCAAAACCAATGTAAAAACACAATCTGTTAAACCAAATGGCCTCCTTACAAGCATTAGTTGCTACCATATACTCTTCTTCTGTAGTGGACAAAGAGACAACAACTTGTCACTTACTCATCTAGCTAATTGCACCACCAAACATAGTGAAAACATAACCACTGCTGGATCTTTTGCTGTCAATATCTCTAGTCCAATCTGAGTCAACAAATCCATGAATACTCAGAATTCTTAGGTCCTATAGGATAACCATGATAACATAGGGAATACTCAAAAGAACCCTACAAATATTTGAACACACTCTTTACTACATCCCAATGTACCCATTTGGGATTAGCCATAAATCAACTAATGACTCCCACTACTTGGGCAATGTCCGGTCTTATACAGACCATAGCATACATCAAGATGCCAACAACACTAGCATTAGGAACTCTTGTCATGTCCTCCACCTCAATAGGAGATTTTGGACAATCCAAAATAGATAACTTCATCCCCATCATCAAAGGAATAGTCAATGGTCGACAAGCTGCCATGTTGAATCTATCCAACATAGAATTCACATAATTACTCTAGCTTAACCAAGGTTTTTTGTTTTCCCAGTCTCTTTTGATTTCCATCCCCATGATGTACTTAGCTTCCCCTAGATTTTTCATCTCAAATTGTGCTAAAAGTTAAGACTTCAAATCAGAAATCAAGTTCTTTCTATTCCCAAAAACAACATATCATGAACCTATAAAGTAAAAATGTGAATACAATCATTATCCATCTTATAATAAACACAATGATCTAATTTCAATCTCATAAATCCTAAACTCAACACAAAGGCATAAAAATTTTGGTACCACATCCTAGGAAATTGTTTTAAACCATACAAATACTTTTTCAACTTGCAAACCATATTTTCTTTACATTCAACAATGTAGTGCTTGGGATGTGACATATAAATCTCCTCCTCCAAGTCACCATGAAGGAAAGTTGTCTTCACATCTATCTTCTCAACTTCAAGATCATATGCTGCATAAAGTGATAATAAGAATCTAATGGATATCATCTTTGAAATGAGAGAGAAAATATCACCATAATCTATTCCCTCAACCTGGGAATACCCCTTCACAACCAATCTGACCTTATACTTATCAACACTGCCATCTACACCAAATTTCTTTTTGAACACCCATTTGCATCCAATGGGTTTCCATTCTTCAGGAAAGGGCACCAAGTCGCAAGTATTATTCTTTTCCAAAGTAGCCATCTCTTCTTCCATGGCCTCTTTCTAAAAACCTACATCTTTCATACCCATAGCCTTTTTCATAGTTATAGTCTCATCAGTGTTATAAATCAAGGCAAAAATGCAACTAGAATCAAGCAGTGATTAACCAAACCACTCAGGGTGCCTCCTAATCTATGTTGACCTCCTCAAAACTTGAGGTTGAGGTTCTTATTCTTCTAAACCTTTAAACCTGCTAGACTCTCCTCATCATTAGGTCCAATAGGAGCTTTCAATTCAGTCTTCTCAGGAGTAGAAGGAAACTGAACCACATCCTACTTATTTTCTTTCTCTTCTAGTTGCAAAACAATAGGAGAAGAACTTACTTCTCTAATGATAACACTTTTGCTATACAAGAATTTTTCAATCACATGGTCCTAAAGGTTGTACCCTTTTACACCGACATCATAGCTAATGAAGATACACTTAACTACCTTGTTCTCTAATTTTGACTTATTCTCCTTAGGCACATGTGCATATGCCTCACAACCAAGTACTTGAAGATGTATCAATGAAGGATTTTTACCAGACCACACCTCCATGGGTGTCTTCTCAACAAGTGTTGAAGTAGGAGACCTATTAATCATGTAGTGATTAATGGCTATAGCTTCAGTCCAAAACTCTTGTTCAAGGTTATCTCCACTAAGCATACTCCTAGCCCATTCCATTAATGTCTTGTCCATCCTTGTTGCAACTCCATTTTACTGAGGGGTGTATGGAGTTGTCTTATGTCTTTCAATCCCATGTTCTTTATAGCACTTCTTGAAATCTTCCAAACAAAACTCACCACCATTGTTAGTCCTCAAACACTTAATCTTTTTACTAGTCCAATTCTCTACAAAAGCATTAAAGTATTTGAACTCTAAAGCTCTTTTCATCAAAATAGAAGAACTATTGTAGTAAATAGCACATGCATCTAGTTGAAATAGAGTGCCTCTCCAAACACCCTTAGTAAGAACCATAGCTCCTCTCGTCATCTTGCATCCTCCATTAGAGAGGACAACCTACACACCCACATCATTTAACTTACAAAAAGAAGGTTTCATGCCAAACCAAGGATATGTAGAACACCATTGATCCCCTTCACTTGTCCATCAAGAAATCAAATCAATACTCTTCCACTACCAACAATCTTTAAGTGAGAGTCATCACCCAGGTACACCTTTCCACCATCAAACTCTTCATACTTTGTGAACCAACCCCAATGTGAGGTCATCTAGAAGGAAGCATGAGAATCTATCAACCACACATCTTCTAATGAATAGGTGGCCAAAGAAACAACACAAGAATCACCATCATCTTGGGACTTGTTAGAATCTCAATTGGAGAAGTTCTCTTCTTCTTTTCTTTGTTGCACTCCTTTCAGAAGTGCCTAGGTTTGCCGAAGTTTTAAACTAGTGCCTTGGACTTTCCTAGAGACTTAGATCTCCCATGGGATTTGAATCTTCCTTTATCTAATTTCTTTTCCTTCTTTTTCCCTTTGTATTTTGATCAACCACAAATTATAAGAGTCTCCTTAGTCATTTTGGAAGATTTTATTTGCATCTCTTTAGAAAGTAATGATGAAACCACTTTATCCATCTTGAAGGTGGTAGTGGTACTCCCAATGGCCATCACAAGGTGGTCCCACAAATCTTGTAAAGAAAACAATAAGGTCATCCAAAGATCCTCCTTCTCCATCTTTAATCCAATGGAGCTCAATTGGGCATCACGCATATTAAAACTATTCAAGAAATCTACGATAGATCCCCCATCTTCAATCTTCATAGCATACATCTTCTTCCTTAAGAACAACTTATTTACCAAGGATTTATCCTAATAAATTTAACCAAGTTTCTTCCACAAGTTCTCAGCTATAGTCTCTTCATGGACATTTAGCAAAATAGATTCATCCAAACAAAGTCTTATCAGACCCTTATCCTTTCGATCCATTAGATCTCAGTCTTCTTGTTTCATGTCTATTGGCATATTTATGGATATAGAAACCCATAGAAATTAATCTGCAAGCATGTCCTCCATTTTGAGTTTCCACAACTCAAAATTATAGCCATTAAAATTCTCTATCTCTATTTTTCCAGATGTTCTTGCAATCTCCTTCCCGAAAGAAGATCACAAAATAGTCTAAACAAAATCCCACTCAATCAAAGATTAGTACAAAAAACCCTCTACCCAACAAGTAGGACCAAAACTAGCCAAGCTCTGATACCAATTGAAAGGAAACAAGGTACACAGAATAAATTTTTACACTGAACTAATGAGGGGAGAGATTTACAAATTTTTAATCTTGACAATTAATATAGAAGAAGATACAAAAACATAAATCAAATTAGAAATACTACAACACAAGATGTATGTGGGGTAAACCTTTTCAAGTAAAAACCCCACACTCCAAAGCACAACCCAATGTATTATTCACCAATCAAATAATGGTAACAATATGATTACAGAGCCAAGCTCTTCCAGGAGTTCACCAATACATAGTATCTAGAGTAATTTTGGTAGCATACCAACACCTGCAAATCAACCATACAAACTGTTAGGTCTCAAAAATGCAGGTTGCTAATCCTAAGAGGATGCCAGGCTCTATGTTTGGATTTGCAATGTTTTTGAACTAACTTGACAAAATCAACCTTCAAGGTTTGATGATTTCCTACACTTTAGGTCCTGCTACACCTAGGTGGGTGAACCTTGAAATATTAAAGCAGTCTAAGTGTGGATGAATGGACTAACTAGATCTATCTACAATGGCATAAGATGTAAGATAGATAAAAAAGCTGACTAAATGATTGGTAGAAATTGTATAAGCAATATCAAGGTAATAGGTTTTAAATAATAAGTTGAATGAGACTAGTGCCTTGTTGGGTAACAGAGTCAATTTGAAGGACCTAGACCAGTAGTTTCTTAATGGTAATAATTCTAATTGCTTGGCACAGTTTTGGTTTATAGCTTGTATAAACGTGCAAGAAAGTGATTGACAAACTCTTCTTAGCAATCCAACCAATATAATCAATTATCTTATAATTCACCAGAAGGTATTTTAATCCTTACTTGAAGGAACCAAATGAAATGAATGGGCAAGATTAACAGATAATATTTCACTGGAGACAGAATGGCAATCCTAATTATATGGCTCTACTTAGTAATCCCTAACTTACTACTTCCAGGCTACTGCGACTAAATTAGAAGGGTTTAATTCCTCAGATGGACCCCAACCAAATTAATCACACAGATATAGCAAGTGTGTATTGACAGATTAACTATATACTTGATATCTTAATCTGAATAACAAGGAAATGCAGAAATGGAGACAGCCACACAATTGAATATTCTCAACAAACAACTGATACCAAAGTAGAAACACTGAATCAGAGAACTTCAAACTTCTTCTTCAAATAAAATATGCAACATAGTTACTTTGAGACATTGTATATTATGTATATATGAATATCTACTACTGCTGATGATCCTTTCAGCATCGATTGTTTGAACTTATATAGATATTTCTATGAAGAGGTACAACTCTTCAATAAGTCTCTTGGGAACTTAACAAGTGTTAACAATAATTACATAAGCGTAATTAGGCTCTATTCAGCCATAAATAAACTTTAGCCAGATGATCTAGATACTCTTGATCACGGTGAGAATCAGTAAGCTCAATAGCGCTTCTGGTAATTACATCAAGAGTAACCATCTCCTCCAATTGTTTGCAGACTTCTTTGGATGCAGAGGCTTTATCTTTTAGAGCTCCTGTGGCTTTGTGTAATATAATATGACAGTCAATAATCCATTCTTCTTTTCTCTTTACCTCTCTGTTATCTTTAAATAACCTAGGCACTCCTGCACTTGAAGCATCAATACCTTCCTTTGCATCAGCTTTTAGTTTGTCATAGTAATGTTGGTGTTGTTTGAGCAATGCTATGTTATCTGTATTATCAGTGGCACTTTTATTTTGTAACTCAATCAATTTTTCTTGTATCCTCTTTTCAAGTCGTTCATGTTCTTTGATTGCTTTGTGATTTTCTGAGTAATTATCCCAAAACTGATTCAACCACTGCACCATGTTTGCATACCTGCTCTGCAGTATTGTAACAAATGCATCTATTTGAATTTGTGTGGCCTGGTCAGGGGATAATGCCTGAATGCCCTGAGAGCTCTCACCTTGATTTATTCTTTTTGTGGACTGGCCAAAAGTGCTCTTAACAGCATCCTTCAAGTAATCATTTTCTTTTGTCAATCTCTCACAGTTCAATTTATAAGCATCTCTTTCTTTGATCAACATTTGAGCCTGTGCTTTATTCAACTTTGCAACATTGATACCAATGTCTGTAGTAATTATAGGGTCAGTTTCACCTGCTCTGAAAGTCATAACATGGCCAAAAGTTTTTTCAGTGTCTATGATGGTCGTCTTCTTATGGGGAGGATACAACGCCCATATCATCAAAGAATTTTCATCATTATTGTATCTAGTCCCCATATATACTTCATTAACACCTTCTGGAGTAAGCTTATACTTGTCATTAGCACTATTCAAAAAGCTATCAAAAACCAAAGCAGAATTTAAATCTAAACCAGGAAAAATCATAACCCCTGCATCCTTGAGCAACTGTCTACCCTTGCTAGATGTCATGTCTTGCATTTCTTTATCCACTGTTTCCTTCAACATATCTAATAACTATTTTTCATTATCAGCAGAAACATCATCTACTGACTCTCTAATTTCTTTTCCTTTGTATTTATACAGGAATGATTTAAATTCCTTTGACTGAATGAATGTATCATCTGAAATGAAAGAATCATAAGCCTTTTGGCGTGGATCTTCATCAACAGACCCCTCCTCATCATGTAGCACAACTGGAGGCTGATATTGTTGCATTTTTCTTTTAGACATTTCTATTGTTTTATCTTGTGGCTGCTCTTGTTTAGTCAATTCTTCATCTTCAGAGGATACCACTTCAACTTCTGCCAACTGCTTTTTCTTTTCATTTAAATCTCTGTTATATTTTTCTACCACTAAGTCGACTTCAGCTTCTTCCAAATTTCTAATGACATCATCATGTGGATAATGTATGTGCATGTATCCACTGAGATTCTGTTTTCTTCTTGCAGAGTCAATGAAAACTTTAGGGTCAAACCCTTTCCTCACCTCAGCAGTCACCATGTTATAATGCATTAGTTTATCCAAAATGAGATTGTATCCTTCTTTTGAAACCACAGTAAAATCTCCAAAACACAAAGTGCTGGGCATGAATGATTGTTTATCATGTGAACTTAGATGCATCACATTTGAACAATGCATTTGCCTAATTATTTCTAAATATGCAAGTCTGTCAGGGACAGTTTTAGGCAATATGAATGGAGTATCCTCAAATCCATAAACTCTGATCATAGTGGCATCCTCAAAGCAGTACCAATCTCCCCAATTATGAGTGACAGTAGGGGGACCACCAAAATCTTTAGGTCTAAGGAACCTTTTTATTTCATTTGAAATTGAATATTCACAGGGGTGGTTGAAATACCTATACAGTACTTTTACACAATGCTCTTCAAATTGAGCATAGCTGGAGTTGGCATACCTACTATCCCAGATTCTGGTCCACATTTGTACAGGTATCTTTTCCGCTTTCTTATCCGCAGCAACAACTCGAAACTCACTTGGCCACAATCCTACTTCCTGGCCATAGTATCACACCATATGCATAAGCATCGAGTAATGCTCAAAAGAGCATGCTGGAGCATTGTTTTTTATTACAGATAAACCAGAGTCTATTCTAGTAGCAATATAGGAGGCATAATCAAATTGTCTGGCATTGTGACATTGAATATCAGAGGCTATGACCATCAGAGGAATAGTCATGAACTCAGGGACCTCTGAGCCAAGGACTTGGCCTACAGAAAAATAGGTATATTGTATGTATGGTTCAAAAATGGCTACATGAAAGGGAGGGCCATCATTCTCAGTCAAGGGTATCACTTCTCCTTCAATCTTGGGCCTATGAATGGGTAACCTCCATCCATTGTAAGTTGTATCCATTCTCCAATACTCTTTATCCAAATCTTCATAAATAATAGGGACAGTGCACAAATCATCTAAATCATACACCTCACAAATAGCATTTTTTGACAGGTGCACAATTGGTTCTCCTTGAGGGTTGCAGATAGCTTTCAGGCCTGAATTGTAATGTCTGGCTAGTAGTTGAAGGAGTTCCACATTCAAGAATACATTAGGCACAACCAGTTTGCCTAAATTCATGTGCCATGGGTTTGAAACAGGGTCATTTCTAAACCTTCTGTTATAGTGGAATCTGAAGAGCTCATACCCCCTAATTGGGGTCCAGATATCTCCCAGGCGTTTATGTTTATCTTCCAATTTTTCTACTTCTGCCCTGAGTTGGGCAGACCTCATGGCCTTGGGAGTTGACCCAAGCAATTGATCAATTAGATCCTGATTTAATTTTCTATCTTTCACTTTGTCTTCAGGGGTTTGATTAGTTTTTTGTTTTTTAGGCTTACTGGTTTCCCCTTGTAACTTTCTTCCTTTCCCTTTTCCCAGAGTTTCCATTTTAAAACTTTAGCAGAAAATTTAAATACAGGCTATGCAATGTATATGTACCTGTCGTCCGGTGGCTGAGGTTGGAACCCTCTGTTTTACGCCTCAAGAATTCCACTGTATTCTCTTCTCGGATGGTTTTTTGCAATTGTAATGATCGTATGAATTTCGTAGCCGTTTGTATTAACTATCTGATCAATTCAATGTTCATCGCTGTGAAGTGTCACATCGCCATAACTCTTCTTATCAGCGTGATTTTTAAAATGTCTGGGCGACCCTTAATGCTTTTATGGCGCAAACAGTCAATCGGCGTGACCCCTCAATTGTATTCCCGATGCTATGTAATGTTAGATTTTAAGTGGGCGCGTCCATCGGCATGACTTCCCTCATTGCCAAGTATTTTAGATCTCTCTGCGA
Source organism: Cunninghamia lanceolata (assembly GCA_027924645.1). Taxonomy (NCBI): domain Eukaryota; kingdom Viridiplantae; phylum Streptophyta; class Pinopsida; order Cupressales; family Cupressaceae; genus Cunninghamia; species Cunninghamia lanceolata. Next base: position 1,990,531 of record BSBN01001660.1, on the reverse strand, counting down.
TATAGCAAGTCCCATCGATATGATTTGCTTATCGGGATGATTAATACTATCGGGATAATAAAATTATGTTCTCCCGATCTTTATTGTTTCGCCAATAGTCATTTTCATAGATGGACTTCATCTTTATCGGAATGACATACACTATCGGGATAGCTAAATCAAGATATCCCGATCCAAATCATCTCCCCGATGGCCCTTTTCATATCCTTCATCGGATAGAGTATGTTAAATTGTTACCGATGCCTTTTGATCACCGTGACTTGTGAATCGGCGAGACCTAATTCCCTTATCCCGATATGCTGAGTTATCCCGATAGATGTGTATCGCTGTGAGTCTCGCCGAAAGCTTTCTTATCGCTAAGACTCTAACCATCGGAAGCTTACTTGTTTGCTATCCCGATAGTTTATTTCTCGCCGATGACTATTTGCTTTGTTACCCCCACAGGATGTTTGGTGAGACTCTTGCCGAAATGCTTCATCGGTATGATATATACCGTCGGGGCAACTTTTAAAAAGTTGTCCGATAGATATTTGTCATACCGATCTGTATGACCACTTGCCTTTCTTGCTGATGTAATGTCATCGGCATTACTCACTCCATCGGTGACTTCCATAATTCTTCTTCCGATCTCTATTCTCATGCCGATGGTTGTTTTCAAATGATTCCTTATGTATCGGTGTAAGCAACACAACCTCTTGCCAATGGATTGATTTTGATGAAATTTGGCACTGCTCATCCATAGACACCTTCTGAGATAAATTTTTTTTATTATGGTCTTTTTGGGATATTCTTCAGGATTTATTCAAATATGATGGGGTAAGGAGATAGTAAAAATTTCAAATTTTTACTGTGCTAATAGTGGCTCTGTCTGGGATGTATACTCCCTATGAGTATAACAAGGATCCGGATCTCCTGGGGAAGTAGACCACATATTTTATTATTTTGGGGTGAGGTTTTATGAAACTGGGAAAAGGAAAAGAACAAATGATGGGGAGCGGGAATGATTCCTACACTACTGTGCATGGAATAAGATATTTTGAGAATTATTTGAATGTTGTCCATGCACTGGCAACACTCAATTCTCTTTGTACATGTTTATGAAAAGAACTGCTTCAAGTATTGCCCATGTACAGGCAATTCCTGCTCCTCTCCTGACATATTCTGTACATAGTAAGAATCATCACCTCCCTTGCCAGTGATAACAAAAGGACCTAACCACAGGGCTTCAAATTTTCCATGTTTTCCTTTGTCCTGACATCTTGCATTCCACATTAGTACCAGATCATTTATTTCAAACTTTCTTTCTTTGGCCTTCTTGTCAAAGAGATATTTTACCTGTGATTGTAATTTAATATTCTATCTCTGAGCTATTCTTCTTGTTTCATCAAGCTCTGCCAATTGTTCCAACCTTTCCTCCATTGGTTCAGGGATGTTCAAGTCTTCCTGGAGGATAAATTTGTATACTGGTATAAGATTTTCCAATGGTAATCTTGCTTGTGTTCCATATACCAATTCATAAGGGGATCTCCCAATTGCCCTTTTTATAGTAATCCTGTCAGCCTATACTGCCATTCTTAATTTTGAATCCCAAGCCTTCTTATTTTTATCCAACATTCTTTTTATGATTTTCAACAGGCTCTTATTACTTGATTCAGCTTGTCCATTGGCCTATGGGTGGTATGGAGTAGCATAAGAAACCGTGATACCATGTGTACTGCAAAAACCTTTGAATTCATCAGATCTAAAACACATCCCATTATCTGTAATCAATCTTACAGGAGTACCAAATCTGCATATAATGTTATCCATTAGAAAATTAATCACAACTTTACTTGTAGCCTGTTTGGTTGGGATTGCTTCCACCCATTTTGTAAAGTAATCAGTAGCCACTAAAATCCATCGGTGCCCCCCACTCGATTTCTCTGAAATTTCACCTATAAAATCAATACCCCACTGATAAAATGGAGCCTCAACCTGCATAGGTTTTAAGGGTAGTGCTCCCTGATACTTTAACTTCCCTGAGAACTTTTGGCATGCTTCACACTTTCTAGTGTACTAGTATGAATCATTAAAGACTTTAGGCCAATAGTACCCTGCCCTCAAGATCTTGTGGGCTATGGTTTTTGCTGAGAAGTGTCCTCCGCACATGCCTTCATGCAACTCCTTCATAATATGTTTTGATTGATATTCGTCCAAGCATAATAGTAGAACCCCATCTCTGTTTTTCCAATAGAGATCCCCACTGATAAGTACATATTTTGAAGCTTGTAGTTTGAGTGTCCTTCTTTTGTTATCATCATATCCTTCAGGACACTTCATATGTTTTAGGTAATATACTATATCAGTATACCATGGAGTGTGTTCAATACTGGTACTTGCATCAACATTACATATCTGGGAAGCTTCTAGATTACTTTCAGCCATCAATTTGGCAAGACCCTGTCCTCTTACTAATTTAGTGATTTGGATTTCAATGTTGAATTCTTGAATCCTATTGATCCACCTACATCTCCTACCAGTGACTTCAGTTTGGATCAATACATCCTTCACTGCAGCATTAGGAACATATGCTATGATTTTAGCCCCTACCAAATATGGTCTAAAATTTTTTACCGCTTTTACCAATGCATATGCCTGTTTTTCAACAATGTCATACTTCAACTCTGCATTCTGAAGGGACTTGCTAAAGAAAGAGATAGGCTGTTCATATTCATCATTATTTTTCTGTAACAACACTGCTGCTACTGTATGATAGGAAGCAAATGAGAAAAGTTGGAAAGGTTTACCGAAGTCAGGGGATATTAAGACTGGAGCTTGCTTGATGGCCTCCTTAATGTTACCAAATGCTCCCAATGTTTCTGTTGTCCACTTTATTTTTGTGTTCTTCTTCAGCATTCTTGATATAGGACAAACAATCTCTGCAAAATTTGGTATAAATCTTCTGACAAAATTTATCTGACCAAAGAATGATTGTATAGCTTTTACATTTTTTGGAATAGGGATTTGATCAATTGCTTTTACCCTTTTAGGATCTATTTTAACTCCCTCCTTCGAGACTATATGGCCAAGCAATTTTCCTTCTGTTACTGCAAAATGGCATTTTTTAGGGTTCAATGATATTCCATATTCTAGGGCTTTGACAAATATCTGTTCTAGATGTGTGCAATGATCTTCAGCCCTTTTTGAATATGATGTTAAGTCATCTTGATATACTATCATAATCTTATTGATCAATTCAGCAAAAGCTACATCCATTGCTCTTTGAAATGTAGCTCCAGCATTAGTTAATCCGAATGGCATTCTCAAGTATACATATGTTCCCCACGGAGTGGTGAATGCCATCTTAAATTGTTTAGACTCCTTAACTTTTACCTGATTGTAGCCAGAGAAACCATCCATCATGGATAGCAATTCACACCCAGTAACTCTCTGTAATATTGCCTCCATATTGGGAAGAGGATAATTATCTTTGAGGGAAGATTTATTCAAGTTTCTGAAATCCACACATAGTCTAATGTCACCATTCTTTTTCCTGACAGGTACTGAGTTTGAAACCCAGGAAGAGTGTCTAATAGGTTTGATTATAGCTCCATCCCTTAACTTTGTGAGTTCCTCTAGCATTTTAGGAGCCAATGTAGGATTAATTGGCCTCTGTTTCTGTCTGAATGGTTTTGCATCTGGCTTTAGCGGTATCTCATGTTGAAATAGATCCTCTCTATATGCCTTTAGATCATCATATGACCAAGCAAACACATGTCTGTACTTCCTAAGTAGATTGATGATTCTGCTTCTGATTTTCTGATCAAGATTCCTTCCAATATATACATTCTTTGGGGTTGTCTGAGTCCCCAAATTGATTTCCTCAAGGTTCTCCGGTATCACTGGTGTATCTTTCTTTTTATATCTATCATGCCCATCAAATGCTTTTTCTAATGCAATAAGTCCTTTGGGTATCTTATTTGTCTTCAGTTGGACCACTTCTTGGCCAAAAAGGGTTTCCTTCCCATCGTGTTCCTCCACAAATGCACTGAAATCAATTTCTTGATTTTCATTATAATCAGCACAATGTAAGAAATTGATTATATCAACATCACTATCAAACACTTGCCAATTCTGTATATTATCAGGGATGGTAGGTCTAGTTTTAAATTCTACTTCTGTGATCCCTCCTAATGTAACATCATCTCTCTTTAATGCAATGTTTGCTAAAAAGTCTGCCATAATGTTTTTAGACCTATCAACCCAGCTGATTGAAAAGGCATCAAATAATTCAACACTTTCCCAAACTGCATTTTTGTACTATCTTAATCTTTTATTTTTAGATAAATATTTTTCTCTTACTTGGGAGATGACCAGTTCAGAATCACCGAAGATAGCCAGCTTTTTTATTTTGTATTTGGTGGCTATGTTTAGGCCAATGAGCAAGGCTTCATATTCAGCTACATTATTGGTGCATTCAAATGTCAATAGGAAAGAGTATTTGAATGTTTTATCTCCTGGCGAGATAAAAACTGCTCCGGCCCCATTTCCTATCTTGCTGCATGCACCATCAAAATACATTTTCCACAAATCACTCTCTCCTTTCATAGATTCAGTGTGTATTGGGTCAGTGTTATGCAATTCTAGGGTAGTTTCTCCAACTTTGAAAACTCCTAAATCTGTGTCACAAAAGAAATTCACCTGATGCCAATCCATTCTTTCTATAATATTGTCGTACCTTGGCTCTCTACACAATTTGATTTCCTTGTCACCTACTGGTATGGTGGCATATGATAGATCTAATTGAACATTGCCTCCTGCCATTGCAGCCCATTGTCTTGATAGCAGCATTCCATAATACGGTGGGATATCAACCACAGTGATGTCAATGTTATATGTTGCTTCAGGATGTGAAGCAAGTTTTATCTCTACATCTTTCATAATACCAACTACTGGAATAGATCTGTTATCCATTGCATAACACTGGCCATAAGTAGTATCAACCCACATCCCTAATTCTTTCATCACTGCTATAGGCATGATATTCATAACAGCACCTGAATCAATCATACAATTCTTGACTATTCTGTTCTTGATTACTAGTGTAGTATAGAATGGATCTACCTGTGAGGGATTTTTTGTAAGTGTGTCACCAAGGTATACCTCAGGCATCTTAAAGTTTTCCTGATGCACATTATTTGTTGTTTTTTCAAACCCTTTATGTTTTGGATTTGGTGTATCAGAAATCATCTTGACAACTGTACTCCTATATTTATCTATTTTCATCATCTCTAGGAGTGGGACTGATATCTTCACCTGAGACACTGCCTGTGCAATGTCGAAAGAAGGGGTTATGATCTGGTCATTCTTTTCTATTTTTGTGTTTTCTTTTTCTTGATTTCCTTTCATTTTATTTTTATCCCCCTTTTCTGGTTCTTTAGGTGATGATTTTGTATTATTTTCTTTGTTATTCTGGTCTTTTATAAATACACTTCCAGGAGTTCCTTGCCCAACATTTGTTGTTCTATTCCTTAAGTTATAAGTGTTTCGAGCTTGAGCCACTACAGCCACTATGAGAGCTTCTCTTTCATCCTCAGTAGGTTTTCTCCATTGACCATATGACTTGTTGTTACAACTATCTTCCTGGTCTGAGAATACTTGCTGTTCTCCCATGTTAATATGATACTTTTGGTTCCCTACATCATACTCATATCCTTCTTCTGAAGAAGAAGAATAATCTTCTGTTACTACACATGGTGTATCCTGCATCATATTGATGGTGTGATTATCCCTATTATAGTTGTATAGCATTTCCTCTTGCTGTATTGATTTAGCTACCTCACAGTATTCAGGTGAATGTGGTAAGTTACATACAAAACACCAAGGTTTATTTTCTACCATATGTGCCATGTTTCTCTTCAAGGGATCAGGAGTATCCTTTCCATATGGCTACTTTCTATTGTTGTCAATAGGTCTTCCATCCTTCCAATTTGTATTGTAAGGCATATCATGTAACCTAGGTCTATCATGCCTATGCTGACCCTCTAGTTTAATCTGTTGAGCATTTGGATTCTGAAGATTTCTATGATTTTCCCTTTTACTGACCATTCCTGCAACCTTCCTATTATTTTCAATAGTTATGGCTACTTTCTGTGCTTTGGCCAATGTTGCAAGACACCTGTTTCTGAGTTCATATCCTGTTTTGGGGTCAAATGCTTTCATATAGATACTCAGTGCTGCCTGCTCAGATAACTTGGATCCATGTGGTACTTTATTATGTAACTTGGAAAACTTCAAGTTGAAATCAAACACTGATTCATTTTGATACTTCTGTATACTTATTAGTTCATGTAGTGCAAACTCAGGAGCATATTGGTTGCCATACTGATCCTTAAACTGGTTATGGAAATCAGTCATTGAATTGATTGATGCATCAGGCAAGCTATTAAACCAATCTCTGGCATCTTCAGTGAGGGACATCATAAATAACCTCATTCTAATGTCTTCCCAATCCATACCTATATCCTGTACAAAAGCATTAAAACTTCTGATATGATCTTCCGCAGATATTGCATTATTTCCAGTAAACTTGGGAACCATATTTCTCCAAGTACTATCCATAGGATATGGATATAGCTAATATCCAGTTAAATCAAATTGACTGCATATATTTGCAAGGTTTTGGGGTGGGAAATTCAAAGGTGGTGGATTGGGATAATAATTGTATCCACCTGGTGGCTGATGATATGCATATTGTTGATGTTGGTTCATGTGGGGGTTTGTGTGATGATTCTGTGGTCTATAGTATTGTTGACCAGGGGGTGGGTAAGTATTTACCATGTGTTGAGATACATTATGTATGGGAGGTGGTCTAGGGTTTTGGGGAATAGTGTTCTAATGACTTCTGGAAGCATGTGAGTTTTGAGCACTACTTGTATTTTGCTGTGTATTTCTTGAAATATTCCCTCTATGCGGGGGTACATATTTAGGGGGAGCTGTTTTGGCTTTATTTTTCCTCTGTTGAATTTCTTGCTGCAACAACTCCTTCTCCTCTTGTATCTTGTACCTTTCAAGTTCTTTCCTGAGCATGAGTATTTCCTATTGCTCATCACTTATGTCTTGATTATTTATTTCCTGATGTTCTGGATTGTCATTCATTCCCTGATTTGAAAATTCATATCCTATCTCTTCTCCCTGGTCAAATGAGATCTTGAAATCATGTTCAGCTTTGTTCCTATCAATATCCCTCATGACCTTTGCATCATGATCTCGCTGTTCTTGAGGAGTGGGTCTGTACCTTGCCAAAATATCATCAGTTGCTCCACTGAGGTTCTCGTTTGAATCATGCAGAGGTGTGAATTTGTTGTGAATTGCAATATTTTGTTCTGAATCATTCTCTTGGATGTCTAGATTATTATCTTGGTGGGAATACTTTGGATTCACATTTCTTTTGGAAATGTTTCTAAGTGGTGGAGATGACTACAAATTTCTGCCTTCCATCTTGGATCTCCTACCATCCATTTGATATTGAATTTTTTGTTATAATTGTAACTAGAGTCACCACCTATTAAATAGGAAAGGTTTATATTTTATCTGTAGGGTTCTTGTCACCAGCAGAGTTACCAACTTAAATTTTCTGAATTGACTCTATGAAGGAAAGGATTACTTTCTAAGGTCTTTTACTAGTCCCTAGTAGAGTCACCAATTTGTTAGGTCTCAAAAATGCAGGTTGCTAATCCTAAGAGGATGCCAGGCTCTATGTTTGGATTTGCAACGTTTTTGAACTAACTTGACGAAATCAACCTTCAAGGTTTGATGATTTCCTACACTTTAGGTCCTGCTACACCTAGGTGGGTGAACCTTGAAATATTAAAGCAGTCTGAGTGTGGATGAATGGACTAACTAGATCTATCTACAATGGTATAAGATGTAAGATAGATAAAAAAGCTGACTAAATGATTGGTAGAAATTGTATAAGCAATATCAAGGTAATAGGTTTTAAATAATGAGTTGAATGAGACTAGTGCCTTGTTGGGTAACAGAGTCAATTTGAAGGACCTAGACCAGTAGTTTCTTAATGGTAATAATTCTAATTGCTTGGCACAGTTTTGGTTTATAGCTTGTATAAATGTGCAAGAAAGTGATTGACAAACTCTTCTTAGCAATCCAACCAATATAATCAATTATCTTATAATTCACCAGAAGGTATTTTAATCCTTACTTGAAGGAACCAAATGAAATGAATGGGCAAGATTAACAGATAATATTTCACTGGAGACAGAATGGCAATCCTAATTATATGGCTCTACTTAGTAATCCCTAACTTACTACTTCCAGGCTACTGCGACTAAATTAGAAGGGTTTAATTCCTTAGATGGACCCCAACCAAATTAATCACACAGATACAGCAAGTGTGTATTGACAGATTAACTATATACTTGATATCTTAATCTGAATAACAAGGAAATGCAGAAATGGAGACAGCCACACAATTGAATATTCTCAACAAACAACTGATACCAAAGTAGAAACACTGAATCAGAGAACTTCAAACTTCTTCTTCAAATAAAATATGCAACATAGTTACTTTGAGACATTGTATATTATGTATATATGAATATCTACTACTGCTGATGATCCTTTCAGCATCGATTGTTTGAACTTATATAGATATTTCTATGAAGAGGTACAACTCTTCAATAAGTCTCTTGGGAACTTAACAAGTGTTAACAATAATTACATAAGTGTAATTAGGCTCTATTCAGCCATAAATAAACTTTAGCCAGATGATCTAGATACTCTTGATCACGGTGAGAATCAGTAAGCTCAATAGCGCTTCTGGTAATTACATCAAGAGTAACCATCTCCTCCAATTGTTTGCAGACTTCTTTGGATGTAGAGGCTTTATCTTTCAGAGCTCCTATGGCTTTGTGTAATATAATATGACAGTCAATAATCCATTCTTCTTTGCTCTTTACCTCTCCGTTATCTTTAAATAACCTAGGCACTCCTGCACTTGAAGCATCAATACCTTCCTTTGCATCAGCTTTTAGTTTGTCATAGTAATGTTGGTGTTGTTTGAGCAATGCTATGTTATCTGTATTATCAGTGGCACTTTTATTTTGTAACTCAATCAATTTTTCTTGTATCCTCTTTTCAAGTCGTTCATGTTCTTTGATTGCTTTGTGATTTTCTGAGTAATTATCCCAAAACTGATTCAACCATTGCACCATGTTTGCATACCTGCTCTGCAGTATTGTAACAAATGCATCTATTTGAATTTGTGTGGCCTGGTCAGGGGATAATGCCTGAATGCCCTGAGAGCTCTCACCTTGAGTTATTCTTTTTGTGGACTGGCCAAAAGTGCTCTTAACAGCATCCTTCAAGTAATCATTTTCTTTTGTCAATCTCTCACAGTTCAATTTATAAGCATCTCTTTCTTTGATCAACATTTGAGCTTGTGCTTTATTCAACTTTGCAACATTGATACCAATGTCTGTAGTAATTATAGGGTCAGTTTCACCTGCTCTGAAAGTCATAACATGGCCAAAAGTTTTTTCAGTGTCTATGATGGCCGTCTTCTTATGGGGAGGATACAACGCCCATATCATCAAAGAATTTTCATCATTATTGTATCTAGTCCCCATATATACTTCATTAACACCTTCTGGAGTAAGCTTATACTTGTCATTAGCACTATTCAAAAAGCTATCAAAAACCAAAGCAGAATTTAAATCTAAACCAGGAAAAATCATAACCCCTGCATCCTTGAGCAACTGTCTACCCTTGCTAGATGTCATGTCTTGCATTTCTTTATCCACTGTTTCCTTCAACATATCTAATAACTGTTTTTCATTATCAGCAGAAACATCATCTACTGACTCTCTAATTTCTTTTTCTTTTGTATTTATACAGGAATGATTTAAATTCCTTTGACTGAATGAATGTATCATCTGAAATGAAAGAATCATAAGCCTTTTGGCGTGGATCTTCATCAGCAGACCCCTCCTCATCATGTAGCACAACTGGAGGCTAATATTGTTGCATTTTTCTTTTAGACATTTCTATTGTTTTATCTTGTGGCTGCTCTTGTTCAGTCAATTCTTCATCTTCAGAGGATACCACTTCAACTTCTGCCAACTGCTTTTTCTTTTCATTTAAATCTCTGTTATATTTTTCTACCACTAAGTCGACTTCAGCTTCTTCCAAATTTCTAATGACATCATCATGTGGATAATGTATGTGCATGTATCCACTGAGATTCTGTTTTCTTCTTGCAGAGTCAATAAAAACTTCAGGGTCAAACCCTTTCCTCACCTCAGCAGTCACCATGTTATAATGCATTAGTTTATCCAAAATGAGATTGTATCCTTCTTTTGAAACCACAGTAAAATCTCCAAAACACAAAGTGCTGGGCATGAATGATTGTTTATCATGTGAACTTAGATGCATCACATTTGAACAATGCATTTGCCTAATTATTTCTAAATATGCAAGTCTGTCAGGGACAGTTTTAGGCAATATGAATGGAGTATCCTCAAATCCATAAACTTTGATCATAGTGGCATCCTCAAAGCAGTACCAATCTCCCCAATTATGAGTGACAGTAGGGGGACCACCAAAATCTTTAGGTCTGAGGAACCTTTTTATTTCATTTGAAATTGAATATTCACAGGGGTGGTTGAAATACCTATACAGCACTTTTACACAATGCTCTTCAAATTGAGCATAGCTGGAGTTGGCATACCTGCTATCCCAGATTCTGGTCCACATTTGTACAGGTATCTTTTCCCCTTTCTTATCCGCGGCAACAACTCGAAACTCACTTGGCCACAATCCTACTTCCTGGCCATAGTATAACACCATAAGCATAAGCATCGAGTAATTCTCAAAAGAGCATGCTGGAGCATTGTTTTTTATTACAGATAAACCAGAGTCTATTCTAGTAGCAATATAGGAGGCATAATCAAATTGTCTGGCATTGTGACATTGAATATCAGAGGCTATGACCATCAGAGGAATAGTCATGAACTCAGGGACCTCTGAGCCAAGGACTTGGCCTACAGAAAAATAGGTATATTGTATGTATGGTTCAAAAATGGCTACATGAAAGGGAGGGCCATCATTCTCAGTCAAGGGTATCACTTCTCCTTCAATCCTGGGCCTATGAATGGGTAACCTCCATCCATTGTAAGTTGTATCCATTCTCCAATACTCTTTATCCAAATCTTCATAAATAATAGGGATAGTGCACAAATCATCTAAATCATACACCTCACAAATAGCATTTTTTGATAGGTGCACAATTGGTTCTCCTTGAGGGTTGCAGATAGCTTTCAGGCCTGAATTGTAATGTCTGGCTAGTAGTTGAAGGAGTTCCACATTCAAGAATACATTAGGTACGACCAGTTTGCCTAAATTCATGTGCCATGGGTTTGAAACAGGGGCATTTCTAAACCTTCTGTTATAGTGGAATCTGAAGAGCTCATACCCCCTAATTGGGGTCGAGATATCTCCCAGGCGTTTATGTTTATCTTCCAATTTTTCTACTTCTGCCCTGAGTTGGGCAGACCTCCTGGCCTTGGGAGTTGACCCAGGCAATTGATCAATTAGGTCATGATTTAATTTTCTATCTTTCACTTTGTCTTCAGGGGTTTGATCAGTTTTTTGTTTTTTAGGCTTACTGGTTTCCCCTTGTAACTTTCTTCCTTTCCCTTTTCCCAGAGTTTCCATTTTAAAACTTTAGCAGAAAATTTAAATACAGGCTATGCAATGTATATGTACCTGTCGTCCGGTGGCTGAGGTTGGAACCCTCTGTTTTACGCCTCAAGAATTCCTCTGTATTCTCTTCTCGGACAGTTTTTTTCAATTATAATGATCGTATGAATTTCGTAGCCGTTTGTATTAACTATCTGATCAATTCAATGTTCATCACTATGAAGTGTCACATCGCCATAACTCTTCTTATCGGCGTGATTTTTAAAATGTCTGGGCGACCCTTAATGCTTTTATGGCGCGAACAGTCAATCGGCGTGACCCCTCAATTGTATTCTCGACGCTATGTAATGTCAGATTTTAAGTGGGCGCGTCCATCGGCATGACTTCCCTCATCGCCAAGTATTTTAGATCTCTCTGCAATATAGCAAGTCCCACCGATATGATTTGCTTATCGGCATGATTAATACTATCGGGATAATAAAATTATGTTCTCCTGATCTTTATTGTTTCGTCGATAGTCATTTTCATATATGGACTTCATCTTTATCAGAATGACATACACTATCGGGATAGCTAAATCAAGATATCCCAATCCAAATCATCTCCCCGATGGCCCTTTTCATATCCTTCATCGGACAGAGTATGTTAAATTGTTACCGATGCCTTTTGATCACCGTGACTTGTGAATCGGCGAGACCTAATTCCCTTATCCCGATATGCTGAGTTATCCCGATAGATGTGTATCACTGTGAGTCTCGCCGAAAGCTTTCTTATCGCTAAGACTCTAACCATCGGAAGCTTACTTGTTTGCTATCCCGATAGTTTTTTTCTCGCCGATGACTATTTGCTTCGTTACCCCCATAGGATGTTCGGTGAGACTCTTGCCGAAATGCTTCATCGGTATGATATATACCGTCGGGGCAACTTTTAAAAAGTTATCCGATAGATATTTGTCATACCGATCGGTATGACCACTTGCCTTTCTTGCCGATGTAATGTCATCGGCATTACTCACTCCATCGGTGACTTCCATAATTCTTCTTCTGATCTCTATTCTCACGCCGATGGTTGTTTTCAAACGATTCCTTATGTATCGGTGTAAGCAACACAACCTCTTGCCGATGGATTGATTTTGATGAAATTTGGCACTGCTCATCCATAGACACCTTGTGAGATAAATTTTTTTTATTATGGTCTTTTTGGGATATTCTTCAGGATTTATTCAAATATGATGGGGTAAGGAGATAGTAAAAATTTCAAATTTTTACTGTGCTAACACAAACTACTCCAAGAAGCACCTTATTTATAGAGAGATACAAGCATGAAGGAATGTTTTAGATAAAGCAACAAGATATGGACCTCCAAATCCATGTGGCACACTTTTCAAAGACATGTTTGACTCCAGTGACACTTGTACAAGATTCCCTCACACCTCTTTCAACCATCCATGCTTGGGTGCCCCAAATGTTCCTAAAATAGGTATGACAGATGCTCTTACATCGTTATAAAATCTATCATATATGGCAACACTTATAGCTATAAGAGAATTTGTCATAACTGATTATTAATAAATTATTCAAGATTACATGTCATATCCCAAACTTGGGCACCTCAAAATGGTCTAATTCAAAGATGTTTCTTACAATTTCATACATACAAATGACACTTGTCTCATCCCTTCTATTTATGACTCTTACAATGTCATAGAATCTATCATAGTTCTTATGCATCATAAACCTATTACAATACCCAAAAGATGTCAACACATGGAAAAATACCTCTACCACAAAATTGAATGCCTAGGTACTTCTCATATGAGGACAAAAATTACATCTAGTCACCTTCCATGTAGGTTGACAAATCACCGTGCCAACTCCCACAAAGTGACAAAATAAGATTTACGTAGAAAATTACAATAGTAGGAAAAAATAAATAAATACAATATTAGGAACTTGCAAAGGTTGAGAAAACTTAATTCCAACATGTCGCACCCGTAGCTTTCTTTATTTTTCTCAGTGCCATCCATGGTGGTATGATCTCACATGCAACCATACTTTATTTTTTGTAACAACACAATATTTTTTTCATGGTTGTCCAAACACATATTCTAGGGGTTAGGGACAACATGTTCTAGGGGTGTGCATTCTTTATAAGGATCCCCCTCTTCTTTCTTCTCCTTTTCTCCACCTTAAAATATTCACATATTATACATGAATTTTTTTAGTGGGGGCCATATAATCTACTAACATGTGCATCCATACATGTACCTTACTTTATTTGTACCCTCTGAGGCATTGTTTATTAATTCACCCCCTATGGAAATTATTTTTAGACTCCTTGAAGTGTTCAACCCCCATAGTGTTACCTTTTGACATTCTCCTTGAGGCACCTATAGCATGTGATCCACCTAGATTAATATAGCTTTCTAGCCTATGTGCTTCATATGACTTACCTTTTTACACCCATGTTAACCTAGCATAAAACAACTTGCTAGCCTATGATCCATGAGGGTATTGTGATCTGCATGATTCCCAATGATAGAGCAAGCTAGTTCCTGAGTTGTGTAATCTCTTTCACTCATATTGATTGCTTCCTTGCCTATTTTTATGTATTCTCTCCTTGAAGCAATCAATCGACTCATACTCTTCTATTTGCTTAATAATTAAATGATCTATTGTTTTCATTATTTTTGTTATATTTTGGGGATGACACAAGGTTTTGAGAGAACCCTTAACATTCAAATCTCTTTCACTTTGCTAACCCAAAATTTTTATTTCCTTGCTATTTGTTTTCATCCTCTATGTATGGTTATATGTTTGTAATGTTCTCATCTTGTGGTTTTTGCAAGTTTATGTTCTAACACTATTGTATTGTGTAGGTCTTTATTTTTAACATATTTTTTTGTAGGTTCTCAACCCGGGGTCTTGATTCCTATAGTTGGAAAGCTGTACATCCTCTATAGTATCCTTTTTGGAGTATCCATTTTGATTTAATTTACTTTCAGTATTTCATTTATGTACATTAGCATAACTTATCACATAGTGTCATCAACTCACTAAAGTGGGGGCTAAATGTAACATCAAAAATTTTATACCCTTACAATTTCACACTATACTTTGGGCTTTCTTTAGTGTTCATTCCATCAACATGTTTTAGGGATAATTTTAACATATACTTAGCCTCTTTCCTCACTAGATTGCCAAATTTCCTTATAAAATTCTAATTCTTCTTGTTGTCTTGAGAACACGTGTTAAATTTTGAATGATTTGTCTAGGACACTAGAATGACACACATACATTCACATGACGGGATAGTATCTTGTGATTTTTTTTTAAAATAAAATGTTGTTTCCCACCTAGCTACATATTGTTGCCTACTATAACATTCATTTGTTAGAAAAACACCTTCAACACTTGACTCCAACCCTTTAGCTTCCACATAACCCTCATGCAAAACTAATTTTTAGGGATATCTATAAATCTATCTCATTCTATTCCTCTCTTGGATATGATTGGATGCATATGCATCCATTGTTGTAACATGTTGAAGCTGCATGTTGTTGAAATAATAGCATTATTGAAACTCTCTCAAGGATTTATGTTACTGCACAATGGTTGACTCTTCCAAAAAGTTTATTTCTTATTCTTCTACATCATATTGGTAATTTTATTCTTTTTATTTCTTTCAATAATATTGCTACAACTTGTTTATCATATTTCCTCCCTATTTACTTTGGAAAATATTTTGGTGTAGACCACCATAGGTTGTTTATTATTTTATGCACACTATGGTATTCTTCCTTGTAGATTGGGGTTGATACTTAATAATTGATGTAATTGTCACTCCTCTTAATTCCTAGATGAATGTAGGATATGAGAACCCACTATTTTTCTATTTTTTTGTCATTTGTTCTCTATAGAGGTAGAAAGACCAACATAGGAGCTTGACCTAAAGGCAAGCTCCCAAATAACCCCAAATTTTCACATGTTTAAACTATTGGTATTTTAGGAGAATATTCAACTACACATAGGTTTGCTAGTATCTCTTCTTTTCTCTTGTTAATTCTATTATTTGATTTGATTTAGTTATCTTAGCTCTATTTTAGTATATCTATATTATTTGGAATCCATTCGTTTTCTACTTTGGTTGTCCCTATTTCCTATTGTATAGGTGACTTTAAAATCTAGTGAAGAACTAGTGTTTTGCGACATTCTAGGATGACAATATGAAGGAAGGACTATAGTTCTTTCATACTAGTATCTGAGATAGTGAAATCCATGTTTCAGTGCTAGGTTCTTTATTTTCTATAATTTCCATTTCTATATCCAATTTGTCATTTCAGCACATCTTTAAATCTTATATAATTAAATGATTCATTAATGTAATGTAGTAACCAAAGGTTGATTTTTGAAATCTTCATTTTTCAAATACTCCAATCCAAAATTTTGTTTTCCTTGAAGATATGTTAAAACTCACTTTGTAGCTAACCAATGACTATGTTTGGTATGAGTTATAAAATGAGAGAAGATTCTAAGTACATAAGATATGTTTGGATGAGTAGTAGTCAAGTAAATCAAATTTTCTATCAAACTCCTATATAGTGTCTCATTAATGTATTTTCCATTTGTGTTTTCAATCAACTTAGTTCTTATCTCCATTGATGTTGATGAAGCTTTATAGTCTTGCATTTTGAATCATGTGAGAATTTCTTTGGTGTACTTCATTTGAGATAGAAATAGCTTTCTAGGTGGTTTCCACACTTCAATTCTAAGAAATTAATGAAGTAATCCAAGATTAGACATCTTAAAATTGTTCTTCATATCATCTTTCACATCATGTATAAGTGATTGATTATTCTCAATAATGAGCAAATAATAAACATACAACACAATGAATAGTACCATATGATCATAATTCTTAATGTATAAATTTAGATCAGTTGACATCAGATTTTTGAAATCCCTTTTAAAAAATTACTTATCAAGTTTTGAATACCAAGCTCATTGGAACTTGTTTAAAGCCATATAATGCCCTTTTTGAGTGACATACCATGTGTTCCTTTCATTTTTCAACAAATACAAGAGGTTGTGTGACATATACCTGCTCTATCAAATCTCCATTTAGGAATGCACTTTGACATCCATTTTGGTGGATTTCCCACCTGTAATGGGAAGGAAGTGCTATCAATATTCTAACCATGATCATCATTCCAACTAGAGCAAAGGTTTCCTCATAATCAAGACCTTCAATTTAGTTATAGCCTTTAGCTACTAATATTGCTTTGCACTTATCAATTGAACCATCAAATTTAAATTTAATTTTGAAACCCATTTATAACCAAATGATTTCTTTCCAATAGGTGAAGGAACCAACTACCATGTTTAGTTTTCATGAATTGAATCCATCTCTTGATTCATAGAACTTTGTCATTTTTCTTTCTTTATTGCTTCATCAAAAGTTCTTTGTCCATGAGCACTTAGAATGGTTGTCATTAAAGCATAATTGATCTCATAGTCCTACAATTTGATAGGTTTTTTTGCTTACTCATTCTATTCTCCTTAGAGGAACATTAGATTGTGCAATGCACAATGAGCTTGAATTTGGCTCATTAATTTCTTCTCTTTCTTCTATAGATTCAATAGGACTTTCTAATTCTAGCTCAACACTTTTAGGTGAAGATGATGATATGCCACTATCATCTTTCTCTTCTATCAAATCAAAATGGTAGACACTTGGAAGGTGTCACTCTTCTTCAAACTTGACATCTCTAGAGATGTGAATTTTATTCACATTAGGATCATAAAGTGGATAGGTTTTACTAGAACCACCATATCCAACAAGAACGCATTTTTTACTCTTATCATCAAATTTTCTTCTCTTCTCCTTTGGAATATGTCTATTAAAATTGCTCCCTAAAATTGTCAAATGTTTGACTGTTGCCTACCTTCCTAAACATGGTTCTTTTGAAGAGATTCCTTCTAAGCTATTAGTCAAACTTTGGTTGATCAAATATGTTGATGTATGATCTACTTCTCCCCATAATTTATCTTCAAAATTGAAAGACTTAAGCATGAATTTATCTTTTCTTTGAAGTTTCCTATTCATTCTTTTAGCTACTCCATTTTTTTGTGGAGTATATGGAGCTAAGAATTTCCTCTTAGTTTCTTTTTATTTGTAAACTTTAACAAATTCATCTAATGTATACTCCCACCATTAGCCAATCTTAGTTGCATTTTATTTTTTATCACTTTAATTCTCAATATGATGTCCAAACTCTTTGAAAACATCAAATGCTTTAAACTTGTTTTTCAAAAAATAAACCCAGACCCTTCAAATGAAGTCATCAATGAATATCATGAAATATCAAGATTTCCCTACAAAAACTATCTTCATAAGTCCACAAAGATTAGAATGAGATAACACTAACTTATTTGAGGCTTTCTAGGATTTTCCAAAATCAAACTTTGTTGTTTCCCCATAACACAGGCTTCATAGAAACACTTCTCTATAGTGATGAGCGGAATACCATATATACTATAGTGTACATTTCCTTTAGTGATTCAAGGTTAATATGGCCAAAACTTCCATTCCATAATTTATTTCTTGAAGAAACACTTGAAACTAAGGATTTAGAGGATTTTTTCCTAAAATAAAACATGCATCATTTCATATTTCCATCACGTGCTAATTTTCCCTCACTATCAAATACCTTACATATTCCTTTTTCAAAAATAAATTTCATGTTTTTGGCAATGATTTGAATAATTGAGGTAATATTTTTATTTAATCCTGGAACAAATAAAACATTATAAATACTTGTTTTAACTTGGGTTGGAACATGTAGAGGAGCTTTTCCAAGTCAAACTTGTAATTATGAATCATCTCCAAATATAGCAATGTCTCTTCATTACTTTGCTACATTTCTCAAGTTGTGAACATTACTAGTCATGTGGTGAGTAGCACCTAAGTCAATAATCCAAACATCATCAATTTTAGTATATTTAGAGGTATCTAATGAAAATAGTCTATTAATTTCATGATTTTCAATTCCTCATCAACCATCATACCTCTTTGTTTACTTTTATTCATATCTTTCTTCTTTTCAAAGTATTACAAATCAAAATGACCGAGATGATTGTAATAATAGAAATCCCTTCTTTTCCTTGTTCATCATTCTCCATAACAATATGTCTTTTCCATTGAGGATTAATTCCATTGAACTTAGAGGCAAAATAATTTTCTAATTCAACTTCATTATCTCTATTAAACATTTCCTCATATTGCTATATTAGACCCTCTAGATCATTGAATTTTAGGGTTACTAGTTTTCCACTCAATGTGAGTGTAGTCTTGAACTTCTCAAATGATTTAGTAGACTATTAAGAGTTTTGGAGATGAGATCTTTACCAGTTATAGTCTCACCTACATTAATGTGATGATTTAAAATACCATTGACCATTGATAGATGCTCAGTTAACAATCTATCCATTCTTAGATTACATAATTGAGTTCAGAGCATGTGTGCTCTCACATTATTCTTGTGCTCAAAGATTATAGTGATTGCATCCCAATCTTCTTTTGTTGTGGTTGCATTCTGAACATTTTCTATCAATGTACTAGTAATAGACAAGTTTATCAAAGTTAGTGCTTCTCTTGATTTCTTGCCAAATTATTCTTGTAGATGAGTATCTATGGGATGTCTTTTTGTAGTTCCATTGGCAATAGAGGTGAGGTTTGACAAAAGAAAAATAATCAAGAGGTATTGTTACAATGGGTGAAGTTTCACAAATAAATGTGGAAGGAGTTTATAGAGCTCATACCAATATTCAAACTCAAAGTAAGTATTTATTGATATCTACTTGGTTTGGGACTAAAGAAAAATATAATTCATTTAGCAAGATTATTGTAAAAAAATCACTAATTTTTTAACAAGGAACTTGTAAGGTGTTTGATAGTAAGTAAAAATTAGTATGTGATATATATATAAAAGGATGACTATTTTAATTTATGGCATACTCTTCTAAGCCTCAATTTAGAATTTCTTGAATAAATAAATTATTGCATGAAAGGCTTGACCATATTAGCCTTGACTCATTAGAGGAAATGTTTAATCAAAATATAGTAAATGGTCTTCCACCCATGACTATAGAGAAGTGGTTTTGTAAAGCTTGTGTAATGGGGAAACAACATAGAGAAAAGTTTGATTTTGGAAAAGCCTAGAGAGATTCCTAAAATTTGGAGTGAAGGGAGTACAGGATCATGATGGGAAAATCAATACCCTTAAGTGGTAATGAAAACACTAAAAACAAACTTAAGTATTTTCACATAAAAAATTGAATGAGTTATCTACACACTCTAAAAAAAAGGTAGTAATAAAAGTTGTATAAAATTGAATGTAGTTTATGCGCTACTAGTTTTTTTTTTAAATTAAAATTAATTTGTTAAAATTGGATATTTCAATGAGTAACTACTAAAATGTTCAAAAAACATAAAAATTAAATGTCATTCTATCCAACCTAAATATGATAAATTTAAAACATTTGTTCCCCAATCTTTGGATTTAAGTAAAGGACACATAAGTGAATGTGATGCATTTTTTTTGAATTTTTTTAATAAATAAATAATTATTTTGAATTTTTTATTGTGACTTTTGAGATTATTAAAAAAAATTTGACCAACCTAACTTGGTCTTTTTAGTGGGAAAAAGTGCATTTGGCCTAAAGAGCTAAACTAGGTCAAACCCTCTTCCATAAATATTGGGGCACAAACTAAACCTAGGCTTCTAACCAAGAAGGAGAGACTAACTACATGGGTTATGCCCTTTTGTTGTATATAGATGGATCAACCAAGTTCAACCCAAGTCAAGAAAGCAAGCTAGGACTATGATCAAACACTAAAGTGATGAAGAATAGATTATAACTGACTGCTAGAAATGATTCTCAGCAAATAGAAAGTACAACAAAGGTCACAGAAGGATTCATAACCTAGAATTTGTAGAAAAACTATCTAGGAATAGGGCACTTGGGTGCCCTAGGCCTTTTCTAGGGTTTAGCAGAAACTCTAATATCACTAGACCTACAACTATCTGCTCTTCCTTCTTCCTAGAAATCAGCTCCCAAAAAATGTTCCTCTGACATATACACATAAAAAGAGGAAAAGGTGTTGTGTTTAAGGGTTTTCCTTAGTCAAACCTCGTGTTGGTGTTCCCACCTCTACTATAACAATAATTAGATACAAGAGTGTGTGCTCTAGAAGGGAAGAGGCTAGATGATGTAGGAACATCCCTGATTCAAGAGAAATCTCGCATCAACCAAAAATATTTGAATTTCAGTTTGTTTACAATTTAGTTTGTTTCTTTTCATTTTCTAGTTCAATTCAGGCTGTTCAGTCAGTAGCAGTTTCTGTATTTTGGTCTACATTCTACTGCGTAGTTGTATTTCACATCTTATGGAGCTAGACTTAGCATCTAGATTCATTCATCTACATCATATCCAGAATTCAGGGCATTTGGATCTGTTACCGGAAAGTTATCACTATCAGAAGATCGACTATTTTCTCATAACAAAGCATCCTGACAGTCTTGGACAATCAGCTAAAGGAGAAGACTTGCGGAGCATCCCTTGACTTGTGGAGCTTAATGACACATCATTCAATGATCATTGGTTCATGGCTGACCTTTCCTGAGATCTGTACATCATTCCATTCATTTTCAGAGGTGTTCTATGCATTTAGGTATGACCTATATGTGTACACACGTTACATCTCTTCATTGGAGTTTGTGATCTTCCTTGGCTGACGCAGAGGAATATTTTGTATTGGAGATGATATATGTTGATGTAATAGATCCTTAGGAAAGTAGTTCTCATGATTTAGGAGATCAATAGTTTACATTCTTTGTCGAGGTGCTTCAAAGCTATATCTTGTGCATATCCTGATATTTTGTAATTAGGTCTTTGATCCCTAATTGTAAGACCGCATGTTGTTGGTCAGATTATATTCAAATTCTATGATATACTAAATGATTAAATCTGCATTTGTTTCATATCTTTGAGTTTTTTCTGTTGTGTTTACTCTTGATGCACGGTCTAGACAGTTCATTCTCTAAACCCTCCTAGAGTGACTGCACCAAGTGGTATCATAGCAAAAGTTTGAATCTTTGGGAGCGAATTGGGAAAAGTTGGCAAAGGATTTTTGTAAGATCTTGTTGTAAGAAGATCTCTGATCTAAGGCAGGTTACTTGTTTCACAACCGATCGTTGATTGTGAGGTAGTTGTCACCTTGTAGCCCGATCGCTAAACTTGACACAGTTTGCACTTGATCCTAGGAAGAACGCCACCGAGGAGAGTTTCTTCTATGGGGACAATAGCTGGTAGAATGGATGAGATGATGGAAATGATGAAAATAATGAGAATTTGATTGGATGTTGTTGAGGAAGATAGGTGAAGAGGATTGACACTGAGACCTAATATTGAAAGTGATGATGAAGAAGAATTTCAATCTGTTGAAAAATTTGTCAAAACCCTAGGAGGGGATGAAGAAGAAGAATCAAGTCAAGTGAAGATGTTGTGATCTATTTCAAAGATTAGGAAAAGACCTAGAGTTGATGTACCGAATTACACTGGCAATTTGAACCCTGAAGAAATGATTGACTGGATAAATGACATGGAAGAATACTTTGAGTATGAAGAAGTTGAAGATCTAGAAAAGGTGAAATTTGCAAAGACAAAATTAAAAGGACATGCTGCTATATGGTGGAAAGAAGATCATTTGGATAGAAACATAAGAGGAAAATAAGATATTACAAAGTGGGATAGAATGGTGACAAAATTGAAGAATCAGTTCATACCTACTAACTATGAGTTGGAGCTATTGAAGAGATTGCAGAACTTGAGACAAAAGGAGAAATCTGTGAAGGAGTATACTAAAGAATTTCATAAAATGATCATAAGGATAGGACACAGTGAAGAAAGCAAGGAGAAAGTGGGTAGATACATCAATGGACTGAGGTTGAACATTCAAGAAGAACTAAGTTTAGTAAGGATGACATCTTTGGAGGAAGCATATCAGTTCACACTGAAGGTTAAAAAGAAGTTGAATAAGAGGCATGATCAGAGACAGAGAGGAAGAGGAAGTAAATTTTAGAGAGGTAGAATATTTTCTAGAGGAGATAAATCACATCTGAAGTAGAACAAGCTAGACAATACATTTAGGAAGGATGACAGAGATAACAATGCATACTAGAGTAATGACAGAAATTTTCATCACAAAGGTAATTACAATTCATACCAGAATGAAGGATACAAGAGAGAAGGAAGAGGATTTGATAAGAAGACATTCAGGGGCACTTGTTTCAAGTGTGGAGGTCAAGGGCATAGAGCATTTGAATGTAATCAAGGGAGTATAAGCAAGAGAATAGAGAATAGTGGAAGAGCATCTTATGTCAAAGAAGAACCTATTGGATCACCTAATTCAGTGGGTAAACCTGAGAAAAGAGAATCACTGGTGATGAGGAGAGCACTATTTCAAGAAGAAACAAATGAGGAACCACCACAGAGGAAAGGTTTGTTTAGAACAAGATGCAAATCCAGAGGTAAATGTTGTAAAGTTTTTATTGATAGTGGTAGTTCTGATAATCTAGTTTCAAAAAAGATGGTGACTAACCTGAAGTTGGAAAGATTGAAACACTCTAAGCCCTATCAGGTTGTATGTATTCAAGATGGTCAAAAGGTACTGGTGAGTATACAATGTTTGGTGAAATTTCATATTAGATCTTATCATGATGAAGTCTTGTGTGATATTATGCCTATGGATGTTTGTCATATCTTGTTGGGTAGACCTTGGCAGTATGATAGGAAATCTATAAATGATGGGAGAAATAATACATACACTATAACATCAAATGGGAAGAGGATTACTTTGATTTCTTTGGAAGATGATCCTAAGGGTGAAGTATGTGGAAATGCTAGAATCTGTTTGGTAGATGGAAGAAAATTTCTCAATGGTTTGAGACATGAGAATATGTGTTATGCTTTGATTCCTAAGAATCATGAAACATTGAAGGAGACTAAAGAATCACAACTAGAGGAGATAAGAGAGTTGTTGACAGAGTATGAAGACATCATATTAGATAATGTACCTGAAGGATTGCCACCTATAAGGAGTATCAGTCATCACATCGATCTTATACTAGGAGCTAGTTTGCCTAATAAAGCAGTACATAGAATGACACTGGTAGAGAATCAAGAATTGAATAGGTAGATACAAGAATTGTGGAGTAATGTTTGATCAGAGAAAGTTTGAGTCCTTGTGTAGTACCTATAGTGTTTGCACCTTAGGAAGATAGAGAATGGAGAATGTGTATTGACTCTAGAGAAATAAACAAGATCACAATTAAGTATAGATTTCCTTTACCTAAAATGGATGATATCATGGATTGTTTGAGTGGAGTAAGATATTTCACAAAGATAGACTTGAAGAGTGGATACCATCATATCAGAATCAAAGAAGGAGATGAATGGAAGACTGTTTTTAAGACAAATGAAGAATTATATTAATGGTTAGTGATGCCTTTTGGATTGACAAATGCACCAAGTACTTTCATGAGGTTGATGAATGAGATCTTGAAGAAATTCTTGGGTAAGTTTGTGATTGTATACTTGGATGATATTTTGATTTTTAGTAAGGCAAAAGAAGAACATTTGTGGCATATTAGACAAGTTTTGTAGAGACTAAGAGAAGAGAAATTGCTGATCAACATCAAGAAGTGTAGTTTCATGAAGGAAGAATTGATATACTTGGCATTTGTGATTTCTGCAGAAAGATTAAAGATGGACCCTAAGAAAGTAAGAGCAATTGTTGAATGGCCTACACTAGAGAGCATTGGAGAGGTTAGATCATTTCATGGATTGGCTAGTTTCTACCAGAAGTTCACCAGAAATTTTAGTTCAGTTTGCAACCCTATGACAAAGACAATGAGAGGAGAGAGGAAGGATTTCAAGTGGACATCAACAATAGATAAAAATTTTGAATTGTTGAAGCAGAAAGTGACAGAGCAACTTGTGTTGGCCAGCATTACCAAATTTCCATAAACTATTTCAAGTTGATTGTGATGCAAGTGGGAGTACAATTGGAGTGGTGTTAATTTAGGAAGGTAGACCTGTAGCATATTTCAATGAGAAATTGAATGGTGCAAGGAGAAGATATTTAGTTCATGATCAAGAGTTTTATGCCATAATTCAAGCCTTGAAGAAGTGGAGACATTATTTGTTGCCTAAGGAATTTGTGTTGTATACAGATCATCAAGCTTTCCAGTATTTGAATAGTGAAGCTAAGTTGAATCAAGACATATGAGATGGGTAGAGTTCATGCAGAGTTATACATTTGTGTTGAAGCATAGGAGTGGTAAATCAAACAAAGTTGTTGATGCATTGAGTAGAAGAAGAAACTTGTTGACAGAGATGAGAGTTGGAGTGATAGGATTTGATGAATTGAAGAACATGTATGATGGAGACATTGATTTTTCATAACCTTGGAAAACATGTAAGGAACTTGTTGTGATAGATAGGAGTAAGAGGTTGGACTATTTCATTCAAGAAGATATGCTATTCAGAGGAATTCAGTTATGCATACCTATAAGTTCAATGAGAGACAATTTGATCAAGGAGAAGTATAGTGACCGATTGGTAGGACATTTTGGCATTGACAAGACAATGGATTTGGTGAGTGAAAACTACTTTTGGCCACATATACATAAGGATGTTAGGAAATTTGTGTAGAGTAACTGTAGAGTTTGTCAAGTTACAAAAGGGAGTAGTCAAAATACTAGATTGTATAAACCTTTGATGGTACTAGAGAGACCTAGGAAAGACATAAGCATGGACTTTGTAATGGGATTGCCTAAAACACAGAGAGGACATGATTCTATATTTGAAGTAGTAGACAGATTTTCAAAGATGGCTCATTTCATACCTTTTAAGAAGACAACTGATGTAGTGCATGTAGCTGACCTATTTTTCAAGGAGATTGTGAGATTGCATGGATTACCTAAGAGTATAATTTCAAAAAGAGATACAAGATTTCTTGGATATTTTTTTAAGACACTTTCAAAGAAGATGAAGACTGATTTGAAGTTCAGTTCAGCTTTTCATCCACAGACCGATGGAAAAACATAGGTAGTAAATAGGTGTTTGGGAAACTTGTTGAGATGTTTGGTTGGAGAAAAGGAAGGAAGTTAGGATTTGATACTTTCATAAGAAGAGTTTGCATACAATAATTCAGTAAATAGGAGTACTAGAAGAACACCTTTTGAGATTCTTACTAGAGTGAATCCTAGAGGAGTGACAGAATTGAGAGACATGGGAATGACAGAAAAGAGAAGTGTGGAAGCAAAAGAATTTGTAGATCACATGAAGACAGTGTGTTGGGTCTCAAAAATGTAGGTTTCAAGCCCTAAGAGGATGCCAAGCTCTATGATTAGACTTGCAATGTTTTTGAACCAACTAATAGAGTTAACCTAAATGGTTGATGACTCCCTACACTTCAAGCTCTGCTAAACCTAGGCAAGTGAACCTTGAAAGATGAAGCAGATAAAAGGAAGGTATGACTCAAATGAATTTAGGGATCTACCCACAATGGCATAAAGTGTGGAATAGATAAGAGCTTGCAAACTACTTCTAGTCCTAATACTAAGATCTGAGATGTAATTGTTTGAATAAGATTTTATGGAATCCTAGAGTGGAATTGGTGTGACTAGTGCCTATTTCTATTGGGCTAATGGAGTCAAGGCGTATATGATATATGATTTACTTACTAGTTACAATTCTAATTGTTTGGCACTTGTGTTTGTTTATAGCTTGTATAAACGTGCAAGAATGTGATTGACAAACTCTACTTACTGATCCACTTGATCCTACTAGGTTACTGTGACTTATTGAAAGGATTTTAAGGTTGGAAAGAGACACTGTGTGGCTTCATTATTGTTGTCATTGATGGCAACAAAGTTTATCCCACACATCCGCAGCACATAATAAGTCTTTACTAGAAGTTAGATTGAAGAGTGTTTTGGTCTAGTAGAGCATGCAGCAAGGTCTAACAATCAAGTCTGGATCTCTCAGAGGATGTATCTCAACAAAGTGCAAACTTGGGAAAGTCAAGAGGAGTACCATGACTACTACATTCCAGAGATTGAGCCTCCGGTGATTGAAAAATGAAAAGATATGAGCATCCAAGTGTTGGGTTCCTGATAGGCAGAGTAGACTAAGGAAGAATTAATCGGCAGAGCATCAGACCTTAATTTGGATGAGAAATTGATGGTGATCAAGCTTCTTGAGGGATCTTCATGGTTGGCCGACATGATTGATGACTTCTATGTCTATATTTTTTATACGCACCACATGTTAAGCATGGATTCAACCAATAGACCGATATTTAGTAAATATCTTGAGTATTCCAGTTACCGACTAGAAAGATGTCTAAATGCATGGTGCAGATATATATATATATATATACCAAATGGATTTTAGTATGAAGGTGTGCTGTGTATGTTGCAGTGTGCGACAAAAGGTAGAGAGAAGCGTGGAAGCAGTAATACAAGTTTGGTATGTGATAGAACAGTAGCACTAAAGCAGAGGAAGAATGAAGTGCAGTAGATCAGTTTATTGAGCCTAATTGAAACTGAACCTTAGCATATGTGGATGCCTTTGATTAGTTCAAACACCTGGTTACTTTCTATATACCTTGTAGATAGTGAGTCTCTTGTAGGTAGTGAGCCTCTTGTGAGTAGTGTGCTTAAGCAGTGAGCCCTAATTGGCAAGTGCCATTTTGTACTTCTTATTCTTTTAATAGAGAATACAATCTTGGGTTAGTCACCCTATGGTTCTTCCCTTAACAGGGTTTTCCACGTCAAAATCATTGTGTTATGTGTGTTGATTTTATTTCTTCTCTCATGGTTATGTATGCTTATATGTTTTGATGCTGCACTAATTGTTAAAGAAGAATAGAAAGTTAAAATATTTAAGATAACTGATTCACCCCCCTCTTAGTTATCTACCTTGTTTCCAACAATTGGTATCAGAGCTAAGTTCCTCCAAACAGAGCCTAACAGCTTGAGGAAGATCTAGGAATCTCAATGGATATGTATGGTATGAGAGAACAACTTTAGTCTTCCCTAGATGATCTTGAGCAACCTAACTCTAAAGTCAATAACTTGATGGAAAGACTTAAAAAAGCTAATGATTTCATAAATGAACTCAAAGAAAAATTGAGTATCTCTGTGAAAAAGAGAAAGGAACTACTTCAACAATTAGCAAGTCAAAATGAAGCCAATGATACAAATGAAGATCTAAATGAGAAAAATAAATTATGTGAGAAGTTATCAAAAGAATTCATTATGGTAAGACATGAAATAGAATTAGGGGTTACAAAATTCACCCAAGAAATTGAAGAGAAAAGAAAAATTGAAGATAATCTAAAACAATCTCTCAAGGAGAAGTCAGAAGACTACCACAAAATGGATAGAATAATCAGGCATCTAGAATCTGATCTTGAAGAAGCTAGAGATAATGAAGAACAACTTGAGAATCAGATAGACACTCTTAAAAGGGATCTTCAAACTACAAATGAATACAAAGATAAATTCAAGATAAGCTTTTCTTAACTTGAAGTTCTTCTTGAAAGCCAAAAGAGGGTAGATGACAAGCATGGCTTGGGGTATGAGAAAGGTGAAAGCTCTAGATCTGGTCAAAAGAATTTTGGATCAGGAAACCCAAGGAACAGGCCTAGAAGACCTTCGGTAAGGCAACCAAATGCTCAAAGATATCCATCCTTCAATGGGTACTACAATAACTTTGGTCATAAAGCAAATTAGTGTAGGAAAAGAATGAATCAGACTAATTCATCCTTCTCCAGATAGTGTTTTAACTATAAAAGGTATGGTCAGAAATCTCATTAATGTAGAAATATGGAAATAAATAATTCATTCAATGGTAGATGCTTTGCGTGCAATAGAATGGGACATATGGCTAATCAATGCAAATCAACATGATACCAGTCAAATATGCAAAGAAATGTTGTTTGCTACAATTGCAATAGATCCAGTCATATTGCCAAATTCTGTAGAAGTAAGAATCAGGATAAAAAGGGTCCAGTGCATCATCAAGACAAAGGAAAAGGAAAAATGAATGTGGATGAAGTTTAAAGGGAGATGACCAAGATTTGGGTGAAGAGAAGTATAGAAAATGTTGGGGATGGATCCGTACTAGAATCTGGTGCTGATATTCCTTCCAGAAACTAAATAGATGAGCTCTGGCTCAAGGGGAGTCTCAAAGAAAAACAATTTCCCCCAACTAGTCAATTGGTTCCTAAAATTGGCACATGGAAAGTGGTGGATTAAAGGGCTCTCAGAGAAATATCTAAATAACCCTTGGTAAAAATATGAAAGATCCGCAAGGAGTTTGAAGATGTTAATCATCCACGATTAATCTGGTTTGATAGTCATCCGGTAAAAGAAGGATTCTCACAGTTAGATTTGGTAAGATTCAAAATTGAAATATCTTGATCTATGGATAAATGGAATGATTGGAGAAAGGGAGATAAATTATCAATTATTAGCAAGAATAATTCTAAGTGCATCTTAGTGATTCAGAAGGATCTCTCTTAGAACAAGGGAACCGGAATGACTTAAGGTGTGCATTTATTGCAATATGAAATTAGGGTTTGCGCTGAAATATAAGGGTTATTTTATTCATCATTTGTACATTTGCATTTGAGAAGAAGAAAGAAAGAGCTCTGCAAACAAGATTGCTTCAACCATCTCAAAGATCAACCACAAAAACTAATTCAACCAATGATCTTTTTCAGCTCATATCGTGAACCCTAGAAGCGTAAAAAGTTATTTTCGTTCTTGAATATCTCTCTCTGAATCTTTTGCAAGATGGCTACTCCAAATGTTGTTAAGATCACTAATAGGTTGTGCCCTAAGTTCAAGAAACATCCTTACAAATCCCTAGAAGTTGATCCCTTTAGCGCATTCTCTAGCATTCCACATGGGGTTCTACATGTAGAAGATGTTAGGGTATACATACATGCCAATATTGAGGAATTTGGGGAATCCAAACTGATGGATATCTATCACAAGCAATTAATAGATGAAACATTTGAACTTAAACCTCAATACAAGGCCATCCGGGATAAGCATTTTGGACATTGCATCCACTTTCCCTGTTTTGCAGAGGATGAATGGGTTCGGTATGTTCTGAGAAGAAGACATGACAACTTCATGTGGTTGATGAGGCCATTTAAGATCACAAAAGATGCAATTAGGGAAGTAATCAGTTTGCACTCATTTGGTGGGTTGCGTGCTCTCAAATTAGTCAAGAACCAAACTGTAAGTGAGGCTACCAGATCAAAATTTGACAAAAGAGCAATGACAATAGAGGATATCACAGATCCGGATATCAAATTTGCTTCTATGATAATTGGTTATAAAATATATCACTCCAGTAGGGAGAATTTTGTATCCAGAACAACAATATACACTAGTTATCAGATGCTAAGGGAAAATGTTGATTATGATCTTTGTGAGCTTCTCCTGAACCAACTGTTAGAGAATTTGTAGAAAATAAAGAAGGATAAGAAGAATTCATTCAAGTACGGTGGCTTGATACTATGTCTATTTTTTTACTATATGAATGAGCTACTCGGATCCAGTGGTTGAGTATGGCAAAATGACAAACTAGTTGCCATACAAATCATAGATTATATGTATGGGCTTGGTGATGTCAAGGATCAGAGTACAACACTCTGGGGATACTTTAAAAACTTCCAAAGTATAATGCAGGCCAGAGAAAGAATCTCACAAACATTAGTTAAAAAATATAAAGATACAATGTGTTTCATGGTAGACACTGATCAATGCCTAATGGAGGCAGTGGAGCCCAGGACAGTCTAGATTATGCCAATGGGCTATGAGGTAGATGAGAAAATCTTGGAGCTGCATATCCAACACTTGCTGAGTCAGCCTAAGGACCCTGAGGTAGAAAGGTTTGGAACCTTTCAAGAATTGAGTGTGAAAATTCATGTTGAACAAAGACAACCAGAGATGAAGAGAAAAGTGAGAAGGGAAGTAGAGGAAGTTGCCAAAAAGATATGGCATCTCAAAAGAGGCAGTTGATGCAAATAGAGAAAAATTAGAAAGAGCTTAGAAGGAGAGACAAGAAGAAGAAAAAGAAAGTAATCTGGTACGAGCCCCCTCCCGGACCAGATCCTCCAAGAGCTCTGCACTTGCCACCTCCAAGAGCCCAAAAGCCTCAAAATTGGAAGCCAAGACATTTGGAAAGGGAGAGCAGAGAATGAAGACAAAGGCCACAAGGTCTTACATAAGCCAAAAGGATGATGAAGTTAAGAAAATGAGGAAGAAGGAGAAAACATCCGAGGAATCCTCTACCGGTCAAAACAAGGAAGAAAAGGTAGAAGAATTTGTGGAAAGGCCTACTCTCTCCATTGATGATGTCATCAAATCAGTCACTGTGGATGGGAACCTACAACCAATGACTGAATTTTATGATGAATATAGTGAAGCTGACCAGAAGATCTTGCAAGATGCTACAGTCAGGTATCTAAACATCTATAATAAAGCATTCATTGAAATCATCTCTCTAATCCCCAAAAGTCTAGAGAAGGAACTTGAATTGAGAAAGGAGAATGCTAAAGCTAAGGACTTAGAGATCTGAGAGAAGATTGCTATCCAACTCTATCCTTCCATTACCTCTCAACAAAACATGATATTTAAGGACTGCAAGGATGAGTTCTGGAGCAAAGCAAGAATGAAGAAACTTATGCTTGGAGAGACTGATCAAGTGGCAAAAGAGACTGAAGACATCCTTTGGAATGCATTTAAAAGATTCAATCTTCCTATTATAGAGGACATAGATGATGAACCTTCTACCATGGATGATGAAGGACTAAGTCCTTCAGAAGAATAATTTACTAAGAAAAATGCAGAAAACCCAAAGGAGACAAGTGAGGAGAGGACTAAGGACTTGGATTCCTCTATTCCAGAAGAGGAAGTCCATGAAGAAATAAGCATTTCTCTTCTAGATCCCCCAGTAGACTCTGGAACTGAAGGAGAAGAAAGAAAAGAAGAGAAAATTAGTTAAGAAGAAGAGGCAAAGGGAAGAGAAGATCCCATATAATAGCTCTAAAGTGGAAAAAGGAAAGAAAACTCTGTCTTTGGCAAGAGACACTGCTGAGGAAGTAAAGAGCTTCTTGAGAAAAGAAATAATGGAGATAGATGAACCAGAACTATTCCAAGTACCACTCAATTTTGATTCCCTCTCTTTGGTACAGACAATGAAGATAGCATCTTTTGCTCAAGCTAAATCAAAAGAAAAACTTTTGAAGTCTCACATGGAAGACTGTGAGATGATAGAGATTGCATCTAGTGTACTAGAGAAAATCATGCCATCCTTCCAAAAGGATCTTTCGGCCTCCTCATCTGGTAATCTGAAATCTCTTGTTAATTCTGTTAGCACACATTTTAACTCTTTGGAGAAATCAGTAAAAGAGAAACTTCTGAAAGAGTTTTTGGGTAAGAGATTCTCTGAAGTACAGGGGCTCATAGCAAATGATAGGAGAAATCTAAATATTGGAATAAAGAGCCTAGAAAATGCTCTTAAAGATGGTGGAGAATTATACAAAATTTGTTTATCTTGGTCCATCGTGACAGTAGACATTGCAAAGAAGGTGGAAGAACAAGAGGGTAAACTATCAAGTTTATCCCAGAGTTTTGATTCTCTCACCTCATCCATAATGAATCAAGAGTGCTAGGCTATTGCCACTATAAATGAGATAAAGAGGCTTGAGAAGGAGAAGAAGAATAGAATAAGTAGAATGAGTGAACTAAGAGGGATAATTATCCCTAAGTTAGAGGCAATGCATGAATCCCTAATTGATGCTCAGACTACAACCCGGACCAGTGATTTGGCAGACTTAAAGATGGTAGAAGCTTTTGCATTTTTGTTAAGTGGTCACATTTCAATTTTGGACAGGATGAAGCAGAGTTGGGTAACAAAATTTGTTAAGTTGAAAACCACTTTTGCAGATATACTTAAGTATATGTAAGTATAACTTGTATATATACTTATGTGGTTATGTATAGGTTACTTTTTGCAAATTTTGGTGTACAGATTTCACCTTTGCCATTGATGTCAAAGGGGGAGTGAGGAGCAATGAAAAATGTGAAATCTAGTTAAGGGGGAGCTCTGGTAAAAAGTGTACATAAGATAGAGCATCAACCAAGGGGGAGTGTGCTATGACACTTAGTCATTTTTCACTAAGTGTTACCATCAATGCCAAAGGGGGAGATTTTTTGCAAGAGACACTGTGTGGCTTCATTATTGTTTTCATTGATGGCAACAAAGTTTATCCCACACATCTGCAGCACATAATAAGTCTTTACCAGAAGTCAGATTGAAGAGTTTTTTGGTCCAATGAGCAAGAACAGAGCATGCAGCAAGGTCTAACAATCAGGTCTAGATCTCTTAAAGGATGTATCTTAGCAAAGTGTAGACTTGGGGAAGTCAAGAGGAGTACCATAACTACTGCATTCTAGAGATTGAGCCTCCGGTGATGAAAGAATGAAAAGATATGAGCATCTAAGTGTTGGATTCCTGACAGGCAGAGTAGACTAAGGAAGAATTAACCGGTAGAGCATCAGACCTTAATCTGGATGAGAAATTGATAGTGATCAAGCTTCTTGAGGGATCATTCATGGTTGGCCGACATGATTGATGACTTCTATGTCTATATTTTTGATACGCACCACAAGTTAAGCATGGATTTAGCTGATAGACTGATATTTAATAAATATCTTGAGTATTCCGGTTGCTGACTAGAAAGATGTTGAAATGCTTGGTGCAGATATATATACCAAATGGATTTCGAAATGAAGGTGTGTTGTGTATGTTACGGTGTGTGACAAAAGGTAGAGAGAAGTGTGGAAGCAGTAATACAAGTCTGGTATGTGACAGAATAGTAGCACTAAAGGAGAGGAAGAATGAAGTGTAGTAGATCAGTTTATTGAGCCTAACCAGAATCGAACCTTAGCATATGTGGATGCCTCTGATCAGTTCAAACACCTAGTTACTTTCCATATACCTTGTAGATAGTGAGTCTCTTGTAGGTAGTGAGCCTCTTGTGAGCAGTGTGCTCAGGCAGTGAGCCCTAATTGGCAAGTGCCATTTTGTACTTCTTATTCTTTTAACAGAGAATACAATCCTTGGTTCGTCACCTCGTGGTTTTTCCCTTAACAGGGTTTTCCACATCAAAATCATTGTGTTATGTGTGTTCATTTTATTTTTGCTCTCATGGTTATGTATGCTTATATGTTTTGATGCTGCACTAATTGTTAAAGAAGAATAGGAAGTTAAAATTTTTAAGATAACTGATTCACCCCCCCTCTTAGTTATCTACCTTGTTTCCAACATTTAATCCTTGCTTGAAGGAACCAATCAATAGAATCACACAATGACAACAAGTGTGTATTGACAAATGGAGTATATCCTCAATTTGAATAACAAGACAATATCAAGTTGGAGATAGTATAACAATCTTGTCAATTATATGGCTCTTCTTATTGATCCAAATGTTACTTCCAAGTTACCGTAATCAATCAAAAGGATTTTAATTCTTTAATGGAAACCAATTAATTTGATTACATGAAAATAACAAGTGTGTCTTGATGAAATTAAAATATCAGCTTGGAAACTCAGGTTCAACTAACAGATAAATAACAATGTGGAGACAACCAAATAATTGTTCAACTCAATAGACAATAGACACCAATATTAAATCATCAATTTTGTGTATTTTTCTCCATTATACAATTTCAAAAGATTTTACAATATATAGCATAATGTTTTAATTTGGCAACTAATCAATCCCTCTAGTTTTCTAACTCCTACTTCTGATCATGATGTTTTTTCTAATCTACTAATGATTCTTTGATTTCATTTGGCACATATAGTTTGTGATTTTAGAGTTACAACCCTTTATTTCTTCCGCTGCAACCTTTGGTATACCTTTTCATTTATTTAATTGCCTTTGGTAATAATTAAATATTTAATCTGGCTTTTTGATCTTCACATAATACTTTAATCTCTATTTATTTCTTGATTATATCTCCTGGCATGTTTTCCACTGTTATCTCACAAGAATATTTATTTGAGTGAAAATTATCATCCGCGTCTTTACTTTCTCGGTGAAAAATATCTCATGGCAAAAATATTCTTTTAGGTTTGGTTTGCAAATATTTGATTGGAATTTTATTTGTATGCATTTTTTAGTTTTGTTTGATTAAAATTCCATTTGAGTGAAAATAAATGACCATTCTCTAACTTCTTAGGTGAAAATATAAATATGTTATATGCATTTAAAATAATCACCCTTTTAACTTTTCTAGAAAATATTTTGCTGTTGTAGTATCAAGAAAAAATCCCTCATTAGTGTTTGTCTTTATTCTACATGTGTTTGATTCTTCATTTAATTAATTATATCCCCACAGATAAAACTAATTAAAACTTCTCTATGATCTTGGTGAAAATAAAGACATTTCCTAGTCTTTATTGCATTTTCCCTTAATTATATTTTCCTTTAAGTGTTTTCACGTTTATTTTAACAAAATATTCATTTGGGTAAAAAATTATTACCCCGTCTTTACATCCTTGGTGAAAATATCTCTCTGGTCATTATATACATTCTTAACTCTTTTGAAAGAATATTTTACTTTTGAAGAATATTCAATAATTGTTCACTTCTATCTCCTTCCACAAAATATGAGGTTTATATT
Organism: Cunninghamia lanceolata; assembly: GCA_027924645.1. Lineage (NCBI taxonomy): Eukaryota > Viridiplantae > Streptophyta > Pinopsida > Cupressales > Cupressaceae > Cunninghamia > Cunninghamia lanceolata. Next base: position 1,954,992 of record BSBN01001660.1, on the reverse strand, counting down.
TTATTTTACTATAATCTTGTCATTTAATTTTTATAAGTTCATCTTGCATTTGAAATCCTATTTTTTCCTCTCATCAGAGTAACTCCTATAGTCAGAGTGATTTGAGAAACTCAGCCCAATTACATATGTCTCTTCGATAGGGTATCCGTCGGCAAGACTCCTGAGATAGCTGTGATTTAAAATTTTCATTCCAATTTCCTTTTCTTATCGATAAGTTTTCAACAGTGGAATATTTAGAGTTTTTCATTTTTAGGGTTTATTGTGTATTTTCACTTTTCACCCTATTTGTTTGGCTTGAGTACAACTGTGAGGATCCTGGCGAAGGTTATGGATTCTAGTTTTACACCTGCCATATGCATTTGTTTGAAAGTTTCCCTTCACTTTCTATAATAATTGACATATCAATATTCGGAAGCTGAACCGGCAAAGGGTGTTGTTGGCATAATTCAATTCATGGCTTCACTCATTTATTAGAAGGTTAGTAGAAGCTTCCCCCTTAACTTCTATGATAAACAACCGTCTTCCCTACAACTTCAGTGATTCACAATTCATTTCTATACAAGAGCTTTTTCCACAATTCATTTCTATGCAGTGGGGCCAGCTGGTAATATATTTTACAAAGTAAAGACTCTTGTGTGTTCTCTCTAAATCATCCACAAACAAAATTCTGTCAGTTGGATAGTACCCAAGTAACTAGTTTCATACAATTCTATTTCAAACCAATTTCATTGACGTTATATTAGCATTTCTTTTTGTATTGGAGTTAGTTTGATGTGGGATAAAAATGTCCACTTTTCCTACACTATTAATTTTGTTCTTTTGTGTGGTCAGCTTAGATTGTTTCACTACTAATGGTTCTCATCATTGGCAGGAACAATAGTCTCTCTTGGCTTTCAAGTCTTGCCTTACTTTCTCTCCCAACCATTCATTATGTAATTGGACTATGGATATTCCTTTCTGCAAGTGGGCCGAGGTTATATATGATAGACAACAGGACAAAGTGCTTTCCCTCAACCTCTCAAGAATGGGTTTATAGGGTTCTATTTCTTCTCATCTGGCCAATATGTCCTTTCTTGAGACCATTGATCTCTCTGCTAACACCCTTCATGTTTCAATCCCACCACTATTAGGAGGCTTTTCTTAGTTGAAGTATTTGTCCTTGAGAGGAAATAGATTAGGAGGTGCCACTCCCTCCTCTTTTGTTAGCCTCTCAACTCTTGTACACTTGGATCTTACCATACTGATCATAAATTGTCTGCCCCATGCATTGTTTTATGCAAGCAACATGCATTCAGATATTACATTATCACCTGATTCAGAAATACTTGTATTGCCTTTGTCTTATAAGAGAATATCAAAATTGGAAGTCCTTCCCCTTTTATTTGTAGACTGATCACTCTATCATGCCTTATACATAGGATTCTCTTTGATGGAATGGTGACACATGTGCTAAACTTGAGGAATCAAGTCAAAAATAAGTAAATTCTTCAAGCAAATCTTGATGATCATTCAACAATGAAGCCACATCTTGATACATTTCACTTATTGTCTTCTTTCCATAATGATATGTATTCAAAATATCTAGAAACACTTTGTATACTTGTTCCTCATATTGAAACTGAGACTTGATCTTGTTGACATAATTAATGGCTTTGTCAAATTCAACAGGTTGCTTTTGGGATGGAGGCTCATCCTCAGGTGGAAGTGTAATTTCAAAACCTTTAGGAAGAAAGGTGTTAAAACCCAAAATAGGATTGTGATGCCCTTTAGATAATTCTTTCACATGGGAAATAACACCAGTTGTATGAATTCTTTAGGCCTTGAACTCTTTCATTACTTCAAGAAACTCATCATATTTCTCTTTCCTATCTTTGAACATTTCTTTCACTGCTTTTAGATAGGTCAATGCTTCATCTATTGTTAACTTCTGTGTTTGTTTCTAAAAGGTGAAAACTTCATAAGTTTTAGGGCTCAAAGCTCAAATCTACTCTGAAGCAGGCCATTGAGGCATATCTTATGGTGTATTTCTGAATACTGAAATTGATTTTTTCAACATGGGGACCTAAAATTTTGCAAAAAAAAACTGTATGAAATTTTAGGTCGCAACAGTGGCTCTATCTAGGGATGTATACCCCTTGTGGGCATAGCAAGATCCCAGATATCTAGGGAGCAGACCAGTGCCTACTCCATTGGGCAACAGAGTACAACTTCTTCTTTTGCCTTAATCTATTGTAGTTTAAAAAACCACCCCACAGTAGACGGTTCAGTGCCCTCAGATAAAAAAACATGTTTTTCCCCTATCAAAAACTTGATTTTCATCATGCAGCAGTATCACACATCTGGAAAAAATATTATCATTTGCCAAGGAATACCAATCTTTGTCACAATCATCATATGTCTCATTATTTTGCTTTCTATTATCAGGTTCTAGCTTAAAATTTTTAGATATATATGATACATAATCACCATATTTATTGTGTAGAACACAATCACACTGACTGCAGCATCTTCCAAGGTTGGAAAAGTGAGACTTCACCAAAATATCTTTTGAAATGTCTTCATTAAATTTGACATCATTAGGTAGAAACAGGTCTGATATATCATTTTCATACGCATAGCTATTTTCAATACAAACTAATGCGTTGTCCCTTTTATCTAAAAATAATCTTTCCTCATGAGTTGGTACAACACTTTGACTATCTAAAAATGCTTGGTCCTCATGATAACATGGATTTGAAAACACTTAGAACTCCCTATCTGGTATACTTTGGCAGAAGGTCATCTGATCTTCTTTTACTTCTTCGTCATACAATGGGTTTGAAGAAATCTGAAAATTATTTTCAAATATGTGCATTTCCTCCTCATCGTGAGTTTGCCCTATTTTTTGAGAACAATCATCCTCTTCCTCCCCAAACTGTTGATTTAGGTATTGTGGTGGGTGGGCTGGGACAAAAGGAACATCCATATTTTGAAGACTACTCTCATTTTTAGGTATATGTTGTGGCTCCATGTCTTGTGCAAAATTTGGCTGCATTGCCTGATCATATTCTCCATATTCATCTTCATAATAGTCATTGTACTGGCTAAGGAATAGTCTTTTGAGATCTTCCCATGAAGAGATACTTTGCATAGATAAGTCTATAAACCAATCCCTTGCGTCATCCCTCAAAGATCTTGAAAAACACCTCATAATGACATCTTCTAAAAAAATCTGAAAGTCCAAAATGAAATCCCAGAATTGTTGTACATGCTTATGAGCTGATTCACACCATTCTCCATGAAATTTAGGGATATGCCTTAGTATTTATGTTAGCTCACAGGGATAAGGATTTGGGTATCCTTGGATATTATTGTAGTTAAATGGTTTATCGATGGCTGAGATATTGTTTGGAGGGCCATATGGGTTTTGGTAGATGATTGATCTTTGGTTAGGGAATACGGGATAAACATTTATTTGGTATAAGGCTTGTGGTAACTAATTGTTTTGTTGTGTATGGTATGCACTATATCCATTTCCTAAATCGTGGAACACTTGTTATTTCAAAGGATAATTATACCCATTCCCGTTAGATGTTGGTATATGTTGTAATGAACTCGAAGCCTATTTGGCTTTTAATCATTGTATTTCTTGAATCAGCCTCTCTTTTTTTTAATAACTCCAATAGTCCCTCTTCTTCTGACATATTCATTTTGACTGCAGATGGTGCTATTTACAAGTTGTATTTTATATTCTTCATTGAATTCCTTTTCAGAGTTGCCACCTCTTATCAAAAGAGGAATGATTTTTTCTTTTCTAGGTCCTTCTTGCCAGTAGAGTTACCAATTCGTGTCAGAATTCAAAAGTTTACTAACTCTATAATGAGATGACCTTTAACTAGATTATGGATTACTCCCCAGTGGAGTTGCCATTTTTTTGGGTCTCAACAATGTAGGTTTCAAGCCCTAAGAGGATGCAAAGTTCTATGATCAGACTTGCAATGTTTTTGAACCATCTAATAGAGTTAACCTAAATGGTTGATGACTCCCTACACTTTAGGCTCTGCTAAACCTAGGCAAGTGAACCTTGAAAGCTGAAGTAGATAAAAGGAAGGTATGACTCAAATGAGTTTAGGGATTTACCCACAATGGCATAAAGTGTGGAATAGATGAAAGCTTGCAAACTACTTCTACTCCTAATACTAAGATCTGAGATGTAATTGTTTGAATAAGATTTTATGGAATCCTAGAGTGGAATTGGTATGACCAGTGCCTATTTCTATTGGGCTAATGGAGTTAAGGTGTATATGATATATGATTTACTTACTGTTTACAATTCTAATTGTTTGGCACTTGTGTTTGTTAAAAGCTTGTATAAACGTGCAAGAATGTGATTGACAAACTCTACTTATTGATCCACTCGATCCTACCAGGTTATTGTGACTTATTGAAAGGATTTTAATCCTTGCTTGAAGGAACCAATCAACAGAATCACACAATGACAACAAGTGTGTATTGAGAAATGGAGTATATCCTCAATTTGAATAACAAGACAATATTGAGTTGGAGACAGTATGGCAATCTTGTCAATTATATGGCTCTTCTTACTGATCCAAATGTTACTTCTAAGTTATCATAATCAATCAAAAGGATTTTAATTCTTTAATGGAAACCAATTAATTTGATTACACGAAAACAACAAGTGTGTCTTGATGAAACTGAAATATCAACTCAGAAACTTAGGTTCAAATAACAAAGAAATAACGATGTGGAGACAACCAAATAATTGTTCAACTCAACAAACAATAGACACCAATATTAAATCATCAATTTTGTGCATTTTTCTCCATTATACAATTTCAAAAGATTTTATCATATACAACATAATGTTTTAATTTGGCAACTGATCAATCCCTCCAGTTATCTAACTCCTACTTCTAATCTTGATGTTTTTTCTAATCTACTGATGATTCTTTGATTTCATTTGGCACATATAGTTTGTGATTTTAGGGTTACAACCCTTTATTTCTTCTGCTGCAAACTTTGGTATACCTTTTTGTTTATTTAATTACCTTTGGCAATAATTAAATATTTAATCTGGCTTTTTGATCTTCACATAATACTTTAATCTCTATTTATTTCTTGATTATATCTCCTAGCGTGTTTTTCCACTATTATCTCACAAGAATATTTATTTGAGTGAAAATTATCATCTGCGTCTTTACTTTCTCAGTGAAAAATATCTCATGGTAAAAATATTCTTTTAGGTTTGGTTTGCAAATATTTGCTTGGAATTTTATTTGTATGCATTTTTCACTTTTGTTTGACAAAAATTCCATTTGAGTGAAAATAATTGACCATTCTCTAACTTCTTAGGTGAAAATATAAATACGTTATATGCATTTAAAATAATCACCCTTTTAATTTTTTTGGAAAATATTTTGTCGTTGTAGTATCAAGAAAAAATCCCTCATTAGGGTTTGTCTTCATTCTGTATGTGTTTGATTCTTCATTTAATTAATTATATCCCCACAGATAAAATTAATTAAAACTTCTCTATGATCTTGGTGAAAGTAAAGTCATTTCCTAGTCTTTATTGCATTTTCCCTTAATTATATTTTCCTCTATCTGTTTTCACCTTTATTTTAAAAAAATATTCATTTGGGTAAAAACTTATTACCTCATCTTTACATCCTCGGTGAAAATATCTCTCTAGTCACTATATACCTTCTTAACTCTTTCGGAAGAATATTATACTTTTGAAGAATATTCAATAATTGTTCACTTCTATCTCCTTCCACATAATATGAGGTTTATATTTTATTTTACTATAATCTTGTCATTTAATTTTTATAAGTGCATCTTGCATTTGAAATCCTATTTTTTCCTCTGATCGGAGTAACTTCTGTAGTCGGAGGGATTTGAGAAACTCAGCCCGATTACATATGTCTCTCCGATAGGGTATCCATTGGCAAGACTCCTAAGATAGCTGTGATTTAAAATTTTCATTCTGATTTCCTTTTCTTACCGATGAGTTTTCAACGGTGGAATATTTAGAGTTTTTCATTTTTAGGGTTTCATGTGTATTTTCACTTTTCTCCCTATCTGTTTGGCTTGAGCACAACTGTGAGGATCCTAGAGAAGTTTATGGATTCTAGTTTTACACCTACCATATGCATTTGTTTGAAAGTTTCCCTTCACTTTATGCAATAATTGGCATATCAACATTCAGAAGCTGAACTGGCAAAAGGCGTTGTTGGCATAATTTAGTTCATGGCATCACTCATTTATTGGAAGGTTAGTTGAAGCTTCCCCCTTAACTTCTATGATAAACAGTCATCTTCCCTACAACTTCAATGATTTACAATTCGTTTCTATGCAAGGGCTTTTTTCACAATTCATTTCTATGCAGTGGGGCCAATTGGTAATATATTTTATAGAGTAAAGACTCCTGTGTGTTCTCTCTAAATCATCCACAAACAAAATACTGTCAGTTGGATAGTACCCAAGTAACTGGTTTCATACAATCCTATTTCAAACCAATTTCATTGACATTATAGTAGCATTTCTTTCTGTATTGGAGTTAGCTTGATGTGGGATAAAAATGTCCCCTTTTCCTGTGCTATTAATTTTTTTTTTTTGTGTGGTTAGCTCAGATTGTTTCACTACTAATGGTTCTAATCATATGCAGGAACAACAGTCTCTCTTGGCTTTCAAGTCTTGCCTTACTTTCTCTCCCAACCATTCATTATCTAATTAGACTGTGGATATTCCTTTCTGCAAGTGGGTTGGGGTTATATGTGATAGACAACATGACAGAGTGCTTTTCCTCAACCTCTCACGAATGGGTTTATAGGGTTCTATTTCTTCTCATCTAGCCAATATGTCCTTTCTTGAGACCATTGATCTCTCTACTAATGCCCTTCATGTTTCAATCCCACCGCTGTTAGGAGGCCTTTCTTAGTTGAAGTATTTGTCCCTGAGAGGAAATAGATTAGGAGGTACCACTCCCTCCTCTTTTGTTAGCCTCTCAACTCTTGTACACTTGGATCTTACTGTACTGATCATAAATTGTCCACTCCATGCATTGTTTTATGCAAGCAACATGCATTCAGATATTACATTATCTCCTGATTCAGAAATACTTGTATTGCCTTTGTCATATAAGAGAATATCAAAATTGGAAGTCCTTCCCCTTTTATTTGTAGACCGATCACTCTATCGTGCCTTATACATAGGATTCTCTTTGATGGAATGGTGACACATGTGGTAAACCTAAGGAATCAGGTAGAAAATAAGTAAATTCTTCAAGCAAATCTTGATGATCATTCAACAATGAAGCCACCTCTTGATACATTTCACTTATTGTCTTCTTTCTATACCGATACTTATTCAAAATATCTAGAAACACTTTGTATACTTGTTCCTCATATTGAAACGGAGACTTGATCTTGTTGACATAATTAATGGCTTGGTCAAATTCAATAGGTTGTTTTTGGGGTGGAGGCTCATCCTTAGGTGGAAGTGTAATTTTAAAACCTTTAGGAAGAAAGGTGTTAAAACCCAAAATAGGATTGCGATGCCCTTTAGATAATTCTTTCACATGAGCAATAACACCAGTTGTATCAATTCTTTGGGCCTTGAACTCTTTCATTACTTCAAGAAACTCATCATATTTCTCTTTCCTATCTTTGAACATTTCTTTCACTGCTTTTAGATAGGCCAATGCTTCATCTATTGTTAACTTCTGTGTTTGTTTTTAAAAAGTGAAAACTTCATAAGTTTTAGGGCTCAAAGCTCAAATCTACTCTGAAGCAGGTCATTGAGGCATATCTTCTGGTGTATTTCTGAATACTGAAATTGATTTTTTCAACATGGAGACCTAAAATTTTGCAAAAAAACCTATATGAAATTTTAGGTCGCAATACAGTGCATAATTAGGTGAAGAAACATTTGGAAGATATGAACAGAAAATATAAGGAGCAACCAGATGAGAAAATAAGACATAAGGAATTTGCATTCAGAGTTGAAGTGATGGTGTACTTGAGAAAAGAAAGATTTCTAGTTGGGACATATAACAAGTTCAAGATGAAGAAGTTTTCACCTTGTAGGATAGTTAGAAAATTTGATTCAAGAAATGCATATGAAGTGGAGCTACTAGAGACATTGGGCATATCACCTATTTTCAATATCAATTGTAGACCTATACCAGTATCATGAAGCAGAGTTCAGTGACAGCATGGCAGAGGACTTGAAGAAGCAGTTACCATAACAAACATCAAATCATGTTGAAGACATTTTGGATAGTAGAGTTGGACATAGCACAAGAGGAAGACAATACAAATAATACCTTGTAAAATGGAAAGGCAAACCAGGAGAAGATTCATCATGGATTTCTTAGGCTGAGGCGGACCGTCTTGGTTTTCACCAAGCCCTAGCAAAGTGAGGGACTCAATTTTTTCAATAACCCCAGATGTCTAATGTAGGAGCATCCCTAGTTCAAGATCACTCTTGCATCAGTAAAAAATATTTGCATTTTAGTTTGTTTGCAGTTGAGTTGGTTTCCTTTCATTTTCTAGTTTAGTTCAGGTAGTTCAGTCAGTAGTAGTTTCTATATTTTGGTCTGCATTCTACCATAGTTGCATTTCATATCTTATAGAGCTGGACTTAGCATCTATATTCATTAATCTACATCATATCCATAATTCAAATCATTTGGATCAGTTACCGGAAAGTTATCGCTATCAAAAGATCGATTATTTTCTCAAAATAGAGCATCCTGACAGTCTTGGACAATCAACTAAAGGAGAAGACTTACGGAGCATCCCTCAACTTTTGGAGCTTAATGAAACATCATCTAATGATCCTTGGTTCATGGCTGACCTTCCCTAAGATCTACACATAATTCCATTCATTTGCAGAGGAGTTCTATGCATTTAGGTCTGACCTATCCGTGTACACATTATAGTGTACACGTTATAGCTCTTCATTAGAGTTTGTGGTCTTCCTTAGCCGACGTAGAGGAATCTTTTGTACCAGAGATGATATATATTAATGTAATAGATCCTTAGGAAAGTAGTTCTCATGATTTAGGAAATCAATAGTTTACATTCTTCATGGAGGCACTTCAAAGCTATATCTTGTGCATATTCTGATATTTTGTTATCAGGTCTTTGAGCCCTAATTGTAAGCCCGCATGTTGTTGGCTAGATTGTATCCAAATTCTATAAAATACTAAATGATTGAATCTACATTTGTTTCATATCTTTGAGTTGTTTCCATTATGTTTAGTCTTGTTGCACAGTCTAGATAGTTCATTTTATGAACCCTCCTATCGTGACTGCACCACCCGATCTGCAACAATATCATGAGTAGTGAATGATAATGATTATAATAACCACAAAGGAGATGACCTTAGTTGATGAAGATGATTCAAGATCCTACACTAACAAAGGAGAGTGATGAAGAGGGATTTAGACTTCCTTCAAAGCCTGCAAACTTCAATTGCATCCACAAGGATATAACACTTCAACCATGAAGAACACTCTAGCATAGAATACAATATGAGAGAAATATTCACATTAATCCTCTAGAGGTGTCCTCTAGGTGTAAAATGAATTGCAAAACACATTTAAATATGTACTCCTGCTCACTTATGGCAAATAAAACTTAATTAGGACGAAAAATACAAACCAAAGGAGTGTCCCAAGCCGACACCACAAAGAGGGGCTAAAATCCCAAGTGGGACCAGGGCAATCGGATGCCCTAGACCTTTATCCCTCAGACTCTAGAAAGTGTCCAATTTAGTAGGCTTAGTCTAGTTCTAGGTTGATTATGTTGGGCTTATTTATTGAGATCACAATTTTCATCATTTTAAGCTCAAAAAGGTGTTAAAATAGGTCTTGATTAACAAAGGCAACAAAATGGGTCCAACTGGGTGCTAAACTAACTATAAAATGCTAGTGTACAGATTTTAAGACTCAACATTTAACCCCCACTTTAGTGTGGGTATGAAAATATGTTTGAACTCATACTAATGAATGGACAAAACATACAAACATAGAAGCCCAAAGAATTCCATGAAGTTATGGACTACAAGTAGCCCCAAAACATAGGATCCTAACATTGCAAACACATAAGGAAAGAGATATTATAGACATAAGACATTGCAACATAATTCAAACGTACATGGAGTATTAAAATCATACATAAGAATACATGTGAAAGACATGTAATACACAAAGGTAATACATGCCATACACAATGCATACAACCTTGACACGAAACATACACATAAAGAAAATAAGGAAAGCATGATGAAGACACGTGAAAATATAAGTTAAAACATAATGCATAAAGGAAACAAACATAAGAATGCATATAGAGCAAACACATAAGGCACATGACTATGATGCTATCTTTCCTTGTCGCTAGGGGTCATGTGGAAAGAAGTGCCACCATGGATCACATGCTATTAAGGACCACCATTACTAAGTGACCATGACAAGTCACATGAAGTACACAAGCTAGCCAACTTTGTTGTACTAGGTGGGTCATGGACCAAAGAGGAAGCATCACAAGCTAGTGAGGATTATCGAATCACTAGGTGAGTTCCACTCCAACAAGCAACTATGTAACCAAAATAGAACATAGCAAGATGCATGCCCCAAACTTAAAGTGATTGCAAACTCCTATCAGAGAGAAACTGCATTAAGGTAGAACAAACCACAAAGCAGGCACGAGATCTTTCTAGAAGCACATGCCCATAAGATATGTGTTCCCAAAAACTACATCGCACAAGGAAGTTCCCCCCACAAAAGGCAAGCTGAGGTGATGCTATAGGCATGATACACAATATCTTGTGTAGTCATGGTATGATGTCAAGCATAAAACCAAGGTGTCACATCAATTAAAACATAAAAGATGCAAAAAGTTATAATACAAAGGGATCTACCTCACTAGCATCACTATATGAATGGTTGTCTAATAAGAGATATATCAAGACTATAGATACATATATTTTTGGAATTGTCATCATCTGCCAATTAGTAAAACTATGGAGACAAAGAGAAGAAGTACCACATGTAATCAAAATAAATTATCACTTAGGTTAACAAGGGAGAATGCCAAAACATCTTACTCCTTGGATTGCCCCCAAAGGATGCGACAACAATACAAATTACAACATATAGAAGAATGATAATACAAATAGATATAATGTCACAACAAATTTTGGTCCCTTTGTATCCTTGCACCTACAAGGGTGTCAAGGGTCATCCAAAGAGAGATTAATGACAACAATAATAACAACACCTAAACCCAAATAAAGCATCAAACAACACATTACAGGGGAAACACAATCACATGCACACATAACAAATAAAAATAAGGTACCTCACTTGTGAGTCAACCTAAACGAATTCATCCTCCTCCCAATCTAGTTCATAATCCATTTGGATTGGCATGGACAAGATGAAAGAGGAACTATAGCATGTGAGGTATAAGGAACAAGAGCCATACCTGTATTATCTTCAAAATTGCCATCAGAATGTAGTATAATAGGTTCCATAGTGGCTTGCGAAGCTTTTTTTTCTGTGGGAGACACAATAGTAGTAGATCTCTCTTTGATATCCGTTAGTGATAAATGCTTTCAAGGGGGAGATTCTCATCTCTCATGGCAAGGCGAGCCATAGAATGATAATGCTTCTTTATTTCTCTCTCAATCTTATTATGCTCATCTTTATTAGTGATGTTCTTAATGGGAATCATAGTATCTTCCAATGCGGGTTCCGTTTCTTCCTTTGCTTCAATAACATTAGAAGAAATGGGAGGAACCACCGAAGGCTAGGATACTATGGGGCAAGGGATCCTCAATGCGGGATGCTCTTCCTTTGCAACTTATGAAATAGGTGGAAGTATAGGAGCATCCTCAAATAGTTGAGAAACCTCAAGAAATAAAAGATGCACAACCGATGAAACACCACTAGTCTTTACAGAGGCCAGTGGGACAAAAGTAATATTGTGATTGTGGGGAGGTCTATTTTGTGCATGAAGGTTGCCTCATTATCCTTGGAGGGATGGAGGAGAGGGAACCTCACCATATTTACCACATGCTTGGGGATGGGGAAGAACCTTCAATTCTGTCTTAGCTTCATTCACTACCTATGGTACAAGAGGAATTAAAGTCATAGCCTCAGAAGATTGAGAGGCTTAGGGACATTAGGAGGAATATTACTAACTAATAACTCTTATATTTTATTTTCTTTAACTTTATGATATGATAAGATACATTTATCCTCTCTAGTTCTAGCAACTCCAACTAGGTGTGGCCAAAAGTAGTCAAGTGAAAATGTCCATTGAGAATAATGGGTCAGTACCGATTGTGATGTATAGCATGCACCCATCCCTCTAATGGAAAATTTAAGCATTTGTCAAACATAGAGGTGACCACCTTCATGGAGTAGAGCCATGGGTAGCCCAACTTCACATGAAATAGGTATAATGTAGGAATGATAACAAAATGAACATCCCAAGCTCTTGGCCCAACCTTAACTTCAAGATTTAAAGCACCAAGAGTTTAAAGGATAGAACTTTTGTGTGCTTTAAAAGCTATCTTTGATACTTCATATGTATCTCGATGTAAACCATGAGTGTAGAGAAAATCTTTAGTTGCTAGTTTCACCATGCATATAGGATCTATTGTAGCACCCCGAATTGGTTTATTATTGATTTGAAGAGTAATATAAAGAGGCCCATCAGGAGCTTTGATAGTAGCATCATGTGGAGTAAAATATATAGCAAGTTCCAAATCCACTCACTCTTTATCAAGGTGAGCATCCATGATGCAAATATCAACAACATTAGACTCATGATTAGGTAAAGGATCAGTGTATACATGAAGATTTTGATTAAGAGATGCCACCAATTTATTTCCTTTATCATTCACACTGGCAACTTGGATGATGTTTGAGTCAATGAGGTCTTGAACTTCATGTTTAAGATTCATACATATTTTAGTATCATGGCCAATGGAGTAGTGAAATTGACAAAATGCCTTGGCATCAAAGGAAGATGATTGCATCTTACTCTAGATCAAGAGGTATAATGGGTGCGACCTTGATGAGATTACTTTGCAAAAGTTGTTTCATGATAGCATAGAGAGATTTCGATAATGGAGTGAAGTTTCTTATTTTTGGTTTTAACTTGTAAGAGGTGGAAGCAAGAGATGATGCTGCCACCACATGTTTCCTTATGTTATTTACTAAAATTTCATTTAATTTGATGAATTTTTTATTTTATCTTTTGAAAGAATGATTATGAGAGGCCTAAGATTGACCAACTAGAGATAATGAGGGATTATGCTCATACTAACTAACCAAAATTTTATAATCACAAAGAGATGTACAAAGATGTGTGAATAAATCATATCTATTAATAATATCTTATCATAGATGCGAGGTTGTAAGTTTCCTATAAAGACTCTTTGTACATCATCATATGGAATAGAATATTGGATTTTTGAGAAGAGAGCTTGATAATGGCCCATGACATTTGTTATTTTCTCTTCCATTCCTTGTTTACAATGAACCAAGTATGTCAAAGACACTTGAGGTCCAATGTTCACTTGACAATGCTCGAGGAACTTGTTAACTAATTGTGTGAAAGAAGTTATTATAGAATTAGGAGGTAGCGCACAAAATCAATCCAAGGCTATGTCCTTGAGTGACCTAGGAAAGAGTTTTTCTAAGATCACATCCTCAAAGAAGAAATCACTACACATAGCAGTAAAATCTACCACATGGTTGTTAGGGTCTCCCTTTCTATTATATTTTTCAAAGAAAGGGGTCTCTAACTTCTTGGGAATAGGAGTTCTTAGGATGGAATAAGACAAAGGGCTATGGAGATAATGTGTTGTCATACTAGTCTTAGGTGAACTATTACTAATGCACCACAATTATTGTTGGATGGAAGTCATATTGTTCAACAACTGGTTTATGATAGGATCAGAAGCAAAATTAGGTAATGATTGGAATGAAGGGCTAGGTTATGGTGTATGAGTAGCCTTTTGGAATGTGATAGGTGGTTTAGATGTAGGTGGAGTCACATTAGGAGTGGAATTTGTGTAACTATGTGGAATGGTATTGTAATGGCAAACATGATTCCCAGTGGATAACCTAACACGTGTGGTAGCATTATTACTCAGTTGTGTAGTGGTGGTTAGAATAGTTGAATTATAAGTAGGAATAGGGAGTGTAGGTATGGGTACCAACACTTGAGTCCCTATTTGATTAGAAGAACTGATATTGGTGATGATTTCAATACAACTAGATGTAGATAGAATATTATTATGAACAATATGAGCAACTCCACACAAGACTTCCAATCCTTCTTGACCTTTAGGCAAGAGAGTTCGTAGACTCTCAAAAACAAGGGAAACATCCCTAGCTATGTGTTCCACAATCACAAACTACTAGAAATTAGCCAAATCCATGTCTAATATTTGAATTTGTGATTCAGGAACATGAGCCACAAGGTCATCAATGTTGATGGATTGATTGTAAGTTTCATGCTTCAGGAAGGTACGAAGTAGGAATGTTAGGAGGAATTTATGGATCTTCTTATGGAATAATAATACAAATCTAGGGTTCTGATGTATTAGTATCATCATTATGCATAGCATTCAAACCCGTAAATTTCCAACTTCTTCGCACAAGAAGGTTAGTGTAATGTAGAAAAGAGATCACAAGCCTAAAGAGTTAAACTAGTTCATCCCCCTTCTACAAGACATTGGGGCATAAACCAAGCTTGGATACTACCTAATGAGGAGATCCAAACTACAGGGGTTCTACACTTTTGTTGTATATAGAAAAACTAACCAAGTTCAACCAAAACTCAACAAGCAAGCCAAAACTAAGGTTAAACCACTAGATAATGAAGAAAGGGCTAATATAGACTACTGGAAATGAACTATGAAAATTAGTAAGCACAACAGAGATAAGGAAGTGATTCAAAAACTAAAAACCTTAGTAGAGATGTCTAAGACAGGGGTGCCTGGGTGGCTTGGGGCTTTTTTAGGGTTAGACAGAACTTTTACCTTTATTGGATTTGTATTTGCTTGCACTGTCTTCTCTCTGCAAATCAACCTCTAAAACCTCCTCTTCTTACCTGCACACACAAAAAGAAGGAAAAGGTTGTGCTATTTTAAGGGTTTGCCCCAATCAAACCCTGTGTTGGTGTTCCCACCTCCACAACAACTATTGATAACATCCAAGAGTGTGTGCCCTAGTAGGGCAGAGGCTAGATCTACAACAATATGATTGATAATGATGATAAATGATGATAATAACAATAAGATGTCCAACCTTAGTTGATGAAGACCTAACATGAATAAAGGAGAGTGATGAAGAGGGATTCAAACTTCCTTCAAAGCCTACAAATAACTTCAATAGCATTCACAAGTAGAAGAAAATCCAAACATGAATAAATCTTGAGTAGAGAACATCACATGAGATAAAATCCGCATTCATCTAGTTAGGTGTAAAATGCACTATAACACACTTAAATATGCATTCCTACTCACCTTCGGTAATTAAAACAACTCTTGGCTGACAAGTACAAACAATAGGAGTGTCTTACTTGCCAACACCATGAAGTGGGGCCAAAGATCCTAAGTGGGACCAGGGTTCTTGGGCATGCTATACCTTTGGTCCACAAGCTTCACAAAGTATCCTTTAGTAAGGGGTTTAATCTAGTCCTAAGTTGATTATGTTAGGTTTAACTTTTAGTATCGAGATATTTATCATTTAGATCTCAAAATGGTGTTAAATAGGTCCTAATTAGAAAAGGCAACATAATAGGTCTAACCTAGGAGCTAAACTAGGTGTAAAATGCTAGTGTACAAATTTTATGATGTTACATTTATCCCCCACTTTAGTGTGGGTACAAACTTACATTCAAACTCATACTAAAGGTATGGACAAAACACACAAGACATAGAAAATCAAAGGATGCCCCCAAGTTTTGAACTACAAGTAGCCCCCAAACTTAGGATCCTAAGGTTGCAAACACATAAGTAAAGAGAAAAAATGCAAGACATTACAAAATTAATTCACCCATACATGGAATATTGAAAGCATACACCAAAATACATGCAATACACAAGGAATATACACTTAGCATGAAACATACATACAAGACACAAAACATACATATCAACACACAATGAATACATAGAGAACACATGGAAGACATGATGAAGACACATGAAAACATAAGTTAAAGCATAACACATAAACAAGCATAAGAATATAGATAGAACAAATACACAAGGCACATGACTCTAATGCTAACTTTCTCTATGGCTAGGGGTCATGTGGAGAAAAGTGCCACCATGGATCACACACTAGTAAGGACTACTAAATTACTAGTTGACCACGCTAAGTCACATGAAGTGCATGGGCTAGGTAACTTCGTTACACTAGGTGGCTCATGGACCAAAGAGGAAGCATGAAAGACTACTGAGGACCGCCGAATCACTAGGCAAGTTCCATGCCAATAAGAAAATATGCAACCAAAAGAGAGCATAGAACGATGCATGCCCCCACCTAAAAGTGATTGCTAACTCCTATCAGGGAGCAATTGCTTTAAGGTACAACAAATCACAAACTAGGCATGAGAGATTTCTGGAAGCACATGCCCATAAGATATGCATTTCCAAAGAACTACATTACACCAAGGGGTTGCCCCCACAAAAACCAAACCAAGGTGATGCTACAAGCATGACACACAATGGCTTGTGTAGTCATGGTATGACACTGTGCATAGAAACAAGGTGCCACAAATCAAAACATAAAAGAAACAAAATTTTATACAAAGTAATAACACAAAGGGATCTACCCAACTAGCATCAATATATGAATGGTTGTATATAGGAGACATCTCAAGACCATAGATATATATAGATATATGGAATTGTCATCATCCACCAGCTGGTAGAACTACAGAGACAAAAGAAGAAGTAGCACATAAAATCAAAGAAAACATCCCTTGGATAACCAGGGGAGAATATCAAAACATTCTACACCTTGCATCATCCCCAAAGGACACACCAACAATACAAATTACAACATATAGAAGAATGATGTTACAAATAGAGAGAATGTTAGAACAAATTTTGGTCCCTTTTTATCCTTGCACCTACAAGGGTGTCAAGGGTCATCCAAAGAGAGATTACAACACAACAACAATAACAACAAACACCTAAACAAAAATAAAGCATCAAGCACCACATCATGGGAGAAACACAATCACATACACACTCAACCCTGAAAACAAGGTACCTCATGTGCAATTCAACCTAAAGCAAGACATCCTCCTCCCAATCTAGTTCCTCATCCATTCGAAAAGGAGGACAAGATGCAAGAGGATCTATAGCACAAGAGGTATAAGGGACAATATACATACATGTATTATCTTCAAAATCACTATCAGAATGTAACTTACAATAGGCTCCATAGCAGCTTTCAAAGCTTCTTCTTTCTCTGCAAGAGATGCAAGAGTAGTAACTATCGCTTGGCATCCGTCAGTGATAAATGCTTGCGAGGGAGATTTTCCTCTCCTATAGCAAGGTGAGCCATAACATGATGATGCTCCCTTCTTTGTCACATAATCTTATTTTGCTTAGTTTTATTCATGATGTTCTTAAGGAGAATCATAGCATCTTCCAACATGGGTTCCTTTTCTTCCTTTGTACCTTCTATGTTTGTTCTATGTGTATTCTTATGTTTTTTATGTGTTAAGCCTTGGCTTATGTTTTCACATGTTTTCATCATGTGTTTCATATCTTCCATGTGTTCTCTCTGTCTTGATTGTGTCTTAATATGTATGATTCATGTCACCTTATTTGTATGCTTCATGTTAAGCATGTATGCATTGTGTATTGCATGTCTTCTGCAAGGTATTCTAGCATATGCTTTTAGTAGTCCACGTATGTGTAAAATGTAACATAGAAAAGAGATCACAAACCTAAAGAGTTAAACTAGTTCATCCCTCTTCTGCAAAACATTTGGGTATAAATCAAGCATGGCTACTACCCAAGGAGGAGAGCCAAACTATAGGGGTTATGCCCTTTTGTTGTATGTAGAGGGACCAACCAAGTTCAACCAAATCTAAACAAGAATGCCATGACTAAGGTTAAACTACTAGATTATGAACAACAGGCTAATACAAACTGTAGGAAATGAACCACAGAAATCAGTAAGCACAACAAAGATAAGGAAGTTATTTAGAACCTAAAAACCTTAGCAGAAAGGTCCAAGATAGGGGTGCTTGGGTGCCCTGGACCCTTTTTACGGTTAGGTAGAAATTTTAATTTTTTCAGTTTTGTATCTATCTACACTATCTTCTCTTCAGAAATTAGCCTATGAAATCTTCTCTTCTTACCTACACACAAAAAGAGGGAAAAGGTTGTGTTGTTTTAAGGGTTTTCCTTAGTCAAACCTTATGTTGGTATTCACACCTCCACAATAGCTATTTATAAGATCTAAGAGTCTATACCCTAGTAGGACAGAGGCTAGATCTACAACAATATGATTGATAATGATGATAATAACAAGATGTCCAACCTTAGTTGATGAAGAGGGATTCAAACCTCCTTCAAAGCTTGGAAACAACTTCAATAGAATTCATAAGTAGAAGACAATCCAAACATGAAAAAATATTTCACATAGAACATCACATGAGAGCAAATTTGCATTCATCTGATTAGGTGTAAAATGAACTACAATGCACACTGAAATATGTTTTCTTGTTCACCTTCAATAATTAAAACAATTTTAGGCCAAAAAATAAAAATTATAGGAGTGTCTTAAGCTGACACCACAAAGTGGGACGAGGGCACTTGGGTACCCAAGGCCTTTGGTCCACAAGCTTCACAAAGTGTTTGGGGGCTTAATCCAGTCCTAAGTTAATTAGATTGGGTTTAATTGTTGGGATCTGGATATTTATCATTTAGAGATCAGAAAGGTGTTAAAAGAGGTCCAACCTAAGACCTAAACTAGGTGTAAAATGATAAGATGTAGTGTTTTGTAAAGTTATATTGCGATTGCGAGGATATCTGTTTTGTGTACAAAGGTTGCCTCATTGTCCTTGAAGGGATGGTGGAGTGAGAACCTCGACACATCTACTAGATGCTCAGAGATGGGGAAGAACCTTCAAATTTGGCTTAGCTTCGATCCTTACCTATGGGACATGAGGAATTACAACCAAAGCCTCAAAAGATTGAGGAGGTTCAAGAAAATCACTAGGAGGAATGTTGCTGAGTGATAACTCTGATATCTTTTGTGATTTAAATTTATGATATGATAAGAATAATAAATCATCTCTCTCTCTTGAGTAGCTCCTACTGGTTGTGGCTAGAAGTAGTGAACTGAAAAGAGTTCATTTTGAGAAACATGGCGATATTGATGTACATCATGCACTTGTCCCTCAAATGGAAACTTCAAACACTTATGGAATATGTAGGGGATCTCTTTCATGGAGTAGAGCCATGGGTAGCCCAACTTCACATGAAAGAGATCTGACGTAGGAATGATGAAAAAATGAGTGTCTAAGGCTCTTGATCCAACCTTAACTTCAAGAGTTAAAGCACCAAGAGTTGGAAGGATAGACCCATCGTGTGCTCTAATAGCCACCTCCGATACATCATATGTATCTTTATGTAAACAATGCATGTGGAGAAACTCTTTAGTTACTACATTCACCATGCATATAGGATCTATCATAGCACCCCGAATAGGTTTATCGTGTATTCAAATAGTAATGTAAACAGGTCCATCAGGAGCTTCGATAGTAGCATCATGTGGAGTAAAAGATATAGCAGGTTCCACATTTACTTGCTCTTTATGATGGCGAACATCCACCATGAAAACATCTCCATCATAGCCCTCATCATGAGATATAACATAAAATTCATGATGAGGTAATGGATCCATATATATTTTAAGGTTTTGATTAGGAGCTACCACCAATTTATTCCCTTTATCATTATCATTGATAATCTAGATGACTTTGGAATCAATGAGCTCTTGAACTTCATGTTTAAGATGCATGCATCTTTCAGTGTCATGATCAACAGAGTGATGGAATTGACAAAAAGACTTTGCATCAAAGGAGGATGATTACATCCTGCTTGGATCAAGAGGTCTAATAGGTGGAATCTTAATAATATTGTTTTACAAAAGTTGAGTCATGATAGAATGAAGAGATTCAGATAAAGGTGTAAAAATTCTTGTTTTCAGTTTCAACTTATAAGGGATGGGAGTAGGAGATGATGTTGTTGCCATATGTAGTCTAAAGTTATCTATTGAAATTTTGTTTATCTTGATGGAATTTTTGTTATGTCTCTTAAAAGAATGATTATGAGAGCCTTTAGATTGACCAATCAGAGCTGATGAGGGATTATGTTCATATTGACCAACTGAAAGTTGATAATCATGAAGAGTCATGCAAAGAAGAGTGAATGAATCATACTGAATCAACAATATCTTATCATAGATGTGAGGTTGTAAGTTTTTTGATAAAGATTCTTTGGACATCATCATCCAGAACACAATATTGGATTTTTGAAAAGAGAGCTTGATAATGCCCCATAAAACCAATTATTTTCTCCTTTGTTCCTTATTTACAGTGAACCAATTCCATCAAAGAGACTTGAGGTCCAATGTCTCTTGAAAGTGCTCAAGGAACTAAGTGACCAATTCTAAAATGTATATATATAGTTAGGAGTAAGCACACAAAACCTATGCAAGGTTGTGTCCTTGAGAGACCTAGGAAAGATTTTTGCTAAAATCGCATCCTCAAAGTGGAAATCACTACATATAGTAGTAAAAGCTGCCACATGGTTGTTAGGGTCTCCTTTCCCATTATATTTCTCAAAGTGAGGAGCCTCAAACTTCTCAGACATAGGAGTTCTTATGATAGAATAGGATAAAGGGCTATAGAGATAATGTGTTGTGATACTATTTTTAGGTGGGCTATTACTCATGTTGACTAATTGTTGTTGCATGGAGGTCATATTCTTCAATAATTGGTTTATGACAGGGTCAGAAGTAGAATCAGGTAGGGATTGAAATGAAGGACTAGATGATTGTGTATAAGTAGCCTTTTGAAATGTAATGGGTGGTTGAGATGTAGGTGGAGTGACATTAGCTGTAGAGTTTGTGTAATTATAAGGAATAGAACCATACTAGAAAATAAGATTCCCATTAGATAACCCAACAGATGTGGTAGTAGCATTACTTGACTATGCAGTAGTGGTAAGAATATTCAATGAATAAGTAGGCATAGGGAGTAAATGTATGGGTACCGACACTTGAGTCCCTATTTGATTAGGAAAATTCACATTTGTCATGAGTTCAGCACAACTAGCTATCAACATAATGTTTTATGCACTACATGAGCTAGGCCACACTAGACTTCTACTCCCTTTTGTCCCTCAAGCAACAATCCTCTAAGATTTTCAACAATAGGTACAGTCTCCTCAGCTATATGTTCCTAGCTCACAAAGTGTTGAAAGTTAGCCAATTTCATGTCCAACTTTTGAATTTGGGCCTCAAGAACATGAGTGATAAGGTCATCAATATCGATGGATCCTTGAGAAATTAATGTTTTAGGGATAAGTGTAGTATGAAGTTGTGTAACTTGATTAAGAATGTCAGATATGGAAGCATCAACATTAGAACCCATAATTCGAATACTTCTTCTTACAAATGTATTAGAATTGGGGCAACATGTCACAAATCTCATAAAGTGGCTACAAGCTTTAATAACACAAAAATGCACAAATAGAAGAAATTGATGATCTAGCAAAAGAAATATTAAGTTTTATTTTAAGTGAAGCAATAGTATATCCTTAATCAAACTCAATTCAAATAAATAGAACTATGCTAATGCAAAATTCCAAACACAATTTTCAATGCAACTAAATAGCAATTATGCAATTTTCAAATCTAGGATGCAATTTTTTCTTTTTCAATTTTCAAATGCAAGGAATGCAAAATGATTTTAAATAAAAATTAACAAAAGGTATAGTAAAGGAAAATGCAACAAGATCTAAACAACCTTCACAACTAGCAAGATATTATATCAATGCAAGACTCTAACAATCCCTAGGTTAAAATTATGCAAAATTTAACTATGTGTGAATGCAAAGCAACTAAAGATCTCACTCCCAATCAAATATAAAGTGATGAAAAACTTAGTTTTGAAAGAAGAGGATGCAAAAGTGCAAGAAAATGATAGGTTTTCCAAAATGTAATGTAGAAAAGAGATCACAAGCCTAAAGAGTTAATCTAGTTCATCCCTCTTCTACAAGACATTGGGGTACAAACTGAGCATGGACACTAACCAAGGAGGAGAGCCAAACTATAGGGGTTCTTTCCTTTTTTGTATATAGAAGGACGAACCAAGTTCAACCAAAAATCAACAAGTAAGCCAAGACTAAGGTTAAACCACTAGATGATGAATAATAGGCTAATACATGCTACCATAAATGAACTACAAAAATCAGTAAGCACAAAAAAGATAAGCAAGTGATTCAGAACATGAAAACCTTGGCAGAAATTTCTAGGACAAGCGTGCCTGGGTACCCTGGGCCCTTTTTAGGGTTAGGCCTTGTTGTCAGGTGAAATTGCACCCTATTTGAAGCTAGTTCAAACACTTCAATGAAACAATGGGGCTTATCTCAAGGTGTGGGACCTTGCAAATGAGATCAGACCTCTAGAGAAGGTTGGTTCCTCTTTTTAAGCTGAAGGCTTAGAAAAATAAACTAAAACCTAGTACCAATGCTTGGAGGGAAAAAGGCTAAGAAGGATTACTGAAATTAAAAGAAGGTGATGCACTAGATTGGAGATGTTTAGCTACAACTGAATCAAGACAAAAAAAATCTCAAAAATGAGAAGAACTCACACAAACTCATACTAATTCTAACATAGGTCAGAGCAGAAACAATGGAGATATGAAAGGGACCGTTTTGTCCACAATATAGCTCACACTAATCCAAATGTAGACACAGTGCTAGGATGATGAGAGAGGCAAAAATATTAGTTTATATTGATTGTGGAGGTCAAATAACCATTAGAAAAAGAAGAATGATGTAGAAGAATTAGACACATAATAGTCAATTACACTCATAGTTGAACAATCAATTGGAGACATGAGAGGCTTAGCAGAAGAACACAATCCATCTGATCCAATTGGTTCTTGTAATTCCACTATAGAGGCTTGGTTACAAGAATTCTCTAACCTGCAATAGCCCAGAAGAACAACTAACAAAAATACATCGCATTATGAAGTATATATAACAATTTTGAGCTCTACAACAGTGACACTAGAGCTGGTCAATTGATCCAGGACAGCCCACACTTCATTAATTTTTTGATTCAAATATCTTGGAAATTTGGGATGGAATCCATGCCCCTTGGAATGGTGGCCATACTTCTGATAGGCCTGTGACCTGTAGAAGAAGAGCGCTTGCATTAATAAATGGCAGACACATTGATTAGTGAATGCAGAAAGTCATGTTTTGTCCCTGTGAATCTACTTTGTAACTGCACTTGTACTCCAATATTGAAGATTTTCACTATTCCATCCACTCCCATTTGGCCCTGGCCTACATAAATTTAATACTGGTACCTCTCCCTGAAAAATGGCATGATCTAGGGAGAGGCAGGCTTTTACAACACTTCAACATGTTGTAACTTTTCTCTCTCATGGTGCCTCTCTGCACTTTAAATTACCAGTATTTGATTTTTCCTTTGACTGGCGAGTTTGCTGCTTATAGAACTATTGGGCTCCATATTTCTACCTTTAGTCAGCAAATCTGCTCTCTGTCGAACTGCATTCATTTGGTTCATTTTTACTTTATTAGCGAATGTTGTGTTTGTTGAACCTTCCTTTGCTTTATCTTTTATCTCCTTGGCAAAATTTTACCTTATTGGCAAGTGTCTATCTTGCCAAAACATTTCTATCTTCTTCATACTTGTTTTATTGGTGAACTACCACTCTTTTTGGACTTTACTTTTGGTCTTTCTTTTCACCCTTATCGACAAAAGCACCTTTTAGCAAATCTTTCCTTTTGACTCATTTTTCCTTCTTTTTGGTGAAGTGTGCTTTCCACGAACCAAGGCCATTTTTTTCTTTATCAATAAAAGTCACTTTTACGAAACTAAACTTCTCTATCAGCAAAATCTTCCTTCTTAGAACCATTGCCTTACTTGTCTCTATTTTGCCTTATTGGAAAAAATGGCCCCTAGTGAACCTTTTATCATCCCCTCTTTATCAGTGATTTTGCACATTCTTTAACTGTGCTTGCCTTAGCCAATTTATGCTTTGTATCCTTCATTTGTCAGGAAAATTGGGCCTTATTGAATAATGCTTCCGTGTCGGCAAAACCTAACTTTGTCAAACCATGCTGAATGTTCCTTGTCTTTTCCCTTTATTGGAAAAAGTAGCCTATCAGTGAGCTCTCACTAATCCAAACTATTTCATTGGTTTAGCCTCCTACTGATTTCCTGACAAAGGGAAACTTTCTTTCTATGCCTTAGTCAATTTTACCCCTACTAGCCCATCATCGTCTTATTGGTAAAATGTCGCATTAGTGAACTTTTCAATTTTTGAATGTTCATGCCTTAGCCAATTTTTCTTCTGCTTTATCGATGATTTAACCAAACCCTGAACTTCTCCAACTTTTTAGTAAAATGTTCCTTTGTCAAATTGTCTCCCTTGGCTGACTTTTCCTCGTTATTGGTGACTTACCCCTATGTGGAACTTGGCCACCTTTCTTCATACTGTCAAAAAAATTGTCAATCGACAGACCTTTGGTTCACCAAACCATTACTTTGTTGACAAGGCAAACATTTTCCCTTTCTATACTTAGCCAATTTCAACAAATCCTTCTTTGTCAGGGAAGCTTGCCTATGCCAAACCTTTCTTTCTTCACACTACCACGTCGGTGAACTAAAAGATTTTTGAACTCATAAAGAGTTCAAAAACTAAGAATTTTGTCGATAAGGCCCCCTTTTCCTTTCTCTACTTCATGCCTTGGCCAAATTTTGAAAACAACCTGCTCTCCTTGCCTTGTCAGTGAATCACTGAATCGGTGAACTAAGGAAATCATGAACTTTTTGAAAGTTTGCATTTTGAACATTTTTTTGATAAAGGCAGTTGTCACTATTTTATGCCTTAGTCATTTTCGATGAAGCTTGCCCTTCCATCCTTTTCTGTCAGAAAATCGCTGACTCAGCAAACAACTTAAAATGTGAACTCTTGAAGAGTTCGTAAAAAATGAAATTTGCTAAAAAAGGGGGGATAATTTCCTTTCTAATGCCTTATCCAATTTTTGGTTTTTTGAAAGTTTAGGAACCTGAACTTTTGCTGATAAAGGCCCAAAGAAGGTGAAAAACTAAGGCAATAGCCTAGATTTGTCTGGGTTTTTCTAGGTTTTCTTAGAGGATTCCTCACAAGGAAATTTAGGGATTTTTGCAAGGGAATTCATTGGATTTTGAAGGATTTAAGGCTTTACCTCCTTCTATTTAGGCTATCTCTAATCAAATTTTTCTGATAGAAGGAGGGATTCTAAAATATTTTGGGCTGGGCAAAATATGACAACATTTTGGTGACTTTATAGGGGTGTTTGCCTACTAAACATAGGGATCTAACTACCTTATACAATCCATTGGGCACAGGGTCAGAAGTAAGTAGCCTCATGACCAACACAACTGAAAATGCCTCCCAAAAATAAGAACAAAACAAACAAGGGAATATAATCTCCTAATGAGAAAACTACCTATGCAAAAGCACTTGGAGGAAAGGAAACCTAAAACAGAAAGAAAATCTACTCTAAATATTTACAAGGATCTCAAAACCAAACTCAGAAGTATGGTTTGAGATGAATCCAATTCATTGGGATTAGAATCTCTACACCAGTTAGTTTGGATAACTGAAAAGCATTGGCCTACTTGCAACTAGCGATAATGTAGGGGCCACTCCATATAGCATCAAATTTGGAATGTCTTCATGCCTTGGCCCTATCATTATCCCATTTTAGAACCAAATCTCCCTCTTGGAAGACTCTATCAACCAAATTTCTATCAAATGTCCTATTGACATGTTCTTGGTGTGCCTCAAGGGTTTTCATGGCAGCATTCCTCTTCTCCTCGAGATCCATCAGCTTAGAAAATCTAACTGTCATGGCATCATTTTCAAGCAATTCCAGCTACTAGGCCAACTCAAGGTATGGTAGCTCTGATGATAATGGAAGCCTTGCTTCCTTCCCATATACTAGCATGAAGGGTGAATTGTCAATTTCCCTGATCCGATTGGCCTAAATAGTTTTCTTCAACTTGGCATGCCAAGTTCTTTGATTATCATCCACTATCTTCTTGATTATCCTGATTAGATTTTTATTTGTGGACTCAACAAGGCCATTCCCTTGGGGGTAGTAGTTGGATGATATTTTCAAATAATTCCATAGTCTAACGCCCATTCCCTAATTTTTGTGCCTACAAAGGCCTTATCATTATCAGAAATAATAGTGAATATACCTTCAAGAAAATGTAAAATAGAGGTCTCTATGACATCCTTCAATGCAATTGTCTCTGTCCACCTTGTAAAATAGTTTGTGGGTATTAGAATCAACCTATGGCCAGCACTGGATGGTGGATTAATCATCCTAGTGAAGTCCAAGCCCCATTAGGCAAATGGTTGGTTAGTTTGAATTGGATGAAGAGGAAGAGCTACCAGCCTCTGCTTGCCTACAAATAATGCACATTTTTTGTAGCTCCTTACCCATTTATGGATGTCCCTGAATAAATCTAGCTAGTAGTAACCAGCCCTCATAATTTTAAAAATTCTTCTTCGAGAATAATGGCCACCAGGTGGGTCATTGTGGAATTCTTCTAATATCCTAGAAGTCTAATCTTGAGTAATACATCTTAGAAGAACCCCATTAATGTCCTTTCTAAATAAAACACCATCTATAAGAACATAAGGGATGGACTAAAGTCTGAAATACCTTTTTTTACTGAGTCCAATCTGTTAGGGTATCTTCCTAACTATAGAAAAGTTACCTTATCATGATACCAGTCAGTCTAGGAGTGGGGATCAACTGGTTGTGTCTGCCCTTGAACACACACAACATCATTTATGTCTTTGACGTCTGCTTCCATATATTCACACAGGCCCTTTCCATGAATCAACTTGGTAGTATGGATATCTATATCATATTTCATCACTTTAGTTATACATCCAACCCTTTTCTCATTGATATCCTTGCTCAGTAGGAACTCTTTAATGCCAAGGTGGTTTACCATCAAGTGTATCTTGTTGTTAGAAATCATATGTCTAAACTTTTAAGGCTTTCACCATAGCAAACACTTGTTTTTCCACAAAATCACACCTCTGTTCATAATCTTTGAGTGGCTAACTGAAGAAGGTGATTGGCTTCTCCAACATCTCACCATTTTGTTGTGTCAAGACAACCGATATACGTTCTTTGCCTCTAAAGGCATAAAGGATAAAATCATTCTCATAGTTTGGGTTTATCAGAGTGGGAGCTTGTGTAATGGCCTATTTGATGGATTCAAAACTATCCCTACCTTATTTGGACCATGTGAAGGAAGCATTCTTTTTTAGCATAGCTATGAGAGGTTTTGCTATTGAAGCAAAATTTGGAATGAACCTTCTCATGAAGTTGATCTTCCCTAGGAAACTCTACAGACCTTTCTTATGACTAGGAAGAGGAAGAGCTAGAATGGCACTTGTCCTTTAGGGATCAACAGCAAATCCTTCTTTGGAAACTACATGTCCCACCAATCTACCTTTAGGGACAAAAACTACACTGTTTTGGGCTTTAATGATATCCCATACTCTCTGCATCTTTCAAAGACCTTCCTTAAATGACCCAAATGGTCAGCTACATGCTTAGAATACACGGTCAGATCATCAAGATACACCAGAATAATATCATTAATCAGGCCTTTAAAGGCCAAGTCCACTGCCCTTTGAAAAGTTGCTCCAACATTTGTCAATCCAAAAGGCATTTTTGATAAGCCAAGGTACCCCATTTAGTGGTGAAGGTTGTTTTATACTAGTCTGATCCTTTTACAAGAATTTGATTGTAGCCTGAATAGCAATCTAGGAGTGAAAACCTTTCAACTCCTACTATGGTTTGTAGGATTTGTTCGATGGAGGGAAGTAGATAGTGGTCTTTAAGGGAGGCTCTATTCAAGTCTCTAAAGTCCACACATTATCTTATTTCCCCATTCTTCTTTCTAACTAGAACTGAATTTACCACCCAAGAGGAATGTTTGATGGGATAAATAATCTTTACCTCTATAATCTTGGACAATTCTTTTCTCATTAGTGGCTCTATTTTGGGGTTGATGGGCCTTTGCTTTTGGCATAAAAGCTTTGTATTAGGGTCCAATTCAATGGTATGTTGGATTAAGCCATGATCAAAACACTTCAAATCCTTATAATCCCAAGAAATTAAATAATCAAATTCATTAAAAATCTCAATAAAACCCTACTTTTCAACTTGTTTACTACCTTGCCATGCTTGAGAAATCTGCTTTGTGGAATTTCTACCTCTTCATAATCCTATTTTTTGACAGTCATATTCATCTTTTCTTTCTTTGGTTGATCAGCTGTGCCAAATATGCTCTCTAAAGTGATCAATCCCTTGGGTAGCTTGTTTGTCTTTAGTTGGATTACTTGGTCACCATACTACTCTTGCAATATTGATTGGTTCTTGGTAGCACACTCTACCTCATCTTACAAAAAATTCACAATTTGTTGGTCATTTTTGAATGACTTGCCAGCTTATGATGTTATCAGGCACAATAGGCCTTACAAAAACCTTTACATGTTGATATGAATTTTTCTTGATATTTTGAGGAATGTTAAACTGTACAACAACTGTGGCCAGCATATTAGTATCCTTGTTTTTTTGCTTGGGAACTACCTGAATGTTGAATGCACCAAGGTCTTCAATCATGTCCCAGACTCTGTGTTTGCATGACTTTAGCAACTCATTATTTGAAGCAATTAGTTTTCTGATTTGGTCGAAAACCAAGTTGCTATCACCAAATACCTGTAAAACTTTTTTCCTCTTTTTTGAGCCAGTTGTATGCCCTGAATCAATGATTCATATTCAGCCACATTGTTAGTATAGCTAAACTACAATCAAAATGAAAAGAAATAACTTTCCTTTTGGGGTGAAATCAATACAACCCCAAGACCTTCTCCATTTTTGCTTCTAGAGGCATAAATTTTTTTTGCTACATCCCACTTGGATTTGATATTATCTTTTCAATATTGAGGATGATGGCATCATCATCATGGATACAATAAGTACCCAACCCTATTTCCTCTACATGAGCAGGGGTGTCAAACTAAAAATAATCTACCCACTCATCAAGTAATATGTAAGGAATCTCTTCCACTAGAGTGGCAGCCTCATGCCTATTGTTGTTATTATCTTCTACTAGATCATGAATTGTACAATTCACATTGGTGAGATTAGGACTGTAAGGCTCTATGTGGTCATTGGCAATAGGCTCAGCTTTGATGGTTACTTTGGTGTCATACCTAGTTTTGAATAGCATGTGGGACCAATCATAGGATAGGTACCCACCTATTTTGGCTGTGAAATCTCTAGATATGCATATGCTGAAGTAGGCTGGGAAACCAATGACAAAAATATCTTGGGAAATAGAGAAACTAGGGAATGCATGTAAAGTGAGTTTTAAATATTTGATAACACCCACTGTTTTAAAAATGGTACCATCTAATTGCACTACCCCTTTGTTCAAAGGCTCATAATATATACCTAACCTCTCAACTATGTTTTTGGGCATAATAGAGGTACCCACCCTAGAATCTATCATACAATTTGTAACAGTTTGTCACCAATAATTAAACAAACATAGAATGAAGAGGGCTTACTAGTTTTTCTTGTACTTGCTTCCTTCTTTTCTAGCTAACATAGGCTGGTTGGGATGGTGGCCTTTTCTTTCATTACCTCTACATGAATAGGTTAGTTGAAGCTTGTCAAAGCTTCCTTCAATAAATCTCTTTGTGCTAGAATCAGTAGAGTGTCCCACATTGTGACACTTATATTGGTTCTTTGCATTTGATCAACAATGCTGAAGGGGATTTGATTGCCCTTCGATGATGCTTTCATAGCAAGGTCGACCTTCATTTGCATGCCAGCCTAGGTCTTTTGTCTGACCCTAGAAAGCTAGAGTGGAACTAAACTCATCTGAGTCTGTTGTAGCTGCTTTGACTCTGATCGTTTAGCAAAATGGTTTGCACATCCTGACAGAATGCCTGTTGTTATTCTTTCATTCGCTATTGTTTGAGGTGCATGGAAAAGGAATGTTTGTTGTAGTGGTGTTGCAGGTATTAAGGCATCTTCAGTGGCTTTTCTTTTGGACCTTGTGTTGTGTGCAATTGGACCCGTGCCCTAATTTACACCACAAAAGTCACCCTATGTCAAGTTCATCAACGTGGAGTTGTTTTGCATTTTCTCTTGGCCTCCAACCACTCCTTGATTGATGTTAACCTATTGCTTTGAATTCATTTGTTGTTCTTGCATTTTCAAAACATGACTGAACTACCCACTTTGGCACAAATTTTGATCATGTGGCTGATTCCAAGGATAACACTAGCCACTGTCTTGGGCCAAGTTGTTCTATATGGGCACAAGAGGCCCAAATGTACTAGTAGTATTTGGATGTACAACATTCAATGCTTTGATGTAGCTAGGTTGATTTTACCTTTGTCCATTACCTTGATAATATGGTTGTTCTACTGGTAATTCTAGTTGAATGGTTGATGTGATTGATTAGTAGGCTGATATGTTTGATTGGCTGGGTGATATGGCTTTTTCTATTGTGTAGGCTATCTTCTTTCCAATACCAATTTGTTGCTCAATTTTCTAATCAAAGCATCCTTTTCATCTTCCTTTTCCATTGTAGGTGTAATTAGAGGAGCATCAAGGATAATTGTGGTAGTAATTGGAGCCACAACGTGCTAGATAATAGGAGCCTCTTGAAATATAGGCATTGGTGGCCTTGGGGTGATTTTTCCAGCCTGAATCAGGCAATTTTTTGCCCTGATTGTTGTGTCATATGCATCTGGCAGCACTGTCCCTCCTATGGATTGAATCATGCTAGCAATGTCAAGATTCAAGGATTTCAAATAATAGATGAATGTTGTATTTGGGGAGGGCTTCACTAACAATGGGATTCTATCCCATGTCTTTTGGAATCTATAACTAAAGTCCACCATATATTCATGGTGGGCTCTCTTGATTGTAGCTAATTGTTTCATTAGTGATAGGTGGTCACTTCTATCCTCAAAATGTTGGCACAAATTAGTGCCTAGATCATCCCAACTGTGGATGGATTTTTCTTGGAGACCCCTATACCACTTTAAGGCTTTTCCCTTGAAGGAAGAGGCCAAGAGTATTACTATCACATTATTAGCAATGACATTGTGGACAGAACAGACACTAGCTATATCTTGGATGTGCTCAGCTAGGGTGGTGGAATTCTCACCGGTAAAGAATGGTATAGCCTTTAAAGATGAGATGGGAATATCATCGTATTGAGCTAGGTCCAGTAGAGTACCCCCATTAAAAGTAAAAAATGGAAGATTTCTCACCATATTGGGAATGTTTAGGTTAATTATGGGTATACATAGGGTTCTTCCTGAGTATTGAAACCTAACTTAAAATCTAGCTAAAGGGAGAGTGGACTGGGATCTTGATGGATATGGTTCTACACTCCCATTTGACATCATAGGTTATCTAGATAACCTCCTTCTAGATTCAGTAAAAGAGAGTTTTGTAAATTGGAAATTACCTCTAGAAGTTGATCTTGTCTATAGTATAGGCATGAAATGTGACTTGATGTGGGTACTGGATCAGTAGAGTTGCCAAGTACTTGAATGATTCCACAACAACAAATAAAAATAAGAAAAGAACCTAATTCTTAGCTTATCTCCTATTCAGAGTGGAGTGTCCCACTAGGCGTACCAAAAACTATTGTCATGTGAAATCACACCCTATTTGAAGCTAGTTCAAACACTTCAATGACACAATGAGACTGATCTCAAGGTGTGGGACCTTGCAAATGAGATCAGACCTCTAGAGAAGGCTGATTCCTCTTTTTGAGCTGAAGGCTCAGAGAAATAAACTAAAATCTAGTGCTAATGCTTGTAGGGGAAAAGGCAAGAAGGATTGCTGAAATTAAAAGAAGTTGATGCAACAAATTGAGGATGTTTAGCTACAACTCAATCAACACAGCAAAAATCTCAAAATTGAGAAGAACTCGCATAGACTCATACTAATTCTAACAGATGTCATAGTAGAAACAATTTAGAGATATAAAAGGGATCATTTTGTCCACAATACACAGTTCACACTAATCCAAAAGTAGACACATTGGTAGGATGATGAGAGGAAACTATATCAGTTTATATTGATTGTGGAGGTCAAATAACCATGACAAAAAAGAGAATGATGTAGAAGAACTAGACACAAAATAGTCAATTACACTCATAGTTGAACTATCAATTGGAGACATGAGAGGCTCAATAGAAGAGCACAGTCCATCCAATCCAATTGGTTCTTGTAATTGCACTGCAAAGGCTTGGTTGCAAGAATTCTCTAACCTACAATAGCCCAGAAGAACAACTAACAAAAATAAATTGCATTCTGAAGTATATATAACAATTTTGAGCTCTGCAACAATGGCATTGGGACTGGTCAATTGACCCAAGATAGCCCATGCTTCATTAAATTTCTAATTTACATATCCTACAAATTTGGGATGGAATCCAAGCCCCTTGGAATGGTAGCCATACTTCTGATAGGCCTGCAACCTGTAGAATAAGATTACTTGCATGAATGGATGGCAAGCACATTGATGAGGGAATGCAGAAAGTCCTATTTTGTCCATGTGAATCTACTTTGTAACTGCATTTGTAATCCAGTATTGAAGATCTTCACTATTCTATCCACCCCCATTCATCCCTGGCCTACAAAAATTTAATACTAGTACCTCTCCCTAAAACAATGGTGTGATTTATGGAGAGGCAAGCTTTTATAACACTTCAAAGTGTTGTACCTTTTCTCTCTCATGGTGCCTCTCTGCACTTTGAATTACTTGCATTTGATTTTTCCTTTAACAGGCAAGTTCATTGATTACACAACTATCAAGCTCCATATTTGTGTCTTTAGTTGGCAAATCTTCTCTCTGCTGAATTGCATTCATTTGGTCCATTTTCACCTTATCGGTGAATTTTGTGTTTGTTGAACCTTCCTTTGCTTTATCTTTATCTCCTTGGCACAATTTTGCCTTATCGGTGAATGTTTATCTTGCCAAACCATTTCTATCTTCTTCTTGCTTGCTTTATCGATGAACTGCCACTCTTTTCAAACTTTACTTTTGGTCTTGCTTTTCACCCTTATTGGCAAAAGCTCCTTTTATCAAACATTGCTTTTTCTCACTTTTCCTTCTTATCGGCAAAGTGCGCTTTCCACGAACCAAGGCTTTTTTTTCTTTATCATAAAAAGTCACTTTTTTTGAACTAAAATTCTCTATTGGAAAAATCTTCCTCCTCAGAACCATTGCCTTGCTTGTCTCTAGTTTGCCTTATTGGCAAAAATATCCTCTGGTGAACCTTTTATCGTCCCTTCTTTAATTGCGATTTTGTAGATTCTTGAACTTTTCTTTCCTTAGCCAATTTATGCTTTGCATCCTTCCATTGTCAGGAAATTGGTCCTTCTTGAATCATGCTTCACTGTCAGCAAAACCTGACTTTGCTTCAAACCATGTCGATTGTTCCTTCTTTTCGCCCTTTGTTGGAAAAAGTCGCCTATCAGCAAACTCTATCCAATCTGAACTATTTCAATGGTTTGGCCTCTTGCTGATTTCTTGACAAAGGGAAACTTTCCTTCTATGCCTTAGTCAATTTTTCCCCTACTAGCCCATCACTGCCTTATTAGAAAAATGTCGCATCAATGAACTTTTTGAATTTTGAACCTTTGTACCTTAGCCAAAATTTCTTCTTCTTTATCGACGATTTCACCAAACCTTGAACTTCTCTAGCTTGTTGGAAAAATGTTCCTTTCTCAAACTATCTCCCTTGACCAACTTTTCCTCCTTATTGGCGACTTACCCCTGCATGGAACTTGGCCACCTTTCTTCATGTTGTCAGAAAAATCATTGATTGACGAACTTGCCGATTAGTGGACCTTTGGTTTGCTGAATAATTACTTTGCCGAAAAGGTAAATATTTTCCCTTTCTATACTTAGGCAATTTCAACAAATCCTTCTTTGTGAAGGAAGCTTGCTTGCACCGAACCTTTCTTTCTTCACACTATCACATTGGTGATTCGCCCCATCGGCGAACTAAAAGATTTCCAAACTCATGAAGAGTTTGAAAATTATGAATTTTACTAATAAGGCCCGCTTTTCCTTTCTTTGCTTCATGCCTTAGCCAAATTTTGAAAACAACCTGCTCTCCTTGCTTTGTCTGTGAATCACTGAATTGGTGAATTGAGGAAATCATGAACTTTTTGAAAGTTCACATTTTGAATATTTTTGTAATAAAGGTAGTCGATGCTCCTTTATGCCTTAGTCATTTTCGATGAAGCTTTCCTTTCCATCCTTTTCTATCAGAAAATCGTCGAGTCCACGAACCGCTAAAAATGTGAACTCTTGAAGAGTTTGTAACAAATGAAATTTTCTGGCAAAAGGTGGAGAATTTCCTCTCTAAAGCCTTAGGCAATTTTTGGTTTTTGAAAGTTTGGGAACCTAAACTTTTGTTGATAAAGGCCAAAAGGAGGTGAAAGACTAAGGAAATGACCTATATTTTTCTTAGTTTTTCATGGTTTTCTGAGGGGATTCTCCACAAGGAATTTTGGGAATTTTTGCAAGGGAATTCATTGGATTTTGAAGGATTTTAGGTTTTACCTCCTATTTAGGCTATCTCTGATCCAATTTTTCTGATAGGAGGGATTTTGGAATATTTTAGGCTGGGAAAAATATGACAATAGGCATAACTTTTAACTGTGTTAGATTTGTATCTAATTGTATTTCCACTCCAGTATTGAATATTTTCACTATTCCATCCACCCCCATTTGGCCCTAGTCTGCAGAAATTTAATACTGGTTCCTCTCCTTAAAACAATGGTGTGATTTAGGGGGAGGAAATCTTTTACAACACTTCAACATGTTGTACCTTTTCTCTCTCATGGTGCCTCTTTGCACTTTGAATTACCTGCATTTGATTTTTCCTTTGACTAGTGAGTTCGCTGCTTACAAAACTATTGGGCTCCATATTTGTGTCTTTACTACTTCAGTAAATCTACTTTTTGCTGAACTACATTCATTTGGTTCATTTTCACCTTATCGGCAAATTTTGTGTTTGTTGAACCATTTCTATCTTCTTCATGCTTGCTTTATCGGTGAACTTCCACTCTTTTTGAACTTTGATTTTGGTCTTGCTTTATGCCCTTATCGGTAAAAGCTCCTTTTACCAAAGATTACTTTTTGGCTCGCTTTTCCTTCATATTAGCAAAGTGTACTTTCCATGAACCAAGGCCTTTTCTTTTTCCTTATCAGAAAAAGTCACTTTCCCAAACTAAACTTCTCTATTGGCAAAATCTACCTCCTTAGAACCATTGCCTTGCTTGTCTCTATTTTGCCTTATTGACAATAATGGCCCTTGGAGAACCTTTTATTATCCCCTCTTTATCTGTGATTTTGCACATTCTTGAACTTTGCTTGCATTAGCCAATTTATGCTTTGCATCCTTCCTTTGTTAGGAAAATCAGACCTTCTTGAATCATGCTTCATTGTCGGCAAAACTTGATGTTGCTGAACCATGTTGATTGTTCCTTCTCTTCACCCTTTATCAGCAAAAGTCGCCTGTCACCAAACTCTCACCAATTTGAACTATTTCATTGGTTTGACCTCCTGTCAATTTCCTGACAAAGGGAAATTTTCCTTCTATACCTTAGTCAATTTTACCCTTGCTAGCCCATCACCACCTTATTGGCAAAATGTCGTATTGATGAACTTTTCAATTTTTGAACCTTCATACCTTAGCTAATTTTTCTTTTGATTAACGGTGATTTCACCAAACCCTAAACTTCTCTAGCTTGTTGGAAAAATCTTCCTTTCTTGAACTATCTCCCTTGGATGACTTTTCCTCCTTATTAGTGACTTACCCTTGCATGGAACTCAGCCACCTTTCTTCATGTTGTTAGAAAAATAGTTGATTGGTGAACTTGTCGAACAATGGACCTTTGGTTAGCCTAATAATTACTTTGCCAACAAGGTAAACATTTTCCCTTTCTATTCTTCACCAATTTCAACAAATCCTTATTTGTTGGGGAAGCTTGCTTATGTCGAACCATTCTTTCTTCACACTACCACATGGGTGATTCGCCCCATCGGCAAATCGAAAGATTTCCAAACTCATGAAGACTTCAAAAATTATGAATTTTTCTGATAAGGCCCCCTTTTCCTTTCTTTGCTTCATTCCTCAGCAAAATTTTGAAAACAGCCTACTCTCCTTGCCTTGTCAATGAATCACCAAATTGGCAAACTGAGGAAATCATGAACTTTTTGAAAGTTCATATTTTAAATTTTTTTTCAATAAAGGTAGTTGCCTCTCCTTTATGCTGCAAATATGTGCCTAAGTGGTGTTGTCATTGGTATCAACTATATCCTATATTGGTGTCTGTATAGAAGACTGAATTGTTGAGGATATTGAGAAAATTAATGACAATCAATGCATGTGGACCATATGGCTGTGTAGAGGATTATCATACGTTGCTCCAGTTAAGAATTGAGAAGTCCGCATGAAGATTTGAAGAAGTTATGGCCATCTAAGTAGAACTAGATTTTGCAGTATTCAGAAGAGATAGAGTGACAGTAAGTTGGTCCAGATTGCTCCGTAGTGAAATATTATGGTCTATGGCTATGAAGGCATGTTTTAGAAGTCATTGTGTATCATCAATTCTAGTGGTTCATGGTTTGAAGTTCCGCAAGCTATCTTTCTAGTCTGACAGTCATGGCAGATAGTGTTCTCGAGGTTCTAGAGGTAGATACAAATGATTCTAGTAATTTGGTTTAGAGTGAATATTATTGGTGATTTCAATGTGCTTGTGGAGGTCTCTGGATTGTGTGGCTATTGTGTTGGAGGTCCGCATTGAAGTTTGAGCTTGTTGATTGAAGATTTCTTCTTTGAGGTTGATGTTCTTCCCAGTCTTGGCTGACGGGATGTTCCTAGCATGTTGTGGATGATCTAAAGAGCATTTTATGAAGCATGGTATGTTAATGGAGGGAGTTTCAAGTCTCAGCTATGTTTGGCTAACAGTGTAAAGATCCACATTAAGTTTAGCTGACCTTGTTGATCATTCCAAGGTTGATGAAGTGTATAAATACTTGTTGAAGAGTTGTGAAAAATTATCATTGAACAAAAATGAATTAAATCCAAAGAAAGGATCAAAAAGCAAAGCAGAGAAGAAGAGGAGCGAAGGGAGTATAGAGTGAAGATTTAGTTTATTAGAATTTGAAGACAAGGAGTAGAAGTTTTTGAGCCTTCAAACGAACTAATTCAAGCATGAATGTAGATGCTATTTCTTAGTTCATTATCTCTGTGTAAATCATATTTTCTTATAGATAGTGAGCTTCTTCTTGAGCAGTGAGCTCTGGGTAGTGCACCCGAAGTCATGTGCCTTCTATTTTCTTAAGTACTTTTAACAAGGTATGCATTTTTGTGGGTTAACCCCCACCGTGGTTTTTCCCTTAACTAGGTTTTCCACGTCAAAATTCTAGTATTGTGTGTTCATGTTGTTTCTTCTCATGTGTTGATTTATGCTTAAATGTTTACATCATTAATCTAGTTGTAAATTAAAAGAAAGAAGATTTAAAAGTTTAGAAAAGGTTAAAGTTTAGGGACAACTAATTCACCCCCCTCTTAGTTTTCTAGACTAATTCTAACAATTGGTATCAAAGGCAAGTTCCTCTAAAAGGAGCTTAACTGCTTGAGGAGATCTAGGATGTCGACTTACAAGACAGATAGTCCAAGATTCGATGGAACAAATTACTCTATTTAGAAGAGTTGCATGGAATGCCATTTACAATGCATGGGTGATGCTTATTGGTTAATAACCAAAGATAAGTATGAACCTCTGGAGAAAGGTCCTTCAACTCTAGATGAACTCAAGGATGCTAAAAATAACCTTCGGGCTAAAGAAACCTTATTGAGTGCCCTAACTGATTTAGAAATGACAAATGTTTTTGGACTAAAAATTGCTCATGAAATCTAGGAGAAGTTGGAGAATCTGTATGAAGGAGATAAATATGTCAAATGTGCCAAACTACAAAGTCTAAGAGGAAAATTTGAAAATCTGAGGATGAGTGAGGATGAAAACATCACAATCTACATGCAAAAGATAAACGAACTTGTGTGTGGGATCAGGTATACTTGCAAAATTTTGGAAGAATCAGAGATTATGGCAAAAGTGCTAAGTTCTTTGTCTAATTCATACAAACATAAGGTTGCTACTATAGAGGAGATCAGGACTATCTCAGATGTTACAAGAGATCACCTAGTTGGTGTTGATGATTGCAATATACAGCCTTCTGGCCCTCTATTTAGCGCCAGAAAACTGTTGATGACTGTTTTGATACAATCATAACAATAAGTTAAAATTCACATATAATGAACTGAAACTATACTTGAAAGATAAGAAGGAATCATTTGAGATTCAACTAATCCCAAGTCTACAATGGTTCGGTTGGTCAATGTGAAGCTGTAATGTTCAAGGGGCCTTACGTAGTTTAGGTTTGTTTTGTGGTTTACTGGCCTAAGAATATGCAAAAAGGTCATAGATTTCAACAATGTATTCTGTTCATTTGCATAAAGGTGATACTGTGCTGCAAGTTTCAGAGGGTTTTCTTGGATTTTTTGTAGCTTTCTTCTTTATCTATTTATGAAAACTGTCTACTTATAGCTCTGTTATGCATGCTTCTTCAAATTTGAGACAATTTCCTTTAGATTTCTACGTTTTCAGCTAAATATTTCAGATGGGTTGGGAAAAGTTAGAAAGATCTAATCTATACCTCATTTAATCTACCGAAGGATCTAATTGTTTCTGTTATGCACTATGTAAATACTACAGTAATTTGATCAAATCCATAGTAAAAACCCTAAATGTAAGTTCTGAGCATTTTCACAAACATACATTTAAAATTGCAAGCTCTCAAAGAAGATATTTCAAAACACAAAGAAGAGCAGGAGAACACTCAGAAGATAGATGCAGAACTCCAGATTCTATTGTATTAGAAACGAATAGTCATACATGATTTACAATGTAGGAATGACTCTTAGTTTCATTGATCATACTACAAAGAACTTACAAGCTTTATAGATACAGTAAGGCAGCCAGACATTCCACGCGCACCTTACTGCAGACAAACAGGCGACCTCCTTCTTCTACTTCTAAACTATGCTAAGCTAACTTGCTGTGTTTTCCTAGAATCCCTGTTGTAGCCCCTGTTGTAGCCCCTGTTGTCAAGTATTACAGTGTAGAGAGGCACAATATATAACATTCTGATTGTCCTCACTACAGCAAAAACCTAACTGAACCCCTGGTTCAAACCTCTGGTTACAGCAATAAATACAGGTGAACCAGTTCTCAAAAATATCTCTGAGCAGTGTCAAATCTGGGCGAAATACTGCCCCTTCTGAGAAGTTCCGGCAGCTGGGCAATAACTTCTGTTTGTCTGTTGTAGTAATACCTCCAGCTGCAACTCTGTCTTTCACTTGAATGGCCTTGACTTTTCGCACTTTATCCTTATCTTCTTGCTCCTGAGATCAGATTTTCTTTCCTTCATGAGGTCACTGTGTTGACTTTCCAGCTGCTTCCTCAACTGCAAGCCTGCAAGACAAGACAAGCAATAAGTTTCACATTTATCATAAAAACAGCATGAAATTAAAATAAGCGTTTAAATCCAGGTGACCGCGCAAGATTGTGGAAATTGGATCAGAAATCCTCTCAAAACGCGTCAAAAATGCGTTCAGACTGCTCAAACTTCATCGGGTCAACCATCGCTGACCGAAAAATGCCATGGGCGCCAAAAAAAACACTTTAAAATTCCACCGCCTCATTTCCCGCCCATCGGCATGATCATCGCTATCGGCGTGTCAAAAAAACATGTTAGCCGACATACTTCATCATCATGATATTCCGGAAATATGATGCTCTCCCTCCTGAAG
Organism: Cunninghamia lanceolata; assembly: GCA_027924645.1. Taxonomy (NCBI): domain Eukaryota; kingdom Viridiplantae; phylum Streptophyta; class Pinopsida; order Cupressales; family Cupressaceae; genus Cunninghamia; species Cunninghamia lanceolata. Next base: position 1,914,654 of record BSBN01001660.1, on the reverse strand, counting down.
GTCCAGATGATGTCATCATGATATTCGGCTTCTGCATATCGGGGAAAAGAACAACATCATCATCATCATCATGTTGAAGAAGAATAGGAGGATATGAATATGATCATGCTGCCGAGGAAAGGAAAATGATGGTGACATCATCATGATATTCGGGCTTCATTGAAATGCTAAGGATGACGTCATCGTCATATTCGTTAAGATCAGGGGATAAATGCAATATCGGGTCACCTAAGGAGCATGATCAGGATGATGAACATAATATGATCCTCTTGCGGCCAAGGTAACCCTCTCGAAAGATCAGGATGATGAGGATCATCATATTTGGGGCTTCTGTCGAACATAGAATAAGACATCATCATCATATTTCGCGAACCAGATCGTGCTTGAAAAAATATCCTGTTGAAGAAAAAAAAAATGATGATGATGATCATCAGGATATTTACTTCTTCGTTTATTAGATTGGGATGACGTCATCATGATATTTGGAGCCTCAGTTAAACTTAGAATATGACGTCATCATGATATTTCGCCAACTGGATCATGTTTGGGAAATATCCTGCCGAAGGGAAAATGTGACGATGATGATCATCATGATATTTTCAAAAGGTTGTATTTCATCGGCAGGAGGACTTGACGAAATATCGGGTGAACAAACAAGATCATGATGATCTTGATAACAGGACAGGATAAAACAATATGATGATGACCCTCCTTATCGAATTTATCATGATGACGTCATCATGATATTCGTCTTCGAAGCACAAGGATGAGTTGAGGTCATCATGATATTTTGCGCTAGGGTGATATTGTAAAAAATGATCATGCTGTTTAAGGAATGAAAATATCGCCCTCTTCTGAATAGATAGGGTGATCATCATGATATGATAAGATTAGGTAATGTTGAAATATCATGATGATGCTCGCTATACAAAGACCGCTCGACGGGGAAATTTACCTTGACTTAAAGTTGATGTCATCATGATATTTGAACCTCAGGATATTATCGGGGGGGAGTTCAAATATCATGATGATGCATAATGCGCATAAGGCCATTTGACGGGTAAAAAGCACTGCCACCTAAGATTGACGTCCGGATATTGCGACTGCATGATTTTTATCGGGTGATAGACCAAGATCATGATGATGTTGACAACATGACTTAGGATATAAAAATATGATGATCCTCCTGCGAATATCAGGTTTGACCAAAACTTTGACCGTGCATAACTTTCACATATGGAAGAATTTTCAAGTGAAGTAAAAGGCAAACCTGCATGGAATTTCAAACTCTTTCTAAATATGAGGTCACAGAAACAAAATATGAACTTTGACAAACTGACCTCATGATGATGACCTACCTCATCCTATATCATGATGATGATGCACCTGACCTTCATTTTTACCAAACCGCCAGAAAGCAGAAAAAAACACAAGCAGAAGCAAAAAGCAAAACATCAGCAGGGGTCCCCATTTTGCTAAGGAGCATAATGGGGCATGTTGTGAACATCACAACAGTTGGCAAAATTTCAACTTTTGAATTAAGTGAATTTGGTGATTCTCTTCCCAAGTTTGAATCTACATTCAAAGCTAGTGTATATGGAAAACAAAGATATGATCCAGGTGAAAACTCTTCTACAAGATCAAATAGATTTGTGAAGACAAGGAAGGATCTTGAAGATGTTGAAATAAAAACTACAAATCTTGAAGCTCTTATTGCTAGAAGAATGCCAAGAGGATCTGGTAAGTATGAAGGAAAATTACCACTCAAATGTTTTGCTTGTAATAAAATTGGCCATTTTGCTTCAAGCTATCTGGAGAGGTTTTCAAAACCAAACCCTAACAGGTACAAGGGTCAGAACAAATGTTACTATGTCCAAGAAGACGGAGAAGAAGGGATCACAGATGATGCATCTGATCGTGGAGGTTCCTCTATGAGGTTCCTCTAAAAATAATTTGGTGTTCATTGCTATCAAAGAAGAAGATTCAGTGTTTACTAAATCTGCTAGCTGTGCAAATGTGGAAAGTGCCTTGGCTACTCAAGTTATTGAAAAAGATGAATGGGTGATTGATAGTGGATGTTCTCATCATATGACTAGTGAAAAGAGTAAGTTTGTGTGTTTTGAAAATAATGGAGGACTTGTGGAATTAGGAGACAACTCAGCTAGTAGAATCCGTGGCAGAGGATCCATCTCTTTTGATGGTAAGAATAGCACCAATGATGTTCTGTATGTGGAAGGACTGAAACACAATCTTCTAAGAGTTAGACAGTTGGTTGACAAGGGTTATGATCTTTGATTCACGGATGGAAAATACATAATCTTCGAAAGTTCTGGAACTGAGATTACATCTGGTACTCAAACTAGAGGTAACATTTTTCACTTAAGTAGTTCAGATAAAAGTTGTTTGATTGCTCAAACATATCAAAGTTGGTTATGGCATAGGAGGATGTGTCTTGTGAATTTTGATAACATTGTCAAAAATAAGTTCCACTCAAGTTGTAAGAGATATTCCAAGACTTGTGAAACCTGGTAGCATATGTAGAGAATCTCAATTGGGTAAATAGAACAAAATTTCATTCAAAAGTAAGGAACAAGGTTCAAGTGGGAGATTGGAACTAGTACATATTGAGCTCTATGGTCCTGCTAGAATTAAGAGTGTGCAAGGAGACATATTTCATGTTACTGATTGATGATCACTCTCAAATGATGTGGGTAACTTTTCTAATAGAAAATTAGAAGCTCTTGATAACTTTAAGGTGTTCAAGATGATGGTTGAAAATGAGATTTGTGGGAAATTGAAGTGTCTGATATCTGACAGAGGTGGAGAATTCACTTCCGGTGAGTTTGATTTTTTCTGTGAAAAGCATGGAATAATAAGACAATTATCTGCTCCTAGGACTCCTTGGCAAAATAGAGTTGTGGAAAGGAAGAACTGGACCATTCAAGAAGCTTCTAGGACCATGATGATGGAAATAAATGTTTCTCAAGTTTATTGGATGGAAGCTATGAGTACTACTATCTACACTCTTAACTGGGTGTAGATCAAAGGAAATTCTGGTAAGACTCCTTATGAACTATGGTTTGGTCATCCTCCTACTGTGAGATATTTTAGAGTTTTTGGTAGTAAATGCTATATCAAAAGAGATGAGGATCTAGGCAAGTTTGAGGAAAGAAGTGATGAAGGAATATTTTTGGGATACTCAACTCAAAGTAAAGCTTACCAGTGCTTCAACAAAAGGTTGAAAAAGATTGTTGAAAGTGCTAATGTTAAAGTTGATGAAAGCAAAGGACATTCTAGGTACTGTGGATATGATTCAGATGATCAAGTTGAAAGTCAAAGTCAAGGAAGACAAGTTCAAGTCCAAACTTAGATTCAGATTGATTCGGTAACTCCAGTAACTCAAGAGATTAGTTTAGAAGATGAGGAACAATTTTAAAATAAAGAAGTTCAAACTATTTCCAAAACTCCCAGGTATGTAAGGTTGAATCATCCTAAAGATGAGATCATAGGAGATAAGAGTAAAGGTGTTCGAACTAGGAGAAAATTTATTGAAGATCAAGAGGAGATTTGTTTGATTTCAAATATTAAACCTAAATCAGTAAGTGAAGCTTGCAATGATGAAAATTGGGTTAAAGCAATGAAATAAGAATTAATGCAAATTGAAAAGAATCACACTTGGGATCTTGTTCCTAGACATGAGGACAAAAATGTGATTGGAACCAAATTGGTCTTTTGGAATAAACTAAATGAAGATGGTGAGGTTCTAAGGAATAAGGCAAGGTTGGTATGTAAAGTCTATTCTCAAGTGGAAGGAATTGATTTTGAAGAAATGTTTGCTCTGGTAGCAAGGATAGAGGCAGTTATATTATTTCTTTCTTTTGCTACTTTTAGAGATTTTAAAGTATATCAGATGGATGTCAAGTCAGTAATTTTTGAATGGAGATTTGGAGGAAGAAGTCTACATTGAACAATCAGAAGGATTTTAGTTGTCTGATTAGGGAGATATGGTTTGTATACTGAGAAAAGCCTTGTATGGACTCAAGCAAGCTCCAAGAGCTTGGTATGCAAGATTGGATAAGCATTTACTTAAGCTAGGATTTAGCAAAGGTACTGCTGATAGTAATATGTACTTCAAGATAAATCATGAGGACATTATAATTGTTGAGGTCTTTTTATATGATATCATTTTTGCCGGAAATGAATGTATGTGCAAAGCATTTGTTGATTAGATGAAAAGTGAGTTTGAGATGTCAATGTTTGGTGAGATGAATTTCTTCCTAGGTCTACAAATTGTTTAGTCAGATAAAGGTATCTTCATATCACAGTCCAAGTATGTGAAATAATTGTTGAATAAGTTTGGAATGGAAGATTCAAAGCTAGTAGGTACACCTATGGTAACCAGATGCAAGCTAAGAAAAGATGATGACTCCCCCAAGGCAAATGAGAAAAGGTATAGATCAATGATTAGAGGATTGCTCTATCTGACTCAAACTAGACCTGACATCATGAATGCAGTTGGACTTGCTTCTAAATTTCAAGCTGATCCCAAAGAATCCCATGTTGTGGCAATCAAAAGAATTTTTAGATATCTCAAGGGGAAAATTGATTATGGACTGTGGTATCTAAAGGACAATGATTTCACTCTTCATGCATATACAAATGCTGATTGGATAGGAGATGTGGATAACAGAAAAAGTACTAGTGGTGGTGCATTCTTCTAGGGGAGAAGATTGGTCTCCTAGATAAGAAAAAATAAGAGGCAATATCTCTATCTACTGTAGAGGCAGAGTCTATAGTAGTAGAAAATAATTGTACTTAGCTTCTGTGGATGAAGCAAATGTTGAAGGACATCATAATTGTGTTTGAGGAGCTAGTCACAATTTTCTGTGATAATTCTAGTGCAATAAGCATCTCAAAGAATCTGGTATTGTATTCAAAGAAAAAACATATATCGATCAAGTTTCATTTCTTGAGAGAGAAGGTAAATGAGAATGAAGTCAAGTTGGAGTTTGTGCCTTCCAAAGATCAGATCATAGATATCTTCACGAAGCCTCTTCCCAAGGATACTTTTGAGTATCTCAGAGAGAAGTTAGAGGTTATTACCCCTCCTGATTAGAACTAAGATGCACCTATGTGCATCAGTTTGGTGGAATTCTCAGACATATCTTGAGATCCAGATTGATGTTGAGATGATACTACTCTAAGGAGTAGTCAATATGCAAATGTTGGAAACCCATATGAAATAAAAAGGGGGAGAAAAGACAACAAATATGTGCAAAGGGGGAGAGAAGTCGTGTGAAAAATTGAAAGTGAATAGTTGCTAGTGAAAGGGGGAACGGTAAAGAAAATGGTTGTAGGTGTGATAAGAGAAAGGGGGAGAAGTTCTTGTCTTGATGGTTGAATTTAGTTTTTCACATCATATGTTTCCATCAATGACAAAGGGGGAGATTGTTGCAAATATGTGCCTAAGTGGTGTTGTCATTGATGTCAACATATCCTTGTTGCCATGGGTGTCTATTATCAATCAGATATATGCTAAGCCTACCAAAGACTTAGCTATCTATTGAAACATGGAAACACTCTCAGGATGTGGGTTTCCTATATCGAGAGTGAATCTCTAGAGTGAGTTGGTTCTCTGAATGATTTCCTAACCTAAATAGCTTTCTAGGAAAAGGGATGAGGAATAACTAGAATGAAATTCTATTTTATCTAGAGAAAATCTAAAAATCTAAAATTTTACCCATAAACAACTCTCAAGCCTGTAACCTTCTCAATTTCACCTAAGTCCAGCAATCCAAAAGTCCTTTGTATGAAGGTTTAATTAAAACACAACACACAACTTGGATTAGATGGGCAATAGCTACATAGACTTCAATAACATCGAGACATAATCAGAGGATTAGACATCATAATCACAGTGAAAACATCAAATCAAAGTTATAAAAGAGGCAATAAATATGAAATAGGAATGCTTTGCTATATTGAACTGAAAGGGGTACATCTAACTTTGAAAAATATGAGCCAAGACTAGTTTACAAACTCTCTTCATGTGCTCAAGAGAGAAGAAACAAAGATATCAACTGAGAAAAACTAAGTCTTTTTCCCCTATTTATAACTCCAAAAATCTCCCAAGGAAAAGGCTGAGAAATCTTTGTAGAATAGCAAATTTGATCCATTTTTGAGCTCCACTGAAAAGCTAAAAATAAATCTTTCAAATCACCTCCAATATGTCTCTGAAAGCTACCAAAATCTTCCTCAAGGTAGACCTCACCAAAAATCTGCTTTAAAACAAGCTTTATTTGCTCAATAAAAGCTCAATTTTTTTTATTGTCCTCACCTGCCTCAAAATAAAGTAAATCCAGAAAAGGATATTTGATTTGCTTTAATAGTTTTAATTGCATAAAATGATGAAATATTAAAAGTAATTTATAAAGAACATTGCTTTAATATTTGTCTTACAATAGGTCCTACAGCTTTTCCTTCTAATTTTCCTAATCTTACCTGTTTTGATTTTTTCTTTACAAAACAATAATACAAGGCTTATGTTTGTCCATATCTTCCCCAAAGAAAGCAAACTCAAAAAAAGAAAGATATTGTTTTCTTTACTTTGTTTTAACTGCATAAATAATGAATATTTATAAGAAATTTATAGGATATTGCTTTAAATATCATTTTACAATAATTTTTTGTAGCTTCAAATTTGTAAAAATAAAGAGGGTCCGCCATTGTGAAAATTCCTCAAAAATTACAAACTGGGCAAGTGAGAAAATTAAAGGGTTTTGGCACTTTATAATCTTCTCGTTTCTGTCCAAAAATCTTAAAAACCTAGATCATATTTTTTGATATATGATTACAACACGCAACTGTTATCTTCATTTTGCTGTGTATTGTGCCTTTGACTGTTCCTCAAAAACTGCATATTGGGTTGGTGCAAAATTCAAAGGGTTTTTCCATCTTATTGTCGTATGATTTTTGTCAAAAATATCAAAAGCCTAGATCATATTTTTTGAGATATGATCGAAACATGTGACAGTTGTCTTTATTTTGCAGGGTCTTTATGTGACACTGTTGCTCTTTTAGACTCTTTCCACAATCCTCTTAAGACTTGGGGGCAACATGCTAAGCTCAACCCTTGTGGGAGCCCACTTTACACCACATGTTGATTTTTCTTCAATCAGCTACATGACTTATCCTATACCTTCACTCTAAAAATGAATTTGTTGTACCAACTCTACCAATTTGAGTTGTAACTTAAAAATGGTAACATTTCTAGCAACTTTTGTTATATGCTTACCTGGTGTAGATTAGGTAAACAAATGAGGTTGAAATACTAACTAAATGCAAATAAAACACAAAAAGCTATACCTTCACAATGTGACCCAATCTCATCAAAGAGGGAGAGGAAACTATGCACCCAAGAGCTCCTAGATTAGATAACCCTATTTGATTCAAATGTGAAATTGCTCTTAACTCTAATTGCAAACTCACTAAATGACTAGCTCAATTGAGATTTGGGCATGGTAACTTTGCTTAAAAATTGGATCCTCAAATGAGTTGAGAGATGTTGTATTTATAGACTTTTGGAAGGGATTTTGATCCAATGTTGGAGATTGTTTGAAAAGATCATGGTGGAGGATAAAAGTGATGTGGAGGGCCTAGATTCAATCTTGGAGGAATGGAGGGCTAAGAATAAAAGTAAATCTTTTATTCATTTTGGGAAAAGGGGTTATTAAATGAGTATGGGTGTGAGGGATTATTTTTGAATTAAAGATTCATATGGGTAATGTGAAATGAATTAAAAATTCATTTGGGGATAAGTGGAGATAAATGAGGTATGGGGATGTAAGGGGAATTAATTGTGATGTGGGATGTTTTTAAATAAAAAATTGACTTATGTGAATCTATTTCAATTTTTTATTTGGAGGATGTGGGGAAGAGTGTTAAACTAGGTTTGACCACCTAAATGAGAGGTTTAGGATTAATTAAATATAGGTTTTATTTAATTAACCCTAGGGCCAGGATGAGGTAGGCTAGGGTAGGCAATTAAATAATAGCTATTTAATTGTCTAGGGTAGGGATAGGCTAATTAATAGGATGAATTAATTAGTTAAGCATGGTTTAGCTAATTAATTGGATTTAGTGAAAAGGGGGAAATTGATTTAATAAATATTGCATATTTATTAAATCAATTGGTTAAGGTTTTGGACTATTGAATCAATGAAATAAATTCAATGTTGGATATAAAATGATGTGAATTTGGGAAATGGAGGGATAATTAATTAAATAAAAATTTAATTAATTGGTTAAAAGGGAAATTGGTGTGTTTAGGGATGTTGGGAGTCAGTTGGATGGTAGAAGACATTTTTAGGTGTCTACATTTGCCCCTCTTTGACGTAACATCTGGACCTAGGAGGGAAGTGGCATTAGGTTGAAGAAAAATATGCCCCAACTGTTGGGAAGGAATGAGATGGGTAAGGGATGCCCCCTCGAGAGGTCGGTGGGAAAAAATAAAATTTTTCCAGGCGAGTTCTCGAAAGGACACAATGGGAGTGAAAGTTGGATAGGGGATGGAAAGAAGATGGCAAGAAGAAAATTGGAGAAAAAAGGTTGAGATCTACACCCTTGAGGAAAAAGAGGGGGTGGAAGGATGACATGGCCCACTATATTAGGAAAAGTGGGCCCTAAGAGTGCCACATTTGCACACTTTGACTTTAGAGAAGAAGGAGCGAAGGAGAGATGGCTGAACACAACCCCCCATTCTCATAACTTTGACACATCTCAGAGCAGTTCTGATCATTTGGCTGGGCACCAGAGGCTGGACCCCAGGTAGGGTCTAACCCTAACTTTTCAATTTTTTTGTTTTTTGTCACTTTTTTGGGGTTCAAGATTTGGGATTGGAGTGCTTAGCACCAAAAGTAAGGTGGATTAACACCATCCTCTGGAATGGCACTATCTTCCAGGGTAGGGTTAGGGTGGTTTGTCACCATTTACCTGATATTTTAGTGCCATCTTCTGAAGTAGCACTATTTTAGAAGAAAATGGGGTTTTAGCAGTTTAGCGCTAAATTGGTGCTAGGGTAGTGCTATTTTCTGGAATAGCGCCATTTAGGGGATTAGCACAATATAGGATGTTAGCACTGTTGGTGGAACTAGCTCTATTCATTGAATTAGCACAAAATTGTAGGGTGACACCATTTTGTAAAATGGTGCCATGTGTAGTGCGTAGTAGCGCCATGTTTGGGATTAGCGCAAAGTAGTTTACACAGTGGCACTATTTTCTATAATAGTGCTATTTAGAGGAAGTTGTAGCACCATTTTGAAAATGACACAAGGGGTTGTCTATTTTGGCGCCACATGATTCTAGCATTTTAGACATTAGAAGAAAGGGGTTGGTTCAAAAAAAGATAGGTCGATATCTGACCAGAAAGTTGTGGATGCACGATACGACATTGTTTATAGTGTATTCACGAGAGTGACGAGTTCCATCTGTGATGGCCCTGTTCAACCATTTCGATGATACTACGCAGGCTCGACTAGCTAGGTTGGGGCTTCTGACAGTGGCGTCGATGCCCGTGCTACGAGCTCATTGAGCTCTGATGACAGTGGTTGTGGAGTGGTACTGTTCAAAGACCTGCAACTTTCTGTTACCAACTGGAAAGATCACGATCACCCTTGAGGATGTTTATCGCATCCTTAAGATACCTATTCGAGGCTCGCATATTAGCTATGACACGAGGAGGGGGTGGAGTGCCCTGAGGACCACATTGTTCTCTTAGTGGATAGGAGAGAGATGAGCTATGAGGGGACACTGGCTGCAGGTGCAGATCCCTTTGTCTTATTCCTGTGTGCATTGATTGGAGGTGTTGTGATGCCTGACAGGTGAGGTAGGGGTTTCCTAGTTGGCTGGGGTGAGATGATCAAGGGTATGGTGAGGCATGAGACTGTGTATGCTTGGGGGCCTGCGATGCTGGGGCAGCTATATAACGAGATGCACACAGTTGCTTATCTTCATGATTCAGCATTGTCAGCTGGGGTTTCTCTACTGCATGTGTGGATCTGGGAGCACATCACAGTTACACGGCTGACATGCGGGTACTATCACCATCCTTTTGAGGTGTTTGTTTTTTTATATTGAGATGCAGAGTATACTTACACTGGGTAGGTCCGTTACTGGAGGCGGATGTTAGATGATGTTATTTGGGTGACCTGGCAACCTTACATTGGGGTGGAGCCATGGCCGGACGATGATATCCACATGCCTTTTACATTTCAATAGCGATATCTGATGGGTCGAGGAGACCACACCATAGAGATGTATCTACCCTCACGGGTTATGCGGCAGTTCGGGTATCAGCAGGATACCCCATAGTAGATGGCCATATTTGCTCGAACCCCTCGAGATGCACCATTCTGGCCTATAGCCATATAGCCACAGGTTGTTCAGGATGATTTTGCAGCTCTACATCCAGTACAGTGGGATTGGAGGAGCACTATTAGGGATGCAGGTACTACCCCTACATACGATATATGGTGGCAGATGTGGCGGCCGACCCGGTTTACGAATCCTGCTGAGGTAGTTTCTGCAGAGGAGGCAGCAGGGTTAGGGGATGATGATAATGATTTAGATGACAGTGGTCAAACCAATGTAGATTAGGTAAACAAATCAGGTTGAAATACTAACTAAATGCAAATCAAACACAAAAAGCTATACCTTCACAATGTGACCCAATCTCATCAAAGAGAGAGAGGAAACTATGCACCCAAGAGCTCCTAGATTAGATAACCCTATTTGATTCAAATGTGAAATTGCTCTTAACTCTAATTGCAAACTCACTAAAAAACTAGCTCAATTGACATTTGGGCATGGTAACTTTGCTTAACAATTGGATCCTCAAATGAGTTGAGAGATGTTGTATTTATAGACTTTTGGAAGGGATTTTGATCCAATGGTGGAGATTGTTTGGAAAGATCAATGGTGGAGGATAAAAGTGATGTGGAGGGCCTAGATTCAATCTTGGAGGAATGGAGGGCTACGAATAAAAGTAAATCTTTTATTCATTTTGGGAAAAGGGGTTATTAAATGAGTATGGGTGTGAGGGATTATTTTTTAATTAAAGATTCATATGGGGAATCCGAAATGAATTAAAAATTCATTTGGGGATAAGTGGAGATAAATGAGGTATGGGGATGTAAGGGGAATTAATTGTGATGTGGGATGTTTTTAAATAAAAAATTGACTTATGTGGATTTATTTCAATTTTTTATTTGGAGGACGTGGGGAAGGGTGTTAAACTATGTTTGACCACCCAAATTAGAGGTTTAGGATTAATTAAATATAGGTTTTATTTAATTAACCCTAGGGCTAGGATGAGGTAGGCTAGGGTAGGAAATTAAATAATAGCTATTTAATTATCTAGGGTAGAGATAGGTTAATTAACAGGCTAAATTAATTAGTTAGCATGGTTTAACTAATTAATTAGATTTAGTGAAAAGGGGAAAATTGGAGAGTTGGGAGGCTGAGTTGGTTCAGTTGCAGGGGGCCTTAGCATTGTTGGATGGGACAGATGGATAGGTGGCTACATTCCAGGCACAGCTAGCCGAGGCGCAGGGTGATATAGGGGTTTTGACCAGAGAGTAGGATGTGGCCCTTGCGAGAGCACAGCAGGCAAAGACTGCATTGCAGAATTCTGGTGCTAGTATGGCGTTAGTGTTGACATTGATGCAAACATAGTTGTCCCAGGTGCAGACACAGTCATATCAGTTATAGGGGCAGCTGACTCAGGTTCAGGGGGATTTGACAGAGGCCAGAGTACGGGTGGAGTATTATCAAGGCCTTTATTATGCGGCAGTACTAGCGGCGCAACGTGCCCCAAGCTATAGTCAGGTTAGTAGATCAGGGGCCTCCAGGTCTCATAGGTCTAGATCTATTCAGAGCATCCAGTAGATGATGCCTCCTCCCTCTTATGTGCCCCGGTAGGTACCATAGGTACAGGTACAGACACAGCCACAACCACCACCACAAATAGGACCATAGCCACAGACAGGGTCCGGATCCCCCACCCGATCAGATAGAGGATCCTCCATGTGACAGTTTGTATCATGTTAGCCCTTAGAGGCATTTGTATCAGGACTTTATATTTTTTGATGGATACTTGAGCGATGTACATTTTTGCGATGATATATGATGTGATGGAGATTTTTGATGGCTTATGTGTTTGCTTATGATGCTCTATTATGATTATGATAATGCCTATGTTTATGGATGCAATGTGCTTTATGGATTTATATGCTATGGATGTGTTGTGTTTGTGCAATTATGTTTTTGATGTACTTATGTTGATATATGCATGGTTTGTGATCAATGGACTATATGATGTGCAATGCGAACAAACATTTATTATGGATGCAAAAATGTAAATGGGAATGTATGTTTATCTTAATAAACACACGTTATGTATGAAAATATGGATATGCAACTAGATGATTTATAAAATGCAGCTAGACGATTATGATTGTGATGATGTAATGTAACTAAATGTGTTATGAGATGATGCAATGTGAGGATACAGATTTAAAATGCATGTATGTGATGACAAACTTAAATGAGTATGATATGATTTGGAATGTTTTTGATTATGCAAATTCCTAAATGATTATGCAATTTAAATGGAGTTAAAATGAGTCTAAATGATATGCAAATTTAATGATTCTAAAATAAACCTAATGATATGAAAATTAAAGGATTAAAATGAACCTAAATGATATGCAAATTAAAGGATTTAAAATGAACCTAAATGATATGCAAATTAAAGGATTTAAAATGAACCTAAATAATAAGCAATTATGAATGACTCTAAAATGATCCTAAATGATATGAGATTTAAAATGATTATGTAGCTAGGTGATAGGCGAGATGGTTAAGTGCTGATACACATGATGTTCTTTGTTTGACCTTGAGTGGTGAGGCTGTGGGAAAGGGGATCAGGTGGGGAGAGGATAGGGGTGTATGGATGGGGTATGGATATGATTGGGAGCATCTAGAGGATGGGGGTGGGGAGACAAGAGGATTGTCTAGGTCATAAGACACCACGTCATTGAGGGGACATTTACTTTGGTTTAGGATGTGTTGAGTGGAGATATGATGAGGGAATGAGATTAGTGAGGGGATTGGGTAGGTTGTGTGGGGGGGAAAGTGATTATCAAATCTAGGCCGAAATGGTATAGTTGATTAGGATGGTGATTTTGAGCTAGTATAGTAGTTGCATAAGATTAATTGAAAGCATTTCTTAGTTTATTATAGCAATGTAGGATACATTTCACAAAGGTATGAAATGGCCTAGGTGATGATGTATATCCCACGATTGCATGGACTAGACCCACAAACAATAGGTTGATTTCATGCATGCCCAAGGTAGTATAATCTTGCCTAGCCTAGGAAGGGGACTCATAGCGGTGAGTGCAAATAATACATATAAGGTTTTGATGCCTATATATGCAAATGGGACACATCATGCTAGAACTGACCCAGACTTCAAAATATGAATACCATTCCTGGAGTAATGAAACCAACCCACAAGCACTGCATATAGAAACAATGACTATGTCTACTCTAGGTGTCGTCCGCTACTCACCATGATATAAGGAGACCAAGGTAGCTTTGGAGATGACTTAGAGTGAGACAAAAGATAAAAATCAATAATCAAAAATACCAAAAAAAAGATACAAATAGTCTTTGTGTACTCTTGCTAAGACACGTGTTGATAGGATGACAGATTTTTGTCCATTGTGGGAAAGATATATCCTAGGACGCAGGTTAGTTGGATTTGATGGGGGAATTTTTGAAAGGTGGGCAAAAGAATAGTCAAGCTATGTGTAAGATTATAGTTGGCATGTTGATTGGTGATTTTTGCATTAGGGGACATGCTTTGAGTGTATTCATAGCGTGTGTATCATTTATTAGATCCAGAAAGCTTAGTGAATGGGGGACCATCCAAACGTGTTGGATGGGTGTATCTTATGTACCTGAGTACTGGAAATGTCCTTCGTATTCCAGATTGCCTACATACCCTATATCCACGAGATCAAGGTACTTTCAAGATGCGGGTAAAATGAATATGTAGTTTTGGCAAGACTTGATGATGTGAGTATGGTTTAGGACAGTTGTGATGGTAGGGATTGATGTAGGTTTTGATGATTGTGATTTGCAGCGAGATCGATGTATGGGGTAATTTGCGGTGAATTGTGTCATTTTTTTTGGATTTTTTGATTTGGTATTGTTTTTGGATTTTTTGATGTTGTATTGTTTTGGATTTTTTGATGTTTGAGCTATACAAAGGGGAGCTTACAAGGATCCTCATTCCATGAGTTAGCCTTGGGATGGGACTATGTGGGTTGGGTGACAGGACTTGATGCTTCAGAATTCCAAGCCATGGGATGTGTGGGATATGGAGTCTTGTGACGGAAAGAGGACTTATTAGATGGTAGAACTGGCCACGTACGCAAGGCACCTGAAACAAGTTTTCACCATGGTACTTATCCAAGGTGTCACCGAAGTGATTTTCACTTATTGGAAGTTTTTATTGCACTCGGGTTTTTCTTGATTTTTTGATTTTTTTGGTTTTTTTATTTTTTTGATTTTTTTGACTTCGGGTATCTGATGGGTTATGCATAAAATTTCTTTAGATGTAGGATGTTCATCGGCTCATCTAGAGGCTGCCCCTCAAGTGTTGCAAGCTGATATGCTCCTGATCCATAGTTGGCTATGACGACATAGGGTCCTAGCCAATTGGGTTCAAACTTTCCTTGCTTAGGACGTTCTTGCAGGTTCTTCTGATTTTCCATAAGGACAAGGTCACCGACTTCAAATTTTTGGGTTCTGATCCTTTTGTTGTAGCTTCTTCGGAGGCAGTTTTGATATGCCTGCAAGTGGTTCAATGCATTCAGGTGTTTCTCATCTAGTAGTTCTAGTTGATACAACCTTGTGACTCTGTATTCCTCATCCGAGATTATGTTTTGGAGGGATACTCGTAGGGATGGGAGTTTGACCTCAATAGGTAAATTGGCTTCAGATCTGAATACTAGTGAAAATGGAGTGGCTCATGTGGGGGTGCGGATGCTTGTGTAGTAGGGCCATAGGGTAGGGTTGAGTTGGAGGTGCCAGTCGCAACCAGCTTCATTGACTGTTTTCTTGAGAATGAGGAGGATGGTTTTGTTAGAAGCCTCTACTTGACTGTTTCCTTGAGGGTAATATGGCGTGGAGAAATGGTGTTTGATATCAAATTTTTTGCACAAGGTGCAAACTTCTTGGTTCTTGAATGGCTTTCCATTGTCAGTGACAATGGAGTGAGGGATACCATAGCGGTAGATGATGTAATGGAGGATAAACTTGGAGATTTGGGTACCAGTGGTGAAGGTGAGTGGTATTACTTCCACTTACTTAGTGAAGTACTCGGTAGCAGTGATTTTAAACTTATGGCCATTAGAGGATGGGGGATGTATTTTCCCTACGAGGTTCAGTCCCCACTATGAGAAAGGCCATGGGGTTGTGATGGGTTGCAACTCCTGTGCTGGTGCATGGATGAGATCACCATGCTGTTGACATGGGAGGCATTTTTTGATGAACCGGTAGGCATCTTGGTCCATGGTTGGCCAGTAATATCCGGTCCTGAGGATCTTTTTAGAAAGAGCGGGTCCACTTGAATGCGCCCCACAGATGCTTGCGTGTACCTCTTCCAAGGCTACCTCAGCTTCCCTAGAGTCTAAACATTGTAGAAGCGTGCCATCAAGACTCCTTTTGTATAGGGTGTTGCCTACAAGGATGAAGCAGAAGGCTCGACGGATGAATGATTTTCGTTGTGACGTGGATAGGTTAGGGGGGAGAATATTATCATGGAGGTATAGGTAGGTTTCCTGATACCACGAAGATAGGGGACCAATGACTTCGCACACTAGTTCGGATTGAGGATCGTATGCTGGGATGGGGAGTTCTTCTATCAGGAACTCACATTTCTTGTTATCTTTCTTCATGTTGACCAGAGATCTGATAGTAGCCATGGCATCTGCAGCTTTATTGTTGAGCCTTGGGATTTACTAGAAGTGGATGTCATTGAAGTAGTCTTTGAAATCATCGACCATCTTTTTGTAGGGCAGGAGCTTATCATCTTTGGTCTTGTACTCATTATTTACCTTCTGGATGACTAGTTGAGAATCTCCATACACAGTCAGGTTCTCAATTTTCCATTTTATTGCCATGCGGAGACCTGTGATGAGGGCCTCATATTCTGCCACATTATTGGTACATGGGAATGTGATCTTGAAGGACTTAGGGATGGTGTCACCCTGAGGGGTAACAAACAGGACACCTGCCCCTGAGCCTCTATGCGTGTACGATCCATCAAAGTACATCTTCCATGTGTTTGTGGCTAGTGTGATTGTCAAGATAGCTTCATCAGGAAACTCTGCTAGTGTAGGATGTTCTACCGGAATAGGTACTTCAGCCAGCTAATCGGCTATAACTTGCCCTTTGATGGCCTTTTTGTCAGTGTATTCAATGTCAAATTCAGTGAGAATCATGACCCATTTTGCCATTCTCCCAGTAAGAGCAGCTCTGTTTAGCAGATACTTCAGTGGGTCAATCTTGGTGATGAGCTTGGTCTTGTGATTGAGCATGTAGTGTCTTCACTTTGTGACATAAAGACTAGGGCTAGACATGCTCATTCAATTTGTGTATAGTTGAGCTCATAGGATATTAGAGTACGACTGATGTAATAGATGGCTCTTTCTTTTCCATGTTCATTACGCTGTGCTACTAGGGCTCTGATAGCTGTCTCTGTGGCAGAGATGTATAGCAGGAGGGGTTCTCCTTGCCTTGGTGGAGTTAGAACAGGGGGATTAGCCAGGTATTCTTTTAGTTGATCAAAGGCATCCTGACACTGAGTGTTCCAGGCAAAAGCTATATTTTTTCAGAGTAGATGCTGGAATGGTTGGCATTTATCAGCCAACTGAGCAATGAACCGATGGATAGACTAGAGTTTTCCTTGTAGACTTCTCAGTTGTTTCAATGTTTTTGGAGGAGGCATTTCGGTGATGGCCTTGATCTTTGCGAGATCTACCTCGATTCCTCTTCTGGAGACTATGTATCCCAAAATTTTTCCTAAGGTGACGCTAAAGACACACTTCTTTGGATTTAGGCATAGATTGTATTGCTCTAATCAGTCGAAGATCTTGGCCAAGACATCCAGGTTTTCTTCTCTTGTCTTCAATTTCCCTAGTAAGTCATCCACATAGTCTTCCATGATGTGGTGGAAAAGGTCATGGAAGATGACAATCATAGCTCTTTGATATGTAGCTCTAGCATTTTTCAGGCCAAACAGCATTACGACCCAGCAGTATGTTCCCCATGGGCATATGAAGGCTGTCTTATGCTGATCCTCTTCGGCAATTTTAATTTGGTTATATCCTGAAAAGCCGACCATAAGGGATAACATCTCATGTCCTATCGTGAGATCCACAATCATGTCAATGTTTGGTAGTGGGAAGTCGTCTTTCGGGCAAGCCTTGTTGAGGTCTCTAAAGTCGGTGTAGCAGCGGATTTGGCCATCTGGTTTGGCTACTAGTACGAGGTTTGAAACCCATTCAGGATAATCAATTATGTGAATGAACCCTACATCTAGTAGTTTATTTAGCTCTTCTTTGACAAGGAGCACCACTTGAGGATTCATTTTTCTGAGTTTCTACTTTATTGGTTTCACATCAGGGCATACTGCAAGGTAATGAACAACCAACGTGGGGTCTAGCCCTGGCATGTCTACATAGGTGCATGCAAAATTGTGATTTCATCATGTGAAGAATGACAAGAAGTTTTCATATTCTTGTGTACTGAGAGATTCTACCCTGAAAGTGATCTTTGGTTCTTCTTCTGTCCCAAGATTCATCTCTTGGGCTGGCTCGACGAGGACAAGTGATCTATCTAGATAAACTTTGTCTATCTTGGGAAGGCCCATGCTTCCATCTCCTAGTGCCTCGTGGAGGTTTTCACTAGGAGATACATCTTTTGTTTTGACTTTTTTGGGATCTGACATTGCCGTAGAACAGTTTTCACCATCAGATCCATTTTTTATTTTTATGTTTTTATGACTGGAAGTAGGGGTTGTCTCCCCAAAATAGGCATGCAAATCAAGTTCCATGATGTATCATGCTCTGTGATCTCCCAAGGGGAAGTGATCTCTTACCCCCATCATTTCAGCGATGGCCTCATCGTTAGGTGTGATGTTGAAAATAGGAGGTCCCCGTTGGTCCCAATCTATAAGTTCTGGGTATACCAATGGTAAGTCATTGGAGGATGAGGCTAGGATGGTGATTGTGTGGATGGTACATATGGATGAGTCAAAGAAATTGGCAAAGTCACTAAAGGAGTCTTGATGGTGTGTTTCATTGACGTTGTTAGCTTTAGGGGAGACTATAGCAACCTCGGCTAAGGTACATTTGCCAGGAATGAGGATACATTGTCTTTGACCATATCCTAACCCTTGGGTATAGGGGTTTCTTGTTGCTTGTAGCGGTTCCACGATTCCCTATTCATGAAGGCCTATACCGCCTTGTCCTTTGTAACCCATGTTTTTGACAATTTTGGAACCTTTTCCATAGATTTTTGTTGGTATGGTTGGAGCCTCTTGTTCTGTTTCTTCGTCCTTATATAGCCAAGATGAGATATCTTCGAGGACATCCTAATCTAGGAGATGTTTCTTCTCAAAGATGGGTGAGGGTTTGCACTTGATGATGACTGTGTTTGCTGCTTCTGTCTTTGGGATGCCAAACATTTTAGGATTGGATAATCTGCCCACACAGAAGGTACCGTGCAGGTTGTATTCCCCACATCCCATGTCGCTGAGCTTGATCTTGACCTCGAGTGGCAGAGGTGCTTGGGATGAAGTGGTGGCGATGTTGGTGGGGTTGATGTATGAGGTGGAAGCTGTTGGATTAGGTTTGGTGGTAGCTTTGTTGTATGGGCAGAAGGTATGGTTGTGGCCTTCCAAGAAACTGTAGTATTGGAAGGGGTGGGGGTCAGCGTAGATAGTTACTTCCGTGCTATTGTGTGGGAACTTGATTCATTGATGGAATGTGGATGGGATGGCTTGCATGGCATGGATACATGGTCGGCCCAAAAGAATGTTGTAGGGGAGGTCAAGATCAAGAACCTGACATTTTGTTTCTAGTATTTTCTATCCTACTTGAATAGGAAGCTTGATGGTGCCTTCAGATAGCCATTCGGTGTCATCATAGCCTTTGATTGTGATGCACTCGCTGGTGTCTACAACCACATCAGAGTACCCCAAGTGTTTTAGTAGTTTTAGAGTGCATATGTTTAGGCTGGAGCCACCATCTATTAAGACTCTTTTGATTATGTGTTTGTGGATACGGACTTCGATGTGTAAGGCATCGTTATGTAGGTGTTTAGAAGTGGGAAGATCCTTTTCTAAAAATGTAAGATGGTGAGGTGCAGCGATATGTCCTACCATGGCTTAGAATTGGGTCACATTCAAGTTAGCAGGTACTTGAGTTTGCAAGAGTGCTTTGTCAAGGACGTCCTTGTGAAGGGGTGATGTGCAGAGCAACTCAAGTATAGATATTTGTGTGGGGGTCTTTCCTAGATTCTCTAGGAGGTTATACTGATTGGTAGGTGATGGACATGTGGTTGGATGAGGGGGTAGGGGATTGGAGGTGGATGCAGGTGTTTGTTCAGTGGGAGGGGCTGTGCAGATGGATACATAGCCACAACGGGTTGTTACAACACAATCAGTGGCTTTTGCCCAAATGGTGATTGTGTTGACATGGTGAGATGATGGTTCTATCCGTCCTACAATAGAGTCATAGGATGCGGGTGGTGGGGTGACGTTGTATGCTTGATTGGATAAGGAGGCTTTATTATGGTTGGGCAATGGATCCTTGTAAGCTTTAAGGTTGGCATTTAGTGATGGTTGGGTGCTTTGATCGAGGCTGACTTGATTTTAAGCTATAAGGTCTTGGATGCAATGTTTTAGTTGCATGCAGTCAGCGGTTTTACAATCCGCAATGCGGTGGTATTCACAATAGTCATTTTCATTGTACCACGCAACTTTTAGCTCACTCTCTTGATGGGGTCTAACAGGTGGGAATGTGATCAAACCTTTCTTGAGACATCTGTCGAGGATGTCCTCGATGGGTTCCCCTAAGGGTGTAAATTATCTTCGAGGTTTACGTGGTTTAGTTTTCCCCCTTTGGTTATTTACATTGGTGGCATAGGTATGTGCAGGTGTTTGATTCTGTACATGTTGGATGGCTTTCACATCTATGACACTATCATTCAAAGTGTTCTTGTTCTTCCCCCAATAGCGTGACTTGTCATTTGATTGTGTGTTGGTGTTGTTGTTTGTATTGGGGGTGTTGATATGGGGTTTGTTGTTGTTGTTGTTGTCATTAGATTTGTAGTCATACAATTTGATGGAGCCCTTGGCAATGAGAGCCCATTCGATGGTGGTACCTTTGTCGATGACCTCTTCAAAGGTAGATGCGCAGAGAATTTGTAAATGGAACCCTAATTCCTGATTAAGGTTGGTCACAAACATGGTGATGAGTTGTTTTTCAAGAATTGGCCATGAGAGTTTTCTTGCTAAGCCTCTCCACCTTTGCAAGAAAGAAGCGAAGGCTTCTCTATTCTTTTGTTTGGTATTGCAAAGGTTTGTCATAGACATTTCATGCTCAAAGTTTTAGGAGAAATGGTTTACAATTTTTTCCGCAAGCTCAGGGAAAGTCCTAATGCCTGGGGGAAGATGTGCAAACCATTCAGCGGCTTGATTGCCGAGGCTTCTTGGAAATAGTCTCATTAGGTAGGTGTCGTTATTTAAGACTTCTAAGAAAGTGATGTAGAACTCCCTAAGATGGTCCCTAGGGTCTCCCTTTCCCTTGTATTTGTCAAATTTAGGTGTCTCAAAGTTCTTGGGAAAAGGGGGCATGTACAATGTGCGATCAAATGGATAGGGGCAAATGTCCTCTAAGGAATAGTGTTTGCACTTGCCCCCAGTTTGCATGTCATCCACCTTTTGAATCAAGGCATGTACCATGTTTGTGAGATCTTTTGGTGGTTGTGGTTGGAGTGTGTAGGCCTATTGATTGGCGAAATGTTGGAGATGGGGTGAGATTTGATGTTGGGGATTTGTTTGGTTGAGGTTTTGGTACTGCGGGTTAGTGTTTTGGTTGATTTGTGCCTGATGTTGTTGATATGCGTGGAGTTGTTGGAGAATAAGTGGCGGTATTTGGGGATTGCTTTGATGTTGTGTTGATGAAGTATTGGGGTTATGTGGATACATGACATTGGACGGATTGACATTGGATAGGTGGATGTTGGACTGGTTAGACGCATTGTAAGGTGGTTGTGAGAATAATTGTCTTAGGTAGGCGATGGTTTGGGGGTTGGGTGGAGGCACACTCATGGAGGTACTTGCATGCATGATGTTTCCTTGTATGCCCAAGGTGATTTGTGAAACAGAAGGGTTTATGGTAGTTGTGGTACTAGATGTGATGACGGGTTGGGAGGTGGTAGGGATGGTGGCACTTGTGGGGATTGTAGATGTGGAAGTGGTAGAGCTTGTGGAGGTGGTAGATGCAGTAGGTGTTGATGTTTATGAGATGATATGTTGGGTATTTGATGTAGATGCTTGGGTATTTGATGTGGTAGAAACGATTGTAGAGGTGGATGGTTGTGATGCTATCGTGATGGGGGGTAGTTGAGCACCAATTTTGAGAAGATGATCAAGATATCTATTGGGGTCAGACCTTAGGATTTTATCAAGTAGGTCCATGTTATCGGCATCTTGCATAAAGCTCAAGACATCTAGATCATCTTGGGATATGGTGGGGACGTTTTGTGTTGGTGGGGGTGGGGGTGGTGGTGGTTGTGATTGTTGTAAGAAATGAAAAGGATTTTCATTGGGATTGTATGGGGGGATGTAAGAGTATGTAGGTGGGTTTTGATTGATGGGTATGTTGCTGCTATTGGTGTTAGGCATTCCTATGCCGCCATATTGCCAATATTCTACCATTTTTTTATTCTTTTTGTGTTGTGATCTTGTGATGGGCATGCACGCATATGGATTTAATTTCTAGAAGTAGAGTGATATGGGGATGGAGACCTTAGAGAATCTAATTGATTGTCTTGGACCCAAAGATGGATGTGGTAATAAGATGGATAGGGTGATAAGCCAAAAGGTGTTAAACCTAAGGGTGATAAGAAAGGACGATATTGACTTTTGTATAAATTTTTGGACCAAAGATGGATGATGATGATGTGTGTTTTGAGGATGATTTTGATGGAAGGGGTTTTGATTTTGATGTTTGATTTGATTGATTAGGATGATCTTTTTTCAAAAGGATGTGATGGTCAATAAGTTGAACTTTAGGTAGGATCTAGATTTTGTGTTGGCACAAAGGGATGTTTCTCTTTGTTTAGGGTAGACTAATGACCTTATGCAAAGATGGGTGATTGTTTTTATTGAAAGGTAGACTAATGACTTTTCAAGGAAAACATGATGTGAATGATCAGATCTAGAACTAACTTTGGCTCAAAAGGATGACAAGCTTTGGTTGATGATTTGTTGATGGGTGTTTTGATTTGGATTTGGATTTTTTGAAATGATTTGTTTTGGTCTAAGGAGATATGCAAAAATATTTAAGGGGGATGGATAGATATGGATTTGGGTGGATTATGATGTAGCAAAGGGTCGAATAATGATGATGGTGGATTCTCTAAGGTTGAAATGATGGTATGTTTTGGAAAATTTTGAGGAGAAAATGGATGGGGTACAGATGGTTTTTTGGAATGTAAATATGGATTATGGCAGAGCAGATGGTGAAGATCACAACTGAATGGGTCTTAGTCTTAAGAAAATCAATCTAAAAATAGTGCCAATCCATGGGTGAAATAGCGTTAAAATCAGACAGAGATGGCGCTGAAACAGGGTAGTGTTGGTTGAGGCCCTAAAAAAGACAGATTTTGGATTTGTTTTGATTTGGAATTTGATCAACTAATTTGGTTTGTCTCTTGGTTGTTTGTTTGAAAGTAATTTAAGCACATTAACACTCAAATAAGCACATGAATGCACAATAACCAAGATTTTTGTTGGTGAAAGGATGTGTGATTTTGTTAAACAAGCACTTTGCACAACCTAAGGCAAAGATATGACAGTATTTATTAAATCCCCTAGCTACGCCTATTCAAAGAGGGTAGCTCCAAGATCTTGGTAGCACCGGCTCCTCCTTACAATTGCACACACTTCTCATGCATACCAAGATCAAAGTTTCTTATAAGGCTTGTCCCTCACCAAACCTTTAGATTATCCCTGCTACCTTAGCTAAGAACCACATGAATCGGGGCCACTTCAAAGGTTTCCATTTTGCGTCAACAAATAGAAGGATTTTGGCTTGCTAAACAATGGTTCGTAGTAAGGACATCCATTCAGGTGGTTATAAGTGCGGTACCGCTACTCTCTGTTATGGAATCTCCCAGCCTCCAAGGGTTACGCCTTGGAGGGTTTTGGGGGAGGTTGGTTGTCGGTATAACACAACAACACCTATTGCTTGTGACTTTCATCCCAAACACCTTATTTTATATAGCGGCTTGGAAGAGCTTGGTTTTAGCTTGTTGTCACTTGGGTCATTCCCACCTTTCGAAGCGGGGTGGCAAGCCCTCTAAGGATTAACAAAAGCAACACAAATCACAAAAATACTTTTGATCCCCAAGTTCATACAAGGATGCGAGGGGAGAGCATATGTATTTTATATAATTGCATCACACTAAACATGGTTCATTTTAGTTCTTTGGATTATGTTGGGGGTGATTAATGCAAGTTTTGTGTGAAGCTTTTGATTCCCAAGGTCACCAAATGGTGCGAGGGAAGAGCATACACTTTTCACGCCACAAACATAAACCACGAAAACACTTCATACAAAATTAGATTGATTTTCTTGTTTATATGCATGAAGAATGTAGATTGTTGTTCCTTTTAATCTAATGATTTCAATTGATGCAATTTGTGGTCCTTTTTAAAGCCCAAAATCGAAGTGTTTGATAGTTGTTGGCACACAATTTGTGAATTTTAGAACACCAAATTTAAATGTTTGGCACACACACACACAAAGATTTGTTTGTTGTTGTTTGTTCAATTTTATTGCACCAAATCAAAATGTTGTGTAACTAACATGCAAAGGGTTCATTTTAAATTTCAAATTGAAATGTTTGCTAATCTAACAACACCTTGCAAAAAATCTTGTTAGTGTCCACAATATAATATCAATGACCTGCAAAACACTTGTCAGTACCTACACAGATAGCGAAGTTAGTTTCAGAAATAGTGCTAAAACAGAGTCCTAATGGTGCCACTGCGGACAATAAATGGCGACACTGATAGAAAATAGACTAAGAACCTGACACCCTATACAGATAGCACCAATTAATAAGATAGCGCTAATATGAGACCCAGAAGGTGCCAAAATAGAATATTGTAATACAAGGTTATATAGAAGGTACTGATACAATGAATAGCACTAATAAAATAGAAAGAAAGTGCTAAAGGAGGAAATAGCACTAAAATAGGTCCAGGAATGTGCCAGTGCGCAACTTGTCAAACAGTCTGGTTACCACTACGGATAACACCAATCTAGGCGCAGATAGCGTCGATACAGGCCTAAAAGCATCCAACCTGCAAAAAAGGAATTTCTCCTAACCAAAATAGAGTGTTAGGTTGCACACATAAGAGATCCCATTAGCATTGTTAGTATTGATAAATGAAAAACAAGACAAAGGAGAAGCCAAAATGTATGTTTAAACTTTCTGAAAATATTGGCATAACTTTCCCTTGTATTCTCTAATATTCCTACAAAACAGAGAGCAGTTAGGTATAAAAAATAGCAGGAAGATCATTAAAATATGACATGTGAGTGAGTTTATAAAACGGAAATGTGCTGCGCAAAATAGCACTAAAATAGAGGATAGCGCTAAAAGGTGCCAGAGATAGCATCGCTCCGCAGGTAGGATAGCGTTGCACCTGTAAAAACACGTCCTTTGCACAAAACTCACACAAAATGGATTAGACCTGGACCTTTTGGGTCCCACCGGGTGTGCCAATGTAGATTAGGTAAACAAATGAGGTTGAAATACTAACTAAATGCAAATAAAACACAAAAAGCTATACATCCACAATGTGATCCAATCTCATCAAAGAGGGAGAGGAAACTATGCACCCAAGAGCACCTAGATTAGATAACCCTATTTGAGTCAAATGTGAAATTGCTCTTAACTCTAATTGCAAACTCACTAAAAGACTAGCTCAATTGACATTTGGGCATGGTAACTTTGCTTAAAAATTGGATCCTCATATGAGTTGAGAGATGTTGTATTTATAGACTTTTGGAAGGGATTTTGATCCAATGGTGGAGATTGTTTGGAAAGATCAATGGTGGAGGATAAAAGTGATGTGGAGAGCCTAGATTCAATCTTGGAGGAATGGAGGGCTAGGAATAAAAGTAATTTTTTTATTCATTTTGGGAAAGGGGGTTATTAAATGAGTATGGGTGTGAGGGATTATTTTTGAATTAAAGATTCATATGGGGAATGTGAAATGAATTAAAAATTCATTTGGGGATAAGTGGAGATAAATGAGGTATGGGGATGTAAGGGGAATTAATTGTGATGTGGGATGTTTTTAAATAAAAAATTGACTTATGTGAATTTATTTCAATCTTTTATTTAGAGGATGTGGGAAAGGGTGTTAAACTAGGTTTGACCACCCAAATGAGAGGTTTAGGATTAATTAAATATAGGTTTTATTTAATTAACCCTAGGGCTAGGATGAGGTAGGCTAGGGTAGGCAATTAAATAATAGCTATTTAATTGTCTAGGGTAGGGATAGGTTAATTAATAGGCTAAATTAATTAGTTAAGCATGGTTCAGATAATTAATTGGATTTAGTGAAAAGGGGGAAACTGATTTAATAAATATTGTATATTTATTAAATCAATTGGCTAAGGTTTTGGACTATTGAATCAATGAAATTAATTCAGTTTTGGATATAAAATGATGTGAATTTGGGAAATAGAGGGATAATTAATTAAATAAAAATTTAATTAATTGGTTAGAAGGGAAATTGGTGTGTTTAGGGATGTCGAGAGTCAATTGGATGGTAGAAGACATTTTTAGGTGTCTACACCTGGTAAGCATCAGATTAGTTGCCTTGAGTATCCATTGGGTATTGAGTCATACTTTTCTCTTCTCAAACTCAGAAACACTAAAATTTAGCTCTCCAACTAGTCCAAACAACAGCAAAAAACAATAAAACAAACTGAACTAAAAAATAAACTAAAAGGCCCTAGTGGCCAAAAAAATGTGCAGCAACACTTAAGGAAACAAAAATTACTGAAATCAAATGTGCATGAGCACTTATTGACTAAAAACACTATTCTAACCCTATTCTAACTAGCTAAAGTGACTGATCAGACAAAACCATTCACCGATTGGGTGAAATAACTACCTCTTCTAACCAACTGAGAATGCTTCACATGCTTACAAACCGGCAAGAAGGAGAAAAACACAAGAACACACCTTATAAACTGTTGTATTACCTTCCTAGGAAACCAAATGCAGCTATCTACCCCGCTGCCCTGTCTGGTAAACTGATCAAGTAACCCAGTTGGTTGATTGAATTCAACTAGGTACCTCCCTTGATGCTCCAAATCAGTGACCTTAAGAGGCTGTTCCTTTTTGTTGGCTTCGAACCTAGCCAAATATCAAATAGGACACCCCCTTGAAGGACTTGGACTAGAAAGAATAGCATCGTCTGCACTTTGCATGATAGCCTACCACGTGGCCTCTTCTTCCATACTCAATGGGCCATCTTCCTCTGTCAGGGTTGCTAATAACTTATCGAACATATCAACTCTAAATAGGCTCTAAACCAAAGTTAGACCAAGTTCAAAATACACATTATTAACCAAGGAAGAACATTCAGAAACATGAATTTCTTGTTTAATAATGTAAGGCAAGTTTTCAAATGATGAACTAACTTATTTCAACATACCATCAATTTGTATAACATCAGTTTCAAGATCCTCCAAGTCATGACTGTCCTCATTTGCTTCCTTCTTATTGCCCTCACTATCTACTAGCTTAGGCTTTTGATTGCTGCAAGAAAACAATAGAATGACAATCTGCCTACAAGCTGAACAGTTAGGATCCTGACAATCAATCGTGAAGTTATCTTGGACAGCTTGATCATTTTCAGTCGGTTGACTTGATTGCTAGGCAAGGCAAGTTGCTTTAGTCCCGTTCATATCATCTTCTTCATTATAGTACAATGGAAGCTCTGAGAATAAACTAAATGTCTCATCCTCATAAAAGATCTAATTTGATTCAACCTTGTGTTTAGCCTGGTAGTCAGGGTCTTCAGAAAACAGCAACACATGACTCTTTGCAACACCTTCTGGCTGTCCTGAATTAGCTGATAAATGAGATTCTTACATGATGTCCTCATTATCTTCAATATACATGGGCAACTGATCGAACAAGAAAACTAAATCATCTCCCTTTTCCAATCTATTCTCCCTTTGAACTTGAGCAACGTGTCTTTCTAATTGAAGACTTTTTCCCTCAAATTTCTACATACTATTTTGATTCATCTTATAGAAAGCATTAGAAATTTTTTCAAATGATTCAAAATGCATAGGGTTCAGGACCAAGTTTGGATCAACTTCCTTCACACATTCAATATGCTCATAATCAACTGGGGTTGCAAGACAAACAACAATAGCTTCTTGTTTTCTATTTGATTTTTCGGATGCCGTCTTGACATTCAAGATTTCAATTGGTTTGGATTCTTGATATGGCTGGAACTAAGGACTAATAGATTAGTCCTGAATGTAGACAGGCTCTTGAGCAAAGTCAGAACTTCTGAAACTCAAGATTTTGATCTCCTAAGGAGTCTGTTTGCATTCAAAACCCATCTCTTGGCCTTGGGGATAATTCAGATCACAAAATTCAGGGCTTTGGCAATTCATAAAAACCACCTTAGGGTTACAATTTCTTCTTGGGGCCTATGGATCAGTTTGGAAGGGAGGTGTATTCTACTGATTAAACTAACATGGGGCTTGGAAAGGCTTTTGTTCTTGATTGATTTGCCTCCTGATATTAACATTTTTTTGCCAATAGCTTACAACATAATTTTACCCTCTTGAAAGTCTTGAGAATGAGCTGGAACAACAGGATCTTAAGCAGCAGCCTAGCGTTCTATGGCTGGAATAGCTAGGACAGCAGTCAAAAAGGGAACTACCATGGGCTCAGGTGGCTGGATTTGTAGAACAATGGGTAAGGGAGGCCTTGGGGGTAGTTTCCCTACTAGAATAAGGTAGTTTTCTACTCTAATAGCAATCATAAAAGCATCGGGAAGGGTAATCCACCCAGAGCCTATATCAAAATAGATATTTCACTATCTAAAGCTTTAAGATAAAATAGAAAGGTATGCAGTGGTGTAGGCCTTACTGTCATGGGGATTCTATCCCAAGTCCTCTAAAAATGGTAATTGAAATCGAACATATGTTCATGTGGATGCCTCTTGATGGTACTCAACTACTGTAGTAGAGACAAGAGATCGGATTTGTCCTCAAAATGTTTGTGCAATCCATCTCCTAGGTCATCCCATGATGTGATTGAGCCTGCTATGAGTCCTCTAAACCATTGCAAAGCTTTCCCTTTTAGTGATGCAACCAAGAGTCTGATTGCAACGTTCTCTTGGGTAACATTATGCACTGAACATAGAGTTACAACATCTTGAATATGCTCAACAGCTGTGATATGATCTTCTCCAGTGAAATATGGCAATCCTTTGAGGGTTGTAGCTAGAATGTCATCACACTGAGCAAGTTGTAATGGGCTGCCCCTGTTAAATGCAACAAAAGGATACGGTCTAGCCATTTATTTAGAGTCACCAGGATGTTAAAAAAATTACCTCCAAAGGTTGTTGATACTAAATAAAACACCCAATTCTTCAGCATGTGTTGTTCTTCATGTGCTGATCACTAGATTTGCATGTAAAAACTAGAGATTTGAGTCGCCAAGTATGCTGATTTTACCTCTAAAAGTTTCAAATCTTGATGTGCATACCAAACAACAAAGAAAGTAATGTGCTTTTGTCCCACCGAGCATGCCAAAAACTATTATCAATCAGATATGCACCCTATGCTAAGCCTACAAAAGACTTAGCTATCTGTTGAAACATGGAAACACTCTCAGGATGTGGGTTTCCTATATCGAGAGTGAATCTCTAGAGTGAGCTAGTTCTCTGAATGATTTTCCTAATCTAAATAGCTTTCTGGGAAAAGGGATGAGGAATAACTGGAATGAAATTCTATTTTATCTAAAGATGATATAAAAATCTAAAATTTTATCGAAAAACAACTCTCAAGCCTGTAACCTTCTCAGTTTCACCTAAGTCCAGCAATCCAAAAGGACTTTGTATGAAGGTTTAATTGAAACACAACACACAACTTGGATTAGATGGGCAATAGCTACATAGACTTTAATAACATCGAGACATAATCAGAGGATTAGACATCATAATCACAATGAAAACATCAAATCAAAGTTATAAAAGAGGTAACAAATATGAAACAGGAATGCTTTGCTGTATTGAACTGAAAGGGTTACATCTAACTCTGAAAAATATGAGCCAAGATCAGTTTACAAACTCTCTGCCTGTGCTCAAGAGAGAAGAAACAAATATATCAACTGAGAAAAACTAAGTCTTTCTCCCCTATTTATAACTCCAAAAATCTCCCAAGGAAAAAGATAAGAAATCTTCCTAGAATAGCAAATTTGATCCATTTTCAAGCTCCACTGAAAAGCCAAAAATAAAGCTTTCAAATCACCTCCAATCTATATATGAAAGCTGCCAAAATCTTCCTCAAGGTAGACCTCACCAAAAATCTTCTTTAAAACAAGTTTTATTTGCTCAATAAAAGCTCAAATTTATTTATTGTCCTCATCTGCCTCAAAATAAAGCAAATTTAGAAAAAAATATTTGATTTGTTTTAATAGTTTTAACTCCATAAAATGATGAAATATTAAAAGCAATTTATAAAGAACATTGCTTTAATATTTGTCTTACAATAGGTCCTGCAGCTTTTCCTTTTGATTTGCCTAATCTTAGCTCTTTTGATTTTCTTTTACAAAACAATAATACAAGGCTTATGTTTGTCCATATCTTCCCAAAACAAAACAAACTCAAAAAAAGAAAGATATTGTTTTCTTTACTTTGTTTTAACTGCATAAATAATGAATATTTATAAGAAATTTATAGGATATTGCTTTAAATATCATTTTACCATAATTTTTTGCAGCTTCAAATTTGTAAAAATAAAGAGCGTCCATCATTGTGAAGATTCCTCAAAAATTACAAATTGGGTAGGTGAGAAATTTAAAGGGTTTTTATACTTTGCAATCATCTCTTTTTTGACGAAAAATCTCAAAAACCCACGTCATATGTTTTGATATATGATTACAACACTTAACTGCTATCTTCATTTTGTTGTGTATTGTACCTCTGACTGTTCCTCACAAAATGCAAACTAGGTTGGTGAGAAATTTAAAGGGTTTTTCTTTCTTATTTTTGTCTAATTTTTATCCAAAAATCGTAAAAACCCAAATCATATGTTTTGAGATATGATTGAAACATGTGACAGCTGTCTTTATTTTGTAGGGTCTTTATGTGACACTATTGCTCTTTCAGACTCTTTCCACAATCCTCTTAAGACTTGGGGGTAGCATGCTCAGCTGAACCCTTGTGGGAGCCCACTTTACACCACATGTTGATTTGTCTTCAATCAACTACATGACTTATCCTATACCTTCACTCTAAAAATGAATTTTTTGTACTAGCTCTACCAATTTGAGTTGTAAGTGAAAATTGGTAACAGTGTCAACTATATCCTATATTGCTGTCTGTATAGAAGACCAGATTGTTGAGGATATTGAGAAAATTAATGATAATCAATGTATGCAGACCATATGGCTATGTAGAGGATTATCATAGGTTGCTCCAGTTAAGAATTGAGAAGTCCGCATGAAGATTTGTAGAAGTTATGGCCATATGAGTAGAACTAGATTTTGCAGTATTCAAAAGAGACAGAGTGACAGTAAGTTGGTTTGGATTGCTCTGTAATGATATATTATGGTCTATGGATCTGAAGGCATGTTTGGAAATTCAGTGTGTATCATCAACTCTAGTGGTTCATGATTTGGAGTTCTGCAAGCTATCTTTCTAGTCTGACAGTCATGGCAGATAGTGTTCTTAAGGTTTCAGAGGAAGATACAAATGATTTTGGTAATTTGGTTTAGAGTGAAGTTATTGGTGATTTCAATGTGCTTGTGAAGGTCTCTGGATTGTGTGGCTACTGTGTTGGAGGTCCGTATTGAAGTTTGAGCTTGTTGATTGAAGAATTCCTCTTTAAGGTTGATGTTCTTCCAAGTCTTCGCTGACCGGATGTTCCTGGCATGTTGCGGATGATCTAAAGAGCATTTTATGAAGCATGGTATGTTAATGGAGGAAGTTTCAAGTCTAAGCTATGTTTGGCCGATAGTGTAAAGATCCACTTTAAGTTTAGCCGACCTTGTTGATCATTCCAAGGTTGATGAAGTGTATAAATACTTGTTGAAGAGTTGTGGAAAATTATCCTTGAACAAAAATGAATTAAATCTGAAGAAAGGATCAAAAAGCAAAGCAGAGAAGAAGAGAAGCAAAGGGAGTATAGAGTGAAGATTCAAGGAAGAAGAATTTGAAGATAAGGAGCATAAGTTTTTGAGCCTTCAAAGGAACTAATTCAGGCATGAATGTAGATGCTATTTCTCAGTTCATTATCTCTGTGTAAATCATATTTTCTTATAGGTAGTGAACCTCTTCTTGAGCAGTGAGCTCTGGGCAGTGTGCCTGAAGGCATGTGCCTTCTATTTTCTTAAGTACCTTTAACAGGGTACGCATTTTTGTGGGTTAACCCCCACCGTTGTTTTTCCCTTAGCTAGGTTTTCCATGTCAAAATTATAGTGTTGTGTGTTCATGTTGTTTCTGCTTGTGTGTTAATTTATGCTTAATTGTTTACATCATTAATCTGGTTGTAAATTAAAAGAAAGATGATTTAAAAGTTCAGAAAAGGTTAATGTTTAGGGACAACTGATTCACCCCCCTCTCAATTGTCCAAACTAATTCCAACACTTTATGCCTTATTCATTTTCAATGAAGCTTGTCCTTCCATCCTTTTTTGTTAGAAAATCACCGAAATGATGAACTGTTGAAAATGTGAACTCTTAAAGAGTTCGTAACAAATGAAAATTTTCAGAAAAAGGGGGAGAATCTCCTCTCTAATACCTTATATTCAATTTTTGGTTTTTCAAAAGTTTAGTAACCTAAACTTTTGCTAATAAAGGCCAAAAGGAGGTGAAAAAACTAAGGAAATGGCCTAGATTTTTCTAGGTTTTTGATGGTTTTTTGAGGGGATTCCCCACAAGGAATTTTGGGGATTTTTTCAAGGGAATTCATTGAATTTTAAAGGATTTTAGGTTTTACTTCCTTCTATTTAAGCTATCTTTGATCATATTTTATGATAGGAGGGATTTTGAAATATTTTGGGCTGCACAAAATATGACAATCGGCATAACTTTTAACTTTGTTAGATCTATATATGTCTACACTATCTTCTCTCTAGATATCAGCCTCTGAAACCTGCTCTTCTTACCTGCACACACAAAAAGAGGAAAATGATTGTGCTTTATTAAGGGTTTGCCTTAATCCTACCCTCTGTTGGTGTTACCACCTCCATAACAAGTATTGATAAGATCAAGGAGTGCATGCCCTAGCATGGAAGAGGCCATATCTACAACAATACGATTGATAATTATGAAAAATGATGATAATAACAACAAGATGTCCAACCTTAGTTGATGAAGAGGGCTTCAAACTTCCTTGAAAGCCTACAAACAATTTTAATAGCATTCACAAGTAGAAGATAATCTAAACATGAAGAAATCTTGAGTATAGAACATCACATGAGAGAAAATTCGTATTCATCCCATTAGGTGTAAAATGAACTACAACACACACTTAAATATGCATTCCCACTTACCTTTGGCAATTAAAACAACATTAAGTTGACAAAGTGTCTTAAGTTAACACCATGAAGTGGGACCAAAGTGTTGAATGCACAAGACAATTGAGAGGGGGGTGAATCAGTTGTAACTTATAATTTCAAAAAAATACTTCAACCACATTTAGATCCACATAAATCTAATCAACCTTTAAACTTTTATGATGATTAAGAATGAAAAGAAAATACCATAAACTAAATCACAACAACATCAAACATAAGAGAACACCGGATTTTATGTGGAAAACCCAAAACAAGGAAAAACCATGGTCAGGACTAGCTCACAATATAATATGATAAAACAACTAGTTAAGCTTGGTACAATTGGTGTTCACTATCCAAGAATGCTCACTGTAGGTGGCTCACTACCAAAGGACTCACTGTTCTTAAAGAAAGAGATAGAAGAAATGGTTCACTGCCAATATTTGAACTATTATAGTTGCATCTAACACATGCATGGAGTACAATTCCAATGAAGCTCAATATTCTCCACAACATCAACATCATCTTTGCAGCATCACTAAAAGATAGTAGACACCTTATGCTCACTGCATCTAGTAATCTAACACATGAAGGCTTGTACTACTCCACTCAGTCAATCGCTTTATTACTCACATCATATCCATCATGCTCACACACAATTACAACCTCTTGACTCTTATTTATACTATATTCAACCTTGAGAACATTCTCCAAGGTCAGCATCACAACTTTACACATAAAATTCAAATTAGGTGTAGACCTAAATATTCCCATGGTAGAAAGGAATGAAACCAAACTTAAAAACACCTTAGTTTTGACCTAAATTCATCCAAGCATGCTACTCCACACTTTCACAATCACCAAAGCAACTCCTCAATTAGTGTAAACACCCAAGGTCGGCCAAACCTATGTTAACACAATGAACATTTAAGTACACACTTCCTTGAACCCAAAGACAACTTCCCTATCACATGCAAGGCTTCAACACAATCTAGAGTATTTGACAATCATCCTGAAACTTCTTAAAATCCAAAAAAATCCTCCACAACAACTTTCACCTACCGCAAAACCTTATCACGTTTACCCAACAAGCTTAAATGTCTTTGTCATACATTGTAACTCAATAAGTCCTCTTCTAGAGTACCAAATCATGAACAACCTTGACTGGAGAAACATAGGAACCTTATAAGCACAAATCCATAACCACAAGACCTAAAACCACTTTGCAAAGAAATACGGAGCAAAGACATTTCTCCCAGAAACACTCAAAAATATAGTCTTCATAAGTTGGTGAACACAAATTTCTCTTCACATTGAATCATAGCACAAAACTTGGAATATAACATCTCTAAATATCTCTTAACAACATATCTAGATCGCAGGGACAAATCTTCAACAAAGCGGAAATGCAGAGTAGAACTAGAACACTACTCTATTAATCTAGACAATCTCTTCAAC
Organism: Cunninghamia lanceolata; assembly: GCA_027924645.1. NCBI lineage: Eukaryota > Viridiplantae > Streptophyta > Pinopsida > Cupressales > Cupressaceae > Cunninghamia > Cunninghamia lanceolata. The sequence goes on along the minus strand of BSBN01001660.1, from coordinate 1,880,002 downwards.
ACACTATTTCCTTTATTAATCAAATATTCTCAAAAGAACTTGGAAACCAACCAACATAACCATATTCTTCACTTCTTCAGCACTTCTTCAAGGTAGCCAAATCATCTTCAACAAAGCAACTCAATCAAACAACAAAAACCTCATCAGTGGACATGGTTGACACCAATGATGATAGAAGCTTGTTGACATCAATGACAACACCAGTAGCACATACTTGCAACAATCTCCCCCATTGTCATTGATGGCAACACATAATGTGAAAACCCATCAAGACACAGATCTATACCAAACTTATTTTCTCTCTTACTCTCCCCCTTTATTTTACACATCTTACTCTCTCTTCCTAACCACTGATTCTTTTCTTTTTCACATTGGTCTCTCTCCCCCTTTGACACCAATGGAAAAGGGCAACACACCTCTTCTTTCATTATTATCAAGTCACATAATCTTTTATTTTACTACTTTGAATACTCCCCCTGTCTGCAACAAGCATTAGGGAAAGTGCAAGAAGATGGGGGGCCAAAAAGGGGTCTTAAGTGGCCACTTTTTTTCTAAAATCAGGAAATACTGGCCTTGGATGAGAAATTGAGCATAGTTACACTCAAAATTTGGAGATGTAACCAAAACAATGTTCGTAGTGCTTCGAGTCTACTTTCTAAACTACTATTTTTTTTTTTGAAAATGGCATAGATTAAGGGGTTCAAAAGAGGGAGCCACAAAAATTGGTGTTGTTTCCGTAAAAAAAAAACATAACATAGCATGTTTTGTGGCTCCCTCAAAAGGTCAACTTTTTTTTGGTATTTTTAAAATCATTTTGGTGAGAAATTAGCTAATAACATGTAGTTTATGCCCAATTTTTCTGATTATTTTTTGATGAATATTTGATTTTTTACTAATTTTCAAAGTGGACACATCCTAAAAAATAGAATTTTTGCTGTGCTACCCCTATAAATTTTGAAAACTAATTGAAAATCATTTTTTTCTTTTTTAAATATTTGTAGAATGGAGTCTAGTTTCTAAATATGTAATTTTTTGAAATTTCAATGAATAGTTAATTTACAATGAAAAAAAGACCAAACAATGGTTTTTGCCCAAAAATGGACACACAAACAAAAGAAATTAAAGATGAAAGGCTTAACATTGTTAAAATGTGAAAAAAATCACATCGTCAAATAGCTAAGAGAAAGTCTAACATTACCCAGGTGTTTGATTTGTTTGACCTTGAAACACGTGCAAATCTAAGGGTTAGCACAAACGAAATTATGTGAAATATTGAAGAATATGGAAAAACACATCTGTGGCTGTTCAAAAGGCACTCCAAGCCTTTGGGTTGGAAATCCAAAGCAAATCCCAAGCCCAAGGCTTGGGATTCCCAAAGAAAAACATAACGCGAGCGCGTTATAACATGCTCACGTTATATTTTGCTTTGCATTTTTCCTTTTTCACAAAAGTTTGTGTTGTTAGCCATGTTTGAAATAACGCGAGTGCGTTATAATGCGCTCGCGTTATGTTCCCCTTAATTTTTTTTATGTTCAAGGCTATTAATCATTTATGTATGTATGTATGCCTATATGTATGTATGTATGAATGTATGCCGATATGTATGTATGTATCTATGTATCAATGTATGCCTATATGTATGTATCTATCTATGTATGTATGTATGTATGTATGTATGTATGCTTATATGTATGTATGTATCTATGTATGCCTATATGTATGTATGTATAGTGTCGAGGGCAGAGGAGGGTAGAGATGGGAGTGAGCCAGATAGGGGAGGAGAGGGGTGGATAAGGATTGAGTGATTAAGGTTTAAGGTTGAGGGTTGAGCGTTTAGGGATAGGATTTAGAGTTTAGGGATAAGGGATTAGAGTTTAGGACCTTGAGGGATTAGGATTTAGGGTTGAGGCTTTAGGGATAGTGTTTAGGGTTAAGGGTCAACGGATTAGGGTTAAGGTAGAGTTTTGAGGGTAGAGGGATTAGGGATAGGGTTTAGGGTTGAAAGTTTAGGGTTGAGGGATTAGGGTTTAAGGTATAGTTTAGTAGTTCTTGTGGATAGAGGTAGCAAACAATGGGAGATTATTTGTCTATTTCATAACAATATACCTCCCCTAAGTGCGGGGTGGACAACAAGAAACATAGATGTACCCCAATGCAAATCTTTTCTCATAATGATCATCCTTCTGATTTCAACTGTTAATTACTCACTGTGGATGTACCATACACAAAGCTTTTCTCATAGTGTGTACACCTATTGGCATAATGAACCCCAGATGGGCCAGAAAAACATGCCATATAACATTACTAACATTAAAAAAGTTCATAGCCATTTTTTTGACATATTCTTGCAACTCAAATATCTTTAAGAGAAGAGTGTCAAAAATGATGGGTTTAACAACCTAACATAAGGCAAAGCAGTTTTTTTGGGTTTAGGGTTTAGGGTTGAGGGATTATGGTTTAAGGTATAGTGTTGAGGGTTGAGAGTTTAGGGATAGGGTTTAGGGTTGATGGATTAGGGTTTAGGGTTGACAGATTAGGGTTTAATGTTAAGAATTGAGGGTTGAGGGTTTTGGTATAGGGTTGATGGTCAAGGGATTAGGGTTGAAGGTTTAACAATTGAGGGTTAAGGCTTTAGGGCTGAGGTTTAACAGATTGGGATTTAAAATATAGTGTTGAGCGTTAAGGATTTATGGATAGGTTTTAGGATTTAATTTCTAAGGGTTAAGGATTGATGGATAGGGTTTAGGGTTTAGGGATAAGGGATTAGGGTTTAAGGTATAGTGTCAAGGGTTGAGGGTTTAGGAATAGGGATAGCATTTAGGGTTTAGGGATGAGGGATTAGGGTTGAGGGTTGAGGGATTAGGGTTGAGGGTTGAGGGTTGAGGGATTAGGGTTTAAGCTATAGTGTCGAGGGTTGAGGGTTTATTCATAATGTTTAGGGTTGAGGGATTAGGTTTTAGGGTTGATGGATTAGGGTTTAAGGTATAGTGTTGAGGGTTGAGGGTTTAGGGATAGGGTTTAGGGTTGATGGATTAGCGTTTAACGTTGAGGTTAGGGTTAGAGTGTTAAGGGTAGAGGGATTAGGGATAGGGTTTAGGGTTGAAGGTTTAAGGTTTAAGGGTTGAGGCTTTAGGGATGAGGGTTTAAGGCTTAAGATATAGTGTCAAGTGTTGAGGGTGTAGGGATAGGGTTTAAGTTTTAAGGCTTAAGGGTTGAGGGATAGGGATTATGGTTTAAGGTATAGTGTTGAGGGTTGATGGTTTAGGGATAGGGTTTAGGTTTGAGGGATTAGAGTTTAGAGTTCATGAATTAGGGTTTAATGTTGAGGGTTGAGGGTTGAGGGTTGAGGTTGAGGGATAGGGTTAATGGTCAAGGGATTAGGGTTAAATAAGAGTGTCGAGGGTAGAGGGATTAGGGATAGGGTTTAGGGTTGAAGGTTTAAGGATTTAGGATTGAGGCTTTAGGGATGAGGGTTAAGGGATTAGGGTTTAAGATATAGTGTCGAGTGTCGAGCATGTAGGGATAGGTTTTAGGGTTCAAGTTTTAAGGGTTAAGGGTCGAGGGATTAGAGTTAAGGGTTGAGGGATTAGGGTTTGATGTTGAGGGTTGAGTACATTGAGGTTCGAGGGTTAAGGGTTTTAGGATAGGATTGAGGGTCGAGGGATTAGGGTTAAAGTAGAGTGTCGAGGGTATAAGGATTAGGGATAGGGTTGGAGGGTTTAACGATAAGGGATTAGGGTTTAAGGTATAGTATCGAGCCTGTTGAGGGTCCAGGAATAGGGATAGTGTTTAGGGTTTAGGGATGAGGGATTAGAGTTGAGGGATGATGGATTAGGGTTGAGGGTTGAGGGATTAGGATTTAGGGATAAGGTTTAGGGTTGAGGGTTGAGGGATTAGGGTTTAAGGTATAGTGTTGAGGGTTTAGGGATAGGGTTTAGGGTTGAGGGATTAGAGTGAAGGGTTGAGGGATTAGGAAAAGATGTTGAGGGTTGAGGCTTTAGGGTTTAGGGATTAGGGATAGGGTTGAGGGTTGAGGGATCAAAGTTAAGGGTTGAGGGATTAGGATTTGATGTTGAGGGTTGAGGGTTGAGGTTTAAGGGTCAAGGGTTTAGGGATAGGGTTGATGGTCGAGGGATTAGGGTTAAAGTAGAGTGTGGAGGGTATAAGGATTAGGGATAGGGTTGGAGGGTTTAGGGATAAGGGATTAAGGTTTAAGGTATAGTATCGAGCCCATTGAGGGTCTAGGAATAGGGATAGTATTTAGGGTTTAGAGATGAGGGATTAGAGTTGAGGGATGATGGATTAGGGTTGAGGGTTGAGGGATTAGGGTTTAGGGATAAGGATTAGGGTTGAGGGTTGAGGGATTAGGGTTTAAGGTATAGTGTTCAGGGTTTAGGGATAGGGTTTAGGGCTGAGGGATTAGAGTGAAGGGTTGAGGGATTAGGATTTGACATTGAGGGTTGAGGCTTTAGGGTTTAGGGTTTAGGGATAGGGTTGAGGGTCGAGGGATCAGAGTTAAGGGTTGAGGGATTAGGGTTTGACATTGAGGGTTGAGGGTTGAGGTTCGAGGGTCAAGGGTTTAGGGATAGGGTTGAGGGTCGAGGGATTAGGGTTAAAGTAGAGTGTGGAGGGTATAAGGATTAGGAATAGGATTGGAGGGTTTAGGGATAAGGGATTATGGTTTATGGTATAGTATCGAGTCTGTTGAGGGTTTAGGAATAGGGATAGCATTTAGGGTTTAGGGATGAGGGATTAGAGTTGAGGGATGACGGATTAGGGTTGAGGGTTGAGGGATTAGGGTTTAGAGATAAGTTTTAGGGTTGAGGGTTGAGGGATTAGGGTTTAAGGTATAGTGTTGAGGGCTTAGGGATAGGGTTTAGGGTTGAGGGATTAGAGTGAAGGGTCGAGGGATTAGGATTTGACATTGAGGGTTGAGGGTTGATGATTTAGGGGTTAGGGTTTAGAGATAGGGCTGAGGGTCGACAGATCATAGTTAAGGGTTGAGGGATTAGGGTTTGACGTTGAGGGTTGAGGGTTGAGGTTTGAGGGTCAAGGGTTTAGGGATAGGGTTGAGGGTTGAGGAATTAGGGTTAAAGTAGAGTGTGGAGGGTATAAGGATTAGGGATAAGGGATTAGGGTTTAAGGTATAGTATCAAGCCCATTGAGGGTGTAGGAATAGGGATAGCATTTAGGGTTTAGGGATGAGGGATTATAGTTGTGGGATGATAGATTAGGGTTGAGGGTTGAGGGATTAGGGTTTAGGGATAAGGTTTAGGGTTGACAGTTGAGGGATTAGGGTTTAAGGTATAGTGTTGAGGGTTTAGGGATAGGGTTTAGGGTTGAGGGGTTAGAGTGAAGGGTTGAGGGATTAGGATTTGATGTTGAGGGTTAAGGCTTTAGGGTTTAGGGTTAAGGGATAGGGTTGAGGGTTGAAGGATTAGAGTTAAGGGTTGAGGGATTAGAGTTAAGGGTTGAGGGATGAGGGTTTAGCGTTGAGAGTTGAGGGTTGAGGTTCGAGGGTCAAGGGTTTAGGGATAGGGTTGAGGGTTGAGGGATTAGGGTAAAAGTAGAGTGTGGAGGGTATAAGGATTAGGGATAGGGTTGGAGGGTTTAGGGATAAGGGATTAAGGTTTAAGGTATATTATCAAGTCTGTTGAGGGTTTAGGAATAGGGATAGCATTTAGGGTTTAGGGATGAGGGATTAGAGTTGAGGGATGACAGATTAGGGTTAAGGGTTGAGGGATTAGGGTTCAGGGATAAGGTTTAGGGTTGACAGTTGAGGGATTAGGGTTTAAGGTATAGTGTTGAGGGTTTAGGGATAGGGTTTAGGGTTGAGGGATTAGAGTGAAGGGTCAAGGGATTAGGATTTGACGTTGAGGGTTGAGCGTTGAGGCTTTAGGGTTTAGGGTTTAGGGATAGGGTTGAGGGTTGAGGGATCATAGTTAAGGGTTGAGGGTTGAGGTTCGAGGGTCAAGGGTTTAGTGATAGGATTGAGGGTCGAGGGATTAGGTTTAATGTAGAGTGTCGAGGGTATAAAGATTAGGGATAGGGTTGGAGGGTTTAGGGATAAGGGATTAGGGTTTAAGGTATAGTATCGAGCCCATTGAGGGTCTAGGAATAGGGATAGGGTTTAGGGTTTAGGGATGAGGGATTAGAGTTGAGGGATGATGGATTAGGGTTGAGGGTTGAGGGATTAGGGTTTAGGGATAAGGTTTAGGGTTGAGGGTTGAGGAATTAGGGTTTAATGTATAGTGTTGAGGGTTTAGGGATAGGGTTTAGGGTTGAGGGATTAGGATTTGACATTGAGGGTTAAGGCTTTAGGGCTTAGGGTTTAGCGATAGGGTTGAGGATTGAGGGATCAAAGTTAAGAATTGAGGGATTAGGGTTTAGCGTTGAGGGTTGAGGGTTAAGGTTCGAGGGTCAAGGGTGTAGGGATAGGGTTGAGGGCCAAGGGATTAGGGTTAAAGTAGAGTGTGGAGAGTATAAGGATTAGGGATAGGGTTGGAGGGTTTAGGGATAAGGGATTAGGGTGTAAGGTATAGTATCGAGTCTGTTGAGGGTTTAGGAATAAGGATAGCATTTAGGGTTTAGGGATGAGGGATTAGAGTTGAGGGATGACAGATTAGGGTTGAGGGTTGAGGGATTAGGGTTTAGGGATAAGGTTTAGGGTTGAGGGTTGAGGGATTAGGATTTAAGGTATAGTGTTGAGGGTTTAGGGATAGGGTTTAGGGTTGAGGGATTAGAGTGAAGGGTCGAGGGATCATAGTTAAGGGTTGAGGGATTAGGGTTTGATGTTGAGGGTTGAGGGTTGAGGTTCAAGGGTCAAGGGTTTTGGGATAGGGTTGAGGATTGAGGGATTAGGGTTAAAGTAGAGTGTGGAGGGTATAAGGATTAGGGATAGGGTTAGAGGGTTTAGGGATAAGGGATTAGGGTTTAAGGTATAGTATTGATTCTGTTGAGGGTTTAAGAATAGGGATAGCATTTAGGGTTTAGGGATGAGGGATTAGAGTTGAGGGATGATAGATTAGGGTTGAGGGTTAAGGGATTAGGGTTTAGGGATAAGGTTTAGGGTTGACAGTTGAGGGATTAGTGTTTAAGGTATAGTGTTGAGGGTTTAGGGATAGGGTTTAGGGTTGATGGATTAGAGTGAAGGGTTGAGGGATTAGGATTTGACGTTGAGGGTTGAGGGTTGAGGCTTTAGGGTTTAGGTTTTAGGGATAGGGTTGAGGATTGAGGGATCAAAGTTAAGGGTTGAGGGATTAGGGTTTGACATTGAGGGTTGATTTCTAAAGATAGGCAAATAGAGATTTTGTATTCAGGTTATTTAGATGTTGATGGGTTTAGACTTGAGATGAAATGTTGGACTCTTAATCTAGCCTGAAGAGAGTTTCTGTTGTCAAATGCAAATTTATGGGTTTGATTATATTGATTCCCTCTCCAGTTTTGTGGTGTGGATGTTTTGGAATCAATCAGGAAGTCTTTAGGAGACTTTGTGTATGTGGATTGGCAATCGCTTGACAGAACCCCTGCTATTTATGCTTGGATAAGGATTTGTCACAAACTAGAACTTCGGCTTCCAAAGAAAATCTATCTTTCTTCCTCGATGGGCATTTTCTATCAAGAACTTGATTATGAGGGCTTGCCCCTTCATTGTTATGCCTATCATATGGTGGAGCATCTGGCAAGCTCTTGCAGGAAACAGGAAAAGTTCTCCCTCAAAAACCTTGTGGTCATTCAAGTCTAAAGGGGAAGGTTTGGAAAGAGGAATGGATCACCAAAGAGATGAAGAATTTCTTATTTCTCAAACACCATCAGTGGTTTTTCTTTGATGCAGAGGACCTACCAAGATGGAAAGCATTTAAAGATTATATGATCTCTAAAGGAAAATCTCCTAATTCTCCCAGAATGTCATCCTTCAGCAAGGCGGGACCAAGTGGCTTGCCTGTTCCAGTCATGGATCCTCTTGTATTTAAGAGGAATTGTAAGGCTTGGAAGTGTTAGTTGATGAAGCACAAGATGTGGTCATCCCTGCTTGTGTTAAGGAAGATAATGCATAGGATGTGATCAATCTATAGCAGGAGAAAATAGCAACGTGTTTTGTCCTACTATAGAAACGGTAAAAAAGTGTTGATCCCCATGATCCAGGCCCACATGCTCTATTTTCATACTGATTCTGCACATGCTCTGACAAAAAAGAAGTGCTTTCATGCTATTGGGAAGTTCGCATGCACATTTGACACATTGTACCACCTTTGCATGATCTTTCCACCACCTTTTCTGCTTTGCCAACTTGAGGAGGAAATAACATAGTTTTCACACCAAGTTTGATATATATCTATTCAAGTTTCAATTTTTGTAGTGTTGCAATGTTAATTGTGATTCAATATTAGGACTTTAACATTATAGATTGGTTAATAGTATTGTTGTTAGTAATTATATTTGAGTGTTATTCAATTTAACATTGAAAAGGAAGCAAGTGGTGAAAAACTCAAATTGTTGAGGATTTTGATGCAAGAAGAAAAAAACACTACATAATTGGGTACTCTCTCCATTCAAATCTTTATTTTTTCGGTATGTCAAGTCTTTACATGCATGTTCTTTACATTTTCCTTAATTTGGATTGAATTACTTTATCATGCTTTATCATACATGTTTAAAATAGACACATTCCTAATCAAGAAAACAACCTACAATCTCACATGATGCCATGTATATTTTCTACACTTGGGCTCTTTAATAATTATGTGTAATGAATAGACCTTAACATACCATGATGTCAAACTATACAAGAATAAATCCTTACAACATAATAAAAATACAATCCCACTATTCTCTTGTATTCATTTCTTAGGAAGTAATATTGGTCTCTTTATCATGCTACAGACAAATTCTTCGTCATGCCGAGGTAACGATCAAGAATTAAACCAACATAGGAAGATATAGAAGCTTAGAATACAAAGAAAGTAGTGGCTATGAGGGAACTTCATGAGAAGAGGAAATTGGACATGATAAATGAATACATACCAATTGAAGAGGAACCACAACCATCACAAAGAGATATGGTATTGGCGGCACAAAGAGAACAAATGCAAAAACTTCGTGCTACGAGAGATTTGAATACCATAGTTGGAGACACGTCCTCTACTGCAAGTCAACATGTAGGGACACCATCTACCACATCTCAAGTTGAGAGTACATCATCACTCACATGTGATGAAGGAGGTACACCATCGTTCCCACCTCAACTTCAAGGTATGTCATCTTTTCCATCTTTGATCGAAGGTATGCCATCTAGCCCATCTCATTTAAATATTGATGAAATTCCTAATGTTGAGATGAATTTACCTAACTTAACACCACCTAGAATTTTGCATAGAAAGCCAAAGTATTTGATTGATATTGATGAGAATATTTTGCGGCCAATGGAAGGTAAGATTCCAAAATGCACTTGTAGAAGATATGCTCATAAGATTTGGAGATTGTTTTTTGAAAAGTTAAATGAGACTGCAAGATGTCAACTATTCATTGAAATGATGCGAAGTATAAAGTATAGGTCCATCATGAATATTCTTGGGTTGAGAACATTAGAGGCTTCAAGTGAAAAATCTATTGTCAAGAATCTAATGAGTACATATGAGAGTGTTGGTAACACCTCATGCACAAAAGATAGTAATGCAACACGGCATGTGATTACATTGACTATACTAAGTAGTCAAAGAAGGAAAGATCGTCTCATTAGAAAGATGAGTCAAGAATTGAGAATTAATAGGAAAACTTTATCAAGAGTCATTGGAAGACACCAAAGAATTGAGGACACTAATGCCAATGAATTATGGACGTTCTTGGGGAGACTACCACAAAAAGATAAACCAAGTGTTAAAGCATTGAGATCACTAATTGAAGACTTTTGGAAGAATTACACAAGGGTATCTTCGAATCAAAGGGATGTGGTAAGAAGGAGAATCGGTAGTCAGAACTGTGAGCCACATCCAAAGCATTTTTTAGATGAGACTCAAACACAGTTTTATGGTAAATTTCTAGAGAAGTATCCTCAAATTAAAATTTGTCAAAGATATTTTGAAATGCTAAAACCTTTCTATGTCAAGATAAATCACACATGCACTACTTGTTGTTATAGATTACATATTGAATTTTCTAACTATTTTGATGCTTATAGGTCTATATGTTTAGATATGCATACTAACAATGTTTTGCAGGGTTGTGCCATATGTGCCCCACCAACATCTTCAAGAGACTTCATATCAAGAATTTTATGTGAAAGAGAGGAAGGTCAAATATTATACAATAAATTATGCTTGGATGGCACATGTCATCGTTGCGGTGGCTTGCAACATTTGCCAATATGTGAACATATGGAAAGAACACATGCAGTTGGAAACAAACTAGTAGAGTTTGGCAAGTATAAAATAGTGGCATACAATACAAAAGATGTTAAAGAAGGAAAGAGGTGTGAATTGGTTATTGAAAAGATTCCAGTGTATCAGTTTATGCCTATATTTCGTGATAGCATAGTGTATGAGTATGCAAGACATGCCCATAGAGGTCGATGGTTGGACTTGCAATTCAAGTTATGCAAGGACACATTTCCGGTTGGTAGCATTGTTTCAGTCGTCAACTTTGCAGAGAACTACAGTCTACAGCCACAGTGTGAGGTGTAATCACACTATTACAACTCCACACAGGTTTCTATATTTGTGCACATCACATTCATTCATGCGAATGATAGTACAGAGGATGGCAGAAAGATCATAAGGGAGTATAATTTCTATATTAGTGATGATCGCACGCATTCTACGGAGTTCGTGCAAGGTTGCTTTCAGGTGTTCTACAATGATTGGGCTAGAAGGGGCATATCGTTCAATTAGCATATCAATGGTCAGATAACTATGCGTCACAATTCAAGAACTCGTATAATTTCTATTGGCTGAGTAGGAGGCATAATTTTATAGGTATTCAACATATGTGGAACTTTTGTGAGGCTGGGCATGGAAAGGGGGAGCATGATGGTGCAAGAGCATGTATCAAAAGAGCCATAGCACGAGAAGAGTTAAAGTATAAAGACAATGCAAAGTTGATAGATGCAAAATTGATTGTTGAGTGGTGTAATGCTTCCATGGGTCCAGGTAATGAAGGTAAGTCTTCAATTTGTAGATTCTTTTGGTTGATGGATGATACTAACATTGCACCATATGAGGACTATTATACACTGACAGGATCAAATGAGATGCACTCTTTTAGAAGCTCAATTGCAAGTTCATGGAGTATCCATATGCAAAAGATGTCATGCTTTTGTTCCTCCTGTACAATTCAAGTCCGGGATGAGTACGAGTCAAAGGAGTGGGTTGATGAATGGCAGTTAAGTTATCTTAGCCTACTTGACATGTATCAACCCCCGACGGTACTAGAACTAACACTGATGGAATCATCAGTTGACATTGACCACATATCAGATTTAGTTCAACCAGGTAATATAGGGCACGTATATGCATCTAATTTCATCTAGTTCAACTAGGTAATGTCATCTTACTTTGTAGTGTTTTTGTAATGTTGACTAATTTCATCTAATTTGCTACACATATCAATGTAGGGCACGTATATGCAGTTATTACAGATGAAGATAATGAAGAGGGAATAGATTATTACTTATGTCGTTGTGTTGAGGCCAAAAAGAAATTGGAGGCTCCTGTTACAGATGGAGAAAACATTGAATACCTTACAGGCTCAGTGGTTATTACTGGAACATGGCTTAGAAGGTACCCACATAAGAGTGTTAATGTTTGGCTGTTTCAGGATTTTAACATGCATTGGAAGATTCTTCATTATTCAAACCTTGTCGTGGCATCCAATGTTCATTTGATAAAGTATCGAGGTAGACCTTTGAACAAAATCTTGTGGAAGGTGCGTGAGTCTGACCATGAAGCAATACTTGACACAATAAAGAGTAGAGCAGACTTGGATGGTTCATTGGATTAATTTGTAAGTATTCACATTGATTTTGTAAAGTCATGTTACAATGAGTTGTAAGTATGCACATTAATTTGTAAGGTTTGTCTTTTTTTAATTTCCTGCTACATTTTTACACATATACACATTTTTACATCATCATGTTATGCGTTTTTGGTGTCCTACTCCTGATACGACCAAACTAACTATTCCAACACGTCCAGATGGGTACATTTACACTAGGCATGGTGCTATTTTTCATCCAAACATGTCAAAACAGTCCGAGCTACATTGTACCGATGATATCCCTAAAGAGTCCAAAGTGCAAAAAGGTAGCAATCTCTGACGAGATGTTACTCAAAAACTGTGTCATTAGAAACATTCCGTATGAGGCAACGTGATCATGTAGAGTACCTATACAATAACCTCTCTCAATTTTTTATATCTCTGAGACATTTGTCTGTGGTGAAAGGTTTTCTGCTACCCCAAAAATCGTCAGAAGGAGGCAGTGTAAAGTTGCAAATGGATGTAACTTTCATCTTGCTCCTAATGTGACTATAATGACTATTCCAACGTGTCTGGATGGGTACATTTATGCTAGGTATGGTCTTGTTTTTCACCCAAATGTGTCGAAACAGTCTGAGCTACATTGTACCGACGATATCCCTGAAGAGTCCAAAGTGCAAAAAGGTAGCAATCTTTGACGAGATGTTACTCACAAAATGTATCACTTAGAAACATTTTGTTTGAGGTAACGTGATCACGTAGAGTGCCTCTACAATAACCTCTCTTAATTTTTTATATCTTTGAGACTTTTACCCGTGGTGAAAGGTTTTCTGCTGCCCCAAAAATCATCAGAAGGAGGCAGTGTAAAGTTGCAAAGGGGTGTAACTTTCATCTCGCTCCTGATGCGACCAACCTGACTATTCCAATGCATCTGGATGGGTACATTTACGCTAGGCATGGTTTTATTTTTCACCCAAACATGTTGAAACAGTCCGAGCTACATTGTACCGACGATATCCTTAAAGAGTCCAAAGTGAAAAGAGGTAGCAATCTTTGATGAGATGTTACTTGAAAACCGTGTAACTTAGAAACATTCCATCTAAGGAAAGGCGATCACATAGAGTGCCTCTACAATAACCTTTCTCAGTTTTTTATATCTCTGAGACATTTGCCTATGGTAAAAGGTTTTCTGCTGCCTCAAAAATCATCAGAAGGAGGCAATATAAAGTTGTAAAGGGGTGTAACTTTAGTCTTTCTCCTGATGTGACCAAACTGACTATTCCAACACGTCTGGATGGGTACATTTATGCTAGGCATGGTCCTATTTTTCACCCAAACATGTCGAAACAGTCTGAGCTACATTGTAGATATCCCTGAAGAGTCCAAAGTGCAAAAAGGTAGCAATCTTTGACAAGATGTTACTCAAAAAATGTGTCACTTAGAAACATTCCATCTGAGGCAACGCGATCATGTAGAGTGCTTCTACAATAACCTCCCCTGGTTTTTTATATCTCTAAGACATTTGCCTGTGGTGAAAGTTTTTCTTCTGCCCAAAAAATCATCAGAAGGAGGTAGTGTAAAGTTGCAAAGCATTGCTAAGAAATCCTCAATACTCAAACACTCTAATGAACTGAAGCAACTTCTTCTTAGGTGCAAATGTAAGGGTACACAAGGGGAAAATGGCACCTAGATGACTTAGTGCATTTCTATGACTTCATTCACATGTTTAAATGTTTGAGAAACTCTCCTTTACTAAGCGCTTGTCCTCATGTCAATGTTAAGCTTTATACCTCCTAGGCGCTCAATTAGGTGATGTCATTAGATACAACTTACCCTTAGGTGCCAATGTAGCTTCTTCAATCCATCACACTTCTAGGCACTCAAATTTGAGGTCTTGGACTTGTATCTTATTCCTAGGCGTAATTGGATTATCTTCCTAGATCTAGGCACTCATTATGGTGGGAAATTACATGAAGTGCCGCCTAAGTCTAATTTGACTTTGTATTTGATATTTTATAACTCCAATTGACTAGGAATGGCTCTATTTCTAAAGTGCTGACTCAATAATGTAAGTTTAAGGTCTTTTCCTCCTAGGTGCCAATTAATGAGTTCACTAGATGCAATTTCTCCTGGACTTGAAGATTGTGAAAGAACTTGAAGCTTGGATGGATGTCTTCAAATGTTTTCAATGAAGAAGTGTTCCAACTTGAAAGGTCCTTTGAAGTGTAGATATTGATGATAACACTTTCCCTTATATGTGAAGTCGATGACTTCTCAAGGAGGCTTGAATGTATCAGAGAGACTTGAAATTGAATGGATGTCTTTGGAATGCTTGTTGATGATGAGAATGTTGGATTTAAGGCATACAACTGAGAGGGGGGGGTGAATCAGTTGTATAAAACTTCTTGTTCTTTCAAACACTTGATTCTTCGTTGTTAGTTAACAGCATATCAATTAATCATCCATGAAAGCATAATACATAAACACAAGAGCAGATAAACATCAACACATTGAACACCAAGATTTTGACGTGGAAAACCTGGTTAAGGGAAAAACCACGGGGTGATTAACCCAAGGATTATTCTCTGTTAGAAGAATAAGAAAAAGAATGGCACTTGCCAATTAGGGCTCACTGCCCGAGCACACTGCTCACAAAGAGGCCCACTGCCTACAAGGAGACACACTGTCTACAAAGTGATAAGAATCACAGTCTTGAACTGGAGAATGACATCTCTACCATGTCCGGATCAGTTCCATTTAAGCCCAAAAACCTCTGCTCTGTCTTTCGCACTTCTCTTTGCTATGCCACACTCATCCACACAATCCACACTTCGAAATGAACTCACAAACCTGTACAATACATTTGCCTTCTTCTCATCACTGTTCTTCACTGTTCCTGACTGAGGCTAATTTTCTCAATATCTTCAGCACACAGCTCATCAAATCCTTCTTGTCAATGCAATATGAGTATGTTGACATCAATGACAACACTGGCTCACCTCATACTTGCAACAATCTCCCCCTTTATCATTGATGGCAACATATGATGTGAAAAACCATCAAGACAAGAACTTCTCCTTTCTGTCACAGCTCCCCCTATCAACAACAACTTTTCACATGTCTTCTCTTCCTTTACTGCTCCCCCTTTGATCATCAACCACTTGTTTTTCACATGTCTTCTCTCCCCCTTTGACATCAATGGCAAAGGGCTCATACTTGCAATTCTAATACATCAGAATCATACCAGCTACTCCCCCTTAGTAGCAGCTCCCCATCATCAATCCGGATCACAAGATATGACTGTGATATCCACCGAACTGATGCACATCAGTGCATCCTAGTTCATCACCGGAGGGGCCATGACCCCTAACTTCTCCCGGAGATATTCAAAAGAATCCTTGGGAAGAGGTTTAGTAAAGATATCTGGAATCTGATCCTTGGAGGGAACATACTCCAATCTGACTTCTTCCTTGTTTACTTGTTCTCTCAAAAAGTGAAACTTGATAGATATGTGCTTAGTCTTAGAATGCAATACCGGATTCTTAGAAATATTAATTGCACTTGAATTATCACAGAAAATTGTGATAGGCTCCTCATATTCAACTTTAATGTCTCTTAGCATCTGCTTCATCCATAAGATTTGAGTGCAACTACCTGCTGCTGCAATGTATTCTGCTTCAGTTGTAGACAGAGATATTGCATCTTGTTTCTTGCTTAACCAAGAAACCAATCTCTTCCCCAAAAAGAATGCTCCACCACTAGTGCTCTTCTGGTCATCCACATCTCCTGCCCAATCTGCATCTGTGTAAGCATGAAGAGAGAAATCTGGATCTCTAGGGTACCATAGACCATACTCAACTGTTCCTTTCAAGTACCTAAAAATTCTTTTGATTGCCATAACATGAAATTCTCTAGGATCAGCCTGGAATCTTGCCACAAGACCAACAGCCTGCATTATATCTGGTCTAGTTTGAGTGAGATACAACAATCCACCAATCATTGATCTATACTTTGTCTGATCTACCTTTGGAGAATCATCATCTTTGCTTAACTTACATCCGGTTGCCATAGGAGTGTTCATTGGCTTTGAGTCTTCCATACCAAATTTTCTTAACAATTCTTTCACATATTTGGTCTGAGAAATGAAGATCCCTTCTTTTGTTTGAGTAATTTGCAGACCCAAGAAGAAATTCATTTCACCAAGCATAGACATTTCAAACTCACTTTTCATCTGATTTGCAAAAGCTTTGCACATACTATCTCTTCCTCCAAAAATGATATCATCCACAAACACTTCAACAATCAAAATGTTTTCATGATCAATTTTGAAATATAAGTTACTGTCAGCAGTACCTTTGTTGAATCCAATCTGCACAAGATGCTTATCCAACCTTTCATACCATGCTCTTGGGGCTTGCTTCAATCCATACAAAACTTTCTTCAACTTGCAGACCATATCATCATTATCAGACAATTGAAATCCATCCGGTTGTTCAATGTAGACTTCTTCTTCCAGATCACCTTTTAGGAAGGCAGACTTGACATCCATCTGATATACCTTGAAGTCTTTGAAGGCAGCAAATGCAAGAAGTAATCTGACTACTTCAATTCTTGCCACCGGAGAAAAAGTCTCTTCAAAGTCAATTCCTTCTATTTGAGAGTAGCCTTTGCAGACCAGTCTAGCTTTGTTTCTGATTACTTCACCAGCTTCATTTAGTTTGTTCCGGAAGACCCACTTGGTTCCAATTACATTCCTGTCTCTAGGTCTGGGAACAAGATCCCAAGTATGATTTTTCTCAATTTGCATCAATTCATCTTCCATTGCTTTGGTCCAGTTTTCATCATTGCAGGCTTCATTTATTGTTTTAGGTTCAATCTTTGAAATCAGACAACATTCATCCTGATTTTGAGCAACATTCCTTCTAGTTTGTACACCTTTGCTTCTGTCACCTATGATCTGATCTTCAAAGTGGTTCAGTCTTACATACCTTGGAATTTTGGGAGTATCCTGCACTGCTGCTTCTTGATCAGGCTCATTCAAACCTATCTCTTCTTCCTGATTTACCGGATCAGGCTGACTCTGTCTCACCGGAGAGGATTGAGTTCCTTGAACACTGTCTTGGTCATCTTCATCAAACTCATAAAATCTTGAAGGCTTCTCAATTCCTTCATCAACTTTCACATTGGTGCTTTCTATCATCTTCCTCAATCTCTTATTGTAACACCGGTATGCTTTGCTTTGAGTGGAGTAACCCAAGAAAATTCCTTCATCACTTCTAGCATCAAACTTTCCTAGATCTTCATCTCTTTTAATATAACACTTGCTACCAAATACTCTGAAATATTTCACAGTAGGAGTGATGCCAAACCAGAGTTCATAGGGGGTCTTACCGGTGTTGTTTCTGATTTGAACTTGATTGAGAGTGTAGATTGCAGTGCTGATAGCTTCTTTCCAAAATATTTGAGGAACATTTGCTTCCAACATCATTGTCCTGGCAGCTTCCTGGATGGTCCAGTTCTTTCTCTCAACTACTCCATTCTGCTGTGGAGTCCTAGGAGCAGACAACTGTCTCCTTATACCCTGCTTCTCACAAAAGTCAATGAACTCACCAGATGTAAATTCACCACCTCTTTTAGACCTTAAACACTTTAGTTTCAATCTAGTTTGATTCTCTACCATAGCTTTGAAGATTTTGAACTTCTCAAATGCTTCTAATTTTTCTTTTAGAAAGGTAACCCACATCATCCGGGAATGATCATCAATTAACAACATGAAATATCTATCACCTTGCAGACTCTTGATTCTTGTCGGACCACAGAGATCAGTATGTACTAATTCCAACAATCCGGTAGAAGACTGATCTTGGCTTTTGAAAGAGACTCTGCTTTGTTTACCTAGCTGACATTCTTTGTACAAACTATTTGTAGGTTTCATCAATTTTGGAAGATCTCTTACAGCCTGAGTATTGCTTATCTTGATGATGTTATCAAAATTTACATGACACATTCTTCTATGCCATAACCAACTCTGATCAATTTGAACAAACAAACAACTTTTATTTGAACCAACCAGATGAAAGATATTACCTTTTGTCTGAGTACCGGATGCAATTTCAGTTCCAGAGCTTGTAAAGATTCTGCATTTTCCATTCTTGAACCAGAGATCATAGCCTTTGTCCACTAACTGACCAACACTGAGAAGATTATGCTTCAATCCTTCAACATATAGTACGTTACCTGTTTTGCTCTTTCCATCAAAGGAAATAGTTCCCCTGCCTCTGATTCTGCCAGCAGAATTGTCACCAAACTTTAACATTCCTCCTTCATACCTTTCCAAATTCAAGAACTTATTCTTGTCACCAGTCATATGGTGAGAACATCCACTGTTAATAACCCAATCATCCTTTTCTTCCACTTGAGCAGCCAAAGCTTTTTCAACAACTTTGTGATTGACAGATTCAGAGAGTATTGAATCTTCTTCCTTGATGGCAATAAACACCCACTCATTTCCGGATTTGCTTCCTAGTTCTGATTCATCATCTGTTACTCCTTCATTGTCATCTTCTTCATGAACATAATAGCAATTCTTTTGAAACCTTTGTCTGTTAGTATTAGACCTTGCAGATCTTTCCAGACATCTTGAAGCAAAATGACCAATCTTATTGCAATTGAAACACTTAAAGGGTAGTTTTCCTTCATACTTACCGGATCCTCTTGGCAGTCTCTTTGCAATGAGGGCTTCAAGTTGAGCTGTTTCTGCTTCTTCTTCTTCCATGTCTCTTCTTGCTTGATCATACCATGACATTTTCCTTGATGAGTTTTCTCCCAGATCAAGTCTCTGTTTGCCTTTCACATAGGCACTGGCTTTGAAAGCAGATTCAGTCTTGGGAGGATCATCTCCAAACTCGGTCATTTCAAATGCAGCTAGTTTGCCAACCAGTTGTTCTCTTGTGACAGTTGTGTGGGCTCTGAATTCATCAATGGCAGTAACCTTGCTTTTGTAGGCAGCAGGAAGGGATCTTAGGATTTTGCAGACAATCTCATTTTCATCTAGAGTTCCACCAGCATTTCTAATTCCACATACCAACTCATTCACTCTTGGCATAAAGGTAGTGATGTTTTCATCATCTCTCATCTTCAATCTTTCAAATTTCCCTTTCAGACTTTGCAACCTTGCACTTTTGACAAACTCATCTCCTTCATACAGAAGTTCCAGTTTAGTCAGGATCTCATATGTAGTTGGTAGGTCAATAACATTTGAGAGATCTGAATCATTCAATGCGCTTAGTAGGGCTTCCTTGGTCCGCAGATTATTTTCAGCATCTGTGATTTCATTCAGAGTTGTCGGACCACCTTGTGGAGGTACATATGGTTTTGAGACCATAGCCAAGTATGCTTTTCCCATACATTCCAAGTGACACTTCATGCAACCTTTCCAGAGAGTGAAGTTGGTTCCATCGAACTTCAGACTATCCTTCTTGTATGACGACATCCTGGATCTCCTCAAGTGGTTAAGCTCCTTTCAGAGGAACTTGGCTCTGATACTAATTGTTGGATTTAAGGCATACAACTGAGAGGGGGGGGGGTGAATCAGTTGTATAAAACTTCTTGTTCTTTCAAACACTTGATTCTTCGTTGTTAGTTAACAGCATATCAATTAATCATCCATGAAAGCATAATACATAAACATAAGAGCAGATAAACATCAACACATTGAACACCAAGATTTTGACGTGGAAAACCCGGTTAAGGGAAAAACCACGGGGTGATTAACCCAAGGATTATTCTCTGTTAGAAGAATAAGAAAAAGAATGGCACTTGCCAATTAGGGCTCACTGCCCGAGCACACTGCTCACAAAGAGGCCCACTGCCTACAAGGAGACACACTGTCTACAAAGTGATAAGAATCACAGTCTTGAACTGGAGAATGACATCTCTACCATGTCCGGATCAGTTCCATTTAAGCCCAAAAACCTCTGCTCTGTCTTTCGCACTTCTCTTCGCTATGCCACACTCATCCACACAATCCACACTTCGAAATAAACTCACAAACCGTTATTTATACAAGACATCGACTTAGGAACAAACATCTAAGTCAGAAAACAACCATAAGAGTATCCGCAAGATGAATAACACATCCGGTTGGCCACCACAAGAACATTCGCAGGATGAACAACTCATCCGGTCGGCTAAACAGAGCAAGAACTTCATCCGGAAGAATAACTTCAATTCCGGGCTCTACTATCAATGTGGACCAACAACACAACCTCAACATGATCCAAGAACCTTCACAAGCCTGCCTGAATGACCAGGTACATCTGCACTTTCTTTACTTACTGGAATCTCTTCTCTTCCTTATCTGGAACTTCAAGAACACTGTCTGTCGCCACTGTCATAATGCAAGAGGTACTTCTGGACCTCCAAATCATACACAAATTAGGATGACACATCATAAGGACATCTCAAACACTCCTTCCAATCCGCAGATTAGGATAATACAATTCCAGACCTCACCGGACCTTTTTGTGATCCTCTGTCACCTCTGAATACTTGCCGGAACCAGTTCTACACCGACAGCCACAACTCCTTCAGATCTACATGCGGACCTCTGAAATCTTAACTGAAGCATCTCAAGACTCATATCTACAAACCCTTTAATCCGCATCCTCCGGTTCTCAACCTATACAATACATTTGCCTTCTTCTCATCACTGTTCTTCACTGTTCCTGACTGAGGCTAATTTTCTCAATATCCTCAGCACACAGCTCATCAAATCCTTCTTGTCAATGCAATATGAGTATGTTGACATCAATGACAACATTGGCTCACCTCATACTTGCAACAGAGAAGTTCCTTTGGAGTGGCTACATTTTGATTCCAGAAGTGATGATTGATGAAGAATCTAGTTGATACGTGAAGATGAATGGAACTTGAAGTGATAGATGGAAGTCTTCGAACATGATGCAACTGGTGATGTCGTTGATGAAGAAGACTTGAAATATATCTTGTTGTGACCTCTTGGAGCAGCTACCTCTTGAAGTGTTGTTTCCTTGGTAGTGATTACTTCCATCTTAACTCTCTGGCATGAATGAATGTGAAAGGCTCCTTTGGAGCAGCTACATGATGACTCTAGGCGACTCCAAGCTCTTGCTCCTACCTTTTCCTTCAATCTTCCTACAATACAAACCAAGAAACACATCAATCCTCATGATAAACATTTTATAACACAAAGGAATCCTCTTTAAACATGGAATAATCTTACTACAAATCTAGGTGCATATATAGGTAAAAAGAAGAGCAAAGGGTGCCTAACACAAGTTGGTCCATATTTATCACTTTAAATGATTTCAAACAATTGTAATGGCTTAAAGAGGTCAATCTCCCTTAAGAGATTCATTCAAAAGGTGTCTTTCAATGCAATTTCTCCCTTAGGTGCTAGAATGGGTTTGTACTGATGGAGAGTGTGCCTAAATTTAAATGTCTTTATACTTGCAATTTTTCAATTCTAAATGATGAGACATGTCTTAGAATGAATTCTATCTTTCAAGCGCTCACTCCAAAAGGTCATCTCATGTAATTTCGCCCAAGGCACTCGTTGAGGTGTACTCAGAGGCTAAAGTGCACCTAACTCAATTGCCTTTATCTTTATCATTTTTGTGATTTCAATAATTGAAAATGACCTAGAGTGATCCTTTCTCTTAAGGCACTCACCTATTGATATGAAATCAAGTTATTTCCCTTAGGTGCAATTTTAGGCTTTTATGGGTGAAAAGTGCGCCTTACATCCTTAGGTGGTTCTTTCTAATTCTTAATGATTTCAATCAAATGCCAAGTGTCTAAGGAAGCTTTTGTCTTGAGATGATTAAATTTTGAGGTTCAAATCCCTTCCTCAATCAAGGCACAATTTGAGGGTTGTATAGATGAAATTTGACTTCAACTTGGGCACTCATTTGAGTTGGGAGCAGCTAGAATTTGTGCCTAGATTGGAGATAGATATTTTGGCTTATTTGATGATGTTCTCAAGCCTCTCTACCAAGTCACATTTTGATGATGTTCTTATTTAAACTCTTATGAAGACTATCTCATCCCTAAGTGCTCATCCTCATGATTTTCATGCACTTAGACTTCAAGGTGCCAAAACTAGTAGGAAAATTCACAATGAGCGCCTTTGCCTTGGAAGAATTTCTTATTGATCATTAGGCACACTTTGGAGTTGATATGTACGTCCTTTACTTCCATGTACTCAATTCATCATAATTATTGTCAAAGACTTCTCCAAGTTGATTGATAACATGCTTCTTAATGTTAAGATCCTTCATTCATTCAATCTTATTAGATCTAGGCACTCATGATGGTGGGAAATTACATGAAGGGTGCCTAAGGTTCAAGATAGGTTCTTTCCACTCATCTTAACTTCTAATCATTGTAGTTAATCTCAAAAGACATCATCCAAAATGAGAAACCTCCAAGGCTTGTCATTGTAAGTTGATTTCCTCCAAGGTGCCAATACAAGGTTCTTTTGAAGGCAAAGGGCAGCTAGGCTTATGGGGCTTAATTTGATGTATTTATTGAAAGCTCAAGGTAAATTGATGCTTATTAAAAATGCCACTTAGTCCTTCATTTGCATTCTAGGCACCATTTCCTATTGACTTATATACTCCTTGTCATGCTAGGGTGCCATAATGAAGTGGTTTAGACAATAGGTGTGCTTCACTTACTAGAGGCTTGTTCTCCTTCCACCATAGGCACACTTTTCCAGTGGAACAGGTGTCAATGGGCACCTTGTCTTAAATGAACGCTCTCTCCAAGTTGGGCACCCTTTTGAGGCTTTATGAGTTGCAAATTGTGCCTTAACCCTTCATGCTTGTTGCTCAATGTTTGAATGTTTAAGAAAGTCTCCTTTAGGTGCTCATCTTAATGACTTTTTCTCAAGGCACAATCATCCTAATGACTTGGATATTCATCCTAGTGTTTCAGGATATTAGGCTACTAGACTTAGTGATTTTCAGGATCTCAAACATAAATAATAACATGATGATTCATTTTTTTTGTGTTGCATATAGTTGACATTGTATGCTACTCATAAAGAATATTAATATTTTCTGTTCAACATGATGATTCAATTTTTTTTTAAATACAACTTTTATCTTTTTGTTCCAAAATGAGGTTTAGGTGATACTTGAATAACAATAGCTAGCTTATTGGATCAACAAACATCCTATGTAATACAATTGGAATTTAAATATTTGAAGGAGCCATCTACAAATATCCATTCAAATGTGGATTTATAATGCAAGTATGGATGCCATCAATAAAAAAGATTTGTATTAACCAAATATCCATATAGGCATACATCAATATCTATCGATATAAGTATAACATATATACAAAATAGCCATATAGGCTTACAAGAATGCCATATAGGCATACAATGTCAACTATATACAATACAAAAAAATGCAATAAAAAGTCATTCCCCTCTGGCTGGTGAAGAGAATAGATCATGGGCAACCTTTGATCTTCTAGGGGATGGAGATACACATGTGGGTGGTCTACTACGACCTTGAGGGTTGCTCCTCCTATTTAGTTCTTCCTGCATCTTTAACTGTTACAATAAAAAGTATAGACATTAATATATAGAAATTACATGTTATATAAAATGAAACATTTAAAAAAATAATCACTTACCACTACCATATAATCTGTCTCCTCACTTGCCTCAGCAGCAGGAATAGGCCGTGGTGATGTCATGCCCTATAGAAACCATCCAGATAGAAATTAAACTTCAAATCAATAATCTTTTGATTTTTCAAAAATAGACAACTATAACAATGAATGTAAATTGAAATTACTAATCTGCCTCATACCCCTATCAATGCCATGGAGCTATTAATCACAGAGGTCACACCATGCTCCATTGCCCTGTGAACATCGGGAGGTGTCTCCGCAGCCTGCATCATCTGGAAATAAAACAACATTATTCAATTATGAAAACTATAATAGTGATGCAAATCATGGCTCCTAACATACACACATGTTCATCTAAACATGCAAGTACACACAATAAAGCACACAAGTCACATAGAAAAATCTAGTAAGTACAATTCATTCATTAAACTATTTATTTTATTACCTCCGTGAAGCTTTGAAGTCCACCACCGATGGCAGGTGTTGCCATGAAATCTCCAATATTAACCTATTCAACATCCAAAATTAGATATTAGAATACCATTCATATAATGATGCTATTCACATGTAATATTTATAATTGTTTACTAGTTACATACTCCGACAGTAGATGATCTAGTGTAATATGCAAGTGGAGAACCACTGAAAACTGCATCAATGCTATGACCCTGAAATTTCATTAAAATCATCAAACTAAATTAGTTAATCTTGCATTTCAAAAAAAAAATTTAATAAATTAAATTAAATAAACTTGCTAATATTTGCCTGAGTATGAATGCCGAAAGTCTCACTCAGGAGGGTATCTGTCATCACCATCTGCTCAGCTACAGATGTAGCCTGTGTACCTATGTCCTGACTATCCATGGGGTCATAACCATAGGCTGATCTGCAAGTCTGACAAGCATGGGGTGGGACCCTACTCCTCGCACTATCTCCCAACCCACTCTATGTTGCAGGACCGGCATGCTCTATGATGCTCTAGGTCAAGGCACTAATGGACTGAAGTGTATCGACCTCAACACTCTCCTTCACAATGGAAGGGATAGAAACATACTCATGGGGTGGTCTACTAATTACTCATCTCACTACCTACTGTGGATCAAGACATGCCCCTATTCTATCTTGTACTAACCCCCCACCTCTACCTTGGAAGTCTCGCATATCAAAATAGTTTGGCACTTTATTGAGGACAAACTCGCAGTAGAGTTTCCTCAAAAAGTATTGTGGGACCTCATTATTATTGCATGGACGATGGTCAAAAACCATCCACCACCTCTGCCCAAAATTGTCCCTTATCTCTTGGTTGTTGCACCAATGGATAGGGAACATCTTGCATGTAATGGGTGAAGGTTGATTTGTTTGTGGGTTTGTGAAAATTAAACACAAGTCTAATTTTGTAATTTGTAGTTTTTTCACATCTTGGTATGACAGCTTGTCTGCATAATAATCTCTAAACACTCTCCTCTTAGCCATCCAACTAGTTATTTGCTTGCTAATTGAATCTACATTTGATAACATAGATTCAAGAGATTCGGCAAGCATGGACCTATGCAAGGTTGAAGTGGAAGGATCTTTCAACCTTGCAATTATATCTTCAATTTCTTTTTTATTGTTTTCAATTTGCCCCATTATATTTTCTTGTGTTCCAGGGGCATGTCGAGGAATGGATGGGGGAGGTTGTTGTTCCGTAGGATTTTGTGGATTTTGAGGAGGAGGAGGGGGAGGAGGAGGTGCATTAACATTTCCTGACAATTAATGAAATATACATCAAAAAATAACTCAAACCTACCTATTTAGAGTAAATTCAAACAAAAAGACAAATAAACTCACTCCTTTGGTGTGCTTGATGTCATGGTGGCATTTTGGAGATGAATCGATAAGATTTTTGTGTTGGATTGATGAATCCAAAACGTGGGCGCGCTTACTAGGGTTTGCAGACCATGGGAATAGTGGAGAAAAAAGAAATGAAATGAAATGAGATAAGTTTTTTTAATTTATAATAGGTTATAACATGCTTGCATTATAACGTGAGCATATTATGGTTTGGTTTTGATGAGCCTTAGGCTCGTCATTACCAAACCATAACACGAGCGCGTTATAACGTGCTCACGTTTTGTATTATTTTTAAAAAAAATAATTTGGCCACTTTTTGGCCCCCCATCTTTTTGCACTTACCCATTATGACTTCCACTTGCTCCCCCTGAGAGGTAGCCTCCAACATCTATCCATAGAAAAGAATGAATCTTGAAGTCCACCTGACTGATGCATCACCTTATACATCTAGTTCAAAGGAGGGGCAATAACCCCTAACTTCTCCTGGAGATAGTCAAATGTATCCTTAGGAATAGCCTTGGTGAATATGTCAACAACCTAATCCTTTGTGGGAACATACTCAAGCTTCACTTCATTCTTTGCAACCCTCTCTCTCAGAAAGTGATCTTGGATTGATTTTTTTTTGTTCTTGAGTACATCACCAGATTCTTTGAAATGTTGATGTAACTGGTATTATCACAGAATCTATAGGAATTGGCTCCTCATACACAATGCTAATAACCTTCAAGGTTTTCTTCATCCACAACACTTGTGTACAACAAGATGTTACTGCAATGTATTCTACCTCTATAGTCGACAGAGATACTAAATCCTGCTTCTTACTTAACCATGACACCACTCTATCTCCAAGAAAGAATGCACCACCACTTGTACTTTCCTAGATCATCTACACATTCAATCCAATCTACATCTGTATAAGCATCCAGAGAAATATTAGTACCCTTTGGATACCACAATCCATCATCTGGAGTGCCCTTTAAGTATCTAAATATCCTCTTCACTGCTGCAACATGTGAGTCTTTGGAATCTTCTTGAAATCTAGCCACAAGACAAACTTCATGCACAATATCCTATCTAGTAGAAGTCAAGTATAAAAATCCTCCAATCATTGACATATACCTTCTCTGATCAACCCTAGGTGATTCATCATTATTTCTCATCTTGTAACCAGTTGTCATAGGTGTACAAACTAGTTTAGAGTCTTCCATTCCAAACTTCTTCAACATTTCCTTGACATACTTTGATTGTGAAATGAAAATGCCTTTATCTATCTAATTGATCTATAGCCCAAGGAAGAAGTTCATTTCTCCACACATTGGCATCTCAAATTCTTTCTACATCTCATCTACAAAGTTCTTACACATGCCTTCATTTCCACTGAAGATTATATCATCCACATATGCTTCAATAACCAAAAGTTGATCTTCACCTGCTTTGATGTATAGATTATTGTCTACAGAACCCTTACTGAAACCTTTATATAATAAGTACTTGTCTAACCTTGCATACTAAGCTCTAGAGGCTTGCTTCAATCCATGCAATGCCTTCTTCAATATGCAAAGCCTATCTGGTTTGTCTGATAACTGAAATCCATCTGATTTCTCTATATATACCTCCTCTTCTAACTCACCAAATTCAAGAAAGTAGACTTCACATCCATTTGGTTTACTTTGAAATCTTTATGTGTTGCAAAAGCCAGAAACATCCTGATGGCCTCCATCCTTGCCACCAAAGAAAATATTTCCTCATATTCAATTCCTTCTACCTGTGAGTAACCTTTACACATAAGCATTACCTTGTTTCTTACTACTTCTCCATTCTCATTTAGTTTGTTTCTGAATACCCACTTAGTTCCAATCACATTTTTGTTTGTTGGTCTTGGG
Organism: Cunninghamia lanceolata; assembly: GCA_027924645.1. Classification (NCBI taxonomy): domain Eukaryota; kingdom Viridiplantae; phylum Streptophyta; class Pinopsida; order Cupressales; family Cupressaceae; genus Cunninghamia; species Cunninghamia lanceolata. The sequence continues at coordinate 1,852,628 of BSBN01001660.1, read as the reverse complement.
ACAAGTTCCCAAGTCTGATTCTTTTCAATTTGCATTAGTTCTTATTCCATAGCCTTGATCCAATACTCATCCTTGTATGCTTTGCTTACTAATCTAGGTTCAACATTAGAGAGTAAACACATATTTACCTATTCTTCAATAGCTTTCCTTATTGTCAGCACATCTTTGTTTTTGTCACCAATGATTTGATCTTTAGAGTGATGCTTCTGCACATACTTGGGAGTTTTAGGAGTCTTTTCTGGAGCTTCTGGAATCCTTTCCTGAGCTTCTTATTATTCAATCTGTACTTCCTTTTTATCGACATTTTCTTCTTCTCTATAGGATGAACAATCTGATTCATAACCATCAAATTTTGAATTATTTTGTAGATCTTCATCAACTTTGACATTTGTACTCTCAACAATCCTTCTTAACCTCTTGTTGTATCACTGGTAGGGTTTGCTTTTAGTAAAATACCCAAGGAAGATGCCTTCATCAGACCTTTCATCAAAGTTTCCTAGATTTTCTTCATCCTTTCTAATATATCATTTTCTTCCAAACACTTTGAAGTACTTAATAGTAGGAATCTTTCCATACCATAGCTCATAAGGTGTCTTTGTACTATTTTCTCTTGCCTGCACTATGTTTAGTATGTAGACAACAGTATGAATTACTTCTCTCTAGTAGACCTTTGTTAGGTTTGCTTCTTTTATCATTGTCCTTGTAGATTCTTGAATAGTCCTATTCTTTCTTTCAACCACTCCAGTCTACTAAGGAGTTCTAGGGGTAGATAATTGCCTCTTTATCCCATGATTCTTATAGAACATGTTAAAGTCATTGGAGGTGTACTCTCCACCTCTGTTAGACCTCAAACATTTAATTGTCATATCCATTTCATTCTCAACCATGACTTTGAATGATTTAAACTTATCTAGGCTTTAGATTTTTCTTTGAGAAAAGTAACCCATGTCATCTTAGAATAATCATCAATCAATAGCATGAAATACTTATCACCTAGAAAACTCCTTACCTTGGTAGGGCCACAAAGATCTATATACACCAATTCTAATAGTTCGGTAGAAGATTGATCCATGACCTTGAAGCTTCTTCTTGTTTGCTTTCCAATCTGACATTCTTTACGGACAACATGGATGGGCTTTGTAATCTTTGGTAGATCTCTCACATCTTGAACTAAACTTATCCTTACTAGGCTATCAAAATTGATGTGACATAATCTCATATGCCATAGCCAACACTCACTGATCTGATTCATGAAGCAATAACCATTAGCACCTTTGAGATGATAAACATTTCCATATGTCCAATTTCCAGTAGCTATCATAGTTTTGGAATCTCTTCTGATGTCACAACCATTATTCTGAAACACAAGATTGTATCCCTTTCTACACATTTGTCCAACACTCAAAAGATTATGCTTTAAACCCTTAACATAAAGAACATCATCAGTATTGTGTTTTCCATCAAAACTAATTGAGCCTCTTCCACATATCTTAGCAACATTATCATCACCAAATCTAACTAGTCCTCTATCATATTTTTTGAAGTTTAACAAACTTACTCTTATCACCAGTCATATGATTTGAGAATCCACTGTCAATGACCCAAAGGTTGTTTTCCTATGTAGTATGAAGGGCAGATATCACATTCCTTTCATCATTAAGGCTTACCTTCAAAGCCTTTTCCTTCACACATTTCCCAGAGTTAGTAGAAATAGTATCATCTCTTATATCTATGAATAGACATTCATTATCCTCATTGTTCTCATAATTAGTTCATCATCAGATATACTAGCATCTTCTATGACATAGTAGCTTTTCTTAGGCACTCTACTTTTGTTTTCCCTATTCTTTCTCTTCAAAATTCTTTCTGGACATCTTGAAACATAATGACCTATCTTTCCACAACTGAAACACTTGTAAGGTAACTTACCACTATACTTGCCAGTACCCAATTTTATTCTTCTTATAAAATTGGATTCCAAATCATCTGAATCCTCTTGGTCTAATTCCATAATCTTCTAAAATGTGTTGGCCTTGAAGGCAATCTAAGTCTTTGCACTACTTGTACTAAATTTTCTTATTTCAAAAGTAGTTAAGATGCTAAGCAATTGATCTTTGGTAAACTGGTTCAAATTTTGTAATTCTTCAATAGGAAAAACCTTATGACTGTAAACTTTAGGAAGAGTTACAAGTACATTCAATATCACTTCTTGTTCATCTATCTTTCCACCAAGACCTTTGATGCCATTGACAACTTCATCCACCCTCCGTAAGTAGCCTGTAATATTTTCATCTTTAGATATTTGCATGGTTTCAAACATGAGCTTCAAATTTTGCATTTTAGCTTGCTTAACCTTATCATCTCCTTCATGAATACTCTCTATCTTTTTCTAGATTTCATTAGTAGTTTTTAGATCCATGACTTTCACCAATTCAAATTTAGAGAGACTTCTTAAAAGAGCATACATTGCTTTTCCATTGATTTCATAAGCTTTGACCTCATTTGTAGTTCTTAGACCATTCTTAGGTACTATATATGCATTCATTATAGGATTCTAGATGTCATATCCAAGAGAAATCAGATAACCTTCCATCCTTATTTTCTAGAAAGCATAGTCAGATACATCAAATAGGGGAACATCCTTCTTGTGTGCCATCCTAGATCTACTTCAAGTGGTTAAGCTCTTTTCCAAGGAACCTTGCTCTGATACTAATTGTTGAATGCACAAGACAACTAAGAGGGGGATGAATTAGTTGTAACTTGTAATTTCAAAAAAACCTTCAACCACATTTAGATCCACATCAATTTGATTAACCTTTAAACTATTATGATGATTAAGCATGAAAAGCAAATATCAAAAACTAAATCACAACAACATCAAACACAAGAGAACACCAAATTTTACGTGGAAAACCCAAAACAAGGAAAAACCATGGTGAGGATTAGCTCAAAATATATAATATGATAAAACATCTAGTTAAGGTTGGTACAATTGGTGGGCTCACTGTCCATGAATGCTCACTACAGGTGGCTCACTTCCAAAGGACTCACTATCCTAAAAGAAATAGATAGAAGAAGTGACTCACTACCAAGATTTGAATTGTTATAGTTGCATCTTACAAATGCATGGAGTATAGTTCCAATGAAGCTCAATATTCACCACAACATCAACATCATCTTCATAGCATCATTGAAAGATAGTAGACACCTTCTGCTCACTACATCTAGTAATCTAACACATGAAGGCCTCTATTGCTCCACTCACTCAATCACTTTATTATTCGCATCATATCTATCACACTTGCACACAATCACAACCTCTTAACTCTTATTTATATTGGCTTCAACCTTGAGAACATTTTCCAAGGTCAACATCACAACTTAACCCATAAAATTCAAATTAGGTATGGACCTAAACATTCCTGTTGTGGAAAGGAATGAATCCAAACCACAACACACCTTATCTTTGACCTAAAGTCATCCAAGCACGCTACTCCACACTTTCACAATCACTAAAGCAACTCCTCAATTAGTGTAAACACCTAAGGTTGACCAAACTTGTGTTAACACAATGAACTTTTAAGTACATGCTTCCTCAAACCGAAAGATGACTTCCAGATCACATGCAAGGCTTCAACACAATCTAGAGTTTTCCACAATCATCCTAAAATGTTCTAAAACCCAACAAATACCTCTGCAACAACTTTCACTTGCCGCACAACCTTATCATGTTTACCTAGCAAGCTCAAATGTCTATGTCATACATTGTAACTTGATAAGTCCTCTTCTGGAGAACCAAATCAGGAACAACCTCAACTAGAGAAAGATAGGAACCTTATAAGCACAAATTTAGAATTGCAAGACTTGAAATCACTTTGCAGAGAAATGCAGAGTAAAGACATTCCTCCCAGACACATCTGCAACACCCAGAAATATAGTCTTCATACTGGTGAACACAACTTTCTCTTCATGTCGAAACCAGAGCATGAAATGTGGAATATAACATCTCTAAATATCTCTTAACAACATACCCAAACCATAGGGACAGATCTTCAACAGAGAGGAAATGTGGAGAAGAACTAGAACACTACTCTGTTAAGCCAGATAGTCTCTTCAACACACTGTTTCCTTTATTAATAAAATTTTCTCAAAAGCACTTGGAAACCAACCAACAAAACCATATTCTTCACTTCTTTAGCACTTCTTCAAGGGAACCAAATCATCTTCGAAAAAGCAACTCAATCAAACAACAACCTCATCAGTGGACACGGTTGAAACCAATGACAACACCGATAGCACATACTTGCAACACAAAGGTCCTAAGTGGGACCAAGGTTCTTGGGCACCCTGATCCTTTCTTCCACAAGCTTCTCAAAGTGTCCTTTAGTGGGGGACTTAATCTAGTCCTAAGTTGATTATGTCAAGTTTAATTGTTGGGATCAAGATATTTATCATTAGATCTCAAAAAGGTGTTAAAATATGTCTTAATTGTTGCAAATATGTGCCTAAAGTGGTGTTGTCATTGATGTCAACATATCCTTGTTGTCATTGGTGTCAATTGTATCCTATACTGATGTCTATATAGAGGACCAGATTGTTGAGTATATTGAGAAAATTAATGACAATAGATACATGCGGACCATATGGCTGCATAGAGGATTGTCAGATGTTGCTCCAGTTAATATTTGAGATATCTCCATGAAGATTTGAAGGAATTATGGCCATCTAAGTAGAACCAGATTCTGCCATATTCAGTAGAGATAGTGTGACAAGAAGTTGGTCCGGTATTACCACTCTATGATTTGTGGATCTAGAGGTATGTCTGGGATGTTGGTGGGTTCCCTCAACTTGAGTAGTTTGTGGTTTGGAGGTTTTCAAGCAATCTTTCTAGCTTGACAGTCATGGCAGATAGTGTTCTTGAGGTTCCAAAGGAAGATACAAATGATTCTAGCAATTTGGTATAGAGTGGATGTGATTGATGATTTCAATATGCTTGTGGAGGTCTTTGGATCGTGTGGCTACTGTGTTGAAGGTTTGCATTGAAGGTTGATCTTGTTGAAGATTTCTACCTTAAGGTTGTTGTTCTTCCCTATTCTTGACCGACCGGATGGTCCTAATGTATTCCGGATGATCTAAAGAGCATGTTATGAAGTGTGGTGTGTTAATAGAGGAAGATTCAAGTCTCAGTTGTGTTTTGGCCGACAGTGTGAAGATCTGCGTTTAGGTTAGCTGACCTTGTTGATTATACCAATGTTGATGAAGTGTATAAATACTTGTTGAGGAATTGTCGAAAAGCATCTTTGAACAAATGAGTTAAATCAAAAGAAAGGATCAAAAGCATAGCAGAGTAGAAGAGGAGAGAAGGAAGAATAGAGTGAAGAGTCAGTGAAGAAGAATCTAAAGATAGGAGCAGAATTTTTTGAGCCTTCAAAGGGACTGATTCAAGCATGAACATAGATGTCATTTCTTAGTTCATTATCTCTATGTTAATCACAATTTCTTATAGGCAGTGAGCCTTTTCTTGAGCAGTGACCTCTGGGTAGTGTGCCTGAAGGCATGTTCCTTCTATTTTCTTAAGTACTTTTAATAGGGTACACATTTTTGTGGGATAACCCCCACTGTGGTTTTTCCCTTAACTAGGTTTTCCACATCAAAATTTTAGTGTTGTGTGTTCATATTGTTTCTGTTCATGTGTTGATTAATGCTTTAATGTTATCATCATTAATCTGGTTGTAAAGAAGTTTCTAGAAGTTAAAGTATACGGACAACTAATTCACCCCTCCTCTCAGTTATTCAGAGTGTTTATAACAATTGGTATCAGAGCAAGGTTCCTCTTAAAGGGAGCTTAACTGCTCGAGGAGATCCAGGATGTTGACTTACAAGAAGAATAGTCTAAAATTTGATGGAACAAGTTACACTGTTTGAAAGAGTCATATGGAATGCCATTTATAGTGCATGGGTGATGTCTATTGGTTAATAACCAAAGATAAGTATGAACCTCCAGAGAAAGGCCCTTCAACTCTAGATGAACTTAATGATGCTGAAAATAACCTTCAAGCTAAAGAAGCCTTATTGAGTGCCCTGACTGATTCAGAAATGACAAATTTTTTTGGACTAAAAACTACTCATGAAATCTGGAAGAAGTTGGAGAATCTGTATAAAGGAGATAAATATGTCAAATGTGCCAAACTACAAAGTCTGAGAGGAAAGTTTGAAAATCTAAGGATGAGTGAAGATGAAAACATCACAATCTACATGCAAAAGATAAATGAACTTGTGTGTGGGATCAGGTGTGCTGGCAGAATTTTGGAAGAATTAGACATTGTGGCAAAAGTGCTCAGATCTTTGCCCAATTCATACAAACATAAGGTTGCTGCTATAGAAGAGATCAAGACTATTATAGATGTTACAAGAGAACACTTGATTGGAAAAATTTCAGCTTTTGAATTAAGTGACTTTGGTGACTCTCTTCCTAAGTCTAAATCGGCATTCAAGGCTAGTGTGCATGAAAAGAAAAGATATGATCCAAGTGAAGGTTCTTTAAGAAAATCAAGCAAATTTATCAAAACAAGGAAGGATCTTGAAGATGATGAAAATGAGACTACAGATCTTGAATCTCTCATTGCCAAACATATGCCAAGAGGATCTGGTAAGTATGAAGGAAAGTTGCCACTCAAATGTTTTACTTGTAATAAGATTGGCCATTTTGGTTCAAGATGTCCGGAGAGGTTTTCAAAACCAAACTGTGACAGATACAAAAATTAGAAGAATTACTACTATGTCTAAGAAGTAGGAGAAGGAGTCACATATGATGAATCCGATCATAGTGAAAATGATTGGGTGTTCATTGCTATTAAAGAAGAAGATTCAATATCTACTGAATCTGCTAGCTGTGCAAATGTGGAAAGTGCCTTGGCTGCTCTGGTTGTTGAAAAGGATGAATGGGTGATTGATAGTGGATGCTCTCATCATATGACTGGTCACAAGAGTAAGTTTGTGAGTTTTGAAAATTATGGAGGATTTATGAAATTTGGAGACAACTCAGCTGGTGGAATTCATGGCAGAGGATCCATCTCTTTTGATGATAAGAACAACACCAATGATGTTCTATATGTGGAAGGACTAAAACACAATCTTCTCAGTGTTGGACAGTTGGTTGACAAGGGTTATGATCTCTGGTTCAAGGATGGAAAATACAGAATCTTGGAAAGCTCCGGAATTGAAATTGCATCTAGTACTCAAACTAAAGGTAACATCTTTCATTTAAGAAGTTTAGGGAAAAGTTGTTTGATCACTCAAACAGATCAAAGTTGGTTATGGCATAGGAGGATGTGTCATGTGAATTTTGATAACATTGTCAAAATAAGTTCTACTCAAGCTGTAAGAGATCTTCCAAGACTTGCGAAACCAGATAGCATATGTAGAGAATGTCAATTGGGTAAACAGAACAAAATTTCTTTCAAAAGTAAGGAACAAGGTTCAAGTGAGAGATTGGAACTGGTACATACTGATCTCTATGGTCTTGCCAGAATTAGGAGTGTGCAAGGAGACAGATATTTCATGTTGTTGATTGATGATTACTCCCAAATGATGTGGGTAACTGTCCTAAAAGAAAAATTAGAAGCTCTTGATAACTTTAAGGTGTTCAAGATGATGGTTGAGAATGAGATTAGTGGGAAATTAAAATGTCTGAGATCTGACAGAGGTGGAGAATTCACTTCTAGTGAGTTTGATGCTTTCTATGAAAAGAATGGAATAAAAAGATAGTTATCAGCTCCTAGGACTCCTCAGCAAAATGGAGTCATGGAAAGGAAGAACCAAACAATTCAAGAAGCTGCCAGGACCATGATGATGGAAACAAATGTTCCTCAATTTTATTGGAGGGAAGCTGCGAGTACTGTTGTCTACACTCTTAACCAGGTGCAAGTCAAAGGAAATTCTAGTAAGACTCCTTATGAACTATGGTTTGGTCATCCTCCTACTGTGAGATGGTTCAAATTTTTTGGTAGTAAATGTTATATCAAAAGAGATGAGGATTTAAGAAAGTTTGAGGCAAGAAGTGATGAAGGAATATTTTTGGGATACTCAACTCAAAGTAAAGCTTACTGGTGCTTCAACAAAAGATTGAAAAAGATTGTTGAAAGTGCTAATGTTAAAGTTGACGAAAGCAAAGAAGGACACTCTAGGTATTGCGGATATGATTTAGATGATCAAGATGAAAGTCAAAATCAAGGAAGACAAGTTCAAATCTAGACCCAAATTCAAATTGATCCGGTAACTCTAGTAACTCAAGAGATTAGTGCAGAAGATGAGGAACAAGTTCAAGAAGCGGAAGCTCAAACAATTCCCAAAACTCCCAGGTATGTAAGAATGAATCATCCTAAAGATCTAATCATAGGAGATAAAAGTAGAGGTCTTTGAACTAGGAGAAGAGTTGCTGAAGATCAAGAAGAGATTTGTTTGATTTCAAAGATTGAACCTAAATCAATAAATGAAGCTTATAATGATGAAAATTGGGTGAAGGCAATGGAAGAAGAATTGATGCAAATTGAAAAAAATCACACTTGAGATCTTGTTCCTAGACGTGAGGACAAAAATGTGATTAGAACTAAATGGGTCTTCCAGAATAAACTAAATGAAGATGGTGAGGTTGTAAGAAACAAGGTAAGGTTGGTATGTAAAGGTTACTCTCAAGTGGAAGGAATTAATTTTGAAGAAACTTTTGCTCTGGTGCCAAGGATAGATGCAATCAGATTATTTCTTCCTTTCATTGCCTTCAAAGATTTTAAAGTCTATTAGATGGATGTCAAATCATATTTCCTAAATGGAGATTTGGAGGAAGAAGTTTATATTGAACAATCAGAAGGATTCTAGTTGTCTGATCAGGGAGACATGGTTTGTAGACTGAGAAAGCCTTGTATGGACTCAAGCAAGCTCCAAGAGCCTGGTATACTAGATTGGATAAGCATCTGCTTAAGCTAGGATTTAGCAAAGGTATTGTTGACAGTAATCTATACTTCAAGATAAATCATGAGGACATTCTGATTGTTGAGGTCTTTGTCGATGATATCATTTTTGGTGGAAATGAATGCATGTGTAAAGCATTTGCTAATCAAATGAAAAGTGAGTTTGAGATGCCAATGTTTGGTGAGATGAACTTCTTCCTAGGTCTACAAATTGTTCAAATAGATAAAGGTATCTTCATATCTTAGTCCAAGTATGTGAAATACTTGTTGAAGAAGTTTGGAATGGAAGATTCAAAGCTAGTAGGTACTCCTATGGTAATCGAATGTAAGTTAAGAAAAGATGATGACTCCCCCAAGGCAAATTAGAAAAGGTATAGATCAATGATTCGAAGATTGCTTTATCTAACTTAGACCAGACCTGACATCATGAATGCAGTTGGACTTATTGCCAGATTTCAAGCTGATCTAAAAGAATCCCATGTTGTGGTAGTCAAAAGAATTTTTAGATATATCAAGGGGACAATTTGATTATGGATTGTGGTATCTAAAGGACAATGACTTCACTCTTCATGCATATACTAATGTTGATTGGGTAGGAGATGTTGATCACAGAAAAAGTACTAATGGTGGTGCATTCTTCTTGGCAAGAAATTGTTATCTTGGATGAGCAAAAAATAAGAGTCAATATCTCTATCTACTGCAAAGGTAGAATATATAGTGGCAACAAATAATTGTTCTCAAGTTTTATGGATGAAGCAAATGTTAAAGGACATCAGAGTTGTGTTTGAGGAGCCAGTCACAATTTTCTATGATAATTCAAATGCTATAAGCATTTCAAATAATCCAGTATTGCACTCAAAGACAAAGCATATATCTATCAAGTTTCATTTCTGAAGAGAATAAGTCAATGAGAATGATGTCAAGTTAGAGTTTGTGTCTTCCAAAGATCAGATTGTAGATATCTTCACTAAGCCTCTTCCCAAAGACACTTTTGAGTATCTTAGAGAAAAGTTAGGGGTTATTACCCATCCTGATCAGAACTAAGATGCACTAAGGTGCATCAGTCTGGTGGAATTTACATTCATATCCTGTGATCTAGATTGATGTTAAGGAGGTACTACTCAAAGGGGGAGTAGTCAGTATGCAAATTTTGGGATCAGTCTAAAGAAAAAGGGAGAAAAGATAGCAAATATGTGCCCTTTGCCATTGATGTCAAAGGGGGAGAGAAGTCATGTGAAAAACTAGTTGTTGGTGTAAGGGGGAGTAGTAAAGGAAGAAATTACAGAAGTTAGAAAGGAAAGGGGGAGAAGTTCTTGTCTTGATGGTTGAATTCATTTTTTCACATCATATGTTGCCATCAATGACAAAGGGGGAGATTGTTGCAAATATGTGCCTAAAGTGGTGTTGTCATTGATGTCAACATATCCTTGTTGTCATTGGTGTCAACTATATCCTATACTGCTATTTGTATAGAGGACCAGATTGTTGAGGATATTGAAAAAATTAATGACAATCAATACATGTGGACCATATGGCTACATAGAGGATTGTCATAGCTTTCTCCAGTTAAGATTTGAGAAATCTGCATGAAGATTTGAAGGAGTTATGGTCATGTGAGTAGAACTAGATTCTGTAGTATTCAGTAGAGATAGTGTGACAAGAAGTTGGTCCAGATTGGTTTGGTAATACCACTCTATGATATGCGGATCTAGAGGCATGTTTGGGATGTTGGTGTGTTCTGTCAACTCGAGTGGTTTGTAGTTTGGAGGTCCACAAGCAATCTTTCTAGTTTGACAGTCATGGCAGATAGTGTTCTTGAGGTTCTGGAGGAAGATACAAATGATTCTAGCAATTTGGTATAGAGTGGATGTGATTGATGAATTCAATGTGCTTGTGGATGTCTTTAGATCATGTGGCTATTGTGTTGAAGGTCCGTATTGAAGGTTGAGCCTATTGTTGAAGATTTCTACCTTGAGGTTACTGTTCTTCCCTATTTTTGACCGACCAGATGGTCCTAGAGTATTGCAGATGATCTAAAGAGCATGTTATGAAGCATGGTGTGTTAATAGAGGAAGATTCAAGTCTCAGTTGTGTTTTGGCCGACAGTGTGAAGATCTGCATTTAGGTTAGCTGACCTTGTTGATTATTCCAAGGTTGATGAAGTGTATAAATACTTGTTGAGGAATTGTCAAAAAGCATCCTTGAAAAAATGAGTTAAATCAAAAGAAAGGATCAAAAGTAGAGTAGAGAAAAAGAGGAGCAAAGGAAGAATAGAGTGAAGAGTTAGTGAAGAAGAATCTAAAGATAGGAACAGAAGTTTTTGAGCCTTTAAAGGGACTGATTCAGGCATGAACATAGATGCTATTTCTCAGTTCATTATCTCTGTGTTAATCATAATTTCTTATAGGCAGTGAGCCTTTTCTTGAGAAGTAAGCTCTGGGCAGTGTGCCCAAAGGCATGTGCCTTCTATTTTCTTAAGTACTTTTAACAGGGCACACTTTTTGTGGGCTAACCCCCACCGTGGTTTTTCCCTTAACTAGGTTTTCCATGTCAAAATTCTGGTGTTGTGTGTTCATATTGTTTCTGCTCATGTGTTGATTAATGCTTTAATGTTATCATCATTAATTTGGTTGTAAAGAAGTTTCTAAAAGTTAAAGTATAGGGACAACTAATTCACACACCCCTCTTGGTTATCCAAACTATTTCTAACACTAATTAGCAAAGGAAATAGAATAGGTCCATCATAGGAGCTAGACTAGGTGTAAAATTCTAGTGTACACATTTACAATGTTACATTTAAAATCGAGACATTAGGTCACAAAGCTCATAAAGCGTTTATAAGCTTTAGTAACACACAAGCTGCACCAATAGAAGAAATGAATGAAGCAAGAGAAATATTTGATTTTATGTTTAAGTGAAGCAATAATATCCATTAACCAAATCCAATTCTACTCAAATCCACTTGAATATCAATAGTGCTAAATTCAACACAATTTTTAATACCTTTTTCAAAATGCAACATACCAAAATTGTTCTTATTTTCAATTTTCAATGCAATATGTCAAATGAAATGTTTTATATGTATCCTTGGTGGATGGGATCCATTGGGCTACAATATCAAGGGTCTTTAGAACTTTTACACATCAGTGTGTTTTCTATCAAAGAAGTTAAGGAAGATGGCAACCTTGAGTAGGATGATGCATATATATGGATGTGAGTTGTAGTGATTGTAGGAATTTCAAGAGTAGAAGGTCCACTAATAGGTATGCTTACCCTGTCTATGGTGTGGTTAATTAGCTATGAGAGATTGGATAGGGTCATTACTTTGAATAAAGTTGATTATGTCATCCATACTCAATATTATTTTGAGGGAGATTAAACCTCCAAGTTGGTTTTTTAACAATAGGCTGCTCAGCTATATACAATGGTGTGTCTAAGTGACATTTATTATGTCAACTTGTCATAGGGTTCTTACATTTCATTCTTAGGAATGATGGAGGATGAGTTAGTTGTTGTCAAGATGGTAGTTTCTTGGTGGATGTTGGAAATGCTTTGTTGAAGCCCATGAGTATAAAGGAGTTGGTGTAGCATGTTTATACCCTTGCTGGCTAGTTGACATATTAGTTGGAGTTTCTCACTTGTTCTTGCAAGGTATACAACAAATGGGAAATTGTTGGGATTATGTTTATTATACACCTTTTATTTACTAATGTCAAGTTATTTAATTAATTTGTAATATTTTATGTCCCTTCATGGAAAAGGGTGTCACACTTTGAATTGGCCATTATGCCATGTATTCTTTGGTATTGCATGTGTGATAGAATTTGTAAGAGTGTGTATATCATGTAAGGTGTATAAGAACACCTATGACATTGTACAGTACATATGAGATTCTATGAAGTGCGTAAGAGCATATAAAGGTATAGTTTAAAAGTGCACTTAGAATCTTGAGTCGACTTATATGATATGTCTTAAAACATCTTTCTAAAGGAGGTAAATGACAAAATGTTGAAGCCATTTTTGGTGGGAGGCTATGACATGTAAGGAAATATGCTATTAATAGCCTATTGACCTATCATGGTGTGGGTTGTGAGAATTCTTACCATGGTATTCTAGGACCTTGCTTGGAAACATTGTAATATATTTTTGTGTTTTCTATGCCTCCTAGAGTCTATATATTAAGGGCTTAAGATGGAGGTATTACTGAATGTGTTTTGTAGGGTTATACTACTAATTTTACCCCAAGCCAGAAATGTGTCGATCTCCATATTTAGGAAAGAGTTTGATATTGTATTGTGAGTATATTGTTGTTGGGAACACATTTGTTTGGTACGTTGGAGGATGGATTTTTCCCAAAAGGGTTTTCCTAGGGTATATCTATGTCTCTTCTATTCTATATATGTTTTTATTCTTCTTGTCACATTCTTTCTTTTCTGTTGATTCATCTGTCATTATGGTACTATTTTTTTGTAGATTTAACATCTCACATTTCTCTCCTCATATGGTTAATGTATGAATTGTTTGTGTCTTGTTTCTTCTTTCTCAGAATGGTTTGTTTTGCACTAGTATTATAGTTTAGTTTGTAAATATATTTTAATATTGATAGTGTTAGAGCTAGGGCACACAACTGAGAGAGGGGGGGTGAATTAGTTGTACAAAAACTTGCTTCCAATTCAAACACTTAAATACTCTTTGTTATTTAATAGCATATCAATTAATCACTCATGAAAGCATAAAGCATAAACACCAGAGCAGATACACATCAACACATGAGACACCAAGATTTTGACGTGGAAAACCCGATCAAGGGAAAAACCACGGGGTGATTAACCCAAGGATTATTCTCTGTTAGAAGAATAAGAAAAATGGATGGCACATGCCAATTAGGGCTCACTGCCCAAGCACACTGCTCACAAGAGGCACACTGCCTACAAGAGACACACTGTCTACAAAGTAACAAGTATTACAAACTTGAACTGGAGATTGACATCTTTACCATGTCTGGATCAGTTCCATTTAAGCCTGAAAACTTTTGCTCTACCTTTCTCTCTTCTTCTTCGCTATGCCACACTCATCCACACCAAGACACACTTCAAAGTGAATTCACAATCCCTTATTTATACAAGGCATTGACTTAGGAACAATCATCTAAGTCGACAAACACCTATAAGATCATTCGCAAGACGTGTAATACATTTGGTCGACCTATCTTAGGAAGAACACCAATATCCATGGTTATTCTTCAAATGCAAACTCAAACTTTAATGCGGACCACTAATAAGAATTGTACATGATCCAAAGATCACCAAAACCTTTCTTGAGTCATCAAGAACATCCGCACTTTATCAGCTTACTGGAATTCTTCTCTTCTTCATCTAAAACTTCAAGAACATAGTCTGTCATCACTGTCATAGTGAAAAAGGTGTTTCTGAACCTCCAAACCATGAAAAAATCTATTTGTCACTTCACACAGACTTCTTCAACACTCCCTCCAATCTGCAGAGTGAGATAATGCAATTCTGGAGCTCACCGGACCTTTCTGTGACCCTCTGTCACCTCTGAACACCTACCGGAACCGGTTCTACTTGAGCGACCATAACTTCTTCAGATCTTCATGCAGACCTCTGAAATCTTTACTGAGCATCTCAAGACTCATATCTACAAACCCTTTAAACTATATCCTCTGATCCTCAACCTATTGAGGACTTTTGCCTTCTTGTCATCACTATTCTTCACTGTTCCTGATTGAGACTTATTCTCTCAATATCCTCAGCACACAGCTCATCCAATCCTTCTCATTGATGCAATATGAGCATGTTGACATCAATGACAACACCGGTTATCCTCATACTTGCAACAATCTCCCCCTCTGTCATTGATGGCAACATATGATGTGAAAAACCATCAAGACAAGAACTTCTCCTTTCTGTCATAGCTCCCCCTATCAGCAACAACCCTTCACATGTCTTCTCTTCCTTTAATGCTTCCCCTTTGATCATCAACCACTTGTTTTTCACATGTCTTCTCTCCCCCTTTGACATCAATGGCAAAGGACTCATACTTGCAACTTGAACACATCAGAATCATACCAGCTGCTCCCCCTGAGTAGCAGCTCCCCATCATCAATCTGGATCACAAGATATGACTGCGATATCCACTGGACTGATGCACATTAGTGCATCCTAGTTCATCATCAGAGGGGCAATAACCCCTAACTTCTCCCTGAGATACTCAAAAGAGTCCTTGGGAAGAGGTTTAGTAAAAATATCTGCAAGCTGATCCTTGGAGGGCACATACTCCAATCTGACTTCACCCTTGTTCACTTGCTCTCTCAGAAAGTGAAACTCGATAGATATATGCTTTGTCTTAGAATGCAACACCAGATTCTTAGAAATATTTATTACACTTGAATTATCACAGAAAATTGTGATAGGCTCCTCATATTCTACTTGAATATCTCTTAGCATTTGCTTCATCCACAAAAGTTGAGTGCAACTTCCTACTGCTGCAATGTATTATGCTTCAGTTGTAGATAGGGATATTGCCTCTTGTTTCTTGCTTAGCCAAGAAACCAACCTTTTTCCCACAAAGAATGCTCCTCCACTTGTACTCTTCCTATCATCCACATCTCCTGCCCAATCTGCATCTGTATATGCATGAAGAGAAAAATTATGATCTCTAGGATACCATAGACCATACTCAACTGTTCCTTTTAAGTACCTAAAATTCTTTTGATTGCCATGACATGAGATTCTTTGGGATCAGCTTGGAATCTTGCCACAAGACCAACAACCTACATTATATCTGGTCTAGTTTGAGTAAGATACAATAATCCTCCAATCATTGATCTGTACTTGTTTTGATCTGTCTTAGGAGAGTCATCATCTTTGCTCAACTTACATCTGGTAGCCATGGGAGTGTTCATTGGCTTTGAATCTTCCATTCCAAATTTTCTTAATAATTCTTTCACATATTTGGTCTGAGAGATAAAGAATCCTTTCTTTGTCTGAGTAATTTGCAGACCCAAGAAGAAATTCATTTCACTGAGCATTGACATTTCAAACTCACTTTTCATTTGATTTGCGAAGGTTTTGCACATACTATCTCTTCCTGCAAAGATGATATCATCGACAAATACTTCAACAATCAAGATGTTTTCATGATCAATTTTGAAATATAGGTTACTATCAGCAGTACCTTTGTTGAAACCAATCTTCAAAAGATGTTTGTCTAGCCTTTCATACCATGCTCTTGGAGCTTGCTTTAGACCATATAGTGCCTTCTTTAATTTGTAGACCATATCACCATGCTCAGATAACTGAAATCTATCCGGTTGTTCAATGTACACCTCTTCTTCTAAGTCACCATTCAGGAAAGCAGATTTGACATCCATCTGATACACTTTGAAATCTTTGAAGGCAGCAAATGCAAGAAATAGTCTGACTGCTTCAATTCTTGCCACCAGAGCAAAGGTTTCCTCAAAATCAATCCCTTCTATTTGAGAGTAGCCTTTGCAGACTAATCTGGCTTTATTTCTGATTACTTCACCAGCTTCATTTAGTTTGTTCCGGAAGACCCATTTGGTTCCAATCACATTCTTGTTTCTAGGTCTAGAAACAAGATCCCAAGTGTGATTTTTCTCAATTTGCATCAACTCTTCCTCCATTGCTTTGGTCCAATTTTCATCATTGCAGGCTTCATTTATTGTCTTAGGTTCAATCTTTGAAATCAGACAAAATTCATTTGAATTTTGAGCAACATTCCTTCTAGTTTGCACACCTTTGCTTTTGTCACCTATGATCTAATCTTCAGAGTGGTTTAGTCTTACATACCTTAGAACTTTGGGAGTTTCTTGCACTTCTGCTTCTTGATCAGGCTCATTCAAACCTATATCTTCTTCCTGATTTACCAGATCAGTCTGAATCTGACTTTCAGGAGAGGATTGAGTTCCTTGAATCAGAACACCATTCTGATCATCTTCATCATACTCATAAAATCTTGAGGGCTTCTCAATACCTTCATCAACCTTCATATTTGTACTTTCTATCATCTTTCTCAGTCTCTTATTGTAACACCGGTATACTTTGCTTTGAGTGGAGTAACCCAAGAAAATTCCTTCATCACTTCTATCATCAAACTTTCCTAGATCTTCATCTCTTTTAATGTAACATTTGCTACCAAATACTCTGAAATATCTCATAGTAGGAGTGATGCCAAACCAAAGTTCATAAGGAGTCTTACCAGTATTGCTTCTGATTTGAATTCGATTGAGAGTATAGACTGCAGTGCTGACAGCTTCTTTCCAAAACATCTAGGGAACATTTGCTTCCATCATCATTGTCTTGGATGCTTCCTAGATGGTCCGGTTCTTTCTCTCTACTACTCCATTCTGTTGTGGAGTCCTAGGAGCAGATAACTGTCTTTTTACAGCATGCTTCTCACAAAAGTCTATGAATTCACCGGATGTGAATTCACCACCTCTATTAGACCTCAGACATTTCAGTTTTAATCTGGTTTGATTCTCTACCATAGCCTTGAAGATTTTGAACTTCTCAAAAGCTTCTAATTTCTCTTTTAGAAAGGTAACCCACATCATCTGGGAATGGTCATCAATCAGTAACATGAAATATCTATCACCTTGCATACTCTTGATTCTTGTCAGACCACATAGATCAGTATGAACTAAGTCCAATAATCTGGTAGAGGACTGATCCTTGCTTTTGAATGAGACTCTGCTCTATTTACCCATCTGACATTCTTTGCACAAGCTGTTTGCAGGTTTTACCAATTTTGGAAGATCTCTTATAGCTTGAGTATTACTTATCTTGATGATGTTATCAAAATTTACATGACACATCCTTCTATGCCATAACCAACTCTGATCTACTTGAACAAACATACAAGTTTTACCAGCACCAACCAAGTGGAAGATATTACCTTTTGTTTGAGTACCGGATGCAATCTATGTTCCGGATCCTTCAAAGATTTTGCATTTTCCATCCTTGAATCGGAGATCATAGCCTTTGTCCACCAACTGTCCAACACTGAGAAGATTGTGCTTCAAACCTTCAACATACAACACATTACTAGTTTTATTTCTTCCATTAAAAGAAATCGTTCCTCTTCCTCTGATTCTACTAGCAGAATTATCACCAAACGTTACCATTCCTCCTTCATACCTTTCAAAATCTAAGAACTTGTTCTTGTCACCTGTCATATGGTGAGAGCATCCACTGTCAATAACCCAATCATCCTTCTCTTCAACTTGGGCAGCCAAAGCTCTTTCTACAACCTTATGATTGATAGATTCAGAGGATATTGGATCTTCTTCTTTGATGACAATAAACACCCATTCATTTCCAGATTTGTTTCCTATCTCTGATTCATCATCTGTTACTCCTTCATTATCATCTTCTTCATGAACATAATAACAATTCTTTTGGAACCTTTGTCTGTTAGAATTTGACCTTGTAGATCTGTTCGAACATCTTGAGGCAAAATGACCAATCTTATTGTAGTTGAAGCACTTAAAGGGTAATTTTCCTTCATACTTACCAGATCCTCTTGGCAGTCTCTTTGCAATGAGGGCTTCAAGTTGAGCTATTTCTGCTTCTTCCACTTCCATGTCTCTTCTTGTTTGATCATACCATGATAGCTTCCTTGAAGAGTTTTCTCCCGGATCAAAACTTTGTTTACCTTTCACATAGGCACTAGCTTTGAATGCAGATTCAGTCTTGGGGGGAT
Organism: Cunninghamia lanceolata; assembly: GCA_027924645.1. Classification (NCBI taxonomy): domain Eukaryota; kingdom Viridiplantae; phylum Streptophyta; class Pinopsida; order Cupressales; family Cupressaceae; genus Cunninghamia; species Cunninghamia lanceolata. The sequence continues at coordinate 1,833,918 of BSBN01001660.1, read as the reverse complement.
CATCTCCAAACTTGGTCATTTCAAATGCAGCCAGTTTGCCAGCCAATTGGTCTCTTGTAACAGTTGTATGGGCTCTGAATTCATCAATGACAACAACCTTGATTTTGTAGGCAATAGGAAGGGATCTGAGAATTTTGCCAACAATCTCATTTTCATCCAAAACTCCACCAGCATTCCTAATTCCACACACCAACTCATTTACTCTTGGCATAAAGGTAGTGATATTTTCATCATCTCTCATTTTCAGTCTTTCAAATTTCCCTTTGAGACTCTACAACCTTGCACTCTTAACATACTCATCTCCTTCATGCAGAAGTTCCAGCTTAATCCAGATCTCATAGGCTGTTGGTAGGTCAATAACATTTGAGAGCTCTGAGTTAGTTAATGCGCTTAGAAGAGCCTCTTTGGTCTGCAGATTGTTTTCAGCATCTGTGATTTCATTTAGAGTTGTCGGACCACCCTGTGGAGGTGTATATGCTTTTGTGACCATGGACAAGTATGCCTTTCCCATACACTCCAAGTGATATTTCATGCGACCTTTCCAAAGAGAGAAGTTGGTTCCATCAAACTTCAGACTGTCCTTCTTGTATGACGACATCCTGGATCTCCTCAAGTGGTTAAGCTCCTTTTAGAGGAACTTGGCTCTGATACCAATTGTTAGATCTAGGGCACACAACTGAGAGGGGGGTGAATCAGTTGTAAAAAAACTTGCTACCAATTCAAACACTTAAATCCTCTTTGTTATTTAATAGCATATCAATTAATCACTCATGAAAGCATAAAGCATAAACACCAGAGTAGATACACATCAACACATGAGACACCAAGATTTTGATGTGGAAAACTCGGTCAAGGGAAAAACCACGGGGTGATTAACCCAAGGATTATTCTTTGTTAGAAGAATAAGAAAAATGGATGGCACATGCCAATTAGGGCTCACTACCCGAGCACACTGCTCACAAGAGGCACACTGCCTACAAGAGACACACTGTCTACAAAGTAACAAGTATTACAAACTTGAACTGAAGATTGACATCTTTACCATGTCTAGATCAATTCCATTTAAGCTTGAAAACTCCTACTCTGCCTTTTGCTCTTCTTCTTCACTATGCCACACTCATCCACACCAAGACACACTTCAAAATGAATTCACAATCCCTTATTGATACAAGGCATCGACTTAGGAACAATCATCTAAGTCGGTAAACACCTATAAGATCATTCGTAAGACGTGTAATACATCCGGTCGGCCTGTCTTAGGAAGAACACCAATCCCGGTGGTTATTCTTCAAATGCAAACTCAAACTTTAATGCGGACTGCCAATAAGAATTGTACATGATCCAAAGATCACCAAAACCTTTCCTGAGTCATCAAGAACATCCGCACTTTATCAGCTTACTGGAATTCTTCTCTTCTTCATCTGGAACTTCAAGAACACAGTCTGTCATCACTGTCATAATGAAAAAGGTGCTTCCGGACCTCCAAACCATGAACAAATCTATTTGTCACTTCACACAAACTTCTTCAACACTCCCTCCAATCCGTAGAGTGAGATAATTCAATTCCAGAGCTCACCGGACCTTTTTGTGACCCTTTGTCACCTCTGAACACCTGCCGAAACCAGTTCTACTTGAGCGACCATAACTTCTTTAGATCTTCATATGGACCTCTGAAATCTTGACTGGAGCATCTCAAGACTCATATCTACAAACTCTTTAAACTGCATCCTCTGATCCTCAACCTATTGAGGACTTTTGCCTTCTTGTCATCACTGTTCTTCACTATTCCTGATTGAGACTTATTCTCTCAATATCCTCAGCACACAGCTCATCCAATCCTTCTCATTAATGCAATATGAGTATGTTGACATCAATGACAACACCAGTTATCCTCATACTTGCAACAGATAGTGCATGTGTGGTATTTTCCTCTTAGCTTATATAGGGAACTAGATTGCTTTGAAACCACTAGTGGTATACAAAACCATGGACTAACCAACATGGCACCTCATCAAGTGGTTTCATGATATGGTATACATCCAAAATCCTTCCTAGAAGTATTCCAAGATGAGTGCAAACAATTTTGTACATCAGAACAAACATATCAAATCTACAGATTATTCTACCTTCATGGTTTTGTCTTCTCCTCAAAAAGTTTGTCACATCTCAACAAAATTTGTCCTTATATGTCTCTTTATGGTTTTTTTAACACACCTAATCAATATTCCATACAACGTTTTTATGCAAGGTGCACAACACCCCTAACAATGATTTCTTCTCCCAAAGAATTTAAAAATATTGTGAAGTATGTGTTCAATTGGTGTAGATATGCAACTCCCACTACCTCCTCACAATCACTTGAAACACACACATGAGGAGATCTATATTCAACACCCTCTGTCACTTGCATTTACATCTTATCTTGAGACAATGATAACATATTCATGTATGGAGAAGTTATACTTTATTACCTTGTTGTGAAAAACAAGTAAGATCTTGTAGCCAATGGATTGTTATCACCATTATTATTTGCATCCGCATAGCCTTGCTAATGTGGAGGTAATATTCAAATCAGTGAATTGAGATCATTTGATAGGTTGTCAACAAAGCAAACTTTAAATTTTGGCTCCTCCCCCCTCTCCATGTGAGTGTTGCAAAAAAAAGTATTCCAAATGGTGGCACACCATGAATCTACTATCCTAAATATGCCTTGTCCATTCAAATTCAATCTCATATTTCCATAAATATCGAGCTCCAAAATTGGTTTCATAATCCAAACCATTAAAGTCCTAAATATGAATTTACCACAACAAACTTGATTTCAAAAATTAAAATGAAAATATCACAATAAAGTGCAAAGCTTTTCCTCCTAAAGTCACCTATAATAATAACCCATTGTAAAAGAAAGTAGTTGGTGTGAAAATGTGATTAATAAGAACAAAGGTACCTTCAAACTGAGAAAGAATCAAGAGGACAAGTAGAATTTTAATGGGCACCTATTATTGCCAACACATTCCTTACCACATATTGAGATTTAGATTTATATTTGAGCACCTCCATAACCATTGGTAACTTTACTTGTGAGCTCTAGTGACCACTGACCAACTCAAAAGCAATAAGCTATGCTATTTTTAAGCATCATCTAGATGAAAGTCAATCGGTCAATTGTGAACAATTAAAATAGGACAATTATTTACCACTTTTTAGTATGGATGGATGTAATATTGCTATTAATGGTTAGACCGTTAAATTGTTAGATGTTTAAGTAGAGTGAATAAAGTGGCATCATCAGGCTTATCTTATCTTCTTTTTGTGCACTACATATTGTTATTTTTAGACTAGTTAATTAAAAAGTAAGCTTAACATAACGGTCATACCAGTTGACGATCAAATATAATTTAAGTAGAAACCAGTATAAAATAAAGCGAAGGCTATGTAGCAGGAAATAGTTTATTTAAACTTATACCGTATGACTGGTAGGAAATAGTTTATTTAAATCAGCTATCGATTAGGTCATCATATTTTGTAATTACGCTCCCTAACATTTCACATTGCAATTAGCGAAAAATCCATAGAAAGTTGTCTACTGTGGCATTTCGTATTTTGTAGTTATTTTATTTTGGATCTACATAGAACGTTGTCTGATATTCTTCTTGGGTCAAGCGAAATTGTAGAATTCTAATATATTTGACATTTGCTTCATGTAGGTAGTTATTTTATACGTGGAGAAATGGTTTCCCATTAACTTCTACAAGTTTTTCATAATATTTATTTTAATGAAAAATTAAAGAGAATATTTATATTAGTCAAATGCTTTTTGGTCTGTTGGCAAAGTTAAATTACAAAACATATGTTACAATCTAACAAATTTAACTCAATAAGTATCTCTTAGTTATTAAGGCTCAATAATTTATACTCTTAAATTGTCAGTTATATAATTCACAAAATAATTTTGCATATTTACAATAAAATGTAATGAGCACCAAAATATATTAATATTTAAAAGAATCGATACATAAGTCACTATCAAAACTAATCAGGAATATATACATTTGGTATTTAGGAAAATATACAAAAAAATAAGGCATAAAGTCCACTAGCTATAAGAGTGAGACAGAAAGTAACCAACCAACAGTGGTGTACACAAAGGAGAGAACAATAACTTCAAAATAGAAAAAAACCACCAGTTCCACACCTATCACTCTGAATTGGAGTTTTGATTCTCTTCTGGTGGAGGAAGATGAAATGGTAGTGCAAATGGCAGAGAACCCGATGTAGTTAGGGAAAATAAGATTTAGTGTCAAAAACAACAAACTAACCTAACCCTAACAAGCACCATAAAACACAAATTAGCATGAAACTAAAAACAAAAATGCAAAGCAAACCCATCTTCACGTTAGGTTTGATTTATCTCCATGATTCTTTTTGATCTTGCATGAGAATGCATGATGTCGAAGGGTTGTTGATTGCTCACAGTTGCAACATAACAATACTCAAAAGCTAGATCCCAAATGACTTGTGAGGGGTTTGATTTATAGAGGGAAAGGGAATCAAATGAATGGCCAAGATTAAAAGCCAATTGTGTGATGTGGATGGCCAGGATTACAAGGCAATTTTAGTGCTTATGACGCACATTAAATGGGTATGACATGAGGCCAAAATTAGGAGGAGAGTAAGAATAAGTGGGATTTTTTATTTGAATTCAAGAGAAAGTGCTTATGATGCAGAATGAATGACATTAAATAGGGATGTGAGTGGGAGTAAATAATTTAAATAATAAAATTATTTAAATTATGAGATACATGTGGCATTTAAATAAATATTTAATTTATTTAAATTGGATGATGGAGGAAAATGAGATTAAATAAATAAGATTTATTTAATTTGGTACAAATGGAGGACAAATGGACTTAAATAAATAAGATTTATTTAATTTGATACAAGAAGAGGATAAATGGTTAAGAGGCATTTAGTTAAATAAATGTAATTTATTTAACTAATGGGAATGATGAAAGGGGTCATGGAAGAGGACCTAGGATAAAAGGCATTGTTGCAAGGCATGGACAATTTTAAGTGTCTACATTTTGTCCCTTTTTGAGATGATGTTGAAAATGATCAGTTTTATGTTGAGTAATATCATTTCAAAGAAGAAAAGATATGGATGAAGAGAAAAGGATGGGATGATGATGTCCCCTCGAGAGGATAGGCGGGTTAGACAAACATGGGTAGGCTCTCAAAATGAAAGGGATTGGTCAAGGAAGAAAAATAAGGGAATAGATAGCAGAAAGGGAAGGATGCATTATGCTACAATGAAGGTGAACAACCATGATATTTGATATAGCACTAGACATTATGCACCAAGGTATAAGGACCAAGGGGACGATCTGTTTTGTGCCCCAGCATAATACAACTTTGTCTAGATACAAGATAAGAATATTAGCTAGGAATGATATAAATACAAGATAAAATGATAACACACACAAGAAAGAAAGCAAGCATGCACAAATCATACAAAAACAAACAAGGTATTGTCCTTGTTAAAAGCTGTAAACTGATGATTGATTGATTGATTGATTGATTGATTGATTGATGATGACAATGATTGATAATTGGTAACGTTGTCGATGTGGGTATGATCTATCCTGAGAACAATGTGAGAAATGTGTTGTTGATATGGGAATGATATATCCGAAGAACAACACTAGGATTGGGGATGATATATCCCATTGTTTATGATGATGATTGATTCATTGATTTGGTTGACAATAAGATTGGAACAAAACTAAGGATGCAATTGGATAATTTAGCAGGATTGATTGACTTGATTGGTATGGATCAAAGATGATTTGCATTTGAGAACTTACTAGTTGGAATAATTGGATGATTGGATTGACTTGATTAGATTGAGTTGATTCGAAGAAGTGATTTGATTTGGAAGAATTTGATTGAATGAGTTGATTTTGATGATGTGATTGATTTGACTGATTTGATTTGATGATATGATTGATTTGATTGATTTGATTTGATGATATGATTAATTTGAATTATTTGATTTTATTATGTGATTGATTTGAATGATTTGATTTAATGATGTGATTGATTTGAATGATTTGATTTTATTGCTTAGATTTTTGTTGAATATTTGATTTTTTTGGATTTTAATATGTTTTTAAAAAATTTTGAATTTTGGATATGTTTTGATTTTTTTGTATTTTTTCATGACATTTTTCCATTTTTTTTATATTTTTGAATTTTGAAATGTTTTGGGGATGGCATTGGATGACAATTATGATAGCCTTTATGCTAGATACCAATGACAAGGGAAAACCTAGTCTAGGTGTAAGGTTAATGTAGGATTGGATAAATTAATAAAAATGATGGGCGATAGGAGATGGAAAGCTCATGATAAGGATGTATGTGTAAGAGGGAAAGGATGTGATCTCCAAGGACTATGTCACATAAGAATAGCATGCCCCATTCTAGTTAGGATATGACATGACAAATATTATGACAAAAGGATGATAGGTTTAGGCTTATGACAATAAGATAATGATAGGATTGTTTGGAAGGATGAGGTATATCAAAAGATATCCGAAGCATGCTTAAACATTTTGCCCCCTATCTTTATCAAGATCAAAAGGAGGAAGAGAGGATGAATGGACCCAATATGTTAAGTATAGGGGTACGATGGCCAAGGATGGTGAGATGGTAAGTCAAGTTAGGATATGGTATGGAAATGGTATGATAGGATAGAAATGCTAGTGTGGATGAGACAATGTGCCCCCAAGTGTAAGTGGCATAGAAGATTAGCCTACACATGACGCCTGTTTGCCAGGTTTTCATCATGGTAATTATCCAAGGCGCTGCCAAGGGTGGTTTTTGCCATTGGACGAAGGGATTTCTCTTTACTTTTTTAATTTTTTTTCTCTTTTTTTGAATTTTTGATAGGAGAAGGGGAATATGAATATGAGGGACTCAAGTGTCTAGTTCCACGAAAGGTGATAATGTCTCATTAGAGATAAATGTCACACCTAGACCATGTCAAATGTCATTATTCTTATAGATGTTGGTAAGGGATTGCATGAGAGGAAGTGGGATTAGGTAGATGGTGGATTATGATATGGACTACATAGGGAAGATAGTGGATTATGATGTGGATTTTGAAAGGAAGGATAATGGATGGGGGAAAGTGGATTATGATATGGATTATGTAGGACGTATGTAAAGATAAATGAAAGTCTTATACAAAACCATGGACCATAGGAAGATGATGGTGAAGATATGTAGCATAATAGGTGAACAATGGGGTGATGGAGGTATGTGGGAATGTTGCACAATGGAATGGAACCATGACCAATGGTTACACACACCATGATAAACATTGAAGCTTTTGATTTGGAGGAGGTGTAGGAGGGAATGGAGATGTTTGCTGAGGAGATAGTTGACGAAGTGCTTTAGGTACCCACATAGACTTAGTACTTTTATGATTTTTGTTTTGCTTGTGGGATGGAGGAATTTTATATTTTTGAATGGAGTGGAATTTTTGGATAGAAGAGGATGGTTGGGATTTTTTGAGAGGTGGATGCCTCTTCTGACTTGCCTTCTTTTTGCTTAGGGACCCAAACCATTTTACTTTTGGACTTTTCTTTTGGAGGTGTGGGATTGGGTAGCTTTTTGATTGTACTTTGCTTTGACTTTTTGCATTTGTACCCTAAGGCATTAGTATCTTTATGATTTTTGACTTTATGGAAGGAGGCATCTAAATTTTTACTTTTGAATCCCATGGGCATGGTGGAATGAGTGAAATCTTTATGTTTAAATGATGTGTACATTGATTGGTCATGATTAGGAATGTGAGGGAATGTGTGATTGGATGGATTTGGCATTAGGAGAAGTGGAGATAAAGTGGATGGAGGAATGTTAGGAGTTGGAAGGACTGGAGGTAAATTGGATGGTGGAAGGTGTGTGGTCACATGATTTTGACATTTGTAGGATGATGGAGATGGAATGGAAACATATGTCTTGGGTACATGATAGGGTTTATGATGGAAAGTGGTGGACTTAGGAGGAATGGAGGAATTACCAATATCTTTAGATTGTTTACCTTGGGGTCTATATCCAAGGCCATATGAGTGTGGAGGGACTTTGACATGGATTGGCTCCAAAATACCTTGCTCATGAAGGCCTAAGCCTTTACCTTTGTAGTCCATGTTTTGGTCTATACGGTGGACTATGGGACTGGGTGTAATTTGGATACTAGACTTGAGTTTATTATTGTATGGAGAAGGTGAAGTGGTGGATAATGGTTGCTGCTCTACTAAGGAATAGCATTCATGAATGAAGGTGGATAGACCAAGTGGATATGAAGGTGGACTTGGAACATGGTTGATAGTGGATGTGGAAGGATCATTAGGATCGTGATTATGTTCATTTAGATCCACACTATTGGTTTGATCTTCTACATTTACTTGAGAGACATGTGTCTCATCATGACAAGTGGATAATGCGGGATCATGGATAGAACTAGGTAGGGGATGAATAGGAGCAATGGAGGTTTCTTGTTCATGGATAGGTGAAGTGATAGGCTCTTGACCATGGAATGCATAAAGTTCACTAAGTGGATCATCATGGCCTTCTTGGTCATAGAGGGGATCTTGATCATACATGGGAGCTTGATCATGGATAGAATTAATGTTGTGGATAGGTTTAATGGAAGTGATTTGATCTTGATTAGAACATGGGCTTGGTATTTCCATGTGCTTAGGATTGTGATCTTGACATACCTCTTGACTTGGAATGGAAGTGGAAGGCTCTAGAAGAAGCTTCATATGTTGTTTGTGATCAACAACACGAGGGCATGATAGACTTTGACTTAGACAAATAAGATCAATAGGTTGTGGACCACATGATGGAGTTGGAGGAATAGGCATGGCAATAGAATGTTCTTTGATAGGTGCCAAGATAGGTGTTTGACATGAGGATAGGTTGTTCCTTTCTAGTAGCCATTGGATCACATCCTTTGCAATTGCATGTGTAGATGGACAATAAAGTGGATGGACAATGAGAGTAGATGATACATATTTTTTATTAGGATTAGGATTTGAAAGTTCCCATGGTGGAGGGATAAGAGGGATGGATGGTGTTGTTGGACTAGGGTTTGGACTTTGACTAGATGGAGGGTCAAAGGGATTGAATGGATTGGTGCATTTGGGAAACTCCATAGGTTTACTTTTGTAATGTTTGATTTTTGGTCATGGAGTTGATGTAGGATAAGATGGTAGAAGGTACTTATAATATGGATGAGGTAGACTAATGTTCTTTCCCTTGTCAAAGGTAGCATGAGAATTTAAAGTCTCTTTATCTTTCTCCTAAGGTGGACTTGAGATCACATGATCTTGTTGTTGAATTAATTTAAAGGTTGATGTAGGATTGACATGATAAGATTGATGTGGCATTTGTTGATGTTGAGGTGTTGTTTGAATTTACAATTGGTAGGTGGTTATGATTTGCTGGATTTGGGCTAGGAGTTGTTGTATGTGAGGTGATTGGTTGTATTGAAATGGTTGAATGGTGTCTTGTAATTCTTTTATGTTTTGTTGGTCTAGGGGTTGTTCTAGGTGGTAAAGTGCTTGGATGATGTTTTATAGGTGTGGTGCTAGAATATTTAGCTCTTGTGTTGGGATGGAGTTATACATAGATTGAAGTCTTTGTATCTCATCTTGTTCCTTGAGATATGCATCATAGTCTGTAAAGTTCTCATCATCACTAGAATCTACAAAGTTCTCATCATCACTAGGATCTACAAAGTTCTCATCATCACTAGAAACAAATTTTGGGTCACCTCGGAGTATGTAAGGTTTTGGATTGTCATTATAATTAAGAGGAGGGGCTCCTCTAAGTATGAGTTTGGGCTTATGATTAGGATTAGGCTTGCTTAGGATTATGACCATTTTGATAAGTTTTGACTAGGATTTAAGATGATGATGTGGAATGATGGGATGATTAGGATTGGGTTAGGATGAAATTTGATTGGATATGAAAATGATGATTGTATTGGAAAGAAAGTTTAGAATAATGTGTCTTTATGTGTTTGTGTTTATAGCTTGATTTGGCAATGATCAAACAAAGAATCACACATGTACACACACAAATCACACACGCAAGACACATAAGCAAGTTTGAATTTTAAATTTGAAGAATGGGATGATTAAGAAAGCACATGAAGAAGACACATCAACAAGCCTATAACTAATCAAGTGGGGTATGGCCAATTAGGTCTTAAGCTAGGTTGAACAATGTTGACTAAGGAAATGAAATGAAAGCAAAATCCTGCCACACAGCTGGGAGAAAGGGGTAACCCACCCTTCACCTTCACTTCCCAAAGGTATAAAGTTCTTTGGGGATTATCCAAGAGTGACAAGATTTTGACTTCCAAAGAGGGTGTCTTTTGATTCACACCTCGGTTGAGGTCGTCCCTTGAAATGGTGTGTCTCCAAGCAGGCCTCCTAAGAAGGGTATGACAAAAGCAAACCTAGTAAGGTTTTTTACACTTGATTCACACTCGCACTTATTAATTTCCCTTAGAAATGAAATGTGAGATGTGAAAATGAATGGATGCAAGGTGTTTTTGATTCTCAAGATCGCACGAAGTGCATGAGAAGAGCATACACACCTTTTATTGCATGTAAATTCATCAAATAGTTCAAGCACTCATTTGTTTTAACCCCAAGTCAAAATGAGTAATGGAATACACTTGTTCATTTTATGCCCAATTTTGATGTGTGAATGAAAACAAGAGTATGTTTTAGTGCCCAAAATACAAATGTGAGAGCAAACAAATGATCTTTTTATGCCCAAATCGAAGTGTGTTTGCAAACAATGATTGATTGAAATGAAAAGAGATGAAAGATTAGAGTGAAGGCACTCAGAAGTTTTCACTTTCCAATCTACTGTGTAACTGATCCCAATGTAGTTCTAGCATTGTATGAAGACCTACAAAATTAGAAACTGATATTATAATCCAGCCATAAAAAAAATAAGCTCATCAGAAAATTGCAATTTCAGATACATGTTTTCAACATAGCTGAATTAGATTCGATTATTTGAAGACATTTTCAATTTGAAAACTAAAATATCAAAGAAGAAACCCCTGCTAATTTTCTAAGAGACTTCCAGAAATGTAAATAAATCAGGAAAATTCCCTATTTTGTGCCCTGAAATGTAGATTTATGAAAAACCTACAATAGGCAAAGATTGGATTTTTTGCACATTTTATGAACTCAAAATTAAATCTATAAAGAACAAACCCCCATTGGAATTTCAAGAGCTGAAAAATTCGTTGATTTGCACCCAAAAACGTGATTTTACGAAAAAACATAAAATCATGATAACTCCTACAAAAATGGTGATAAATATGTTATTTTTCCATTGTAGCCTCCTAAGATGATACACAAGCTTCTATGAAAATCTTGTAGAAAAATTCATAGCCATTTGGAAGATATGAATAAATTTGTAAAACCTAGGGTTTTGTCCAAAAATGACATAAACCTACAATAAAAAGGTAAAGAAACCTACAAACAACAAGCTAGATCAAAGGATTCACATCAGGTTCACCATTTTGTGGTTAGGGAAAATCAAATTTAGTGTTAAAAACAACAAACTGAATAAACCCTAACAAGCACCATAAAACACAAACTAGCATGAAAATGAAAACAAAAATGCAAAGCAAACCCATCTTTAGGTTGGGTTTGATTTATCTCCAAGGCTCTTCTTGATCTTGCATGAGAATGCATGATGTCGAAGGGTTGTTGATTGTTCATTGTTGTAGTATAACAGTACTCAAAATCTAGATTCCAAATGACTTGTGAGGGATTTGATTTATAGAGGGAAAGGGAATCAAATGAGTGGCCTAATTTGAAAGCCAATTGTGTGATGTGGATGGCTAGGATTAAAAGGCAATTTTAGTGCTTATGACACACATTAAATGGGTATGACATGAGGCCAAAATTAGGAGGAGAGTGGGAATAAGTGGGATTTTTTATTTGAATTTGAGAGAAACTGCTTATGACGCACAATGAATGAGGCTAAAATAGGGATGTGAGTGGGAGTAAATAATTTAAATAATAAAATTGTTTAAATTATGAGAGACATGTGGCATTTAAATAAATCTTTAATTTATTTAAACTGGATGATGGATGAAAATGAGATTAAATAAATAAGATTTATTTAATTTGGTACAAATGGAATTAAATAAATAAGATTTATTTAATTTGATACAAGAAGAGGATAAATGGTTAAGAGGCATTTAGTTAAATAAATATAATTTATTTAACTAATGGGAATGATGAAAGGGGTCATGGAAGAAGACCTAGGATAAAAGGTGTTGTTGTATGGCATGGACAATTTTAAGTGTTTACACTCGATGCTCAAGGAGGGCTTGTGGTGAAATCTGGTGCATGGTGGCTTAAGAACCTAATGGCATTGAAAATCTCTTTTGCTGTAGACTCCAGGCCTGAGGGCAATTGGAATTTGTGAATAGTAAGTGGGCGGTTAAAATCATTGAAGCAATCCATCCTGAGTCCCCACTAGATACCTATATAAACACATGCCACATGATGAGAGCTTTGTAGTAAATTCCTATCAAACACCCCTCCTATTAATGCTCTCCTTCCTGGTAATTATAGGTTGATAAGGTCACCGCTAATTCCCTACATTGAAGAAAGATTCATCGATGAGCCCAAATCTCATTGAGTGGTTATACTCATGATCTTTTGTCAGATCAAAGATATTGGAAATGAAAGTTGTTTCTATTTTAGACCCTTTGATATTCCTATTCCTAGGCTGAAGAAAATAATCCCCTAGGACACACCTTACTACAAACTCAATGGTGTTGTACTCGACATCAAAAATTTGGTGGATGGAAATAGTATTAATGTTATCATAATAGAATGGCTCCCATTCAACTAGTGGTAGGTGAACGTGGAGGTTCAGAACCCATCATACCATTGCAAATTATTTGTAGAATAGAGAGGACAATAGAAAGAAGTGAGGGATGTATGGTGCTTCCCTCCATTTATAAGGTGAGGTGATGAAAGACTAATAAAACTATTGCCAGAGGATGTAATGATAGATCCACATCGACCCACCCATTTGGATCCCCCTGCTTAGTTGTTACGAACACTCATATCAAAATTTAAAACTCAATCATCCTTAACGGCTCTGAATCTCATCTGCACCAGTATGGCCACTTGAGATTTATCATCCTTAAATGTAGGAGGAGTGGAGGCGATATATCTGTGTGATCTGATAAATTTCTTTTTTTGTGAAAAGACCATCAACGATACATTCTCCATGTCAGGAATAAATGTGCACCTGATCAGGTCATTTGAGATTTAATTAGTAGCTAATGCTCCTCTCTTTCGACCATAAATGTACACATTAAAAGCAGAGCATTAACTAGCCAAGAACTCAAGGACAAAACACCTAACACACAAACTTGGTGGCTTCATTAATCAAGAAAAAAACATCCACCCCAACAATAGCCCAAAAGAAAAAAAAGCCCTAGAAAATATTCTCAAGGCTCCGTTACATCTTGTCCAATCAAAACTCACTCCATACTACTTCTTTAGCCAGTTGTCTGCTTGAGGCTAGCCTCAGGGAACCCACCCAACCACTCACCCTAGATCCAAGCAGGAGAATCCCTAAGCCGTCCATCATCATTAAGAGACTCAACCAAGTTAAATAATCCATTGGCCAAAAACCATCCATCACCCCTCAATAAGACTATCTAGCATCAAAAAAGTACAATCCATGTGTTCTAGATTAAAAACCACCTCTCCCAGCTCTTGATCAATGGCTAAGTTGGCTAGAATGTCCACTACTTTAATTCCCTCTCTATAACAATGGGAAATTTTAAATGATTCCAATTGATTAATCATCTCCCTTGCTTGTCTCAGAATGTACTGTAATCACCAGTTCTCTAATATCATCATCTCTACCAGTCTAATAATGTTTAAAGAATCACATTCTATCCACAGTTTTCTCATCCCAAAGTCTCAAGCTAATTGAAGACCATGTAGGAGAGAAAAAGCTTCTTCCATATTGTTTGTATCATCTAGAATCTTAGTTGACTTTGCCACTATCAATTTCCCTTTATGATTTCTAATCACACATCCTATACCAGAAGGACCTAGATTAGCATGAGAGGCCCCATCAAAATTTATCTTGACAAAGGGTTGTACTGGGGCTGACCATGTGATACTACTCCTGTCCACTCTTTGTACTGCACCATGATTGGAGCTATCAAGTAATCTTGGATCCAAGATACTCCAACAATTTACCATATGATCCTCCCAGGAAGTGCAAACTACATTTGACCTCCTTTCGCATCTCAAAGATGCATTTACAACTTCTATAATGGCTAACTCAATCCCAATACAAACTTCTTTAAAGGGCTTCACTTTTTGCTTAAAAATCCTACCATTTCTCTCTTTCCACACGTTCCATATAAGCATTGAGGGACTTACATTCCATAGACATTGCAAGGTTTAAGAGGGATAAATGTTTGGCCAACTTTTAAACAATTGGAGTAAAGTTTCTGGGAGAGAAGTTATCTAATTCAACTTCCTAAGAAACCAAAGCTAGCATTCCTTGGCAAATTTGCACTGTCGCAACAGATGATCTACACTCTCCTCTGTCTCAACACATATTACATAATTAAAATTTCTCCCAACTGAGAACTTTTGGATGCTATCACCTATCATTATTTTTCCTTGTAGCGCTACCCATACAAAAGCCCCCACCTTTGTTAGAACAACATCGGACTAGCATAAGATCTCTGGCCAATCTGTGATCTCATAATTTACTAGAGATATGTAACCATATTTGGCTTTGCAATTACCTGAACCATCTACTATCCAAATTTGTTCATCCATTTTTTGAGACATGAAAACCAATCTCGATATGAGAATATCACTCAAGAATTTTTTCTGTTCCTGTGGAAAATCGCATTGATCAAATTTCTTCCATTGAACTCTATAAGGAAGAGTAGTTTTATCCACTACATAGTAATTTAAAATCTTTAAACACCAAGATTCTTTAAGATAAGCATGCACTTCCTTCAATTCCCTCCTATTTGTAAGCTTCAACCATCCATTCCAGGAATTGTCCCAAAAATTGACCTTTTCCCCATTGTGAATAACCCAAGATAACTTTGGAAGGATTACCTTGTGGAATTTGACAATAAAATTCCACACAACTGAAACACTCGGTAGATCTTTAACAATGAAATTATCTCTAGGTTGAAACTATCTAAATACTTAATCTGCATCGCTTTTACCCATTTGGCATGGGGTTTTTTGTACATACACTAGGCCAATTTTTCTCCTAACACATAATTCTACAGTTATTGGATTATAACTCCCATTCTGCCTAGAGACTAAATGAATCTTCTTTTTCTCCGTTGAACCTTGCCATAGGAACTATCAAAAAATTCTAGCCAATTCCAATGCTATGCCTTTTGGCATCAATAATGTGGACATCATGTAAACACGTATCACTATGAAAACAACCTTAACCATAGACAATATACCTGCCAAAGATAACCACATGCCTTTCGAAGATCCAATCTTATTAAACAAATTTGATACAACTTCTTTCTAGAGTTCCTTTCTATGCCTCACATTCAAGATCAGAATTCCAAGGTATTTGTCTGGCAATGACTCTACTTTGTATTGCAAGATATCTAGAATTTTTGCCTGAGTACTTTCCACTACTGAAAAGAGGAAGATCTTACACTTCTTTACATTAACCTTTTGACACGAGGCCACATAATACCAATCAATGACCTTCTTAATAGTTAAGGCTTCCTCCTTAATAGCTTTTCCAAAAAGAATAGTGTCATCAACAAATAGTGCATGGGTATAATCTTCCCTTCTATCCTTCAAGCTTACTCCTTGCCACCAGTTCATGATCTTCTCCCTCCTGATTGCCCAAGTCAAAGCTTTAGCCATAATAATAAAGAGATAAGGGGATAATGGGTCCCCTTGTCTAAGTCCTCTCAATAATTGGAAGGCTCTTGTGGGAATTCCATTCACCAGTACAGAAAAACTAATACCCTTGAAACACAAAGAAATCCATTTTATCCATTGTCTGGAGAAACCAAAAGACTTCAACACATGCAAAAGAAATTTCTAGCTCACTCTATCATATTCTTTGGTCATATACAATTTTAAAACCATGGAAGGCTCATTTCCTTTCTTAAAATAGTGCAAAATATCATGAGTGAGGATGGCACCTTTAGCTGTTTCTTTATCTGGGACGAAACCACCTTGCTCCTTTGAAATGATATTTGGTAGAATGGAGGCTAGTCTCATAACTACAGCCTTAGAGATCACTTTATGTATAAAGTTGCACAAAGTAATAGGTATAAACTCCTCCAAAGATAACAGTGACTTAACTTTAGGAATTAGTATAATATTTATGTTCTTGAATTCTTTGAGAACATTCATGAATATCCTAGGTTCCTCTACTGCTAGGAAGATGTCCCTACCTACTATGTCCCAACACTTCATTGAAAAACTCCTAGTCCAACCATCCAAACCTGGTGCTTTGTCACCTGCCATTGAGAACATAATTGCTTTCAGTTCATCTAAATAAAATTTCTTCATTATCTCTCTGTTGTGTTCATCTAAAACTAGTTTGGGAATGTTAAAATGAAACTCTTCATCAGAGCTGGAAGAGACCTTCAATAATAGGTTCTTGAAAAAGTTTACTGTCTCTTAATTTCTTCCACACCACTAGACATGACTCCATTACATTTCTTTAAACACCTAAGAGAGATTGAGTTTTGTTTAATTTTAGATGAAATATGAAAAAAAGAGGTGTTTCTATCACCTTCTTGGAGCCACGTATCTCTCGACTTCTATCTCAAGAAGACCTCTTCTCTCACTAGAATTTCCTCCATTTTGTTTTTGAGTTCTTTTTCTTTTTCAAACCTTTCTAAATCAATACCTGAATGCATAATTTACTGAGATACAACTTTAATATCTCGATGAATTCTAGTTTTTTCTGCAAAAATATTTTTAAAATGTTTCACATTCCACTTAATTATTTGATTCCTCACAAATATTAGCTTAGATGCTAGTTGGAACATCCTTGATCCATTTACGAAGGGGGCCACCTACCACCAGGCTTGGACTAGGGGAATGAAATCTAGATCACAAAGCCACATCTCCTAGAATTTAGAACATTTTCCCTTTTGCTGCTACACTCCACCAAAGGATAATCTAAGAGGAAAATGATCTGACCTTTTTTTTATAAAGATAATGCACTTGGTAAACTTTTTAACATGACCGGTGACACTGGCGCGACATGCTCTTCGACTCCACACTAATGCTTTTACCCGAAGTGATAAACTAGTGAGGCCACAACATGGGGGACCTCATCCCCAAGTAAGAATACTTCAATCCTACAAGCCCATTGGCCTAGCGAAGGCGTAAAGCCTGCAAGCTTGTTGGCCCAGTGGGGGTTTGAACTCTGGTGGCTGCCACTACAACCAAGTGACTTAACCATTGAACCATGCCCTTAATGGTGAAAATGATCTCACCTTGTAATCCTTCAGCTATTTGTTTATATTTTAAGTAATAAATTTACTTTAAAACTTTCAAATCTAAAACTTTAAAATTTAACTCTATCAAAATTTGTATGACTATCTTAAATACACTTATTTTAGAATGTGAGTATGGATTTCAAGCATGTTTTCAACATCACATCACAACAAGGGAACAAAAAATATAAATGAATAAGATTAGGAATTTCTATATTGACTTAAAAGGAAAATTTAGGGTTTATCATACCTTTTTAGTTGTAGGATAATTTGTGTGATCTAAGTTATTGTGTTTGCATACATTTTTATTTTTAATTTTGTATGGTGATCTACTCATAATATAATATTAGGTTTTTCTTTTTTAGTCTTAGTATTATGTTTATTATTAAATATTAATTATTTGACATGTAAATGGCTATCAAATTTATGTTAAAAAGTATTTTATATGTTTAAATGGTTATGGTATGAGACTCCATGTAGAAAGCCTCTTGGCATAATTATGCCCAAGTTGTTTTTAGAAAATAATAGAATTAAAAGATTTGAATATATTTTTTTCAAGCTTTTAAATATTTAACTTATTTGATTTTCATTATACATTTGTGCAACTTAATATGGTTCCGAGTCTACAAATTTGGATAACTTTACATAATTTTTTAGGCCTTCTAGGAAATGAGTTTTCTTAGCTAGGGAAGTAAAAGGTTCTATAAGAAGGACTTCTGTAATCGGGAAATGTTTGGAGGTCTCTATCTCTAAAGTATTTTCCTTTAATTCATGGATGGTGTGGATGGCTGCACAAGTTAGTTTTGTTTCCTCTATGCCAAAATTTCTCTAGTTAATATCTATGTCCCTCAATCTACTCAAGAAAGGGAACAATGCTGGTAAAAAAAATTGATCTATTCCAAAAGTTAACTATAGAGATAGTTGTCTAGTGGCTAGTGATTCAAATGTAAGACTTGACACTTTTGAGAATAAAGGAGGGTCCCAAGATCACGTAGACAATAAAAACTTCATTTCTTTCTTAAGAGATTCTAATTTGTGAGAGGTCAAACCTCAATATGGTTTGTTCACATGGTCAAATAAGAGAAAAGGATAGGATAATATATTACTCAGATTCGATAGATCCCTAATCTGTATGTCTTAATTGTAATCTTATATTATACTTATATCTAAAGTTCTAAAGAAAGAAGTATAGGACTTGTTGTTTGGGGAATTTTTTGTTAGTCCTTTTGGTTCCAAACTCAATGGTAGTTTGTGGATGGCCTGGGAAAGTGTAAAATAATTGACAACTAATGGAAATGCCTTCTCTAGAATTGATAGAGTTTTTATGTCTTTCAAGTTGATTTGGTGGAACCTTCATTATAAGAATAAGCCCCTAACCTTGTTACAAGGCTGCTTTTTTAAACTATGGGCCTCTAAGGGCATTTGTACATTTGAGGATATTTTTTATAATGGTGTGTTAAGGTCTTGGCATTCACTGAAGGGGTCTTTTGATCTCTATGACTCTAAAAAAAGAACTCTCTTGGTTTTGAACAAGGCCTTATATGGGGTAAAATTTCCTGTGATGTTGAAATTTGATTTTGAAATATGGGTAAATATTCTTTAGCCTCATGGAGCAATCTTTGGTAACATGATCTCCAAGAATCTTTATTTTTTTATGGTTGGCATGAGAGAAATATTTGAGGAAGTTAATATGAACTAGGGTTTTGAGTGGGATGATAAGAAATTGTTGCAAGTATGTGCCTAATCAGTGTTGTCATTGATGTCACATATTCTTGTTGTCATTGGTGTCAATTGTATCTTGATCTATTACTTGTCTAGAAGACTTCTATGTTGAGGATATAGAGAAAATTAGCCCCTCTAGAAGAAACAAGTGAGTTATAGAGAAGTACAGTATAGACAGTGAGTTATATACTGAAGAACAATCTGGTAAACTACTCTACATTTATATTTGCTTGAAGATCATGGTCTCTAGATTGGAAGTAAGTTATAGTTATCTCTAAGGAAGCTACATTCTAGGTTTAAGCCATCCGCATGAAGATCTGAGTGAGTTGTGTTCACCAGAGTGAAACCTACTTTTTCTGTAAGTTCAGTTGGGACATGAAGAAAGTATTCTACTCCGCATTCCTTCGCAATAAAGTATTTAGCTTCGCAGTTCTAGAGGGAAGTCTGGGATGATGATAATTACCTACAATTGCAATGGTTCATGGTTTGGTGGTTAGCAAGCTATCTTTCTTTTATGACAGTTGAAGATAATAAATTTTATGTGTTTCAGTGAGAAGATTCCTATGGATAAAGTGGTTAATGTTTGTGCGGTTGCTCCTAATGATTATATCATGCTTGTGGATGTCTCCTAATCATGTTCCTATATGGACTTTGGTCCGCATTAAGAAATTGAGTTGGTGTGTGAAGATTGTTCCCAGATAATGTAGCGTGTAACTAGTCTTAGCTGACCTGGTTGATCCCAGTGATTACAGAGATCTTTGGAAGATTGAGGAAGTGTGTTGTGGTGTGGAATATTGTGTTTGAGTTGCAACTAAGGTATGGCATGATCTGCGTTTCATTCCCTTTGAATAATGTTGCAACAGGTCAAGACCTATTTTGTAAATGTTTGTAATACCAACCTTGGAGGTTGTTCCAATGATTGATGATTGTGATGTCGACCTTGATGATCATTCCAAGGTTGATGTAGTGTATAAATACCTTTAGTTGAGTCATGGAAAAGGTGTCCTTGAGTTAAAATGAGAATATATTAAGAAAGGTTCAAAAGGCAGAGTGGACAAGGGAAAGAAGAGGAAGAGAAGAATAGAGGAAGAACAGAGCAGAGGAGAGGCAAAGCAAGGAAATTATTATACTTCAATCACAAATAGAGAAAGGTGTTGATCGTGGCAGTGAATAGGGTTTAACAACCCTTATTGTAATCTTGCTTGGTTTAGGGTTGAGGCAGTGAGCCTGCTAGACCTAGTTGTTCTTCATTGCAGTAAGCCAGTATGTTTAGGCCTGTGGAGTGACCAAGCCTAAACATGATGTAGGAGCATCCAGTGGTGTAAGGGCAATCTTGCATCACCCAAAAAAATATGTGTTTCAAAATTGTTGATGTTCTTTCCATTTCTTTTCAAAATTTGTGGCTCTGGTTCCATAATCGCTTGAATAATGATGTAGAACTTTCAGTTTTTCCAAACTGCTAAAAATAGCAACCTGCTATTTTTGGAAAGTTTGCATTTGAGCATGGATTGAAGTGAAAATTTACAGGAAGCTTCATAACTAAAAAATAAGACATTTGGTGAAGGAATCATGCAAAGATCATTTGTGAGCTGAAAGATATTAAAGTTTTTGTTTCCTGAAAAATGCCTCAAAATTATTCAAACTTAGGTTTGAGGCACTAAACAGCCCCATATGGGTCTGAAAATGGCTAGAACTAGCGAAGGTAGTTCATAGCGCGTAGAGCACTCTGCAAGCTTTCTAATGCATAAAACGGTTTGTCAATCAGTCACCCGAATCAAAAGTTATGGCTCCCGGAAGTTGACCTATTTTTGGAGGGAGATGCAAATTTTAAAATTAGGTTGTTGGCCACCAAAAAGGCTATTAATAACTATTTTTGGGAACCTTAGGCAGTAGTAGAGTTAAGGGGGAAAGTGTAGACTCAAGCATAGGTGGGAAAACAAAAACCCTAGCTGATCTGGAGGTGCAGAAGATAGATGATTCCAGAGTCTTGGGAGAGGAAGCTGTAATGTGTTGTAGCCTATGGAGGGTTGATTCCTCTGATTGTTTTTGAGCTTCTGTAATGTAATAAGTTGTCCACATCAATAAAGAAAGTTCTATTTTTTGTGTGTAATTTCTATTGTTGTGTGTTTTATGATTTACCCCCTTCATCAAGTGGTATCAGAGCAAGGGTTCCTGAGTGTGCAGACAGATCACTGACCGTGAGGTGCACCAGGACTTGAAGATGTCAGTTTGCTGTAGAGATCAAGTTGCCTCCATGAAGAATCATATTGGGAGGAATTCTTTGATGGAAGAGGGTTTTAGAGCCCTACCAAGGCAAATCAATGTATTGCAAGAGGAGCTACGAAGAGGGTTTGAGCTGAGAACAAGAGAAGAAAGTGAAGATGAAGCTAAAGAAGAGCTATCTAAGGAAGAATAAGAAGCTGCAGGAGATCCTGCAGAAGTTAGGTTATTGAGGGCCATTTTGAAGATCAAAAAGAGGTCCAGGATCAAAGTTTCTACATATTTAAGAGATTTGAATCCAAAATAGCTTATTGATTGGATCAATGACATGGAGGAATATTTGAAGTATGAAGATGTGGAAGACCTAGATCGCTTCAAGTTTGCAAAAGAAAAGTTGAAGGGCCACACTAGTATTTGGTAGAAGGAGGTCCAATTAGAGAGGAACAGAAAAGGAAAAAGAAAGATCACTAGATGGGATCAAATGGTGGAGAAACTAAAGAAGTAGTTCATTCCTGTGGACTATGAGATGGAGTTGCTGAAGAAACTGCAAGTAATGAAGCAAGGTAACAAGTCTGTTAAGGAGTCTACAGAAGAGTTTTATAAAATTACTATCAGGATAGGTCATGCAGAGTCCAACAAGGAGAAGGTAGCCTGTTACATTAATGGGTTGAGGCTGAGTATTCAAAAGGAGCTAAGCCTAGTTAGAATGACCACCATAGAAAATGTGTACCAGTTTTCCCTGAAGGTGGAAGAGAAGCTAAATAAAAGATTCGATAGTAAGCAAAGGGGAAGAGGTCAAGGTGAAAGGATTGGTGGAAGACCCTATGGAGGCCATAACGAAGATCAAAAGAAAAGTGAAGAAGCTAGCACTAGTCGAAATCAGAGAGGGGATAATACCTACCACCCTTGTGACTAGAACAATGGTGAGCAAAGAGGAAGAGGAAGAGGCAGACCTGGGCAAGGACAAAAAGAAGAGGTTTCAGAGGAAATTATTTCCAATGTGGAGAGGAAGGACATCAAGCATACGAGTGTCCACAACATCAAGGAAGGACAAATAGAAGACCTAAAGGTAATGCAGGAGTTGCACATGTCAATGAAGATGCATAATCTAAGTGCTTTGAAGATGCTGAAAAGGGAGAAACCCTAATTGTCAGAAGAACTTTGTTGAATGAGGAGAAAGAACCCAATCGGATGAAGAATTTATTCCACACAAGGTGCAAATGTGAAGGTAAGTGTTGTGATATTATTATTGATAGTGGAAGCACTGATAATCTTGTTTTAGAGGAGATGGTTGACAAGAAGAAAGTATCCATATAGGATTGCATGGTTGCAGAAGGACCATAGAGCTTTGGTCAATGAACAGTGTTTAGTGAAGTTCAAGATTGGTGACTACCATGATGAGGTGCTGTGTGACATCATACCGATGGATGCATGTCATATGCTATTGGGGAGGTCATAGTAGTATGATAGGAGCGTTGTCCATGATGGCCGTGCAAACACATACTCCTTAACAAAGGATGGAGTTTGTCATAAGTTGAAACCCTTGAAGGAGGTGGAAGAAAAGATATGTAATACTGCCAAAATTTGTTTGGTAGATGGTAGAAACCTTATGGAGGGTATGAAGCATGAGTGTCATTGCTTTGCATTGATTCCTAAGATTAGTCAAGAGAAATGTGAAGATGTACTAGCAGAAGTCTTAGAAATGTTGGAAGAATTTCAAGATATTGTCTCTGATAATGTACCAGAAGGTTTACCACCAATGAGGAAGATAAGTCATCAAATGGATTTGATACCAGGAGCTAGTTTACTGAATAAGGAAGCCCATAGAATGATTCCAGTAGAGAGTGAAGAGTTGGACAGACAAGTTTAGGAGTTGTTGAGGAAGGGATTGATAAGGATAGCCTAATTTGATGTGTGGTACCTATAGTACTAGCAACAAAGAAAAATGGAGAGTGGAGAATGTGTACAAACTCTTGAGCCATCAATAAGATCAAGATCAAGTACAAATTTCCATTGCCCAGAATGGATGACATAATGGACTATTTGAGTGGAGCCAAGTACCTCACAAAGTTTGACCTAAAGAGTGGGTATCACTAGATCTATATCAGAGAAGGAGATGAATGGAAGACAGCCTTCAAGACAAAGGAAGGTTTGTATGAGTGGTTAGTCATGCCATTTGGGCTAACCAATGCACCCAACACATTCATGCGGCTCATGAATGAGGTTTTGAAAGAATTTTTGGGAAGTTTTGTTATTGTTTATTTAGATGATATTTTGATTTTTAGTAAGACTTGAGATGAGCATATGATGCATATCAGAGGAGTTTTTGAGAAGCTGAGGGAGAAGTTGTTGATCAATCTGAAGAAATGTAGTTTTACAAAGAAGGAGTTGGTATACCTAGGATTTGTTGTCTCAAAAGGTCTTAAGATGGATCCAGAGAAGGTGAGGGCTATCATTGAATGGCCTATTCCAAGGAGTGCTTCTATGGTGAGATCTTTTCATGGTTTGGCAATTTTTTATAGAAAGTTTATTAGGAATTTTAGTAGCATTTGTGCACCCCTAACTAAGACAATGAGAGGGGATAGAAAAGAGTTTAGATGGACTAAAGGAGTAGATAGAAGCTTTGATACATTAAAGAAGAAAGTCACAGAGCAACCTATTTTGGTACTTCAAGATTTTAATAAGGTATTTTAGGTAGATTGTGATGCTAGTGGCAATGCTATAGGAGCTATTTTGAGCCAAGAAGGTAAGCCCATTGCCTATTTTAGTGAGAAGCTTAATGATGCCAAGAAAAAGTATTATGTTTATGATCAGGAGTTTTATGCAATAGTTCAGGCTTTGATGAAATGGAGACATTATTTGTTGCCAAAGGAGTTTGTTTTATATATTGATCATCAGGCTTTGCAATATCTTAATAGTCAAGGAAAGTTGAACCAGAGGCACTTAAAATTGGTTGAGTTTTTGCAGAGCTATACTTATGTTTTGAAGCATAGGAGTGGGAAGTCCAATAGAGTTGCAGATGCCTTGAGCCAAAGGTAAAATTTGTTGATAGAAATGAAGATAGAGGTTATTGGGTTTGATGAGCTCAAAAGTTTGTATCCTGAAGATCCAGATTTTGCAGAGGCCTAGAAAGCTTGTTTGGAACCTATTACTTTGGATAGGAAAAAATGTTTGGATTTCATAATCCAAGATGGCATGTTGTTTAGAGGAAGCCAATTGTGCATTCCAAGGAGTTCCATGAGAGAGAACCTGATTAAGGAGAAGCATAGTGGCGGATTGGCTAGACACTTTGGTCAAGATAAGATCATTGCTATTGTTGGTGAAAATTATTATTGGCCACAGTTGCAGTAGGATGTGAGGAAATTTGTGTAGAGTTACAGAGAGTGTTAGATGGAAAAAGGAACAAGTCAGAATATAGGGCTATATCAGCCATTACCTGTACCAGAGAAGCCATGGGATGATATCAATATGGATTTTGTTCTTGGTTTACCAAGGACACAGAGAGGACATGATTCTATTTTTGTGGTGGTGGACAGATTATCGAAGATGACACATTTTATTCCTTGCAAGAAGACTAATGATGTTGTTCATATTGCAAAGTTATTTTTTAGGGAGGTGGTGAGATTACATGGTATACCAAAGAGCATAGTTTCAGATCGAGATACCAAGTTTGTTGGTTATTTCTAGAGGACATTGTGGAAGAAGTTGAAGATAGATTTGAAGTTCAATCCTGTGCACCATCCACAGACTGATGGATAGACTGAAGTGGTGAATAGGAGTTTGGGTAACCTGTTATGATGCTTAGTAGGAGATAAGCCCAAGGGATGGGATTTGATTTTACCACAAGCAAAATTTGCTTACAATAATTCTATCAATAGGAGTATAGGTAAATCACCATTCTAGATTGTATATGAGAATAGTCCAAGAAATACTTTAGAGTTAAGGAATCTGGACAAAGGAGAAAAGACAAGTACTGAGGCTGAAGACTTTGCAGAACACATGAAGAATTTGCATGAAGAGGTGAAAAAGCACATTAATAAGATGAATATTTAGTACAAGGCTAAGTCGGATTAGAAGAGGAGATATAAGGAATTCTAGGTAAGAGATGAAGTCATGGTTCACTTGAGAAAAGAAAGGTTCCCAATTGGAACACACAATAAGCTGAAAATGAATAAATTTGGACCATGCAGAATTTTGAAGAAACATGATTCAAGAAATGCATATGAGGTGGAGCTATCGAGTGGGATCAACATTTCCCCTATTTTCAACATTGCTGATTTACCAGAATATTATGAAGGTGGAACAGAGGATGGACCAACAGAAGAACAATGGAGTATTCTAGCATCTACTTCAATAGAGGAGATAGAAGAGATCTTGGATAGCCGTGTGGGAAGAAGTACTCGGAACAAGCAATATGAAGAATATCTAGTGAAATGGAAAGGAAGGCATGTTGAAGATTCTTCTTGGTTGTCTAAGGTAGAGGTTGACCATTTAGGTTTTCCTCACACAAACACCTAATACGTGACAGGGTCACTTCTTAAATTAGCCTAGGTGTCTGATGCAGGAGCATCCAGTGGTGTAAGGGCAATCTTGTATCACCCAAAAAAAGATGTGTTTCAAAATTGTTGATGTCCTTTCCATTTTTTTTCAAAATTTGTGGTTCTGGTTCCATAATTGCTTGAATAATGATGTAGAACTTTTAGTTTTTCCAAACTGCTAAAAATATCAACCTGCTATTTTTGGAAAGTTTGCATTTGGGCATGGATTGAAGTGAAAATTTACAAGAAGCTTCCTAACTTAAAAATAAGACCTTTTGTGAAGGAATCATGCAAAGATCATTTGTGAGCTGAAAGATATTAAAGTTTTCATTTCCTGAAAAATGCCTGAAAAATTTATTTAAACTCATGTTTGAGTCACTAAATGGCCCCGTATGGGCCCAAAAATGACTGAAACTAGTAGATCTAGTTCTTAGCGTGTAGAGCACTCCATGAGCTTTCCAACGCATAAAATGGTTCATCA
Organism: Cunninghamia lanceolata; assembly: GCA_027924645.1. Lineage (NCBI taxonomy): Eukaryota > Viridiplantae > Streptophyta > Pinopsida > Cupressales > Cupressaceae > Cunninghamia > Cunninghamia lanceolata. Next base: position 1,807,352 of record BSBN01001660.1, on the reverse strand, counting down.
ATCAGACACTCAAATCAAAAGTTATGGCTCTCGGAAGTTGACCTATTTTTGGAGGGAGATGCAAATTTCAAAATTAGGTTGTTAGCTGCAAAAAAGGCTATTAATAACCATTTTTGCGAACCCTAGGCAGTAGTAGAGTTAAGGGGGAAAGTGTAGAGTCAATAATAGGTAGGAAAATGTAAACCCTAGCTGATTTGGGGGTGCAGAAGATAGTTGATTCCAGAGTCTTGGGAGAGGAAGCTATAATGTGTTGCAAGCTAATTGTATTTGAGCTTCTATAATGTAATAAGTTGTCCAAATCAATAAAGAAAGTTCTATTTTCTGTGTGCAATTTCTGTTGTTGTGTGTTTTATGATTTACCCCCTTCATCAGAACATCATTATTTTAAGATTACAATATATATTGAGAGTTAATCCTCTCCGTGGTTTTTCCCCACCTTGGGGTTTTCCACATAAATCTGGTGTCTCTTGTGTTTGATGTTGTATCTTTCTGATTTCATGCACTCATTGTTAAATCATAATATTTGAGGATAATTGATGAATGTTTAATTGCAGAAAGTGTTTAAGTTTTTGTGACAACTCATTCACCCCCCTCTTAGTTGTCTGATGCATATCAACAAAAACTATCTCTTCTCTTTACAAACATGTGATCTGTCTAGTATGAACCAAAGAAAACATATTTTAGATGGTTATTAGTCCTAAAAAAACTTGTTGTTTGTTCTAGAAATCAATTTGAGTTTGGTCATGTGTCAATGTGTTATTTGTGCAAATGTGTTGAAAATTTTGAACATTTTCTTTTAATGTGATTATGCTATGAAAATCTGATCTATTGATGTAGGAGCACTTAGGCACACTTGCAATCGGCATCACTCAAAAAGATTTTTAGTTGTTATATTTCAGTTTTGGTTTCTTTGGCTTTTGTTTTAGCATCTCATAGCGTTGGGGACTTATGGTGTGGTGAGATTCACAGGAAGCTAGTTTTTTATTGGTTATCAATTTTGGGGCACAATAAGCTAGTTTCACAAAACAATTGTTCTGGTGAATCAGAGAGGTTTGGTTGCAAACCCTCTTAGAGAAAGATTATGGAAAATATTTTAGAATTTTTGGCCAAAGTTTTGAGATTGGATTCTTCTTGGTTATGTAGATATAATTCTTTTGCAATTAGCACTGGCATTTTTGGCGAAACATTAAAATTTTAAATTATGTGAGGTTTGGCATAGAATGGCTTGTTGCAAAGCATCGTGACACTATTCTCCACATCCTAGAAAGATTATGAGAAAAAAGGATCTCTTGGTAAAAAGTTATGCAAAAAGGCCAGCTTTTCAGGCCAACCGACGCATGGAGTTAAAGTAGCAAAATGTAACTTCTCCTCCAATTTGTTTGTAATTTACTATTTATTATTCTATTTGATTTATTTGGAGCATTTAATATGTCAAGGAGGCATAAGAAGTTTTATCATGTACAATTTTATTCCACCTTCCTTTATGAGGCACTATGGACAAATGGAGGTGTTTTCCTTAATGAAGGAAACTCAACTTACATAAAAAAATGCAAACATGTAATGAAACATTGAAATGGATATGAGGCATGGAAAATTCATTATTAGAGGCATTTTAAATACAAAATGATGATGTATAGAAGGGTTCCACATACAGTAGGAGTTATTGTTGGAAATGAATTAAATCTCATGGAAAAAACAAAGGAAATAATATAGCTAATGTGAAGTAAATTGTAGCGCCTCACATGATGCTTATAAAACCATACTTATGCAGTACTTAAATAGGAATGATAATGCCTTTTTATGAGGCTTTTAAAATAATTAAAATATATTAAACTTGGCAGATTTAAACACCTCTTTGGAGGTAGAATAAAGGTTATTTTGCAGTGCCATAGAGAGATATGAAATGGCTCATCTGAGGCAGAAAAAAACATGGATATTTGGCAGTGTGGAAGAAGGATGCAGGGAAGTTTTGTTGATAACTGAGAGGGGGGGGTGAATCAGTTATCCTAATTATTTCTACTTTTGAACTTTCTTATTAATCAAAGCAACATTGAATCAAACAAACAAACATTACCATTAAATGAGAAACACATGACACAGTATTTTTGACGTGGAAAACCGGTTAAGGGAGAAAACCACGGGGTGATTAACCCAAAGATTATTCTCTGTTAGAAGAATAAGGAATTACAAAATGGCACTTGCCAATTAGGGCTCACTGCCTGAGCACACTGCTCACAAAGAGGCACACTGCCTACAAGGAGACACACTGTCTACAAAAAAAATGTTATACAATACTTGAACTGATTGGAAGCATCTACATATGCTGGAGTTCAGTTCCGGTTAGGCTCAGTATACTGATCTGCTGCACTTCATCTTTCCTCTGTTCTTTATTCTGCTATCTTTTCACATACCGGATCTTTCTTACTGCTTCTGTTCTGCTCTGTATTTATTCGCATACACCTTCACACCATCACACTTTTCACAACTAAATCCATCCTCTATATATATCCGCACTAGTGATTTCATTATCTTTCTAGTCGGCACCCGGAATAATCTATCTTCTCACAAACTCTGTTCTGTCGGCTGAATCCTTGCATATCAAGTAATGCGGATCAAGAATATACTTGTAGATATCATTAATCATGTCGGCCAAACATGATTCATGCCTTCACAACCTTTACCATCAACAGTAACACATCCGAAAAATAGTCTGATACTCTGTCAGTCAGTTCTTCCTCTGTTCTCACTGTCTCTCAGGAATCCGGTACTCAACTATTCATATCTTTTTCTTTGTTCATCACCGGAGGCTAAATCCTTGGAATATACTACTCAAGGTAGTCCTCTTGACTTCCCCAAATCTGCACTGCACCAAGACACTTCCTCTGAGAGATCCAGACCAATCTGTCGGACCTTGCCACATGCTCTGTTCTTGTTCACCGGACCACAACAATCTTCATTCTGACTTCCGGTAGAGACACACCATGACTTGCGGATATGTGGGATGACCTTTGTTGCCATAAATGACAACAACCATGAATCCATATAGTGTCTCTTGCCAACAATCTCCCCCTTTGGCATTGATGGCAACACTTAGTGAAAAATGACTAAGTGTTTACACTATGCTCCCCCTTGGCTGATGCTCTATCTTTATATACAATTTCTGGAACTCCACCTTAGTTGGATTCCTCATTTTTCACTACTCCTCACTCGCCCTTTGACATCAATGGCAAAGGGTAGGGTCCGCACACCAAAATTTTCAAAAATTTTCTATACATAGCCGCATATTTACATACTCACATATACTAAAGAATGTCTGCAAAAGATGTCTTCAGTTGGATCAGTTCTGTAGCCCAACTTTGCTTCATTCTATCCAAAATTGAAATGTGACCACTCAACAAAAATGCAAATGCATCTGCCCTTTTTAGATCTTTCAGATCACTTGTCTGGGCTGTGATTTGAGCTTCTGCTATGGCCTCATGCATGGCCTCTAGCTTAGGGACAATTAACCCCCTGAGCTCACTCAACCTGCTTATTCTATTTTTCCTTTCCTTCTCCAATTTCTTGATTTCACTCAAGACTGCAATAGTCTGACATTCTTGATTTGTTATAGAGGAAGAAAGAGGATCAAAACTTTGAGACAAGCTTAGTAGTGTGTCCTCTTGCTCTTTTATTTTCTTCTCAATGTCCACTGTTACCTTGGACCAGGAGATACAAAATTTGTATATTTCACTGCCATCCTTAAGAGCATTTTCTAAGCTCTTTATCCCAATGTTCATGTTTCTCCTATCATTAATGATCAAACCCTGAACCTCGGAGAACCTTTTATCCAAAAACTCCTTCCGGACCTTTTCTTCAGCTGATTTTTCTAGAGATTCAAAATGTGTACTAACACTGCTGACTAAGGTTTTGAGATTACCAGAAGAGGAGGCTGTGGGATCCTTCTGAAAAGATGGCATGATCTTTTCCAGCACTCCAGATGCTACCTCCATAAGCTCACAGTCTTCCATGTGAGATTTCAGTAGTTTCTCTTTGACTTTCTCATTTGCAAATGAGGCTATTTTCATTGTTTGTACCGGTGACAAAGAGTCAAAATCTAATGGTCCTTTTAGCAGGTCCGGTTCATCAATTTCTATAGTGGCTTTTGTCAAGAATTCTTGAACAGTTTGTGCAGTGTCTCTTGCCGGAGACAGATGTTTCTTCTCTTCTGCAGTTTTGTCCTTTGGAATCTTTTCTCCTTCCTTACTCTTACCACTTTCAGTTGTGGTTTTCTCTGTTGGAGTCTTCTCTTTCTCTGCATCCTTGGTGCAATCAACCTCTTTTTCTTTAACTGATGCTTCTTTCTCCTGTAGTTTCTCTTCTTCTTGGGATCCGGAGACTGTAGGGGAAACCGGAGGAGAGATGTTAGTCTGTTCAAGGCCCACTTCTTCCGGAGCAGATGATTCCAAGTCCACAGCTGTTTCTGCACCTAAGTCCTCTACAACATGAAGATTAAACCTTTTGAAGGTTTTCTGGAGAATCTCTTCAGTGTCCTTCGCTACCTTGTCAGTCTCACCAAGCATAAGCTGATTCATCCTTGCTTTGCTCCTGAATTCATCCTTGCAGTCTTTGAATACCATGTTCATTGTTTTGTGATCAATTGAAGGATATAGCTAAATAGCTATCTGTTCCCTGATCTCAAGGTCTTTTGCCATGGCATTGTTCTTTCTTATCTCTAATTCCATCTCTAGGCTCTTTGAGATTTCAGAGATAATCTCAATAAAAGCTTTATTGTAGATGTTCAAGTACCTTATTATAGCTTCTTGCAGGATCTTTTGATCTGCCTCATTGTAGTCATCATAGAATTCAGCCACCGGTTGAAGGTTCCCATCCATAGTGACTGATTTGACTACACTGTCTAGAGACAGAGTGGGCTTTTCAGCAAATTCCTCTGCCATTTCTTCCTTGTCTTGGCTTGTGGAGGGTTTCCTGGATCCTTTCTTCTTTTGCTTCTTTATTTCTTTTACTCCCTCATCTGACTCAGTTTCCTCTTCATCCTTTTGGCTTTCATAAGCCCTTGTGGCTTTTGTCTTAGATCTTTTACCGGATGCCTGGACTTCCGGTTTTGAACTTTTGGTTGTGGGAGGTGCAGATCTTTTTGATGATCTGGTCCGGGTGGAAGTTTCAACTGAAACACTTTCTTTACTTTTCTTTTCTTCCTCAGCTTTCTCCTCTTTTCCCGGCTGGCATCAAGTGCCTCTTTTGAGATGCCTAGGCCTTGAGCAATATGCTCTACTTCTTTTCTCACCTTCCTCTTTATCTCAGGTTCCCTGAGTTCTACATGTATCTTTACACTCAGCTCCTCAAAGGTTCCAAACCTTTCTGCCTTTGGATCTTTGGGCTGACTTAGCATGTGTTGAACATGCAGCTCCACTATTTGTTCATCCACTTCATACCCCATGGGCATGATCCAGACAGTCCTTGGCTCCACTGCCTCCATTAGGCACTGATCAGTGTCCACCATAAAGCACACTGAGTCTTTGTATTTTTCAACAAGAGACTGGGGAATTCTTTCTCTTGCTTGCATCATGCTTTGGAAGTTTTTGAAGTATCCCCATAGGGCTGTATTTCTTGCTTTGGCATCCCCAAGCCCATGTAGATAGTCTCTTATTTGGACTGCAACAGGTTTATCATTCTGCCATGCCCATCCACTTGATCCGGGCAGCTCATTCATGAAGTAGAAGAATAGACATAATATAAGAGTACCATACTTAAAGGAATTCTTCTTGTCCTTCTTGATTTTCTGTATATTTTCCATTAATTAGCTTAAGAGCAGTTCGCAGAGATCATATTCTGCATTCTTCCTTAGCATTTCATAGGCAGTATACACTGCAGTTCCGGATACAGAATTCTCCTTGCTGGCATGATAGATCTTGTATCCTATTATCATGGATGCATACTTGATATCCGGATCCGAAATATCTTCAATGGTCATTGCCCTCTTATCAAATTTTGATCCGGTGGCCTCAGTTACAATGTTGTTCTTGATAGATTTGAGGATAGGTATCCCTCCGGAAGAGTATAGACCAGTTACTGCCCTAATTGCCTCTTTTGTGATTTTGTAAGGTCTATCCAGCCATAGGAAGTTGTCATGCATTCTGCTCAATACATATCAGACCCATTCTTCTTCTTCAAAGCAGGGGAAATGAATGAATTCATCAAACTGTTTCTTCTGGATACCCTTGTACTCTGGTTTAAGCTCAAAAGCATTGTCTATCAGTTGTTTGTGATAGAGATCTCTCAATTTGAATTCCCTGAATTCCTCAATGCTTGCATGTATGTAAACCCTAATGTCTTCTATGTGTAAAACTCCATGAGGAACACTGGAAAATGCTCCTAAGGGATCTACCTCCAATGACTTGTATGGATGTTTCTTAAATTCAGGTCGGGGCCTATCTGAGATTTTTACTATATTTGGAGTAGCCATTTCTTCAAAAGATTTGCAGCAAGATATCGAAAGTGGAAAATACCTTTTGCGTCTTCGGTTGCACGGAGTGGCTGGATTGATTTCTGTATGTAATGACTTCGGCAGGAGATCTTCGGTGAACTTGATGAGTTTTGTTGCAGAGCTCCACTTTTCGCTTCTTCTTGGATGTGGAATGATCAAGTGATTGTTGAGAAACCCCTTATATCGTTTCGTAAACCCTAATATCTGTTTGTAATAAATGCTCCACCTATATTATTTCGGTTTGCCTTATCCGGATAGCTTGGAGTATCCCGGATCAGTTCTGATCTATGAACATCATGCGGATCTTTCAATCATGAATAAATCAAGATGACACATTACAAGAACATCCCAAACATTCTGTCCAGTCCGCAGAGCAAAATAATGTACTTCCAGATCTCTCTGGACCCTTTTGTAGTCCTCTGTCATTCCGGAGCATCTCCCGGAACAGGTCTTACTTGATCGATCACAACTTCTTTACATCTTCATGCGGACCTCTGAAATCTTGTCTGGATCATCTCAGGACTTATATCTTCAAACCCTTTACTCCGCATCTTGTATCACATCCAGCACCACTTGATGGGCTGGGGGAACAGGATTTTCTTTGAGTCTCCCCCTGAGCCAGAGCTCATTTTTAATTTCTGGAAGAAATATCAGCACCAGAGTCTGGTGCGGATCCAACCTCTACATTCTCTAAACTTTTCTTCACCCAAATCTTGTTCATCTGATTCCTAACTTCATCCACATTCATCTTTTGTTTACCCTTGTCTTGATTTTGATTATATACCGGACCTCTTTTGTCCTGATTCTTGCTTCTGCAGACTTTTGCATTATGACCGGACCTATTACAGATTTGGCAAATAACATTTCTTTGCATATTTGACTGATAACCTCTTGATATGCATTGATTAGCCATATGACCTACTCTATTGCATGCAAAGCATCTACCATTGAATGATTTGTTTATTTGCATATTTCTGCATTCATGAGACTTGTGTCCATACCTTTTGCAGTTAAAGCACTGTCCGGAGAAGGATGAATTAGTCTGATTCATTCTCTTTCTGCACTGATTAGCTTTGTGACCAAAGTGATTGTAGCTGTGGCAGTATCCATTGAAGGATGGATATCTTTGAGCATTGGGCTGTCTTACCGGAGGTCTTCTAGGCCTATTCCTTGGATTTTCTGATCCAAAATTCTTTTGACCAGATCCGGAGCTTTCTCCTTTCTCATATCCCAAACCATACTTGTCATCTGTCCTCTTTTGACTTCCAAGAAGTACTTCAAGTTGGGCAGAACTTATCTTGAATTTTTCTTTATATTCATTTTCTGTTTGAAGATCTCTTTTAAGAGAGACAATTTGATCCTCAAGTTTTTCTTCATTATCTTTGGCATCTTCAAGATCAGATTCAAGATGTCTGATAATCCTGTCCATCTGGTGGCATTCTTCTGATTTCTCTTTAAGAGATTGTCTTAGATTGTCTTCAGCTTTTCTTTTTTCTTCAATCTCTTGAGTAAACTTTATAGTTCCTGATTCCATTTCATGTCTTCACATAATGACTTCTTTTGATAACTTTTCACATAACTTGGTTTTCTCAGTCAATTCTTCATTTGTATTGCTTTCTTCAGTTTGGCTTGCCAATTGTTGGAGCAGCTCCTTTCTCTTTTTCATAGAGAGACTTAATTTGTCTTTTAGTTCTCTCATGAATTCATCAGCCTGTTTGAGTCTTTCCTTTAATTCATTGACTTCAAAATTTGACTATTCAAGATCCTCAAGGGCAGTCTTGAGTTGCTCCCTTAAACCATATGCATCCATTTGAACTCGCAGATCTTCCTCAAGCTGTTAGGCTCTATTAGGAGGAACCTTGCTCTGATACCAATTGTTGATAACTGAGAGGGGGGTGAATCAGTTATCCTAATTATTTCTACTTTTGAACTTTCTTATTAATCAAAGCAGCATTGAATCAAACAAACAAACATTACCATGAAATGAGAAACACATGACACAGTATTTTTGATGTGGAAACCCAGTTAAGGGAGAAAACCACGGGGTGATTAACCCAAAAATATTTCTCTGTTAGAAGAATAAGGAATTACAAAATGGCACTTGCCAATTAGGGCTCACTGCCCGAGCACACTGCTCACAAAGAGGCACACTGCCTACAAGGAGACACACTGTCTACAAAAAAAATGTTATACAATACTTGAACTGATTGGAAGCATCTACATATGCTAGAGTTCAGTTCTGGTTAGGCTCAGTATACTGATCTGCTGCACTTCATCTTTCCTCTGTTCTTTATTCTGCTATCTTTTCACATACCAGATCTTTCTTACTGCTTCTGCTCTGCTCTGTATTTATTCGCATACACCTTCACACCATCACACTTTTCACAACTAAATCCATCCTCTATATATATCCGCACTAGTGATTTCATTATCTTTCTAGTCGGCACCTGGAATAATCTATCTTCTCACAAACTCTGTTCTGTCGGCTGAATCCTTGCATATCAAGTAATGCAGATCAAGCATATACTTGTAGATATCATTAATCATGTCGGCCAAACATGATTCATGCCTTCACAACCTTTACCATCAACAGTAACACATCCGGAAAATAGTCTGATACTCTGTCAATCAGTTCTTCCTCTGTTCTCACTATCTCTCAGGAATCTGGTACTCAACTATTCATATCTTTTTCTTTGTTCATCACCGGAGGCTAAATCCTTGGAATATACTACTTAAGGTAGTCCTCTTGACTTCCCCAAATCCGCACTGCACCAAGACACTTCCTCTGAGAGATCCAGACCAATCTGTCAGACCTTGCCACATGCTCTGTTCTTGTTCACCGGACCACAACAATCTTCATTCTGACTTCCGGTAGAGACACACCATGACTTGCGGATATGTGGGATGACCTTTGTTGCCATCAATGACAACAACCATGAATCCATATAGTGTCTCTTGCCAACAAGTTTGAGGTGCCATTCTAGGCATGAAAACTGAATATCTTCTAAAGGAAAAATTGGTTGGTGGTGAGGCATTTTTGAGAAAAGAAAATAGAGAGAATGGTGTTGTAATCTTAAGAAAGAGAAACCAAAAAATTACAGAGTATGGGGATGCAAATGTGGATGGAGCTATGCTAAAGTTGTAGTAGAAAATAGGGCTATAGAGAAGACTATTACAACAAATTGAAGGAGATCCAGGAAGAGAAATTCAATAAGGGAAGGATATAGAGGGAAGAGTGGAAATGAGAGTTTCTTGTAGAGAGAATATGAAAGATCTTTGTTGTTTTGTTATGCAAATTTATTCCTTTGGATTGAATAATTTTGGTAATTAATATTGTGGGTTTTAGTGATCGTGAATTTATAAGTTATAGATTTATTTGTGTGAATAAAATTGAAGAAATTTGTGTGGTTGCAATATTTTATTTGTACAAATTTTTGAGTCGTGTTTTGAGAGTAGCTGGGCAAGAGGAGTGCCTTGTACCATATGGTATAAAAGATAAATATGTTGAGTGTGGAGAGGATCCACTAGGACCTGTGGGGGAGTGAAGCAGTAGAGGAGAAGCTCATGTGATGGCTATTGGAGGTAGGAGAAAAGTGAGCAGTGGGAGACCTTGAAGCCACGGACGGAATTTTGTTTGCAGATTTCAGAGCGAGTGATGGTGAAATATTGTAGTAGATGAGATGAAGATATTTGTGAGAAAGCCTGTGATATGGGAGGGCTAGATACAATATCAAGAGAGGAAGATTTTAGCAATGATGGTTGATATAAATGTGAGATTGGATCGATTGGAAGCATCACAACATAGCGTAGTTGTCAAGAAATATGGGAAAAATAATTTGTAGCTAACACATGATATGAGGAAGGCATGAAGGAAAATAATTAAGAAGAGGAAATGAATGCAGTGGTGGCTAAAGTTGGAGAGGTACAAGAAGTGAGCAGTGAATATCAAGAAGAGAAAATTATACAAGAGATTGTAGTTGTAGAGGATATGATTACAGTGATGGAATGTGAAGAGATTGTAAATGACAAAGATGAAGATGATTTACTATTGAAGATGTCAGTGATAGATGAAGAATTGATGGAAAAGATGCATGTCACAGGGAAGGAAGAAGAAGAAGGTGTTGTAGCAGTGAAGGAAAAAGAGGTAAATCATGAACATTTTGATTTCATTTGTGATCGTTCTTCCATAATATGTGTTAGAGCAAAGCATCCTTCCTCTTTTTTTCTAGACATCGATGACTTTAGCATTTATATAGTCTAGAAAATTATTTGAATTTAGGGTTTGTGTGCTAAGGAGAATGATGAAGGGCTCGCCGCTACAGTTTCCTCTAGAATTCTCACGCATTGGAGCAATATCTTCATTATTAGAAACTGGGGTTTTAGCATTAGAGGATTCCTTGTCATTTTCTCTATTGCAAGTTGACAGAAACTCATCGATGTCCAGAGATAGATTGAGATTAGTTAATGACCTCTATATACAGTGCAAGCTTTTTATTAAAGTTTCCAACACAAATATTATTTAGGGCTTCATTGTTGTGTGTGAGGCATCAGAGGTAGTGTTGTTTTGGGCATTGATCAAGGACCTTAGTCCTACATTTCTTGTGTAGAAGAGCTTTTAGCTATTAATATAGCCCAACACTCACTTGTATATTGTGAGAAAAGGCTCATGTGGCTGTGATCTATCCCTCTCACACATGAATAACCCTTGAGCAGGCTAGTTAGTGGCTGATTGGTGATTGGGGACTTGTGTTCTAGCTATCTTAATGGTGATTTGGCACTTTCTATTGTGGTGAGGTGGTTTGTAAATGACGCGGGTCACCCACCACCAATATATTTTTGCCAAAGCTACTTCATATTTTGTGGATATATTCAATAAACTGTTGTGGATGGAGTATTTTCTAAAAATTTGGCAATGTTTTTGATAGTCTAAATAGTTTCTCCTATGTATTGTTTCTCTCAATCATGAAGATTTTTCTCTTGGTTTGCAAATACAGATTTGTATGTAGATTTTTGAGTTGTGTTGTAGAAGATGAAATAGCAATTGCAAATTTATATGTAGATGCTGCATATTTTCTTGTAGAGGTTGTGGAGGATGATGCAAGTGGATTTTGGTGGAGGTGGTCAGTTCATGGTGGGTTGGATCTCACGAATGAGGAGAGGAGAGTAGAAAATTTTAAAGTTGTAGCAGAAAATGGTGCTACAGAAAAGACTATTACAACATCTTGAAGGAGTTGCAAGAAGAGAAATTCAATAGGGGAAGGATATAGAGAGAGAAGAGTGGAAATGAGAGTTTCTTTTAGAGAGAATACAAAATGTCTTTATTGCTTTGTTATGCAGATTTATTCCTATGGATTGAATAAATTTTGATAATTATTGTTGTGGGTTTTAGTGATTGTGAATTGATAAGCTGTAGATTTATTTGTGTGAATAAAATTGAAGTAATTTGTGTGGTTGCAGTATTTTATTTGTGTAAAAGGTTTGAGATCAGATTTTTCATGGTTATGGAGATATAATTGTTTTGCAATCAACCATGGCAGTTTGGAAAAACATTAAAATTTTAAAGTCTATGAGGTTTAGCATAGAATGGATTGGTGGAAAGTATTGTGACATCATTTTCTACATCATGGAAATATTCCATGCAAAAAGGAGCTCTTGGTAAAATGTTATGCAAAAAGGCAAGTTTTTCAAGCCAACCGCCACATAGAGTTAAAGTGGCAAAATGTAACTTATCCTCCAATTTGTTTGTAAGGTACTATTTATTATTCTATTTGATTTATTTGGAGAATTTAATATGTCAAGGAGGAAAAAGAAGTCTGATCATCTACAATTTTATTTATGCCTTCCTTTATGAGGCACTATAGACAAATGGAGGTGCTTCCCTTATTGAAGAAAATTCAATATCACTTACTTCAAAAAATGCATACCTATAATGAAGCATTGAAATGGATAGAGGCATGGAAAATTCATTATTAGATGTGTTTTAAATAGCAAATGATGATGTATAGCTATCTAGTGCCACATATAGTGGGAGTTATTATTGGAAATGAATTAAATCTCATCGCAAAAATAAAGGAAATAATATAGCCAGTGTGAAGGAAATTGTAGCACCTGACATGAGGCTTATAAAACCATACTTATGCACCACTCAAAAAGGAAAGATAATGCCTTTTATGAGGACTTTAAAACAATTAGAATATATTTAAACTGGGTAGATTTAAATGCCTCTTTGGAGGCAGAATAAAGGTTATTTTTGCAGTGTCATAGAGAGATATGAAACTCCTCATCTGAAGAAGAAAAAAAAACATTGATATTTGGCAGCGTGGAAGGAGGATAGAGGGAGGTTCGAGGCACCATTATGGGATAAAAACTGACATATCTTTTGTAGGAAAAATTGGTTGGTCATGAGGCATTTTTGAGCAGATAAAATAGAGAGAATGGTGTTGTAATCATAAGAAAGAGAAGCCAAAAATTGTAGAGTATGGGGATGTAAATGTGAGTGGAGGTATGTTGAAGTTGTTACAAAAAATGGGGCTACAGATAAGACTGTTATAGCATCCTGAAGCAACTACAAGGAGAGAAATTCAATAGGGGAACGATATAGAGAGAAGAGTGGAAATGAGAGTTTCCTATAGAGAGAATATGAAACATCTTTGTTGTTTTGTTATGCAGATTTATTCCTATTGATTGAATAAATTTTGGAAATTACTGTTGTAGATTTTAGTGATTGTGAATTGATAAGTTACAGATTTATTTATGTGAATAAAATTGAAGAAATTTGTGTCATGGTTGAAATCTTTTATTTGTGCAAATTTGTGAGTTGTGTGTTTTGCGAGTAGCTAGGAAAGAGCAGTGTCTTGAGCAAACTATATTCTTGGGTAATGGCCAAGGATGGAATAAGTCTTGTTGCATTAGAAAATGTCCCCTTGGAGGCTTTTCCCTCTTAAGGTTTAGCTCCTGGGTCCTGTTTATGCATTTAGAGCATTTTTCATGATAATCTGACTTCCCAATGAGAAAACCCTGAAGTTCCATGGCAATTTTGACTTAGGGGATGCACTTATGACAAATCCTACCTGAAATAGGGGGTGGAATTGGGTGCCCACGCCCTAGTCCTACCCTATTTTAGGTTAGGACCAATTTTTAAGTGTTGGTTTGTGACCGTTATTTAGGTCCTATGCTAACATGGTAAGTTTCAATTATGAAATTCTTGGTGGGAATGTTTGTAGTTCCATTCACAGTCATGTTTAGGCATTCATTTGTAAACTAGATGGAAACTAGATGGCATTTTGGATTCACAAACTTATGTGAAAGTGATTCAAGGAATTCATTGTGTGTTGTAGAGTAGGCTTTCAGTTGTTATTGTGTTTGTATTTGCATATTTGGCCAGGCATCTCCTCATGGCATGAAGAGCTTCTTCCTTCCATGAGATCTTCACTACATGGTGATGTCAATTGTGTTTTCAATCATTTATCATTTGGATCTTGCCTATATCCTGCAGGGATATGAACTCTTTCTCTAACAATAGTATTCAGAAGACTTGAATGTCCCTCCAAGGCTTGACTGAGGCAAGCCTCTAAACACAACAACACCCAACCCACTCCTTGTGATTGGAGGTTATAGATGTCGCATCTGGAAGAAGTGGAGTTACCAGGAAGGTCAACAGGCATCAATGATTTGGGATCTAGAAAGAAGCTAGACATAGGAGCTTTTCCTAGACTTAGGTGCTAGTCCCATTGTCTTCCATAGTTGAATTCCTAGAAATGGAAGATACAGTGCAGATCAGTGTCGAAAGTAGATTAGGATTCTGCAAAGAAAATATGGCATTGGACTAGGGCGCCCGCTCATTAGTCCCTGACTATTTTGCTTTCCAAACTTCAAAATCTAGTACGCATTTGATTATCATTTAGTATCTCTATGTGCGAGCATTTTTTGTTATTTGTTTGTTTGCTTCTGAATTTGCATAATTAGGGTTTTGAGAATAATTGGGTATAATTGAACAACAAATCTACACAATTCCAATTTTCCCTACATTCCAAGTGACCACAAGCATGATAGTAGATTTCCTACTTGACATGAAGTCCTTAAATGTTTGAGGTGAAAGGAGGACTCACATAAACTATCAAATCAAACCCTCTTACAATTTCACCTTAAACATTTTGGTGAACCAATGTTTTTAATGAATTTGGCACCTTGATGAGTGTTGCATGCCTCTATATGAGTATTATAACTCGCTGCCCTAATAGAAATATCCCTTTAAGAATAAGTATAAGACTCATAGGATCTAGTGCCCTTGAAGAAAATGATATCTTGACCTCTAAAAATCCATTGAATACCTTCTTTAAAAAATGAGAGACACAAACTTTGCAAGATATTATACCTCCTACAACCACTATGGAAGATCAAGCATTTCATGATGTCGATGACACTATTGAGGTAGTTGCACATGTACCTGATAAGCAAATAAACAAACTTGATAAAGAGGTAGCCAATTTCCCAGCATTTGTCGAAACAAAAAGAATAGTGGAAAAAGTTGTACCTGTGATTCACTCTGTAAGAGAATTGATAAAAGAAGGATAAGATGGTATTGATGTTATCCAAGGTTTAATGCATATTGTACAAACTAATGGCATGCCGGTGACTGAATGTGCAAAACTTATTAACAACATGTCGTCACTGTCACATACACAAGTATCAACACCTATACCGACCATTGGAATATCTACATTCACATTGACAATTTTAACAACCAATGCAAATGCTTGTAGTAATGCTGCCACTAATATTGGAGTATCTAATGGAACTAGTTCACAAAATTACAAAGTTGTGGGATTTAATTATCAGAATTTGGTTTCTAAGGGTACCTCTTCTATGAATAATTATTCTCAACCGCATATCCATTCCACTTATTCGCAACCACCTATTACCTATTCACAACCATTTTCCACCTATACCTATGTCCAACCAGCATTTACCTATTCACAACCTCCACCTATTACAACTCAAGCTCAATCACCTCCTCACTTTGGTTCTAATTCCTTGCAACAAACTGCATCTCCTAATGATGCCATCCTAAACCAACTTCTGCAGGGCATGGCTGCTTTACAACAAAAGGTTACAAATTTTTCAAATTCTTTAGAACCTAATATACCAACTTATCATGCCCGTAATCCCCTATCTTATGCAATTTTTAGAACTCCTATGCCTGCAAGGTTTGAGACCCCTCGCTTTGAAAAATATGGTGAAAAGGTGATCCTAATACTCATGTGGAAGTGTTCACAGCTATGTGTAGCAATTTCTACTTTGAAGATGACTTGTTAGCAAAACTTTTCCCATGATCTCTCAAAGATACTTCTTTAGAATAGTTTTGCTCTTTACCTCCAAATTTAATACACTCCTTTTCGCAGTTGGTTGATCAATTTTTACAACATTTTCAAGAAAATATTGGACCTCAAGTTTCTTTGATTGATTTAGTTCATTGCAAGCAAGGGCCAAAAGAGAAGTTAACTGAGCTTATAAGTCAATATGAATCTCTTTATGCACAAATTCAAAATTAGATGAAAGATGAGGATGTTTAGAAGCTATTTATTACAAATCTACAACCTAACATCTGTCATAAGATTCTCTAGATGAAGTATAACTCCTTTCAACATTTATGCACTGCTCTTTGTGATTATCAACTTTCGTCTAGTCAGTATGAAAACCAAAACTCATCGTCTCAAGTTGGTCAATCCATGGGTGGACCGTCACAAAAAAACTTTAAGAAAAACAATAATAGGAGTTTCATCAAGATTAATGGACCGAATTCAAATAACTTTTCTCAAGTGTCTGTTAACACTAATCTGAAGAAGGCACTGTATCAGCAAAGAAAATTTACTTTGATGTTTGAGTCTTACCATTCTATCATGAATAAAGCTGTGAGTAATAATCTTATGAAGCTTCCCCCAATTAAGCCTTTGGATCCTAACAAACCTCAATGACCTTACTTCAATGGTAATGCCTTTTGTCATTTTCATCAGACATAAGGACATGATACTGAACGATGTATGTGTCTTAAACATGAAATACAAGACCTCATTGACTCAAATGTGATACAGGTATCAGGTGTGAATGACAATGGAAATAAGTCATTTGCTCTACCAAATAAGAATTTACAAATCTTTACTAATCCTTTCCCTAAGCATACTGATACAAATATGATGGAACAGGGTTTAGTGAAAGTAGACGATGATGATTATTTGGAATATGATAACATCGTAGGCATAATAGAAGTGGATAAGGAAAAGTTAGATAACCCACCTCATCCACATAGAAATGGAATTTATGTTGAGGTTTCTCCTCCATTATCCTTTCAAGGATTAGGAGATAACCAAAAGGCATCAAAAAAAGAAATGGAACAACTGATACATACAACTATACCAAAGCAAAAGAGCGAGATAGTATGGGATGATTCTTGTTACTATGATAGATGAAATCAACAACAAAAACTTGCTAAAAATTGAAAAAGAGTCAGATGATTATCATTAGTTATAAATAATAGTGGTTCTCCTCCTCACAAGAAACAAAAGGTCTCACTTACACAAGGATTTGAGAAACAAACATTACATGGATTTTCTGACAATAAGCAAGACTCTCATAAGAACTACTTAACCTTCACACAAAATTTGATTGAGTACCTCTCCAAGAGGTTCACAGGCTCTAAAATTTAGTTCGATGGTACTACCAGGTAAGTATTTCTAACCCTTTATCTCTCATGATGTGTTTCCCTTGTGATGTGTTATGTGTTGTTTAGGCCTCCTAGGATGACCCTTGACACTCTTGTAAGGTCTAGGATACCAGGAGACTGCCTCTATTGTGACCCTTCTATTTGTATCATCATTCTTCTATATTCCTTCTTCTCTATTTTCACTATTGTGTGTTATGTCTTACAGACATATCGTTGTGGTTGGTGACTTGGGGACACCCTCCTACATGACTGTCCCTAAGGCACTTATTTTTCCTCTCTTCATTTATTGTTTCCCTTCCTCTAGTGTTTTTATCTAGTAGGCAGATGATGAAAAACATGTTATACTGATGCGGACCTAGCGTCCCTTTAGCGAGAAATAAAAAATTGGACTTAAAGTTCATACATGACGATGGGGTTGATATATATTATCTGACACTTGGCTAGTAGAATCACTTCGTGCACTTTGTCGGGTGATCTTGATGATGTCTTATCTCTCTTACAAAACATAACAATACTATTTCTCCATGCACTTTGCTTGTCTTTGAATCTCACCTTGGTGACACTCAGTTTCAAGATTTTCATAGTATAGCCCCATGGTTATACCTGATCTCTGAATTCATAGTATAACCTTGGATCTTTGTGTGGTTGATCATATACATTGTTGTTTATCATGATTATCTAGATACTAACACTTTTCTTGCAGGGATGTGTTTGTGGGAACATTTGGTGATCGTAAAGTACATGTCACCTCTGGGGGGCATGGGCTTCACGAGAGCTTGTGTTCCCTTGTGTGTTTTATTCCTACCTTAACATGCTTGATATCAATACCTAATATCAACACCCTTAAAGTGGGGGCATATATAAGGTAAGATGTCTATTGTAGATGTTAGTAATGTGCTTATTCTTAGGTACAGTCTTAAAGACTAGTGGTGATGAGTCCTTGCTATGCTTTGGGATTTTTATGGTGTGCTTGTTTTGTTTGGTGTGTATTGTGTGTGTGTGTGTTGGCCCCTATGTAATTTAAAGACTGGTGGTGATGAGTCCCTCCTACATTATGTGTGGTGTGTTTACTTTCTTGTACTTGCATCTACATTTCATATATGTGAAAATGAAAAAGAAAAAGAAAATCATTATTGTCTTCTCTACATTCACTTCCTTCACTGTGTTTTGTATGTCTTCAATGTTGTATTCTCCATGTTTTGCATGCTTGTTACCTTCTTCTCTATGTTTTACCTATTATTGTCTTCTCTATGATTGGCATGTCTTCTCCGTGCTTGGCGTGTTTGTTGTGTTTGTTGACCATACTTTAATGCATGTATTGGCCTTGTGCTTATACATACATTAAAGTGGGGGCTAAATGTTACGTCAGAAAATGTCCCCTTGGGTGCTTTTCCCTCTTAAGGATTAGCTCCTAGGTCCTGTTTATGCATTTAGAGCATCTTTCATGATAATCTGACTTCCTGATGAGAAAACCCTAAAGTTCCATGGAAATTTGGACTCAGGTGATGCACTTATGACAAATTATGCCTAAAATATGGGGGGTGGACTTTGGTGCCTGTGCCCTAGTCCTACCTTATTTTAGGTCATGACCAATTTTTAAGTGTCGATTTGTGACCATTATTTAGGTCCTATGCCGACACGGTAAGTTTCAATTACAAAATTCGTGGCGGTAATGTTTGTAGTTGCATATATAAGCATGTTTAGGCATTCATTTGTAAACTAGATGGAACCTAGATGGCATTTTGGTTTCACAAGCTTATGTGAAAGTGATTTAAGGCATTCATTGTATGTTCTAGAGCATACCTTGTGTTGTTATTGTGTTTGTATTTGCAGATTTGGCTAGCCATCTCCTCATGGCATGAAGAGCTTCTTCCTTCCATGAGATCTTCACTAAAAGGTGATATCAATTGTGTTTTCAATTATTTATCATTTGGATTTTACCTCTATCCTGCAGGGATACACACTCTTTCTCTGACAATAGTTTTCAGAAGACTTGAATGTCTCTCCATGGCTTGGCTGAGGCAAGCCTCTAAAGACCACAACCCCCAACCCACTCCTTGCGATTGTAGGTTACAGGTGTCACATATGGAAGAAGTGGAGTTGTAGGGAAGGTCAATAGGCATCAATGATTTAGGATCTAGAAACAAGCTGGACACTAGAGCTTTTCCTAGACTCAGGTGCTAGTCCTAGTGTCCTCCGCAGTTAAATTCCTAGAAATGGAAGATAAAGTGCAGATCAGTGTCGAAAGGAGATCAGGATTCCGCAAAGAAAATATGACACTCAACTAGGGCGCCTGTTCATTAGTCCTTGATTGTTCCATTTTTTGAACTTCAAAATCTGGTACACATTTTATTATCATTTAGTATCTATGTGTGCGAGCATAACTGGGCATAATTGAAAGACAAATCTATACAATTCCAATTTTCCCTACATTCCATGTGACTGCAGGCCTAATAGTAGATTTCCTACTCAACCTAAAGTCCTTGAATGTTTGAGGTGAAAGGAGGACTCACATAAACTATCAAATCAAACCCTCTTACAATTTCACCTTAAACAAGTCTAATAGTTTTTCATGGGCTGAAATTATTTTTCGTTATGTGGAGTCTTCTCATAAAGAGTTGAATAAATTAAGGTTTAATCACACCATTGAGGTTTTGTGGCATATCTAGAAAGATAGAAACAACAAGATTTTCCATTAAAGGAGAAGAAACCTTATTGACTCATACTATGAGCTTATTTTGGAGATTCCAAAGAGCATATATTTCATCCTTTTGAAAGAAGGCTTGAGCCTCATGTATAAGGAAGAAATTGCAAATGTCTACTTTTGTATTAGAAACCTTCTAATTCCCAATGTCAAATTTTAATTAATTTGTAATATTTTATGTGCCCTAATGTAAAAGAGTGTTCCACTTTGACTTGACCATTATGTCATGTATTCATTGAAAGGAAAAATACATCAATAATAGCATTCCACATAACCCTATGAGAGATAAAAATGTAAACAAATATCAATCATGATTACTAAAATCCACCATGCCAAGAGAATAGACAATTATACCACAAGGTTACACAATATATATCCTAGGAAAGCCCTCAAGAGGGAAAAATCCCAACCTCTAAAAGCATCCATACATTGTATTATTTAGTAATAAAAATTACAATGCACTTAGAGAGTCTCATGAATAGTTCTGAAACATAAAGCTCCTCTAATGCACCCTCTATGTGTCCAAGCATGTAACTACATAACTCATGCCATGCTTCACATATGCACTCACAAGATAAAATCAATACAATGAAAGCCCACTCAACTAGCCAACCCAAACCACTCACCATGTACTTTCTTGTATAGACTCAATCTCACACAAATACAACTTTTGGTATTGGGAAAACCATGTGTCTCAAAACTATGAGTACACAAAACCATTGACCCCTCATTTAATTCTTAATACTAATTTTTTACTTTTTGGTACTATGTTTTTTAAATATTAATTAATTATTTGATGTCTCCCACACCTAAAATAACTAACCCAATGTTACATAAAACTTTACAAGTGGACCCAAATGAATAGTTAATGTGGCTAAATACATCCCCTAAGATGCAGCACAAATAAATATTTATTTTACATAATTAAAATATTTCATTTTATGCAAGGCATACAACACACCCTTTGCCTAACATTCTTTGGTATGACATGTGTGTAAGAATTTGTAAGAGCATCTATATCATGTAAGGTGTGTAAATGAATCTATGATATTGTAACATATGTAAGAGATTCTATGACATGTGTAAGATAATGTAAGAAAGATGTTATAAAGTACACTTGGAATCTTGACCCCATTTGAGATGTAAGTATGATGCATCATAAAAAATCTTTCTGAAGGAGATAAATGACAAAATGGTGAGCCCATGTTTGGTGGGAGGCTATGGCATTGTTATGACATGTAAGGGAATATGCTATTAATAGCCTATTAACCTATCACAAGGTGGGGGTTGTGAGAATTATTAGCAGAGTATTTTGGGGATTTGTTCAGAAACATTGTAATGAAATTTTGTGTTTTTTGTCTCTCCTAGAGTCTATATATTAAGGGCTTGAGATGGACATGTATTATGGAATGTATTTTGTAGCATTATGTTGTTGGTTTTCTCCCAATGGGGAGAGGTGTTCATATCCATGTTGAGGAAAGAGTGTCATATTGTATTGTGACTATATTATGGTTGGGGACACATTTGTTTGGTACTTTGGAGGGTGGGTTTTTCCCAAAAGGATTTTTCTAGGGTCTATCTACATCTCTTCTCTTCTATATATGCTTTTATTCTTCTTGTCTCATTCCTTATTTTGTGTTGATTTGCATGTCATTATGGTATGTAGTTTTTTTTGTTTTAGATTTAACATCTCACATTTCTCTCCTCATAGGGTTAATATATGAATTATTTGTGTCTTGTTTCTGCTTTCTAGGAATGGTTTATTTTGTACTATTCTTAGAGTTTGGTTTGTAAATATTTCAATATTGATAGTGCATGCATGGTATTTTCCTCATAGTTTATATAGGGAACTAGATTGATTTGAAACCACTAGTAGTATACAAAACCATGGGCTAACCAACATGGCTCCTCATCAAGTGGTTTCATGATGTGGTGCATACATCCAAAAGCCCTCCTATAAGTATTCCAATATGAGTCCAAACAATTTTGTACATCATAATAAATATATCAAGATAGATTATTTTATCTTCTTGGTTTTATCTTCTCCTTAATAAGTTTGTCACATCTCAACCAAATTTATCCTTAGATTTCTCCTTGTGGTTTTGGATTTTAACACACCTAATCAATATTCCATATGAAATTATTATGCAGGTTGGACAACACCTTCCCAACATCCCTACCAGTGATTTATTATAGACCCAAGAATTTAAAAATTTTGTGAAGTATGTGTTCAACTAGTGTAGATATACAGGTCCCACTACCTCCTCACAATGACTTGAAATATACACGAGGAGAGCTTCTATCTTCAACTCTCTTTGGTACATGAATTTACATCTTATCATGAGACGATGATATCATATTCATGTATGTAGAAGTTATACTTTATTACATTGTTGTGAAATACATGTAAGATCTTGCATCCAATGGATTCTTATAAAAATTATTATTTTCTTCGACATAGCCCTGCTAGGGTGGAGGTAATATTCAATGTAGTGGATTGAGATCATTTGTTAGGTCACTAGTAAATTAAACTCTTAATTATGGCTCCTCTCCTCTCTCCAAGTGAGCGTTGAAAAGAAGAGTATTCCACTTGTGGCACACCATAAATCTACTATCCTAAATATGCCTCATCAATTCAACTTCAATCTCATATTTTCATAAATATCAAGCTCCAAAATTGTTAGTGTAGGTTTTTATTTCCTAGTTGGTTAATTTAAGCTTGCTTAGGAATAAATAAGTGAGTATTAGTGTGAGTGGATGCAAGGTGTTAGCCTCTTCCATAGGAGTTACACTTTCCTATTTTAGGCTATTGTGGTGGACTCTTCCCATTGGTCATATTTACCACCTCTTCCCTCTCTCATATTTTATATATGCTCACCTTCTAGCTAATCTTGGGTACATTGTATTATGCAACTATTTACTTTTGCACACTCTTAACGCTATTTTATTTTAGAGAATTTGTATTACTTTCTTAGAAACTAACTCTATGTTTCTATTTTGATCTCATATCATTTTATTTCATAGTTTAATATCTATTTGTTTGCATTAGTTTTCTGGGTTATTCATCTCCTGGGATTCTATCATGGTATCAGAGTTTATTTTGTGCAAGCATAGATTTTATTTTCTTTATTTGAGAGATTTTTTTTTTCGGAGGGGGGGGGGGAGCTAATAGTTTTTCTTATAGGTTTATTGAAAACCTAGTATGCTCTTCTATTTCATCTTTGGATGATCTAGAGAATCAAAAATATTTGACAATAATATTTTAACCTCTAGGGTTTTATACATGTTTTTTCCAAAATCTTGGTGTTTACAGCATTATGGTAATCTTGGTGGCCTTTTCAGTTGTTCCATAGTGTCTAGAAGGCTTGAAAAAGTCAAATCTAGCTTTTGATTCACCAAAATTTGAGCTTAGAAAATTAGTTTGCAAAACAGGGTTTGAAGCATAGATTAGGAAGATCATTGTCAAATAAGAGTATTTTAAGCCCAAATAGACCTCACCATCATGCTCAAAAGGCCTAATAACATAAGGAACAACTATCAAATCATCCATTTTGGTGAATTTTGCCTCTGAGGCAATTTGTTTTTTTGAGGAGCGCTAGCATGCAGATCAAGGTGTGAAAATTCATTAAAAAAAATTAGTGCTTTTATGCTAAGCTCTATGCTCTTGAATTTAAGCACTTTAAGCACTTAAAAGTATGTTTATATTTATAAAGGGGATCGGCCCCTAAACAAGTCTCTGGCCCTATTGTTACCCCATGGGCCATTGTTCTAGCCACGTGGGGTCCCCTCTAGCTACTAGCGGCTATTTCAAGACTATCAATGGTCTATCACAAACAGTGTCCCTCTGCTCTACCCCTAGTGGCACCCTTTGACCCTCAGTGGCATATCACCACTAGTTCACCACCCCATCATCCAAATCAAGCACCTCCTTTGGCAGCATCACCCCTACGGCTACCCCCTCTAGGTAGGTTTGTCCATGGACCACTAGAAAGCCACCAGGGCCTCTTCTACAAGCCTAGAAGGGGGCTCTTTTTTCTTTTTGCATAAAGTTTGCCCACAAAGGCATGTTTTTTAAAATGAATAGTCTATGGAAATTTGGCAAAGTGAACTTTCCATCCATGGAGGTTTTTCTCTAAAATTTATCAATTTTTCTCTAGTTACCGCAGGTTGAAGCCAGTTGTCTCTTTTTCTTTGACATGCCATAGCTTGCGCCCAATAACTCCGCTAGTTGAAAACAAATAGACATTGGAAAGGTATTGGAGAGAAATACATAGCTATATAAGTCTTTTTTCCATATTTTGTCTCAAAATCATTTTGTATCAAAAGTTAATTTTTGGTCATCTATGGGCCCTAAGACTATTAAAACTTGAGAAAAACCTTGTAATTCCATTAAATTATAAAGTGCCAACATTGTAATCTTTTGGGGGTATTTTGAACACTAGTGAAAAAGGGGGGTGTTCAAATGGTGTTCTTGTGCTCACTTCTTTTTAGCACTTCACTTTCTACATTCTTTGCATCATGGAGCAAACAACAGTTCCCAGCTTAACTCCTTACAACTACTTCGATTGGAAATCATGTATGACAATCTACTTATGGAAAGCTAGTTTGCATATGATAAAAATGGGACTAGAAACTGAACCTGCTCAAGATACAAAAAAGCCTAAGTGGTTTAACAAATGTGATGAAGCCTATGGAACTTTGTGTTTGTCTATTTTTGCTGCTTTTCTCTTTCATATTGAATCTTTGAATCCACTAAATGAAATCTGGACAAAGTTAGAAACACTATTTGGCACACAAGATTCAATGAGGGCTCATATGTTGGAAAATGAACTCATAAGTTTAAGTCCAGACAAGTTCAATACAATCGAAGATTTTTTCACAAAATTGAAATCATTAAAGCTACAATTAAAACAATGTGGAATTGAAAATAAAGATGAATAAATGATTCTAAGTATTCTCTCTAAGCTAAGTTTTGAATATTTAGTGTTTGTTTCTACTTTCTATGCTCCTAAGGGTGCACTTGGGACTCAGTTCACCATGCCATATTTGGATGATTTTTCTATCTCTCTCACATGGGAAAAATATAAGCTGATCCAGATTAGCACTCTTAAATCCTCTAAGTCACATCCCATGGCTATCAACCAAGGCGCAAAAGGAAAAAAAAGGACAAAGTAGTAATAATAAGGATAAGAAGAAAAAGAATGACAAAGAGAAGAAGAATTAGAAATGAGCTACCCCAAAAGTAGCTAATGAGACCCAATCTTCTAATGGCAACAAACCAAAGAAAGAGAACGTCAAAGGTTCCTATTGTAAAAGAATTGGTCATGATGAACACAAATGTTTGAAGAAACAAATTGATCACTTAACTCACATTCTTAAGAAGAATAATATCAGTGTTCCTAAATCTGTAAAACAAAGTTTGAATGAGGGGTATAACAAGGCTAAAGATAATAGCAAGGGAAAAGAAAAGGGCAAAGCTCTTATAGTACTTTCTTCAATACCACCCACTTGGGTTCTTGATATGGGTGCTTTACACCACATGGCTTCATCGAAGAATGAATTTGCATCTTTGGAACCATGTATTATGCCTTCTATTTTAATGAGTGATGACACTCCTATTGAGGTGTGTGGGAGAGGGTCTGTTGATGTGCAGGAAGGCACATTTTATGATGTTCATTATGTCCACTCATTATCAAATAGTCTCCTATCAATTTATTAGATCATTTGCACTAGTTCACAAAAGAAGGTTGAGTTCACTTATGATTTAGTAGTGATTCTTGAGTTACATGGTAGTTCTATAGCTGTAGTTGGTAGAGCAAATCATAAGTCATCAATTTATTTGTTTCATCAATTTGTTCTTGATCTTCCTTTGTGTAGTTTTCTCAATCATTTTAATGTTGTGAGTAGATTATGGCATGAGTAGTTTGGCCATATTAACTTCCACTACTTGCAACAACCCAGCCAACAAAGCATGGTCACAAGGTTGCCTTCAGTTAAATTCTGAGTGGTGTTTTCCAAGGTTGCATTCTTGGTAAGAATCATGTTGGAGTAAATGGTTTTTACCATTTACTCGCTTAAGCTTACTTAGGTAGAATAGTTTAATTAATCTTTCGAGTGGTTGTTTCCCATATCGGGAAGTTTCATACCTGTTACCTATTTATCATGCCTTTAAAAGGCTTGTACATTATGTAATTTAGCATCTCAATATATTTTGTTTTCTCTGGTGAAATAGCCTGTGAGCTTCTCTTGTGCATTCGTGCATTCGTGAAGTTTTATTCTGCAGATGATTTTCCTGGGTTATTTTCTCTAACATGGTATCAGAGCCACCCAATCTGTAACTCCTTCCTTGAGAGTTTACGTTGGAGTTTTTTGAGATCATTCGGCATTTGAATTTTTTTTTTAAATTTTCAAACTTGCCTCATTTTTTATTATTCATTTTCTTGTTGTTCGTGATTGTTGGGAATGATTGATTCTGCTCTAGGTCTGCTGCCAACTTCAAGGTGTAGATCTTGCTTTGTTTTATCCAAAGGCGTGATGCTGGGTATGGTTGCTGTGGTTGTGGGATTTGTCGTTGGGTTGTAATGTCGGTGAGGAAGAAGATTGTTATTATCTATTGTTGCTTTCAAATTGCTTTGCTCTTGTGGGTTCTGGTAAAAGGAGCAATGGCCTTTGAATTGTCTGGAACTTTGATCAATCAGTTGTAAGAGCAACATTCCTTCAAGAGGAAAATTTGCCCATTTTATTGGTGATGCTGCTCTATTTGTTTGTGACAGTAATGATGTTGGGGTGCACCATTTGCGCAGGCAAGTTGGGGACGTCAGTCCAAGATCTAGCTGAGATCCTTCAGGATGCAAACTTTATACATTATAAAGTTCTTGTTAAATATTATTAAGGGTTTTAAATCTATAGCAGAAGCGAGTGTGGGCCCATTTGGATGGTGATTGGCATTCTCTTTAGGGTTTTAGTCCAAAATTGGTAGCGTGCAGATTCATTTCTGAGAGCTTAAATCTTTGTATACTATATTAAGATCGGCCTCTATTCTCAAGGCTCCAAATTGGTGGTTTTATCCACACATATCCAGTGAAGGCATCTATATATTCTAGTAGCGGCGTTCATTCAAGGTAGAAGGCAAAATTGAAGAAAACCCATGGCTAGTGGAAAGGTTTGATTTACCCAAAGAAAGCCTAAATTCATTTCAAAGAACTTGGTGTCTCATATCCCATGCACATTAAGTTGTGAAAAGGCATATTTTGCAGATCCCAAGGCGTGAATAGGAATGGCCAACCCAAACTCAAACATTATTCCTCGTTTGTAGTCACACTTTAAATCTATCTAAAGTTTTGCATCAAATATTTATCTAGGGTTTGAAGGTGGGCCCGTATGCTATGATTTGGGCATTTCTTCTGAGATCCTTTATCCCACATTACTCCCATTGAGGTATTATTTTCCCTTCTTATATGCCGACACTCACAAAGTATTGTGAAGTGATTGTGATAGCTTGTGGAGTCTTTGCTTGGTGAATTGATGCTTGGTGACTCAGAGGTGGATTGGCTTAGACATCATTTTTATTACAACACATCCATCACTCACTTGCAGAAGGTGGTCACATGGATGACCTAGGGCTTAATCCGGCTCCGTCATTGTTGCATTGAGCCCTCATAGGCGACTTTTCTTCCATGGAGCATATCTTGGGCATCCGGAGTCCGTTTTTAGCATTCCACATATTATCAGAAAGCTGACTTTGCCAAAATCGCAGTGGTATAGGTAAATCTGCCTAATTTTACTAATTTGAAGGCTTCATTTGTAGTATTTGGGAGTTTCTAATTTTGTTGTTGAAGGTTAATGTCTTTGTAATTTTGGAGATTTTTCATAGTTTATTATGGGGTTTTCATTTCATCCTGCTGTGATTATGTTGAAAAGGGGAAATTATAAACAATGGAGAGATAGTATGATAAAACATCTTAGATGGCTTCATTTGTTGCCACATTTGTATAATCTAGTTCCCTTTCCTGGTACTAATAGTAAGAAATTGACATGGAATTGCAAAAGGGATCATGTCCTAGGAGTTATTGCAATGCATATTGATGATGCCACTTTGAATGCTATTGATCATTTTGAGTGTCCTCATATTCTTTGGACTAAATTTTGGGAAATACATGGAAAACTTGATATTCAACTATTCCCAGATGATCCTATTTCAGATTGTCTTGTGCCTCTTCATTTTTCAGATAGGATACCCTATGATCATGCTACTATGCAGGAGTTTGAAGTTTTGGAATACTTTAAATCTTTAGATGAGGATGACGAGGGTTCTTCAGATACTCCTTCTTCTCTGTCAAGGACTGTTGATGTACCTTCACCTTCAGTGATTCATTGTGTAGAGTCATTGATTGAGGCTCCTATCATTCCTATTCAGCAGGACCATTCATCTTTTGGTGGTGTTTCATTGAGCACATCCAGTGATTCATCACAACTAGTATCTCATTGTCTTCTTGATTGGGATTCTTATTTATCAGACATTAGTTCCTTGTTCATAGAATCTCATATTTCTGACTTGGAAGACACATTTGAGGGTATATCCCTCCTATTTGATGATAGTTGTGGTACAACTCTTGTCACTCCATCTTTTTCTTCGGAGAATGTTCAAGATTAGTTTCTAGTGGTACCTTGTTTGTCACCTTCTATTGTGATTGGGCATGTTCATGATTGGTTCATGGCATTATTTTCCAAGGTATTGGCAACACAAGAGAAGATTTCAGAGACATCATTATACATTTTAATGCTTCTTTCTTTCAATTCCTATCTAGAGTGGGAAGCATACCTACATTTGTACTTGATTTTGTTTCTTCCAAAAGGGAGACAAGTTGTTTGTTGACATTGGATCATGTTTTGTCTTTAGGCACTTACCATTTTTGCAGGTGATTACACATTGTTGGGGGGCTGCATAGTCTCTCCCTTTCCCTCTTATGTGGGGGCCATTGATTGTATATATAGGATGTATGTAGTACTTGGGGGGATGTGATTAAGTCCTCTATCCACCATGCATCATTTTTTTGTTTTTTCTTTCTCTCTTTTGGGGAGAGGTTTTTTCCCACAGGGTTTTTCTCCTTTTCTCTGGTTGTGAGAGATTTCTTTTTTGCATTGTAAATGGGTACCTAACATGGTTGTGTAGCTGAGACCCATATTGCATATTGATTTTGCATAATAATTATCCCTAAGTTGCACTTAAGGGGGGTGTTGGAGTAAATGGTTTTTACCATTTACCCACTTAAGTTTACTTAGGTAGAATAGTTTAATTAATCATTCAGTTGGTTATTTCCCATATCAGGAAGTTTCATATCTGTCACCTATTTATCATGCCTTTAAAAGGCTTGTACATTATGTAATTTAACATCTCAATATATTTTGTTTTCTCTAGTCAAATAGCCTATGAGCTTCTCTTGTGCATTCATGCATTCGTGAAGGTTTATTCTACAGATGCTTTTCCTGGGGTATTTTCTCTAACAAATCCTAATTCAAATTTTTACAAAGGAAAGGCATGGAGAGATTCACATATACTAGAGTTGGTTCACAAAGAGATGATTGGTCCATTTTATTGCATCCATCCTTAAGCAAAGAAAGATATGTCCAAACATTCATTGATGACTTTTATCACTATACTTGGGTTTACTTTCTCAATGTTTGAAGTATTTGATCATTTTACAGACTTCAAAACTTTTGTAGAAAAATAATACGGGAAAGTCATCAAAGTTTTACACAATAATAATGGTTGTGAATATGTCAACCATTGTTTTTAGTAGTTTTGCACTTTATAGGGGATTCATTTGCAACATTCAATTCCATACACTCCCTAGTAGAATGGTGTTGCAAAACAAAAGAATAGGTCACTGAAGGAAATGTCAAAATACATGATTGAAACTCCAGATCTCTTGCACTCTAGTATTAGGCAGAGGCCATTAACTGTGCTTGTTAAATCCAGAATTGTATTCCTCACTAAGCCTTGAAGGGATTCACTCCTTTTGAATCTTGGAGTGGTCGGAAACCATCAATTAAGCACTTTCGAGTTTTTGGTTCTCCTACATGGGCCCACATTCCTATAAAGAAATGTAAGGCCATGGATTTGCAAAGTAGGCCTTGCATATTTGTAGGCTATCTTGATGGTGTGAAGGGTTATCGGCTACTTCACCCTACTACACATGAGATGTATATTAAGAGGAGTGTTCATTTTGAGGAGGTATCTTCAAGCTTAACTCTTATCACTTCTCCACCTCCTTTTACGTTGACATTGGAGTCAGTTGGGTTACTTGACAGATCTTATGATGAGTCAGATTCACCTGAGCATATTTTTGATGATGATTATTCTTCTTCCTCTACCTCTACTATTGAGAGAAATTCTAAGGATTCACCTCCTTCCTCTCCTAGTTATCATTTAGAGGGTGGTGATTCTCCTCTAGATTCTCTAACTTTTGGTCCACTTTGGGCTCGATAGACATTGCAATCTATAGGTGATTGGGTTGGGGATCCATCAAACACTAAGCAAACTTGTTCATAATTCCAACGTGCTCCACATGTATTCTTTTCTATAGACTTTGATCCATAGTCCTTTCGAGAGGCTTCTGGTATTCCTAAGTGGGATATAGCTATGTAGGAGTATAGTTACTTGTTGATGAACCACACTTGGGATCTTATCCCTCTTCCTAAGGGAAAAAAAACTTTTTTGATGCAAGTGGATCTATTAGACAAAATTTACTGTAGATGGGTCAATCAAAAAGCACAAGGATTGTCTGGTCACCAAAGGATTCTCCCAAGTTCTTGGGATTGTCTACTCTTAGACTTTTGTGTGTTAGTTACTAGAATGAATTCCATCTGAATTGTCCTTTCCATTATTGTAACATATCATTAGGAAGTGCATCAGATTGATGTGGAGAGTGTCTTTCTTCATAGTGACCTTCACAAGAAGATATACATGTTGCAACCATAGGGATTTGTTTAGGACTCTTCACTTGTGTGATATTTTTGAAAGTCTCTCTATGGCCTCAAACAAGCCCCTTATGCTTGGTATGCCAAAATGGACTCCTTCCTTCTAACAGTTGGGTTCACTCATTGCCATTTTAATCCCAATGTGTACATTTTGTAGTACAATGATTCACTCATGTAGACATAAAAAAATTGACCAACTGATCAAACCCCTAATTATTCCCTCATTTACCTTTAATCACCATCTTCCATAAATAATAAATTAAAAATTAATTTATTATTTACCTACCTTACCCTTTGCATTAGATTTAATTAATTACTTAAATTAATTAAATCCTCCCCTTTTAAACATTTCCCCTGAATAATAAATTAATTATAATTTATTATTTACTTAACCTAAAATCTCTCATTAATAATAAATTAAATATAACAACTTTAATTTATTATTAACCTAAACTAAAACCATTCATCCCATTCAACTACCTTTTACCTACCTTTTTGACATTGAACTGCTCAAACCACTTTTACCCAAAATTTATAAAATCAACCTCATTTTTCAATTATCTCTCTCTAGAAAATTTCATAGTTGAGTTATGAAAAAACATTTGAGAAACCACAATATTAGCTACTTCAGTAACATTTATTTCCTTTGGTTTCAATAGTTCATTATGATCTC
Organism: Cunninghamia lanceolata; assembly: GCA_027924645.1. Lineage (NCBI taxonomy): Eukaryota > Viridiplantae > Streptophyta > Pinopsida > Cupressales > Cupressaceae > Cunninghamia > Cunninghamia lanceolata. Next base: position 1,775,791 of record BSBN01001660.1, on the reverse strand, counting down.
TTTTTTGCAATCTTTGATGTGGCATTGAATATAGGTTTTTACTCACAAAATTCAAAATTCATCACAAATTTTTAGGTATAATCCTTTTAAATTCAAGCTTTGATTTTGAATCATTAAAAAATTTCATATTGCAGTGCATTTAACATTTTGTGGGTTTTTGCAAGATCATTCATCTTGTTTTAACGTTTTCTTGTATCTTCTCGTGCATCCAAGACACAAAATTTTGCAAAATACTAATACATTTGTTGCAAGATCCTTTTGTGTGTTTGCATTTTTTTTAACATAGGAAAATTTCGATTGGGTCTTTAAAAATGATCCAAGTGCTTGACATGTCTAGTGCATTTGCACATTCTCTTAGTAGATCCCAAGGTAGAACAAAAGTATCATCTCCCCTTGCCTCTCAATGGATCTTGGGTGTAAGAGAAATTGTTCTATCTTGTTTTCCTTTTTAGGAGAGTTTGCCTTGGTGGGAAAAAAGGTACTCACCCCAAGGGACGACTCTAAGTGGTGCTTTCAATTTGGTCCACTATATAAATGTTTTAGGTGAAAGCTGAAGACTTCTTGGTGAAGTATTCTTATTCTAACGATTCCACAGTATGATCCATACAGTTGTATTTGAGATACATTAACCCCATTCTTTCCTTTCAAAGGATTGATGTAAGTGATTGGGATAGTCTCTTACGTAAGTCACTGCAACATGAATAAGCATCAAGTCCCAAAATTCTTACTAGATGCCTTAAGTTAGAAGCCTACCCAACTACCTGAATTGTTGGTGTCTTGTTCAATGCAAGACAATACGTTCTCTAAAGATACTCACCATATGGCTCCCCTGAGATGAGACAAAAATCTTTGGCTTAGCATAAGCTACTTTTTGGCTTCCCAAGGAGAGGGTGACTGGGTTATCCTTCCAATCCTTGTAGCCCCTACCTATCCTCTCTTGCAAAGACAAAAGTGTATACACCCACATTAGGTGTTCCTACATTGGCATTGAAGGAGATTCTAAGTTATGGGCTTGAACAAGCTACCATTGGCCATTGACCTTAGGTAGACTAAGAATTCTTTTCAAGTGTATTTGACTGTGTCTAGACCCATGAAAATTTGGCCTTAAGGGGCTATCAAACATACACATTACACTTATACTTCCTATTAGACATTTGGACATTGTGTTTTTGCTCTTAAAGTGCATTCTTGTCACCATTTGTCATTTTGAATCCTAAGAAGCTCTTTAATCAATCAAATCATCCAATTCATCCCTTTTCCCACCTGATTCATTTAGCATCATCTTACTTGTATTATCATCCTTGAACCTAGTCCAATCCTTATTCATCAAAATGGTTGTGATCCTTAACAAATCCAGGTCAAATCCAAAACCATATATCCTCTGAGGTTAGCCAAAATTTGCTCCTAATGATAATGAGAACTTTGTAGATCATGATGCATATTTTGATATTCATGAACCATATATCCCCCATATTCGCTTCCACCAATATCAACTTCATACAAACCTTCATCCCATAATGAACACCTTCATATAGAAGTTATAGTCAAAAGGTGTTTAGTCAAATGGGTCCTAATAGATTGTGACTCAGGGATAAACTTGTGCACTCTAACGTTTTTTAAAGAATTGGAACCATTGGTGTTACATCCCTAATTTTGACTTGTTTTACTTTTTACTTTTACATGGATAGAAGTGAATCAATTGGATAAATATTTTGACGTTGGGATAAATGTCATTAGAAAATGTTGATTTTATGGAATATCAGTTATGTGAATAAATGTAATGCATATGATGTAATGATTTAGTAATATATGTTATGAGAATTTGATTTATTATTCATAAGGTTTATGAATGGACTAATGATGCACTGATGATGATATGGTGAATTGAAAGTAATATGTAGGATAATAGGTTTTTTTTATGACTCTCTGAGAAAGAGAGAGAGTATCTTCTGAGGAGAGGAGAATAGACCTTGGATTATAAATGGTCATTTGCCAACTGAGTATAGTGTTTAACAATTTTTGAAATCTATGTCGATTGAGGTAAGTCACATTTTATTGGTTGATTCTTGGATCGACTTGACAGGTTGTGAATGTTTTTTTAGATTCCTTTTGAGCTAGTAGTGTGTCGACTTTGTCATTTTGCAAAAAATGACATTGTTAGGATAGAACATTAGTCATTTATGACTAATGCGACTTTTCATTGATCACGTCACAAGTTGTTGCGTTTGCGTCATCAAAACATAGATGGTTAAATTTTTGTCATCTAATGTCGCATGTACATTTATGGCAAGTTAAATAATGTGTGTTCGTGAAGGGGAGATGAACTTGACCCTATCACATTTTACATAAGCCTTTCGACTTATTATTATAATGGTCTAGGAGTATTAATATTATCATGGTTATTAGTTTGTTAAAAGAGATTGCTTGTGGTTTACGGGAGTAACCACCTTATCTATAATGATGTTGTCAATCTATTTTAATCATCTTAGTTATGTGTTTTCATCCTCCAAGGAGTCAAGGTGGTGAGTTTAGTGCTAATTAGTATACCACGACTCCTTTTAGATTAAAACTTGGAGCGGCCTAGTAGAGTCCTTGCAACTTATTTAATTTTGACTTAGCAACTTTTATTTTTGAATTAAGAAGGTTGGTAGCGTGCACATTAGGGGTGCCATTATTATGATGAGTAAGTGGTATGTTATACCACGTATATGCCCACATCGATATGATCGACTCCTTTACGTCTCCTCAAGTAGAGTTTCCCTCAAATTTATTGGAGGTTGTTTCAACAATATGTAGTGGCTCTTTATTAACTGTTAGTCATGGTAAAGTTGATATTGACTCATAGCCAAGTAGCATGATATCTATAAAATGACTACCTTAGAATTAGGGAAGACAAAAAATAGATAGGAGGAGATTTACTGGTAAAAGTTGTTTGACGCACTCAGGACAGGGTTAGAGATAGTAACTTCAACTTGCAAGAATAGGTTCTGACTGTGATAAAACACTGAGTGTGAGGGTACAAGTTGGGAGTCTATGAGCATCAATATGGATAGATATGGCACGTCTCCAGTGATATCACCGAGGCCGAGCCGCCGTACTCTATCCTGCCAAGAAAAGCTTAACAACAAATTCAACGGGTATGTCTACTCATGTTTTTAGCTACTATTTAACACATTGAGTGCAAATAAGGTTACCTAGTATAAGCTTTATTTTGTTATTCACTATGTATAAGATTTTCTATCCTTATGAGCGAGTTAAAGGTCGATTGAGATTATATTCACTATATTTAGTGAGATCTATAAACATAGTGAAATAGAGTTTATAAGATCGACAGATATGTATAAACCCTTGAGTTATATAAGGCAATTATGTATTTATATATAAAAACCCTTGTGCCTATGAGGCCGATAGAAATAAAGTATAATTGTATCCTTTGACAGAAAAACTAGGACGTCTCTATGTTAACTTTGTTTAACTCATTCATACTAATAAGCTTGAGTATCTCAGTTTTATCATTATTTAAGCTATGACATCTCTCAGTTTAAAAACTTGTTATCTTTGAACAAAGAGTTTTGTTACCCCTAATTATGAATAAGCCTGAAAGGCTTTGTTATTGTTATGTTTAAGCAATAGACTGATAGGTTCTATTGTTATGTGTAAAATTAAGGTCGATAGACTTTATTCTTCAATGAAAGTGTATAAGGCAGGATAGTCTATGTATCTTAACCTTTTGGTTTGGAATTACTTAAGTATGGAATCTTTATGATATCCACAAAAAGGGTAGCATTGTTTTATATAGAGATGGTAATTCTTTATTTCTTAAGTGTCAATAAGACAAAGGATATATGTATTACCTTTGGTTTTATGTATAGTAAACTTATACAGGACTGAGGGTAATTGATGCTGGTATAGCTATTATTTTTTGTTCGTAAGCCTTAGAAAATTGAAAGATGCTTAACCCTCCAAGAACACTACTTAGACTTACCAATCGTTGACTTGTGAGTCTAGAATGAAATTATTTATATCTCAGAGTTATTATGTATTGTGATCATAACGCTTGTGATAGAAATCCCCTCATCAAGGACTATAGAAGGATATTGATCTCTTCTGGAATATCTAAGGCTGGAAATATGATATCACTTAGGTTTTAACAATAGTGAGTCTATAATATTCATGATATCGATGAATCTCATGTATGTGTTCAAATTATTTTAAGAGAAGAAAAATAGTGAACTCTGGAAGATCAATAAGATTGTAAGTTTTAATATATGATTAAAACAATTTTGATTATTGGATTGAACTTAGCCAAAGAATGATTATTTTATTAATGGTGTATTTGTATTCCTTGACATAATGAGGGTTTTCATAGCACCTACACTTATGTTGTAGTATTATATTATTGAACTTGGATTCTGAGTTAGAAATGGGAAACTAAGGAAAATAGGAATAGATACTTTAATCGATGATAAAGACTATGTTAGTTCCATAGATGAAATCTTGATAGTTCACTCAAGGGATTTTTTGGTGAGATAATATCATCATGATATTGAAGTGAGGAAGATGCAACTTGGATAAAGATTTCTTTGTAGGAAATAGAATTCCTCTTGTCCATTTTTGTAATACATATTTAGGGAAATAGGTGATCCAAGAATGTGGAACCCTAGATAACCTTTGATAGCATCTATTGCTTATATTATGCTATCTTGAGAGAAAGAGTAATCTAGACAATGCAAAGATATAGAACTTATTTTAGTGCTAAGTGCACAAAAGACTAAGTTAGCCCTAGGTTGGGCATGTTGAGAGATGCGTAACTCAAATCCCACATGATTGTAGTAAACTAGTATGATTGATAAAGGTTTATGTGACATAGATACACAAGGATGTTATATATGAGTTCTTAACCTAACTTATGAGTCAATAGACTCAAAGTAGACCAAGGGGTCAAAAGTAGATTACTATCTTTTATAAATCGAACCTCTTAGGGATGAAAGATTGACTTAGATCAAAACAATTGTTATGAAATGATTGCATTATTTTAGATATTATATTGGTGAGGAAATACCTCGAATACTATGCTTATTCATGTTACATAAAATGTGAACTCGAGCAATGCCAACTGGTCTAGGAAAGACTAGAAGTTTTTGTTCTCATGTTTTGTTATACTTATGCTATTACCTTTGGAAAACAAGGATGTTTGATATTTCCATGTATGGGTTAGGGAAGCTAAACTCTAGTATTAAAATAAGGATGATTTAGAAAACCTATAACTTTTATGTCAAATATGCTATTATATATATATATATATATATATATATATATATATATATATATATATATATATATATAAAGGATTTGTTCTATGTCAAATTGACTAGAATGGAGTATAATACACACAAGTTTGTGTCTAGAGTTACTAAATGAAGGGGTAAGTACCCTAACTATGTTTATTTATTCTTACTTGTAAGAAAGGAAATAATTTCCTAGACTTCAATGCTTAACATGGGTAAGGTAACCATATTAGTTGTTTATAAATTAACTTAAGGTTCTTTAAGTGTCAATAAGATTTGGACCTTAGGTATTGCAAAATTACAATGAGTATCCGTTGAATAGAAAGTTAATCTATAAGGTTTATAGAGCATAGACAACATTTAATAACTTGTCGAAGTTGGGAAGACTAAATTAGAGTTGATAAAACTAAATAGTCAAACATAGTTGACCAAGTCAAACTGTAGGATGTGATAGTATCCAAGTTGAGTAGGGGTGGGTGAACATTACGACCACGTTCATTGTGAATGTCTATTTATATTGAAGCTTTGGCCAAAGTAATGCATATGTCTTTGTGCATTATTGGTTCACCGTATCTAGACTGCATAACCTGTTGGAATGATCATACTTAGCTAGAGGGTATCTAGGGTTGTATGATTAAAAGAGTTATGTAGGATGCAACACTATGTACTCAAATGGCAAATTATCGTTAGTCACCTTTGGTCTATACTATTTGTGAAGGGTAGGGGCACTTCCAATTGGAAGATGTGTGGGAGACCACCAGTCTGTGGTTGGGGGGAAAACACAGGGAAGATGCTCTCTCTCTCTCTCTCTCTCTCTCTCTCTCTCTCTCTCTCTCTCTCCTTAACAAAAGATATGTCGAGGCTTGCAATAGGGATGTCAAATTTCTAGATGTAGTATACCTTTGAATTATATGACTTGTCTTTATTAAGACCATGTAAAACATTATCTTTTGCAGATATTTGTAATGGTAAGGACAAAATGTCATCTTTGTATATTAAAACATGTTCTATATTTGAGAAAGGAAATTATGGTATTGTGATGTATCTCGATTCATTGAGATTATATTAATTCAAAAAAGAAAGAAGTTCAATCTTTTTCACCTTATGTGTTTTATCTCATGGTAACTATTTGATTTTAGTCTTGTTGGAGAGCTTGGTTGTTACAATTGGGATACTCCACCACAGATATTGAAAAATACCATTCCATCACTATTAAAACTCATGATGAAATTGAAAGAAGAACTGAATGTACTATTTGATTACCCATCCAATTAGTTCTGGCCCTAGTGGAAATCACTTGTCAAACTATCCTAGACCTCAATCTCCCATATAATATCCTCCTAGAATGAACATGGATTCATGCCATGAGGGTTTTTCCTTCCATCGATAATAGATGCATCAAAATTCCATTTAATGATCAAGAGGTTACTATTTATACTGACCCAAATACTTTTGAATATTGCCCAATCAATGACAAGGCCCAACAATCTATTAATCTATCCAACTTAACCTCTTCATCCAATCACCCCCATCATCACATTAACCTAGTCTATCCATATCAACCAATCTCATGAATATTCCTCCACAACATGAGCATTCTAGTATTAGTCACTCCTTTCACCTAGATCAAGAATCCTTAATCCATCTTAATGATACTCTTGACAAGGGAAATACCACCTCAAGTTTTGAACCATACACCAATCCATCTACTAGTTCCCCTCATCCATCCATTTATATGGAACTTCCATCATATAATCCTAATTCATTAAGCCCATCCCCAACACACTTAAAGTTTATTCCTATTATCCATCCATCTAATACTAATCTCACTCCTAACACACCCAATCCCATTATCACTCCATCGGATCATAACCCTAGGTCCTTCCTACACATCTACTATCAATTTCTTATCACGACTCCAAATTCCACCCATCCATTTCTAAGGACATCCTCCATGCATCCTAAGTCCATTTATCCCTTCCGCACATTATCCCCATCATGCACCCTAATAATGCATCACCTCGCCAAATCCTAAGGTATAATATCTAGAGTGGGGTAGGTTATTCCTATGTGATGTAGTCCTTGTAGATCACATCCTAGACTCCCTCCATCCATATATCATATATATCACATCCATTATCCTTCTATTGCCACTCCTTGTATCCATCCATACTCCTACCTTTATCCTATTGTCCATCCTTTTACCTATCCAATGCTACAGTTATCCCATTACCAATATTTTTAATCCTCCTTTCATCCTATCACCTATCATCTTATCCATCCATCTAATCCTTTTATCTATCCTATCCATTCTTGCTCATCTGCATCCTATCTTCATCCTTGCCTTTTGGTTTGGTTTTCCCTTGTCATTGGTATCTATCCAAAGGCTATCCACACACAATCCAATGTTAAACATATAAAACAAACCAAAAATCCAAAAAAAAATTCAAAACATTTGAAAATACAAAAAATCAAATATCCAACACAAATCGAAGAAATAACATCAACTCTTCAATCCAAATCCAATCCAAAGGCTATCCGCATCCTATCTTCATCCTTGCCTTTTGGTTTGGTTTTCCCTTGTCATTGGTATCTATCCAAAGGCTATCCACACACAATCCAATGTTAAACATCCAAAACAAACCCAAAATCCAAAAAAAAATCAAAACATTTGAAAATACAAAAAATCAATATCCAACAAAAATCCAAGAAATAACATCAACTCTTCAATCCAAATCCAATCCAATCACTACATCAAATCAAATTGTCAAATCAAACCAATCACATCAATTCAATCAAGTTAATCCAATTCATTCAAATCATTCAACTCAAATCATCGATCAAATTATTCCAATCACATCCATGGTCTTGTTCCTAGTCTTGTTGTGAACCTGATCATTCGATCGATCATCATCATCGTAAATGGGATATATCATTCCTAATCCTAGTGTTGTTCTCAAGATATATCATTCCCACATCAATAACACAATCCTCGCGTTGTTCTCGGGATAAATCATTCCCACACCAACAACACTATCAATCAATCATATCAATTGTCTTATACAAGATGTTGCATCGTCGAAACTAGACCATACATCTTATACATGTTTCATTTCCTAAAACCAAACACTATCAATCATCAATCATTATCAACATCAGTCAATCCCATCGATCATCGATTTTCAGCTTGACAGGGGAAATAGCTTATTTGTTTTTGAATCATTTGTGCATACTTGTTTGCTTTCTTGTGTGTGTCATCATTTCATCTTGCATTTGAATGACATCCACATAATTTTAGCTAATATTAATATCTTGTGTTTTTTGCATTATCCTTTGCAACTAAGGTCATATCATACTTTTGTGCATTAGGACTTTAATGCTCTAAGTTTACTTCCTCATATGTTAGGCAAGGTTGTATTACATTGGGTGCACAAGACACATTATCACCTTGGTTTTTATATCATGGTGCATAACGTCAGGTGCTATATCAAACATTAGGTTGCTCAAAGTTTAATTTGCATAACTCTGTCTCATTCCCTTTGTTTCCTTTTTCAAGAGCTTATCCATCTCCTTTGTCCCTACATATCCTCTTGAAGGGGGCATTATCTACCAATCCTTCATTTTTATGAGCCCCATCCAATCCAATCCCACTTGAAATCTGAATCCAAAACCTATGTTTTAATCTTCTTTGAAACGACATTGCCTAGCAACATCATCTCAAAGAGGGGCAAAATGTAGATATCAAAAAATTGACCAACTCATCAAACCCATGATTATTCCCTAGTTTACCTTTAGTCACCATCTTCCATAAATAAGAAATTAAAATTATAAAATTAATTTATTATTTACCTACCTTACCCTTTGCATGAGATTTAATTAATTACTTAAATTAATTAAATACTCCCCTTTCAAACATTTCCCTTGAATAATAAATTAATTATAATTTATTATTTATTTAACCTAAAATCTCTCATTAAAAATAAATTAAATTTAACAACTTTAATTTATTATTAACCTAAACTAAAACCGTTCATCTCATTCAACTACCTTTTACCTACCTTTTTGTTGTTCAACTGCTTGAATCACTTTTTCCCAAACTTTATAAAATTAACCTCATTTTTCAATTATCTCTCTTTGGAAAATTTCATAGTGGAGTTATGCAAAAACATTTGAGCAACCACAATATTAGCTACTTTGGTAACATTTATTTCATTTGGTTTCAATAGTTCATTATGATCTTTTTGTTTCAATCTTTGATGTGGATTGAATATAGGTTTTTAGGGTTTTTGCTCAAAATTTATATTTTAATACTCACAACTCCCATTTTTAGTTATTTATGTTGATGAATTGATGATCACATGGAGTTCTTCAACTACCATCAGGATAGTCAGAACTACCCTTCATGATAGGTTTCTAATGACTGACTTGGGAATATTGCATTACTTTCTTGAGATTGAGATCTTCCAGTTTACTTACGAGATAACTATCACACAATCCAAGTATGCTCTAGATTTTCTCTTGAGGTTTCATATCACTGAATGTAAGCCTGCTTCAACTCCCTTTCTTTTTGGAGTCAAACATGAGGCTTAGTGTTCTTCACCTCTTGTTGATGGCATTTTGTACTAATAGCTTGTTAGGAGTCTCATTTATCTGAATCATACAAGACCTGATATTTCTTATGATGTAGGTATGGTCTCTCAAGTCATGTAGGAGCCCCATGAGCTGCACTAGAAAGCAGTCAAGTAGATTCTTTACTACATTTAGGGTACTCACAACTTTGGGATTTACTACGCAGCAGGCATTGATCTTGACTTGGTGGGCTACATAGATTTAGATTGAGCTATAAATTCTCGGGATCACAAGTCTACTTTAGATTACAACTTCTCACTTGGTTCATGTCCTTTTTGTTGGTTGAGCAAGAAGCAATTTTCTATTTCTCTATCTTCTAGACTGAGGCCAAGTATCAAGGGGCTATGAATGATGCCATTGAGGCTATCTAGCTTCAACATCTTCTCACTGAGTTTGGTATGTAGATCAGATGACCATCAGTCATATTTTTGACAACCAAAGTACCACTTAGATCTCTAGGAATCCGGTCCATCATTAGCAGACCAAATACATTAAGGTCAACATGCACTATATCTAGGAGCTCATTCATGGCCACGTCATCAACCTTCACTATTGTCCAAAATTTGAGAAGGTTCTGAATATCTTCACCAGACCCTTCACTAAAAGCAAGTATCTTCATCTATGATCTTTGTTAGTGGTGGTCCTGGGAGGCTTTCATCTTCTACGGGGGCTTCTTAGTCTTCTCACTAAGAGTCTTGACCCTCTCTACTCTAGGGATATCTCTTTTCTCTAAATTTGGGGGGTATTCTCTTCTTTCTAGGGGGCTTCTTCTCTTTGGGGGGATTTTTATGTGCATGGGTACCTCATCAAAATTCACTTGTTGAGACCCATCTTTTCACTGACCTAAGTTGTGCTTAAGAGGGGGTGTTAGTGTAGGTTTTTATTTCCTAGTTGGTTATTTTACTTTCCTATTCCTAGGTTTTCCTACACCTCTAATTAAGCTTTCTTAGGATTAAATAAGTTAGTATTAGTGTGAGTGGGTGGAAGGTGTCAAGCTCTTCCATGCGAGTTACATTTGCCTATTTTAGACTACCATTTTGGATTCTTCCCATTGGTCATATTTGCCACCTCTTCCCTCTCTCATATTTTATATATACTCACCTCCTAGCTCGTCTTTTGTACACTGTATTATGCAGCTATTTGTTTTTGCACTCTCTTAATGCTATTTTTCTTCTGGAGCTTTTGCATTACTGTCTTGGAGACTAACTTTGTGTTGTTATTTTGATCTCATGTCATTTTCTTTTAAAGTTTAATATATATTCATTTGCACTAGTTTTTTGGGTTATTCATCTCTTCAAATTCTAAGAAAAATTGATTTCACAACCCAAACCATCAAAATCCTAAATATCAGTTTGCCACAACAAACTTTATTTCAAACTTTAATATCACAAAAAAAGTGCAAAGCTTTCCCTCCTAAAATGACTTATAATAATAACCCATTGTAAAAGAAAGCAATTGGCTTGAAACTGTGTTCATAAGAAAGAAGGTACCTAAACCACTATTAACATTAGTTGTGAGCTATAATGATCACTAACCAACTCAAGAGCAATAAGTTGGGCTATTCTTAAGCATCATCAAGCTCAAAGTCAAAAGGTCAATTTTAAACAATTAAAATAGGACAACTATTTACCACTTTTTGATATGGCTGAGGTGTAAAATTACTATTGACTATTAGACTATTGAACCAGATGATGTTTAAGTAGAGTGAATAAGGTGACATTATCCTGTTGATCTTATCTTCTTGTACACTACATATTATTATTGTTTATACTAGTATCCTATGACTCACATTTTGTCATTCCATCATAAAGAGTCGGACACATTGTCATGTCGGTTGTCTACCATTTTTTCGACCCCAACTGATTTTGACTAATCTGTTCAACCTGTTCATCTGACAGCCATCAACTATTTCAATCCTTCTATTTACATCAGTCCGTTAGATTTCAACTTCGGTATGTTTACAATGTACCAACTCTTTAAGCTCTTCCTTGTCGGCCAACCTATATTTGACATTTTAGTTGAACGGTCATGAAGTGCGTGGCAGAGCATCTCAATCACTTTTGCTTATATAATTCAATGAATTAAAGGTCACAATCTAAAGCAATTTAAAAAATTAAAAAATCCATGATCTGAGTAGCGTATCTGTTTGGACAGTAATAGTTAATTAAAAAGTAAGCTCAACCTAACGATCAGATAGTGTGCACAGGGTTGACAGATCAAATATAATTTAAGTAGAAACCAGTCCAAAATAAAGCGAAGGCTATGTAGAAGGAAATAATTTATTTAAACTTACACTGTATGGTTGGCAGGAAATGGTTTTTTTATATCAGCGGCAGATTAGCTCGCCGTATTTTGTAATTACGCTCCCTAACTTTTCGCATCGCAATTAGGGAAAATCCATAGAGAGCTGTTCTACTGTGGCATATCGTGTTTTGTAGTTATGTTTTTAATTTTAGATGAACATAGAAAGCTGTCTGATATTCTTCTTGGGTCCAGGGAAATAGTAGAGTTCTAATATATTTTGACCTTTGCCTCATGTAGGCAGTTATTTTATACGTGGAGAAATCGTTTCCCATTTAACTTCTACAAGTTTTTCATAATATTTATTTTAATGAACAATTAAAGAGAATATTTGTATGAGTCAAATGCTTTTTGGTTCGTTTCCATTAACATCTAAAATTTGATCAGGAAATGAAGTAGGTCCAGTATGTGAATCCTTTAAGGATGATGTAAAAGAGGTGGCTTCTCGGCTTGAGGATAAGTACAAATGTGAAAGAAATTTGTTGGAAATAAAAATCTATAATAAAACGGTTAAAAGACGGGGATTCTTATAATAAGTTTGTTCATATCTATTACAAAAATGAGAAGATAAAAGGAATTTTATTCCTAAATTAAAGTTGGAAGGAGGTTTTCTTATAAAGATTATTTTTTCTCTTTTGTCAATAATATGTTAACTGAATAAAAAGTGGATAGAGAAGAAAAGTAAAAGAAAATAAAGATTTAATGAAGAATATTTCCATAGAGGAAGTTTGATCTACTCCTTTTGACATGGACGGAGATCCAACCTCTGAATCTGATTGTTTTCCTACCCTCTTCTTTCAATAATTTTGGGTGAAGATATTTTTGAAGTGCTACCGAAATCTATGGATTCTAAATCAATTCATAAAGGTATGAATTTTACTTTTCTTTCCCTTATTCCCAAAAGTAAGGATTCTATAAAGATTAAAAATTTTAGACCAATCTCTCTGCGTAACACTAACTATATGGTTATTTCTATATTTATTTCTAATAGACTAAAACCTCTCATCCCCTCTTTATTTTTTGAAGAACAATGAATTTTTATTAAAGGTAAAGAAATAATAGATGGGATTTTCTCAATTCATGAAATAATTCTTTCATTCTTGACATATCCCATCTAGAATTTTGTCATGGAGTTCCTAGTTGACATAATCACAGGCCTATCTCTTTTGTTTTCTTCTTTCTCCTAAGAGTATTGTTGGAATTTGAATTAATTCTTTCATGAGGGACTTTCTCTAGAAAGGTTTAAGGTATTAATTTAAATTTTCTATAGTGGAATAGAAGAAAATATGAGTTAGTATGGAATACGGTGGCCTTTGTATCAAAGATGTGTAGCTTTTCAGCAAAGCTTTGTTGGCTAAGCTAGTTTGTAGGTTTATTCCTCTCTATAATAGTATTGGATCCATATTCTTGACAATAAATATTTCAGTTGATACCTTTATGTATAGAATGAGTTTTATGTTTCAATTGGGCATTACGAACATTTTCAGGGTAAAGAAGGATGGCTCAACTAAAAGAATATGTTTGATAGAGGCAAGAGGTACCTTTTAGTTTTGCTATGGACTTGGGCCATAGATTTTCTTTTCAAGTTTTGACCTAGAGGATTATCTCTTGATGCTTACAACCTTGCATAAGAATTATTTTCTTGACTTATCCTTGCATGTCATTGGTTGCAACATGTGTTTTGAATATTATGACTTTTGGCTCTTTAGGTTCTTCTTTGCTTTTGTTTTATCTTGTATTTGTGTGTTTGTGTATATATGTGATGTTTTTGTTGTTTTCTTATTCTTATATCCCTTCTCATCCCATTTTTATTGTGTCATGGTCTATGCTCCATAGAGATGAATTTTTTCTTCTCACTACACCTGCAAGGGCTGCATGGCCCCAACCAAAGCCCATGTTAGCTATGCCTAGAGGGGTATGTGCAGGATCATGATGGGCCAAACTATACCTCTAAGTGGCAATGAAAATACAAAAAATCAGACTTAATCAAGTTCATGTGAAAATTTGAATAGATTATCTACACAATTTGAAAAATATGTAAGAATGAAATTTGTAGAGAATTGAATCTAGTTTATGTGCTACTATTTTAAAAAACTAAATTTACTTAGCAAAAAATGAATATTTCAATGAATATCTATTAAATTTTTCAGAAAAAAAATAAAAAGTGGGTGTCATTCTAGCCAACCTAACTATGAGCAAATTTTTTTTTTTTTTTGGACTTTCAAAATAAGTAGAGGACTCATGCCTAGATGTGATGCATATTTTTTTGAAATTTTTTTCCAATAAAATATTAGTTATGATTTTTTTACTGTGACTTTTTTCAAAAACTAAAAAGTAATTTTCCAGAAAACCTAACTCGATAAAAAAAATTGGAATTCAATTTTTTAACCTATAGCTACAAAAACATAGAGTGTGACATAACTTTCAGATGTCAAAAAGGTAAAGTAGTTTGAAAGTTATGGATGTTTTTCAATCAGTGTGTCCATCAAGATTTTAGACACACACTATATAGAAAATTATTAATAATTCTTTAATAAAATGATAACCAAACAAATCTTATATTTTTAGAAAGCTGACAATTTCTTCTACAAACCCTTTTCATTTTATCAATTTTGCATTAAAAAAGTTGTCAGCACGAAGGGTGAAGTTTGAAGAAGAGAGTGAAACCTGCAAAAACATTTGAATTGAGGGAAAGTCAACTATTATAGTTTGAAGCCTACATACAAGGCAAAAGCGAAGAAAAATGGATATCCGTTATTAACAGATATCTATTTTGCTTTGGTAAAATATCATTTTCCTTTTTTTTATGTTTTACAAAACGGATATCCATTTTAGATTGCCCAAAATAGATATCCATTTTGCTTTACCCAATTCTTTTCACTACTTTTCAGTTTGTTACTAACTATCAATAGTTTATTACTAACTATAGTCAATGTATTCGTGTCTTCTTGTATAACCACCACTACCAACCATAAGCTTGTGGTAACACATACAACCATCTAACCAATTCTTTCAACTTGTAGTATTGTAGAACATTCTCTTAACATAACCAAGCCTCTAGATTGTTCCACATGAACTTCAACTCTACTACAAATGCACCTGCATTATTATTCATGCTTCTACTAACACAATTAAATATATAGTTATCACTACTTCAAATGACTCATGGTTAAATGTCCATAGCATCACCACATGTAGACATATCTCCATGCTATGTCACAACATCTAAAACTCACCACATTTTACCACATTACATTTTTGTTGAAAATATGTGCCTAATCGGTGTTGTCATTAATGTCAACATATCCTTGTTGCCATTGGTGTCAACTGTATCCTATTCTATTACATGTTTAGAAGACTTGTATGTTGAGGACATTGAGAAAATTAGCCTCTCCAGAAGGAACAACTGAGTTACACATCTTTTTGTCAAAGACAATGTAGTTTATTAAAGTAGATTGCTCCACATTTCTAGTGAGTAGAAGATCAGAGTCTACAGACTAAAGGGTCTTATAGAGGATTGTCTAAAGTTGCTCCAGTTAAGATTTGAGAGGTCCACATTAAGGATTGATGAAGTTATGGCCATCCAAGTAGAACTAGGTTTTTGCAGTGTTTAGAGGTGACAGAGTGACAGGAATGTGGTCCGGATTGATCTGCATTGGAATAATATGATCTACAGATCTAGAGGTATGTTTGGGATGTCGGTGTGTATCCTTAACTCAAGTGGTTAATGGTTTGGAGGTACGCAAGAAATCTTTCTAGTGTGAGAGTCATGACAGTCAGTGTTCTTGAGGTTCTAGATGAAGGTGCAAGTGCTTCTGGAGATTTGAGGTGGTACAGTTATTCTGTTGATTTCATTGTGCTTGTGGTGGTCTTTGGATCATGTGCCTATTGTGTTGGTGGTCCGCATTGAGGATTAAGCTCATGGTTGAAGATTTCTCTTTGGGTGTTGATGTTCTTTCCAGTCTTGGCTGATCGAATGCTTGGTGTGTGTTACAGATGATCTAAGAAGAGTTCTATGGAGCGTGGTGTGTTGTTTGAGAAAGATTTGAGTCCCATCTATTCTTGGCCGACAGAGGAATGGTTCACATAAACCATTTTTAGTCTTCTGATTGTAATTACTTGAAATGCCTATCTTGGAGAATGTTCTAGATAGATGATTGTTTGGCTAACTTTGATGTTCATTCCAAAGTTGATGACATGTATAAATAAGTGTTGTGAAGTCGTGGAAATGTGTGGAAGTGAGCGAAGATGAGAATATAGCGAGGAAGTGAGTAAGGGCAGAGAAGAGGTGTTGTGCACTTAAATGGAACTGAATCTTGCATGAAGAAGATGCTGACTCTCAGTTCAACCTTTCAGTGTTAACCTGGTGAAGGTTTTTGTAGGCAGTGAGCCTCCTTTGAGCAGTGAGCTCTGGGCAGTGCACCCAAAGGCAAGTGCCTTCCCATTTTTCTATTCTTTTAATAGAGAATAAATCTTGTGGGTTAACCCCCACAGTGGTTTTTCCCTTAAACAGGTTTCCACGTAAAAATCCTAGTGTTATGTGTGTTGATTCATGCTTTCATGGTTATGTCACTAAACTTTTAATAAGTGGTAAAGAAGATTAAATGCAGCAAAAGACAAAAGTTTTGTGACAACTGATTCATCCCCCTCTCAGTTGTCTGTCTTATTTTCAACAATTGGTATCAGATCCAGTTCCTCTAAAAAGAGCTTGATCGCTTGAGGAGATCCAGGATGTCGACTTACAAGAAGGATAGTTCAAGATTTGATGGAACAAATTATTCTCTTTGGAAGAGTCACATGGAGTTCCATTTGCAATGCATGGGTGATGCTTATTGGTTGATAATAAAGGATGAATATAAGCCCCCGGAGAAAGGTCCTTCAACTCCAAATGATCTCAAAGATGCTAAAAACAACATTCAGGCTAAAGAAGCATTGTTGAGCACCCTGACTGATACAAAAATGACAAATGTCCTAGAATTAAAAACTGCTCATGAAATCTAGAAGAAGTTGGAAACTCTATATGAAGGTGATGCATATGTCAAATGTGCTAAGTTGCAGAGCCTGGAGGGTAGATATGAAAATTTGTGGATGAGTGAAGATGAAAATATCACTTCCTACATGCAGAAAATGAATGAACTTGTGTGTAGTATCAAGTGTACTGATGGAAAACTAGAAGAATCAGATATTGTTGGCAAGGTGCTCAGATCCTTACCTTCTTCATACAAACATAGAGTTGCTACTATTAAGGATATTAGGTCTGTGACAACTATTACAAGAGATCGGTTGGTTGGCAATCTTTCAACATTTGAAATAAGTGAGTTTGGTTATTCTCTTCCTAAATCAGAATCTTCTTTTAAGGCTAGTGTTTTCGCTTGAAGCAAAGATTTGATCGAGGTGAAAGCTCTTCAAGAAGACTAACCAGATATGAAAAGGCAAGGAAGGAACTTGAAGAAGATGAATCAGAGTTTGAAGAACTTGAAGCTCTTTTTGCCAAAAGATTACCAAGAGGATCTGGTAAGTATGAAGGAAAGTTATCTTTCAAATATTTTTCTTGCAATAAGATTGGTTATTTTTCTTCAAGATGTCCGAAGAGGGTTTCAAAGCCAAACCCTAATAGACCTAGGGTTTAGAATAAATGCTACTTGTATACACCTAAAATTGGCATGACTCTACTTAAATAAATATTTTAAATATTTATTTCATCATTCACATTCTTCTATCAATAAATAAATAAATTTATTTATTTATCTGATTCATCTCCTCTCATTTAATTAAATAAATTACATTTCATTTAATTAATTAAATTCATTTTCATCAACTTCATTTGTCTAAATAATTAAATAATTATAATTATTAAATTAAAATCTTTTATTCTTCCAAATTTAAATAAAATGCAAATTTTATTTAAATAAAATCTTAAATATCCACTAAATGAAATATACTTTTATATTTTATTTTATTCTTCAAAAATATCCACAAAATAAAATATATTTCTATATTTTATTTATTCCTCTCAATTATCTACAAAATAATTAAATAAATCTTTTTATTTAATTATGCATTCTTATCTTCAAAAATCATTCTTATCTTCTAAAAATATTTTCCTCTTGTCATACAAAAGCAAAAGCAGTTTTAAAGCATCTTTAAAGCAAACTTTCTCTGAAATTAGAAAAATAAATTCTAATTTAAGAAAATCAAATCTCATCCTCATCAAGAGAGGAGTTAACTTCACAAAGCTGCTTTCTGAATGACACATGTCTTTCTTCCATTTGTTGTACGTTCCTCAATAGCCCTCCTCTGTTGATCTTTCCTTTTCTTCTAAACCATTAATCTTCTTCTACCCATCTCTATAAATACAACCTTTCTCTTCATTTCATATCCATCATTTGAGCGAATTTATGCTGCAGAAATACAAGCATGCCTTTGGCACTTCATACCACTTCATAGCACTTCATATTTATCCTCTCACATTTTTGTTTGAAACTCATCTTCAAATACAAACAAATATCTCAGCCATTCCATTCTTGTCACCTTCAACAAGCAAGCGAGCATTTGCTTCTGAGGGTTTCATCATCATCAAGGTCAAGAAGAGATAGGTGAACTATGGAAGACGCAAGGTAAAGGTGTAAGTATCATTGTTGGTTATTTTATTCTCCTTTTTATCTTCACATTTCATAGATGTATTGGGTTTTGTTATTCATTAATTGATTAATCCATTTTCCCTTTCATATTTTGGCACCCACCATGGGGCCCTTGCCCCACCTCGTCTACTAGTCCTCCTTCACCACCTTCTAAGACACATATTCCAAAACATACCGGTTCTACACCAACACCACCATCTAGTTCCTCAAACTCTAAATGGATGACAAAAAAAGAATTAGATGAGTGGTGGGAAAGAGTTTTGCCAAATTTATACAACCAGAGAAAAGCTAGGGAGAAAGCTAAATCCCCTCATTCACCTATCCATACACCTACCAATGATGTGATCCAAGGGCTACTAGTAGAGAGTCAACCATGTCCCCAAATTCCGGTCCTTGACCTTACCAAAGATTCTTCCAATCCCATGTCAAATCCTACAACACCTTCATGTCATCTACAAACCCTTGAGCTTATCGAAGAACCTCCTACCATGAACTAAAGTCAAAGTCCATTGAACATCTATGTTGTCAACCAAGAATCTATCCAAGAGCTATCGAATTCCATTCAAGAAGACCAAGAGCTATGTCAAGAGCACACCTTAGAGCATGTGGAAACATCCACCCTTTGTCTAAATCAAGATCAAAACACCCCCATCCAATTTCAAACCATTCATAACCTTTATCTCTTCCACGATCAAGATAATACCTATGAAGAAGCTATCCATGAGCAACTTGATCCTATACATGGCAAAGAGATCCAATTCCAACCTATCCATAATCTATACCTTCTCTATGATCAAGATATTCCCTATGAAGAAGATGTCCTTGAACAACTTGATCCCATACCCATCCATGAGCAAGAAACCTCCATTACTTCTATCCCTCTTCCATTTAATCCCATCCATGATCCAACAACTTTCGCTTCCTCTGATGAGACACTTGCCTCTCAAGTGCACATGGATGATCAACCCAATAACTTGGACCCTAAAGTGCATAATGATGATCAAGATCCAAATGATCCTTCACCATCCATCATTGACCAAACTACAAATCTGTCGTCTTATATCCTTGGGCTTACTACCTTCATGCATGAATGTTCTTCCTTAGAACACCAACAACCATTATCCACTATCTCGTCTTCCTCATCCTATAAGGAACTCACTTCTAGTTCACCTATACATAATCCCATGGTCCACCGCATACTCCAAAATATTAACTATCAAGGTAAAGGCTCAGGCCTTCATGAACAAGGTATTTTGGAGCCCGTCCATGTCAATGTTCCTCCACCCTCATACGGCCTTGGATACATACCCCAAGGTGAGCAATCTCAAGATGTTGGTACTTCCTCCACTCCTCCTAAGTCTACCACTATCCATCACAAACCCTATCATATCCCCAAAACATATGTCGCCATTCCACCTCCATCATCCTACAATTGTCAAAAGCATGTGACCATACACCTTCCACCATCCAATCTACCTCTGCTACTTCCAAATCTTAACACCCCTCCATGCTTTTTACCACCACTTCTTCCAACACCTTATCCATCCATCTATAAATCCTCTAAATATCCCAATCATGGCCAACCAATGCACATGTTGTCTAAACAACGAGCTTCCACCAACCTCACTTCCACCATCCCAAGGGAATTCAATGTAAAAAATTTGGATGCCTCTACCTAAAAAATAAAAAATCCTAAGAGTCCTCATGACCTAGGATACAAAATCCAAGAATCAAAGAAAAACCCATCTCACAAGCTGTATACACCCATACACCTCAATGCCAACCTAAAAAAAGGTGTGGGTCCCCAAGCAACAACTAATTACCTCTGAAGCTGCACAAAAGTTGAATATACCCAAGCCCATACCTTCACAGGTAAAATCTAAAAGCAAAATGGTTTGGGTAACTAAGAAAAAATCCCTCAAGTCAAATGAGGCATCCACCTTTAAAGAATCCCAACCTTCCTTTTTCTCCCATGCCATCCACAAGTATCAAATCCTTCCATCCCACATGACAAACAAAAATCAGAAGTATACTAAGTCTACGTGGGTCCTTAAAGGCATACATCACTCATCCACAGTCAAAAATCTCCATTGCTTCCTACACCACACTCCTATCATTAGCTTTAATGTTTATCATGGTATGTGCAACCATTGGTCATGGTTCCCTTCCATTCCATGATACTTCCATATAAATCCATCTCCCCTCCCTCCCACTACTATTCTACATATCTTCCTCATCCTATGGTCCATGCTTTTGCATAAGTCCTCCATATTCTACATCATAATCCACTATCATACGTTCCATTATCCACTATCTACCTACTCTATGTCACCTTCATGCAATTCCATACCAACATCTATTAGCACACTTGACATGGTCCATGCGACAACATCTTTCTAGCGGGACTATCACCTTTCAAGGAACTAGATGCTCGAGTCCTTATCCATATCCACCTTCTTCTATCCAAAAAAAAATAGTAAAGAGAAATCCCTTCATCCAATGGTGAAAATCTGGCAAACATGCGCCTTGGATAAGTACCATGATGAAAACCTAGCAAATAGGTGTCGTGTGTAAGTTGATCTTCTACGTCACCTACACTTGGGGGCACCTTGTCTCATCGGCATATCACTTTTCTCCTACCAGCTTCCTTCCATACTATTTCCTATCCTATCCTCCTATTCCTCGACCCATTACATACCTATACTATCTAGTCCGTCCATCCTAATCTTCCATTCCTCTATTTTTCTTGATCTTGATAAAGATTGGGGGAAAAATGTTGACAAATGTTTTAGATGTCTCTTAACATACCTTATCCCTCCAAAACCACACAAATCCTTCATTCTCCTCTCATCATCCTTCGTCGTAAGCTTTGAGTTATTCCTATGCAACATAAGCCTTGGAAATCACATCCTTGTTTCCTTCTACCTACCCTGCCATTGATCCCCTATCGCCCATCCATCAACCTATCCATAGTGTTTCCCTTGTCATTAGTATCTAGCACTAAGGCTATCCAAAATTCTTATTCAGTATCTTGTCCATAGTATCCGCCTAGCATAGCCTCTATCATCAATGTTATCTATTCCATATCTGATCCATATCTATTCCATGTTTGATCCATATCTGGTCCATATCGTGTCTCATCTGATCCATATCTTAGGTCCATCAAGGTTCACCCTGAACTATGTTGCCTCTGCGTCATCATGTAAGCAAGGCCATTATCAATGTGCCCCTGAGGCTCCTCTAGCCATTTGTTCCATCTCTTGTCATCCATCCCTCTATCCATCTGTGTCTGTACCCTTTCACCAGGCATGCATGCATAGCAAAGCAAGCTTCCCAAAAGAAAAAATCTTGACGCAAAACATCAACCTATCCAAAGCAAAATAGAACACTATATCTAAACACTCAAACTGAATCTATATCAATTATGGCAAAAAGACACATCTAATGCAAAAATATTTTGTGAACAAGTTAACTTACAAAGTCTTAGATTTTTGTCATTATGTCTTCCTATGCTACTCAATGATGCCAAAAGCTAGAGATGCTATGATGGGGGCATAATCTTTTTCTTTATCTGCTACTTGTGGATTAAACTTTAGTAGTGTAATGCCTTTTGTCTAATGACATGATCAACAAAAGATCATCGAGGACTCCGAGGTCTAAACATGAAAAGGGGCAATCCTTGTCTGTTGAAACACAAGAAGTACTCAAGTCATCTAGATTCAAGTTTGACTAGATGCTTGTATCAACTTGCTACATCAACATCCCTGTAAGTAATACTCAGGTCATCTCGGTCTAATTATACCTAGATACTTGTATTTTCTTACAACATTTTAAAAGCCCAATGATGAAATAAGCACTTCAAAATACTTGCTATATCAAGATGACGAATATTCATATCCATATCCATACCGTATCCAATTGCAGTTCATATCCACATCTATATCCCTAACGTATCCAATTGTGTCTCCTATCCATATCCATATCCATATCCAAATGCATTTCTCCATATCCAATCCAATAAAGATCTAAAATGCAGCGAATCAATGTTTACAAAAGCTTGTGATTTCTTCTATCAAGTCATTGTTCTATCGATCAAATTTCTATCTGTCTTCATATCTCTCGAGCAGTGATCAAAATCCATACCGATCGAGTTAAGCCATCTTGTCAAATTATCCAATCACAATCAGTGGTCTTGATCCTAATCTTGTCGTAAACCATATCAATCAGTCATAACTATCCTTCGTGTTGCTCTAGGGATATATCGTTCCCTACCATGACAACACTGTCGTATATTGTTATCATATCAAATGTCTTAGATAGGATGTTGCATTATTGAAACTAGACCCGGAGTCTTATACGACATGTTTGATTCTTGACACCAAACATCATCGATCTATATTGTTGGTTTACCGCTTGACCGGGGCAATACCTTGCCTATTCTTGTATCATTTGTGCATTCTTGTTTGCTTGCTTGTGTATGTCATCATTTTATCTTGCATCACATATCATTTACCTCTTTCTTCTGTATTCAACCATTTCTTCACCTGTCCACCTATCTCATCGTGAGATTGTCCATCTCACACCTTCTACCCTCTCCCCGTCCAATCTCCCGAAGGCGCATCCTGTCGTTAAACTTGTACCAAGGGCAAACTGGGGCATGTATCATTTTCAGACAATCTTATTCTTTGAAACAACGTGATAAAACACATTGTATCAAAGAGGGGTAAAATGTATACACCTAAAATTAGCATGACTCTACTTAAATAAATATTTTAAATATTTATTTCATCATTCACATTCTTCTATCAATAAATAAATAAATTTATTTATTTATCTGATTCATCTCCTCTCATTTAATTAAATAAATTACATTTCATTTAATTAATTAAATTCATTTTCATCAACTTCATTCTTCTAAATAATTAAATAATTGTAATTATTTAATTAAAATCTTTTATTCTTCCAAATTTAAATAAAATGCAGATTTTATTTAAATAAAATCTTAAATTCCACTAAATAAAATATACTTTTATATTTTATTTTATTCTTCAAAAATATCCACAAAATAAAATATATTTCTATATTTTATTTATTCCTCTCAATTATCTACAAAATAATTAAATAAATCTTTTTATTTAATTATGCATTCTTATCTTAAAAAATTATTCTTATCTTCTAAAAATACTTTCCTCTTGTCACACAAAAGCAAAAGCAGATTTATAGCATGTTTAAAGCAAACTTTCTCTGAAATTAGAAAAATAAATTCTAATTTAAGAAAATCAAATCTCATCCTCATCAAGAGAGGAGTTAACTTCACAAAGCTGCTTTTCGAATGACACATGTCTTTCTTCCATTTGTTGCACATTCCTCAACAGCCCTCCTCCATTGATCTTTCCTTTTCTTCTAAACCATTGATCTTCTTCTACCCATCTCTATAAATACAACCTTTCTCTTCTTCATTTCATATCCATCGTTTGAGCAAATTTATGTTGCAGAAATACAAGCACGCCTTTGGCACTTCATAGCACTTCATATTCATCCTCTCACATTTGTGTTTGAAACTTATCTTCAAATACAAACAAATATCTCAGCCATTCCATTCTTGTCACCTTCAACAAGCAAGGGAGCATTCGCTTCTGAGGGTTTCATCATCATCAAAGTCAATAAGAGATAGGCAAACTATGGAAGACGCAAGGTAAAGGTGTAAGTATCATTGTTGGTTATTTTATTCTCCTTTTTATCTTTAGATTTCATAGATGTATTGGGTTTTGTTATTCATTAATTGATTAATCTATTTTCCCCTTCACACTACTATGTCTAAGAAGCCACTGCAGAAGAAGTCACAGATGATGAATCTGATGAGGGAAGTAATTTTGGAAATGAATGGGTGTTCATTGCTATCAAAGAAGAAGATCCAGTGCCTACTAGATCTACTAGTTGTTTGAATGTAAAAAGTGCCCTGGCTGCTTAGATTGAAGAAAAGGATGAATGGGTGATTGACAATGGATGTTCTCATCATATGACTGGTGATATAAGTAAGTTTGTATGTTTGGAAAGATATGAAGGTGGAATTGTGAAGTTTGGAGACAATCTAGCTAGCAGAATTCATGGTAGAGGATCAATCTCTTTTGATGGTAAGAATAACACTAATGATGTATTGTATGTAGAAGGGTTGAAGCATAATCTTCTCAGTGTTGGATAATTGGTTGACAAAGGGTATGATCTCTGATTCAAGGATGGAAGATACAAAATTTTGGAAAGCTCTAGAATTGAGATTGCATCTGGTACACAAACTAGCCTCGTAATATCTTTCATTTAAGTGGTACTGGTAAAAGTTGTTTGCTTTCTTAGTTTGATCAAAGTTGGTTATGGCATAGGAGATTGTGTCATGTGAACTTTGATAACATTGTCAAGATAAGTACTACACAAGCTGTGAGAGATCTTCTAAAGCTTGTGAAATCTACTAACAACATGTGTAAGGAATGTCAATTGGGCAAATAGAGCAGAACCACATTCAAAAGTAAAGAACAATTTTCAAATGGATTGTTGGAACTTGTGCACACTGATTTGTGTGGTCCTGCCAGAGTTGGGAGTTTGCAAGGAGACAAATACTTTATGTTGTTGATTGATGATTACTCCCAAATGATGTGGGTCACTTTCTTGAGAGAGAAATCAGAGGCTCTTGACAAATTCAAGGTGTTCAAGGCTAGCGTGGAGAATAAGATTGGTATAAAGATAAAATGTCTGAGATCTGACAGAGGTGGAGAGTTTACCTCTGGTGAGTTTAATACATTTTTTGAAAAGCATTGAATAAGAAGATAGTTATCTACTCTTAGGACTCCTCAGCATAATGGAGTTGTGGAAAGGAAGAACCAAACTATTCAAGAGGCTACTTTAACCATGATGATGGAGGCAAATGTTCCACATGTCTCTATTGGAGAGAAGCTGTGAGTACTGTTATTTATACTCTTAACTAGGTATAGATCAAAGGTAATATTGGTAAAACATCTTATGAACTATGGTTTGGTAGTGCTCCTACTTTGAGATACTTTAGAGTTTTAGGTAGTAAATGTTATATCAAAAGGGATGAAGATCTAGGCAAGTTTGATGCAAGATGTGATGAAAGAATATTTTTGGGTTACTCTAATCAAAACAAGGCATACTGGTACTTTAACAAGAGATTGAAAAAGATTGTTGAAAGTGATAATGTCAAGGTTGATGAAAGCAAGGAGAGACCTTCCAAGTTCTGTGGATATGAATCAAATGATCAAAGTGAAAGTCCAGTTCAAACTCAAACTTAGATTTAGATTACTCCAGAGAATCCAGTGATTAAGAACAAGTTCAAGAATCAGAAGTTCAAGAAAATCCCAAAACTCCCAGGTATGTAAGGTTGAATCATTTTGAAGAGAAGATCATAGGAGACAAAAATAAAGGTGTTCAAACTAGAAGAAAAATTGTTGAAGATCAAGAGGAGTACTGTTTGATTTCAAAAATTGAACCCAAATCAATGAATGAATCCCATAGTGATGAAAATTAGGTAAAAGAAATGGAGGAATAATTAATGCAAATTGAAAAGAATCATACTTGGGATCTTGTTGCTAGACCAGAAAATAAAAATGTAATTGGAACTAAATGGGTCTTCCGGAATAAATTGAATGAAGATGGTGAAGCAGTGAGAAAGAAATCAAGATTGTTGTGCAAAGGATATTCTCAGGTAGTGGGAATTAATTTTGAAGAAATGTTGGCTCTGGTGGCAAGAATTGAAGCAGTTAGATTATTTCTCACCTTTATTACTTACAAAGATTTCAAACTTTACAAGATGGATGTCAAATCAGCATTCCTAAATGGAGAATTGGAAGAAGAAGTCTACATTGAGCAACCGGAAGGATTCTAGGTGTCTGATCAAGGAGATAAGGTTTGTAGACTGAGAAAAGCATTGTATAGACTTAAACAAGCCCTAAGATCCTAGTATGCAAGATTTGATAAGTATCTACTAAAATTAGGTTTTAGCAAAGGCACAACTGACAATAATCTTTATATCAAAATAGATCATGAACACATCTTGATTATCGAGGTATTTGTTGATGATATCATCTTTGGTGGTAATGAGGGCATGTGTAAAAGGTTTGCTGATCAAATGCAAAGTGAATTTGAAATGTCCATGTTTGGTGAAATTAACTTCTTCTTGGGTCCGCAAATCATCTAATCAGATAAGGGTATTTTCATATCTTAGTCTAAGTATGTGAGAGAGTTGTTGAAAAAGTTTAAAATGGAGGATTCAAAACTAGTAAGTACTCCTATGACAACCAGATGCAAGTTGAGTAAAGATGATGATTCCCCTGAGGCAGACCAGAGAAGGTATAGATCAATGATTGGAGGACTGCTTTATCTGACTCATACTAGACCTGATATTATGAATGCAGTCGGCCTTGTTGCTAGATTTCAAGCTGATCTAAGAGAATCTCATGTTGTAGCAGTCAAAAGAATTTTTAGATATCTTAAAGGAAAATCTGATCATGGATTACGGTATACTAAGGATGATGATTTTACTTTTCATGCATATACAGATGCTGATTGGGCAGGAAATGTGGATGACAGGAAGAGCACTAGGGAAGGAGATTGATTTCTTGGTTGAGCAAAAAGTAGGAGGCAATATCTTTGTCTACTGTAGAGGTAGAGTATATAGTAGCAGCAAGTAATTGCACTCAAGTTTTGTGGATGAAGCAAATGTTGAAGGATATCAAAGTTGTGTTTGAAGAGCCTATTACAATCTTCTGTGATAATTCAAGTGCAATAAACATCTCAAAGAATCCGGTGTTGCATTCAAAGACAAAGCACATATCCATCAAGTTTCACTTTTTGAGAGAGAAGGTAAATGAGAATGAAGTCAGATTGGAGTTTGTTCCTTCAAAGGATCAGATTATAGATATTTTCACTAAGCCTCTACCTAAGGACACTTTTGAGTATCTCAGAGGAAAGCTAGGGGTGATTACCCCTCTTGTTCAAAACTAAGGTGCACTAGTGTGCATCAATCCAGTGGAACTCATAGTCGTATCATGTGATCCAGATTGGTGTTAAGGGGATGCTACTTAGGCGGAGTAGTCAATATGTTCTGAATTCAGAAACAAAAGGGGTGAGAGTTGACTGCAAATATGTGCCCTTTGCCATTGATGTCAAAGGGGGAGATAAGTCATACGAAAAACTTGGAAGTAAGTAGTTGCTGGTGAAAGGGGGAGCAGTGAAGAAAGTGGTTGTAGGTGTGATAAGAGAAAGGGGGAGAAGTTCTTGTCTTGATGGTTGGATTAGTTTTTCACATCATATGTTGCCATCAATGACAAAGGGGGAGATTTTTGCAAATATGTGCCTAATCAGTGTTGTCATTGATGTCAACATATCCTTGTTGCTATTGGTGTCAACTGTATCCTATTCTATTACCTGTTTAGAAGACTTGTATGTTGTGGACATTGAGAAAATTAGCCTCTGGAAGGAACAAGTGAGTTACACATCTCTTTGTTAGAGACAGTGTAGACAGTGCAGTTTAGTAAAGTAGATTGCTCCACATTTTCGGTGAGTAGAAGATTAGAGTCTACGAACTAAAGGGTCTTGTAGAGGATTGTTTGAAGTTGCTCTAGCTAAGATTTGAGAGGTCTGCATGAAGGATTGATGAAGCTATGGCCATCTGAGTATAATTAGGTTTTTGTAGTGTTCAGAGGTAATAGAGTGACAAGAATGTGGTCCAGATTGATCCGCATTGGAATATTATGATCTGCGAATCTAGAGGTATGTTTGGGATGTTTGTGTGTATCCTCAACTCAAGTGGTTCATGGTTTGGAGGTCCACAAGCAATCTTTCTAGTGTGATAGTCATGACAGTCAGTATTCTTGAGGTTTTAGGTGAAGATGCAAGTGCTTCTGGTGATTTGAGGTGGTGTGGTTGTTCTGGTTGATTTTGTTATGCTTTTGGTAGTCTCTGGATCATGTACCTATTGTGTTGGTGGTTTACATTAAGGATTGAGCTCGTGGTTGAAGATTTCTCTTTAGGTGTTGTTCTTCTTTCCAGTCTTGGCCGACCGAATGCTTGGTGTGTGTTACAGATGATCTAAGAAGAGTTCTATGGAGTGTGGCATGTTGTTTGAGACAGATTTGAGTCCCATCTATTCTTGGCCGACAGAGGAATGATTCACATGAATCATTTTAAGTCTTGTGATTGTAATTACTTGTAATGCCTATCTTGGAGAATGTTCTAGATGGATGATTGCTTAGCCGACTTTAATGTTCATTCCAAAGTCGATGACATGTATAAATAAGTGTTGTGAAGTAGTGGAAATGTGTGGAAGTGAGTGAAGATGCAAATATAGTGAGGAAGTGAGTGAGGGCAGAGCAGAGGTGTTTTGCGCTTAAATGGAACTGAATCTTGTATGAAGAAGATACTGACTCTCAGTTCAACCTTTCAGTGTTAACCTAGTGAAGGTTTTTGTAGGTAGTGAGCCTCCTTTGAGTAGTGAGCTCTAGGCAGTGAGCCTTCCCATTTTTCTATTCTTTTAACAGAGAATAAATCTTGTGGGTTAACCCCCACCATGGTTTTTCCCTTAACTGGGTTTCCACATAAAAATCCTAGTGTTATGTGTGTTGAAATTATGTTTCTGCTCATGTGTTGTTGATTCATGCTTTCATGTTTATGTCAGTAATCTGTTGATAAGTGGTAAAGAAGATTAAATGGAGTAAAAGACAAAATTTTTGTGACAACTGATTCACCCCCCTCTCAGTTGTCTGTCCTATTTTCAACAATTTTATCATTGTTCAATAGTTTTCATATAAAGTCTCTCTCTCTCTGACCTATCTACCTCCTAGTTAAATCATTTTCCTAACTTTCTGAGTTTTCCTTTTCTTTTCCAATTTCCCTAGGAGATAGAAAGAGAGTCCTAGTTTTCTTGTTTTCATTTCCTTTGTCAATAAGGGAGAGGGAGAGATAGAGAGGAGAGATAGAGAGATAGAGGAATGATAAGGGAGAGAGAGGCAAGAGATAGAGAGATAGCTAGATAGATAGAGAGAGAGGAGACAAATATGGAGAGACAAAGGAGACAAAGGGGAGAGATAGGGAGATATAGAGTGAGAGAGATGTCCAGAGAGATAGGGAGAAGGATTGAGAGGTAGAGGGACGATAGAGATAGGGAGATAAGGGAGAGATAGGGAGATATAGGTTTAGGGTTTAGACTTTAGGGCCATTATTTAGGGTTTTGGGAGAGAGAGAGAGAGAGAGAGAGAGAGAGAGAGAGAGAGAGAGAGAGAGAGAGAGAGAGAGAGAGTTGGGGTTAGGGGTCAGGGTTTAGGGGCATTGTTTAGGGTTTATGAGTTTAGCATTGATCAAGTTTAGGGTATAGGGTTTAGGGGTTAGGGTTTAGGAGAATTATTTAGGTTTTAGGGGTTTAGGGATGCTTAGGTTTAGGGTTTAGGATTTAGGGTTTAAAGAGAGATAGAGAGGGGACTGATAGAGATTGGGAGAGATAGAGAATATAGAGGGGAGAGATAGGGAGATAGAGAGGGAGAGACATGTCTAGAGAGAGAGAGAGGTAGAGGGATGATAGAAATAGGGAGATAGGGAGAGATAGGGAGTTAGAGATTTAGGGTTGCTTGGGTTTAGGGACATTATTTAGGGTTTAGTGTTTATGGTTTTGGGGTTAGGGGTTAAGGTTTAGAGTTTTGGAGTTTAGGCTTTAGAGAGAGATAGAGGACCACTAGGGGGATATAGAGGAGACTAAGGGGAGAGATAGGGAGATAGAGAGTGAGGGAAATGGCCAAAGACATAGGGAGAGAGATTGAGAGGTCGAGGAACAAAGGTGATAGGGAGATAGGGGAGAGATAGGAAGATAGGGAAGAGATAGGGAGATAGGGGAGAGATAGGGAGATAGAGGTTTAGGGCTACTTTGGTTTAGGGTTTAGGGTTTCTTGGGTTTAGGGGTTAGGGTTTAGGGGCATTATTTAGCATTTAGGGTTTATTATTTAGAGGTTAGGGGTTTAGGTTTAGAGGTTTAGGGTTTAGGGTTTATAGAGAAAGAGGAATTATAGGGAGATATAGAGGAGACTGAGGAGAGAGATAAGGAGATAGAGAGTGAGGCACATGGCCAGGGACATAGGGAGAGACATTGAGAGGTAGACAGATGATAAAGATAGGGTGATAAGGGAGAGATAGGGAGATAGAAGAATAGATTTGCTTGGATTTAGGGTTTAGGGGTTTAAGGTTGCTCGAGTTTGGAGATAGCTATATAGAGAGAAAGAGAGGACATAGATATGGAGAAATAGAGGAGACAGAGGGGAGAGATAGGGATATAGAGAGTGAGTGAGATGTCCATAGAGATAGGGAGATAAGGGAGAGATAGGGAGATAGGGGTTTAGGGTTGCTCTGGTTTAGGGTTTAGGGGTTAAGGTTTAGGGGCATTATTTAGGGTTTACAGTTTAGGGGTTAATGTTTAGAGGTTTAGGGTTTAGTGTTTAGAGAGAGAGGACCAATATGGAGATATAGAGAGTGAGGAACATGGATAGAGACATAGGGAGAGAG
This sequence comes from Cunninghamia lanceolata, assembly GCA_027924645.1. Taxonomy (NCBI): domain Eukaryota; kingdom Viridiplantae; phylum Streptophyta; class Pinopsida; order Cupressales; family Cupressaceae; genus Cunninghamia; species Cunninghamia lanceolata. Next base: position 1,744,377 of record BSBN01001660.1, on the reverse strand, counting down.
ATTTAGAGCTAGAGGAACAATAGAGATAGAGAGATAGGGTGATGGGGAGATAGCAGTTTAGGGTTGCTTGGGTTTAGTGTTTAGGGTTAAGAGGTTTGGGGTTTAGGATTTAGGGATTTAGGGTTTCTTAGGTTTAGGGTTTAGGGGTTAGGGGTTAGGGGTTAGGGATTAGGGGCAGTATTTAGGGTTTATGGTTTAGGGGTTAGGGGTTAGGGTTTAGGGTTTAGGGGCATTATTTAAGGTTTAGAGGTTTAGGGTTTCTTGGGTTTAGGGTTAGGGGTATTATTGAGGGTTTACGGTTGCATGTCAAAAGAAGTCTCTCTCTCTCTCTAAATCTCTCAGCCCTAAATAATGCCCCTCATCCCTAACCCCTAACCCATAACCCCAAAACCCTAAACCTGAGAAACCCTAAACCTCTATCTCCCTATCTCTCCCTTAGTTTCCTCTCTCTATCGTCCCTCTACCTCTCAATCTCTCTCCTTATCTCTTTAGACATCTCACTCACTCTCTATCTTCCTATCTCTCCCTTTGTCTCTTCTATCTCTCCCAATCTATCTCCTCTCTCTCTCTCTATAGGTATCTATCTCTCCCTATCTCTTGCCTATCTCCCCCCTATCATTCATCTATCTCCCTATGTCTCTGAACATCTCGCTCACTCTCTATCTCTCTATCTCTCCTCTTTGTTTCCTCTATCTCTTCATATGTCTCCATCTATTACCTCTCTCCCCTATAATTCCTATATCTACCTATCTCTCCCCTCTATCTCTCCCTCACCCATATTAATGAAGGAAATGAAAACAAGAAAACTAGGTCTCATTTCCATGCACATAACCATTAGGTAGGCTATTTTACATATGGTGGTCATATCCTTTAGGTCCAATCAGCTCCAAACTTCACAAATAGATATAGAGAATAATTCTAAGAATCTTTCATAAAGACATGTTTCTCTACATAGGTGAATCTAATACCACCTTTTCATTGTTTTCCTCATTTAATACTTATTATTTGCCATTTTCCAAGTCCTACATTTGTCCAAGTTGTATTTTTTGTCAATTTTTTAGTCTAAATGTTAGTCCTAGCTCTCATGGTTATTAAAATGTTAGTATAGTTAGATTTATCCTTAGGTAACATTAATTTACACATTGTTGCACAAACAACCACACTAAAAAATAACCTTACCTAATTAAGGTTAACCTTTAAGGTTCTTTCATTTGGTCAGCCTAACAGATCCAACTAGTTCAATCTCCTTATAGTCCATGCTTAGCCTTCCAAGAGAGTTCATGCCCTGTTAACTTTGCATTATGTCCTCACTTTCCTCTTACTAGTTGTAGTACTCTTTTTTCCTAATCCTATCCCTATATCATACTATTCTTGTTGACTTTTCTTTCCATCTTCATCTCATAGTCCTAGTTATCCTATTTTGAGCCTACCATTTATCATTAGCCATGTCTTGTACTTCTGCTATTCATGAAAATTTTAATGACCTCCAAATTTTCCATAAATTCTTCTCCACCAAACTCGATACCCTCACCCAAATCCTTACTTTCCTAATAAAATCCCTTCCCCAAACATCATTTGATCATGTGGGTCCTTCCATCACTCAACAGGTGCCCCTACATTCTATTATTCATCCAATACAATCCCAATGTCATAGCTCGCATTTCCACACCTACATTCATAGACTCCATCCCCCTATCAACACCATCATTGATAATCATTTTAAGGAGTCTCCCTTGAATAATCATTAAAACATGGATTATCCCATATCCCCATCTTACACTTTCCTCACCTTCGAACCCTTAGAAGATGACATTTAGCTATCCCCACCATTACCAATGACACTTTCTAGCAATCCCACATAAGACACCTTACCCATCACTTCACCTAGGTCATCACCGATTAAATCACCTCATTAATCCATTCAACCATACCCATACCACCAATTTCTCACTCCAAAACCTGATATTAACACATGATTCACCCCATGACATGCTACAATTACCATAATGCCAATTCACTCTACCATCATTCTTCATATTATCTTATGAATTACCATCGTTTCTTCCCATTCCTTGAGAGATCATACCATGACACACATCCCTTCCTCCATTACATCCTCCCTAACCCTTTCCCAACATTGATAGCCCACTACCCATGCCACCTCCTTTTCATAACACATTTGACCATAACAATGCCACAACAATCATCACTCATCCCAACACCATCTCTCCACCATGTGACATTTATCTAATAGATATTCCCAATTATAATTATATCTACACAAAACTCAAGGTATTGTAAGTGCAATTAGAAGACCTTAACCCTCCTCCTCCTTCCTCATCAATAGGATGGATTAAATCACCACTATCAGTTGACATTATCTTACAACCATCTCCTCATAAAATGGTCTTGCTTAAATTTGATAATATAAAGTCCAAGGTGATCTCATTGCACATATGAGACACTTATTTATCCAAGCGACAATTGTCACCATTGATGATATATCCTTGCTAAGAATTTTCCCTCCACATTGATATAATATGCCCTCGTATAGTTTGACACATTACTACTTGGTTCTAAGAATTCAATTTAGATCGCATGGATAGCTTTACCAACCACTACCAATTCAACATAAGGCCTAAGGTTTTCTTAGTGCATCTCACACATTACGAATGAGACTCGCTAGGGATTACTAGAGAGAGAGAGGTTCAAATTTTAAAGAGATGCAACTTTGTCAATTGGTTGAAGCGATGTTAACCATGTAATAATAGAAATTTGCAAGTTGAATTGTAAGTTCTAAGCATAAACCAATGAAAAGAATTAAAAAAAACAATTTGTATAGTTCGAAGAAACAGATATCCATTTTGGGATCCACAAAATGGATATTCATTTTGGAATGGATATCTGTTCCAAAAGGATATTTTTAACATGCCTATGAAAGTCAAAATTGGCCAATTCGTGGATTTGGCTAAGTAAAGACGCGATTTGTTTTCTATTGCCACTGTTTAGCCCGCGATGATCCTACACATACCTAGAGCTTTAAACTCTTTAGCTTCATTTTTATTTCAAAAACCAATGTGCTTCACATTTATAGGTGACCCAAAATATCAATTTCATGGGCCCCATAAAAAACTATGATCCTCATTTCTCATGGTCATTAATTTATATTGTCTACTCATGTATTATACATGTATTTTGTTGATTTTCCTTGAGCCCATCATGAGCATCATAGTTTAATGTCATATTAACTTTCATAATATCAAGTTTCAAATTAAATTTGCATCTTATTTTTACTTCTTGCATTGTCCATGACATCTCGAGACCTAATCTACCCTATCCATTTTAATTGACTTTCAAATTATTTTTATATGAATCGTATGTAGCCTAGAGTGTGTCACACTACAAGTATCTTATATCAAAACCCATGCCTACAATATATGAAGTCCTTTCAACTTCCGTATATCTATATTTTTGTTTTTTCCTTTGTATCTCTCTTGAACCTCAACGATTTATGAATAGAGTTCCTGTGGGATAATGTGTTTCAAGAGTCATGCTAAATCCAACATGTCATGTTTTTAATGTCTAAGTGGTATTAATTGTTTGAAGTAAACTTGACACTAACCATGTTCCACTTTGCTATTGCATTCATTTAATTGTATTTTTCTGGATATAAAGTATTGTTTAGTCACATTTTTAAGTCACCCTAAGTTAATTTTATTTACCTTGTTCATCATATTGTTTCCTATAATTAAGAAAGATATAGGTTAAAATTTAATGGGATCTCCTGTCTAGCAAATAAAGGCTTTCCAATGAAATGTTTTGTTGACCCTCCAACTAGCTAAATTAAGGAATGTTTTAGGTCCATGATCTTGTAGGTTTTCTATTATGTTTTATTTACTCTTGTATTGTAACTCACATAGATCCGCAAGAAAGGATTTCACACCAAAATTGCTACGGTTGTGATGACATTTTAAAATATTCAAGAAGAGTGAAAGAATTCACATGGTATTGCAAACATGTAGTTGCACTATCATTTGATTTTAAAATATGGATTTCACACCACTTAGTTGCACCTATGGTTGTGACATGTTGTCTTGGAAACCAAATGATATGCCTAGTGTAAAAGAAGCCAACAAATGACTCCAATCTCTACGTATGAATGATTGGAGTTGTGGTTTATGCAATAAGGGGAGCCTATATAAACACCTTCAAACTTGGTGCAACCTCACTAGATGTTTAAACATACAATTATGCATCCCTATGTAACATTATATAAGACTAAGTCCAAGAGGAATTGAAAAAGGTAGAAGAATATTGACTTCTGTATAACATTTTTAGTACTATGTGGCCTTTGTAAGGTTGGTGTTCTATCTAAATGTTGAAATTCCCATGTAATATATGGTGTGGCCTTCATGGAATGCAACAAAAGGGACTATTGCAAGCATGATGATAAAGTGTGATGCAACAAGTAGAGAGATCATGGTAAAGCATGCACATGGTGACAAATGATAGCTAATAGTGGTGCCTAGAAAAAGTGGAATGTAGTGCAGAAACTAGTGATATGGCACTAGCCTATTAATAAATCCTAATATACTTTAATAATGCCATACATTGTGACATATTCTAAAAGTAATATCAAATGGGATGCATTAGTTTGAATAAGTTACACTTGAGTGGTGTGGCACTATAACAACTAGAAGAATTCTCATACCATGTTGAATGCATGTAGCTAAAAGAAGTAACATGCATATGGAAAATACTCTTTGTACGATACAGGCCTAGCAAGTGAACACCTATTATAATTGATTCTAGCTATAATAGAGTGCTAGTTGCAGCGATTGAGTGAGAAAATAGTGTATGCCTTTGTGGATGTTGTTTGCCTAGTAGTGAGCCATCATAACCTAGTTTACATAGACTAACATAGTGTGTGAAATAAAGTATATGGTGTAAACCTACAGAGATGGCATGACCTTTTTCAATGCATGTATCCATTAATAGTTGAGAATTAACATGAAGTAAGGAAGGAAGTTAGAAATCTAAGACTTTGCACCATTCAATTTGAAGGCAAATCAAATTTTACCACATTTGAAAGTGAAGTGGAAGAAGTGTTGTCATAGTAAATGTGCACAAATTATTGATATAAATTTTAATCCTACAATGGTCTTACTCTTTGAATCCATTCATATTATTGTTAGGTAGAAGATGAACCATTGGCTGCTAATATGCGACTTGGTAAGGTGGACCCATATCCATGATGAAACAAAAATGAGGTCTGAAAATAAATTCTTCCTCCATAATCCCCATGGGTCATGAGGTTTTAAGTAAAGTTATGATTAAGTGATTACTAGATGAATATCACTTTGTGGCTGATTCCCTCTTAATGCCAACTTGAAAGCTTCATGCCATCAAGATTATAAAGTGGGAACTTTATAAGATATGTTGGGGTGCCACCACATGATACCTGATTCTATTAAAACTATTTTTTCCTGAAATGTTTTATGAGGGGCTCATGATATACGGAAATGAAAACATTGGCCATGGAGGATTCAAAATAGGATGCACTATGTGAAGAGAGAGAATGCTCAAAATAAAGGGGTTTTCTATTAAAACCTATTGGTAGGTATTGGATAATTAGGATTATACATACACTATGGTATAGATTTTATTGGGGGCATATATAATAAATTTTCTAAAGACTTGGTGTTCTTGGGTGATGTGTAGACCACCATGCCTTGTTCTAAACCAATAGAGTTACTAGGTTGACTACAAATCCAGTTTATAACGTATTTTTTCTCACCAAAATCCAAGGAACCATTTCTTTTCATGTTTGTTCAAGTGTACTAACATCGTGGATTTTTGTGGTCAAGAGTGTAAACTTGATTGCGTGTGATGCTAGGTGTATTTTGTTTGTTCCTATTTTTCCAAAACCGTTCGGGGTTGTTTTACTCCTTTATGGTCTTATTAGTTAGGGGTAAAGGGCATTTGTTGGTGGGACATCTTGTTTGGATCTGGCACTAATCTAATTTTCTTTTTCCAATTTAAGTAATAAGATTTGCTATTGTTGTCCATTGAAGTGATGTGGTTTATTTAGACTAGCAAAAGAAAAACATGTTTCAAAAGGTGAGTGCAAAAATATTGCTGGCTTTAATAAAGAAGTCATGGTATTCCTTATCCTTTTGTAGGTTTGTGCGCAAGTTAACAAGTCCAAGGAAGAAATTAAGTAGCTGCAAGATCATTTAAAGTTAAGGCAAAGGCCAAAGCTAGTGCTATTGGTGATGCTAGTGAACAAAACACTGTAAAATGTACATGCTATTGGTGATGCTAGTGAACAAAGTATTGTAAAATGTACATGAACCTCAAAGGGTTTTGTCTAGAAAGGCTATGATATGTCAAAATTTGGAGACTTTGATTACATTCCTATATCTTCTTTTTTAGAGTGGTGGATTAGGAAGTGCATGAGAAGTATGATGCAAGACCTTGCTAAAATAGTTATTGATATTATTAAAGGTAAGGAGAAGATGAAGAAGTCTATCAATCTGAGTGATTAAGTGATGTTTGGGTGTTGTTGCTATTCCTTTTGTTGGTGGTGTTGTTATTACATATTTTGTAACAGTACTATTTTCTCATTTTATGTAGTGATGGACTAATGTAATTTTGTATCGGTGACTACTAGTTTTGTTGCTTCCACTTCTAACTTGAAGTGGTGTTTTGTACTTTTGATGATAACCTTTGTAGCCATATGCTTCGTCATTTTTATCATCTTAGTTATATTAATGCTCTTTAAGTTATATTTGTTCATTATATTGAAATATTTTTTTAAAAAAATAGCAATATTTTATTATATAAATGCCATAATACAATCCTATAAACATCAAATTTAAGCCCCACATGCCACATTAGAAAACAAATAGAAAGGGAGGAAAAACTATTTCATTTTGATGGAAGATAACATAGTTAGTTGACATACATTTCCATAGCATAAGCACATATCCTACAATTATTAGGAGGTGCTATTGTACGACTATTTTTAAATAGAAAAGGGAAACAACCAACTCTATTTGGTTGGAGAGATATTTGTCAAACTTCGTAGCTGGTCTTTTAGCAATTATGGAGAAGAATTCATCTGTCAACGCTCACATCCAAAATGAGCTTCCACAATATTCTCAAAGCGTGCTTTGTAATGGTTGCCTACACTTCTCACGAACATCTCCTCCTCCCCTCCCCTCTCCTCACCTCTGTCATGGGATGCAAAGGAAATTCTTCCAACACCCTTACACTCTCCATCCTGAACGACCCTTCGCTCTTAACTATGCTTTCCGCCTCCTCTAGTTTTGGACCGAACCAGGGTAGATTGAAGGACTCACATTTCTCTTTCACGATAGAAACCTGTCCATTTAATAATACATCATCATTTCATTTTCTTGATACCCAGATACGCAGAGTAATTTGGATTTCAGGTTTTGAAAGAATTTTATTGAAGAAAGAAACTTCAAATACAGTAGGAGAAGAGTATACGTTATATATACCTCATTGACCAGCTCCTGAAATGCATATTCAAAGTGGCGAGCAATATTCCCTAATGTTCCTTGCTCCTCCATTATGTGGGCACCTAAGTTACAGCCACCAGAAGATGAAGTTGCATCCCCCAACAACTATTTCTTCAGCCTGGGCATTTAGAAATGCTGTGAAGTCTGTGTTAAACTGGAGTAGATACGCAGCTCCCATTGCCTCCTCACAATCACTTGAAACGTACACACGAGGAGAGCTTCTTGTTGAACAGTCTCTGGCACCTGCATTTACATCTTATCATGAGGCATCTATATCATAATCATATATGAACAAGTTATGGTTTATTACTCACCTGTGAAAGCCATTGGAGACTCAGAGAAGAATGACAGAGCTGCAGGCTTTTTCGTGGGAAGAAACGTCTGATATGCGATACGCAAACAGCCGCTGCAAAGTAAGATCGGGGAGAGGTTAAACAACCACCGCAGTCAAAAACTTACTAACAGGTCGACACAAATCGACCTTTAAAAATGGGTGATGCTAGATAGTCAAACCATTATCAACTGATCCTAGTCAAAAATTTTCAAAAGGCTGTTTAGGGTGAGTGTATCGGTAGAGCCTTGTCAGAGCGGAGGCAACATTTGAAGCAGTGAATTGAAATCATTCGATGCGAGTTCAGCAAAGTAAACTTGAAATTCTGACTCTTTCCCCTCTCCAAGTGAGCAGTGCACAGGTCTGACGATGGTGTCTACCATCAAAAGAGTATTCCACCCGGTGGCACACCTTAAATCTGCTATCCTAAATATGCCTCCATTCAACTTCAATCTCATATCTTCATAAATTTCAAGCTCCACAATTGGTTTCACAGCCTGAACCATCTTTATCTACATCCATGAAATTCTAAAATATCAATTAACTCGAACAAACTCTATCTAAAACTTTGAAATGAAAAAATCACAATAAAGTGGAAAGAGTTTTCTCCTAAAATCAATAATAAAAATAACCATATTAAAAGAAAACAGTTGGTGTGAAACTGTGAATAAAAAGAAACAAGGCACCTGAACTGAAAGAGAGCTAACAACATAACTAGAATCTATATGGCCATCTTTCCCTGCTTGTATCTTAATAAACAAAGGATTGTGTCCCCTATATTTGATATGGCTTTTGGATGACCTAATAGTCAACTGAGTATGTCACATTCTGATTAAACAGAAGAAGCAAACAACATACACAGATTCACGAAATCTTATGCAATAGAAAACTAACAGGACTCATGCAATCTTCTGCAATAGAAAACTAACACCATTCACACTTTATTAAACTTTTTCAAAGTCAACTACATAATTACAAACTTTAGATGATTCTGGTCATGATCTGCAACTCCAAGAATTCTGCAACTCAACAACCTAATAACTCTAAGTCCAAACAGCACTCAAGGTGCTTTTGTTGCATACCTCATAGAGGCTTGGATTTCTCCATCCTCCGTGCTCATCTTCCTGTTCTTCTTTTTTTAACCGAATCCCCCCTTCTTCTCAGCCTTAAACTGGCCCCTAAAAACCCCACTGTGACCCTCCAAAGATAGGAAACAATATATCCTTTTTCTCCCCTCTACCTGCCATCGCTTTCATCATGCGAATAGAATTAGAGAATATGGGGAGGCCCACCACTGCTGAAGCCGCCAGTCCCCAAAATAGTAAGGAGTTAAAACCCCTTGCTGCCACCACTCAGCCAAAAAATTTAAACCTCCAGTATTAGAATCAACAAATAATAACAACAGATATGATTGACTAATTTTGTAACAGGTTCAGCGCCACCAAGTGGAGTGGGAAAGATACCTGACGAAATCTACAACAACTCACCAAAAATAGAGTAAAAATTAAAAATCAGGGAAAATAAAAATTGGGGCTGGGTGCTATTGCATCAGACACCCAAGGTAGATTGAAATGTTTCATGAGTGAAACTCATAAACATTTATAAGTCTCATGTTTGTTTTGAATCCACTTCTCTGTTTTATCTGCCTAAATATTCTTTACTAATTTTCTTTAGAATTTAATGTCCTTTCCTTCTTTTACTTTTCCTCTCCTCCTCCCTCTTTTCACATAATCCAACTCCCACAAATATGCATTAGAAAACTTTGGAAAATCATAAACTTCAATGTCATCCTCTTCAGTAAAATAATCAAATTTCTACATAACCTGTTTCCTTGAAACTGCTAAAACAATTTGTCCATCATATTCCTCTTCTACAACATTGTGTTCCTCTTTTGATATGTCTTCTACAAGACAAAGTTTAGCTGCAAACTCCTTCTCCTCTGCAGTCACATCAATGTTAGTAAAATAATCAAGGGATTTATATTTCCCATCCTGCAACAACAAGCTATTAGTTTTAAAACCTTCATCTTCAACAATCTCTTTATCAATCAAGAGATCATCAAACAACTCAACCTTCACCTGCTCATCTCCTTCCTCACTTGTACCTTCATTTTCTAATGTGTCTATTTCTACAATATCCTTCCCTTTGCTAATCTTATTATCCTCAAATAAATCAAGTTCAACAAAATTCTTACACAAATTAGATTTTACCTCTTTTTCTTTCTCCATTGAAACTTTCATTCTACCCTTCTTGAATGCAATCAACACTGCTGCAACTTGCCTTAACAAATCATAATCTTCACTCTCACCCTCTTTCACTATCTCTTTAACGCTATAAGTCAAACAATTACCAGTGTTATTACATACCTTATCTTCTTCCTTACTCAAGGGTTTCAAATTGTGTTGAGCTCCATCCTTTGTCAAGGTTTATGTATAGGCAAACCCATCATGTATTGATTTCCTATCAAATTGCCATGGTCTTTCCAATAACATATGATAAACATCCATAGGTATAATATCAAATAAGATTTCATCAAAATAACCTCCTATATTAAATTTTACCAAACATTGTTTACTAACCAAAACTTTCTTGTCATCTTGTAGCCAAGCTATCCTATACAGATGTGGGTGATTTATCCTCTCTAGCTGCAATTTACTCACCATCTCTTCAAAAATGAGATTGTCAGTACTACCACCATCAACAATCACATTACATACTTTACCTTCACACTTACATCTTGCTCAGAATAATGTTTTCCTTTGATCTGGTTCTTTTCCTTTTGTGAGGCCAATTATTTTCACTTCCCTATTTTGATCATTTTATATTATAGTTGGTGACATTATTAGACATTTAAAGACTATTATTTCCGTTATACAGATTTAGACTATATCTCCTAATTTTGGATTAGCATTGATTAGACATGTGGTGATTTGATTAGATCATATTTTGATGTTATTATGATGTTAGACATGTGAGATATATTTGATGATGATTATTGATGTGATTACAAGTTCATTATGTGGATTTATTATTTGATGATAATTATGAGATATTAAATAGGAAATGCAATTTTAATTTTAATTATGATGTGAATGATTAATGTTGTATGCAATGACATGACTTTAATTTCTGTTTCTTTGGCTATGATTTATCTATGATGTGATTGACCACTTGATCTAATTGCGCAGGTTATTTTCCTTTGCTACTGGAAATTAGAGGTAGTTTTCACACATATGTAATTCCCTATAAAGCTGATCCATTCCCAAGAGGGATGAGGATCACGTTTGATCGGATGATGCTTTTGTACATGTTTGAATTATTTATTTGGCCAAGTTCACCCTTTTTAATTGATTTATATTATGTGTTGTAAATTTATGTTTTGATTTACACCATTTGGTGTTATTTTATTGTATGGGTCATTTAAAGTGATTTTATACCTCCCTAGGTGTTTATTAGAGTTCCAAACTTATCCTTTGTGGTAGCCCTAGGGTCTAGGGTCCATTTGGACTTACTAAATCCTAGGGTAACTCACATCTAGTCACTCTAAACTTGGGTTTAGTTAATGTGACGAAATTTGAAAATGGCTAAGGGTGGGAAACGAGTCATGCTTTGGGAAAGACCCATCTCCCTTCCCAAAGCTTGGGGATTCCTCCAACAAGAAGACTTGGGGGTCTTCAAGACCCCCAAGTGTGTGGGATCTCTCTCCAAGACTCTCACACACGTATGAGGGCATCTTGGAGGGAGATGGCTCTCTTGGTGGACAAGAGGAGGCCATGTGGCATCCCTTATCCTCATGGAGCCTTGAGGAGAGATGTCACCTCTCTAGTTGGACTCTCTCACATGTGTGAGAGCACAAGTGGATAAGGTGAGGGTTTGAATGGATTAGAGGGTGACACTTGTCACCCTAACACTCCTTCTCCCTTGCAAGTGGCATGGGATGAGGAAGGAGAAGTTGACAAGTGTCACCTTCTCATTCCTTAAGGCCAAATTGGAAGGCTTATTTTATCTCCTCTTGGAGAGGAGTTTGGAGTTCTTGCTTTTTGCAATTTCTTTCTATTTTTGGAGGTTTTAGGGAGTATTGGGAGAAATTCTTGGAGACTTAGAAACTTGGAGAAGTGTGGGCTCTTCTTCAAACATGCTTCCATTTTTTGGGCTATGAAGGTAAGCTCCATGGCAATAGCCATTTCCCTATGCATGTTTTATTTTAGTGTATGTGTTTGGAAATTTGTGTTTGATGTTGATTTCATTTTTGTGTGGGTTTGGGTGTTGGTAAGAGCATCTCCATTTGGAGAAAAGGCTCAACTCGTATGGGGTAGGGGAGAGTGAACCTCTTCGAGGTCACCTCTCGATGTTGTTCTATTTATAGCCTTGAGGACTTTCTATGGTGTTGAGAGTATTTTGGATGGCAAGAGTGCCATCGTGGTTTTGAGATTCTTGGAGACATAGATTTATTTTGTTTTGGCTTGAGGCCTTGAGATATTGTGATTTTTGGAGTTCTTGGAGTGGCCTCTTGAATTAAGGGGTCCACTACCCTACCCCTCCAAACTCATTTAATGAGTTTTGTTATGTACAAATCCTAAGGAGTAATTTTTGTGTGTTTGGAGATTTCATTATTGTTGTGTTTTTGTGAAACCATGTGATTTCTACCTCCGTAGCTCGGGGTTGACCCACTAGCGGGTCTATCGTAGGGAGGAGGGTGATTTGTGTGGCCTTGGTTCCCTATTATGTGTTTGTCTTATTACAGGTTTTTATTGAAAAAATGGAGCTTTGCAGAAGTCTATTTTTATCTTACTTGCATTAAAATTATATTGGTTGGTTGAGAGCCATGGCCTTAGAGGTCCTAATGTATTATTGTCAAAATTATTACTCTACTTTGTGCTTCCTGTTGTAAGGAATTTTAATGTGAAATGCCTCTTATTGTGATATCAAAATTATGTGCATCAAGTTGCTGATTGTGTTTATGTGTGTTGGAAAGTTTGTCAAAAGAAAATATAGATTTGATGTTATGTTATTTCAAAAATAAAAAGAGAAAGCATGTGTTGTTGTTTTGAATTTCCCTATAAGTTATGATGGAAAAGAAAATATTTAGATTGCAGTTTATGGTTCTCAAAAATAAGTTATCCCTCAAAATGCTTGTTGTGTTCCTTAAAAAATTATATGGTTGTCATTTTACTTGCTGTCAAAGGATAGTGGAAAATGGAAATTTGCTTTAATATATATATATATATATATATATATATATATATATATATATATATATATATATATATATATATATATATATATATATATATATATATATATATATATATATATGCTGTCTTATTTAGTTCTATCAAAATAAAAGAAAGGAATGGTATTTCTGTTTTAATTATTTGCAAAAAAAAAAGAGAAACAAGTATATTCTACTGGTTATTAATATAATACAAATATGGGTTTTCTCCTTTAATGTGGTTGTGTATATGTATACAAACCTGGTTATATTCTTTTATTAGGAATTTATGGTTATATATATATGATATAATATATATATATATATATAAAATATATACATAAATAAATATATATATTTTTCTGAATCTTAGATGTAACTTAACCTATTGCTGAAAGTTGAATAAATAGTATATATATTAATGAATTGTTCCATATAGGAATTTAAACCAAATTATATAGTTTTCTTACTGCAAAAAAAGGCATAAGAGAGAACTTTTTTTTTAGGGCCAACTATTATTTGAGTAGGTTTTATATATAAAAAAAAAAGAAAAGAAAAAATACAGTGGGTGGATGGTGGTCTCACTGCCTCCCACACATCTTTTCTCTGTTCATAGGTGTGGGGAGGGGGCTGAGCCCCCACCCACACCCAACCCCACACCATAAACCCTTTGCTAAACACAGAAGCCATAGTCCGTGGCTAGTGGTGGCGTGGAAACTTTCTAGCCATTTAGCCCTTGCAAATTTTCCCTATCTATTCTTTTAAACCTGCAGATAAGCGAAAAAACACACACACACACACATATATATGTATAACTAACTGTGTATCAAACAATGTAGAAATAAGCATCTCTAGATGCATACAAAATGTATATATATATATATATATATATATATATATATATATATATATATATATATATATACATATACATACAGATGTGTATATATATACACAAATAAATATATTAGTATAAAAAAAAGAGAAACAAACCCTATGGAGATATATAATAAGTATATACCTCTGTGTGTAAATCTTCATGGCAGCCATGTAGGAGAAAACATACAACCTACAACAAAATGAAGGAATAAAGAAAAGGAAACAAAAAAGAGGAGGAAAACATAATGGAAAGAAAACAAAAGTGTAAGATAGGGTTTTTGGCATAAAGAAATTAATAAAATAAGATTAGGGCTCCTTCTTAGAAAACAATTAATAAAACAATGGAGATAGGGTTTTGAGGGAGTGAGTGGGAAAAATTAGAAGTTATTTTATTTAATTCTATTTTCCATGTGCACGGGAAATTAAGTTTCCCTCTCATTTGTCTTTTGGCCTTTTTGAATTGTTTGACTTTCCCTTGTGCTTGATTTTAGTTGATTTAATATTTTTTTGGGTTTGGATTTTAATTCCATGTAGAATTTATTCTTGTGGAAATGGGTTGTTTTTATTTTAAATGGGATGCTTTATCCCTTTGCAAGTTAATTATTTTGGGCATTCATTTTAACTATCTAGTGTGTTTTAATTTAATATTTTTGGGAAATCTTTTTATTGAATTTACTTTTAATTTAATCAATTTTATCCCAGAGAGGATGATTTAATTTATTCCCTTTTTCTATCTTTTTACTTGAGTCAATTAATAAATATAATTGTCAAGATTATATTTATTAAAGGACTTAATTAATGAATTTTAATTTGGTCATTTATTTAATTCCGAATTTTATATTTTGTTGAGTGGTTAAATTCTTTTTGACCTTGGGAATTTATTTTATTTATCCTTATAATTAATTATTTTAATTTTTGCATTAATTACTTCTTAGGGATTTCTTTTTAAAATAGTTATTTCAAATATTGAAAACGTGTTATGCTGTCGAATTTTTTTCCAGATTTTAGGGTTTTATTTTTATGGAATTTTTACGATTTTCATTTAATCACTCCATTTCATCATGCGACCATCATACTAATGGATGCATTATTATACTTGATTTTATTATGCATTAGAGTTAGAGTTTGATTTTGATTCAGTCAAAATCATCTCTTTCGCCTAGGAAGCTTAGGGTTTGAATTAAATCTATTCTAACCATAGAAGTGATGCACATTGCGTCACCTAACCCCCTAGTTAACTATCATCATGCAGGGGATTGCATAGGAAGGCACACTTCCCTAAGTATCGATTGACATGTTTACATCTTATGGGTATTGCCATCAAGCACGTAAACACATGCGAGGTGGTTTCTAGGGACATGCAAAAAAGTTTTTTAATTTTTCGTGTCATGGCCACGTGATAAATGTGGACATGACACATGTGTTGCATGTCATGGCCGCATGGGAAATGTGGGGATGACATTTGGTATTAGAGCCCAAGTTTAAACACTGGGCTTGCTTGGGCACATTATTATTTTTGTGATTTCAATTAATTTGTATATAACTTACTCTTGTAGGATGCCTCCCTGACAAGTTTGGTGAGCTTGCTTACGTGGCATAGCATCTATAGAGATACGAGAGGAGCACGAGTCTTCAGTAGAGGGTCAAGGACCCCTAGCACCACCAGTGTAGTAGGCACCACAGGCCTTACCAGTGCCTGATATTGGGCCACAGATATTATAGGCACTACAGGTAGTGTTGGATAGACTACCACCGGCCATAGTTGAGCCACACATAGAGGCACATACTAAACCCTGCGTTGATCCATGAGAGGAGCCACATGTGGAGCTACAAGCAGAGTCACGTGTGGAGCCCCGTGTCGAGCCACGAGAGGCACCACACGTGGAGCCTTATGTTGAGATACCAGATACGACGATGGAGGAGGTTGGATCAGCATATAGGGCCCGTAGAAGGAGCCCTCCACATCATGCTAGGCGAGAGGAGGCAGTGAGAGTTGAGCAAGTCTATCATGGGCCTTACGCTCATGGTATGGATGAGCCCTTTAGAGGCCACAAATATTGAGGAGACCCTATCAGGGATTTATTAAGGCTTAATCCACCTACCTTCGTAGGGACTAGAGAGGGAGCTGAGGCTGAGGTTTGGCTCATTAGTCTAGAAAGATGCTTTGTGTTGCATCATTACGAGGGCAACATGAAGGTATGTGTAGCGGTCCACTTGTTGAGAGATGTAGCAATGACTTGGTGGCACACTGAGGAGTGCAAGCATCACTTGTCATTAGATACACTTACCTGTGAGACATTCATTGAGTGCTTTAATGCGTGATATTTATCAGACCACTACAGGTAGCGTCATATTGATGAGTTTCATGATTTATAGCAATGAGGGCTTACTGTGGCACAGTATGAGGGTAGGTTTACTGAGTTGTCATGTTATGTGGAGTATCTCCATGATGAGAAACTTCTGGTTAATAAGTTTATCAGAGGGTTAAACCACACGATAGTAGGGCCTATGTGCATGGCAGCCCCCCATACATTGAGTGATGTTGCCAAGAAGGCATACATAGCTAAGGAGATATAGGGACGAGGTTAGAGTCCACGCCCTCAGTTTAAGGATCATAGCCAACAGTAGCAGGGATTCTGTCGACGAACATCAACACCTCAGAGGGGCAGAGATAGTTCAGCACCACTACCTCCTAGACCTCCACAACAGTAGTAGCAACATCAATAGGGTCCATGCAGAGACGAGTGATAGAAGGCACCTATTGTAGGACCTGCATGGTCACAGCAGTCCTTTGGAGGATCATAGAGTTCCACGGGTCGACCTGAGCAATAGCAGTCGAGCAGGACATAGTCAAGATAGGTGCAGGCTCGAGGACCATGTTATGTATACGATGGTGAAGGTCACTTAGCCAGAGAGTGCCCACAGGGATTCACAGCTGGGGGAAAGCCTTCTGCTGAAGGATTTGAGTTGACAGTTGGGGATGTCAGTAGATCCCACCACACATTTGTAGTGGTTGATATCCGTGAGACTAAATTTTAGGCCCCCGTTATCAAAACTACAAGTATAGGCAGACGAGCGGTTGGCTTTGGAGCCAATTTACATATTGGCTCGTCAAGAGCTAGACCAGGTCAGGGTCTAGTGGGATTATTATGATGAGGTCACAGTGACTTGGGAGGATGTAGCTAGTTTGAGGGCACTCTATCCTCACCTTTTTTATGACTTCCAGGAGGAAGTTTAGTCTTATGGGTGGAGGATGTGAGGCCGATTATTTTCACTTCCCTATTTTGATCATTTAACATTATAGTTGGTGACATTATCAGACATTTAGAGACTATTGTTTCTGTTATGCAAATTTATACTGTATCTCCCGATTTTGGATTAGCATTGATTAGACATGTGGTGATTTGATTAGATCATATTTTGATGTTATTATGCTATTAGACATGTGAGATTTATTTGATGATGATTAGTGATGTGATTACAAGTTCATTATGTGGATTTATTATTTGATGATGATTATGAGATGTTAAATGGGAAATGCAATTTTAATTTTAATTATGATGTGAATGATTAACATTGTATGCAATGACATAACTTTAATTTATGTTGCTTCGGCTATGATTTATCTATGCTGTGATTGCCTGTTTGATCTAGTTGCGTAGGTTATTTTCCCAGGCCATGGGAAATCAGAGGTAGTTTTCACACATATATAATTCCCTGTAAACCTGATCTATTCCCAAGAGGGATGAGGATCACGTTTGATCGGATGATGTTTTTGTACATGCTTGATTTATTTATTTGGCCTAGTTCACCCTTTTTAATTGATTTATATCATGTGTTGTAAATTTATGTTTTGATTTACACTATTTGGTGTTATTTTGTTTTATGGGCCATTTAAAGTGATTTTATACCTCCCTAGGTATTTATTAAAGTTCCAAACTTACCCTAGGTGGTAACCCTAGGGTCTAAGGTCCATTTGGACTTACTAAACACTAGGGTAACTCACATCTAGTCACTCTAAACTTGGGTTTAGTAAATGTGACGAAATTTAAAAATGGCTAAGGGTGGGAGATGAGCCATGCTTTGGGAAAGACCCATCTCCCTTCCTAAATATTGGGGATTCCTCCACCAAGAAGACTTGGGGGGTCTTCAAGACCCCCAATTGTGTGTGATCTCCCTCCAAGACTCTCACACGTGTGTGAGGGCATCTTGAAGGGAGATGGCTCTCTTGGAGGATAAGAGGATGCCATGTGGCATCCCTTATCCTCATGGAGCCTTGAGGAGAGTTGTCACCTCTCCACTAGGCCTCTCACACATGTGTGAGAATACAAGTGGATAAGGTGAGAGTTTGAATAGATTAGAGGGTGACATTTGTCACCATCACTCCTTCTCCCTTGCAAGTGGCATCAGATGAGGAAGGAGAAGGTGAAAAATGTCACTTCTCATTCCTCAAGGCCAAATTGAAAAGCCTATTTTATCTCCTCTTGGAGAGGAGTTTGGGGTTCTTGCTTTTTGCAATTTCTTTCTATTTTTGGAGGTTTGGGGAGTATTGGGAGAAATTCTTGGAGACTTGGAAACTTGGAGAAGTGTGGGCTCTTCTTCAAACGTGCTTCCATTTTTGGGCTATGAAGGTAAGCTCCATGGCAATCGCCATTTCCCTATACATGTTTTATTTTAGTGTGTGTGTTTAGAAATTTGTGTTTGATGTTGCTTTCATTTTTGTGTGGGTTTGGGTGTTGGTAAGAGCATCTCCATTTGGAGAAAAAGCTCAACTCGTATGGGGTGGGGGAGAGTAAACCTCCTCGAGGTCACCTCTCGGTGTTGTTCTATTTATAGCTTTGAGGGCTTTCTATGGTGTTGGGAGTATTTTGGATGGCAAGAGTGCCATGGTGGTTTTGAGATTCTTGGAGACATATATTTATTTTGTTTTGGCTTGAGGCCTTGAGATATTGTGATTTTTGGAGTTCTTGGAGTGGCCTCCTGAGTTAAGGGGTCCACTCCCCTACCCCTCCAAACTCATTTAATGAGTTTTTTTATGTACAAATCCTTGGGAATAATTTTTGTGTGTTTGAGATTTCATTGTTGTGGTGCGTTTGTGAAACCATGTGATTTCTACCTCCCTAACTCGAGGGTGACCCACTAGTGGGTTTATGGTAGAGAGGAGGACAATTTGCGTGGCCTTGGTTCCCCATTATGTGTTTGTATTAATGCAAGTTTTTATTGGAGAAATGGAGCTTTGGAGAAGTCTATTTTTATCTTACTTGCATTATTATATTGGCTGGTTGAGAGCTATGGCCTTAGAGGCCTTAATGTATTATTGTCAAAATTATTACTCTCCTTTGTGCTTGCTGTTGTAAGGAATTTTAATGTGAAATACCTCTTATTGTGATGTCAAAATTATGTGCATCAAGTTGCTGATTATGTTTATGTGTGTTGGAAAGTTTATCGATAGAAAATATAGATTTGTTGTTATGTTATTTCAAAAATAAAAAGAGAAAGCAAGTGTTGTTGTTTTGAATTTTGCTATAAGTTATGACGGAAAAGAAAATATATAGATTACAGTTTATGGTTCTCAAAAAAAAGTTATTCCTCAAAATGCTTGCTATGTTCCTTCAAAAATTATATGGTTGTCATTTTACTTGCTGTCAATGGATAGTGGAAAATGAAAATTTGCTTCAAAAAATATATATATATATATATATATATATATATATATATATATATATATATATATATGTATATATGTTGTCTTATTTAGTTCTGTAAAAAAAAAAACGGAATGGTATTTCTGTTTTAATTATTTGGAAAAAACAGAGAAACAAACATATTCTACTGGTTATTAATATAATACAAATCTGGGTTTGCTCCATTAATGTGGTTGTATATATATATACAATACTGGTTATATTCTTTTATTAGGAATTTGTGGTGTTATATATATATATATATATATATATATATATATATATATATATATATAATACATATATATATATATAATACATATATATATATATATATATATATATATATACATATATATAACTAATTGTGTATCAAACAATGTAGAAATAAGCATCTCCAGATGCATACAAAATGCATATATATTATTTATATATACATATATACACATACAATATATATATATATATATATGTATATATATATATCTGTGTGTGTGTGTGTGTATATGTGTGTGTGTGTGTGTGTGTGTGTGTGTGTGTGTGCGTGTCTATAGATTCGTATATAAAAAAAAAGAGAAACAAATTCTATGGAGATATAGAGTAAGAATATACATTTGTGTGTAAATCCTAATGGCAGCCATGTAAGAGAAAACCTTCAACCTGCAACAAAATGGAGGAATAAAGAAAAGGAAACAAGAAAGAGGAGGAAAACAAAAGGGTAAGATAGGGTTTTTGGCATAAAGAAATTAATAAAATAAGATTAGGGCTCCCTCTCTGAAAAAAATTAGTAAAATAATGGAGATAGGGTTTTGAGGGAGTGAGTGGTAAAAATTAGGAGTTATTTTATTTAATTCTATTTTCCATGTGCATGGGAAATTTAGTTTCCCTCTCATTTGCCTTTTGGCCTTTTTCAATTGTTTGACTTTCCCTTGTGCTTAATTTTACTTGATTTAATATTCTTTTGGTGTTTGGATTTTAATTCCATGTGGAATTTATTCTTGTGGAAATGGGTTGTTTTTATTTTAAATGGGATGCTTTATCCCTTTGCAAGTTAATTATTTTGGGCATTCATTTTATCTATCTAGTGTGTTTTAATTTAATGCTTTTGGGAAATCTTTTTATTGAATTTATTTTCAATTTAATTGATTTTATCCCAGAGGGGATGTTTTAATTTATTCCCTTTTTTTATCTTTTTACTTGAGTCAATTAATAAATATAATTGTCGAGATTATATTTATTAAAGGACTTAATTAAGAAATTTTAATTTGGTCATTTATTTAATTCCAAATTTTATATTTTGTTGAGTGGTTAAATTCTTTTTGACCTTGGGACTTTATTTACTTTATCCTTATATTTAATTATTTTAATTTTTGCATTGATTACTTCTTGGGGATTTCTTTTTAAAATAGTTATTTCAATTATTGAAAATGCGTTATGCTGTCAAATTTTTCTTAAATTTTATGGTTTTATTTTTATGACATTTTTGCGACTTTCATTTAATCACTCCACTTCATCATACGACCATCATACCATTAGATGTATTATTATACTCAATTTTATTATGCATTAGAGTTAGGGTTTGATTTTGATTCGATCGAAATCATCTCTTTCACCTAGGAAGCTTAGTGTTTGAATTAAATCTATTCTAACCCTAGAAGTGGCGCACATCATGTCGCCTAACCCCCTAGTCAGTTATCATCATGTAGGGGATTTCGTAGGAAGGGGCACTTCCCTGAGTATCGATTAACATGTTTACGCTTTATGTGTATTGCCACTGAGCATGCAGACGTGTGCGAGGGGGTTTCTAGGGACATGCAGAAAAGTTTTTTAATTTTTTGTGTCATGGCCACATGACAAATGTGGACATGACATGTGTGTTGTGTGTCATGGCCACATGGGAAATGTGGGCATGACATTTGGTATCAGAGCCCAAGTTTAAACACTGGGCTTGCTTGGGCATGTTATTATTTCTATGATTTTGATTAATTTGTAATTACCTTGCTCTTGTAGGATGCCTCCCGGATGAGTTCAGTGAGCGTGCTCATATGGCACAGCATCCATAGAGATATGAGAGGAGCATGAACCTTTAGTAGAGGGTTAGGGACCCCCAACACCACTAGCGCAGTAGGCACCACATGCCTTACCAGTGCCTGATATTGGGCCATAGATATTACAGGCACTATAGGTAGTGTTGGATAGACTACCACCGGCCGCAGTTGAGCCGTGCATAGAGCCACATGTTGCACCCCATGTCGATCTGTGAGAGAAGCCACACATGGAGCCACATGAAGTGTCACGTGTGAAGCCCCACGTCGAGCTACGAGAGGCATCACATGTGAAGCCTTATGTTGAGATACTAGATATGACAGCGAAGGAGGTTGGATCGGCATACAGGGCCCGTAGCAGGAGCCCTCCACATCATGCTAGGTGAGAGGAGGTAGTGAGAGTTGAGCAAGTCTATCACAGGCCTTCGCTCATGGTATGGATGAGCCCTTTAGAGGCCACAAAGATCAAGGAGACCCTATTAGGGATTTATTGAGGCTTAATCTGCCTACCTTCACAGGGACTATAGAAGGAGCCAAGGCCGAGGCTTGGCTCATTAGTCTAAATAGATACTTCACGTTGCATCCTTATGAGGGCAACACGAAGGCACATGTGGTGGTCCACTTGTTGAGAGATGCAACAACAACTTGGTGGCGCACTAAGGAGTGTAAGCGTCGCTTGTCATTAGATACACTTACCTAGGAGACATTCATTGAGCGCTTTAATGCGTGATATTTATCAGACCACTACAGGCAGTGTCGCATTGATGAGTTTCATGATTTATAGCAATGAGGGCTTACTATGGTATAGTATGAGGGCAAGTTAACTAAGTTGTCACGTTATGTGGAGTATCTCTATGATAAGAAACTCTTCATTCATAAGTTTATCAGAGGGCTGAACCACATGATAGCAAGGCCTGTGCACATGGCAGACCCCTAGACATTCAGTGATGCTATCGAGAAGGCATACATAGCTGAGGAGATACAGGGACAATGTCAGAGTCCACACTCTTAGTTTCAGGAATCGTAGCCAACAGCAGTAGGGATTCTGTTGATGACCACCACCACCTTAGAGGGGCGGAGTTAGTTCGGCACCACTGCCTCCTAGACCTCCACAGCAGCAACAACAACATTAGCAGGGTCCATGCAGAGACCAGTGACAGCAAGCAACTACTGTAGGACCTGCATGGTCGTAGCAGTCCTTTGGAGGATCATAGAGTTCCACAGGTTGACCTAAGCAACAATAGTCAAGTGGGACCCAGTCAAGACAGGTGCAGGCTCAGGGACCATGTTATGTATGTGGTGGTGAGGGTCACTTAGCCAGAGAGTGCCCACAGGGATTCACAGCTGGGGGACAATCTCATGCCAAAGGATCTGAGCTGACAGTTGGCGATGTGCATAAATCCCACCACACGTTTGGAGTGGTTGATAACCACGAGACTGACTTTCAGGTCCCTATTAGTGAGACAACAAGTAGAGATCAACGAGTAGGTGGTTTTAGAGCCAATTCGCATATTGGCTCGTCAGACACTAGACCTTTGAGGTCAAGAGCTAGACCAGGTCAGGGTCTAGTGGGATTGTTATGATGAGGTCACAACAACTTGGGAGGATGCAGCTAGTTTGAGGGCACTCTATCCTCACCTTTTTGATGACTTCTAGGAGGAATTTTAATCTTAGGGGGGAGGATGTGAGGCTGATTATTTTCACTTCCCTATTTTGATCATTTTACATTATAGTTGGTGACATTATCAGACATTTAGAGACTATTGTTTGCATTATGTAGATTTAGACTATATCTCCTGATTTTGGATTAGCATTGATTAGAAATGTGGTGATTTGATTAGATCATATATCAATTGATGTTATTATGATGTTAGACATGTGAGATATATTTGATGATGATTATTGATGTGATTACAAGTTCATTATGTGGATTTATTATTTGATGATGAGTATTGATGTGATTACAAGTTCATTATGTGGATTTATTATTTGATGATGATTATGAGATATTAAATAGGAAATGCAATTTTAATTTTAATTATGATGTGAATGATTAATATTGTATACAATGACATGACTTTAATTTCTGTTGCTTTGGCTATGATTTATCTATGATGTGATTGACCGCTTGATCTAGTTGCGCAGGTTATTTTCCTAGGCCACAGGAAATCAGAGGTAGTTTTCACACATATGTAATTCCCTTTAAAGTCAATCCATTTCCAAGATGGATGAGGATCACGTTTGATTGGATGACATTTCCGTACATTCTTGATTTACTTATTTGGTCTAGCTCACTCTTTTTAATTGATTTATATCATGTGTTGTAAATTTATGTTTTAATTTACACCATTTGATGTTATTTTATTTTATGGACCATTTAAAGTGATTTTATACCTCCCTAAGTGTTTATTAGAGTTCCAAACTTACCCTAGGTGGTAACCCTAGGGTCTAGGGTCCATTTGGACTTACTAAACCCTAGGGTAACTCACATCTAGTCACTCTAAACTTGGGTTTAGTAAATGTGACGAAATTTGAAAATGGGTAAGGGTGGGAGATGAGTCATGCTTTGGGAAAGACCCATCTCGCTTCCCAAAGCTTCGGGATTCCTCCACCAAGAAGACTTGGGGGGTCTTCAAGACCCCCAAGTGTGTGGGATCTCCCTCCAAGACTCTCACACATGTGTGAGGGCATCTTGGAGGGAGATGGCTCTCTTAGAGGATAAGAGGAGGCCATGTGGCATCCCTTATCCTCATGGAGCCTTAAGGAGAGTTGCCACCTCTCCACTTGGCCTCTCACACATGTGTGATAGCACAAGTGGATAAGGTGAGGGTTTGAATGGATTAGAGGGTGACACTTGTCACCCTCCTACTCCTTCTCCCTTGCAATGGCATGGGATGAGGAAGGAGAAGGTGACAAGTGTCACCTTCTCATTCCTCAAGGCCAAATTGGAAGGCCTATTTTAGCTCCTCTTGGAGAGGAGTTTGGGGTTCTTACTTTTTGCAATTTCTTTCTATTTTTGGAGGTACTGGTGAGTATTGGGATAAATTCTTGGAGACTTGGAAACTTGGAGAAGTGTGGGCTCTTCTTAAAATGTCCTTCCATTTTTGGGCTATGAAGGTAAGCTCCATGGCAAAAGCCATTTTCCTATGCATGTGTTTATTTTAGCATACGTGTTTGGAAATTTGTGTTTGATGTTGTTTCCATTTTTGTGTGGGTTTAGGTGTTTGTAAGAGCATCTCCATTTGGAGAAAAGGTTCAACTCGTATAGGGTGGGGGAGAGTGAACCTCCTTAAGGTCACCTCTCAGTGTTGTTCTATTTATAGCCTTGAGGGCTTTCTATGGTGTTGGGAGTATTTTGGATGGCAAGAATGCCATGGTGGTTTTGAGATTCTTGGAGACATATATTTATTTTGTTTTGGATTGAGGCCTTGAGATATTGTGATTTTTGGAGTTCTTGGAATGGCCTCTTGAGTTGAGGAGTCCACTCCCCTACCCCTCCAAACTCATTTAATGAGTTTTGTTATGTGCAAATCCTTGGGAGTAATTTTTGTGTGTTTGAGATTTCATTGTTGTGGTTTGTTTGTGAAACCGTTTGATTTCTACCTCCCTAACTTGGGGGTGACCCACTAGCGGGTCTATGGTAGGGAGGAGGGCGATTTGCGTGGCCTTGGTTCCCCATTATGTGTTTGTATTATTACAAGTTTTTATTGAAGAAATGGAGCTTTGGAGAAGTCTATTTTTTTCTTACTTGCATTATTAGATTGGATGGTTGAGAACCATGGCCTTAGAGGCCTTAATGTATTATTGTCAAAATTATTACTCTCCTTTGTGCTTGCTGTTGTAAGGAATTTTAATGTGAAATACCTCTTATTGTGATGTCAAAATTATGTGGATCAAGTTGCTGATTGTGTTTATGTGTGTTGGAAAGTTTGTTTAAAGAAAATATAGATTTGTTGTTATGTTATTTCAAAAATAAAAAGAGAAAGCATGTGGTGTTGTTTTGAATTTCGCTGTAAGTTAGGATGGAAAAGAAAATATATAGATTGCAGTTTATGGTTCTCAAAAAAAAAGTTATCCCTCAAAATGCTTGCTGTGTTCCTTAAAAAATTATATGGTTGTCATTTTATTTGTTGTCAAAGGATAGTGGAAAATTGAAATTTGCTTCAAATATATATATATATATATATATATATATATATATATATATATATATATATATATATATGATGTCTTATTTAGTTCTGTCAAAAAAAAGAAAGGAATGGTATTTCTATTTTAATTATTTGCCAAAAAAAAGAGAAACAAGTATATTCTACTGGTTATTAATATAATACAAATTTGGGTTTGCTCCTTTAATGTGGTTGTGTATATATATACAAACCTGGTTATATTCTTTTATTAGGAATTTATGGTTATATATATATGAACTGTTCCATATAGGAATTTAAACCAAATTATATATTTTTCTTACTGCAAAAAAAAAGGCATAAGAGAGAATTTTTTTTAGGGCCGACTATTATTTGAGTAGGTTTTATATAAAAAGAGAAAAAAGAAAAAAAATACAGTAGGTGGATGGCGGTCTTACCGCCGCCCACCCATCTTTTCTCTTCTCGCACATGTGGGGAGGGGGCCGAGCCCCAACCAACACCCTTGGGTCTGGGTGGGGGCTCGTCCCCCTCCCCACACCATAAACCCTTTGCTAAACACAAAATCCACAGTCCATGGCCAGCGGTAGCGTGGAAATCTTCTAGCCATTAGGCCCTTGCAGATTTTGCCTATCTATTCTTTTAAACTTGCAGATAAACAAACACACACACACACACACACACACACACACATATATATATCTATGTGTGTGTACAAATAAATATATTCATATATAAAAAATAAGAGAAACAAATCCTATGGAGATATACAGTAAGTATATACCTCCGTGTGTAAATCCTCATGGCAGCAATGTAGGAGAAAAGCTTCAACTTGCAACAAAATGGAGGAATAAAGAAAAGGAAACAAGAAAGAGGAGGAAACCATAATGGAAAGAAAACAAAATGGTAAGATAGGGTTTTTGCCATAAAGAAATTAATAAAATAAGATTACGGTTCCCTCTAAGAAAACAATTAATAAAATAATGGAGATAGGGTTTTGAGGGAGTGAGTGGGAAAAATTAGGAGTTATTTTATTTAATTCTATTTTCCATGTGCATAGGAAATTAAGTTTCCCTCTCATTTGCCTTTTGGCCTTTTTGAATTGTTTGACATTCCCTTGTGCTTAATTTTAGTTGATTTAATATTCTTTTGGGGTTTCGATTTTAATTCCACATGGAATTTATTCTTGTGGAAATGGGTTGTTTTTATTTTAAATGGGATGCTTTATCCCTTTGCAAGTTAATTATTTTAAGCATTCATTTTAACTATCTAGTGTGTTTTAATTTAATGTTTTTGGGAAATCTTTTTATTGAATTTATTTTTAATTTAATCAATTTTATTTGAGAGGGGATGTTTTAATTTATTCCCTTTTTCTATCTTTTTACTTGATTCAATTAATAAATATAATTGTTGATATTATATTTATTAAAGGACTTAATTAATGAATTTTAATTTGGTCATTTATTTAATTCTGAATTTTATATTTTGTTGAGTGGTTAAATTGTTTTTGACCTTGGAAATTTATTTAATTTATCCTTATATTTAATTATTTTAATTTTTGCATTAATTACTTCTTGGGGATTTCTTTTTAAAATAGTTATTTCAATTATTGAAAATGCGTTATATTGTCAAATTTTTCCCAGATTTTAGGGTTTTATTTTTATGGCATTTTTACAACTTTCATTTAATCACTCCATTTCATGATGCGACCATCATACCATTGGATGCATTATTATACTCGATTTATTATACATTAGAGTTAGGGTTTAATTTTGATTCAATCGAAATCATCTCTTTTGCCTAGGAAGCTTAGGGTTTGAATTAAATCTATTCTAACCCTAGAAGTGACATACATCACATCGCCTAACCCCCTACTCAGCTATCATCACACAGGGGATTGCGTAGGAAGGCGCACTTCCCCAAGTATCGATTGACATGTTTACACCTTATGTGTATTGCCACCGAGCACGCAGACGCGTGCGAGGGGGTTTCTAGGGACATGTGGAAAAGTTTTTTTCTTTTTCATGTCATGGCCACATGACAAATGTGGACATGACACGTGTAGACATGACACGTGTGTTGCATGTCGTGGCTGCATGGGAAATGTGGGCATGACACCTTTGTTCATCAAGGCTCTTCTTGTAACAAGTACTTCTCCATCTTCTACCTCTTTGGAAGATGTCAAGTGTGCATCTTCTTCATTGATGTTTTCTACTCTATTCTACTTTTCTGCTCTCCTTCTTGGTCTTTCCTCTTCTTGAGGGTAGTCATAAGCTCTGTGTCCCTCTTCTCCACACTTGTAACATGTTCCTTGAAAACCTCCTCTTCCAAATTCTCTACTCGATCTTCCTCTACCTCTCCAATTTTTATCTCTAGGGCCATATGAGTCTTCATACCTCTACGTTTTTTAGGCTTCCTTGGTCTATATTTTCTAATTTTTTTTTTTATTGTCTTCTTCTCCATAACACCTTTCTCTAGTTATTTCACCATGATCTCTTCCTCTTTGCTTCTTTTCAAATCTTTTGTTTAATCTTTCTTCCACTTCTAGTGCAAACTGATATGCATCCTCCATTGTGTAAATTCTCACCAAAGCTATTTCTTCTTGTATGATTGGCCTAAGACCATTAAGGTACCTTGTAACCTTCTCCTTAGTAGCTTCAGTATGTCTTGCTCTAATCAGGATCCTATGGAACTCCTGTGTATACTCCTTCACTATTTTGGTTCCTTATTTTAAACCTTGCATTTTATTGAAAAAATCTAATTCATAGTCCACTAGAATGAATTGTCTCTTCATATTCTCCACCATCTTGTCCCACTTGGTAATTTTCTTCTTGCATCTCCTTTTTGTTTCCAATTGAACTTCTCTCCACCAATTCGAAGCATGCCCCTTTAATCTAGTTTTTGCAAACTTTACTTTATCGGGGTCTTCAACCTCTTCAAATTCAAAATACTTTTCATTGTCATTAATCCAATCCACTAACTCTTTAGGATTCAAATTCCCACAAAATGTAGGAACATCAATTTTTGGCCTCTTTCCAATTTTTGTCAATGCCTTCACCAAAGGTTCATTCAAAGCTTTTGCCACTACCTCATCCTCTTCACCACTTGTATCATTTGGATTTGTAGTTTCATCATCTTCACTCGTAGGTTCTCTCCTTTGTGCAAAACTTCTCATTTCTTCTTGCATTGCTTCAACCTATCTTCTCAAAGCTCTGAAATCAACATGATCAACACCTAGAGGATTTCTACCTCTATCTCTAGCTCTCTCTCTCTACCCCAACCACATAGATCTCCTCTTGCATACATTTCTATCACAACCCACTACTCACAGGTCCTACTATAAGCTGCCTTACATTCAGCGATCTGCCTATAGACTTAGGAACAACCTGGCTCTGATACCACTGATGAAATAGAAGAAGCAAACAACATACATAGATTCATGCCATCTTATGCAATAGAAAACTAACATGACTCATGCAATCTTTTGCAATAGAAAATTAACAACATTCACAATTTATTAAACTTATTCAAAGACAAAATTATAAAATTTAGATGATTCTAGTCATGAGCTGCAACTCAGCAACCTAATAAATCTAAGCTCAAACATCACTCAAGGTGCTTCTATTACACGCCTCATAGAGGCTTGGATTTCTCCATCCTCCATGCTCATCTTCCCGCTCCTCTTTTTTTTACCAAATCCCCCCTTATTATCAGCCTTGCACTGGCCCCTAAAAACCCCACTCTGACCCTCCAAAGATAGGAAACAATATATCATTTTTCTCCCCTCTACCTGCCATCCCTTTCATCTTGCGAATAGAATTCTAAAATATGGGGAGGTCCGCCACTGCTAAAGCCACCAATCCCTAAAATAGGAAGGACTTAGAACCCCTCACTACCATGACTCAACCAAAAAATTTAAACCTCCAACATTAGAATCAACAAATAATAACAATAGATATGATTGACTAATTTTGTAACAGGTTCAACGCCACCAAGCGGAGTGGGAAAGATGCCTCATGAAGTCTGCAACAATTCACCAAAAATAAAGTAAAAATTAAAAATCAGAGAAAATCAAAATTGGAGGTAGATTCTATTGCATCACATTCCCTTTGTGGTGGATCTAACTTTTGGTATAGTTGGATATGTCTTACCAATGAAGAGGAAAAATCCAGTAAGAAGAGCGTCTAAATGTATCAACAATAATAGAAAGATTGCAATACACTTCTAGAGATGAACTCTTCTTAGAAGATCTTCAATCATTAATTCATGAGACAATCTAATAGAATAATTACATAGTTCAATCTTGAAAAAACCTTAAGGATCAAACACTTGTCTCCACCTTCAATACATACAAATATAATTTTTGAATGAATAAACACTCACCCAGGATTTTTTTATCTTGGGACTAGGAGTGTCATACATCTCACAAGCCCTACCATTGAATAATCTAATTTTTTTTTAATATTTATGTGTCATAATGGACAAGGGAATCCCATTTTAACTTGGCCATAATTCCATGTGTATTCATTGGTATTATGTGTGTAAGAATTTCTAAGAGTAACTATGTCATGTAAGGTGTGTAAGTGCACCTATGCCATTGTAAGATGCATAAGAGATTATATGAGGTGTGTAATAGCATGCAAGATGAAAGTTATAAAGTAGACTTGTAATCTTGACTCACTTATGATGTTTAAGTATGACACATCATAAATCATCTTTCTAGAGGAGGTAACTAGTAAAATGGTGCACATAAGTTTGATGAGAGGATATGACATGTTTCTGATACATAAGGGAATATCCTATTGATATCCTATTTTCCCATCATGGTGTGTGGGTTATCAACATTCTTACCACGGTATTGTGGGACATTATTTGGACCTATATGGTAATATCTTTTAGTAGTTTTTAGGGCCTCCTTGAGCCTATATATTGAAGGATTGAGATGGAGGCATTGTGGAATTATTTTTTATGGTTATGTTATTGGTTTTCTTGTAGAGGAGTAGGTTGTTGATATCCACATTAAGGAACAAGCCTTATTTTATATTGTTACTATACTATTTTCTACGAATGCACTAGTCCAATGCTTAAGGATGGATTATTCCTAAAACTATTTTCCTAGGATATATATCATGTCTCTTCTGCATATGATTCTATTTTTCTTCTCTTATTATTTCTTTGTAAGTGTTGATTTACATCTCATTAGGTATTTATATTGTTTTGGAGATCATGGTTTCACATTTCCCTTTGGGAGCTCCTAGTGTTGCAACTAAGTTCTTTAATTATAATGGCTACTAGTGATTTTTAGCTAGGAGATGTTTATCATGATGCAATAGTTATCTCTACATCACACTGAATGGGAGTTTTAGAAATGATGTGGGTTTGTAAGTTTTATATATGAACCTTGTTATAAAGAATGAGAGTTACTGTGTCACAGTGGAGTCTTGATTACAATTGGAGTTTTACCATGATAGAAGTGGTTTTGAGAGAAAAAATTCTATTGGAGACAAATGATCTTGTATTGAGGAGATGGAAATTATGATATAATGTGGATTTCTTATATATTGTATTGATCATATAGTGGGAACTTTGGTGATGATATAATGTGGTAGTCTAGTAGGGTGCAAAGATCATTATTCTTTGCAGAGCTTCTTGATATTAAAGTGATATAGTTGCAGGTCAATTGGCATGAGATAGCTAGTTGGGTGCTCTTTGATGCTAGATAGACTTGGGTGAGGCTAGAGGTCTCTAACATTTAGCAAACAAGTGTTGGAACATAAATCTTTGATGAAGTTTTAGAAGAAAGACTAAGGAGTGTTAACATAGACCTAGATGTGAGTTCAACATGGACTTGATAAGGAAATTATTTATGGAGAGAGTTGATGTGACTCTATGCATCTCAGGAGGAATAATCTCATACATTACTCTTAGTCCACTCAATACAAAATCATCAAATAAGTATTTCTTCCCTAGTTTCTTAGATGTATTCTATTTTTACTTTGTCTTCTCTTGATGGAATGAATCCTGATATATGGATATCTATTCTACAATTCTAGTTTGAGAAGTACTTTGCATGTTTTCATTTTCCTTTGTCTCCTCATATGCATGTGTTTATTATGAGGATAATTTTGAGGAGAGTAGAGGAGGGTTTTGGTCATATTCCCTATTTTTTTTAAAATGATTGTTAGTTTTATGTTCCTTTAGTTGAGATGCTTAAATTCTTGTCAGTTTAATTATAGATATTACTTTTAGCTTTTTCCTTGGGGTTGAAAGATTAGATGTTAAGAATTGTCTATTCAAGGTTTTAGAGGTGGGGATCTTAATTTTGACATAGATAGAGAACTTAGTGGTGGTGGATAAATAAAATGATTTGTGGTATAGTTTGTAGATTTTTGTTTTATGGTTTGTTGTTTCTTATTCTTGGAATGTTTGATTCATATGACATTGGAGCTGAGATTTCTTTTAAGCTATTCTAATCATGTATGTTTGTGGTTATTTATTTTTATTCTTAATATTTTTTAGTAAAAGTATGGGATCTCTTTAAAAGCTATATCCATTGTGATGTGGAGAAGATTAGAGAGCTAAGGATATCAAGGATGAGAAAAATGTGTGGATCATTGTTTGTGTTTTTCAACACTAGATGGTTTTGATGACATTCTCGAATCGTGTCCTTCATATGAGTGTTGTTGGTAGACTTTTATGTTTCTTTCATCAACATTAGACCAAACATTTTTTGTGTAGTGAGACTATAAAGAAGTATATGTGTCCTTGGTGGATGAGTTTAATTAGGCCATAGTATCAAGTATCTTCAAGATTTTTGTACATCAATGTGTTTTCTATCAAGGAATATGGTAACCTTGCATGGGAAATGCATATTTAGGGATGTGAGTTGTAGCATGGGTTGGAGAATGTGAAGAGTGGAAGGTCTACTAATACCAAGTGTGTTTAACCTATTTCTGGTGTGCTTAGTTGGATGTGAGAGACAGTCATTATTCTGAACAAAGTTGAGTATGTCATGCATACCCAATCCTATTTTTAGGGAGATTAAAAGTTCTAAGTTGGTGTTTTGATAATAGGTTGAGGCTAGATATAGTGGTGTGTCTAAGTGATATTTATTATGTCATCTTGTCTTGGGGTTCTTATATTTCATGCTTTGTAGTCAAGATGGTGGTTTGTTGGTGGATGTTGTAGATGCTTTGTTGAAGCCCATGGGTATAAAGGAGTCAATTTGTGTAGCACTTTTATACCCTAATGGAAAAGGGTTTCCTACTTTGACTTGACCATTATGCCATGTTTTCTTTGGTATGACATGTGTGTAAGAATTTGTAAGAGCATCTCTATCATGTATGGTGTGTAAGAACACCTATTACATTGTTGGGATTAGGTGTATTATAAACCTTCTAATTCCTAATGTCAATTTTTTATTTAATTTGTAATAGTTTATGTGCCCTCATGGAAAAGGGTGTCCCACTTTGCTTTACCATTATGCCACATATTCATTGAAATGAAAAATACAACAAGAAGTAAGATTTCCACATAACCCCATGAGAGATAAAAATGTAAACAAGCATTAATCATGATAAGAAAAATCCACCATGCCAAAAGAATAGACAATCACACCACAAGGTTAAACAAGGTATACCCTGGGAAAACCCTCAAGAGGGGAAAAGTCCATCCTCCAAAAGCATCCATACTATGTATTATTTAGCAATCAAATATTACAATGCACTTACAAAGTCTCATGAATACTTCTAAAACATCAAGCTCCTCCAATGCATCCTCCATGTGTCCAAGCATGTAACCACATATTCTATGCCATGCTTCACATATGCTCTCACAAGATAAACTCAATACAATGGAAACTCAATCAACTAGCCAACCAAAACCACTAACCATGTGCTTGCTTTTATAGACTCAAGCTCAAACAAATACAACTTTTGGTATTGGGAAAACCATGTGTCTCAAAACCATGAGTACTCAAAACCATTGACTCCTCATTTAATTCTTAATACTAATTTTTCACTTTTTGGTACTAAGTTTTCCAAATATTAATTTATTATTCTATGTCTCCCACACATAAAATAACTAACCCAATGTTGTACATAATTAAAATATTTCAGTTTTATGGGAGGTGTACAATACACCCTTTACCTAACATTCTTTGATAAGACATGTGTGTAAGAATTTGTAAGAGCATCTATATCATGTAAGGTGTGTAAGAGAACCTATGACATTGTAACATACGTAAGAGATCTTATGACATGCATAAGAGAATGTAAGAGGGATGTTAAAAAGTGCACTTATAATCTTGACCCCACTTATGACATGTTAGTACCATGCATCATAAAAGATCTTTCTAAAGGAGGTAAATGACAAAATGGTGCACCCAAGTTTGGTGGGAGGCTATAGCATTTTTATGACATGTAAGGGAATATGCTATTAATAGTCTATTAACCCATCACAAGGTGGGGGTTGTGAGAATTCTTAGCATATTATTTTGAGGGCCTGTTTGGAAACATTATAATAATTTTTTGTGATTTTTGTGTCTCCTAGAGTCTATATATTAAGGGCTTGAGATGGATGTATTATGGAAGGTATTTTTTAGGGTTATGTTGTTAGTTTTCTCCCAATGGGGAGAGGTGTTCATCTCCATGTTAAGGAAAGACTGTGATATTGTATTGTGATTATATTATTGTTGGGAACACATTTTTTTGTACTTTGGAGGGTGGGTTTTTCCCAAAAGGGTTTTCTTAGGGTATATCTACGTCTCTTCTCTTCTATATATGCTTTTATTCTTCTTTTCTAATTCCTTCTTTTATCTTGATTTACATGTCATTATGGTACTAATTTTTTTTAGATTTAACATCTCACATTTCTCTCCTCATAGGGTTATTATATGAATTATTTGTGTCTTGTTTCTTCTTTCTAGGAATGGTTTATTTTGTGCTAGTATTAGAGTTTAGTTTGTAAATATTTGAATATTGATAGTGCATGTGTGGTATTTTCCTCATAGATAGAGGGAACTAGCTTGATTTGAAACCACTAGTAGTATACAAAACCATGGGCTAACCAACATGGCTCCTCACCAAGTGGTTTCATTATGCGGCATACATCTAAAATCCCTCCTAGAAGTATTCCAAGATGAGTCCAAACAAGTTTGTACATCACAACAAACATATCAATATAGATTGTTCTATCTTCATGGTTTTGCCTTCTCCTCAACAAGTTTGTCACATCTCAACTAAATTTATCCTTATATGTCTCCTTGTGGTTTTGGATATTAACACACCTAATCAATATATTCCAAATGACATTGTTATGCAAGCTACACAACACCTTCCCAACAGCCCTACCAATGATTTCTTCTATCCAAGAATTTAAAAATGTTGTGAAGTATGTGTTCAACTAGTGTAGATATGTAGCGCCCACTACCTCCTCATAATGACTTGAAATGTACACCTAAGGAGAGCTTCTATATTCCACACTCCCTAGCAATTGCATTTAATTATATCATGAGACACTAATATCATATTCATGTATGGAGAAGTTATACTTTATTACTTTGATGTGAAATATAGGTAAGATCTTAAATCTAATGGATTGTTATAACCATTATTATTTGCATTCACATAACCCTACTATGGTGAAGGTACAATAATCAATGTAGTGAATTGAGATCATTTGTTAGGTCGTCAGAAAAGTAAACTTTAAGTTCTGACTCCTCCCCTCTCTCCAAGTGAAAATTACAAAGAAGAGCATTCCACTGGTGGAATGCCATAAATCTACTATCCTAAATATGCCTCATCCATTCAACCTCAATATCATATTTTCATATATATCAAAATTGGTTTCACAACCTAAACCATCAAAGTACTAAATATCAATTTGCC
Source organism: Cunninghamia lanceolata (assembly GCA_027924645.1). Taxonomy (NCBI): domain Eukaryota; kingdom Viridiplantae; phylum Streptophyta; class Pinopsida; order Cupressales; family Cupressaceae; genus Cunninghamia; species Cunninghamia lanceolata. The sequence continues at coordinate 1,708,647 of BSBN01001660.1, read as the reverse complement.
ACAATGAACTTTATCAAACTATAAGATGAAAATATTACAATAAAGCGTAAAACTTTTCCTCCTAAAATCACTTCTTCTAATAACCCATTGTAAAAGAAAGCAGTTGGCATGTTGGCATGAAACTATGATTAATGAGAAAGAAGGTACCTGAACCGAGAAAGAATTAGAGAAAGAATTAAGGGATTACTAGAATTTTCATGTACACCTTTTATTTCCAGCACATTCCTTACCATCTATTGAGATTTAGATTTAGATTTAGATGAATTAAGGGATTACTAGAATTTTCATGTACACCTTTTATTTCCAGCACATTCCTTACCATCTATTGAGATTTAGATTTAGATTTAGATTTGAGCACCTCCATAGCCACTGCTAACTTTACTTGTGAGCTATAGTGATGGCTGACCAACTCGAGCAATAAGTTGGGCTATTCTTAAGCATCATCTACCTCAAAGTCAAAAGGTCAATCTTGACCAATTGAAATAGGACAACTATTTATCACTTTTTGTTATGGATGAGGTGTAAAAAGGCCATTGAACCAGATGATGTTTAAGTAGAGTGAATAAGGTAACATCATCATGTTGATCTTATCTTCTTCTTGTACGCTACATATTATTATCCTTTAGACTAGTCTACAATGGCTCACTTTTTGTCGCTCCACCGTAAACAGCCGACACATTGTTGTGTCCACTATTTACCATTTTTTTTAACCCTAACTGATTTTGACTGATCTGTTTGACCTGCTTGTCTGACAACCATCGACTATTTCAATCTTTCTGGATACATTTACAAGGTAAGACTGTTTATGCTCTTCCTTGTCGACCAACCTATACTTTGACCTGCTTGTCTGACAACCATCGACTATTTCAATCTTTCTGGATACATTTACAAGGTAAGACTGTTTATGCTCTTCCTTGTCGACCAACCTATACTTACATTTAAGTTGAACGGTCGTGAAGTGCGTGGCAGGGCATCTCAATTACTTTTGCTTATATAATTCAATGAATTAAAGGTCACAATGTAAAGCAATTTAAAAAATAAAAAAATCCATGATCTGAGTAGCGTATCTGTTTGGACAATAATAGTTAATTAAAAAGTAAGCTCAACGTAACGATCACACAGTAACTATCGTGCACAGGTTGGCAGATCAGATATAATTTAAGTAGAAACCAGTACAAAATAAAGCGAAGGCTATGTAGCAGGAAATAATTTATTTAAACTTACACTGTATGGTTGGCAGGAAAAGGTTTTTTTATATCAGCGGCTGATTAGGTCGCCGTAATTTGTAATTACGCTCCCTAACTTTTCGCATTGCAATTAGCGAAAATCCATAGAGAGCTGTCTACTGTGGCATTTCGTGTTTTGTAGTTATGTTTTTATTTATTTTGGATGAACATAGAAAGCTGTCTGATATTCTTTTTGGGTCAAGGGAAATTGTAGAATTCTAATATATTTGACCTTTGCCTCATGTAGGCACTTATTTTATACTTAGAGAAATTGTTTCCCATTAACTTCTAAAAGTTTTGCATAATATTTATTTTAATGAACAATTAAGGAGAATATTTGTATTAGTCAAATGGTTTAAATTGGTTCGTTTCCCATTAACGTCTAAAATTTCATCAGAAAATCAAGTAGATCTAGTATGTGAGTCCTTTAAGGATGATGAGAAAGAGGTGGCTTCTTGGCTTGAGGATAAGTACGAATGTGAATGAATTTTTTTAAAAATAAAAATCTATAATAAAATGGTTAAAATAAGGGAATTTTTATACAAAGTTTGTTCATGTCATTTACAAGATTAGAAGATAGAGGAATTTTATTAGTCCTTGCCGTAGGCAGGATTATTTATGCATCCATGTGATAGCAATTTTTTTTTTTTCCATTTGACCAATCAAATTTGAGTACTAAATTCATTTCACAAACATATTATAGTTGACAATTATTTTCTCCTGACTCTGGGAACCCTTATTGGACTCCCTTCCATTGCACCCTAATCCCTCATGATTCTCCTGACCCTATGACACCATCCCCCTTGTGTTGTTGTCCTCCCCCCGCTCCTTGTCTACCTCTTTTCACCCCCTCCTCCCCATCTCCTTTCTTGTCCTATTTCCGCTTCTGGCCCCGGGGCACCATCTACCTTTAGCTGTTGTCCTCCCACCCTCTTCGCCCCTCTTCCCCTTCTTCTCTTTCTCGTGTCTTGACTCCTTTCTCGTCTTTCTTGTTTCTCATGGTTTGTCTTCTCCTCACTTTTAGCTTTCGACTCCCTCCTTCTGCCTTCGTCCAAGGTTTCGTTCTTTTATTCTCTCTTACATCCTTGGTTACTGGCGTGCTTGCTCTCCTTCTATCTTTTTATATCCTTGTGCATCCTTGCCCCCCTTTTTAAATTCAGCGTATTCTTTTGTGTCGTTTTGTTTTTTCTTGTTTTGTCTGGTTCTTTTGGTGTATTGTTAAATTTTGTCTAGGATTCATCTCTTGTTTACTTTTTGGCTTATGTAATTTTTATAGCTTGGCTTATTTTATTAATATTATTATTATTATTATGATTATTATTACTTTTATTATTTTTGTTGATTAGATTAGTCATGTCTTTATTTTGCTCTCTTGTTTTTTCTTTCATCTATCGTGTTGTTTTGTATCTTTTGATATATCTCTTAGTGGTTTTACTATATGTATATTTTCTGTAGTTATCTTTTTGTTAATGCATTTTTTGGTGTCCTTCGGTTTTTATATAGCAATGCTATTGTGTTTACATTCTTTCTCTCTTGCATCCTAGGTTACCTACGTACTTGCTCTCTTTCTATCTTTTTATACCTTTGTGCATCCATGCCCCCTTTCTTAGCTTTGGCGTATTTTTATGTGTTCTTTAGTTTTGTATTGTATTGTTTGACTTTTTTGGTGTATTATATAATTTTGTCTAGGTTATATCTCTTGTCTACTTTTTGGCCTATGTGATATTTCTACTGTACTACTTGGCTTATTTTAGTGTTATCATTATTATTATGATTATTATTGCTATTACTATTACTATTTACATTGATTAGAATATTCTTGTATTTATTTTCCTCTCATGTTGTTTCTTCCGTTTGTCGTGTTATTTGTATCTATTCGGATTTCTCTTATTGGTTTTACTACATGTACTTCTCTTAGTATGCACCTTTATATATATTTTTTCTTGTGTCCTTCGATTTTTATAAGCTTTTGTGTATTTTCATTGTACTAATATATTCATACTCTATACACTACTTAGAAATAGTAATAAACATTAAGCATATATCCATATTTATTGTTTACCTTTATTTCCAATTGGTATATAGTATATGTATACATTTGCTTGTTGAATATTTTACCATGCTATTATGGTATACTTTATTTTTATGTGTAATTTTTAATCTCTTTTCTACACCTCCCCTCCTTTTGTATTTTTACTTTTTTTCCCTCTCATTGGTTGAGTTTAATTTTTGCTTTTGCTTGTCCTTTGTGTTTTCCCTCTTGTTTACTTTATTCTTTTTCGTTTGTTGTTCTCTTTTATGTACCCTTGGTTTTTTTTCCGTTCTTTTATATATATATGCATTTATATAGCACTGGTTAGTATATAAATAATATAGTATGGTGTAGTATTATTTATGTATTTTTAGTATGAAGCACTTAGATCTATATTTATATTTATATATTCACTTTTATTGCATGTTCATGCTTGTGGTTATTCATTTATTTTATTTTATTTTGTTTCTCTTTCTTACACATCACCTCCTTCCCCTCGTATTGCGTTCCCTGCCTTGTCTTCCTCTCTTACTCCTTTATAAGGTCCAGTTTACTATCCAATTCACACATTGTCCTCTTCCTGATGACGGATCATTGAGCATGATCCGAAATGTTGAAGCAAAAACATACATAGTTTAATCCGGAAGCACTCTAATAATATAAAATTATTTTCTTATTTAAAAAATTGATAAATTGTCATTTATCTATTTTTTTATTGGCTGATTCTGTGAACAGTAATGTGAAAAATAAAATTATTATTATTTAAATCTTATTTAGCAGATAGGCTCATATGTGGGTGATTTCTACTGTTAAATTGTCAGACGCATCTGGCCATTTTATTTTCCAGTCGATTTTTACACCGATAGGCGTTTAATTCTAGGAGGAGTCGAGCTCATTTATGCTGGCTGTATGCCATCCAGTGGCCCAGAATAGCCAATAAGGACAAGGACGACCATTGCAGTCATCCTGTCTATTGGTGCAACTTTTTGACATTTATGAGTGCTGTTAGCGTCATCATGTCACCGTCACGGCAATGTTTTGGCAGGGACATTTTTATTGTTATTACGCAATAGACGTTTAACTCGGATAGCAGTTGAGCTCTGTATTCATAGAGGACAGCATCCAAGGGACCATCTTTTCCAACGAGTACAGGATGACCATTGCGATCATACTGCCCGTTGGTTTTGTAGTGACATTAATGGCCTCTGCCAGTGCCATTACTCCTGAGGAAGGCGAGAGCTCCGTTCATTTGCAGACTTAAATCAATGGCTGGCATGCCAGCGTGGGTACAAGGACGACCATAGGATCCATCTGGACTATTGGCATCGGATCAGGGAATAGTGAACTTTAATTAAAGCAGTAGGAGATCAACAGTTGGGAGGTGCCAAAATTTGTTGAATGAAAATGCAAGAAACCATCAAATCGATCTCTACCGTTCATGTCAAATCAGTGAATAGTTTCCTTGGCATGCAAGTCTGCTGTTGCAGATCCCATTGGATTGACCCTGCCATTCTCCACTCAATGTGCTCATCGATGAGCTTCTCAGCAAACGCATTGAATACTGCATGCAGCGGTAGAGGCCTCGCCAATCGAGAAAGGCAAGAGAAGAGAGGGAATGAAGTTTTTGAGTTCCCCATGTATTTTGAAAAGGCCTTGCTCGCTCTCCTCCCACATGCTCTGCACCATGGCGGACACCTCTTCCTCCCTCACCCATCTGAACGACTCCGTTCTGTTGGCCGTCAGTAATTCGATTGTGCAAAGCTTTCTCATCTGCCGCTAGTACTCTCCGCAGGGGTCTGCTCCCACTTTTCTGCACTCGTAGGCTATGTACTTGCCCACCGACAAAGCTGGCCTATTAGCGAAGATCAAATCGTGGGTTTTAAGAAGCTCTTTGGCCATGGCAGGAGAAGGGGCCACAACCGTGGGTATGGAGTTAGCTACCGATTGTGTTTGTTGGTTTGCAGGTTCACCTATCTATCTGCATCTTTCTCGGCTAGAGAAATACCGAGAAAAAAAGCGTGCTTGTAAATGTCAGTCTTCTACCAACTTCATCTTTGATTCCAGTTAAAGAGTTTCAGAGTATGGTTTCTGTAAGTTGATTTTTAGCTTTGCAATAATAATTATTTTCAAGGTTTGACACTGGGCCGTGCTATGAGTGAGGTGGGTTGTGGGTTCATGATTGTAGGTTGAAGGAATGTGTTTTTTTTTTTTTTGGGGGGGGGGGTACGTGAATAAAGCACTCAAAGCCTTCTCAGGTTTTTCAAAGTCTACGTGAATAAATAGTTTTTCAAAGTCTACATTAGGTTTCCAATCTCCTGCTGGAAACTTCAGAGATTATTGTCTTTATTATTATTATTGGAAACAATATATATTGCTTATACCCATTTGCAGTCATATGCAGGAGGATGATGTCATAATGGCTCTTCATTACCAGAGAATCAGGATGAGCTAGATATGATTCATCAGAGAGCCATTTACAAACTCTTCATTCAAAATTGAGTTGGCTTTGTTGTGCAAATCATCAATTTCTTCCTTTGACAACTGCCCTGATTCATTTAACTGCTTTTCATACACATCAAGCGCTCATGGATGATTTCTAATCACCTGCTCATAAAAATTAAAATAAAGTATCAGTGAGCTATTAGGTGGACAAGAACAACAACTTGAAGTTGCTAATATATGATTAGACCACTCACCAGACACCAAAAAAATAATAATTGAAATCCCATCCAAAACCATCAACAAAGCTGAAATAGGATATGTCAGCACCTAAACAAACCTGAACCCATGCATTTTAATTAAATATCTTACAAATTTAATCCTTTGACATATGAGAAGCTAAAATCAGTTTAAAATAGAATTGAAATCAGCAAATTACATTATAGTATTTGCCATGTCCCTTTCTACAATAAGGTCATTGTATCAATCTGTCCATGTGATTTTCCACAATGTAGTCAGGCAAAGAAAAATAGAAGGCTACCATATCAAGTATCACAGTAAGAGGTAACATTTATATTAGAGTGGAATGTCTGACGCCACTCAACAGTAAGTTCACATACATGCACCACATCTTCCACATCATCACCATTCACGTGGAAGATGGGAGCATTCAAAGCTTTTGCAACATCTGTACAGTATTGTGAAGATCTCCCTGATTTGGGATCAGTTGTAAATGCAACCTGATTATTGACTGCAATCATTGCGACGTACACAAAACCATGGCAAGTCTTTTATAGACTACATGGAAATGGGTAGAGAATGAATTTGCATTGTATCAATTTATCCCAAAAATATGAATGGGCTGATCTGTAAAATAATTCAATTAGTGTCAACAATAAACATTTGCATACTTGGTGTATTTTTCTCAAAACACTTAAACTTGAAGTTGAGTGCTGTTGATTAGAAACAACTCTACTACCCAGTCAATTTCTTTGACAATAAATGAGAAACTTATTGGCATACAAAATCATGATATGTGATGATATAAAATGTTTGGCCCACCTTGCAACTGTAAATAGCAAGATTACAGACATTATTTGCTATATAAATGTCCCTTGTTTTACTAATCATGGTTTGCAATATTTTTTATAAACATCTTCACAGATTCTTTATATGGACTTCTCAAAGAGATTCTGCAATAAAATTTAAAGCTCTCTATTTCAGTTGTATTTATTCTGGAAATCTGGAGCAATTGCATAGCTATAGATGCTGTGGTACTTGAAGCTGCCACATCTTCTAGTGGATATCAATGTTCATCTTGTTATATCTATCACAAGTCTATTGTAGTACTGTGATGTAGATGATATTTTTTTTGATTCAATGTTGCCTCAATAAATTGCTATCTGAGATGGCAAACCAGGCCTAATATATTAATATAGAAATATTCTTAACATGGTATTATTCTCAAATCTTTATTTAAGAATGAAAGGCATTACAATAGCAGAATTTGCGGAAACAAATAGTAGCAAAGGATATTTCTTAAATTATCATTTAGAAGCAAAAACCATTTTATTTTACTATGGACAAATAGGACATTTCAATGTAAATCAGAAACTATGGTTAAGGATGGATAATTAAGCTCTAAAGACAAACATTGAAGCAAAAGATATCGATTCCCCCCTACAAATTAGTTTTAAATTTGCACATTCTGTGTTTTCATGCTTATTATTCCCATCTCTTCCATTCCCCTGCTATCTAGTGCTAACTTGGCAGCTGGCTCAGCATGGAGGCCCCAGCTTGTAGCTACCTTCGAGCTGATGCAGTGAAATGAAAGATTAAGGTTGAAACTTGTGCTTTGATAATGACTGCGCAATATCTGACCAAACTTCATAATTTGCTGCTTTAATTAGCTGACATTCATAAAAATTGAGAAAAAAACATAGAGTTGGTTTGAAATGTGCACACATTCAAGACAATGCTTTAGATATGCATTTTGTTTGTCTTTTACTATGCAGTCCAAGTATTGTCAGAATCTTTTGAAGGTTTAAGCATTTAGAAGATTGTCCATGCAACTTCGATTTTGTAACTCCAACACATCTTTGTAAACTATTATTTACAAGCTATAAGTTCAAGTGAGTTTTGAGCCGACCTCAAGAGCTCATCCTCTTCTTGGGATGAAAAGTAATTTGGGGAAAGCACATTAATAGGGATGATAAACTATGCAAAAACATTCTTCTGGGCCTCCTAGGAACTTGGTGGTCACTCCATCATCTTAAAAGAAAATTGGTGATTTGGGCCAACAACCCCCTATAAAAGACATACATATATATGTTGGGGCATCTTATAGGATAACACTTTGGGATAACTTCCATGCGATTGTTACATTTTAAACACAACACGATTGTTACCTAGAATGAAATCTTTCATCACACGGTGGTGAACCATTCCAGATTGAATTTCATAGCCTTCTTGTTAATATAAAAGCTATAGAGCCAACACTTTCCGCTTTGGAGCTACTTGTCACACAATACTTCTTTTCTTACCAATTTAGAGCAAGTTGCATTCTAGCGCTCTTATAGATTTGTTTCCAACAAATTGCTTGGTTGTACACATATGTTAAAGTCCTTGTGGGTCCTAGTTGCACGATGTAATGCATAAAAAACAAGGCGTGACTTGTATCAAGTTTAGTGGGTGAACAGTTGCCTCACAACTACTTGCACACTGCTCTTGTGCATTGGCCAATTGGTTATGATTGCTTCAAATTCATGGGTTCTTGTAGGTCTTGTTAATGGAGCACTAGGGAAAGTTGTAGCTATTGTCAACAAAAGTGATGGCAGCCTACTGGATTTGCTAATCTTTGTTGGAGTCAAATTTGAACTTTATGAGGGACCATCTTGGGATATACAAGATCCACCTCTTTTCACCATTGTTTTGGTTAGTCATGGTGGTTTCCACTAACTCTTCCCTCCAGATGGCATGTGCTTTGACAATCCATAAGTTCAAAGGTTTCATACTTGAAAGAGTGATGATAGACATGAGGCATTGACCGTCAATGTCTCATATTCACTTCATTGACTTTTGGCTACTGGCGGTTTGCTTGCATACAAGATAGGGAGAGGGAGGAGGATCCTCTAAACATGTTGAAAACCTCTTATTGCTAGACATTTCAATCAATAATCTACTCCAACCCTTTGTTGATTAGACTATGTACACTACTTCTCAATATAAAATTATAAGGAAGTTCACATTTTTTAAACATTTCATGTTTGCTTACATAGTGCCCTCATTACAGGTACCTATCGGCGTACCCATTGCACCATAAGTGCGATTGCTAGTATTTACTGGTCACCGTTTTCCGCGATGAGGAATTTTGCCAATGAAAAAGACTGGATATGACATGAGGTTTTTTTTTATCATCAAGTCCAATCCAAGGATTGCAGAACGTGCTAAATCTTTGGAATGAGTGACAAATTTTATGAGGTTAATTATGATAAATAATCAAATTAACGAAACAATATTTAGCGATAGGCTTATATGCCGTTTTTGTTTTTCAGTCATCTAATACGATAGAAGAATCGAGGAAGTGGTGAAAAAAATGCAAGGCGCCGTTAAAACTGCATTTATTACCACCAGCCCTTCAATGTAAAAAACAACCAAAAATTTCCGACTACGCGGCTGAACGGGAAGTTTTACCGACAGTCAGCGGAGAAATTTGAGTGAATTTAATTTAATTTGGGTTTTGATTTCATTTTATTTCGACGACCGTTCATTGGTCTATCAATGTCCTTAACGTGTGTACAACTAATACGCTAGAGAAATGTGATGTTCTCTTGCATTTTTATTTAGAGATGCGAACCAATTAAGTGCTTTGAAAGCATATAATAAATATAACTTTATTGCATACTTTTCGTTGATTGGACCTTGGCAAACGAGAGTTTGCTCCACATGAAATATAAATTGAGACTTTCTTCTGTAAAATAGAATAAATAAATAAATAGATAGAAATTGATTTATTAGTTCCTCTCGTAGGAAAGATTATTTATGTATGGGTTCGATGCAATTATTCCGATTAATTCAACCAATCATGGTAAAGAATTAATTTTTTTGCACAAAAGTTCTATATTTTAAATTTAATTTTTATTTTAATTGATTGTAAAAATGCTATTTTTCTTTCTTCCTATGGTTTATATTAGAAACAATAAGGAGAAAAATCAATTTTTTTAAATGATGTCATAAATATTTAATTCCTCCTCTATAATAAATGGTACTTTTTCCCTGAGATATGGCACAATAGCTATGAACTCACAGAATTCCCTTGGAGTGCTACCAAATAGAAGATTGTTTATACAGCTCTGTCACGAGCTCTCTTGAATGCCACAATGGCATTCATATCACAGATACCCAAAAGCATTGCCTTAAATAATATGACCATGGTGAACAATAGTAGCTTGAAGCTCCATGGCTCTAAACCTCAACGTCTAGTCATCTATGAGAAAATGAAAACTCTGGAATCATGCTCCTTCAGCTTTGGAAGCAACTTGCCTAGAACTGTTTTGCCAGCATTTGTGACTAAATGTTATTCATAGGTATATGGTGGTCCTGGCTTAGCACTATGGAAATGATATGGGTGGTTACAACATTTTCTCAGTCGCATAGCTATATTCAAAAGGCGCTTACACTCTCCTCCAACATTGACAATCTCCATGTCTTTTAAATAAGGCCTCGGTATAATTGTTTTTGCAGTTGTGACATCCTTTCTTTCAATATTGTTTCCTTTTTAGGAGCCAAGCCCTTTTCAACATTTGACTTGAGCCTCTAAATTATTTAAAACCCAATCGATCTTATCTTCATCTGAAAGGGGATTGGCGTGACCATCTAATATTCTTCTCTTGTCAAACTCTCCTTCTTGAACTAATAAAGATCATGTAATGCTTAAATTTAAGTCAGAAATGATGTAAAGAGAATTGAAGTTCTTGTAGAGGCCTTCTGCTGTAAAAATCTATGTATCTACATCTATTTTCGAGTCACTTATCCTTAGGGAATGGATGGGAATTGAATCCCACTAAATGCACTATGTCATTTCTCTTCTCTCTTTTGTATTTGTAGTCAAGGGAATGAGAGGGATGGTCTAGCACACAAGTGCAAGCCTTTCTTCCAATGTCTCCTTTGACAATGCACTCATGCGCTATTTTGACATGTGGCCTCAACATTAGACTATCGCCCACTCAAACTTATGAAGCTTAGTTTACCACATATGCCTAACCTTTGTTTATTGTGTCGTCGCAGTCACAAATTAGAGGGTCCCTCATTCTTCCACAATGCTATGATACGAGGGCACATGGCCCGTCATCAATGGTAGATTTAAACAGGGTAGTTTTGAGATGGTAGGTTTCACAAAGTTTGGAATTTCAAAAAGGTTCAGAAAGGTTAAAAAATAATATAAGACACAAGATTATGCATAGTTCTTTGGAACAAGATCAAGGACATCATTTTTTATCCCTTCAACTTGTTACCAATATTCACTCCCAGCTCAAATTGGTAGAGTTGGTGCATTACAGTTCATTATTTTAAAAGTGAAAATTCATAGCATTTTGGGTGGCATCAGTTATATAAGTTATCATAACAGATTGGTTCAGTTTTATCAGCTATTGTTATGTAGAAGAAAGTACAAATCAGTTAACATTCATTGCTTGTTTTAGTTCTTATCATTGATTAAAAGATGTCTCATAATACATTGTACTATTTTATTCATATCATCAAATGAGATACATAAGATGGAATCACATTGCATTGAATAAAGAAAAGGAGATATCAATTATTTGTCCCACACAAGTCGTGGGAGTAGCTGAACCAGAATATCAAATACAATATACTTTGCAACTGTCAAAGGAATAAATTGACAAAGCATATGAATAAAAGGATGTCAATCATTTCCTGAGTTCGGAGCCTGGTTGATCACACTGCAACTACTCCTTGGCTCTGAAGATACATGAACCCGCATTGGAGGAGAGAGAAGAAGGGGTTAGAGCTCACGACATGCTCTCATTCATACACTACATCAGTCAAAACACAATGCATAATAGACCGTATGTGATAGAGAGGATCAAAAGGTACAATATCCATCAGGAGAGAGAGAGAGAGAGAGAAGAAATGAAACAACATCACCAAGCATCATTGTTTTTTAAATTAATGTGTTTGTTTCATGTGCAAGTATAGGATAAGTCATGTAGCTATTTTGAAGACGTATCAACACTTGGTATAAAATGGGCTCCCACAAGGGTTGAGCCTAGTGTGCTACCCCCAATTCTTAGAGGGGATAGATTGCAGATACATCACATTGCTCAATCAAATCAATTAAACTGAAGGAGTACAATATCAATTTAATACTTTTAGTTCAAGTCATGATGAAATGCAAGTATTTAAGTGACCTGAACTCGTAAAGGACAACATTACATAAACAAATATCAATATTGCTACAAAGATCAAAAGACAAAGTACATTTTCTACAACAACAATATACTAGCGAATGTGAACAATACTGAAATGTTTGGTGTTCATCATGAAATCCTCATATAGCATTGACAATAAGTACATACAAAATTAGGAGGAATGCAACGAAAAGCCACAGCTTGTGTATGCTTAGAGGGTTTCAGTCTATTTTTGCAAGTTTAGAATGGAGAAAGAATGCATATATTTCCACAAGTTGCAAGCTCATATTGGAGCCATTCTTCATTGAAGCATACAGAAAGAAAAGTGCATAATAATGAAACTCAATGAAACCTTTATTTCATCAATGTCAGTCCTAACAGCAAGAGGGTTTGTTATTGTGCATACCCAGATGCCAAGAAGGCCACAGCCTTTATATTTGTAGAATTTCATTATATTTTTGGCTAGAAATAATGGGTAAACATGCGCATATTTCATTGTTTGTTGGGGAGCTCATTCAAGCCATAATAATGTAAGATGGTCAACAAACCCCAGAGGTTTCTCATAGCGCCATGAAGTCATAAATCCATAACATTTTGCATACCCAAAATACCTAAGGGCCACGAGAATCAAAATCTATAAGGTCTAGTTTTACATTCAAAGAGGAAATGAAGAGAAATGTATATATTGTTGCAGTTTCAAGTTCATTTGAGCCATAACAATGAAGGAAATGTAAGGGAAATAGCAAAGTTTTCACAGTTGAGAGCTTACATCGTGAATAGAAGAAAAGAACAACAAAAGCTAGGCCATGGTTATGTCTTTTGGTTGCATTTTCCAAGCCTCAAACTCATATTTCAACAACAAATAAACACATAATAATAGCAAACAACAACAATATCTATGAGAAACTGGTAATACTCATGGCTTTTAGGGCAAGAAATCTCATTTTTTGTGCATAAAAAGAACTCATAACAGAGATAGAAATGATTACTAGTGATTTTAAGGCCCAGATCTGTAAAAATGGCGTAAAAATCAGTAAAGATGGAGATTTTGGACGCTTGAAACCCTCATACCTATGGTAACTGCAAAAAGCCCTTTCTCAAAAATGTAAAAACTAAAATAATTTGACAAAGTAGGGTTTCGAAGGAGTTTTGTTCTAGGGTTCACTTTGAAGCCCTAAAATGAATGGGATTTTAATCACATTTTATTCACATTTTGAGGCACAAACTAATACCCTTCGTGGTATTAAGTGTATCTTGCATAACGCCTAAGTCCCAAGACTTAGAGTAAGGTTGAGCCTTAAGGTTCCCTCTATACATTTGATACCTTAAAACCATTTTTGGTCACCTTGAAAAATATGGCATGTACCTTAGACTCCTTTGAGGAGTAAAACAAAAGCTTTTAGAAGTATCTTTGTAGAGCTATTTGGAGGGTAGGCTTTAAAGGCCTTTCATTTTATTTTTTCCAATAACCCCATATTGTGCCTTGATATTTTTATGATTTTTTATAGAAAAATCAATTGCTATGTAATACATATACTTGGCGAAATTATAAGCCTTATATGATCATTTTGTAAAAATCAAACCAAATAAGGATGTAAAATAAAATTGCAATCTATTGTAAGACAAATATTAATGCAATGTCCTCTATAAATTGCTTTTAATATTTTATCAATTTATGCAGTTTAAAGAACATAAAACAAACAAATCTTGTTTTCATTATTTTGCTTTCTTTTGTGGCAGAAATGGACAAAAAACTGAGTTTACTTGGGCAAACAAAGCAAATTTTGGTGGGGTCTACCTTGGAGAAGATTTTGGCAGTTTGTTTTCATAGTTTAGAGGCAATTTGAAGGCTTATTTTTTGGTTTTTCTAAGGAGATCGAAAATGGATTGGCATGACTATTATTAGGAGCTTTTTTCTAGTCTTTCAGGGGGATCTTTCAACAAGATATATTCTAGAGAGCTAGTTTATTTTCGTAGTTCCAGTCCCAGTTAGAGTTAGAGATTTTAGAGATCAGAGTTTAGTTTTTAGAGTCTTTCTCTCACACTAAGAGAGTTATATTTTTAGATCTTTGTACTCATTACTCCTTTCTGTCTATAGAGCAACAATTTTCCTTCCCATTTGTGGATTCATTTGCAGAATTGATTTGATATTGCATTGTGATAGTCTTTTATCCTTTGTTTTATCTTGAATTTTGTGATGGGCATGTAGGTGTTTTATCTAGTTCAAGTTGCATGTTCTATTCAGATGAGCCTTCATGTGAAATATTAATGAATTGGGTATAAACAAGGGGTTGTGAGAGTTACAATTCTATGAGCTGACTGTTGGTAAGATATGGTAGGAAATTAGATATTGGTGCTTCACCTTAGGTGTTAGTTATAGTTATTTCAGTTATTTACAGTTATCCTTCTATCCCTTTTCCCTCTGTAAGTCATTAGATTAGGAAATTCATAAGGAGAACCAACTCACTCTCAACACAGATTACCCACAATCTGAGAGTGTTTCCATGTTGCAATAGGATAGTAAAGTTCATTTTTGTTAAGGATGCAATCCTAATTGCCAACAGTTTTTGGCATGCCAGGTGGGACTCTGAAAGTGTTTTCAGAGATGTTTTTCAATCCTCAAAGCTACTGTTCTGGTATATGCAGTAGCATTCTAGCCTTTGGAGGCTTTTGACCATATACCCGGTGACTCATTTTCTCTAGTCTTGCATGCAGATTAGTGTTATCAGCTTATGAAAACCAGATCTAGTTCAAATTCATTGGACTATTTGTAGATGTCTCCACCAAGAAGAAGGGGTAGGATAGCAAATAGAATAGATGATCCATAAAAGAGGTCAAAATCAACACCTTCGAGACTCAGTCCTCCAACTCTAGTAAAAAGAAGCAGAAGTCCGGTGCAAATAGTGCAGATACCCATAATGGCTAGGCAGTTCGTATTTGTGCCTTTTAACGGAGGCAGCGCATTACAACTTGCCCAATGAGATGACATTTTAGTTGCAGTCCTCAAAGGATTGTCCTATTTCACCTGAGAAGACCACACTATAGCTGCTGAACACATTCAGGATGTGGCAACTCTTTGTGCAGTACATAATGTTACCCAAGAAAACATAGCAATCAAATTATTGGCTGCATCACTCAAGGGCAAAGCTTTGTAATGGTTCAGAGGTCTTTAAGAGAACTCAATTACATCATGGGATGAGATGGGAGATGGATTGTACAAACATTTTGAAGACAAGTCCGATCATCTCTCATTGTTGGAGCAGTTGAGCACCATCAAAAGAGCCCCCCATGAACACATGGCAGATTTTAACTACTGATTTCAGATGACTTGGGATAGAATCCCTGTAATAGTAAAGCCCCTACCAAGGCATGCATTTTTGTTTTATCTTAAAGCTTTGAACAATGAAATTTATGTAATGATCCAATCTATGGGAGGATCCACCCTTCCTAATTCTTTTGAAGCTGTTGTTAGAGTAGAAAATTGCCTTATCCAGGCAGGAAAGATAGCCCCAAGGCCTCCTTTACCTATTTTCCCAGAAATCCAGCCACCCGTGCCAATGGCAGTGCCTCCTTTGGTTGTTGTCCCACCTGTTCCAACAATAGGACATCAAGTCATAGCCCAAGAAACCCCTGCCCTAGCTCAGTCCCAAGAAATCCAAGAGTTAAAAGGCATGATTCAGTCCTTCGGCAAGACTTTTAGCAATGAAATTGTTAATATCAAGAAGCAATTTGTTCAAGAATATAAACCTTACCAAGCCTTGTACCAGACCAATCAGCAGAATAGGTCACCTTTCCAAGCTAATGCTTAGGGTCAAAGAAGAAATTATAACCCGCGATCTTTCCAATCCTATAATCCTAATGCTACCAGTACTTCAAAAGAACTTGTACCCACTCAGAACAACTTGGCACAAGATAGTGATTGGTGTTATCCATGTCACCAACCCCATAATCAAGCAGCATGTACAAATGGCATAAGGAAACAAGCTCTTATGGTGCAGAATAGTTATGTAAGTTCAGAAGCTGTCTCTGGTGAAGTTTTAGCTCAACAAAATAATGTTGATGTGGCCTTAACAAACTTGAAAGTTATTGATTTCTATGGTGTAAATCACCCTCAAGGCCAAAAGCAGCAAAATACACCTGTTGAAGCCAATACAAGGTCAAACTAGAGGGCTGCAGATCTTAATTAGCAAGCTGCAGTTGTACAACAACAGCCTGCAGGAGTAAATTTTAGACTTTTCCATCACACGCTGCCCCCATAGTACATGGTAGTACATCAAAAAGTGAAGATCCTTTAAAAAGGACAAGTTGTACCTAGACAAAATTAGTCACAAGTACAAACACAGCTGTTCCAAAGACAAAATGATGCTATTGCTAAAGGACATCAAAAGGTAAATCTTGTTTCTTTCAATATAGCAGATCATCTTAAGAAAGCTATAGTGAGTATGTCAGTAATGGATGCATTGCGTATTCCTAGCCAGAAGAATTTGTTACAAGAGGCATTGGCTGAATTATCAATTTCTGATTGTTCTAATTGATAAAAGGCTAAAGTTGTACTTGCCAACAGCTTATAAATTAACAGTGGACAACCAGCAAATGAGGTAAAACCTCCTCCTTTTTACCTAAGTCTGATTATTAGTGACAAGCTTGTTTAAAACTGTATGATAGATTCTGAAGCAAGCAATTCTGTCATGCCTAAGAGTCTAGCTAATTCATTAGGATCAGTTTATGAGCCCCTTTCAAAAGGAGTAGTCCAATGAGATAGGTCTGCTGTTAATACTACAGGAATAATTAGAAATCTGCCACTTACACTGCATGCTTGTGCTAATTTTGCCATCCATCAAGACATTTATATCATTGATATGCCACCTAGCTTTTCTTTATGCCTTTGTAGGGAGTTTACTGCCAAATTAGGTGGGTTTTTATCTTCTGATTGGTCCCACTTGTTTTTTAAACAAGATATGGTACAAAAGTAACCATAAAGTCTAAACCACTTGCAAAGGATAATGTCAAGACCTATGTCCCTAGCCTAATAAATGCTAACCTCTACATCACCCATGGGCAACATGATCAATCCATGAGCCCAGATCCCAGTGCACATATAGAAGATATAAATTTAGATGACTAGGCTGCTGAAGATCATGAAGAAGACCCTTTTTGTCACATGGATGAGGTAGGATTAGGCATTTATATGATATAGGAACTTGATGCATTGATTCCTAATCTGATTAAGGACCAAAGTCAGTTTGAATAGCAAGAAAATTAGCTTTGGAAGTTGTATTTTGATGGATCAAGGAACAAAATAGGAGCTGGTGGAGGGACTATGTTGGTTTCACCTGAAGGAAACAAGTACTATGCAGCATTGAGATTTACTTTCAGCTGCACAAACAATGTGGCTAAATATGAAGCCCTGATTCATGGCTTGGAGTGGGCCCAAAAAAGTGGTATAAAATGTTTACAAGTTTATGGTGATTCTGAGTTGATTGTATACCAAGTTAGGAATCTGAATGTTACTAAAAATGATCTACTCAAAAAGTACAAGTATAGATTATTGAATTCAATTGAATTTTTTGATGCATTTAATCTGTTTTCAATTCCCAAAAACTAAAATAAGTATGCAGATAAGCTTGCAGCTTTGGGATCTCAGTTTGTGATTCCAGATTAGATTCATAATATAGAGGTACAACCATATGTCAAAGTGGTTGTTAGACCATCTGTGCCTGACAATAGTGTTTCTTAGCAAGGTTTTGATAGTGATGAGCAAATATTAAGTTATTTTAGTGCAAAAGCTAAATTTGCAATTGATAATCAACATAAGTACTGAGGTTGTTGCTTTGAAAGAAGCAAATCAATCTAATGTCTTAAGTTTCTATCAGGATTTGGTATCAAGGTTTGGTACACCAGATACAATTATCTCTGACAATGGTTTGGTTTTTATTGGTTTAAGGATTTCAGACTGGTATGTTAAAAATAACATCTTTTTGAATACATCTTCTAACTATTACCCACAGGGTAATGGGCAGGCAGAATCCACCAATAAAAATCTGATAAGGATCATCAAAAAGACTATTGAAGACAACCAAAGGACATTGAAGTTAGCTCTTTGGGATGACAGAATTACACCCAAGAGAGCTATTGGTTGTTCTCCATATGTACTTATGGTAAGGAGACTAGACTACCAATTTTAGTAGAATTACCAACTTTGACATTCCTTAAGGAACGTGAGTTGCTATAGGAGCAACCTTTAGTAGTAAGGCTAGCTTAGCTTATGGAATTAGAAGAGATCAGAAAAGAAGCCTTGAGGAGGGTTGAAATCCATCAAGCTTAGATGAAGAATTCTTTTGATAAGAGGGCAAGACCAAGAAGTTTCATTGTTGGTGATTTGGTTTTCAAATGGAATGAACTACGAAACAAAACTGGGAAACATTCCAAGTTTGATGCAATTTGGGATGGGCCTTATAGAATCACAAAGTGCAAAGAGAACAATGCATTTCAACTATCCAAGTTATGTGGAGAGGTGTTGTCTATCCCAGTTAATGGGATCTACCTCAAACATTGCCTTGAAGATAAGTACTACCTTGTATCATAGTAGAGTAGTGCTGTAGTAATAAGTGCTCATACACATTTACTTTTAGTAATTTTGTTTCCCTAAGTGTTGTTGTACATGTTTTTTGGCCACCAGGGCCTCCTAGTTTGCTTTTAGTTTGGTTTGTTTTTGTTTGCTACTGCTGTTTGGAGTGGATTTGAGTACAGATTTTTAGTTTTCTGAGTTCAAATTAAGTAGAGCTAGACTCCATACCCAATGGATGTTTAAGGCAATTGGTTATGATGCTTAGTAGGTAAGCATCTAGCAAATGTTGCCAGAAATGTTACCCATTTTGACTCCCAGCTCAAATTGGCAGAGCTGGTGCATTATAGTTCATTATTTTAAAAGTGAAAATTCATAGCATTTTTGGTGGCATTAGTTGCATAAGTTATTATAACAAATTGGTTCAGTTTTATCAGCTATTGTTATGCAGAAGAAAGTACAAATCAATTAACATTCATTTCTTGTTTTAGGGCTTATTATTGATTAAAAGATGTCTCATAATACATTGCAGTGTTTTATTCATATCATCAGATGGCATACATAAGATGGAATCACATTGCATTGAATAAAGAGGAGAGAGCAATTATTTGTCCCACGTGGGAGTAGCTGAACCAGAATATCAAATACAATATACTATGCAACTGTGAAAGGGATAAACTAAAAAAGCATATGAATAAAAGGATGTCAATTATTGCCTAAGTTTGAAGCTGGGTTGATCGTACTGCAATTGCTCCTTTGTTGCCGAGGTCTAAAGATACCTGAACCTACATTGGAGGAGAGAGAAGAAGGGGTTAGAGCTCATGACATGCTCTCATTCATACACTGCATCAGTCAAAACAGAATGCATAATAGACTGTATGTGATAGACAAGACCAGAAAGTAAAATATCCATCAAGAGAGATAGAAAGAAATTAAACAACATCACTGAGCATCATTATTTTTTAAACTAATGTGTTTGCTTCATGTGCAGGTATAGGATAAGTCATGTAGCTATTTTTAAGATGTATCATCACGTGGTATAAAATGGGCTCCTACAAGGGTTGAGCCCAGTGTGCTGCCCCTGATTCTCAGAGGGGATGGATTGCAAATACATCATATTGCTCAATCAAATCAATTAAGCTAAAGGAGTACAATATCAATCTAATACTTGCAGTTCAAGTCATGATGAAATGTAAGTATTAAAGTGGCCCAAACTTGTAAAGGACAACATTCATTGCATAAACAACTATCAGTATTGCTACAAAGATCAAAAGACATAGTACATTTGCTATAGCAACAACAATATACTAGCAAATGTGAACAATACTGAAATGTTTTGTGTTCATCATGAAATCCTCATACAACATTGATAGTGAGTACATACAAAATGAAGAAGAATGCAATGAAAAGTCATGGCCTGTGTATGCTTAGAGGGTTTTAGTCTATTTTTGTAGGTTTAGAATGGAGAAAAAATGCATATATTTCCACAAGTTTCAATCTCATATTGGAGCCAATCTTCACTGAAGCATACACAAATAAAAGTCCATAATAATGAAACTCAATGAAACCTTTATTTCATCAATGTCAGTCCTAATAGCAAGTGGGTTTATTATTGTGCATACCCAGATGCCAAAAAGGCCATGACCTTTATATTTGTAGAATTTTATTATATTCTTGGCTGGAAATAATGGGTAAATGTGTGCATATTTCAATGTTTGTTGGGGAGCTCATTCAAGCCATAATAATGTAAGATGATCAAAAAACCCCAGAGGTTTCTGACGGTGTCATGAAGTCATCAATCCATAACATTTTACATACCCAGAATACCCAAGGGCCATGAGTTTCAAAATCTATAAGTTCTGGTTTTATATTCAAAGAGGAAATGAAGAGAAATGTATATATTGTTGCAGTTTCAAGTTCATTTGAGCCATAAGAATGAAGGAAATGTAAGGTAAATAGCAAAGTTTTCATAGTTGAGAGCTTACCTCATGAATAGAAGAAAGAACAAGAAAAGCTAGGCCACGGGTATGTCTTTTCGTCGCATTTTCCAAGCTTCGAACTCAGATTTTGTGCATCTCAACAATAAATAAAAACATAATAACAACAAACAACAACAATATCTATGAGAAACTGGTAATACTCGCAGATTTTGGGGCAAGACATCTTAATTTTTGTGCATAAAAAGAACTCAAAATAGAGATAGAAATGATTACCAATGATTTTGAGGCCCAAATCTATAAAAATGGTGTAAAAAATAGTAAAGATGGAGATTTTGGATGCTTGAAACCCTCATATCTATGGTGGCTACAAAAATCCCTTTCTCAAAAATGTAAAAGTGAAATAATGAGAGAAAGTAGGGTTTCAAAGGAGTTTTGTTCTATGGTTCACTTTGAAGCCCTAAAAAGAATGGGATTTTAATCACATTTTATTCATATTTTGAGTCACAAACTAATGCCCTTCGTGGTATTAAGTGTATCTTGCATAACACCTAAGTCCAAAGACTTAGAGTGAGGTTGAGCCTTAAGGTTCCCTCTATACATTTGATACCTTAAAACCATTTTTGCTCACCTTGAAAGATATACCATGTACCTTAGACTCCTTTGAGCAGTAAAACATAAGATTTTAGAAGTATCTTTGAAGAGCTATTTGGAGCATAGGCTTTGAAGGCCTTTCATTTTATTTTTTCAAAAACCCCATATTGTGCCTTGATATTTTTATGATTTGTATAGAAAAATCAATTGCTATGTAATACATATACTTGGCAAAATTATAAGCCTTGTATGATCATTTTGTAAAAATCAAATCGAATAAGGATGCAAAATAAAACTGCAATCTATTGTAAGACAAATAATAAAGCAATGTCCTTTATAAATTACTTTTAATATTATGTCATTTTATGCAGTTTAAAGCAGATAAAGCAAACAAATCTTGTTTTCTTTATTTTCCTTTCTTTTGGGGCAGAAAAGGACAAAAAACTTAGTTTACTTGGGCAGACAAAGCAAATTTTGGTGGGGTCTACCTTGGAGAAGGTTTTGGCAGTTTGTTTTCACAGTTTGGAGGTGATTTGAAGGCTTATTTTTTGGTTTTTATGAGGAGCTCGAAAATGGATTAGCACGACTATTATTACAAGCTTTTTTCCAGTCTTTTAGGGAGATCTTTCAACAGGATATATTGTAGAGAGCTAGTTTATTTTGGTAGTTTGAGTTTGAGTTAGAGTTTGAGATTTTAGAGATCAGAGTTCATTTTTTAGAGTCTTCCTCTCACACTAAGAGCGTTGTACTTTCAGATCTTTGTACTCATTACTCCTTTCAGTCTATAGAGCAGCAATTTTTCTTCCCATCTGTGGATTCATTTGCAGAATTGATTTGATATTGCATTGTGATAGTCTTTTATCCTTTCTTTTATCTTGAATTTTGTGATGGGTATGCAGGTGATTTATCTAGTTTAGGTTGCATGTTGTGTTCAGATGAGCCTTCATGTGAAATATTAATGAATTGGGTATAAACAAGGGGCTATGAGAGTTACAATTCTGTGAGCTAATTATGGGTGAGATCTGGTAGGAAATTAGATATTGGTGCATCACCTTAGGAGTTAGTTATAGTTATTTCAGTTATTTACAGTTATCCTTCTATCTCTTTTCCCTCTACAAGTCATTAGATTAGGAAATTCATAAGGAGAACCAACTCACTCTGGAGGTTCACTCTCAACATAGATTACCCACAATCTGAGAGTGTTTCCATGTTGCAACAGGATAGTAAAGTTCATCTTTGCTAAGGGTACAATCATGATTGCCAACACAACCAATCAATAAGGCTTTCCCCTTTTTCAATTCAAACTAATACTGGACTCCTCGTTAAAGCCAAAAGCAAGAGTGTATTACACGGTAATTATGTTGCATCCACTCTTCTGTTCCTATTTCTAACAAATTCTAATACATAATTTAGCTTCTATTTCAGTAGGAACCTGACACAATGCGTCTCTTGTTCTTAAATTAAAATTGGAAGGAGGTTTTGCAACTAATAAACTAGAGCTCGTAAAAGATTATTTTTTCTCTTTTGGAAATATTATATGCTGACTGAATAAGAAGTGGATGGAGAAGAAAAGTAGAATATTTTTCTTATTCCATTCCTTATAATTGGGTCAAAACAAAATAAAGATTTGATGAAGAATATTTCCATAGAGAAAGTTTGATCTACTCCTTTCGATATAGAAGGAGATCGAACCTCTAGGCTTGATTGTTTTCCTACCTTCTTCTATCAATAATTTTGGGATATTTTGGGTGAAGATATTTTGGAAGTGCTGCTAGAATCTATGGATTCTAAATCAATTCTTAAAGGTATCAATTTTACTTTTCTTTCCCTTATTCCCAAAAATAAGGATTCTATAAGGACTAAAATTTTTAGACCAATCTCTCTTTATAAGACTAACTATATGGTTATTTCTAAATTTATTTATAATAGACTAAAGCCTCTCATCCCCTCTTTATTTGTTGAAGAACAATGATTTTTTTTTAAAGGCAAAGAAATAATAGATGGGCTTATCTCAATTCATGAAATAACTCTTTCATTCCTAACCATTAATAGAAAATGTTTGCTTCATAAACATGACATTCCAAAACCCTATGATTATGTCAACTAGGAACTCCTTTATAAAATTCTTAAAAAATTTGGTTTCAATGAGTATTGGAGGGAATGGGTCAAGGGGTGCTATTCTTCATCATCCTTGGTTGTAGTTAATGTTTTTGTAGAAGGTTTTTCCTCTTCTTCTCATGGTCTTTGTTAAGAGGATTCTTTGTCTCCTTATTTCTTCATCCTTATGGTTGAACCTATGGGAACATTTATAAGTTCTCTAATGACTTGAGATGATTTACAAGGTATTAAAGCTTCTTATAGTGGGAATGATATAACCCATCAAACATTTATGGATAGTACTATGTTGTTTTCATTTCCTTTAATTTTTGAAGTCAGAAAAATAAGGGATCTTTTATTTTAAAGAACAAGCCTTGGTTCAACTTGTTAATAGAACTAAATCTAAGATTTTATTTCTTAATTTGTGGATAAGGAATAAAATTTCATCTACAAATGTCTTTCTTTCAAAAAATGCTCTTTCCTAGATTCCTACCTTGGTGTCCTACGCTTTTATGGAAGGAATTTTAAATTTCTATGGAGTATTATTTTGGACAAATGTAGATAGATTCTAGTTGGTTTGAAAGGAAGATGGACTTCTTCAACTAAAAGTTTGGTTCTTATATTTAAGATATATTTATACTATCCATGTCTATTTATGTTGTTTTCTTCTTTCTCCTAGGAGTATTGTTGGAAGAATTAATTCTTTCATAAGGGACTTTCTCTAGAAAGGTTTAAGGTATTAATTTAAATTTTCTCTAGTAGCATAGAATAAAATATGAGTTAGTATGGAATAAGGTGGCCTTTCGATCAAAGATGTGTAGCTTTTTAGCAAATGATTGTTGGCTAATCTAGTTTGTAGATTTATTTTCTCTCTATAATAGTCTTGGATCCATATTCTTGAAAATAAATATCTTAATCGATCCCTGTATGTTTAAGATGAGTTTTATGTTTCAATTGGGCATTAAAAATAGTTTTAGGGTAAAGAAGGATGGCTCGACTAAAAGAATGTGATTGACAGAGGCATGAGATACCTTTTAGTTTGGCTATGGACTTGGGCCATAGATTTTCTCTGCAAGTGTTGACCTAGAGCATTATCTCTTGATCCTTACAACCTTGCATAAAATTTATCTTCTTGACTTATCCTTCCATGTCATTGGTTGAAACATGTGTTTTGAAGATTAGGACTTTCAGTTCTCTAGGTTCTTCTTTGTTTTTGTTTTATCTTGTATTTGTGTGTTTGTGTATATATGAGATGCTTTTGGTCTTTTTTAATTCTTACAGCCCTTCTCATCCTATTTTTGTTTTGTCATGGTCTATGCTCCATAGAGATGAATTTTGTCTTCTCACTACACCTGTAAGGGATGCATGTCCCCAACCAAAGCCCATGTTAGCTATGCCTAGAGCTTTAAACTCTTTAGCTTCATTTTTATTTCATAAACCAGTGCACTTTACATTTATAGCTGACCCAAAATATGAATTTCATGGGCCCCATAAAAAGATTTGATCCTCATTTCCCATTGCCATTAATTTATATTGTCTACTCATATTTTATACATGTGTTGTGTTTAGTTTCCTTGAGCCCATCCTGAGCATCATGGTTTAATGTCATATTCCAACTTTCATAATATCAAGTTTCAAATTAATTTTGCATCTTGTTTTTACTCCTTGTATTGTCCATGATTTCTCTAGACCTAATATGCTCAATTAATTTTAATTGACTAAATTATTTTTTTATGAATCATATGTTAACTAGTGTATGTCACACTACAATTATCTTATATCAAAACCCATGCCTACCATATATGAAGTCCTGTCATCTTCCCTATATCTAAGTTTTAGTTTTATCCTTTGTATTATCTTGAACCTCAATGGTTTATGAATAGTGTTGGTGTGGGATGTTGGGTTTCAAGAGTCATGCTAAATCTAACATGTCATGTTTTTAAAGTCTAAGTGGCATTAATTTTTGGAAGTGAGCTTGGTGTTAACCATGCGCCACTTTGCTATTGCATTCATTTAATTACATTTTTTTGGATATAAAGTAATGTTTAGTCACATTTTGAAGTCACCCTAAATTAATTTTGTGTACCTTCTTCATCATATTGTTTCTTATATTTAAGAAAGATATAGGTTAAAATTTAATGGGATCTCCTATCTAGCAAATAAAGGTTTTCCAATGAAATATTTTGTGGACCCTCCAACTAGATAAATTAAGGAATGTTTTAGGTCCATGGTCTTGTAGGTTTTCTATTCTATTTTATTTACTTGTGTATTGTAACTCACATAGATCCACAAGGAAGGAGTTCACACCAAAATTGTTAGGGTTGTGATGAAATTTTAAAATATTCAAGAAGACTAAAAGAATTCACATGGATATTGCAAACATGTAGAGATTTTAAAAGGTTCCCCATATATGTCGCATAGTTGCACCTATTGCTGTGACAAGTTGCCTTGGAAACTAAATGTTATGCCTAGTGTGAAAGAAGCTAGCAAAGGACTCCCATCTCTATGTATGAATGATTGGAGTTTTAGTTTATGCAATAGAGGGAGCCTATATAAACACCTTCAAACTTGGTACAACCTCACTGGATGATGGAACATACAATTATGCATCCCTATGTAAAATTATGTAAGATTGAGTCCAATTGGAATTAAAAATGGTATAAGCATATTACTTTTTGCATAATATTTTTAGTACTATGTGGTCTTTGTAAGGTAGATGTTCTATTTAAATGCTGAAATTCCCATGTAATATATGGTGTGGCCTTTGTAGAATGCAATGCAAGGGACTATTTCAAGCATGATGATAAAATGTGATGCAACAAGTAGAGGGATCATGGTAAATCCTACACATGGTGTCAAATGATATCTAAGAGTGGTGCCTAGAAAAAGTGGAATGTAGTGTGGAAACTAGTGGTATGGCACTAGCAAATAAATAAACCCTAATGCACTTTAATAATGCCATACATTGTAACATATTCTAGAAGCAATAGAAATGGGATGCATTAGTTTGAATAAGTTACACAAGTAAGTGGTGTGGCACTATAACAACTAGAAGAACTCTCATACCAAGTTGAATAATGTAGCTAAAAGAGGTATCATGACTATGGAAAATACTCTTCATATGACATAGGCTAGGTAGCAAGGGAACACATGTTATAATTGGTGCTATCTATAATGGAGAGCTAGTTGTAGTAATTGAGTGAGAAAATAGTGTATGCCTTTGGGGATGTTGTTTGGCTTGTAGTGAGCCATCATAACCCAATTTACATAGACTAGCATAGTGTGTGAAATAAAGTAGATAGTGTAAACCTACAGAGATGGCATGACCTTTGTCAATGCATGTATCTATTAATAGTTTAGACTTGACATGAAGCAGGAAAGGATGTTAGAAATCTAAGACTTTGCACCATTCAAGTTGAAGGAAAATCAACTTTTGCCACATTTGAAAGTGAAGAGGAAGAGGTGTTTTCATATTAAATGTGCACAAATGTTTAATATAAATTTTAATCCTAAAATGGTCCTACTCTTTGAACCCATTCACATTATTGTTAGGTTGAAGATTCTCCACTGGATACTAATATGCGACTTGGCAAGGTGGACCCATAACCATGAAGAAACAAAAATGAGGTTTGAAAATAAATTCTTCCTCCATAATCCCGATGGGTCATGAGGTTTTAGCTAAAGTTATGATTAAGTGATTACTAGATGAATATCACTTTGTGGGTGATTCCCTATTAATGCCAACTTGAAAGCTTCGTGACATCAAGATTATAAAGTGGGAACTTTATAAGTGATATGTTGTGGTGCCACCATATGATAAAGGATTATGTTAAAAGTATTTTTTCCCTAAATGATTTACGAGGGGCCTCATGATATAGGAAAATGAAAATAATAGCCATGGAGGATTCAAAATAGGATGCACAATGTGAACAGAAAGAATGCTTAGAATAAAGGGGTTTCCTATTAAAACCTATTGGTGAGTATTGGATAAGTAGGATTATACATACATCAAGGTATAGATTTTCCTAGGGGGCATATAAAATAAAATTTCTAAAGACTTGATGTTCTTGGGTGATGTGTAGACCACCATGGCTTGTTCTATACCAATAGAGTTACTAGATTGACTACAAATCTGATTTATAGCCTATTTTTTCTCTCAACAATCCAAGGAACCATTTCTTTTCATGTTAGTCCAAGTGTACTAACAGCGTGGATTTATATGTTCAAGAGTGTAAACTTAATTTCTTGTGATGTTATGTGTATTTTATTTGTTCCTATTTTTCCAAAACTATTTGGGGTTGTTTTACTCCTTTATAGTGTTATTAGTTAGGGGTAAAGGACATTTGTTGGTAGGACATCTTGTTTAGGTCTACTACTAATTCTAATTTTATTCTTCCAATTTAATTCATAAGATTTGGCTATTGTTGTCCATTGAAGTGATGTGTTTTATTTGGATTATCAAAAAAACATGTTTCTAAAGGTGAGTGCAAAAATATTACTAGCTTTAATAAATAAGTCATGGTATTCCTTATCCTTTTATAGGTTTGTGAACAAGTTAACATGTCCAAGGAAGAAATTCAGTAGCTAGTGGAAGATCATTTAAAGTCCAAGTCAAAGGCAAAAGCTCGTGCTACTAGTGATGCTAGTGAATAAAGCACTGCAAAATGTGTGCACCTACATGAATGTCAAAGGGTTTTGTCTAGAAAGGTTATGATATCTCAAAATTTGGAGACTTTTATTACATTCCTATAACTTCTTTTTTAGAGTGGTGCATCAAGAATGATGCAAGACCTTGCTAAAATAGTTATTGATATTATTAAATCTAAGGAGAAGATGAAGAAGTCTATTGATCTAAGTGATTAAGTGATGTTTGGGCATTGTCACTAGTCCTTTTGGTGGTCGTGTTGTTATTGCATATTCTGTAAAAGTATTATTTTCTCATATTATGTAGTGATGGAATGATGTAATTTTTTATTGATGACTATTGGTTTTGTTTCTTCCACTTCTAACTTGAAGTGGTGTTTTGAACTTTTGGTGATAACCTTTGTAGCCATATGTTTAGTCATTTTGTCATCGTAGTTGTATTAATGCTCTTTGAGTTATATTTGTTCATTATATTGAAATATTTATTTATTTTTAAATTAACAATATTTAATTTAGCCAATAGGCTTATATGTGGGAAGTTTTCCTCCTGGAAAATTGTCGGACGTGCTAGAAAATTGCAACCATTCTTTTTTTTCTGTCACCTGTTTTTCATTTTTTTGTCATTTCTTCTATGATGGGGAGTGCTCTGGCTTGACTTCTCTAAGATTGAGAGGTGTCTTAAATGATGTAAGATTAATAAATTTATTTCCAATGTTTTAAATTTATTATTTGTCCACGTGTCTTTGTGATGTATAAATAGATGATAAGAGGCTCAAATTCCCATATACTACCCCCATAGAAAACCCATGTCTTGTATACGCTACAATAATCGTATTCCATGAGATGTTGTCAAACACTTTACAGGCATCCAACAAATCTGCACTTGACATACACTTAAATAAGTTTAAAAAGAAATTATATTTAACATAATATAATATTATATTTATATAGTTTAAGTACATTATTAGTTTTTTTGGTTAAGGTAAGTATATTAATGCATTTTTTTTCACCCAATCAATCAATTAGAAGCCATAATTAGAACATTTTGACTAAATTGCCTGATTTATATTATTTTCTAAAATTCTCTCAAAATAAAAAGAATCATTTTATTTCTCATTCTATTGGATAAAAATGCATTAATATACGTACCTTACCCAAAAAACTAATAATGTACTTAAAATATATAAATATAATATTATATTATATTTTTTTCACCCATTCAATCAATTAGAAGGAAGAATTAGATGTTGGTAGGTGGCGACTAATCAGGAAAGTACTGTACACTAGCCATGTATCCTCGCCGGGGTTCGGGCCTAGGATTTTTTAAGTCAGCCCTAGAAATGGAAAAAAAAATTTAGGGCCAACTTAAAAAATCCTAGGGCCGACTTTAAAAAATCCTATTTTTTATGACTGACATAAGAAAAACCCTAATTTTTGTAACCGACAAAAAAGGCTTGATAAAAAGCGGCCAAGGGTTAGGGTTTGAGTATTGTGTTGTAGCATTTGCAGCGGTATTGAGTTGCAGGGATTGCTGATTGTAATCAGTTTGATTTACTAGATAATAATATTGGACTCTCTGTTTGGTGATGTAGCCCGAGTTTGGGTGAACCACGTTAAATCTTGTCTCTCGCTGTTATTAATTCTGTGTATTTCCATTTCTTAGTTTAATCTTTATTTGCATTTAATTGATATCTTCTACCGGCTAACCCTAACAAGTGGTATCAGAGCAGGTTGTGTTCAATTATTGTCTGTAGGAAAGTCTCACGGTTGAGTGGGAGCAATGGCGGACGAGGGTAAAATGAAGGTTGATAAATTCAATGGGCAGAACTATCAGTTATGGAAGATGCAGATGGAGGATTACCTCTATCAAAAGGATTTATGGAGGCCGTTGGAAGGAGTAGCCAAGAAACTGGCAACAATGTCTAATGAGGATTGGAATCTTCTTGACAGAAAGGCACTGGGAACCATTCGGTTGTGCTTGGCACCGTTGGTGGCATTCAATATAATGGAAGCGAAGACAACAGATGGTCTGATGAAATCTTTGGCTAAATTGTATGAAAAACCCTCAGCCTCAAATAAGGTATTTCTCATGAAGCAGTTGTTTAATTTGAAAATGGTTGAAGGTGGATCTGTGACAGGTCATTTAAATGAATTTAATACGATTGTCAGTCAATTGACTTCTGTAAATGTAAAATTTGATGAAGAAGTCAGAGCTCTCTTGATATTATGTTCATTGCCTAAAAGATGGGATAATTTGGTAATGGCGGTTAGTAACTCTGTTTCTGGTTCAAATATTCTAAAATTTGATGATGTTGTTGGTGTTATTCTAAGTGAGGAAATTCGTAAGAAAAGATTAGGTGGATCCAAATCAGGCAGTGTTTTGAATGCAGAAAGCAGGGGTAGATCAAAGGAGAGAGGAAAAGGTTCTGGAGGTCATGGGAAGTCACGAGGAAAATCAAAGGACAAAAGATCCCAAACCAGAGGACAGAAGGATTGCTGGTACTATGGAAAACTAGGTCATCTGAAGAAAGATTGCTGGTCTCAGAAAAATAAAGAAGGAGACAAACAAGAAGGCAATAAGGAAGCAAATGTGGTAAGTAATAAATCTGAAGATGATGCTTTGATTCTTTCCCTAGATAATGTTGATGATTCATGGGTTTTAGATTTAGGGGCCTCATTTCATGCTACGCCCCATAGAAGTTATTTTCTTGATTATGTCCAAGGGGATTTTGGGCTGGTTTATTTGGGAGATAACGAACCCTGTCAGATTGTTGGAAAGGGAAGAATTAAAATTAAGTTGTAGAATGGGAATCATTGGCTACTACAAGAGGTGAGGCATGTTCCAAGGCTCAGTAGGAATTTAATTTTAGCAGGGCAGCTAACTGAACAAGGTTGCACTGTTACATTTACTGATAAAAATTGGAAGGTTTCAAAAGGTGCCTTAGTAGTAGCAAAAGGTATAAAAGTAGGCACCTTATATCTTTGTACAGGTCATACTATTCCTTCTACTTTAGATGTTATAGAGGAAAAACAAATAGGTTTAGGAACAGTTGCTGTAGGTTTGCAAGAAGAGACTGGAAAAGTTGCTGCAGGTTCTGAAACAACACTGTGGCATAACAGACTTGGGCATATGAGTGAAAAAGGTATGAAGGTACTTCATTCTAAGAAAGTTTTACCAGGTTTGAAATATATTAATATGGATTTCTGTGAAAGTTGTGTGTATGAAAAATAAAAGAGAGTCAGTTTTCTCAGAGATGGGAAGCAAAAGAAAAATGAAAAGTTGGAGCTTGTGCATACAAATGTATGGGGACCAACTCAGGTATCTTCTTTCGGTGGCTCTCGGTATTATGTTACATTCATAGATGATGCAACTAGGAAGGTCTGAATTTATTTCCTTAGACAGAAATCTGATGTATTTGTAACATTTAAGAAATGGAGAAGCTTGGTTGAAAATGAGACAGGTAAAAGATTAAAATGTCTCAGATTTGATAATGGCGGTGAGTATTGCAGCAAAGAATTTGAAGATTATTGTTCCTTTAATGGAATTCATAGGCAGAAAACAGTTCCAGGGACTCCATAGGAAAATGGAGTGGCTGAACGCATGAATAGGACAATAATGGAGCATGCAAGGACCATGAGATTGCATGTTGAACCACCTTTAAACATGTGGGCAGAGGCTGTCAACACTATTGTATATTTAATTAACAAAGGTCCTTTAGTTCCTTTGGGCTGTGGTATTCCAGAGGAAGCATGGACTGGCAAGAAGGTGAGTTATTCTTTTCTGAAAACCTTCGGCTGTGAAGCATTTGCACATATAGATTCTGAAAATAGAAACAAGCTAGATGCAAAATCAAAAAAATATACCTTTGTTGGATATGGCATTGATGAATTTGGTTTTAGGCTTTGGGATTTTAAAAATTAGAAAATTGTGAGAAGCAGGGATGTTATATTCAATGAGAAGGTGTTGTACAAAGATCAGTTGTAGCAGCATGAGAAGAAAGAAAAGGATTATGTGGTGCTGGATG
Source organism: Cunninghamia lanceolata (assembly GCA_027924645.1). Lineage (NCBI taxonomy): Eukaryota > Viridiplantae > Streptophyta > Pinopsida > Cupressales > Cupressaceae > Cunninghamia > Cunninghamia lanceolata. The sequence continues at coordinate 1,676,660 of BSBN01001660.1, read as the reverse complement.
ATACTCCAAATAGTGATGTTCCAGTGGCTCCTCATGCTCCGCAACAGCAACCAGAAATACCACAAACTCCAGTGAATTTTAGACGGTCCACAAGGATAAGTAGACCTCCTAAAAAGTTTTCTCCCTCTTTGTATTCTATTTTGTTAACAGATGATGGTGAACCAGAAGGGTATGATGAAGCTATGCAGGTGAATACACAAGTTTAGTGGGAGCTTGCCATGCAAGAAGAAATGGACTCCTTGCTGAAAAATTAGACTTGGGAATTATGTAAGTTACCTGTAGGTAAAAAGGCTTTACCAAACAAATGGGTTTATAGGCTGAAAGAGGAAGATGGAGGTAAGAAACGATTTAAGGCCAGGTTAGTTGTAAAAGGATTTGCATAGAAACAGGGCATTGATTTTGACGAGATATTTTCTCTGGTTGTCAAGATCACTTCTATTCGTACTGTTTTAAGTATTATGGCTGCTGAAGATTTGCATTTGGAACATCTAGATGTGAAAACTGCCTTTCTCCATGGTGATTTGGAGGAGGAGATATACATGGCACAACCACAGGGATTTGAGGTCAAAGGTAAGGAGAAACAAGTGTGCAGATTGAAGAAGAGCTTGTATGGCCTGAAACAAGCACCTCAGCAATGGTATTTGAAATTTGATAGTTTTATGGCTGAGCAAGGCTACAGTAGGTGTAATTCTGACCATTGTGTTTATTTTAAGAGGTTGGATAATGACAGCTACATTATTTTATGTTTATATGTTGATGACATGCTTGTAGCTGGGTCTAACATGGATCACATCAGAGAGTTAAAACATCAGTTATCACAGTCATTTGATATGAAGGATTTGGGGGTAGCAAAACAAATCCTTCATATGAAAATTTGCAGAGATAGGAAGAACAGAAAATTGACTCTATCTTAGGCTGCTTATGTTAAAAAGGTGTTGCAAAGATTCCATATGGAGAATGCAAAATCTGTCAGCACACCTTTGCCTAGTCATTTGAAATTGACTAAGGAGATGTGTCCAAAGACACAAGAGGAGGAAGAAAAAATGTCCAAGGTACCCTATGCTTCAGCTGTAGGAAGTTTAATGTATGCCATGGTATGCATGAGACCGGATATTGCACATGCTGTCAGAGTCGTTAGCAGGTATATGAGTCATCCTGGATTTGAGCATTGGAATGCGGTCAAATGGATTCTCAGATATTTGAGAGGTACATCTAATAAACACTTATGTTTTGGGGGCTCTAATACTGATTTAACAGGTTATGTAGACTCAGATTTGGCAGGGGATATTGATACCAGGCGGAGTACTACAGGTTATGTCTTTACTGTAGGTGAAACATCGGTGAGTTGGATTTCTAGGTTGCAAAAGGTGGTTACTTTATCCACCACAGAGGCAGAATATGTCGCTGCAACAAAGGCAAGCAAGAAGATGATATGGCTGCAATCTTTCATGGAAGAATTGGGTAAACAACAGGCTCACAGTTCTTTGTATACAGATAGTCAGAGTGCCATACATCTTGCAAAGAATTCTGCCTTGCATTCAAAGACCAAACACATACAGTTGAGGTATCACTTTATTCAGTCGGTGTTGGATAATGGATAGTTAAGGCTGGAAAAGATACATACAGATGAAAATCTAGTGGATATGTTTACAAAGGCAGTGACAAGGGAGAAGCTAAGCTCCTCTTCAGCTTTGATTGGTCTTCTAGACTGAAAACAATAAAAATTGAACAGTAGAGTCCAAGGTGCTTATTTCCAGTGGGAGCTGCATGTGCAGCGGTGTCATCCAGGATCAGTCTCCAAGTGGGAGATTGTTTGGTGTGGAGCCTAATCAGTCTCCAAGTGGGAGATTGTTGGTAGGTGGTGACTGATCAGGAAAGTACTGTACACTAGCCATGTTTAGGGCTGACTTAAAAAATCCTAGGGCTGACTTAAAAAAATCCTATTTTTTATGACCGACATAAGAAAAATCGTAATTTTTGTAACTGACAAAAAAGGCTTGATAAAAAAGCAGCCAAGGGTTAGGGTTTGAGTATTGTGTTGTAGCATTTGCAGCGGTATTGAGTTGCAGGGATTGCTGATTGTAATCAGTTTGATTTACTAGATAATAATATTGGACTCTCTGTTTGGTGGATGTAGCCCGAGTTTGGGTGAACCACGTTAAATCTTGTCTCTCGCTGTTATTAATTCTGTGTATTTCCATTTCTCTGTTTAATCTTTATTTGCATTTAATTGATATCTTCTACCAGCTAACCCTAACATTAGAACATTTTGACTAAATTCCCTAATGTATATTGTTTTCCAAATTTCTCTCAAAATAAAAAGAAACATTTTATTTCTCATTCTATTAGATAATATTTGTGAATAGTCTTATTGTTTGACGTAAACCATTGGAGTGTCAATGTAATGGAGCAAAAAAGTTTTCTATTGATAGCTAAAGAAATAGTAACTATTTTGTCCACTCTTGCTAATAATGTTGTCTACTACTAGTATCCCTATATTTAAAAAATTATTTCACAGAGAACTACCATGTGTTCGTACAAGAAACGGTAATGAGAAAACAGTGTTGATTTAATATTCAAATGTGATAGAATAATTAATTGATTTAATGAGTGACTTCAATTTACCCTCCATTGCCAAAACTATAATGGTCCTATCACTAGCCATTAGCCAATGAAGAAATAATAATATTAATACATCATACATGATTTGCATAGCTATAATAGTATTTAGGAAAGTAAACATTTTATTTCTTAAGCTTCCTCATATTTTATCTCTTTAACTATATTTAATTGTTCCTTCATGAGGGACATTTTATTTATCAAACATCTGGTTATTTATTATAAAAAGCCATTGTTTGAAGCACCCAATATGACTCTTGTGTTTGTTTAAGTTGACATGATGGACAAGAATTGGTTTTTACTTTGATATTTAAGTCCAAGATCAAAAGATATCTCTTAACGGTTGCACACTCTACAAGGAGGTGTACATCCATAGCACTATCATCTATTCTGTAACTATTTCATTTCAGTGTAGAGGAAGTGGTGTTGACATAATGGCCAGCCTGGGGATGATACATGGTGCTAGATGGATTGTTAATTGGCTACGTCACTAAGTTTATTGGTCTATTTATGATGCTAATTCCTTCTGTCTTACCATTCTTGGTGATATTGCATATTTTTTCTCCTTGTTGTTTTCCTTTTATAGAAAATCTGATGGAGCGTGGCAATTTCAATAGGCATCTATTTTTCCCACCATTTCGGTGTGAGCCCGAGATAGTTTGCCATATAAAGATAATAGATCTATGTCTAGTCTTTGACATTGATTACACCCTTGTGCAATTTATAGTTAGGAATATTCGTGGCTAGCATTGGATTCAAGGGAGAAGGGAGAGAAGGTTGCGTTGGTTAGATTTGATGTCGTACCTATTATCCAACATGATGGACATAGTATAAGATGACCACTATGTTCACGCTAAAGCTACTAGACTGGTTGTGGATCAAATTTATAACCTTGAAAGGTGGAATGTTGCTCGAGCTAGATATGAATGTTAACAGTGGCGATGCTTTGATTGGCGGCATATTTCCTATAAAAATGTTGTGAACATCCCAAGATGTCGAATGTGTGTTCCATACAAGGTAACAGGGCCTCTCATGTGGGTGCATGGTAGGTTTGGAGAGAGAGCCTTGGAGGCTCATGTGTACAATTTCCTAGGGGAGCTGGCAACCAAGTGTCGTGATGTCTTCATCTCCATAAGGTTCTTGCAAGGGCATGCTCTAGATTGGGCACCTCACATTCCTAAGGAGATAGTGGTTAACGATGATGATGAAGATGATTTGGGAGTGGAAGATACCAATCAGTCCTAGCTTGAAGTAGCCAAAAGCTACGGTGGTATGATGCAAGGGAAGTGTGAGGAGGCAACAAGTGGTGAAGTGTCCAGCGTGGAGGGTTAAGTGATGACTATTTGTGGGGGTGCTACTGTGTTTGACAGTTGCTTTTTTTTTGTTTGTATATCTAATGGTCTCCTATTTTATCGTATTGGCGATGCTTTGGCATGCCTTTTGAATTTTTCAACTCTTCCTTCGAAGGATTCTGTAATTACGGACTAGTACTGTTAAGGGCATTTTGTAATCTATTTTTAATATTAATATATATATGTCTGGTGGTCTCCACTTTTCTTTAAAAAAACATAATGTATGATGAATCACTAATTATAGGTTAAAAAATAGATTAAATAAATAATATAAAATTGAAGTTATTGATAACTATGAGAACAATTCATTAATAAAGGGGTAAAACATAGATTAAATAAATAATATAAAATGAAAGTTATTAATAATTATGAGAATAATTTATTAATAAAGGGGTAAATATAATTGGTAATAACATGTTATTATCATTATGATGGTTTATTTATAGTTAATAAAATTTAACTTTAGAATATATAAAGTGTATAATTAGAAACAATATAATAGAATGATAATTATTAATGAAATGGATTGAAAGGATAAGTAATAAGGTGTTAGAGTTAGGATAACTTAGGATAACCTCTCTTATGGTTGTAAGCTCTATATTATTTGGGTGAAGAATAATAAATTCATGTTGATTGTGGCTTAATTATATGTGCATTAATTAAAATGGTTTTAAATATGTGATGGAAAAATGACTTGAAAAATCATTTTAAATGGTTTTAAATATGTGCCATTTACCAGCTAAATATGAGAAATAAAATTTGTATAAACATTACAAATTATATACGAAGGCTAAAATATTAGGTGATTGATATCCCATAGGAAGTGACCCCACTCTAAAGATCATTGTTTAGTGAATATTTTATTCTGGAAATTAGTTTTAAATATAATACACTTCAAGAGCAATTGGAAAAGGTAAATTTTATAACTCCTCATAACTCGCATTACCACATTTTATGTTTTGTAGTTTTTAATTAGGGAAGTGTACTTGATGCCAAATTATTGCATAGATCCATATTGAACAAACCCAAAAAATTGTCCATTGATGCTAGGTCTCAATTTGTGGATTTGGCTATAATTGATTCCAAATGGACTTTCAATGGGCTAAACATATGTAAAAATACTATCTAAGCTGAATTTGTTTTTTAGTTATGCTCATAGTTTTTATTTATTTCTAATCATCAATGAGATAGGTTCTTAGTTGGCAATGATATTGTGATTAGTGAAATCAAAATGAGATAGAAAACACAAATCTAATGCATAAAACAAAGATTATACCTCACTATGACTCACAAATCCAAGATGGGGTTGTAGAAGCATGCACCCAAGAGCTCCTAGATATACCGTAGATGATAAATTCTATGTGAAATGCACTCTCAAATACAACTCACAAACTAGCTCAAGAGATTTTTTTAGCATGGTAACACTACTTAGAAATTGGATGATAAAATGGCTTGGAGGATGTTGTATTTCTAGGCATTTTGGAGAGATTTTGATCCAATGATTGAGATTGATTTGGGAGATCAATGGTGGAGGGTGAAGATGATGTGGAGGGCCTAGATTTCATCTTGAAAAATGGAGGGCTAGGAATAAAGATAAATTTTAATTCATCTTGGGAAAGGGGTGAATTAAATGAGGTTGGGCGAGATGGATTAATTGTGAATTAAAAATTCACATGGGGAAGAGTAAAATGAATTAAAAATTTATTTGGAGAAGAGTGGATATTAATGAGTTATGACATGTGTAAGGGGTGTAAGAAGTATTAAATGAAGATTATGACACATGTGTATTCAAATTTGATTTATATGGGATATATTTCAATTTTTTATTTGGTGGATGTGGGGAAGGGTGTTAATCAAGGTTTGACCATCTTAATTAGGGTGATTAGCCTAATTAATATGGCTGGAAAAAATTAGGAAATGGGTTAATGAGGTGTTTAGACTAATTAAATAAGGTTTTATTTAATTAATCCTAGGTCTAGGGTCATGTAGGTTAGGCTAGGTAATTAAATAATAGATATTTAATTAACTAGGGTAGGGATAGGTTTATTAATAGGCTAAATTAATTAGATCAACATGATTTTACCTAATTAATTAGGTTTAGTGAAAAAGGGGGGAATTAACCAAATAAATATTGCATGTTTATTTAATTAATAGGGTAAGGTTGGACTATTGAATTAATTAAATTAATCCCATTGTAGGGGATAGAATGATGAAAATTAGGTGATGAAGGGATAATTAATTAAATAAAAATTTAATTAATTGATTAGAAGGGAAATTGGTATGTTTAGGGATGTCAGAAGTCGGTTTGACAATGAAGATAATTTTAGGTGTCTACATTTGCCCCTCTTTGACATGGCGTCAGGACCTAGTAGGGAAGTGGCATTAGGTCAAAGAAAAATATGCCCCAGCTGCCGAGAAGGAATGAAATGAGTGAGGGATGCCCCCTCGAGAGGTCAGGTGAAAAAATAATTTTTTTTCAGATGAGCTCTTGAAAGGATGAAACGGAGGTGAAAGTCAGATAGGGGGATGGAAAATAGGATGATAGGAAGAAAAATGAGTGAAAATGGTTGTGATCTACATCCTGGGGAAGAAAAATGGTGTGGAGGGATGACATGGTCTACTATAATTAGAAGAGTGGGCCCTAAGAGTGCCACATTTGCACACATCAGTCCACTTAGAAGGAGAGAAGAGGAGATGGCAGAGTGAAATACAATGTTTCTATGATATATGCACATTTTTGAGCACTTTCGACCATTCAGGAGGTCACCACAGGCTGGACCGAAGGTAGGCCCTAACCCTAGCTTTGTCATTTTTTGTTTTTATTGCAATTTTTTACTTTGAGAAATGCGGTTTTAGGTTTTGGTGCTATCAGGCGGTCGCCTAGTGCAAAAATGAGTGCGGATTCATGCCATCCTCTGGATTGGCACTATCTGCTTGAGATAAGAAAGGGGTGAATCAATGCCAAAAGGTTTTATTTAATGGTGCCAAAAGGCAAAGTGGCGCAATATTCTGAAATGGCGCAAAAACTTTGCGCAATGGCACTATACTCTATTCTAGCACCATATGGGAGTTGTGCAGTGCCATCTGCAAATTTGGCACAAAAGGGATGTGTTTTAGTGCTAAAATTTATTTGGCTTCCAATAGCAGAAATGGGATATGAAAAGTTGGGTTTTGGAAGAATAGGTAGGTTTCTGACAAGCATTTGTGGATGCAAGAGACGATGTCTTTTATTGTGTATTCGTGGAAGCGACATGTGCCCTGTGTGATGGAGCTATTTGATGCTTTTGATGATGCCACCCAACGTCGACTAGCAAAGCTAGGGCTTTTCACACCTGCATAGATGCCAGTGCTACGAGCTCATAGAGCTCTGGTGACAACTCTCCTAGAGCGTTATCACCATAAGACATGTTCTTTCCTACTTCCTATAGGCAAGATCACCATTACACTTGAGGATGTTTATCGCATCCTCAAGATACCTATCCATGGGTAGCAAGTGATATATGACACGAGGAGGGGATGGAGGGCTCTACTTAGAGTATTTACCTGTGATCAGATAGTGTTGGTATCATAGAGTCGAGAGATGAGTTATGAGGGGACACTCTTGGTGGGTGTAGATCATTTTTCATTATTCCTGTTGCATTGATTAGCTGCATAGTGATTCCGGATCAGCGAGGTAGAGGCTTTCCAATTGGATGGAGAGAGGTTATTGAGGGGATGGTTCGACATGGGATGGTGTATGCCTAGGGGCACTATATGCTAGCAGAGCTATACCATGAGATGCATATAGTTGTTTATCATTGTGATTCAATGCTATCAGCCAAAGTTACTTTGCTACATGTATGGGCTTGGGAAAATATTGTGGTTACTATGCCGAGAGGTGGATATTATCATCGTTGATTTGAGGTCTATGTATTTTTGTATCGATATGTGGAGTACATATAGATAGGGCAGGTTCGGTATTAGCGGTGAGTACTGGATGATTTGATTCGAGTTACTTGGCGGCCTTACATTAGGGTGGAGCCATGTTCGGATGATGATGTTCTTATGCCTTACACATTTCAGCCATGGTACCTGATGGGTCAAGGTGACCATACTATTGACATGTATCTACTGTCGTGGGTCATGCGAAAGTTTGGACTATGGCAGGATGTTCCACAACCGATGGCGATATTTGCATGGACTCCTTGAGATGCACATTTGTAGCCTCCAACGATACAGCCACAGGTTGCCATAGGAGACTTTGTGGCCTTGGAGCTGTTGATGTGGTATTGAAGGAGTAAGGTTAGAGATACAAGTACTACACCTATATATGGGACATGGTGGCAGATGTGGTAGCCTACGTGGTTTACTAATTTGATAGAGGAGATAGTCATGGGAGATGAGGCTAGAGTAGAGGGAGATGAGCAGGGTGGGTCAGAGGGGGATGAGGAGGGTTTATTGGAGGGGGATGAGGTTCTTAAGGATTACATTGTGGTGGAGGAGGTAGAGGTCGAGGATGATGATGACCCGATTGGTGTTTTGGCAGCAACAGCAGCTGGGCAGGCATTGGTTGGAGGAGAGGGACAGGTAGAGGTACCACAAGTACCATGACAAGGATAGGTAGGGGGATTAACAGTTGCCCCAGTAGTAGGTACAATAGCAGGTACCTGTACATCAGGTACAAATAGGAGAGGTGCCAAGGCAGAGGGCACCTCGGCAGTGGGGGTCTAGGTAGCAGAGGCAAAGAGCTGCTAGGGAGCTTATGCTCCCACCACAAGAACCACAGTAGTAGCCAAGATAGATAGCTATTGTGGCACAATAGGCACCAGTATTAGAGGTGAGGCAGAGGAATGTATAGCAGCACATTCCTGAGACTACTATGGGTTTCATAGGATTAGGGTGAGCTGAGGCAGGGAGCTTGGGGGTAAGCGAGGGTTCAAGGCTGAGAGAGCGTTCATTGCATTAATGGCCTCAGAGCAAGGAGGATGAGATAGAGAGCCTACGGGGCCAGGTTACTAGTTTATAGGAGACCTTAAAGAGCTGAGATACTTAGTGCAATTGCAGGGCATGGCTGCATTACTGGATGGGTCAGATGGGCAGATGAGTGTGCTGCATGCACAGTTGGCACATGCACAGTTGGCACAGGCATAGGGTGAGGTAGTTACTCTGTCAGGAGAGAGTGCTCAGTGGTAGGTGGCAGAGGCTAGATCTTAGTAGGAGGAGGCTGGGGCCCAGCAGGCAGAGACTAGGGCCCATCAGGTAGAGGGGCTAGTGGCCAGCCTACAGGGGGTTGTGGTAGGGATAGGTATGGGCCCTATATTGACACTGATGTAGACATAGACTACGTAGTTATAGACATATGTTGGGGAATTACAGGGAGAGGTGGGAGAGAATTGAGCTTGGGCTGAGTATTATCAAGCAACCTATTGCTCAGCTATTCCAGAGGGATAGAGGATCCCTAGCTATAGCCAGCAATAGAGTGGTTCTCAGATGTCTGGATCACGCAGGTCCAGATCCATCTAGTTAGTTCAGCAGCCAATGGGCCCTCCATCACAGGTGCTATAGAAGATTCCACAGGTACAGATCCCATAGCCACCACCACAGCAGTAGTAGTGATAGCCTAGATCTTCCATCGAGTCAGGGAGGGGATCATCAGCCTAGGGTTGACATATATGTGTTGTACATTTTGAGCCCTTTGAGGCCTATTGTATCATGACTTGTATTATTTTGAGCGATGTACATTATGTTTATGATGACATATTATGATACTTGATGATACATCATGATGTTGATGATTTATGCATTTATGATGTGTTACAGATGTATGCATTTATGTTTCCTACTGATGCTTATGTTTATGGATGCATTATGTTTTTTTTTATGGATGCCATGTAGTTATGGATTATATGTATATATGATGATGATGTGATGATTTAATGAGATGCTATGGATGTACTAATGGTGTATGTGATGGATCTATGGTTGATAATGACATATGATGGTATAATGTTATGATTTGCCTATGTTGATGTTATGATGGATGTTCGGTCAAATTGGATGGATGTAGAATGTGAATTATAGCTATACAGTTTTTTTGGTCAATCATATCATATCATGTACTAAATCAATACCCTCCATGTGTTATTAGTTAATTTCCACATGCATGTAATAACAGCAAGATTTACGATAATGATAGGTCATGAATGTTATATGGTGATATTATGTTTTATCTATTTTATATATGCATGTTTTGATTATGGATTATGATGTGAAATGTGGAATGCAAATAAATGCTCAAATTAATAAACATTTATTATGGATGCAAAAATGTAATGGAATGAAAATATATGCTTACCTTAATAAACATATATTATGTATGCAAATGGAAAAATGAAAATGCAATGGTTTAAATGGTTATAATAATGCAACTAATGGTCTAATGTAAATGATTTATGTAGTGATCAAGTCATGGTACACATGATGTTTTTGTAGAACCCTGGACGATGGGGCTTGGTGATAGGGGGATAGGTAGGGAGGGAGAATAGTTTATGAACTAGGTAAGGGGAGGATTTATTATGGTTAGGTTGGGAAAGGGAGGGGGATGGGGAATGAGGGAGTTGCTAGGTCATGATACACCACGTCATTAATGGGGTGATTTGTTTTGGTTCAGGATGGGTTGGAAATTAGTGAGCAGGGAGGTTAGTTAGAAGAATGGGGGAACGCTGGGGGGTTGAATAGATGGGGGGTTGAAAAATCTAGGCCCAAATAGTATTGTTGAATGGGTGATAGAAAGATGAATTGAGCTAGTGATAGTAGTTGCATAAGATTAATTAAGAGCATTTCTTAGTTTATTATAGCAATATAGGATACACTTCACAAATGTATGAGATGACCTAGGTGATGATATATATCCCACAATTGTATGGACTAGACACACAAACAATAGGTTGATTTTGTGCATGCCCAAGGTAGTATAACCTTGCCTAGCCGAGGAAGGGGACTCATAGGTATGAGTTCCCATAGTACATATAAGGTATTAATGCTTGTATATTCAAATGAGGCACATCATGCTAGAACCGACCTAGGCTTCAAGATATGACTACTATTCTTGGAGTAATGAAAACAACCCACAAGCACAGCATACATAAACAATGACCATGTCTACTCTAGGTGTTATCCGCCACTTACGATGATATAATGAGATCAAGGTAGCTTTGGAAATGACCTAGAGCAAGACAAGAAGATAAAAATGAATAATCAAAAAGACCAACAAAAAGATACAAATAGGTATTGTGTGCTCTTACCAAGATAAGTGTTGATATGATGACAGATTCTTGTCCATTGTAGGAACGATATATCCTAGGATGTGAATTGGTTGGATTTTGTTTGATAATTTTTTAAAGGTGAGCAAAAGGATAGTCAAGCCATGTGTTGGATTATAGTTGGTATGTTGATTGATAATTTTTGTGTGAGGCATGATGTTTCAAGTGTATACCTAACGTGTGTATCACTTGTTGGATCTAGCAAGCTCAGTAAATAGGGACCATCCAAATGGGTTGGATGGGTGCATCTTAGGTACCTAAGTACAAGATACTTCCTTTGTATTCTGGATTATCTACATACCCTGTGTCCATGGGATCAAGGTACTTTCAAGATGCAGGTGAGATGAATATGTAGTTCTGACAATACTTGATGATGTGGGAATGGTTTAGGATGGATGTTGAGGATGAAGTGATGATGATTTTGGGTGATTGTGAGGATGTTGGAGATGGTGATGATGTCATGTGAATGGATTTTTGATTTTTTTTATTTTCTATTATTTTTGGATTTTTTGACTTTCTAATGTTTTTGGATTTTTTTTATTCTTTGATTTTTTTGGATTTTTTAATTTTTTTGTATTTTTGCTTGGGATACTAGATGGGTTATGTGTAGAACTTATTCAGATTCAGAATGTTCATAGGCTCATCTAGAGGCTACCCCTTAGGTGTTGCAAGCTAATATGCTCCTGATCTATAGCTGGGAGTGATGACATAGGGCCCTAACCAATTGGGTTCAAATTTTCCTTTCTTAGGGCATTCCTATAGATTCTTTTGGTTTTCCATGAGGACAAGTTTGCCTACTTCAAACTTGTGGTTCTTGATTTTCTTGTTGTAGCTTCTTCTCAAGTGGTTTTGGTAGGCCTACAGATGGTTCAATGCATCCAAGTGTTTCTCATCCAGTAATTCTAGCTCATGCGACCTTGCAACTCGGTATTCCTCATTAGTGATTATGTTTTGTAGAGATACTCTTAAGGATGGGAGCTTGATCTTAATAGGTAGGATGGCTTTGGATCTGAATTCAAGGGAATATGGAGTGGCTCCTATGGGTGTGCGGATGCTTGTGCGATAGGCCCATAGGGCAGGATTGAGTTGGAGGTGCTAGTCATGGCCTACTTCATTAACTGTCTTCTTTAGATTACGTAGGATGGTTTTATTTGAAGCTTCAACTTGACCATTACCTTGGGGGTAGTATGGAGTGGAGAAATGATGTTGGATTTGGAATTTCTCACACAGGGTGCGGACTTCCTGGTTCTTGAATGGTTTTCCATTATTTGTGATAATGGAATGGGGAATGCCATAACGACATATGATGTAATGGAGGATGAATTTGGATATTTGGGTTCTAGTGTTGAAAGTGAGTTGTATTACTTCCACCCACTTGGTGTTCAAAGTATTTGGTAGCAGTGATGATAAATTTATGGCCATTAGATGATGGTGGATGGATCTTTCCCATGATATCGAGGCCCCATTGTGAAAAGGGCCACAGTGTTGTAATTGGCTATAGTTCTTGTGATGGTGCATGAATGAGATCTCCATGCTGTTGACATGGCAGACACTTCTTTACGAACCGGTAGGTGTCTCGCTCCATGGTTGGCCAATAGTACCTGATCCTCAAGATCTTCTTAGCTAAAGTAGGCCCACTTGAATGTGCCCCACAAATGCCTTCATGTATCTCTTTCAAGGCCACTTCAGCTTCCCTAGAGTCTAAACATCGTAAAAGCATACCATCAAGACTCCTTTTGTATAGGGTATCTCCTATGAGGGTGAACCGGGAGGCTCGGTGGATGAAGCTTTTTCATTGCGAGACAGACAAGTTATGTGGAATGATGTTATCATGGAGGTACATATATGTTTCTTGATACCATGGGGAGAGGGGACCAACGATTTCACACACTAGCTCTGATTGGGGAACATCATAGGATGGTACCAGGAGTTCTTTGATCAGGAACTCACACTTCTTTTTATCTTTCTTCATATCAACTAGGGATCCGATTGTTGCCATGGCATCTGTAGATTTGTTGTTTAGCCTTGGGATTTGTTCAAAGTGAATATCATCAAAATAGTCTTTGAAGTCATCAACCATCATTTTGTAAGGCAGGAGTTTATCATCTTTAGTTTTGTACTCATTGTTTACTTGTTGGATGACTAGTTAGGAGTCGCCATATACTGTCAGCTTCTTGATTTTCCACTTGATTGCCATACGAAGTCCTGTGATGAGGGCCTCATACTCTGCCACGTTGTTGGTGCATGGAAATGTAATTTTGAATGACTTAGGGATGGTGTCACCTTGAGGGGTAACAAACAAGATGCTTGCCCCTGAGCCTCAATGTGTATACGACCCATCGAAGTACATTTTCCATGTTTCTGTTGCTAGTGCTACTGTCAATATGGCTTCATCAGGGAACTCTACGAGTGTAGGATGTTTTGTGGGAATAGGTGCCTCTGCCAGCTGATCAGCAATGACCTGTCCTTTGATAGCCTTTCTCTCAGTGTATTCAATGTCAAATTCACTAAGGATCATTACCCATTTGGTTGTTCTTCTAGTGAGGGCGGCTCTGTTTAGCAGATATTTCAGTGGATCAATCTTGGTAATGAGCTTGGTTTTATGATTGAACATGTAGTGCCTTAACTTTTGTGAAGTAAAGACCACGGGTAGACACTCTCATTCAATGGGTGTGTAATTTAGCTCATAGGTTACCAAGGTATGACTGATATAATATATAGCTCTTTCCTTTCCTTGTTCATCGAGTTGTGCCAATAAGGCCCCTATAGCGGTTTCAGTTGTTGAGATGTATAAAAGGAGGGGCTCTCCTTGCTTTGGTAGAGTGAGAACAAGAGGGTTAGCCAAGTACTCTTTTAACTGGTCAAAGTCAGCCTAGCACTGATTGTCCTAGACAAAGGATGTATTCTTTCTGAGTAGGTGTTGAAATGGTTGACATTTATCGGCAAGCTGAGCAATAAACCGACGGATAGAATGGAGATTCCCTTGTAAACTTCATAGTTGTTTCAGTGTCTTCGGAGGAGGCATTTCTATAATGGCTTTGACTTTAGCAGGATCTACCTCAATTCCCCTTCTTGAGACTATGTATCCCAAAAGCTTTCCTAACGTAACCCCAAAAACATATTTCTATGGGTTTAGTCGCACATTATATTGCTCTAGTTTGTCGAAGATTTTTTCTAGCACATCCAAGTGTTCTTCTCTTGTCTTTGATTTCCCCAACAAGTCATCCAGATAATCTTCCATGATGTGGTGGAAAAGGTCATGGAAGATGACATTCATGGCCCATTGATAAGTAGCTCCTACATTTTTGAGGTCAAATGGCATCACCACCCAATAGTATGTCCCCCATGGGTAGATGAAGGAAGTCTTACATTGGTCTTCTTCTGTAATTTTGATCTGATTATACCCTAAAAATCCATCCATTAGGGAAAGCATCATTACCCATTTGGCCATTCTTCCAGTAAGGGCGGCTCTGTTTAGCATATATTTCAATGGATCAATCTTGGCAATCAGCTTGGTTTTGTGATTGAACATGTAGTGCCTTAACTTTTGTGAAGTAAAGACCACGGGTAGACATGCTCATTCAATGGGTGTGTAATTTAGCTCATAGGTTACTAAGGTGTGACTGACATATATATATATAGCTCTTTCCTTTCCTTGTTCATTGAGTTGTGCCAACAAGGCCCCTATAGCGGTTTCAGTTACTGAGATGTATAAAATGAGGGGCTCTCCTTGCTTTGGTGGAGTGAGAACGGGAGGGTTAGCCAAGTACTCTTTTAACTAGTCGAAAGCAGCTTGGCACTGATTTTCCTAAACAAAGGCTATATTCATTTTGAGCAGGTGTTGAAATGGTTGATATTTATCGGCAAGTTGAGCAATAAACCAATGGATAGACCAGATCTTCCCTTGCAAACTTCATAGTTGTTTCAGTGTCTTCAGAGGAGGCATTTCGGTGATGGCTTTGACTTTAGCAAGATCTACCTCAATTCCCCTTTTTGAGACTATGTATCCCAAAATCTTTCCTGAAGTAACCCCCAAAACATATTTCTTTGGGTTTTGCCACACATTATATTGCTCTAGTCTATCGAATATTTTTGCTAGAACATCCAAGTGTTCTTCTCTTGTATTTGATTTCCCCAACAAGTCATCCACATAATCTTCCATGATGTGGTGGAAAAGGTCATGGAAGATGACAGTCATGGCTTGTTGATAAGTAGCTCCTACATTTTTCAGGTCAAATGGCATCACCACCCAATAGTATGTCCCCCATGGGTAGATGAAGGAAGTCTGATGTTGGTCTTCTTCTACAATTTTGATCTAATTATACCCTGAAAATCTGTCCATTAGGGAAAGCATCTCGTGTCTTGCCGTGAGGTCCACTATAATGTCAATGTTTGGTAGTGGGAAGTCATCCTTTGGATAGGCTTTGTTGAGGTCCCTAAAATCTGTGCAGCATCATATTCGACCATCTGGCTTCGCCACTGGCACTAGGTTGGAGACCCATTTTGGATAATCTATCGGTGAGATGAACCCCACATCTAGGAGTTTCTTTAGCTCTGCCTTAACAAGGAGGGCCACCTAAGGATTCATCTTTCTTAGCTTTTGTTTTACCAGTTTTGCATTGGGCCACACTATAAGGGGATGAACAACCAAGGCAGGATCTAACCTTGGTATATCTGCATAGGTCCATGTGAAGTTACGGCTTCTATGTTTGAAGAATGCTAAGAAGTTTTCTTGCTCTGTTGTGGTGAGAGACTCTGCCCTGAAGGTGATCTTTGGCTCTTCTTCTATCCCAAGGTTCATTTCTTGTGATGGCTCCACCAAGATTGGTGATCTGTCAGAATACACCTTCTCAATTTCGAGAAGGCCCATGCTTCCATCTTCTAGCACCTCATGGAGGTTTTCACCAGAAGATACATCCTTTATTTTTACTTTTTTATCACTCGAGAGTGCTACTGAGTGGTTTTCACTAGGGGTTGTTGTCTTTATTTTTATGTTTTTGTGACTGGAAGCAGGGGTGGTCTCCCCGAAATAGGTAGACGTGTCAAGTTCCATGATGTATCCTTTGTGATCTCCCAGGAGGAAGTGATCTCTGACCCCCATCATTTATGCTATGGATTCATCATTTTGTGCTACATCAAAGATCAAAGGTCCTTATTGGTCCCAATCGATAAGGTTAGGGTATACAAGGGGTAAGTCATTAGATGTGGAGGCTAGGGTGGCCATAGTGTAGATGGTGCATATGGAGGATTCAAAGAATTTAGCTAAGTTACTAAAGGAGTCTCCATGGTCTACCTCATTGATGTTATCAACTTCGGGGGAAACCATAGCGACCTCGGCTAAGATACATTCGCCACTAGTGAGGATACATTGTTGTTTTCCATATCCTAATCATTGAGTGTAGGGATTCCTTATTTCTTTAATTGGTTCTATGATCCCTTGTTCATGAAGGCCAATACCACCTTGTCCTTTATAGCCCATGTTCTTGACAATTTCTGACCCTTTGCCATAGATTTCTGATGGTATGGTAGGGGCTTCTTGCTCTGTTTCTTCATCTTTATACAGCCATGATGATATGTCTTCGAGCATGTCCTGATCAAGAAGATGTCTCTTTTCAAAGTAGGGGACGACTTGCATTTGATAACCACTATGGAGACTTCTCCCTCCTTTGAGGCATCAAATATATTAGGATTGGTTAATGTTCCTACACAAAGGGTACTGTGCAGGTCATATTCTCCACATCCCATGTCACTTATCTTGATCTTGACCTTGGGTGGCGCAGGTACTTGAGATGAAGTGGTAGCAATGTTGGTAGGGTCAACATATGACGTGGATGTTGTAGGGTCATCTTGGGAGGCAATTTTTGTGATAGCCTTGTTATACAGATAGAAAGTATGTTCACGTCCTTGGTCCTTCCAAGAAGATGCAATATTGGAAGGGGCGGGGATCAGCATAGATAGTTACTTCCATAATGTTATGAGGGAATTTTAGGCATTGATCGTATGTGGAGGGGACGGCTTGCATGGCATGGATCCATAGTCAGATGAGAAGGATGTTTTATGGGAGGTTGAGATCAAGAACCTGACATTTTGTTTCTAATATCTTTTACCCTACTTGGATGGGGAGTTTGATAGTACCTTCAGATAGTCTTTTAGTGTCATCATACCCCTTGATGGTTATGCATTAACTAGTGTCCACAACCACATCTGAGTATCCCAAGTGTTTTAGCAATTTTAGAGTGCACAAGTTTAGGCCAGAGCCAGCATCTATTAAGACTCTTTTGATGATATGCTTGTGGATGCAAACTTCAATATGTAAGGCATCATTATGCAGGTTATCAGAGGCAAGGAGATCCTTTTTTGAAAAATTGAGATGGTGGGGTGAGGTGATATGGCCCACCATGGCTTGGAATTGATCCACATTTAGGTTGGTGGGGACTTGGGTTTCTATTAGAGCCTTGTTGAGGGCTTCTTTGTGGAGAGGTGACGTATAGAGTAGCTCAAGGATGGAGATCTATGCAGGGGTCTTTCCTAGATGTTCTAAGAGGTTGTATTTATTAGCTAATGATGGACGAATGGATGGATAATTTGGTTGAGGATTTGATGTGGATGTAGGTGTTTGGTTAGTGGTAGGGGCTACATGGATGGACACATGGCCCCTACGGGTAGTGTCAGCACAATCAAGTTCTTGAGTCTGAATGGTGATTGTGTTGATGTAGTTAGATGATGGTTCTATTTGACCTATGACAGAATCATAAGAGGCAGGAAGTGGAGTGATGTTGTAGGCTTGATTAGAGGATGAGGCATTTCCTTTGTTGTGATTAGGTAGAGGATCCTTGAAAGCTCCCAATTTTGCATTGGGCGATGGTTGTGGGGCTAGCTTGAGGTTGGCTTTGCCATGATCTATGAGATCTTTTATACAATGTTTTTAATTTCATGCAATCGGATGTCTTATGGCCCACAATGCGGTGGTAGTCACAATAGTCATTTTCACTATACCATGTGACTTTGAGTTGACTTTCTTAGTGGGGCTTAATAGGTGGGAGAGTTATTAAACCATCTTTTAGACATCTATCAAGGATATCTTCGAGTGGTTCCCCTAAGGGTGTAAATTGTCTCTGAGTTTTATTTTGCTTAGGTTGACCTTTAGGAATATTTACATTGGTGGTGTATACATTCGGGGGTGCTTGGTTTTGTACATTTTGGATGGCCTTCACATCGGTGACGCCATCGTTAAGGGCATTCTTGTTCTTACCCCAAAAGCATAGTTTCTCATTTGATTGCATGTTGTTATTGCTTGTATTTGGGGTATTGATGTTGATTTTATTATCTTTGTTGTTGCTATTGTTGTAGGGCTTGTTGTCATATAGTTTAATCAAACCCTTGTCAATTACTTGCTCAAAAGTAGACATGCATAGGATTTGTAAATGGAATCCCATTTCTTGGTTAAGATTAGCCACAAACATGGTGACTAATTGTTTCTTAGGGATCGTCCAAGGGAGTTTGCTTGCTAGGCCTCTCCACCTTTGCAAAAAGAAACAAAGCATTCTCTACTTTTTTATTTGGTGTTGCAAAGGTCCGTCATAGATATTTCGTGTTTGAAATTGTAAGAGAAGTGGTTGACAAATTTCTCTGCGTGCTCAGGGAAAGACTTAATACTCGAAGCAAGGTCTCTGAACCATTTGGAGGCTTGACCACAGAGGCTTCTAGGAAAAAGTCTCATTGGTATGTGTCGTTGTTTGAGACTTCAAGGCAAGAAAGGTAAAACTCCCTAAGGTGGTCCCTAGGGTCTCCCTTTCCTTTATATTTGTCAAATTTAGGTGTTTCAAAGTTCTTAGGAAAGGGAGGCATGTATAGTGTCCAATCAAATGGGTAGGGACAAATATCCTCGAAAGAATAATGTTTGTGCTTGGCCCTAGTTTGCATATCGTCTACCTTTTGGATCAAGGTTTGTACAATGGTTGTTAGGTCGAGAGTGGGTGGAGGTTGTGGGATGTAGTTTTGTTGGTTGATGAGATGTTGTAGGTTGGGCGGGGTTTGGTATTGGTTTTTTTGGGTTTGGTGGAGAAGGTTTTGATTTTGGGGTATGATGTTTTGATTTTGTAGGATAGTGTTTTGGTTAAGTTGTGTAAGATATTCTTGGTAAGCATGGAGTTGTTGGAGAATGTGAGGCAGCAATTGGGGATTAGGATTATGTTATGTTGATGATACTATAGGATTTTGTGCATACTTGAAATTGGATGGGTTGACATTGGATGGGTTGATCATGGTGTGAGGTGGTTGCAAGAATTGGCTTATATAAGCTATGGCATGGGAGTTGAGTTGAGGCACACTTGTGGAGGAACTCATGTTCGTGGGGTTGCTTTGGATGCCCAAGGTGATTTAGGGAATGGAAGGGATTACATTTGTTATGGTGGTGGAAGTGACAACGGGGTGGGAGACGGTAGGATTGGAGACATTACATGTGGTTGATATGTTAGTGGGAGTTGTAGATGTGGTAACATTAGAATTTGTGGGAGTGGTAGATGTGACAACATTATAACGTGTGGGAGTAGTAGATATGGTGGGGGTTGAGGTTTGAGAGATGGTAGGGTAGGTGTAATGAAATAACTTGCACAATGGAAGAAGATGATATGAAATATTCTACAAATACTTGATAATAACTGAGAATAACAGGCCACTTTGAGGGGGCAACCTCTAAATATCTCCAATGAGAACACACTTCACAATATGATGATTAAATAAGACTCATATCCTCCTATATATACTTAATTATGCTTAGGATGAATAGACACACCCCTATATAACACCTAGTCTGACCTATCTAACTAAATAATAATATAATAATTATAAAATGACTTAATTAGGAGTTAAGATAGCCATAAGATGACTATTCATAACCCTATGTACACCAATATTAAGGGCATAGCAAGCCCCTCCTCTTCAAAGAAGCATTGTCCTCAATGCTAACTAAGTGTGGATTCTTTTGAATGAATTCCTCATCCTCCCATGTGGCCTCTTCAACTAATAAATTCTTCCATTGGATGAGATACTCAATGAGGGTTCTATTCCTCAGCTTCTTCGTGCATGTTTGAAGAATACACTCTGGTTCCAAAATGATCCTTCCTTCTTCATTGAGCTCTGGTAGTACTATTTGAGTAGGAATATAATGCCCAATTACCTTCTTCAAACAAGAAACATGAAAAAATGGATGTATCTTTGTTGTTGGTGGCAGCTATAGCTTGTAGGCAACACTACCAATCGTTTACATGATTTGGTATGGCCCATAATACCTTGGAGACAACTTATTATTCTTTTTTTGTTTCTTTAGTGAGATTTGTTTATAAGGCTACAATCTCAAGAAGACCCAATCCCCAACTTCAAAATTTCTTTCACTACGATGTTAGTCTGCCTGTTCTTTCATTCAATTTTGTGTCATAGCTAAATTCTCCTTGAGTCCTTAAAGTACCTATTGTTGATGAAGCAAGTGGTCCTCTACTACCTGAACTCTTGGTGACACCTTTAATGATGATGTGATGGAAGGAGGATGATATCCATAAAGTGCCAAAAATGGATACATTTTTGATGAGCTATGAAAAGAAGTGTTATACCACCATTCTGCAAGTGGTAGCCAATCTACCCATTGAGACTGTTTCTCTGAAGTGAAACAAGATAGATATCCTTCCAAACACTTATTAACAACCCCAGTTTGCCCATCTGATTGAGGATGGTATGAAGAACTATGAGCCAATTGAGTGCCCAGACATGAGAATAAATCTGTCTAGAAGTGACTAGTAACAATAGGATCACGATCACTAACAATAATCTTAGGTGTACCATGTAGCTTTTGGATATTCTCCAAAGAAACTTTTGCCACTGCACTTGTTGTAAAAGGATGTGATAATGCAATGAAATGTGCATATTTAGTGAGACAATCAACTACTACCATGATGACATTATGACCTTTAGATTTGGGAAGCCCTGTGATGAAGTCCATGGATACCTCTTCCCAACGCTGGCTAGGAATAGATAAGGGCTACAAGAGACCTAGTGTCTTAATTGTCTCCCCCTTATTTCTTTGACAAACCAAACATTTAGCCACAAATTTTTGAACATCACCTTTTAGCCCTTTCCAAAAAAAATCTTGCTTAACCCAATGATATGTCTTCAAAAATCATGAATGACTGCCAATTGGGGACTCATGTAGCTCTACAAGAATCTTGTGTTTAAGAGTGGAATTCTTGTAGAGATACAAGCACTCTTTATACCAAAGAATATCCCCCTTTAAACAAAACTTATCTGAACTACTAGTATCACTTTTTAATTGTTGGATGAGTTTACTTGTCACAACATCATTTTGCCACTCTACTTTGGCTTCTTCCACCCAATTTTCTTGTAATATTGAAAGGGCACACAATAAGGCTTCATCTTTCTCATCCTTCCTAGAAAGTGCATCGGCCACAATATTATCCTTCGCTTTCTTATATACAATCTCAAAGTCATATCCCAACAACTTAGTGACCCATTTTTTTTGCTCTTCAGAGGATAATCTTTGTTCCAAAAAATATTTTAGGCTATCATGATCTGTCTTAACCTTGAAGTGTCGACCCATTAAATAAGGCCTACATTTTTTAAATGTGTGAAGGATTGCTGGCATTTCCTTCTCATAAATAGGTTTGAGCTGATTCTTACCTTTTAATTGACAACTCTCAAAAGTAATTGGTCAACCTTCATGCGTGAGAACTACTCCTATCCCATTTCCAGAAGCATCACATTCCACAATGAATTCCTTGGTGAAGTCTAGAGTGGCAAGCACTGGAGTTGTACACATAGCCTCCTTCAATTGCTCAAATGCTACATTAGTAGACTCATTCCAATGAAGATAATCCTTTTTCAATAGAGTGGTGAGGGGTGCTGCTATACGACCATAATTCTTCACAAATCTTCTATAGTACCCTGTTAATCCTAAGAAACCCCTTAGTTTCTTAATGGTTTTTGGAATAGGCTATTCCATGATAGCCTTAATTTTGTTAGGGTCCACCTTTACTCCTTCATAGGAAACTATGTGTTCCAAATACTCCACCTCCTTAAGATCAAAAGCACACTTGGATGGTTTAGCATAAAGTTGATGATCTTTGAGTAATTGTAATGCTTGATCTACATGCTGCAAATGTTCTTCCCAAGTCTTGCTATAAATCAATATATCATCAAAGAACACTAACACAAACTTTCTCAAGAACTTTTTAAAATTGGAATTCATCAAACTTTGGAATATAGATGGTGCATTGGTAAGACCAAATGGCATCACCAAAAATTCATAATGATCCTCATGAGTTTGAAATGCTATCTTACCAATATCTTCCTCCTTAATCTAAATTTGGTGATAACCAGATCTAAGATCTAACTTGGTAAAATACATAGCTCCATTCAATTCATCTAGAAAATCATTAATGACTAGAATAGGAAACTTATCTTTAATGGTGTACATGTTGAGCACCCTATAATTTAGACACAACCGCCAAGTTTCATCCTTCTTACACACCATCACCATAGGCGAGGAGTAAGCACTTTGGCTATGCTTGATAATTCTTGCCTCTAGCATCTCCTCAACAATTTTTTCTATCTCACCTTTCTGTATGTGTGGGTACCTATAAGGCCTGATGTTTGGTAGTTGGCTCCCTGGAACTAGTTGTATGGCATGATTATGATCCCTCTTAGGAGGAATTCCTTTAGGCATATCTCTAAGAACCACTGAGTGACGATCAATTATTGCTTGTAAATCTAGATGAGTAGGAGCATTAGATTGAGAGACTTCTAATGAACATAGCTGGGCCACAAATTGATCCGCTCCTTTCTTAAGCAACTTTTGCATTTGATGAGAGCTTACCATCTATGGGTATTTTACCTTCAACCCCCTTAGATCCACTACCTTTCCTTCTGATTGAAATCTCATGAATAGTTCTTGGAAGTTCATCTCAGTTGTTCCCAATGTAGTAAACCATTGTACTCCCAAAATAATATCTTCTATGCCCATGGATATTGCATACATTGGAGTATCAAGTTGATAATCTCCCATGGATAATTTAATGCTATGACACTTCCCCAAACAACTAACTGTACCAGCATCTGCAATCAAAACCTGAAACTCTAGGGATGGATATCTAAAACAATTTAGACGAGTTGCCAACTTTTTGTTGATGAAATTATGAGTACTACCTGAGTCGACCAACACTGTTACTTTCTACTTCTTTAAGAAACCCACTACCTTGAGAGTTTGTGGTGCACTGAAACCTGAGAATGCATGACAAGAAATGATTGGTTGATAATCATGTGATTCCTCACTTGACTCCCTATCCTCCTCCAATATGGGTTCCTCCTCTTCTTCCTCATTGGACCTTCAATATAGAACAATTTCTTTTCACTACATTTATGTCTTCGACTATATTTGCTATCACAATTAAAACACAAACCTTTTGCTCTTTTCTCCTCAATTTGCTATGGAGTCAACCTAGTAGGTTGAGGAAAAGAAGGTGTTGAATGTCTTTTCTCTCTTGTCACATTAACCCCTTGCTTCCTAGGAATCAAATACTTCTCCTCTACCTTGCGTGCCAAGATAAAAGACTCATTTACTGAGATAGGACTAAACATGCGTACCTCATGTTGAATGTGATCCTTGAGACCACCCAAGAATAAATTATTCAAGTTCTCCTCTGTAATTGTATCCACTCTTAAGGATAGATTTTGGAATTTCTAAATATAATCCTTAACTGATATTGTTTGTTGAAGTTTAGCAAGCTGGCTGAAGAAGTTGTCTGTCACACTATTGCTATATCGTGCCTGGAGTTCTTCTGTAAAAATTGACCATGAGATGATGAGACCCTTTTTCCTCTGATGAGTACAAATCCAATGATACCAAATGAATTGATCTGGTTCTAGATATAGGGAAACCATCGTGACCTTTTGTCCATATGGCATTTGATGTACTTCAAAAAAATTCTCCATTTGGTTTATCCATGTTATAAGATCCTTGCCATCAAACTTGAGCATATCCAGCTTTGGAAACAAATTCCTAGATCCCATAGGAGTATTAAAATTTGTGTCAGTATTAGCCGACTTAAAGGTCTCACCTTGGTTGCTTGAGAACTCCTTTCTTGGTTCATTCATATAGGCACTTAACATGCTTCGTATATCTGATATATCTCCTCTTAGGTGACACATATCCCTCTTAATTGAGGAAACCTCTTCTTTGACCTTACTTATTTCCTCATTGGGATTACTATCCTCTATTGTTTCCCCATCCTTATCAGAGGATTTCCCCGCTGTGACAACATTCTTTTTGCCTCTTGTTGTAGGCCCCATCATGATGGAAACCAATATTTTTGAAACAAAATCACACAAATGAAATGTAAATTCTCTGAAATTTTTACTATAACTTACTATGGCCAAGATACCACTTACCTAGAAAAAACTTGAAAACATTAGCAAATTTACAGCCTTGAGAGTGAATTTGTTGGAAACCGTATTTTTAAATTAACTTTCTTATTTTGCTTCAATTTCTCCATTTTTTAGACTGTAGGCTCCTCTTTTATGTCTTAGAAAACCCAATAAAAATTAGGCTCCAATTCGGCAGGATGTGAGAGATATGTAGATCCCAAAACAATTGTGTAGAAATCGTAATTCTGCAATAATTCACTCAATTCTACTCCAATTCCTCTGACATCTAGACTGTAGATTCTTTAATATGGTCTTCAAAAACCCTTTAAAAATCTTTTAAAAATTTGTTAAAATCTAAAAGTTATACTCTTTCCAAAATCGCCTCCAATATTGAAAAAAAACTTGCCTCTACGGTGCCAAGATCATGCTCTGATACCATTTGTAATGAAATAACTTGCACAATGGAAGAAGATTATATGAAATATTCTACAAATATTTTATAATAACTAAGAATAACATGTCACTTCAAGGAGACAAGCTCCAAATATCTCTAATGAGAACACACTTCACAATATGATGATGAAATAAGACTCACATCCTCATATATATACCTAATTATGCTTAGGATGAATAGACACACCCCTGTATAACACCTAGTCTAACCTATCTAACTAAATAATAATATAATAATGATAACATGACTTAATTAGGAGTTAAGATAGCCACAAGCCGACTATTCATAACCCTATGTACACCAATATTAATGGTGTAGCAGTGGGTGTTTGATGTAGATGGTTGGGAGGATGTCATAGGATTGGTGTTGGATGTGGATGGTTGGGAGGATATAGTGTTGATGCGTGGTTGGGCATGTCCATGTTGTCGAGATCTTGTGTAAAGTTCAAGATATCTTGATCTATTTGGCTAATGGTGGGGGTGTTTTGGATGGGTGGTTGTGGTGGTTGTGATTGTAGTTGTTGTAAGTAGGAGAAGGGGTTTTCATTGGGACCACATGACGGGATTTAGAAGACTGAACATATCTTGTACACTTGTTGGCCAATTGGTATATTGCTTTCATTGGTTTGAGGCATCCCTATGCCCATGTTGTGTCCAAAGTTGGCCATCGCTTGATTCTTCTTGTGTTGGGGTCTAGTTATGGGCATGCAAGTGTATGGATTTTTGAATGTGGAGGTGGATGAAGGTTGATACCTTAGAGAATGTGGTTTGATTTATTGGACCCAAAGAGGATATGGTGGTGAAATGGAATAAGATTTAGGTACAAGAGAGTGTACTCCCTATAATCTAAATCTAAAGGTGAAAAAGAAATTATGGTGTGATTTGGATAGATGTTGGCCTTTAAGAGATAAATCTCAAAAAGGTGACAACCTAAGGATGGTAAGAATGGAAGATTTTGATTTTCACAAAAAAATTTGGACCAAAAGGAGTGGTGGATAGAATGGATTGCTTTGAGAATGTTTGGATGAAAGATTTGGAAATTGATTGGATGATGCTTCTACTAAGGAGAACCTTAGGTGATGTTTGATGTTTTGATTTGGATAGATTTTGATGTTTTTGAAAGGGATGTTAAAGTCAATAAATGAGCTCAAGTAAAGTCTAGATTTTAGGTGTTGCACAATGGATGTTTTCCTGTTTGCTTGGGGTAGACTTATATGACCTTACACAAAGAGGGATGATTATTCTACTTGAAGGTAGA
This sequence comes from Cunninghamia lanceolata, assembly GCA_027924645.1. Lineage (NCBI taxonomy): Eukaryota > Viridiplantae > Streptophyta > Pinopsida > Cupressales > Cupressaceae > Cunninghamia > Cunninghamia lanceolata. The sequence goes on along the minus strand of BSBN01001660.1, from coordinate 1,650,246 downwards.
CTAATGACCAATCATGCAAAATAGAGTGTGAAGGATGAAACCTAGATTCAACTTTATCTCATGATTGATTTTTGGATGTTGGTTGATGCTTTTGATTGATTTTGGATGTGTTTTTGATGGAAGAAGCAAATGGATTTGGAAATGGATTTGTAGAAGGATGTTTATTTGGTCCAAAAAGTATGCAAAAATCAAGGAGGATGAGGAGCTATGGAAATGAATGGATTATGATTGGGCTCAACAGTATGACAAAGGGTCCAATGGTGATAATGATTGATTCTCTAAGGTCAATATAGGGGTATGATTATGAAATTTTGGATCAAAATGGATGGGATTTTGATAGATTTTAGAAATGTGGTTATGGATTATGGATAGGCAGGCCCTAAAGATCCCAAAATGATTTTCTAAAGTCTTGGGCAAATCCATCTGTAAATAGTGCCAAAAATTAGATAAATGGAGGCACAATAGATAGAAATAGCACTAAAATAGGTCAGTGTTGGTTAATGCTTTGAAAAAAGGCTAATTTTGATGGCAAATTTGGATCTATTTAGATGTGATGGTTGATCAAATGTTGAAATGAGGTCTCAAATGTTATTGTTTCTTGGCAAGTTTTTTGCAAACACTTCAAGCACAATAGAACACAATAGTTAGAGATTTGTTTATGAAAAGATGTAAAGATTTTAACAAGCACTTTGTACAACCTGAGGCAAGGATAGGACAATACTTGTTGAGTTCCCACTTGGTTTCCCAGCCATGCCTACTTGTGTTGTATAGCTCCAAGAACTTGGGGCATGGGCTCCCCCTTACAACGCACACACTTCTCAGGCACACCAAGTTCCAAGTCCCCAAGGTTCGCAAACCTTGAGATACTTTGCTATCTCTGCCACAAGCCACAAAAATGTGGGACAGCTATCAAAGTTTGATCTTTCGACCTCTTGTATCAACAAGTAGAGGGTTTTAGGCTTCTAAAATAATGGTTCTTAGTCGGGGTACATCCAAGGGATCGGCACCTTACGAGCATCCAATAAACCACTTAAATTTTTAACTAGCTCTACTAGGAGTTCCATATACACAAAAGTACTACTTCCTTTCAAGCTAGCTTTGTATGGTAAGTGCTAATACTAATTTGGACTTGGCTTTTGCCTTATCCTTTTTTACATATAGTGGACTGGATGAAAGTACCACTTGGGGTCGCCAATGAGTTCTTTGTATGAATGTATCTCAAGGGCAGGCCCACTTTCTAGAAAAAAGAGGATAGAACCATTTCTCTTCACCCAAGATCCTTTTGAAGGCAAGGGGGGGTACTTTGATTCTAACTCTTGGGTAACAAAATGTGCAAGCACTCCAAGCATAGAAAAAACTCACTAATGTTTTTTTTAAACCCAAATTGAAATGTGCCTAAAGTTGTCTGCAAACACTTGTTAATTTTAGAGCACCAAAATCAAATGTTCTCTATGCTAAGGCACACAAAGGATTTTTTTTAGGTACACCAAATGAAATATTTATTTGTTGTTTGTTTGATAAGCCAATGATTGATTATAGTGCACCAATTGAAATGTGTTCTACACTATCATGCAAAGGTTCTGTTTATGAGCACTAATTGAAGTGTTTGTCTAATCTAATAAAAACCCTACAAAAAGTTGTTAGTGTCTTCGAAATGATGGTCTTAGAGAGACAACAATAACCTCAAAACATAGAGAAGACCCTGCACAGAATCTAACGTTAGCCTATAAAATGGGGCTGAAACATAGATACATAGCACCATTGAAACTCCAAATCATGCCACAAACCTCTCCAATGGCGCTATTGACAGAATGTAGAGCAAAACCTAGCTACCCTAGCAAATATCACTATAATACTTGCAGATGGCACCAGACTATTAAATGGCATTACAGTAGTTACAAATGGCACTTCTATTTAAGATAGTGCTACAATAGACAAAGATGGTGCTAGAACTAATGAAGGCGCCAAAACACTGACTGATAGCGCCATTGTGTAGGAGGGTCTATCTATTCGACTGCGTGCAGAAGATAACGCCTCTCTAGGTCTGGATAGCACTAAAATGATGCAGAGGTTGTCAAGGCTGCAACAACATGAGTTTATTAACAAAAATGTTGATTATACTATATCAAAGGGGTCTTGTTAGTTTTCTTTGGTGTCCAAAACATGACAGATAACTACAAAACAACTTATTAAATCAAACCAAACTAAGATGGAAATAGGAATATGTTAAGTTTGATTTAAGAAAAAATTGGCATAGTCTCCCCTTGTCCCTGCATAAAATCCTAAAAAACTGAGAGCAAATGACACAAAAGATGCTAAAAAGACCAAATACAAACAAGATGTGAGTTAATAATCAACAAGCAATGCCATGTTAGGAAGGCGCCACTAGAGCAACAAATAGCACCAAAACCCAGGTAAATGGCGCCACTGAGTAGGAAGATAGAGCTAATGCCTACAAAACACATCTAAAGACAACAAAAGCTCACATAAGATGTTAGATTGATACCTTGTGGGTCCCACCGGGTGTGCCAATGTGATTAGTGAAATCAAAATGACAAAGAAAACACAAATCAAATGCATAAAGCAAAGATTATACCTCACTATGACTCACAAATCCAAGATGGGGTTGTAGAAGCATGGACCCAAGAGATCCTAGATATACCCTAGATGATAAATTCTATGTGAAATGCACTCTCAAATACAACTTACAAACTAGCTCAAGAGATTTTTTTAGCATGCTAACACTACTTAGAAATTGGCTGATAAAATGGCTTGGAGGATGTTGTATTTATAGGCATTTTGGAGATATTTTGATCCAATGGTTGAGATTAATTTGGGAGATCAATGGCGGAGGGTGAAGATGATATGGAGGGCCTAGATTTCATCTTGGGAAATCAAGGGCTAGGAATAAAGATGAATTTTTAATTCATCTTGGATAAGGGGTGAGTTAAATGAGGTTAGGTGAGATGGATTATTTGTGAATTAAAAATTCACATGGGGAAGAGTAAAATGAATTAAAAATTTATTTGGGGAAGAGTGGATATTAATGTGTTATGACATGTGTAAGGGGTGTAAGAGGTATTAAATGAGGATTATAGCACATGTGTATAAAAGATTGATTTATATGGGATATATTTCAATTTTTTATTTGAAGGATGTGGGGAAGGGTGTTAATCAAGGTTTGACCATCTTAATTAGGGTGATTAGCCTAATTAATATGACTAAAAATTATTAGGGATTGGGGTGATGAGGTGTTTAGATTAATTAAATAAGGTTTTATTTAATTAATCCTAGGTCTAGGGTCATGTAGGTTAGGCTAGGTAATTAAATAATAGATATTTAATTAACTGAGGTAGTGATAGGTTGATTAATAGGTTGAATTAATTAGATAAACATGATTTTACCTAGTTAATTGGGTTTAATGAAAAAGGGGGGAATTAACCAAATAAATATTACATATTTATTTAATTAATAGGGTAAGGTTGGACTATTGAATTAATTAAATTAATCCAATTGTAGGGGATATAATGATAAAAATTAGGTGATGAAGGGATAATTAATTAAATAAAAATTTAATTAATTGATTAGAAGGGAAATTGGTATGTTTAGGGATGTCGGAAGTCAGTTTGATGATGAAGACATTTTTAGGTGTCTACAGTTATATATCAGATCACAAAGGGATATGTTGTTAGCTTCACATGCACCATTTTGGGATAAGCACATTATTTTTTTTTATTTTTCCCCATTCATTTTCACTTTTATGTTTTCTTTAATTATCTTAGATTTTTTTTATTGGTTTTGTTTAGGATGTAACTAAGCTAGGATGTATTGCACGTATCCATATTGGGGAAGCCTTTATAATATTTTTAAAAAATGTAAATGTTATTTTGTTTATGTTTAAATTTATTGACTTGGTTAAGTTTACTATATAAAATAATGAATATAATACATATTAAGAAATGTAATGTTGTTGGCATTACCAGTTATATGGTATCCTCTTTTTATGCAAGTATTCCAATGGAAATCTATTGGAAGTGTATAATTTATTTCAATTGTGGGTGCTGCCACAATAATGGGTTACACTTTCTGGGACATCCTAATTTTTGCTGAAATCACAAATTTTTAAAAAATATAACGATTTAAACCTTGAAAGGTTCCATTTAAAGGATTTTAATTGAAGAGAGCTTGATCAAACCCCCTTACATTTAAACTCCTTTGGATAGAACCTCGCTAGTTTTAAACCATATCTACAATGGAGTCTCCTCTACACCTATCAAAACCACTTTTGATTTATCTTTCGGGGGATCAAATGAATTCATTTTAAATTTATGTTTTGTAAGTATGTAGTCCTTATTATAAGTTTCATAAAAAGTATAATTTCAAATATATTTAATTTGATTATTATATTTATTTTTTATTTCTTGTGAATGTACATTTTTCACCGAACATCGAGTTCTCTATTCTACACACATGGAAAATTAGTAAATTAGTGAATTTTTTTTTTGAAAAATATCAATGCCCTAGGTATTGATGTCTTTGTTTCAACAAAAAAAATAAAATTGATACATACAAAAAAGTTATGTTTTACGGAATATGCCTATGTCTAAATTATAATTGGTTTGACTTCAAAACTTAATTAAAAAAATATATCTGATAAAACATTATAAAACTAAATGCATGCCCTATATATCAGTGTTGCTAATCTAAATTCAAAAGAATCAGAATTTATCCTTTGTAGAAAAAAAGTTATGTGCTACATCATACACATCACTTTAAAAAAATGTTGTTTACTATTAAAAACTAGTTATCAAAGGAGATGCTAAAAAAAATACAATTTAACTCCAAACTTTTTAAAATATATATATTTAGAATCTACAAATAAAATCTCACAAATCACTAGTTCGCAGCATCTTCAAATTCCTAATGGTTTAGTGGCTATAGGTGTCAAAAAGTGAAGATTTAGTTCAAAATGTGGATTTCAATGTCAAGTTTGGCGAAAAAGTGTAACCCATTATTGTGGGATGACCCTTGTGTAGTTAATCAAAATGTTCTAATATTTTTGTTTTAGAGTTTTTTAAATTTTATTTGTCTTAGATTTTAAAATTTACAAACTCAAACACCTTCTTTGCTAACACATTATGTGGAGAATACTTGATTCTCTGGCCAAGTGAATATTATCTTCACAGATGAACACACTTTCTATAGAAGGTATTCTTCTTTAATTGACTATAAAGGCATGGTTTTCTTATTGTTTTTTTAAGAGCAGTGATAGTTGGGAACCAGTTGCCACTGCTTCCCATTTGTACTTGCATTTGTTTTTCACTTAAGCTTTCTCACTGTTAAACTAGTCTCTTCAAAGTTGAATTATCTCTATAGTATTAAGTCTCCAAATATTTTGTTGACAAGAAAACTCTCCTAGAAAATCAACATAGTGACCATTCTAGACTACTAACACCTAGAATATAATGGGAGCACAAAATTATTGAAATAACTACATTGTTTATCAAACTTTTGAAGTTTCTTTATTGCATGCATTTGTTATCCAACACTACCTCTTTTCATAATATTATTCTTCTACTCGATCTTTACCAACTATTAGTCTTTATGAAAGTCCCTCCTTTTTGAAGATTGATATTTAAATGTAAGTAAAAACTGGCAAAATCGTTGCACGCAAACACCATGAAACTGCTAGTTTAAAAATAGTGTCTTACAACTTATATTAATGATGTTTAGATGTTATTAAAATATAAATACAATGTATGTGCATTTTGGGTATGTAGGAATAAAACCACGCTTGCATGTCTTGGTTAAGGGATTCCATTTTGGTAGTTTTCTTGGCAAACTTGGAGGGTAAAGTGCCTTTGTCTAAGGTTAGGAACTAGGTTACTTATGCTCCTTCCTATATTATCTTGTTTCCTATGGCCTCACAGAGGCTGTGTCTATGGAGAATTCAAAGGTGTTGGGTACCCCAAAATAGGTGGTGATTTGGGATGACCTGCATGTTTTGAACAAGGAGCTCTTAGTTGTTTACAATCAGTTGCTAGAGCATAAAATATTTTTACTTGGACTTAAGGATGGAAGGCAAGCACTTGTTGGCTACCCACCATCGTGGCAAATTAGAGGCTACAAGTTTGTGTACTTGGTCTTTGTCAATGGATGGTGGGCTTGGATTGTGTGGCTTTGTGAGAGAAATTATTTTGGGATTAAGGTGGTGATTTGACAGATGCAAGAGTACATCTCCATATTAAATATCCCTTTATTTTATGTTTTCATCACTAAGATGTCTTCTATCTTGAGAAGGATGAACTAAACATATTTAATATTTATTATTTAATTATTTTTATTTTACATATAATATATAGTCTCTAATGTAATTGTATTTATTCTTGTTTAGTATATTTTATATAATGTAAATTATTTAATATATTTTAAAAATAATATTATATTATAAAATCATTTATTATAATAAATATTTATTTATAATAAATATTTATTTATAATAGAATCATATGTATTTTATATAGTATTTAAGATTTAATATAGTTATATTTGTTATTATTTATCATATTTCATATAATGTAAATTATTAAGAAATGAGATAGAGAGACATAGAGGAGGATAGAGAAAGAGAGGGAGATAGAGAGAGAATTAAAGATAGAGGAAGAGAGAAGGGAAGAGACAAAGAGATAAAGGGATACGTGCAAAGAGAAAGGAAAAGAGAAGTGGAGGAAGATAGAGGGAATGAAAGAGAGAGGAAGACAGGAAGAGAGGTAGAGGAAGAGAGAAGGGGAGAGACAAATAGATAGACGAATACAGAGAGAGACATAATACAGAGAGATAGATGAATAGAGAGAGAAACATCTTTAATATTTATAACTTAATTATATTTATTTTATATATATAATATATAGGCTCTAATATAATTGCATTTATTATTGTATAGTATGTTTTATATAATGTAAATTATTTAATATATTTTAAAAATAATATTATATTATTAAATCATTTATTTATATTAAATATTTATTTATAATTTAATCATATTTATTTTATATATAATATATAATATCTAATATAGTTATATTTATTATTATATAGCATATTTTATATAATGTAAATTATGTAAAAGTGAGATAGAGAGACATAGAGGAGGCTAGAGAAAGAGAGGTATAGAAAGAGGGAGGGAGAGAGGAAGTGAGATAAAGACATGGAGGAGGATAGAGGAAGAGGGGTATAGAAAGAGAGACAAAGATGGAGAGAATGAAAGAAAGAGGAAGAGAGAAAGAGAGGTAAAGGAAGAGAAAAGGGGAGAGACAAAGAGATAAAGGGATACATAGAGAGAGAAGCAGATAGACAAAGAGAGATGAACACACACACACACACACACACACACAAAGGAACTTATAGAGAGGAATAGAGAAAGAGATAAGTCATGCTAACTAATTAGATGCATTTCATCATTTAGAATAAAAAAGAGTCAATATTCTTTGCATAAATATTTTTCCTACATGCTAAAATTACTTAGAGGCTACCAATTACATTTTAAAACACTCTCAAAACAATGGAGGCAACTAGACAAATACACTAGAAAACAAGCATGGTCAACCATATAATACAATGTGGTCTCAACCTTTTTGACACTTTTCAAAATGGCACTATTTTGAAAAGAATAATGATTTCATTATACAATTAAAGTTTTAATAATGCTTTCCACTCTTTGACAAACATGGGTCTAAGAATCTACTTCAAAATATATGAATCCAAAGGAAATTTACAAATACTCTCCTCCTAAAGTTATAGGTACAAAAGAATAATAGTAAAAAAAAATTAAACAAAAGAAACACAGAAATACTAAGAAACCATTAGTGAAAAACCAACAAACCAACAATTATCCTAAAATTTGGTTAATTTTTGTTGTAATTGACACTATTAATATTTAGTATTTATACCTTAATTATATCATTTTATATATAATATATAGTCTCTAATATAATTGTATTTATTCTCGTATAGTATATTTTTAAATGATTGTGTTGTTGATCTCTTATTTATTATTATTATTTATGCAATTACAATTGCTTGGCTTAAGATGAGCTCTAGGATTTTGTATTAGCTATAGCATTTAGTATTGTAAGATGGTTAATATGTAATTTTAGCAGTTAAGCAATTGGTAATATTAAAAATATCTTTTTGATGAAAAAAACTAAACGATCCAAAAAACTAAACGATCCATATTCTTTGCATCATTCTATGCTTGATGTGGTTACTAACACCAAGCATTGTGTTTCTTTTACTAATATAATCTGCATACTTTGTCACACCACCATGGAGAACTCACTACAACTTCAAATGGCTTTTATTGCATTAAAAATATGAAAACATCTCTACCTTATCTAATCATCTACAACATCATAGTAATGTTTTATCCTTCAATACACATGCATTTAATACTAACCTAAATACTATAATACAAGAGAACGCCTATGTTAGTGATGAAAACTCAAATTCTATAAACCTTGTATTACTCCTATTCATACAAGGAACATTTACTGTAATTACTATATATTTTAAATGTAAATTAAAAATGCTTATTATACATTACAAAAAACAAAACACGGGCCATTGTCATTGTCTCATCTTGCAATATAAGTATGAATTTTTATTTTTGTATTTTATTCCACAAATTATTGCTTCCATTACTAATAGCCTATGGGCAAATCTGTTGCATGAAAACTCCGTACAACTGCTAATATATAAATACCTAAATATGATCCTACAAACATCAAATTTAATCCCCACATGCCATAATAAAAAAGAAATAAAAATGGACTAACAACTATTTCATTTTGATGGAAGATAAATGAAAGATAACATAGATAAATGGAAGACAACATAGTTAGTTGACATACAATTATTAGGAGGTGCTATTGTACGACTATTTTTTAACCAAAAGGGCAACAACCAACTCTATTTGGTTGGAGAGATAGTCCTCAAACTTCGCAGCTGCTCTTTTAGCAATTATGGAGAAGAATTCATCTGTCAAACGCTCACATCCCAAATGAGCTTCCACAATATTCTCGAAGAGTGCTCTGTAATGGTTGCCTACACTTTTCCCGAACATCTCCTCTTCCCCTCTCCTCACCTCTGTCATGGGATGCAAAGGAAATTCTCCCAACACCCTTACACTCTCCATCCTGAACGACCCTTCGTTCTTAACTATGCTCTCTACCTCCTCTGGATTTGGACCGAACCAGGGTAGATTGAAGGATTCCCATTTCTCTTTTGCGATAGAACCCTGTCCATGTAAATAATACATCGTCATTTCATTTTCTTGATACCCAGATAGGCACAGTAATTTGGATTTCAGGTTTTGAAAGAATTTTATTGAAGAAGAAAGAAACATCAAATACAGTAGGAGAAGAGTATGGATTATATATACCTCATTGACCAGCTCCTGAAATGCATATTCAAAGTGGCGAGCAATATCCCCTAATGTTCCTTGCTCCTCCATTATGTGGGCGCCTAATTTACGGCCCACCAGAGAGATGAAGATGCATCCCCCAACAACTATTTCTTCAGCCCGGGCATTTAAAAATGCTGTGAAATCTTTGTTAAACTGGTCCAGATACGCAGCTCCCACTGCCTCTTCACAATCACTTGAAACATACACACGAGGAGAGCTTCTTTGTTGAACAGTCTCTGGCACCTGAATTTACATCTTATCATGAGACAACTATATCATAATCATATATGGACAAGTTATGGTTTATTACTCACCCGTGAAAGCCACTGGAGACTGAGAGAAGAATGACAGAACTGCAGGCTTTTTCGTGGGAAGAGACGTCTGAAATGTGATCCACAAACAGCCGCTGCAAAGTAAGATCTTGCAGCCACTGGATTGTTATGACCATCGTTATTTGCATCGGCACAGCCTTGTCGGGGAGGAGGCAACATTCGAAGCAGTGAATTGAAATCATTTGATGGAAGGTCAGCAAAATAAACTTCAAATTCTGGCTCCTCCCCCTTTCCAAGTGAGCATTGCACAGCTCTCACAATGGTGTCTGCCACCAGAAGAGTATTCCACCCGGTGGCACACCCTAAATCTGCTATCCTAAATATGCCTCCTTCATTCAATTCCAATCTCATATTTTCATAAATACCACGCTCCAAAATTGGTTTCACAGCCCGAACCATCTTTATCTACACCCATGAAATTCCCAAATATCAATTAACCAGAACAAACTCTATCTAAAACTTTGAAATGGAAAAAATCACAATAAAGTGGAAAATTTTTTCTCCTAAAATCGACAATAAACATTACCATTTTAAAAGAAAGCAGTTGGTGTGAAACTGTGAATAAAAAGAAACAAGGTACCTGAACTGAAAGAGAATTAACAGCATAACTACAATCTTGATGGCCTCCTTTCATTGCCAACACATTCTCCACCACCCATTGAGATTGAGATTGAGATTTGAGATTCTCCATTAACACTGCTAACTGTTGAGATTTGAGATTTGAGGTGCGTGCTTACAGACTCGAAAGTAATATAACTGTATTTATAGACAGTAATACAGTACTACATTACATATAGGTGACATCATCACGTTGATCTCATCTCATTAGATATTGGTATCTTTGGTCTGCCAAGATAAGTGTGACACGTAAGTTGATGTGTATATCACGCCAATGGCGTCTCAATCAAGTTGTATATTAAAATCCGCGAAAGATTAGCTCGCCGTATTTGTTTGGAGGAAAGTGTATTTGTTTGGAGGAGAATGTGGCGCGTCATATCTACACTTGAAAAATCCGCGAAAGATTAGCTCGCCCTACTTCGTAATTATTTGGTCCCTAAAATTTCGCATGGAGAAAGTGACCGGAATTAGAAAAGTTGTTTTCCATTAACTCTTACAAGTTTTTATTTATAATATATATTTAAATAAACAATTTATAAACATATTTTAACTTTGAATAAGTTAAGTGGTGGTTGTTCTTTGGTAAAGTTGTGGTTGACAATAGTTTAAAGCATCCATCATAGCGATATTTTTAGTTCAATAGATACCTCTCAATTATGGACATAGAATAATTTGTACTCCTAAATTATTATTCATATAAATATTCAAGATAATATTACATTAAAAAAAATTCATTTTGAGGCTTCAAATATAATTCTTTAAATTATGTCTAAGTTTTTATTACCAAATAAATTTAAAATAGAATTAAAGATTAGATATTTTAGATTTGATTTTGAGAGTTATAAAGGATTTAGGTCTTGACTTCCGTTATGTCAACTATTGATACTTCTTATGTAATGCTACTAATTTAAGTAGGATTTTCCTTTTTCTTTTGTTTTTTTTGCATTTATTACTAGATTTTTTAGTTATGCATGACTATGAATGTCTTTTTCCTTTAAAATGGCCTCAAACTTCATTAATCCAATTGTTGTTGCTAGTGTTGATGGTTTAATAAATTTAAAATAGAATTAAAGATTAGATATTCTAGATTTGATTTAAGAGTTATAAAGGATTTAGGTCTTGGCTTTTCTTATGTCAACTATTAACACTTCTTATGTAATGCTACTAATTTGAGTATGATTTTACTTTTTTTTTTCTTTTCATTTATTGTTAGATTTTTTAGTTATGCATGACCATGAATGTCTTTTTCCTTTGAAATGGCCTCAAACTTCATTAATCCAATAGTTGTCGCTATTGTTGTTAGCTTAATGAATTTAAAATAAAATTAAAGATTAGATATTTTAGATCTGATTTTGAGAGTTATAAAGGATTTAGGTCTTTTCTTTGCTTATATCAACTATTGACACTTCTTATGAAATGCTACTAATTTGAGTAGGATTTTCCTTTTTCTTTCTTCTTTTTACATTTATTGCGAGATTTTTTAGTTATGCATGACTATGAATGTATTGTTCTTTTAAAATGGCCTCAAACTTCATTAATCCAATACTTGTTTCTAGTGGTGATGGTGTAATAAATTTAAAATAGAATTAAAGATTTGAGAGTTATAATGGATTTAGATCTTGGCTTTTCTTATGTCAACTATTGACACTTCTTATGTAATGCTACTAATTTGAGTAGGATTTTCCTTTTTTAATGAACCTTTGCGTTTATTGCGAGATTTTTTAGTTATGCATGACTATGAATGTATTTTTCCTTTAAATTGGCCTCAAACTTCATTAATCCAACAGTTGTTCCTAGTGTTGATGGTTTAACAGTACATAAGAATGGCTCTATCATAAAAGAGATCCATGAAATTTGTTTTCAAAGTGTTACATGAGGTATGTCTTCTATAACAACTCCAAATGTGGTCCTACCCATCCCAGAATTTGATAGTTCTTTAAGATAGCTTAAAATTTTTACTTTAATAGGGTATTTTGTTGGAAGGATTCCCCCTTTAAGCATGCTTAAAGAATGAGTAAGCAAGGCTCAAGTCCTACATGGGGTCTGCTTTGATGTTGTCCAAAATCTCACAAAGGGGTTTTGCCTCTTTCTTCTTTCTGAAGCTAGTCATGTAGAAGCTATCCTCAAACGTGGCCCTTGGTTTGTTTGTGCTTCCCTTCTTGTTTAAATACCATGGACCTAAGATTTTGTAGTCTCTCAAGAGAGAGCTCTACATGTCCCCATCTTGGTGCAATTTCCCAGGTTACATTTGTCATATTAGAACTTCTTTAATAAAATAACACCTTTAGGCAATGTTATCTACGTTAAACCTAAGAAGTTTTTTCATCACACCTGCAAAAACAAATTTACATTCAAATTGCCTTTTCTAAAGAACTGAAAGTGTTGGTTGATAATCAAATCAACTAGATGAGGCACACTCAATGTGTCATTTATCCTAGCCTACCCAATACATGTTGTATGTACCACTCCTTAAACCATAGGATCTTAGAGATTGTCCCCTTATTACTCCTTGAAGTAAGCCCACTCCCAAGCCTAAAAATGATGCTCTACCTACAAATAAAGAGGAAGTATTGACAATAGTTGGGTTTAACAAGAACAACTGGGTGACCCCACAATAGTGTGTCCCACTTTTTGCCAAAAATGGTACATCAAAATCAACATTTTTAACCAAATTTTAACTTTTTGATACCTATAGCAACTAAATTGTTAAGAATTTGAAGATGATATGAATTAGTGATTTGTGAGATTTCATGTGTAGATTTTAAATATATATCTTTTAAATTTCAAAAAATAATTTATAAATTATTTTACGTAACTTTTAATAAATTAATTTTTATAGTTAACAATACTTTTAAAAAGGTTATAGGGTTTCGACACCCCTTCAAAATCAAATTTACCCCTTTTATCAAAAACAATACTTTTAGAAAGTGGCGTTTATACCATATATCATAATTTTTTTTACACAAAGGATAAAATTATAAGTTTTTAAACATAGGTTCATAACACCAATATCTAGTGTGCAAATATTTTCATAAGTTTTTGTTGCATTTTCTTATTAATTTTTGAAGTGAGATTAATTTTAATTTAGACATAGAGTTATCCCTGTTTCCACATGATTAGGATTATGCTCTTGACATACCTTCTGACTTTGAGTGGAAATGGAAGTTGAAGGCTCTAGAAGAGGCTTGATGGTTTATGGACTGCATGATGAAGGTGGAGGTTTTTCAATAGGTTCCATGGTGTGTGGACTACATGATGGGATTGGAGGGATGGATATGGTATTTGAGGACTCTTTGGTAGGCTCAAGTACATGTGTTGGATGACATGGAGATAGGGTGTTCCTTACTAGTAACCCTTAGATCACATCCTTTGTAGGTAGGAGGTAATGAAAGTTAAAGGCTTAGGATTAGGTGGATCAGAAAGTTCCCATGGTGGAGGAATAAGAGGGGTGGATGGTGTTGTAGGATTAGGGTTTGGACTTTGATTAGTTAGAGTGTCAAAGGGATTGGATGAAGTGGTGGATTTAGGTTTTCTTTTGTAATGTTTAATTCTAGGACGTGGAGTTGATATAGGATTAGAGTGCAGTGGTAGAATGTAATTATAGGATGAATGAGGTAGACTTACGTTTTCCTTGTCAAAGGTAGCATTGGAATTTAAAGGTACTTTGTCTTGTTGCCAAGGTGGACTTGGATAATGCTGTGGATAGGCTTGGGGTGTTGGAACCTAGTTCTCTAGGATTGGCATGGAATGACATATGCCTTCATATCATTTTATGTCTTCTTGTGGGATTAGGAATATTTTGATAAGTGCTTGATTAGGATAAGGGTAATGTGGAATGATTAGGAATGTGATAGAGTATGAGATTGATTGGGTGATTAGATGGGGGATTAGGGATGATTAGGTTATGGTTAGGGTTGACTTGGAGATGATTAGGATATGATTAGGATATGGTTAATGTATGATTAGGGGTGAAGTGATTAGGATGAATTTGATTGAACGATGTTATTAGAAAGGGTGATTAGGGTGTGAAGGTTGAATGATGAAGATATTAGTAGGATGCGATTATGATGATGGGGAATGACAAGAATAATGACTAGGATGAAAATTGATTGGGATATGATTGGAATGATGTTGAATGGATGACAAGGATAAATGTATTGGTGAGAATGTTGTGAATGAGGGATGACTAGGAGGATCTACTCCCTTTCTCTTCTTTTTGCAGCCATGTCTTTACCAAATGAGACTTGTGAATTGTGGGATGCTATGGGGATGTCGATGCAAGGTGGTGTGGCCCAGACTATGATAGAGGCTAATGATATTAGTCTTTGAAAAGTCTAGCTCCAAGAGGGTACTCTCATCTACTAATGACCTTGTCAAAGTATAAATTAGATTTATCGAGACTTTGAAGTGTGTAAGAAATGATTGATTAAAGTGAACCCATGAGTTTCAAAATTCACTTGAAATGATAGACTTAAACTAGCCTTGTGGTATTAAGCCCAAGTTGTGATTGATTTGAAAAAGATATCAAGGTCTCTTGGTCCACAGATTTGTACTTGTGATATAGTCAAGCTTTGACAGTTTCTCCCTATGTTTCAACCTTCAGAGGACTATGTTTTGGGAACCTCTATAGATGTCAAGGGTTGAATGGTAATGAAATGTGATCCTAGATGAATCAAATTGGATATGTAGTGGAATGAAATTGAATATGTAGTTGGTGAATAGAACCAATAGGTCTATAAGGTTTTGACACAGTTGCAATCAGATTTGATAGGGACAGTAGATACTTGAAGTTTCCCTATGGTTTTGGTGAATGATTAGGATGAAATCAATTGGATTGAATTGAATGGTTGGGATATGATTAGGATGTGATTGATTGGATTAGAGTGAAAATGATGAGGTGTAGTGATGAGATTAGATGACTTTGGATTGATTAGGAAGAAACTGATTGGATTATGAATGAAGATGATTATGGTTTTGACTAGGATGATTAAGACAATGGTTGTTTGATGAAAGAGGTGATTAGGGTTTTATTAGGATGATTAGGATATGATGTGGAATGATAAGATGGAATTGATTGGATTTGAATGGCGAGGATGATGAAATGTAATTATTATGGTTTGATTGGGATTTGATTAGAAAGAAGGTGAAAAGGGATGATTTAGGTTTGAATTATGATGACTTGGATATGATTACAGTATGATATGGAATGATTAGGGATGAGTAGGATGATGTTAATTGGATGAAAGATGTGATTAGGGTTTGATAAGGATGACATGGATATGAGTAGGAGAATGATTAGGATGATGGTTAGGGTTTGGAAGAGGATGATTAAGATGATGGTGTTTAGATGAAAGAAGTGGTTAGGATGAGTTGGAAATGGTAAGGGTATGATTAGGAGTGATGATGATTAGATGAAATATGTGATTAGGGTTTGATAAGGATGACATGGATATTACTAGGAGAATGATTAGGATTATGTGTAATATTTAGAAATGATTATTAGGACATGGTTATGATGAGTTGGATTGACTAGGATGAAAATGGATTAGGACATGTGGAATGACAAGGATGATGGTTAGGGATGTTTGGGATTATGATTAAGCAAGCACACACATCAATCATAGAAGACACTTGGTTGTCAATTTTGTGGCTATTTGATATTTTTGTGATAAATTTTTGAAATCACTTTAGAAAACAAGCACAATCCCTAGGCTAGGGAAGGACAATACTTGTTGAGTTCCCACTTGGATTTCTCTAGCTGTACTTATTTAAAGAAGATAACCTAGAAGATTGGTGGCACTGGCTCCCACTTACAGTGCACTCACTTCACGGGCACACCAAGCTTCGAACCCCTCAAGACCCTAAGATCTCAATAAGTTTGTTATCTCTACTTTAAACTGTGAGATTGTGGGATGGCTCCAGGGGTCTATCTTACGACCCCCTGCATCAAACAAGTAGATGGTTTTTGGCCACTAAACAAAGGTTCATATTGAATGTTCGGGGGACTGGCACCTTACAAGTGTCCAACAAGCCATTTAAGGCTTTTACTAACCCTACTAGGAGTTTTAATATACACAAAGGTATGCCTCCTTTTGAGCTAGCATTGTACGATAAGTGCTCATACTGGTTTGGACTTGGATTTCACCTTATCCTAATTTGTATAGCGGACCAGATTAAAGTATTGCTTGGGGTCACAAATATGTTCTCCTTGTGAATGTCTCTCAAGAGTAGGCCCACTCTAAAGGATAACAAAAGCAAGACAAGTACATGTTTTTGATCTCCAACCATGAACTAAGACACAAGGAGAGAGCATACACATGCAACATGCTCACACTTGCACATGTTCATTGACCTTTACAAATTTGAATGTGTGGTGTGATTATGAAAGTGTTGAGAGATGCCTTTGTTTCCCAAAATCACATAGTGTGTGAGGGAAGAGCATACACATCTCAAAACACCAACACAATCACCAAACAAAGCAAAGACTAATTCATTTTAAGCCCCCAAGGATATGTGTGAAAAAGCAAGCTAATGTTCATTTTATTGCACCAAATCCAAATGTTCCTATAATAATCAATCACATGCACAAAAAATGAAAGGGACCCTGCATCCAATGTGTTAGTAGTTTCATATTGAATGTCTTTGACTAGCGATCACCACAAGCTAAAAATTAGGTATTAGTGACATGTAATATCCATGATAATGTAAAAAACATGAAGCATCAAGTAAAAATCCCTTTTTGCAAGCCATCAATGTCAAAAAGGTTGAAAAAGGGAATCTGCAAATCATCTAAAAAAATTGATTAGATATAGGAAAACAAATTGCAGAATCAGATTATTCATGAAATTTTAAGCAATTTAAAAAAAAAATTGCTAAAAACTGATCAATTTTGCCAAAGTTATGAGCGTTTGAAGTTTAGAATGAGGTTTGACTTTGACTAGAAAAGAGTTTGATAAAATGGCATTTTTATCTGATCAAACCTACACTACTATGTAGTTCTCTGAATAATCTTTGTGGTGCTACAAATTTCATGAAAATCTGATATGTTTTGCAAAAGTTATGAAAATTTGAAAAAAATCACCTATTTTGGAAGCAAAGAGGGGTCTTGGCAGTTTAAAGGCTGACCACAAGTTGTTAGGCTACCTTCTACTCACATGTGCCAATTTAGGTCCTGGTAGTTAGCTATGGTTGTTTGTGGTTAAGGTATGTGATTAGGGCTAGGTTAGCCCACAGTCATCCATATGACTGTGGCTGGAGCCAAGCCAAAAATAAAAAGGAAATTATAAGTAAAAGGTGGGCCAATGGATTTTAGCCCCCCTTTCGCCACCTTGGTCACTTATATGACTGCTCCCTTAGAGATCTAAATGTTACCAACAAACAAAGAAATAAATCAAAAACTTGGTTTGTTGTGGATTTGGTGGGAGGCTAAACAAGCTAGGGTTTTCTTTGTTAATGACTTAGGTTTTTTAGGTCGAAAGAAATCCAGTGGCATTGGGATGCTCTGGTAGTGACGAGGGTTTTTATGGAGATGATAGGATTTCAAGGTTTAAGAAGATGGTGGAAATGTGGAAACAGGTGGCAAGAGGGAGTTTTGGGAAGGTGATGCGGTGGTGTCCTTAGTTTCTATTCCACACACTTAGGAGGCCAGTGTTGGAATGAGATGGATTTAATAGATGATTTGAGCAGATTCAAATGGTTTGGATTCTGTACAATGGTGGCCTCGACCTAGGAGGACATCACCAATGCTATTTGTCATGTTGTGGTTGACCATATGGCAATTCGCATTATAAGGTATTGTGTTTCTCAAAATGATGTGAATATCGATCACCAAAGTTCAACAGGGTGCCGGTAAAGGATGGGAGATGAAGCGGTGGTCGGGCAGACATGCAGGTGAGAGTTTAGGGTTTTTTAGGAGGGTGGTTGGGAATGATGAGAGGCCATTAAGACTTGAAGCAGGTAGTGGTGGTTTGGGTCGGTGGTGACAGCTAAGCGAGTGGTGACCCAAGGATGAATGGGTGGTGGATATAGTTAGGGTCGACAAAGGGCAGTTTAAGGGCTTAATAGATATTGTAGAGTCGGTAGGGAAGATAGAGGTAGTGGCAAGGACTTTAAAACTGGTTGACAAAACTATAAACAATAATGTGAACCAAAAAAATGGAGGTTTAATGGGCGACCACACAGGTTTAATAGGCCACGGTTGGTGTTTGATGGTGGTGACTAGGAGTGTTGGGTATTACTAAGAGCAGCAGGGATTTTCAGGGAGGTGGCAGATATGTGTCGATAGGGCTTAAAGCTCAAGCATTGATAGTAGTGATGATCAGACAAACTTAGGGGTGTTAGGGTTATGCACGGTTCAAGGGACGAGCAGGGGAATGAAAGAAGTTTATTAGGCATGGCTAGAATAATAGGAAGTGGTCACAGGGCCGTGAGGGCCAGCAACTAGGATTATAGAGGTTATTGACTATAGCCTATCACAACTTTTCAAACTAAACCTCCATAACGTTAAACACCATAACATTAAACACACCATAACCTCAAACCTATGACCATAAAGAACTATGAGCACAAAAACTGAACACTACATAGAATCAGTATGGACAGGGATTGGGGGTCCATATGGTATAGATCCATACTAATGAGACTGCTACCCCTAAAAAAAATTCAGAAAAGAAAATAAAATTACAGAGATCAAACCCTATCAAATTTTATGTTATTTTTTGTTGAAAGGTGCTTCCAGACTCAACGATGAGGTCCATTTGAGTCCAAGAAGCCACCTACAAATTTTTTGTTTTAGAAATTGACTAAAACTAATCTATTCACGTCAAGTTCACCATTTTATGTCAGGGAAAAACTAGGGTAGAAATCAAATTGCAGAAAATCAAACCCTAATTAGCACCATGAAGTACAAACTAGAATGAAAATGCAAATAATAAACTCAAATGCAAACCAGATTCAAGCTAGTGTTGATTGACCTCCATGGCTCTCCTCAACCTCGCATGAGAATGCAAAATTTTGAAGGGTTGATAATGGGGGATTGTTGGTTGCTCAAGATTTCAGGAGCATAATGGCATTCAAGGGCTTGACTCTAGAGTGATTTTGGTAGCATGACAATACTTGAAAACTTGATGATCAAATAGCTCATGAGAGGATACCTTTATAGGAAAGGCCTTATTTGAATGGATGGACATGGTTACAAGTTATGTTTAATGATATGAACGGTCAAGATTGATTAGGGTTGATTAGGGTTTCCCACTTGAAGAGGGATTATAGTCATGTGACAAGTGTGTAATGGAGGATAAATGGGACCTAATTCAAATATGTTATTTGAATTAGTTGTGCATGTGAAGGGTATTAAGTGGAAGTTGTAGCATGTGACACTTGTTTGCATGAGGTGAGAGGTGAGGGAATAATTCAAATTTTTAATTTGAATTATGTGAGACATATGACAAGGGGGGATTAATTAAATAAATGGATTTATTTAATTAATTGGGAATGTGATTAAGTGGGATGACCTAGGACCTAGGGCAAAACATTACAAGGTCATGTCGACTAGGGGATGGTCAAGACATGGACAAATTTTAGTGTGTAATCATTCCTAATCATATCTTGATTAATCTTAATCATTCCTAATCATAGTCCAATCATATCTTCATCATTCAACTTTCATTCTAATCATCATCCTAATCACATCCCAATCATATCTTAATCTAATTGCTTTCATCCTAATCAATTCTAATCATTCCTAATCATCTAATCACTTCATTCTAAATCATTCTACATCAACCTAGTCCTAATCAACACTTGTTAAAATGGTCTTAATAATAAACAAGCCCAATCCCAATCATAAGTGCAAGATCAAAATTTAAGGTGGCCCTCTTCCTAGTTCAAACAATGAGACAAATCCAAACCCCAAGGTCATAATTCAAGGAGGCCATCCCTCTAGTTCAAATAATGAGACAAATTCAAAACCCAAAATCATAGTTCAAGGGGGCTACCCCTCTAATTCAAACAATGAGACAAATCCAAGACCTAAAATCATACTTCAAGGGGCCCCTCCTACCACTTCCTATAATGACATGAACTATGTTGCATACCTTGAGGAACAAATCGACATGTAAGAACATAAACACATGTGTGACACCATGCCCACATTCGAGAACAAAGTCCTAGCACCTCAACTCAAAGACCTCATTCAATCACTCCACCAACTGCCCCAACCCTTTGATCAGCAAATCCTACAATGAGTTCAAACCCTCTTCCAAAAATTCTAACACATCTAATCACCTCAAATCTAATGCCTCCTAGTCCAAAGCAATCAATTCATCACCACTTGTCAAGTTCAACCAACACAACAAAAACCCCACCAAATTCCATCTCAATCATATGTGTCAACCCCTTCCACTTCATATCTTGACCCAATCCATCCACCTATCAAGTCAATGCTACATCAACCAATCCAACTTCATTCCATGCCAATGCTGTTGATAACTGAGAGGGGGGGTGAATCAGTTATCCTAATTATTTCTTCTTTTGAACTTTCTTATTAATCAAAGCAGCATTGAATCAAACAAACAAACATTACCATGATATGAGAAACACATGACACAGTATTTTTGATGTGGAAACTTGGTTAAGGGAGAAAACCACGGGGTGATTAACCCAAAGATTATTCTCTGTTAGAAGAATAAGGAATTACAAAATGGCACTTGCCAATTAGGGCTCACTGCCCGAGCACACTGCTCACAAAGAGGCACACTGCCTACAAGGAGACACACTGTCTACAAAAGAATGTTATACAATACTTGAACTGATTGGAAGCACCTACATATGCTGGAGTTCAGTTCCGGTTAGGCTCAGTACACTGATCTGCTGCACTTCATCTTTTTCTTTGCTCTTTATTCTGCTTACCTTTCACATACTGGATCTTTCTTACTGCTTCTGCACTACTCTACACTTATTCACATACACCATACCACAACTACACATCTCACAACAAAATCCATCCTCTATATATATCCACACTAGTGATTTCATTATCTTTCTAGTCGGCACTCGGAATAGTCTATCTTCTCACAAACTTTGTTCTGTCGGCTAAATCCTTGCATATCAATTAATGCGGATCAAGCATATACTTGTAGATATCATTAATCATGTTGGCCAAACATGATTCATGCCTTCACAACCTTTACCATCAATAGTAACACATCCAGAAAATAGTCTGATACTCTTTCAGTCAGTTCTTCCTCTGTTCTCACTGTCTCTCAGGAATCTGGTACTCAACTATTCATATCTTTTTCCTTGTCCATCACCGGAGGCTAAATCCTTGGAATATACTACTCAAGGTAGTCCTCTTGACTTCCCCAAATCCACACTACACCAAGACACTTCCTCTGAGAGATCCGGACGCCACATGCTCTATTCTTGTTCACCGGACCACAACAATCTTCATTCTAACTTCTGGTAGAGACACACCATGACTTGTGGATATGTGGGATGACCTTTGTTGCCATCAATGACAACAACCATGAATCCATATAGTGTCTCTTGCCAACAATCTCCCCCTTTGGCATTGATGGCAACACTTAGTGAAAAATGACTAAGTGTTTACACTATGCTCCCCCTTGGCTGATGCTCTATCTTTATATACAATTTCCGGAACTCCCCCTTAGTTGGATTCCTCATTTTTCATTGCTCCTCACTCCCCCTTTCACATCAATGGCAAAGGGTAGGGTCCGCACACCAAAATTTTCAAAAATTTACTATACTTAGCCGCATATTACATACTCACATAAATTGAAGAATGTCTGCAAAGGATGTCTTCAATTGGACCAGTTCTATAGCCCAACTTTGCTTCATTCTGTCCAAAATTGAAATGTGACCACTTAACAAAAATACAAAAGCTTCTTCCCTCTTGAGATCTGTTGGATCATTTGTTTGGGCGGTAGTCTGAGCATCACTTATGGCCTCATGCATAGTTTCTAACTTAGGGATTATAATCCTTCTAAGTTCTCCCATCCGGTTAGTTATATTCTTCCTTTCCTTCTCAAAGTTATTTATTGCATTTGTGATTGCAATAGTTTGACATTCTTGATTGACTATGGAGGAAGAGAGAGGATCAAAACTTTGAGACAAACTTTGTAGTTTGTCTTGTTCCTCTTTTATTTTCTTATCAATTTCTACTGTTGCCTTTGACCAGGAGATACAAAATTTGTAGATGTCACCGCCATCCTTAAGAGCACTTTCTAAGCTCTTTATTCCAATACTCATATTTCTCCTATCATTAGAGATTAATCCTTGTACTTCTGAAAATCTCTTATCCAAAAACTCCTTCCAGACCTTTTCTTCAGCTGATTTTTCAAGAGAATCAAAATGTGTATCAACACTGCTGACTAAGGTTATGAGATTACCAGAAGAGGAGGCTGTAGGATCTATCTGGACTGATGGCATAATCTTTTCAAGCACTTTGGAAGCAGCCTCTATCAACTCATAGTCTTCCATATGAGACTTTAGGAGTTTTTCATTTGCCTTAGCATTTGCAAATGAAGCTATCTTCATTGTCTGTACTGGAGAGAGGGAGTCAAAGTTGAATGGACCTTTTAGAAGCTCCGGTTCATCAATCTCTATTGTTTCTTGGCTCAGACATTTTTGAATAGTTTGTGCAGTGTCTCTTGCTGGAGACAGATGTTTCTTCTCTTCTGCAGTTTTGTCCTTTGGAATCTTTTCTCCTTCCACATTCTTACCACTTTCAGTTGTGGTTTTCTCTGTTGGAATCTTCTCTTTCTCTGCATCCTTGGTGCTGTCAACCTCTTTTTCTTTTACTGCTGCTTCTTTCTTCTGTAATTTCTCTTCTTCTTGGGATCTGGAGAATGTAGGGGAAGCCGGAGGAGAGATGTTAGTCTGTTCAAGGGCCACTTCTTCCAGAGCAGATGATTCCAAGTCCACAGCTGTTTCTGCACCTAAGTCCTCTACAACAGGAAGATTAAACCTTTTGAAGGCCTTCCAGAGGATCTCTTCTGTCTCTATGGCCACCTTGTCAGTCTCACCAAGCATGAGTTGATTCATTCTTGCTTTACTCCTGAACTCATCTTTGCAGTCTTTAAATATTATGTTCATTGTCTTGGGATCAATTTGAGGATATAGCTGAATAGCTATCTGCTCCCGGATCTCAAGATCTTTTGCCTGAGCATTATTCTTTCTTATTTCTAATTCCTTTTCTAGGCTTTTAGGAATTAGAGATATGATCTCAATGAAAGCCTTATTGTATATGTTTAGATACTTGATTGTGGCTTCCTGTAGAATCTTTTGGTCAGCCTCATTGTAGTCATCATAGAATTCAGTCATTGGTTGAAGGTTTCCATCCACCGTGAGTGACTTGATTACACTCTCTAGAGACAGGGTGGGCTTTTCAACAAATACCTCTGCCATTTCTTCCTTGTCTTGGCCTATGGAGGGTTTACCGGATCCTTTCTTCTTCTATTTCTTCATTTCTTTTACCCCCTCATTTGATTCTGTTTCCTCTTCATCTTTCTGACTTGTATAAGCCCTTGTGGCTTTTATTTTAGACCTTTTCTCTCCTTTACCAGATGTTTGACCTTCCGGTTTAGATATTTTTGAGCTTTTGGTTCTGACAGGTGTAGATCCTTTTGATGATCTGGCCCAGGTTGAGGTTTCCACCGGAGCACTTTTCTTGCTTTTCTTTTCTACCTCTTTCTTTTCTTCCTCAGCCTTTCTCCTCTTTTCCCGGTTGGCATCAAGTGCCTCCTTTGGGATGCCTAGGCCTTGAGCAATATGCTCTACTTCTTTTCTCACCTTCCTCTTTATCTCAGGTTACCTGAGTTCCACATGGATCTTCACACTCAGCTCCTCCAAGGTTCCAAACCTTTCTGCCTTTGGATCTTTGGGCTGACTAAGCATGTGTTGAACATGCAGTTCCACAATCTGTTCATCAACCTCATACCCCATGGGCATGATCCAGACTGTCCTTGGCTCCACTGCTTCCATTAGGCACTGATCAGTATCCACCATAAAGCAAACTGAGTCTTTGTATTTTTCAACAAGGGACTGGGGAATTCTTTCTCTTGCTTGCATCATGCTCTAGAAGTTTTTGAAGTATCCCCATAGGGCTGTATTTCTTGCTTTGGCATCCCCAAGCCCATGTAAATAATCTCTTATCTGGACTGCAACAGGTTTGTCATTCTGCCATGCCCATCCACTTGATCTGGGCAGCTCATTCATGAAGTAGAAAAATAGACATAATATAAGAGTACCATACTTAAAAGAATTCTTTTTGTCCTTCTTGATCTTTTGTATATTTTCCATTAATTGGCTTAAGAGAAGTTCACAGAGATCATAATCTGCATTCTTCCTTAGCATTTCATAAGCAGTATATACTGCAGTTCTGGATACAGAATTCTCCCTACTGGAGTGATAGATCTTGTATCCTATTATCATGGATGCATACTTGATATCCAGATCAGAAATATCTTCAATGGACATTGCCCTCTTATCAAATTTTGATCTGGTGGCCTCAGTTACAATGTTATTTTTGATAGATTTGAGGATAGGTATCCCTCCGGAAGAGTATAGACCAGTTACTGCCCTAATTGCCTCTTTTGTGATCTTGCAGGGTCTATCCAGCCATAGGAAGTTGTCATGCATCCTGCTCAATACATACCAGACCCCTTCAAAGCAAGGGAAATGAATGAATTAATCAAACTGTTTCTTCTGGATACCCTTATACTCTGGTTTAAGCTCAAAAGCATTGTCTATCAGTTGTTTGTGATAAAAATCTCTCAATTTGAATTCCCTGAATTCCTCAATGCTTGCATGTATGTAAACCCTAATGTCTTCTGTGTGTAAAATGCCATGAGGAACACTAGAGAATGTTCTTAAGGGATCTACCTCCAATGACTTGTATGGATGTTTCTTAAATTCAGGTCGGGGCCTATCTGAGATCTTTACTATATTTGGAGTAGCCATTTCTCAAAAGATTTGTAGTAAGATATTGAAAATGGAAAATACCTTATGCGCCTTCGGTTACACAGAGTGGTTGGATTGATTTCTATATGTAATGACTTCGGCAGGAGATCTTTGGTGAGCTTGATGAATCTTGTTGCAGAGCTCCACTTTTCGCTTCTTCTTGAGTGCAGAATGAGCAAGTGATTTATGAGAAATCCCTTATATTGCTCTGCAAACCCTAATATCTAATGGCAATAAATGCTCGACCTACATTATTCCAGTTTGCCTTATTCAGATAGCTTGGAGTACAGGATCAGTCCTGATCTATGAACATCATGCGGATCTTCCAACTATGAACAAATCAAGATGACACATCACAAGGACATCCCAAACACTCTGTCCAATCCGCAGAATAAGACAATGCATTTCTGGATCTCTCCGGACCCTTTTGGTAATCCTCTGTCATTCCGGAGCATCTCCCGGAACAGGTCTTACTTGATCGATCACAACTTCTTCACATCTTCATGCGGACCTCTGAAATCTTATCTGGATCATCTCAAGACTTATATCTACAAACCCTTTACTCCGCATCTTGTGCCACATCCGGCACCACTTGATTGTCTGGGGGAACAGGATTTTCTTTGAGTCTCCCCCTGAGCCAGAGCTCACCTTTTAATTTCTGGAAGGAATATCAGCACCAGAGTCTGGTGCAGATCCAACCTCTACATTCTCTAAACTTTTCTTCACCCAAATCTTATTCATCTGATTCCTAACTTCATCCACATTCATCTTTTGTTTACCCTTGTCTTGATTCTGATTATACACCAGACCTCTTTTGTCCTAATTCTTGCTTCTGCAAACTTTTGCATTATGACCGGACCTATTACAGATTTGGCAAATAACATTTCCTTGCATATTTGACTAATAACCTCTTGATCTGCATTGATTAGCCATATGACCTACTCTATTGCATGCAAAGCATCTGCCATTGAATGATTTGTTTATTTGCATATTTCTGCATTCATGAGACTTGTGTCCATACCTTTTACAGTTAAAGCACTGTCCGGAGAAGGATGAATTAGTCTGATTCATTCTCTTTCTGCACTAATTAGCTTTGTGACCAAAGTGATTGTAGCTGTGGCAGTATCCATTGAAGGATGGATATCTTTGAGCATTGGGTTGTCTTACCGGAGGTCTTCTAGGCCTATTCCTTGGATTTTCTGATCCAAAATTCTTTTGACCAGATCCGGAGCTTTCTCCTTTCTCATATCCCAAACCATACTTGTCATCTGCCCTCTTTTGACTTCCAAGAAGAATTTCAAGTTGAGCAGAACTTATCTTGAATTTTTCTTTATACTCATTTGCTGTTTGAAGATCTCTTTTGAGAGAGACAATTTGATCCTCAAGTTTTTCTTCATTATCTTTGGCATCTTCAAGATCAGATTCAAGATGTCTGATAATCCTGTCCATCTGGTGGCATTCTTCTGATTTCTCTTTAAGAGATTGTCTTAGATTGTCTTTAGCTTTTCTTTTCTCTTCAATCTCTTGAGTATATTTTATAACTCCTGATTCCATTTCATGTCTTACCATAATGACTTCTTTTGATAACTTTTCACATAACTTGGTTTTCTCAGTCAATTCTTTATTTGTATTACTTTCTTCATTTTGTCTTGCCAATTGTTGGAGTAGCTCCTTTCTCTTTTTCATAGAGAGACTTAATTTGTCCTTTAGTTCTCTCATGAATTCATCAGCCTATTTGAGTCTTTCCTTTAATTCATTGACTTCAGAGTTTGACTGTTCAAGATCCTCAAGGGCAGTCTTGAGTTTCTCCCTTAAACCATATGCATCCATTTGAACTCCCAGGTCTTCCTCAAGCTGTTAGGCTCTATTAGGAGGAACTTAGCTCTGATACCAATTGTTGATAACTAAGAGGGGGGGTGAATCAGTTATCCTAATTATTTCTTCTTTTGAACTTTCTTATTAATCAAAGCAACATTGAATCAAACAAACAAACATTACCATGAAATGATAAACACATGACACAGTATTTTTGACGTGGAAACCCGGTTAAGGAAGAAAACCATAGGGTGATTTACCCAAAGATTATTCTCTGTTAGAAGAATAAGGAATTACAAAATGGCACTTGCCAATTAGGGCTCACTACCTGAGCACACTGCTCACAAAGAGGCACACTGCCTAGAAGGAGACACACTGTCTACAAAAGAATGTTATACAATACTTGAACTGATTGGAAGCATCTACGTATGCTGGAGTTTAGTTCCAGTTAGGCTCAATACACTGATCTGCTGCACTTCATCTTTTTCTCTGCTCTTTATTCTGCTTACCTTTCACATACCGGATCTTTCTTACTACTTCTGCACTGCTCTGCACTTATTCACATACACCATACCACAACTACACATCTCACAACAAAATCCATCCTCTATATATATCCGCACTAGTGATTTCATTATCTTTCTAGTCGGTACCCAGAATAGTCTATCTTCTCACAAACTTTGTTCTGTCGACTGAATCCTTGCATATCAAGTAATGCAGATCAAGCATATACTTGTAGATATCATTAATCATGTCGGCCAAACATGATTCATGCCTTCACAACCTTTACCATCAACAGTAACACATCCGAAAAATAGTCTGATACTCTGTCAGTCAATTCTTCCTCTATTCTCATTGTCTCTCAGGAATCCGGTACTCAACTATTCATATCTTTTTCCTTGTCCATCACCGGAGGCTAAATCCTTGGAATATACTACTCAAGGTAGTCCTCTTGACTTCCCCAAATCCACACTGTACCAAGACACTTCCTCTGAGAGATCCAGACCAATCTGTCGGACCTTGCCACATGCTCTGTTCTTGTTCACCGGACCACAACAATCTTCATTCTGACTTCCGGTAGAGACACACCATGAATTGCGGATATGTGGGATGACCTTTGTTGCCATCAATGACAACAACCATGAATCCATATAGTGTCTCTTGCCAACAAATGCCACATCATCCAATCCAACTTCTTTCCAAGACAACACCACATCAACCTATCTATCATACACCAACATGCACATGATAGCCTAACTCCATCTTTGCAACAAAATAAAGTGTCTTTGAATCCTAATGCCACCTTTGACAAGGGAGACATCAACCTATTCCATACAAGCCATTCAATAACTCCACGTCCTAAGTTTAAACATTACAAAAGTAAACATGTGGATTCATCCAAATCCACCACTTCATCCAATCCATTTGATCCTTCATCTAATCAAAATCCAAACCCTAAGCCAACACCCTCTATTCCTTTTATCCCTCCACCATGGAAACTTTTCACTCCTAATCCTAATCATGAGTCCACACCATCTACCCTGATTATCCATCCCCTATATTATCCTTCCACACATGCCCTTTCCAAGGATGTGATCCACTAGCTACTAGCAAGGAACAACTTATCCCCATATCAAACACACATTCAGGAGCCTAGCAAAGAGCCTTCAAATGCCATGCCTGATCCCCCAACCCCATCATGTGGTCCACAACATATCAAACCTATTAAAGAGTCCCCCACATTCACTTCCATTCCAAGTCAAAAGCTATGTCAAGGGTCTAATCCTAAGCATGAAGACACATTAGCCCCTTTCCCTAATCAAGATCAAACCCATTCCATTCCTTCCACCCATAACACACTTTATCCTATCTATGATCAAGCTCCTATATATGATCACTATCCCACTTATGGTCAAGAAGGACATGATGATCCACATAGCTAACTTTATGTGTTCCATGGGCAAGAGGTTGCCACCTCACCCATCCATGACCCAACCACTTCCACTTGTCATGATGAGACATATGCCTCCCAAGAACACATAAACATAGCATATCAAACAAATAAATTGGATCTTGGTGAACACAATGATAATCGAGCTCCTAATGATCCTTCCACCTCCACCACAAACTCCATTGCAAGCCCACCATCATATCCCCTTGGCCTATTCCCCTTCATTCATGAATGTTCTTCCCTGGGACAACAATAACCTTTGTCCATCAATTCACATTCTGTGTCAACTAATGAACACGTGTCTAGTTCCCAAAACACACCTAGTCTCATTGGCAATCGCATGTTCCAAAACATGAATTACCAAGGTAAAGGGTTAGGCCTTCATGAACAAGGTATTTTGGAGCCAATCCATGTCAAAGTCCTTCCACACTCATATGGCCTTGGATACACACCCCAAGGTAAGAAATACAAAGATGTTGGTAATTCCTCCATGCATCCTTAGTCCACTTTCCATCGCAAACCCTATCACATTCCTAAAACACATGTCTGCATTCCACCGCCTTCGTCCCACAAATGTCAAAAGCATGTGACCATACACCTTCCACCATCCAATTTGCCCCCACTTCTTCCAACTCCTAATTTCCCTCCATCCACTTTACCGCCATTGCTTCCAACACCTAACATCCCTATCATCCATAAATACCATAAAAATCCTAATCATGAACAACAAATGCACATATCATCTAAACATAAAGCTTCCACTCATTCCACCCACCACATGGGATTCAAAAATAAACATTTGGATGTCTCCTTTCAAAAAGCCAAAAATCCTAAGGGTCCTAATACATTAGGAAATCATTTCAAAAAATCAAAGCAAAATCCATCTAAACCCATACCTTCACAAGCAAAGTCTAAAACTAAAATGGTATGGGTCCCTAAAAAAAGAGCACTCAAGTCAAATGAGGCATCCACCTCTCAAAAATCCCAACCATCCTCTTCCATCCATTCCATTCAAAAATATCAAATTCCTCCATCCCACATGAAAAGCAAATGTCATACAAATACTAAGCCCATGTGGATACCAAAAGTCCTACATCATCCATCTCCTAAGAAAACATTGCCATTGCTTCCTACACCTCCATCCAATCACAAGCTTCAATGTTTATCACGGTCTGTGCAACTATTGGTCATGATTCCTTTTCACACCTCCATCACCCCATCTTTCAACCATTACCCTACATATTTTCCTTATCACCTCCATATGGTCCATGCATTTGCATAAATATTTCATCCATCTTCCTTACATAAGTCCTACATAATCCACATCATAATCCACTATCATTCCTACCTCAATCCACTATCGATCTAATCCATCTCACTTTCATGCCATCCCCTTACCAACATCGATGAGCATAATGACTTGACATGGTCTATTTGCGACAACATCCATCTCTAGCGGGACTATCACACTTTCATGGCACTAGACACTTGAGTCCCTCATATCAATACTCCCATTCAAAAATTAAAAAGTTAAAGAAAAAATAAATAAATAAAAATAAAAAAAGTAAAGAGAAATCCCTTTGTCCAATGGTTAAAACCTAGTAAATAGGCGCCTTGGATAAGTACCATGATGAAAACCTAGAAAATAAGCATCATGCATAAATTGATCTTCCATGTCACTTACACTTGGGGGCACATTGTCTCATTTGCACTATCATTTTTTATCCTTATCCATCCATACACATACCTATCCTATCGAGTCCATTCCTTCTCCCTTCATGTTTTGACCTCAATAAAGAAATGGGGGCAAAATGTTGACACATGCTTTGGATATCCCTTGATATACCTCATCCCTTCCAATCCATCCAATCATCCTATAAGACTTGTCATGAAAAATCCTAAGCATTCCACCTAGAATGGAGCAAGTTATTCCTATGCAACATAGTCTTTGGAGGTCACATCCTTGCCATCTTACACATACATCCATTCCATCCATTATTGCCTACCCTTTCATCCAATCCCATCGGTTATCCTTGAACTTAGACTTGGTCTCCCCTTGGCATTGGTATCTAGCAAAAAGGCTACACAAATTGTCATCCACTAACATGTCATAACATTTCAAAAATCCATTTGAAAAAATCACAACAATTCAAAATCCAAAAAAATTAAAACATTAAAAAAGACAAAAAAATCAAATATCAACAAAAAATCCAAGCAATAAAATCAATCCAAATCAAACCCTTCATCAAATCTAATTCTTCGACCATTTCAAATCAATAAATTCAATCATTCCAATCAAATTCCTCATTCCAATCAAATCAATTCACTTCATCAAATCAATCCAAATCACCTCTTGAAATCATTCCAATCAAAATCATTCATCCAAACATTCAAATCAACTCATCAAATCAAATTAATCAATCCAATTCTTCCAATCACTCAAATAATTTCATGACATTCTTCAAATCACTTAAATCAAATTCATCCAATTAAATCAATCAATCCACTCAATCAATTCATCACATCCATCTATTCAATCACTTCAATTATTCAAATCAATCTAACTCATCAATTCAATCATTCAAATCAATCACATTCAATCTCAATCATTTCAACCAAGTCACTCAAATCATTCAATTCTTCAATCAAATCAAATCACTTCAATCATATTTCATCCAATAAATTCTCCAACCAAATCAATTCTTCTATCACATCACCAAATCAAATCAATTCAAACAATGATCCAAATGCAAGTCAATCATCAATCCATACCAATCAAGTCAATCAATCTTATCAAACTATCCAATCACATTCAATGGTCTTGATCCTAATCTTGATGTAAACCAAATCAATCAATCAATCAAATCTTTGTGTTGCTCACATGGCCAACAACACTAGTGTCAATCAAATAATTGTCTTAGAAAGGATGTTTCATTGTCTAAACCATATCAAGTGTCTTATATGGCATGTTTCATTCCTGAAACCAAACACAATCATCAATCAATCAATCACTCAATTGTTGGTTTACAGCTTGCAGGGGCAATACCTTGTTTGTTTTTGAATCATTTATGCATGTTTTCTTGCTTGTTTGTGTGTGACATCATTTTTATCTTATATTTGTGTCAAATCCAAATCTAACCTAGCTAATATTCATATCTTGTATCTAGACAAGGTTGTATTACATTGGGGCACGAGACACATCATCACCTTGGTCCTTATACCTTGGTGCATACCGTCTAGTGCTATATCAAACAACGTGGTTTCTCACCTTTCATTGCAGCATAACACATCATTTCCTTTCTTCTATTCATTCCCTTACCTTTCACCTTGACCAATTCATTTTCATTTCGAGAGCCTACCTGTGTTTGTCCAACCTACCTATCCTCTCGTGGGAGCATCATCATCCCATTCCTCCATCATCCTATTCTATCATCTTCATCCCATTTCCTTAGCTTCTTTGAAATGATGTTGCTTGACACAGATCTCATCATCTCAAGCATCATCTCAAAGAGGGGAAAAATGTAGACACTAAAATTTGTCCATGTCTTGACCATCCCCTAGTCAACATGACCTTGTAATGTTTTGCCCTAGGTCCTAGGTCATCCCACTTAATCACATTCCCAATTAATTAAATAAATTCATTTATTTAATTAATCCCCCCTTGTCACATGTCTCAGATAAATCAAATTAAAAATTTAAATTATTCCCTCACCTCTCACCTCATGCAAACAAGTGTCACATGCTACAACTTCCACTTAATACCCTTCACATGCACAACTAATTCAAATAACATATTTGAATTAGGTCCCATTTATCCTCCATTACACACTTGTCACATGACTATAATCCCTCTTCAAGTGGGAAACCCTAATCAACCCTAATCAATCTTGACCGTTCATATCATTAAACATAACTTGTAATCATGTCCATCCATTCAAATAAGGCCTTTCCTATAAAGGTATCCTCTCATGAGCCATTTGATCATCAAGTTTTCAAGTATTGTCATGCTGCAAAAATCACTCTAGAATCAAGCCCTTGAATACCATTATGCTGTTGAAATCTTGAGCAACCAACAATCCCCCATTATCAACCCTTCGAAATCTTGCATTGTCATGTGAGGTTGAGGAGAGCCATGGAGGTCAATCAACACTAGCTTGAATCTGGTTTGCATTTGAGTTTATTATTTGCATTTTTAGTCTAGTTTGTACTTCATGGTGCTAGTTAGGGTTTGATTTTTTGCAATTTCGATTTGTGCCCTAGATTTTTCCCTAACAAAAATACCTACAGTATAAATTTTTGTTTATATATCCAAATTAACTTTTTTTTGGTTGAAACAAGGACATCAATACTTTTTTTTTTAAATGCACCTAGTAAACTTTTTAACGTGACCGACGACGCTGGTGCGACATGTCCTCCAGCTTTGAATGCTTTTGCCTAGAGCAATGAACTGGTGAGGCCACAACATAGGGGACCTCATCCCCTAGCAAGAACACTTCAAACCCGTGAGCTCGTTTGCCAGCAAAGGCATAAATCTTGTGATCTCATTAGCCTAGTGGGGGTTTGAACTCTAGTGGCTGCCACTACAACTGATTGACTTAACCATCGAACCATGCCCTTATCGGTAGAAACAAGGACATCAATACTTAGTGCACATATATATTTTTTAGATTTTTTCCTCTATTTTACTATTTTTCCAAATTTGTCGAAAAAAGACCTTTGTGTTTGGTGAAAAAACTATGTTCACTGGAAAATAGAAAATAAATATAATCATAAAAATAAATATATTCAATATTATAGTTGGTGGAAAACTTATATTACAAGGGCTACAATCTTGAAAATTATCTTGTAATGTTAATTCAATATGCTAGTCAAACCGAAGGTTCAAAGAAGAAAAATTTGAGGGAAATGTAAGGACCAAGGAGAAAGAGCGATCCAAGGGTCTTCATTCAAAGGTACCTTTGATTAAAGAAATACAGGCACCTTCATTCAAAGATATATTTATTTGAAGGTTATTTTTTTCAACCACAACAAATTAAAATATTATTAACAAATGACCTTCGAACGAAGAGTGTTAGTTATAAAAATATTAAAAAAATCATTGTTCAAGACCTTCAAACGAAGGTTTTGAAGCCAACATTTACAAAAAATTATAAAATTTGTGAAATGTATATAAATATAACATAATGAATTGTGTTCTTTAAAAATAAAAGAGAAATTTTTGCATTTTTAGGATTATTTGAAAAAAAAATTATTTGTAGTTTTGGGAACTTTTGCAAGGCAAAATAATTGGTAAAAGAATTTTGGACAGATATTTTGCAAAAGAGATGGGAAATACAAGAACAAGGAAAAATAAGGCTATGTATTCATATTCTATAGAAAATGAAAATAAATTAAGATAGCAAAGGGTGCAAAGATATTTTAGAAAGAAAGAAGGTATGTATATTTTTAAATTCATATAAAAATAATTTAAAAATATTAGATTTCTATTTATTCCTAGTTCCTCAACTCTAGGGTTTGAATATAGTTTCTAATTTTAGATTTATTTTTAATACAAATTAAAAACCTATATGTTCTACATTCATCTAAATTTCAAATTCTACATACATTCCAAATGAATTCTCTAAGTTGAATTCACTAGATTCACTAGTTTCTCTCTAGGGTTTGTATCTATTTCTCATAAATCTTCAACTCTAGGGTTTGAGTATAGTTTTTAATTTTAGATTTTATTTTAATAAAAATTAGATCTAGGTTAAATATACTAGTTTATCTCTTTAGAATATATACGAATTTTCTAATTTCAATCAATGTAATTATAATACAAATATAAACTCATATAATTTAAGTCTAACAAAAATATGTTTAGATATAAGAATTTCATGGAAAATATCAAACTTTCAATTAGATGACAAGAACATAATGGTTGTGGTAACTTAAGAAAACCTCCAATAGACAAATACAAAAAACAAATATTTTTGGTTAATAAAAGATTGCTCTTACATTTGGGATGCCCTTGCATCACATACATATAACCAAACCTTGACACCCACCTTAAATTTGTACTTGATGTGATGTTGATCATGCGTTTACTTGTATCTCTCTTGATTTGATTTCAACTTATCTTGAACTTGAAGATGTATTTGTTATATAGTCTTTATGATTTGTTTTCCATCTGAACCTCTAATTCATTATTTTTCCCTTTTCTTATGATCACCATACAACATCAAGTAATGGCTTAATAAAATGTCACCTCTTACAATGTCAAACAAAATTTGCATCACTTTGCATATATGAATAATTAATGTAGTACTACAAATTAGATATGGCTAGTGGCCCCAATGTTCCCATCCACCTTAGGGGCGTGCACCTCAATGAGACTATTAATCTCTTGTCTTTTAGAATGCACAACAAACCCAACTTGAAGAGAAAACCTCATGTTAACTCCTAGCTCGGGGGGTGGACCTTAGGGTTCCACATGGTCGGGTGGAAGAGCTTTCTTATCCATTGGTTATCCCTTGTCGGAGTTCATGAGCAGAAAAGAATTATCTCAGTTTCAGATAATTGTACTTGTACTAGTTGAGGAAGATGATTGTGTACCCGACTTGTGTACCAGATCATTCTTAATGTATGTAATTTTGATGTAGGCAGAAGATGTCATTGATGTAATGATGTACTTATGTGTAAGGAAAACATTACAGTTATGTATCTAATCATGAAGATTATATTATGACATGCATATGTTATTTAATTATGCATTGAATTTAGATCAGTTAGTGATGTTAGTAATGTATGTTAAATTATGTTAGTTAATTTGTAAGTAATGCAGCCTTGAAACCTTATAGAACATGTTGTAAGTTAAATGGTATAATTAGTTATGTTAACATTACTTTGATATTTTAATCACTTTAAAAAAAAAATTTCCTGTTTCATATAGCGTAAATGTAATTTTCTCTAAGGTGTTGAGGGTGGGGCATTACATCTTGTATCAAAGCTAAGTTTCTAACACTGGGTACTCTGGGTCTATATGAGCCCATTAAGCTATACTAGTTGCTTAATCTATGAAAGATATTTTTATTAGTAGTCCTCGCCTAGAAACCTAAAGTTGATCTTGGGTGTGCAGTCAGGAAGATGCCTAGGGGTCGAGGTCGAGGATGTGGGTGAGGTAGGGGATGTGGGAGAGGGGGTGCTAATAGCCCTCCTCCTAGTTCCCCTCATGAAAGTGCACAAGAAGGTGGGGGTGAGAATTAGGAGAATCAGGGTCAGCCAGAGGGTGCTCAGCGATGCCAGCTTCTTGAGGAGGTCCTTGCTCGTCTAGCTCCTAGGCAGGAGGTGGATCAGTCAGAAGTGAGAGATAGAGAACGATCTCCTAGAAGGAGAGAAACCACAGCTGAACAAGAAGCTATTCTTGCATGCCATATGCGAGACCTTATGAGAGCTTATCCTCCTACTTTCAAGGGTTCTGGTAGTAGTATGGAAGCAAAGACATGGCTAATTGATTTGGAGAGGTGTTTTGCTATGCATCCATATGGTAGCAACACTAAGGCAAGATGTGCCATCATGCATCTTAGAGGTTTCTCCTCTACATGGGGGCGACTAGAGGAATAGAAGTTGCATCTAGATATTGGCACCATATCTTGGGAACTATTCCTAGAAAGGTTCAGAGCTCAATTTCTGTCAGACCACTGGAAGCAAAGGTGAGTTGATGAGTTCCATGGATTGAGATAGATGGCCATGATAGTGGAATAGTACGAGCGCAGATTTTATGAACTCAAGCAG
Source organism: Cunninghamia lanceolata (assembly GCA_027924645.1). Taxonomy (NCBI): domain Eukaryota; kingdom Viridiplantae; phylum Streptophyta; class Pinopsida; order Cupressales; family Cupressaceae; genus Cunninghamia; species Cunninghamia lanceolata. The sequence continues at coordinate 1,613,315 of BSBN01001660.1, read as the reverse complement.
TATGCAGACATTGGAAATGATGAGGCCATGTTGGTTTAGCATTTTATTAGAAGTCTGAATGCACGCATCAGTAGAGGAGTCATGGTTTTTAAGCTAAAGACCATGGAGGTGGCAGTTGAGAAGGCTCGACTGGTGGAGGAGAATTTGACCATGGCTTTAGGGGGTCATACAGATGTGCAGATTGGTAGTGATTCTCGAGCAGGTTCTGGGTTTCGAGGGAGTCAATCTCAGATAGCAAGTAACTCAAGGAGTCATCATGTACCTTCTAAGAGTGGACAACAACAACAGCAGTATTCCCAGATGAAATCGAGAAACTCTCAATATCAGCAAGGTAGTAGATTTCAGTCCAGAAAAGATTAAAGTTGGCAAAGAATTAGGCGTGATCGTGCTAGTCAGCTAGTGTAGAGCATACAGTCTGCAGCAAGCAGAGGAAGTTTTCAGTAGTCGAGTGCCCCTGTAGGCGGTGGAGGTTTTGGTAGGGGAACAGGATGTTTCTCTTGCGGCCAGCAGGGCCACATTGTCAGGTAGTGTCCACGTAAGAATACTACAGGATTTGGTCAGAGGCCCACAACTTTAGAGCCAACTGTGGGAGATGCAGGCAGGTCACATAGGGTGTTTGCGGTGGTAGATAATTGCCAAGCAGAGCATTAAGGCACCGTTGTGGAGACTACAGGTGTCTTGCGAGGTATTACAGTTTCTATTCTTTTCGACTCGGGTGCTTCAGATTCTTTCATTTTCCCTTCTATAGTGGAGCATTGCAAGTTGGTAGAAGCAAAGCAAGATGTTAAGTGGCAGGTGGAATTGGCCTCTAGATCTAGGGTAACAGTAGACTCTCTGGTGTACGGTTGTGAGTTGAGGATAGGTCCTTTACCTACCATGGTGGATCTTCGCATTATACCCCTAGGATCCTATGACATAGTGTTGGGTATGGACTGGTTAGATGCTCATCAAGCAGTGATAGATTGTCGCCACAAGTTAGTGAGGTGTGTTGATGAATCTGGCAGTGAGGTAGAAGTGGTTGGTATTCAGAGACCCATCTCCTTGCGTATGATTTCTACCATGCATTTAAAGAGATGTATGCGTCATGGATGCAAGTTGTTTGCCGTAATGGTTAATGACTTTGATTTTGAGGAGAATAGGGAGACATCCCTCGATGATTATCCTATTCTCAAGGAGTATGCAGATGTCTTTCCTAGTGAGATCCTGGGTATGCCACCTAAGCGTGACATTGATTTTAAGATAGACATGGTTCCCGGAGCAGAGCCTATTTCTTGAGCTCCATATCAGATGACTACTTAGGAGCTTAAGGAACTTTGGTTGCAGCTAGAGGAGTTGTTAGCAAAGGGGTTCATTCATCCTAGTATCTCTTCATGGGGAGCACCATTTATTTTTGTGAAGAAAAAGGACAGATCACTTTGGTTGTGCATCGATTATCGACAGCTTAATAAGGTGACTGTGAAGAATAGATACCCCTTGCCATGAATTGATGATCTCTTTGATCAGATCAAGGGGGCTAAGGTGTTTTCAAAGATAGACCTAAAGTCAGGATATCATCAGTTGTGCATCTTTGAGGCTGACATCCACAAGACAACATTTTGTACCTGTTACGGACATTATGAGTTCACTATGGTACCTTTTGGGTTGATGAATGCACCATCTATGTTTATGAGTCTGATGAATGGTGTATTTCACACCAATCTCGATAAATTTGTTCTTGTATTCTTGGATGATATATTGATTTACTCAAGGTCTATGGAGGAGCATGAAGAGCATTTGCAACAGGGTCTGTAGTGTTTAAGAGAAAATCAGTTATATACAAATTTGGCTAAATGTGAATTCTTTCAAACAGAAGTGAAATATTTGGGACATGTTATTTCTGACAAAGGTATTGCAGTGGATCCTTCAAAGATTCAAGCCATCATGGATTGGCCTACTCCCACCAATGTATCAGAGGTTTGTAGCTTCATGGGTTTAGCAGGCTATTATCGACGATTTGTGCAAGGATTTTCAAAGATAGCTCATCCTATAACTTCTCTTCAGAGAAAAGGAAAGATGTTCATTTGGTAAGAACAGTGTCAAGCAGCCTTTCAAACTCTTAAGGAGTGGTTGATTAGTGCACCCATTCTAGCAGTGCTTGATCCTACTAGAGATTTTGTGGTATGTATTGATGCATCCTTGGAAGGGTTAGGAGCGGTTTTAATGCAAGAGGGTTGTGTGATAGCCTATGAGTCCCGCAAACTCAAAGATCACGAGTTGAGTTATCCTACACATGACCTAGAGTTAGCTACTATTGTGCATGCATTAGTGAGATGGAGACACTTTTTATTGGGGCATCGGTTTGAGCTACACACTGATCACCGAAGTTTACAGTACATTTTTACACAACCAAACCTGAATGTGAGACAAAGGCGGTGGATGGAGTTCCTATGTGAGTACGATTTTGAGGTAAAATATATCCAAGGTAAGGAAAATGTGGTGGCAGATGCTCTCAATCGGCGGAGACATGAACTTTCATCAATCACTCTAGGAGTGGATTTGAGAGGACAGATTCTTGCAGCACTTCCTTCAGATATATGGTATCAGGAAGTGAAAGCAAAAGTTGAGTCTGGTAGAACCTTGGAGGGTAGATATGTTGAATATTCTATCAATTCTGATGGTCTCTTGTGGCATTTAGGTCACATTTATGTTCCTTCTTCAGAGGGTCTCCATACCTTAATCATGACTGAGGCACATCGAACACCTTATGTTGCTCATCCAGGTGTCAAGAAGATGTATGCAGACCTCCATTAGTTATATTTTTGGGCTAGAATGAAGAGGGATATTGCTGATTTTGTTTCGAGATGGCTAGAGTGTCAGAGGGTTAAGGCGAAACACCAACATCCCACAGGTCTTCTCCAGCCACATCTGATTTTGGAATGGAAATGGGACATCATTTCAATAGACTTTATAGTTGGTTTACCCATGTCTTCTCATCGTCATGATGCAATAATGGTCACTGTAGATAAGCTTACGAAAGTAGCACACTTTTCTCCTGTCCGATCTTCATATAATGCTTCATCTGTAGCCAGAATTTTTATGGAGGACATAGTCAGATTGCATGGGATTCCTTGCAAGATTATTTCTGATCGTGATCCAGTGTTCTTCAGCTCTTTGGACATCCCTTCAACATACATTGGGAACTCAGTTAAACTTTAGTTCAGCTTACCATCCAGAGACTAATGGGCAAACTAAGAGGGTCAATCAGGTCCTTGAGGATATGCTCAGAGTGTATGTCATGGATTAGCAAAACCACTGGGAAGATTATTTGTATTTGGTGGAGTTTGCGTACAATAATGGGTACCATAGTTCGATTGGCATGTCTCCTTTTCAGGCTCTATATGGTCGTCCTTGTCGTACCCCACTAAGTTGGGATCGTCCTGAGGATAGAGTTCTCCTTGGACCTCAGATGCTCCAAGAGATGGAGCAGTAGGTTGATTGCATTAGAGAGCATCTGGTGGCAGCACAGGATAGACAGAAGAAATATGCAGATGCTCATAGACTTGATCGTTAGTTTTCAATTGGTGATTAGGTGTTCTTGCGGGTGCGTCCGTGAAAGAGTCTGATCCATTACAGAAAAGGCTCTAAGCTTGCACCGCGCTTTGTAGGGCCATTCGAGGTTTTAGAGATAATTGGTCCTGTTGCATACCATCTTGCTTTGCTGGCTAGCTTGTCACGCATCCATGATGTATTTCATGTTTCTATTCTTAGACCCTATCATCCAGATATTTCTCATGTCCTTGATTGGAATACCTTACAGGTGGAGGACAGGCAGCTAGCTTTGGAGCCCGTAGGCATTTTGGAGCATAGGAGACTCGCTCTCAGGGGTAGAGTCATAGAGCAGGTAAGGGTCCAGTGGGATCCTAGTGATGAGACTTCAGCTACCTGGGAAGATACATCTCGAATGTGAGAGCTATATCCCTATTTGTTTGCAGGCTTCCAGGAGTAAGCCTGATCCTAGGGGGGAGGATGTAGTGCCCCTCACCTTGTCGTTTGTCTGATTGATAGTTGCTTATTAGGATTTGGCATTATGACAGTATCTTAGATTATCTGTTGATGGATCCCTTATTGTTTTGTTAATTCATTATGGAACTAATCGTATGATAGCAATTGTTGATGTTGGATTCTATTATTTTATGCTTTACAATTGATAAATAAACTAGATGTTTCAGATGTTTTGATGTTAATTGCTATATTTGATGGTGAGATAATTGATTGTTTTATGTTGTTGATAAGTAACCAGAAATCTTGTTCAATGTAGTGATTTGTTTATATAGGAACGTGAATGGAACAGTGTCATACTACTCGCTCTCGAGTACCCTGCACCACTGCGATTTCCATTCACTATATGACTGCATGTGGATATATATATATATCTTGTTATGTTTAATTGTGCAGTTGCTGCAGGGTGCAGGTACTAGGCACCGACTCCACTTGATTTACCAGGTTTGAGCATGCCTTCGCTAATGGAATGGTTGTATGGAGTTAATGTGGGGTCCCCTGTCATTGTTGTCTAGTCGTCAGTTTACCTTTGTGGTCATTATTGTCGCTTGATCGTGACTTGCAAGCAGGTGATGTTACACCTTGATGTCTTACTAGGTCAGAAGGTGTTTTTGTGTCTAAGGAAGAATTGTGCATTAAATAGAATTATTTTAGAGAAAATATAAGGTTGATAATTAAATATATTAATTAATGTCAATAATTGTTAATAATTGCAGTAAATAAATTATAGTTTATGGGAAGTAAAATTATGGATTAATAGATATAAGAACTTTATATTATCGAATATAATATAATTTGCTTTGAATATTTAAATAAATAAATTAGTTGTAAAATTAAAAGATTTAACTAATAAAATAAAATTACTTTTGAGTTGTATAGTGGGTAGTTGAAATGGTTTAATTTAATTAATTAAAAAATCCTCTTTGTGGAATAACGAACTATTAACAGATCTGAGAAGGAGAGGGTTTTTAAAAGGGGGAAAAGAAGGATTGCGAAGGGGGGGGAATTGTAGGTCTTTAGGACATTAGAGAGTTTGGCTTTCAAACCAGCAACGAATCTTCACGTAGCCAACGTTGGTTCTCAGGTTCCATTATTCTCTGATCTCACTCTTGAAATTAAAAAGAAAAAGAAAAAAAATCTAGAGAAAGGAAAAATTGGAACTTGTGGTAAAAAAATCTGGGTATGTCATTCGATTGTTGTAGGATAATTTTAAAAGTTTTGTATGATTTTAATAGTCTAAATGATTCTGTGTTAGGATTTAAAGATTTTTTTTAGATCATCCTTGCAAAATCCATTTTGTGCATATCTTGCCGTAAATTGCATTCCATGAGATTTTACCTCTGTGAGACATTCTGTTAATAGTACACGTGATTGCTGTAAAGTTTGTATCGCTTGTTCAATAAATCCACTGTGTGCTTATTTTGTAATCATTACATGACATCTCATTCAGAGGCAAATCTTTTTTGAGCATATCCTACACACCTTGCATTCTATGAGATTTAATCTCATTGAGGCACTCACAGAACTATTCATGTGCCTGGTGCTTGCTTCTACATTTTGCATACATTTTGAGCAGGGCCGTCGCAACTACCACATCTGGTCATTTTTCTCTATCCTTTAGGCGTTGATGGATACCACACCCATTCCTATGCTACAATCCTTGTTTACACTTCCACATTTAGCATACTTGTCTACGAGGGTAGATGCAACCGCAACATCTGACAAAACTCCTTTATCATTTACGCTTTGATGAATGTCCATAACCCGTTCCCAAGCTCCACGCTAGTCGTGGCTGGGAGGACGTTGGCAGAGGTTGTGAATTTGGCTTTAAACCTACCAATTGTATTTCTTGAAAGTTCCTAATGCCTTCTCAACAAATCCATTTTGTGCATACACTGCAATCAATGCGATCTACCAATCACATTTGCCTAAAAGTTTCTACAGTCTGTGCAACGAATCTATTTTGTGCATACGTTGCTATCATTTTGATAGTGCATTTTCTTGAGAGTTTCTACAGCGTGTCAATGAATTCATTTGTGCATTTCTGTAATCATTGCATCCCATTAGATGACAAAACCATTTTGTGCAACAACATATTCTTCTACAATTATTATTTCTTGCTCAACCAACCAGATATGTATGTTAAGTAGCAGACTCGAACTCCACAGTATAACCATTGCCTTATTTCACAACTATAGCATTAGGTTTAGGGTTCATATTCAAACAATAAGGATAAAATGTTATTCTTTTATCATATTATGAAATATTTAAATACTTAGAATGGAAATACTAGAAGATTATGATCGTATTTTCTTTATATACTTAGATTATTACAAAGTTAGAATTGTTTTGTGAAGTTTCATTCATAATATGTTACTAAATTAGGGTTTTAATATGTAGGATTTCTTTTGAGAAAATTATATTAATAACTTTTGTTATTTATTTTAATGTTTTCAATTTAAGTAATAAGTGCTGAGATATTACAAATGTATTTTTAGTTATTAATAAATGTATTCTTAGTTATTATTAATCATATAGGTAAATGAATGCATTCTTAGTTATTATTAAACATATAGATACATTAAGATGTTATTATCTGCTATTTAAATGTATTTGTATATATAAGTAATTACCTCTTTATAATTTGTTTAATTTAGATCAATTAGTTTGTTTAAAAGAGTTAATGAAATCCACTGTTGATTTTATTACAAAGTTATTTATGATGAACCAAGAAGGAATTTTAGTGATTAACTCTAGATTCCATACTAAACTGTATGAGTGGTCGTAAAAAGTCAAATTGTGAGTGGTCGAACTCAAATTCCAGAGGCGTAGTATGTCGTAGTTGTGTACAATACGACATGTGTATAGTTGTTTTTGTATTGTGATGTTATAACGAATAGGTGGTTTTAGTTAGTAAGGAGTATAATGAAGTATTGTCGAAGTTGTTTATGTGTTTTGTAAAGTAATATTCTCTGGATGAGATATTTAACCACTTGTGACTATCGTGTATCTGTTTTGTCGTAATTGTTGTATGGAGAGACTTGGAATCTGTAAAAGAGTAAAGTGTTGTAATGCTATATGCGATGGATAACAATTGGTGTTATGATTCTGTTAGTAATGCAAGAGGGTCTATGCCTTGCAGTGATCATGTATGTGTTCTGTTATATGCCCTGTATGATGGTTAGGGTTTACTAGGTGATAGGAAGGAGAGTGGCTTTCAATGTGGGGCCGGCGCCCAAAGTGGCAGTCAGGATAACTTGTTGAAAGTAGATTAATCAAGTGATAAGCTAAAATGAACTAGGGGATTAAGGGTAGATTTCACATTAAACAAGATAAATGGATTCCTCTCCCGTGGCCTGTAGTGCTCATTTAGACTAAGGATGGGTAGAGAAGGCCTGGTCAGCATGATTGACTTCCTTGTCCTCACGAAAGGAAGGTCGATTCCGCATGTGTCACCCTATGGGGCCGGCGCCTAGCGAGAGGCTATCAGGATAACCATAGATGGGGGCCAACACCTAGTGAGAGGCTGCCAGGATAACCCATGCTAGGACCATGCGATGACACTCTCCCTACTGCTACCTAGCATTCCTTGTTGGTCTCTCCACATATGTTATGTGTTGCCTCTAGAAGTTGTGTTGTGTTGTTTGTGTTATTGTCATGTGTTTTATTGGAGTTTGGTCATCCTTCATTCATTCTTGTCTTTTGTCTACCTGATTGTTGTCGTTGTGTGGGGCATCATGTTAACTCTTAGCTCAGGGGGTGGACCTTAGGGTTCCACATGGTCGAGTGGAAGAGTTTTCTTATCCATTGGTTATCCCTTGTTGAAGTTCATGAGCAGAAAAGAATTATCTCAGTTTCAGACAATTGTACTTGTACCAGTTGAGGAAGGTGATTGTGTACCCGACTTGTGTACCAGATCATTCTTAATGTATGTAATTTTGATGTAGGCAGAAGATGTCATTGATGTAATGATGTACTTATGTGTAAGGAAAACATTACAGTTATGTATCTAATCATGAAGATTATATTATGACATGCATATGTTATTTAATTATGCATTGGATTTAGATCAGTTAGTGATGCTAGTAATGTATGTTAAATTATGTTAGTTAATTTGTAAGTAATGCAGCCTTGAAACCTTATAGAACATGTTGTAAGTTAAATGGTATAATTAGTTATGTTAACATTACTTTGATATTTTAATCACTTTAAAAAAAAAATTCTTGTTTCATATAGCATAAATGTAATTTTCTCTAAGGTGTTCAGGGCAGGGCGTTACATTACTTCAAAAATTAATTTAAAAAATATATATTCAATAAAACATTATAAAACCAAAGGCATGTCCTATATATCAGTGTTGCCAATCTAAATTCAAAAGAATCAGAATTTTATCCTTTGTAGAAAAAATGTTATGTGCTGCATCATACACATCACTTTAAAATAATGTTGTTTACAATTTAACTCCAATTTTTTTAAAAAATATATATTTTGAATCTACAAACAAAATATCACAAATCACTTGTTCACATCATCTTCAAATTCCTAATCGTTTAGTGGTTATAGGTGTCAAAAAGTGAAGATTTAGTTCAAAATGTGGATTTCAATGTCAAGTTTGACCAAAAAGTGTAACCCATTATTGTGGGATGACCCTTGTGTAGTTAATCAAAATGTTCTAATTTTTTTGTTTTAAAGTTTTTAAAATTTTATTTTTCTTAGATTTTAAAATTTACAAACTCAAACACCTTCTTTGCTTACACATTATGTGGATGAATATTATTTTCACAAATGAACACACTTTCTATAGAAGGTATTCTTCTTTAATTGACTATAAAGGCAGGGTTTTCTTATTGTTTTTTAAAGAGCAGTGATAGCTAGGAACTAGTTGCCACTACTTCCCATTTGTACTTGCATTTGTTTTTCACTTAAGCTTTATCACTATTAAACTAGTCTCTTCAATGTTGAATTATCTCTATAGTATTAAGTCTCCAAATATTTTGTTGACAAGAAAATTCTCCTAGAAAATTAACATAGCAACCATTCTAGACTACTAACACCTAGGATATAATGGGAGCACAAAATTATTGAAATAACTACATTGTTTGTCAAAGTTTTGAAGTTTCTTTATCACATGCATTTGTTATCAAACACTACCTCTTTTCATATTATTATTCTTCTACTCGATCTGTACCAACTATTAGTCTTTATGAAAGTCCCTCCTTTTTGAACATTGATATTGAAATGTAAGTAAAAACTGGCAAAATCATTGCACGAAAACACTGTGAAACTGCTAGTTTAAAAATAGTGGCTTACAACTTATATTAATGATGTTTAGATGTTATTAAAATATAAATACAATGTAAGTGCATTTTGGATATGTAGGAATACAACCACACTGGCATGTCTTGGTTAAGGGATTCCATTTTGGTAGTTTTCTTGGCAAAGTTGGAGGGTAAAGTGCCTTTGTCTAAGGTTAGGAACTAGGTTACTTATGCTCCTTCCTATATTATCTTGTTTCCTATGGCCTCACAGAGGCTATGTCTGTGGAGAATTCAAAGGTGGCAGGTACCCCAAAATAGGTGGCGATTTGGAATGACCTGTATGTTTTGAACAAGGAGCTCTTAGTTGTTTACAATTAGTTGCAAGAGCATAAAATATTTTTACTTGGACTTGAGGATGGAAGGTAAGCACTTGTTGGCTACCCACCATCATGGCAAATTAGAGGCTACAAGTTTGTGTACTTGGTCTTTGTCAATGGATGGTGGGCTTGGATTGTGTGGCTTTGTGAGATAAATTATTTTGGGATTAAGGTGGTGATTTGACAGATGGAAAAGTACATCTCCACATTAAATATCCCTTTATTTTATGTTTTCATCACTCAGATGTCTTATATATTGAGAAGAATAAACTAAACATATTTAATATTTATTATTTAATTATTTTTATTTTACATATAATATATAGTCTCTAATATAATTGTATTTATTCTTGTTTAGTATATTTTATATAATGTAAATTATTTAATATATTTTAAAAATACTATTATATTATAAAATCATTTATTTATTTTAAATATTTATTTATAATAGAATCATATGTATTCTATATAGTATTTAAGATTTAATATAGTTATATTTGTTATTATTTATCATATTTCATATAATGTAAATTACTAAGAAATGAGATAGAGAGACATAGAGGAGGATAGAGAAAGAGAGGGAGATAGAGAGAGAATTAAAGATAGAGGAAGAGAGAAGGGAAGAGACAAAGAGATAAAGGCATACACAAAGAGAGAGGAAAAGAGAAGTGGAGGAAGATAGAGGGAATGAAAGCGAGAGGAAAATAGGAAGAGAGGTAGAGGAAGATAGAAGGGGAGAGACAAATACATAGACGAATACAGAGAGAGACATAATATAGAGAGATAGATGAATAGAGAGAGAAACATATTTAATATTTATAACTTAATTATATTTATTTTATATATAATATATGGTCTCTAATATGATTGCATTTATTATTGTATAGTATGTTTTATATAATGTAAATTATTTAATATATTTTTAAAATACTATTATATTATAAAATTATTTATTTCTATTAAATATTTATTTATAATTTAATCATGTTTATTTTATATATAATATATAATATCTAATATAGTTATATTTGTTACTATATAGCATATTTTATATAATGTAAATTATGTAAAAGTGAGATAGAGAGACATAGAGGAGGCTAGAAAAAGAGAGATATAGAAAGAGGGAGGGAAAGAGGAAGTGAGATAAAGACATGGAGGAGGATATAGGAAGAGGGGTATAGAAAGAGAGACAAAGATAAATAGAATGAAAGAAAGAGGAAGAGAGAAAGAGAGGTAAAGGAAGAGAGAAGGGGAGAGACAAAGTGATAAAGGGATACATAGAGAGAGAAGGGGATAGATAGAGAGATATATGAATACAAAGAGAGAGAGAGAGAGAGAGAGAGAGAGAGAGAGAGAGAGAGAGAGAGAGAGGAACTTGTAGAGAGGAATAGAGAAAGAGATAAGTCATGCTAACTAATTAGATGCATTTCATCATTTAGAATAAAAATGAGTCAATATTGTTTGCATAAATGTTTTTCCTACACGCTAAATTACTTAGAGGCTATCAATTACATTTTAAAACACTCTTAAAACAATGGAGGCAACTAGACAAATACATTAGAAAACAAGCATGGTCAACCATATAATGCAATGTGGGCTCCACCTTTTTCACACTTTTCAAAATGGCACTATTTAGAAAAGAATAATGATTTCATTATACAATTAAAGTTTTGATAATGCTTTCCACTCTTTGACAAACATGGGTCTGAGAATCTACTTCAAAACATATGAATCCAAAGGAAATTTACAAATGCTCTCCTCCTAAAGTTATAGGTACAAAAGAATAATAGTAAAAAAAATTAAACAAAAGAAACACATAAATACTAAGAAACCATAGTGAAAGACCAACAAACCAACAATTATCCTAAAATTTGGTTAATTTCTATTGTAATTGATACTATTAATATTTAGTATTTATACCTTAATTATATCATTTTATATATAATATATAGTCTTTACTATAATTGTATTTATTCTCGTATAGTATTTTTTTAAGTGATTGTGTTGTTGATCTCTTATTTATTATTATTATTTATGCAATTACAATTGCTTGGCTTAAGATGAGCTCTAGGATTTTGTATTAGCTATAGCATTTAGTATTGTAAGATGGTCAATATGTAATTTTAGTAGTTAAGCAACTGGTAATATTAAAAATGTCTTTTTGAGGATAAAACTAAATGATCCATATTCTTTGCATCTTTTTATGGTTGATGTGGTTACTAACACCAAGCATTATGTTTCTTTTACTGATATAATCTGCATACTTTGTCACACCACCATGGAGAACTCATGACAACTTCAAATGGCTTTTATTGCATTAAAAATATGAAAATATCTCTACCTTATGTAATTAGATCTACAACATCATACTAATGCTTTATCCTACAATACACATGCTTTTGATACTACCCTAAATACTATAATGTAAGAGAATACATATGTTAGTGATGAAAACTGAAATTCTATAAACCTTGTATTACACATTGTAAAAAACAAAACATGAGCCATTGTCATTGTCGCATCTTGGAATATAAGGATGAATTTTTATTTCTATATTTTAATCCACAAATTATTGTTTCCATTACTAATAGCTTATGAACAAATCGTTACATGAAAACTCCGTGCAACTGCTAATATATAAATGCCTAAATACGGTCTTACAAATATCAAATTTAATCCCCACATGCCACATTAAAAAAGAAATAGAACAACTATTTCATTTTGATGGAATATAACATATTTAGTTGACATACATTTCCATAGGTTAAGCACATATCCTACATTTATTAGGAGGTGCTATTGTACGACTATTTTTTAACCAAAAGGGCAACAACCAACTCTATTTGGTTGGAGAGATACTCCTCAAACTTGGCAGCTGCTCTTTTAGCAATTATGGAGAAGAATTCATCTGTTAAACGCTCACATCCAAAATGAGCTTCCACAATATTCTCAAAGAGTGCTCTGTAATGGTTGCCTACACTTCTCCCGAACATCTCCTCGTCCCCTCTCCTCACCTCTGTCATGGGATGCAAAGGAAATTCTCCCAACACCCTTACACTCTCCATCTTGAATGACCCTTTGCTCTTAACTATGCTTTCCACCTCCTCTGGATTTGGACTGAACTAGGGTAGATTGAAGGACTCCCATTTCTCTTTCGCAAAACCCTGTCCATGTAAATATAACATCATCGTTTCATTTTCTTGATACCCAGATAGGGAGAGTAATTTGGATTTCAGGTTTTCAAAGAATTTTATTGAAGACGAAAGAAACAACAAATACAATAGGAGAAGATTATGCGTTATATATACCTTATTGACCAGCTCCTGAAATGCATATTCAAAGTGGAGAGCAATATCCCCTAATGTTCCTTGCTCCTCCATTATGTGGGCGCCCAAGTTACGACCCACCAGAGAGATGAAGATGCATCCCCCAACAACCATTTCTTCAGCCCAGGCATTTAAAAATGCTGTGAAGTCTATGTTAAACTAGTGTAGATATGCAGCTCCCACTGCCTCCTCACAATCACTTGAAACATACACATGAGGAGACTTTCTTTTTTGAATAGTGTCTGGCACCTGCATTTACATCTTGTCATGAGACAACTATATCTTAATCATATATGGACAAGTTATGGTTTATTACTCACCCGTGAAAGCCATTGGAGACTCAGAGAAGAATGACAGAACTGTAGGCTTTTTCATGGGAAGAGTTGTCTAAAATGTGATCCACACACAACCGCTGCAAAGTAAGATCTTGCAGCCACTGGATTGTTATCGCCATCGTTATCGGCACAGCCTTGTCGGGGTGGAGGCAACATTCGAAGCAGTGAATTGAAATCATTTGACGGAAGGTCAGCAAAATAAACTTCAAATTCCGGCTCCTCCCCCTTTCCAAGTGAGCATTGCACAGCTCTGACAATGGTGTCTGCAACTAGAAGAGTATTCCACCTGGTGGCACACCCTAAATCTGCTATCCTAAATATGCCTCCTTCATTCAATTCCAATCTCATATTTTCATAAATACCACACTCCAAAATTGGTTTCACAGCCCGAACCATCTTTATCTACACCCATGAAATTGCCAAATATCAATTAACCAGAACAAACACTATCTAAAACTTTGAAATTGAAAAAATCACAATAAAGTGGAAAGCTTTTTCTCCTAAAATCGACAATAAACATAACCATCTAAAAAGAAAGCAGTTGGTGTGAAACTGTGAATAAAAAGAAACAAGGTACCTGAACTGAAAGAAAATTAGCAGCATAACTAGAATCTTGATGGCCTCCTTTCATTGTGTTGGTAAATAGATTTGTTGCTTGAAAATAATCTTCTTGAGTAACTCCATTCGCCCTTGGATTAGCAACAACTTATTCACAATAGTTGAAGAATCACAGCACTATGTCGATTCCTCTCTACGTTTGAGAGGGGCAGCTCCCTCGTATGATAGGGGTATTTGGATTTTCTAGAATCATAAGAACAAAAACAAAGAAACAATAAACACTAATGATGAAATAAGAGTTAAACTTATGAATTTAAGTTCCATGCATCCAAGTAGAGATACCAAAACTTGATGCGAAATATCTTTCTCACAATGCAACTTTGAAAGGAAAGCACACGATCATTATTGATTAAACATACGAATACCAATAACAACACATGAAATCGAGTTGAACACACATTCAAAACATTTCTTTATTGCTTTCAAACTTGAATAACACTATTCGAGTCTTTCATACACTGTCATGTGAAAAAGTGGAACTCCCTTGATTGAATCACAATGATATATTTATAGGTGAGTTTAGTAACCACTTAGGGTAACTACCTCAACCACTTTTTTAAAACTACTTAACTTAACTACCTTCATAAGTACCCTAATTTTGAATAACTAACTTTCTTTCACAAAGCTAGTCGCTTAGAGTAACTACCTTGCTTAGGCACTTAAAATAACTACTTTGTAAGAAAGAGTTAGGATGAACCAAGGGCCCTTGGACTTGAAAGAAGTGAACCTGCTCAAAATGGTGGAGCAAATTAATGTAGTACTTGTGAAGAACAAATGAAGTACTGTGGTAGTGCGAGGAATGTTAAGCACAACTGTGATCTCCTTCCATTTTCTATCATTTATGACCATTTGCAATCCTCCACGAGCAGTTACTTCCCTATATAATAAATAGAGGTCTAGATCCTTACTACCAATCTTTCGAATGCCGATTCCATAGGTCTTGGAAGATACTTGCAAAGGTTGTGGAACAATTTTTCAATAGCGAAATGCATATATCTAAAGTCAATGTTGTCCATGAGATGACATTTCTTTGAGGCAATTTGTCAAATAGTTAACGTGCCATGTCCAACTTCCACATTTTGTATGCCTGTCTACTAGAGCATTTCAAATTATAATATCTAACATAAATCATGAAACTTTATGGCATGGGAAGGTGCTAGAAAATGTTTGTGGTGTTTGGTATGCTTGAGAATCTGGCAGAATTTGGTTTTACAGCTACAAACTGTATTTAGCGAATGCATTTTGTGAATTTCCTTTGTTCACGACACTCCATGGGACCATGTTTCTTAGAGGCATTCTGCCAAAGAGTTGTCATGTCATGTAAATCCTTCATGCTATGCAAAGGTTATGGAACTTGGCTTTACACCTGGAAATTGTATTTGCTTGAAAGATTCTAAAAACCTTTACAACAAATCTATTTTACATATATCTTATAATTAAAACTATTCACATGCGTTGTTCATACTTCCACATTTTGCAAACATGGTAGTTTTTCTGAGAGATCGTGCCTTTTTGAAGCATTTTACAAAACATTTCACTAGTCTTGTCTATGCTTCACATTTTGTGAACATGCACAATAGAGGGTTTTTAATGTTGTTTCAGCACTCCTATTCCATATCCATCCAGAAGAATAGCACCATACCCATAATGATTTTGCACCTGCCCTGCTCTTCATCCGACTCCAATATTGTCTTTTGGAAAGCTTGAAGTGCTTCGTCCAATCCCACAGGATGTTTGGCCATCTCTAACACTTCTCCTTTCACCTCCTCTACCACTCTATCCACTATACTCTTCAATAGGATGTCCTCATGACCTTTTCTTGAGTCAAATACCAAGCCCAAAATAAAGAAAACCAGGTGGAGATCGTCTTTCCATTTGACAACAATGTGGTGATCAATTCTGTTCTTACTGTAGTATTTCTCAAAGGATTCTGAGTAAAGGCCAGATTGGATATGGCGGACTTCAGAGGGCTACACATCGTAGAAGATGGGAATGATCTTACACCCAGTTTTAAGCATGAAGGAGAGCTCCGCTAGACACCACAGTGATTGTGCATATCTAGGGGAGAAGATTGACGTTAATATTACTTATGACGAGGGCTGAAGCATCCTGGGAAATGCTGCAGAGTCTATCTTTACATCTGCCAGTTGCAGTTTCTCGAAAGTTTCTAAAGCCTTTCTCACAAATTCATTTTGTGCATATACACCAGCGTTTAGTTTCTTTGAGTAGTTATAACTACTTCTTGATTTTCTCATTGGCAGTTTTAAGTGGTTTTAAAACTTGATGACATTGCCAATAAATTCAGTTACATTCTTCATCGGTGTTTTGGAGGTAATTCCTAACTTCATCAGCAACAAGAGCTACTTTTGAAACTACTTTTATTCTCCGCAAGATAGATGACTTTCAAAAGTTTAAGTGAGGACCGATGGAATCATGAGGCCAACAGCTGGCTCTAACTGGGGACAAGGACTGTAAAGGATGTAGGATGAACCTAGAATCTCTAGAAATGAACAGTGCCTTAAATCCATTGGGTGGGTAGAGTCAGGAAGTAACATGATGCACAGGGAGAACAAGGAGAGTCAAGGAGATAAAAGGACAAATGACAAAGGACACCAAAGATGAGGCAAATGACAAAAACTAACAAAAACTGAAACAGGATAGACACAACAAAAACTCCTAATTAACCTATGTACATGGTAGGTGATTCCTACCTCAAACTATCTTCAGATGGTTCATGCAAAACCATTGATAGGTTGGGAAAAATAAGCACCTGTACGAAAAAGAGAGGTACACAGATGAGGCACCTGTAGACTCGGTATACATTCCAAGATGATGAGAAAAATAGAATACATGAAATGTGAGGATTCTTTGAATCGTACACCAAACAACCATTTCTTGTCATAAGCATCTGAATCCTTCCAAATTGAACTGGTGTTGCTCTGTGTAGCTTCAGACATATCTTCGAGCATCATATTGAGCACACCAATATCTTCTATCTGAAGATCTTTCTGATAATCTGGTTTGCAAAAAGTTATCCCATGAATTGGACAACCTTCATACAATTTGTAATGTGAAGAAGGGTGTGTGCAAGAAGTTGTGTCCACTTTTTGGCCAAAAAGTGGAAGTGTTTTTCCTGATTTTCAGAATTTGTCACATTTGACCTAAAAATTTGAAGCACTTAAAGGTGGAATCTTGGAAAAAGTCACTAAATATGAAATGTAGTACTCGAAGTCTAGTTTCCAAATATGTAATTTTTTTCAATACCCAGATGATAGAAATTGATTTTGAATAGGCGTTTCTAAAAACCACTGTTTAAAAGTCACTTTTTTTTTTACTATACCATGTACATGTACGTCATCCTTATTTTGACCTAAATAATCATATTTTTCAAAATCCTTTTGGGAAAAGCTTTGTAACTCACTGAAGCACGTTTTCCATATTTATTTGTAATTTTTTATTGAATAATTTTTTTTTATTAATTTTTTATTGGTCATTTTTTGTCTTTTAAAAAATCATCGTGTATGTCACGCATAAGATGACCTAAACTTAACATTTTTTGGAAAAAAAAAAATTAAATTGAAAAGAATTGTCTAAAGTACGTTTTCATACGATTTTTTTTAGAAAAAAATATTTTAATAAAAAGTTATTAAAATATTAAAAAACCCTGATAATTCAAGGTTATGAACCTATTTCATCAGGGCAGGGGCCCTGGCTCGATTGGCTAAGTAATTCCGTTGCGGTAAAGATGGTCACGAGGTCCAGTCTCCCCCCTGCCCACCTGATAATTGTAACCGGTTCATAGCTCCGGTCAAAAGCGTTTACCCATGAATAAAAAAAAAAAAAGAACCTATTTCATCAAAAATTGATTAAAAAATAGAAAAATTAATTCAACTGTAAAAACAATTACATATTTAGAATTTACATTGTCTCCTCTATAATGGGTTTTAATTTTGTCAAAATATTCTACAAAATAGACCTTTAAATATATGCCCAAAGTCACTATTTTGTTGTGACATTGACAGGGCCTTCAAGTTGCAGGTCAAACTAGGTCCAGAGGTCAGGGTCAGGTCCCCAAAGCATTTTCTGAAGCGGTCACAAAGCAAAACCCGAGCCTAAAATTCAAATTTTGAATAACGGGATCCTGTTTATAAAATGCGATCCCATTTATAAAACGGGATCCCGTTTCTTTCTTCATCGGTCGTAAACAAAACAGGATCCCGTTTAATAAACAGGATCATGTAGTAAACGGGATCTCGTTTCTTATTTGCCCTTTTTTTTAATAAAACTATACTATGACTGTCATTTCTGCAACTTGCCCTACAGTACGGCTGACAACGACTCTTGCAGCATTCTTTGGCATATTTCTTTCTTTTGCAGGTCCATCAACTTGAAGTATTGTTGGTATTTTGATAGAAGCCATCATGGAGATGTTATTTGAGTGGAATTTTGTTGAATTGGTACTTGTTTGAAGGACTTCAAACACATTCAAGTTTTTGACATTCATTTGTACATGCTTCATAAATTTGTTAATCATGGGATCACAAAGTCATAATAAGAGGAAAGATAGGAAGCTATTAACCCCTGAAGAAATTGAAGCAAAGAGAGAGAAGGAGGCCAAAAGACAAAGAGATAGAAGAGTAAAGATTCAATCAATGAACAATGCTGAAGCATCCAATTCCACAACTATTGAAGATAAAAACATTGAGGAGACCATGGATATAGACGATCCAAGTTTGCAAGAGGTGAATGTGGAAACTAATACGATTATACAAACTACTCCTGGTATGTCTTCAAATCCCTCTATTAATGCTATGGAAAATGTTTCAATGGGCACAAATCCAAGTACTTCTTCAAATCCACTTTTGAATGAAATAGAAATAGTGTTGATAGGAGATTTAAAATAAGCTGGATATAACAATGTTGAGATTGATAATATTCGTAGAGATCAAAATTTGAAACAAATTGTAGTTGAAAATGAAAATAAAAATCCTTTTGTTGTTGAAAATGAAAATGAAAATGAAAACCGTTTTGTTGTTGAAAATAAAAAGGAAAATCCTTTTGTTGAAAATGAAAATGAAAATCGTTTTGTTGTTGAAAATGAAAACGAAAATCCTTTTGTTGAAAATAAAAATGAAAACCGTTTTGTTGTTGAAAATGAAAACAAAAATCCTTTTGTTGAAAATGAAAATGAAAACCGTTTTGTTGTTGAAAATGAAAATCGTATTGAAGTTGAAAATGAAAATGAAAATCTAGAAAGTGATGTTGAAAATGAGAAATATTTTTTCAAAATTGAAAGAGATGTTTTGGATAATCTTCCTGGTAAAATTTCTTGGAGACAAATAAGAACACATGCCAATAGATTATACAAGGAATTTTTTTATCGTAAAAAACTATCATTTCAATGTCAACTAATGATGTAATTAATGAGAATGTGGAAAATGAGAAAAGTAATGAAAATGTTAGGCATTTTTGTTAAACCAAGAAGAAAAGATCAATCACTAAAACATGCTATGTCTACTGTTGCTAGTGCCATTGAGTCTATTGGAAGTAATAGTCGATCCAAAGATAAATCGCAGCAAGATGAGCTATAACAACTGCTATAGTGAATAAAACAACTTTGAATAGAAGAATGGTAAGCAATATTAGTGGAATTCTAAAAATACATCCTAAAACATTGGTAAGAGCGGCAAAAAGAAGAGAAAGTATAGAAAATGATCCAATTAACCAATGTTGGAGTTTTAGTGGTCGACTCCCGAGATCTGACATGAAACTAAATGTTGAAATCAGATCTTTGATTGAAAAATATTGGCATGATAATACTAGAGTATTGTCTAATGCTAGAGATGTTTTAAAATTAAGAGTGGGGTCCAATGTTCGCGATCCTCATCCAAAACACCTATTAGATACAACACAAACTGAATTTTATAGAAAATTTTGTGATGAATTAGTGTTACTTGGTAATATTAAAATAAGTCAAAGATCTTTTGAAAAATGTAAACCATGGTATGTAAAGATTAATAAGGAATGAATATCTTGTTGTTGTAAAACGCATGTTCAATTTCATTATTATTATGATGTGTTTCAATATATACGTTGTACTTTACATCGTAACATGATTCTACAGGAATGTGATATTAATATGCCAACTAAAGCAATAAAAGAGTTTATATCAAGTTTGTTATGTGAAAGATCTAATGAAAAAGGTTTTTATTTAAGTTCATGTATTTCTAGACAATGCACTAGTTGTGGCAATATTTCTTTGTTAAGAGTTTGTATGCATGAAAGTGTTGAAATGATTTTGGACAACAATTAGTGGATGTTAAAAGATTTAAGAATGTTGAATATTCTTTAAAAGATGGAAAATTTGGAAAGTGTTGTGATTTAATTACAGAAAAGGTTAGTGTGCATGCATTCATATCAGAATTTAAAAGTAAAATTGTACCAAAATATGTCAAGCACTCTCAACAAGCTCGATGGCTTGATGGACAAGTTCGTGAATGTAGAAACACATTTCCAGTTGGTACTATACTATCAGTGGTTGATTTTGCAGAAAACTATACTTTAGCTCTGCAAGAGGAAATTCAATCACAATATTACAATTCAGTGCAAGTTGCTATGTTTGTTCATATTGTTTATAGACATGCAGATGATAGCACAGAGAATGATAGAAAAGTTTTGAGGGAGTATCATTTCTATTTGAGTGACAACTGGTTACACTCGTTAGAGTTTGTTCAATATTGTTTCAATATATTTTATACAAATTTAAGAGAAAGAGGAATCCAGATGACTGAACATTTTATATGGTCAGATAATTGAATGGGGCAGTTCAAGAATGCTCGAATGTTCTATTGGTTATGTAGGGTTCACAAAGAGAATAATGTCCAACATATGTAGAATTTTTTTGAAGCTAGACATGGTAAAGGAGAACATGATGGAGTTGGTGCGTGTGTTAAAAGAATTCTTGCTAGACAACAATTAAAATTTGAGGATGCAGTAAAATTTAAAGATGCACGTGGGATTGTAGATTGGTGCAATACAAGATTATGTACACCTGGATCAAGCGAGTACTCTACAGTTCGTCGATTCTTTTTGTTGGTTGAAGAAGAAAACATTCTACCTAGACTTGATTGCCAGACAATCAGTGGATCTACTAAATGGCATTCATTTAGGAGTTTGAATGCAAGTACATGGACTATCTGGACAAGGGAGCTTGCATGTTTTTGTCAGTTTTGTATTTCAAGAGATTGGGAAGCATGTGAGAATACAGAATGGGTTGAAGAGTGGAAACAAAGACCATTGACACTTACACAAGCACACAATCAAAGTGAAACAACAATTGAAGACAATGATCAACTGTTTGTATCAGACGATTATGATCATGTTTCAGACCTTGTAAAGAAGGTAATTTAATTCAAATCATTTCATTTTATTTCACTTTGATTACTAATTTGTAGTGCTTTTATTTATTTATGTGTACATATGAATGCATGTATGTTGATTGGTCAAATTTTATGGACATGTGCAAGTTATTGAATCAAAATTTGTTTTGTAGGACATGTGTATGCTGTTGTTGCACCAAAGAATAATGAAGAGGAAACTGAATATTGGTTGGCTCATTGTGTGGAGACTAAACATAAGTTAACAGCACCTCGAGAAGATGATGATGGCTTTCCTTATCCAACAGGTTTGGTGATCCCCTTAAGACATCCCCTTAAGCAAATTTTGATAACAAGTCTTTGATCCCCTTAAGCATATTTTAAGAACTTCTTTGATCCCCTTAAGCAAATTTTAAGTATTTCTTTGATGATACCTATCATTATCCAATAGGTTCGGTGGTGGTTGTTGGCACTTGGCTACAAAAATACCTAATAAGGAAGAATGGTTTGCCTGCATTCGAAGATTATGAAACACATAAGAAGATTATACACTACTCACATTTGGTGTTGGCAACAAATATAAAACTGGAGAGGTATCGCGGAAAACCTACAAATAAAGAGCTATGGAACATTTCTATAGAAGACCATGAGACAATCATCGATGCGTTGGAAAAAAGAGAGGATGGAGATGGTACAATGGAATAAGTAAATACAAGTAAATATAGTTAAATAGATTTATATTGTTGTTTTAAATATGTATTAAATACATGTTTTGATATTTCTTGCACGTTATTAGTTGAAATTGATTTAATTTATCCTTTTATATCCTCAGGCCATCATCACAAATTCACCAAATAATTTGAAACAAAAACTTGAGAGGCACTTGTAAATACAGGTACAAATTGAGTATATCTAGATAGTTTTATATAAATTAAAATACATGTTTTGATTTAGATATACTGATAAATTGCTTGTATTATTTTTACATCAGGTGGCATGAAGACCTGCTACATTCTCCTCAAGTTCTGGATTTTCTTGAGATGGCATATAACGACATTTTGTATTTACATTATTTTGAGTTGGCATATATGTACATACACAATTACATTATTACACATTTTGTACAGAAATTTGTATACATGTGTATGTACACAATTTTATACTCTACAGTATTAAATTTATCAAAATTATTATTTTATGTATTTTATTTGTTAAATGTCCATGTTTTTCTACTTAGAATTTACTTTAAATTTGATTTATTATATTGTTCAATTTGGTTGCCTTGGGCAACTTCACCAAATTTTGAGAACTTAAGACATCCCCTTAAGACATCGTAAATTAGGACCCCTTAAGACATTCAAAAAGTTAGCATACAACTTCCACCTTAAGTGGACACTACAAATGCAAGAAGTTGTTTAATTTTGTTGAAGTTCTACATGGAGAACTCTACAAATGTATTATCTCTGTAATCCCATTCTTGAGATAATACATTGGGTTTGTAGTGCTTTGGAGGCTAGGTTTTTTCTAAAAGGGTTTTCCCAAGGTGCATCTTGTGTTATCTTGTAATTATGCTTTATTCTTCTTTTGTATTATAGATTCTGCATACTATTTAGCATAGTTTCTCTCATTAAGGTTATGTGGAATTAGTATTTGTGGCTTGAAACTCCTAACATTTGGTATCTATAAGTACTAAAATCACATCAAGCCTACATAACAATTTGATGATGATAAATAAGTCCTATTCATAGTCATGTAGGTGTGAATTACACTCCTACCAGTAGTTTCACTCTTGGTGGCATGTCTTGTGTGTTCTTCCCCCTCTTGACCATCTTTTTCAACCCCCAAATTGACCTTCCCTACCTCACATTTTTACCTAGTGCCCCCTTCATTTTTCCTACTTAGGGTCACCTCTTTGTGTCTTAGGGTTGCCCCTAATGTCTCTAGGTTACTTGAGTGACCTTAATTAGTAAAAGTGGTGACCTTATTCCTAAAATGGGTGACCTTGTGGTTTTTAATGCATGAAATAACTCATATTTTTATCTTTTCTTCTTGATTTTTAACCCATTTTAACTCCCATTTTTTGTGCTAACTTGTGCTTTTCCTCACTTTATTTCTATTTTGAACTCATGATCAAATCTTATCTCTTCTAAATTGTTTCCATTTTCTCTTTGAGTTCATTTTAGTTTTCTCAAGTCTTCTAATTTTCTTTCTATCTTCTCTCTTATTCATGGAATTGCTTCCATTTCTTATTAAGTTAAATATTTATTTTGATCAGATCTCTTCTTATCTTCCCTTTTATTTCTACCTATAAATACCCCTCACCTCTTCATTATTTATCATCAAGAAGTTTCACACACTTCTCTTATAGAAGCTTCTTTAAAAGCTTCCTCACAAACTTCATTAATATTCTTCACAGGTCTTTGAGCATCTTAGTTTAGTTTGAGTTTTAATTTTGCAAATATTCAAATATTTCCTTTTAGGAGGTTGTCTTCAAGTATTATTTTCTCATCCAAGCTTATGTATAGCACCCCCTCTAGCTTTTTATTCTCACACAAGGATCAAGCCTTCCTTCTTTCAAATTTGTTTTTGATTAAGATAAGCTAGAAAAAGGGTCCTATTCCCTTACAAATCCAAAGAGTTCAACAAACTAGCATGAAGAAAATTAAAGACCACCAATACAACAAAAAACACTAGCTACAATAAACTAGGATAGGTGACAGAACAGACAAAAAATAACTAGAAAATAACATACAGACAACAACAAAAACAACACCAAACCCTCCACAGAACATAGAGAAATTACTTCCTGCAACTAGAGAGTAGGGAATCCCAATCCTTTCTCATAGAATTCAAGGTGTCATCCCAATTAGCCACACCCAAAACCAATTCTTTCAAATTTGTTATTCCTTCTAATCCACTTTTCATTCCCTTATGTCTCGAAATTCATGTAATGCTCATAAAGACACTTAATAAAATTCCAAATCTTCACTATTAATATCATCTTTTTAGATTACAATGCCCTATCATATCCCTTGAAAGAAAACCCATGAAAATTACAATGAAAATGCTCTAAAATCTATCACTAGAACAAAACCCTAGAGGTTTATGCATGTTTTTCTTTGTTTTTCTTAGTCTCTCCTTTGCAACTAGTTTTCCATCTCTCGGTTTAATGAGATACTATAATATATAGATCGTTCAATGTCAACAAGCAACGTTGGACAAGGACCTTGGTCACTTGAGAGTTAAATGTCCACCCATACTTTCCCGTGTCACTTTCACATGGCACACACTTGATTATCATGTTGAATTATACCATTATCCCATACATTTATGCCCAAATCATATTTTTGAGGGGTCCACCGATGTTAAGAGGAATTTGGAGGAAATATTACATCATATCATGTCCATTGAAAGTCATTAATGGTGGTCCTAAGTCATGCAGGGGAGTACTTGGGGTGGGTGGAATCTTTTCAAGAAGTTGTAGAAATTTGACTTGGGATAGGGTATATGAACTTGGCAAACTTTTGCAAAAAATGTTACAAAACTTCAGGTGGGAATTGGATGAAATGAATTGAAGAAAGGAATGATTTATTCAAGGCAGTTAGGCTTCTACAATTAGGAAGAAATGAGTGTTTCGATGTTATGGGGAAATGATGTAAAACTAGACAATAGGATAGGAAGTGGGATGGGATAAATTATATCCTAAAGTTAATCTAGCTTTCGCAAAGTGGAGGGAAGGGAAGATACAAAGGAATATAAATTGTAGGAGAACCATATGGGACCATAGCTAGGAAGTGGAGGGGAGAAATAGATGAGATCCAGGGCCTCAAGATGACTTGGGAAGAAAGTTCCATGGAACTCCAAGTATGTTATTCTATCTCCCTGAACAATAAACTTAAGATTATCATCCATTGTTTTCTTGTTTGAATATGGTGTCTTCTTGATGATTATCATGATACACTTGTTACTAGATTCAACTTGACCATTCCCTTATGGATTATAAGGGGAAAAATGTATTAAAGCTATCCCATATTTAGAGCATATGCCAAGGAGGTCATGGGATCTAAAATACATTGCATTATCAACAATTATCCTTGTAGGCACTCCTCCACCCATTTGGTGAAGAAGTTGTGTCCACTTAAGACATCGTAAATTAGGACCCCTTAAGACATCCTAAATTACATGATCAACACAAGATGTTCAAGCACCAAGGCACTTGGATAAATATAACTATAACCATGCTAGGATCATTTAATATAACTTAGTTGATCTCTAGATGAGAAGATGTGAGAGATTGATCCCTCTTAGTAGGCAAGAGATCCTCATGAACTTATCTCACTTTTTAATGCTTTGTTTTGATTTGCTTACCATTTTATTGCTTAAAATTTGACCAGGACCTAAATATGCATATCGTGAATGAATGGAGGAACTTTATTAGGACCTCATCACTACATAAATTCTTTCAATGCAATTTCTTCATTAAGCGCATTGAATCTAGATCAACACTCTGACACTTGTAGATTTATATATGACAATTGATTATTTCTATTGATGTCAATCTATATATCTTATTATGGTTGATCTCAAATGTTTACATTTCTTTTCCTTCATGCACATGGTTAGATTAGAGTTTGATTTATGATTAAATTTAGGGATGCTTGTATATACATATATATGTGATGTTATGCTTTTATAGTTTATGATGTATATGCAATGTATGTATGCATGGATAACATATATATAAATATGGATGCACCTAAACTAACATGATGGTTTTACATGATTATTACTTTGACATGTGTATGATTTTGAACTACGACAAGATTGCATTTATTGTGTGACATGTAAAAATATATAATCCAGGTTCAACAATATATATATATATAAAGTCCAGGGCCATGTTCAAAAAATATATAAAGTCCACATGTTCAACAATATATATATATATATATATATAAAGTCCATGACAAATAGTATATAACAAATAGTCCATGAAATAGTCAAATATATAAAGTCCAGGTCCATGTTCAAAAAAATATATAAAGTCCATGTTCAACAATATATATATAAAGTCCATGACAAATAGTATATAACAAATAGTCCATGAAATAGTCAAATATATAAAGTCCAGGTTCAACAATATATATATAAAGTCCATGACAAACAGTATATAACAAATAGTCCATGAAATAGTCAAATTATACATAGCCCATGTTTGAAATAACCTATCACATACTATCTCTATCATCAAGAGTCCTCTTCACACCATGCGAACTACTCAGATGACCTAAATCACTCTGCAAAAGAGAAAGATTTATATGAAATTAGATGTAAGATGATAAGGAAATCTAATTTAATGACAATTTTTAAATTTACAATTTATATCATAAAATTAAATTACCATGTGAGGCTGAGAGGCATGCTCTGGTGCACCTGGACCTGTGTTTCCATGCTCTGAATCAATCTATTTAATACAAGAGAAGGTTCAAGTTGAAATTAGATATACTTGACGATTTTAAAAATGATTTAATTCAATTTAATTTATAAGAACTATCATATTTACAAATTATTATACCGTAAGAGGAACTTGTTGTGAATCCTCTATTCCAGGACCTGTCTCTACATGCTTAGCTCCATGACATGTATCGAGCTATAATTTAAGAAAAAAAAATTTTGAATGTACATGTCAACATATATATATATACATATATATATATATATATATATATATATATATCAAGAAATTTACTTTAAGTTCACAACGTATATTTTAATTGTTCAATTTAAATATAATCTAAATTATAAATTATACCGTATCAGGTTGCCCATCTCCTCTGTCCTCCTGCTCTGCATGTCCTGTGTGTTGATCATGAAATGTGTCACTAACAAGCTCCTACAATGTCATTTATATTTAAGTTAGCACATGTGTGTACAAATTAGGTTTTAAAACATATATATAATTGACTTTCAGTGTACATGTTAAATACGTTTTTCAACAACCTGAAATGCAGTCGACTCCTGATATAAACTTGGATTATCCAAGTGTGCTACAATGCCCATCCTCATAGTTGTGTCAACCTGCATAGACATATTTATAAAATATTAAATAGTACATGTGCACGTTTTTAGATACACTGATATCAAAATAGAAAAATTTAAGTATATATACAGTTTTTTAAAACAATATACATACTGTAAGAGTGTCATGTGAGATGCCCAATGATGGAGGAGTGCTCGAGACACCCTGAGATGGAGGATTCAATGTGGAAGAACCTTGAACCAGTTCATAAATAAGTTCATAAATATTTAATTGTACACACATTCAAGACTGAATTTTACAAATTTACAAATCATTGAAAATGTACCCCAAATGGGTGCCCGAGATGAACAGGTGTCGATGAAAAATTAATTCGATCAATTGTGACCCCTGTTGCCATCATCTACACCAAACAAACCAAACAATTCGATTGTTAAAATATTACAATTTAATTGATCATCTATATGTTGATTAAAAACACGTGGTTAAAAAATTGTTTTAAATTCAACATGTGTACATAACCTATATATACCTGTGTCGAATGATCAGTGGGATGATCCTCAGCAAATAGATAATCAACAAATGATTCAGTGCCCACATTATCAGATGATGCATGTGTAGCTGAAGTGGGTGCAACTGCCTGATCAGGTCCATAACATAACTGATTGCAACTCGTACATGTATGAGGCATCAACACATGTGGAGTGGCACTAGGACCACTTCCATCATCAACTCCTCCATGCTCTCTAACTCGAGCTACCATTATAGAAGTCTGCTCATGTAGGCTACCTGAGAGTGCACTCAATGTGCCTAGTGTGGATACCACTGCACGATGCTCGAAGGGCAAAGGAATGGTAGCAACAGGAGGGTCAATAAGAGGTTGAACAGGCACCAGTCGTTGGGGATCAACCCATGCCCCCAACCTCTGTTGTGGCATGCCACCACCAACACCCTGGAATGATCTAAAATCAAAGTAGTTGGGTTTTTTATTCATAACAAACTCTACATATAATTTTCTGAAAAAATATAAAGGAACCTCACAATTAGCATGAGGTGGATAATCAAACACCATCCACCATCTATCCCAAAAATTGGCAGACATTCCTTCATGCCTACACCACCTGATTGATATTCTTTTCTTATTTGCAGGAATAGGTTCATTTGTAATGGGATGTCTAAAATATTGTGCTAAATGAGATTTTGTGATTTTAAGATCCAAAATAGTCTTATAGTAGAGGCCACCAGCATAAAATCAGCGCCTCTCCTCTCTCCATTTCCGGAATCCATCAAAATCTGATTCAATAGACCTCACAGAATCTACAATGTTTTGCATCAAAGATGCAAAACATACTACGTGAGGTGGCATGAATTGTTCACTACAAATGGAATTCAATTTTTCTTGTATCGAATCCACATTTTCAATTTATTATGGCTCGCAAGCGAGCCTGGTCAGTTCTAGGTGGGGGGTGGAGGTGGAGGTGGGTCATCTGCAGGTGGGGCATCTAGAGGTGGGGCATTTGGCGCTTGGGGGTGGGGGTGGGGGTGGGGGTGGGGGTGCGACCGGATCATCTTGTGCATTAAGGAAGTCCTCAACATCAAAGTGAATATCATCTAGATTCATGATGTATATATAAAAATCTAGATATGAACCTGCATATATATACATATAAACATACAAACTTCAGTACAAATTTAAAATTAAATCAAGAATATATATATATGTTTCAACAAATTACACTTGAAATAAATTTAAATTAAAAACATACAAAATAATGTATACATGCATGTACAAATTTCAAAATGTAAGAGAGCTATTAGGACTACCATAATGATTGATACAATGGGCAATATAATATTTCAAAATTTCAATGTGCATTTAAGTAAGGAAACTTCTTTGGACAATCATCATGTATTTCTTAAATGTGAATATGCATCCCAAATTTTGGACTATTTTAAAGAAATATGGTGCATTTAGGAACTTGGTGATTGTTGGGGTAAAGAGGAATATATGGTCATGCTAGAAGAGGCACTGATTAGGCTCATAATTGGCCAAGGTTGCTTTGAATAAGGTTAAAACAAGGAGATACCATGTTGATATTCACACCCTTGGTCCACACCTACATTGGGATGGATTAAGCTTGAAATTTTGATGGGTAGCCAAGGGTAATCCTAGTGAAGTAGGAGGAGTATGTTTATTAAGAGATGATAAGGGAAAACACTCTACCTATCTTAAAGCTTATGATTTTGGTGTCAAGAACAATAATATGGTAGATTCTAGGGCCATGATATCCAGGGCCTCAAGATGACTTGGAAACTAAACAAGATATCCCTTAGTGTGGAAGGAGATTCCAAGATCAACATTGATCATATGAAAAAGCATAGATGAAGCTTGTGGTTAATGGAAACTATTATATATTGGAAGCTAGAAACTTGGTGAATACTTGTTTAAATCTATCTCCTTCAAACATATCAAAAGAAAAGGTAATTATATTCTAGACTAGGCAGTAATGGAAGAAATCATTAAATTGCTCCTAGACATCTAGCATTTGTTGGGAAGAATATTTTTTTTACATTCAACTTGAAATCCCTAAGTTGTGCCTCCATGCTATCAAATGTTACTTGTATCTACCTTCTATACAATGATATTGAAGGGGTAGAAGGTTAGGCTAAGGATTTCTACATTGCTACTTAGATAAATTCCACATCTTCAATGTGTGGCATGAGCATATGCACAAAGCCTTGGAGAATATTTCTAAGATAATGAAGATAAACCTTCATGTCTTGATGCTAAATTGGATGATTCTATCCACTATGAGAATTAAGATGAGAAGGAGGTGACATAAATCCCTCCTACCAAATCGAACAACGTTAAAAATGTCAAGGAAGTGGTAGAGGCTTTGTAAGGCTTGTGTAATTTGTCCCACCACCCTAGGATAAAGTTTTTTAGTTTATTAGTAATTCTAACACTACTTCAACTTATTACTCTAGGGTTAGGGCCACTATAATTTTCCCTACCACTAATATATCTTAAGACACCTATTGGTTTATGTTTGATGTCATTGTAGTATATTAATTTTCCCTACCACTATTGATTGAACAAAACTATACCATATATATTAAGTACTCTAGCTCAATGATCTTAAGATTAATGAAATCAGGACTAACTATATCATCATTATGCTTAGATACACCCAACATGCTAATCAAGAACTTAATTACCTTCACAACCCTATTAGCATTGTATCACTCCTATTAGGGAGTGGACTTGCATGGGGCCAAAAGATTCTTTACCTCTTACGATTGTGACTTTGGGTTTGGCATAGTCAACTTGGAGAGGTTGTGTGGCATATCCCTATAAGAGGATGAAGGGTGATAGGAGGTTGTAGGATGGCTAAAAGCATTCACATGACGATAATGTTCAAGTTTAAATTTTAAGATATGCATCATGGTCTACAAGGTTCTCTTGTTCAAAAGGTTCATCATATTCTAGACAAGGAACTCGCAATCATTGGTACCAAATTCAAGACCTCCTATTAACAAGTCTCCATATAGCTTTAAACATAACACCTATAAACACAAAATTTATAGGGCTATGAATACAAGCCCGCCTCCCAGTTAGGAGACTTCCAAATATTGGTGAACTCACATGCAATAAGGGAATAACACATGCATACAAAATATGTATGAAGAAATCCCTGTAGCATGACTCGTGATTAATTTAAAGTTAGGATTAGGGTTTCAATTAGGATCAGGCTTAGGGTTAGAATTGAGGTTAGGGTTAGAATTAGAATCAAGGGTTGCTAAATTAGGGTAAGTATTAGAGCTACAATTATGGTTTGGGTTACGGCTAGAGTTAGGGTTACAATTACAATTACAAGTAGCTCGTTAGGGTTAGGGTTAGGGCTAGAGTTAGAGTTACAATTACAATTACAATTACAAGTAGAGTTAGGGTTAGGGGGTTATGATTAGGTTATAATAAGGGTTAGGGTTTGAAATGCATATAGAATTAGGGTTAGGATTAGGGTTAGAATTAGTGTTAGGGTTAGGTTGGAATTGCATATAGAATTAGGGTTCAATCTAGCTAGAAATAGATAAATTAGTCAGGATGGTTCTAGCTCAATTTTGTTTCCTATTTCCTAGAAAATGCAAAACTAGTTATTGTTTTCTATTTAGTTGTTAGTCCAACTCTTTCCTTTTAAGAAGTATATCAAATCTAATGTAGTAGTAGATACTTCTACATATACAAGTTTCTGTTAGGAGAAAATATATTTTGCCAAATTTGTATAGAGTTGTCTATAGTGTGTTCTTAGGGTAATCAAATGATGTAAGTCACAATTTAGAGGGTTGAGGGGATAAGTTTGTGTTGAGTCTATAGAGGTGTTTTCTTACATAGACTGAGCTCCATAATCTAGGTGTCTCCATGTCTAACTCAAATGTTTCAACTTGGTCCATATTATATCCAGATTAATGATAAAATTTTATATATATGGCTATGCACAAGATCCATGACCATATCAATGTTTGGTAGAGAAAAGTTATCTAAGTTGGGGTAGATCCTTTTTTTATGTCTCAAAAGTTAGTGCAAACCATGAATTCCCTAGTTTTCTTGGTAACTAAGACCACATTAGATCTACCCATTTAGGATAAGTAATAGTCTGAATGAACCCTGGACATCCAAGAGTTTATACAATTCTTCTATGACCACGAGGGCTACTTGGGGGTGCATTTTGCGTAGCTTTTATTGAATAGGTTTGGCATTGAGGTGAACCACAAGATGATGCATGACTTTAAAGATGGAGTCTCAAGGCATATCACCATAAGACCACATGAAGAAATCAACGTATTCTTTAACATGGTGACATGGTTATATATGCCTTCTTTGATGTCAAGGTCCAATGGAGCTACTATCTTAGAGAGTTTAGGGTCCAAGCTTCTATTCACAGGTTGATGTTTATAGCATGTCCTCAACAGGAGAGGGGAGTCATGTCTTGCATCTAAGTGGTATCTAATGGAAGGTGAAGTTTGTCAAATTGAGGAGCTCTGGGAAGTGTCCATTTTTATTGTATCATTTTAATCGATCACAAGTTTCTTCTTATATAGATTGTTGCTACATAGACTAGGGTGATAGACTAGGGTGCCTCAGGACTAAAGGGTTCTTTCTTTCTCTCCAAAATAAGCATATATGTAGGTGTTAAGTATGGTGGAAAAGTCTTTCTTATGATTACAATGGGGATGCGGTCTTGACACTTCATAAGTTCATGATGGCTTCATCATTTTGGAAAACATCAAATCATAAAGGGTCGTGTTGGTCCCAATCGATAAGCTCAAGGTATTCTAGGTCTAAGGAGATGGTGAGGATAGTGACCTATCATGAAAGAGGTTAGTGGTGGAAAGATCTTCATAAGGATCATGAGTGGAGCCTACATCATTGTCATTAAGATTAGGGAAAGCATTACCAATGAGGTTGAGCTCGTATCACAATTAACATCATGATGTTCATTCTAGGGGCATAACCTAGCTAGTGAGGACAGCTACTTGAGTATATCAAAAGTTACATAAATGTTGGCTTCATTTCATTCTTGATTAGTTGGCTATCACAAAAACTGTAAAATTTTCTCAATTCTTGATTAGTTGGTTGTCTCTAAATGTTTGATTATGAAGGATGTGATAACTTGGTTTTATTATGGTTTGTTGTAATTTTTTTACATGATAGTTAGCTATTCAATAATGCCTTTAAAATACAATGACATATATTGTTATAAGTAAATTTTATAAAAACCAAATTATATATCATCCCAATGCTATATAATTTTGACAGTTTGTTCAAAATCTCTCCTTTCATATGATACAATCGTTCAAAATTTCAATTGCATTTCTAGCTAAAATGTTTAAATACAGCTATTCAACACTCAAATTGAACTCAAATTTTGACAGTTTGTTCAAAATCTCTCCTTTCATATTATACAGTATTTTCAAATTTTCAATTGTATTTTATAGCTAAAATGTTTAAATACAGCTATTCAACACTCAAATTGAACTCAAATTTTGATAGTTTGTTCAAAATCTCTCCTTTCATATGATACAGTATTTTCAAAATTTCAATTGTATTTTATAGCAAAATGTCTAAATATATCTATTCAATTCTCAATTTAAACATAATTTTTGACAGTTTGTTCAAATTCTAACCTTTTATATGATATAGTCTTTCAAATTTCAATTTGTATTTTACATCTAAACTGTCAAAAATCAACTACTGATTTCATAAACCCTAAACCCTAAATAACAATTCAAATTTAAATTTTGATTGTATTTTACACCAAAACAAACAAGGGAAGCTTAAAACAATTGATGGGTAATTTGTAGAAATGGAAAAATCCACTTACCTGGTGGCTGGATGGTCTCTGAACTCGGGATTCCCGTTTTTGCCTATCGACTATCGCTGTTGAAAATGGGGTCTCTGCCATTTTTTTAAATTTAATACTTTTCCAAAACGGGATTCCGTTTTATAAAAAAACGGGATTCTTCCGTTATATATAACGCAATCCCGTTATATAAAACAGGATCCCGTTATATAAAACAGGATCCCGTTTTATATAACGGGATTCTGTTTCTGGCCTCTACGTTTGGGATCCCAGGAAAAACTGGGATCGTGTTTTTGGTACTAGGCTCGGGATCCCGAAGCAAAATGGGATCGCGTTTTATATAAACGGGATCCCATTTTTGGTTCCCCGATTTCGAATTTTTTTCTAACTCTGAAACTTCCACCTTAAGTGGACACAACTTCTTGCATTTACCCAGAAATCTGTGTAGACACACCCATTGAATCATGCTTTTGAATATCAACTTGAGAAACATTTGTGGAAATGCACTCGTTCACAAATAAAGGATTAAAGTAGACACTTTGGCTATAGAGGGAATCATTGTCTAAACTTTTCAAGCACCAACTTGGGATATAAACATCATAAAAGTTAATTTTATTGAATTCCATCATTGGATCATCCATTACTTCATTCCTTGCTTCATTGTTGGCACGACTCCCACAACTATCCTCTGAAATAGGGTTGTCTTTTTGATCTAAAGATTTGAAAAGAGGATTGCTTTGAACTTTAAATGCTCCATAAGACAAAGATTGAGGTTTCAATAGACCTACTCAGTATTCTCTGGACTTGGTGATTCTTCTCCATGGATCTTTTCATGAAATCTAAAACTTCATACTCCAATTCCATGTATGATAAAGAGTGAATGCTTGATGATTCATCTTCATTTTGAAGTTGATTTTTGTCTTTTGTATTAACTGTACCACTAATTGAAACTCTATCAATATCTTCAAAAGTAAAGGTCTCCATTTCTGAAGCTAAGGAAGATATTTGTAAGGGTTCAATTATGGTTGCCTCTGCATTGGTTATAGTAGTACAAAGTTGTCCAATACATGTTATACCTCTGATTTCATCAACAGATCTTTCCACCTCAGCCATTGGTGATGTAGGAATATCTTTTCCATATAGAGAGACATCATCAGAAATATTGAGACACCAATTTGGGACAAAAACTATATGAGATTCATCTTTATTCTTCTCTTCATCATTTTCTTGAAGCTTGGGCTGCATGGAAGTCTTGAAATTATTTACTTCTCCTTTAAGATCCTTGTTTTTAGGTTCATGGAAGACTTCTTCTTTAATAGGTGATAAAGGAGAGAGGATGACATCTTCTTCGTAAAGAAAATCATCTTCAGGAGTCTTGAGACGATCTTGCGGTATTATTTCATCATGTCATCATCCTCTTTTCTCAGGTTGCATGCATGTCATAAAAACACTTTGCAACTCATCTTCATCTTCTTTGTTACACTTTGGTCCAAAATTTCTTCTACATTCCCTTAAACATTAACCATGTCATGGGAACCTTCCATAGAAGATATAGTTGTCGAACCGGAGCAAGTTGTCACAAGAGGAGTGACATTCTTCAAAGAAACTGAGAACATGTCATCGTCTGGAAAGATTTCTTCTTCTTTATTGCATGTTTCCATACAATCTTCTTCTTCTGTCTCCATCACTTCTTCTTCATGGTCTTCCTTAAGTGGACATGTGTGTTCCGATGAGTCTCTTTCAAAGACTTCCTTCAATACAGGTTCATTTGTAGGAAAAGTCTTTGCCTCTTCATTGCTGTCCTCATCACGCAAATGATGTATTTCAGCATAATTTATTTTATCTTCCGGTGCATGAATCTCTTTATGATACGGAGTTTTGATCACGAGCAAGAAAATGAGTCTCTTTCCCATCTTTTTCTTCAATCTTTTGCAATGTTTGAAGCAAAGAAGGATGAATCTGGTTAGAATCAAGTTGCATGCACCATAGAAATTCTTCAAAAACTCTACTTGCTTAGGGTCATCAAGAACTTGATTTTGTTGAGCAGAGGACATAGGAGAAGGATAATCTTCATCATCACTATCACTATCTGATTCAGGAAGTTGCATGTTATGAATCTGGGTTCTTCGATACCAAACCATCTTCTAGGATTCTTCTCTCAGATAGAGTCACCGATCTTCCTTTCTGGGGAGATACTTGTATATCTTGAGGAATAAAAAGGCACCAATGCTTCAGCTCGTTCCCCAGTAGAGTTGCCAAAAATCTGTTGGTAAACAGATTTGTTGCTTGAAAACAATCTTCTTGAGTAACTCCGTTCGCCCTTGGATTAGCAACAACTTGTTCACAACAGTTGAAGAATCGCAGGACTATGTCAATTCCTCTCTGCGTTTGAGAGGGGCAGCTCCCTCGTATGATAGGGGTATTTGGATTTTCTAGAATCATAAGAACAAAAACAAAGAAACAATAAACACTAATGATGAATAAGAAGTTAAACTTATGAATTTAAGTTCCATGCATACCCAGTAGAGATACCAAAACTTGATGCGAAATATCTTTCTCACAATGCAACTTTGAAAAGAAAGCACATGATTATTATTGATTAAACATACGAATACCATAACAACACATGAAATCGAGCTGAAACACATTCAAAACATTTCTTTATTGCTTCAAACTTGAATAACACTATTCGAGTCTTTTATACACTGTCATGTGAAAAAGTGGAACTCCCTTGATTTGAATCACAATAATATATTTATAGGTAAGTTTAGTAACCACTTAGGGTAACTACCTCAACCACTTTTTTAAAACTACTTAACTTAACTACCTTCATAAGTACCCTAATTTTAAATAACTAACTTTATTTCACAAAGCTAGTCACTTAGAGTAACTACCTTGCTTAGGCACTTAAAATAACTACTTTGTAAGAAAGAGTTAGGATGAAACAAGGGCCCTTGACTTGAAAGAAGTGAACCTGCTCAAAATGGTGGAGCAAATTAATGTAGTACTTGCGAAGAACAAATGAAGTACTGTGGTAGTTGCGAGGAATGTTAAGCACAACTGTGATCTCCTTCCATTTTCTATCATTTATGACCATTTGCAATCCTCCATGAGCAGTACTTCCCTGTATAATAAATAGAGGTCTAGATCCTTACTACCAATCTTTCGAATGCCAATTCCATAGGTCTTGGAAGATATTTGACAAAGGTTGTGGAACAATTTTTCAATAGCCAAATGCATATATCTGAAGTCAATGTTGTCCATGAGATGACATTTCTTTGAGGCAATTCGTCAAATAGTTAACGTGCCATGTCCAACTTCCACATTTTGTATGCCTGTCTACTAGAGCATTTCAAATTATAAATCTGACATAAATCGTCAAACTTTATGGCACGGGAAGATGCTGGAAAATGTTTGTGGTGTTTGGTATGCTGGAGGATCTGGCAAAATTTGGTTTTTACAGCTACAAACTGCATTTAGCGATTGCATTTTGTGAATTTTCTTTGTTCACGACACTCCATGGGACCACGTTTCTTAGAGGCATTCTGCCAAAGAGTTGTTATGTCATGTAAATCCTTCATGCTATGCAAAGGTTATGGAACTTGGCTTTACACCTGGAAATTGTATTTGCTTGAAAGATTCTAAAAACCTTTACAACAAATCTATTTTACATATAACTTATAATTAAAACTATTCACATGCGTTGTTCATACTTCCACATTTTGCAGACATTGGCAGTTTTTCTGAGAGATTGTGCCTTTTTTGAAGCATTTTACAAAAACATTTCACTGGTCTTGTCTATGCTTCACTTTTGTGAACATGCAACAATAGAGGGTTTTTAATGTTGTTTCAGCACTCCTATTCCATATCCATCCAGAAGAATAGCACCATACCCATAATGATTTTGCACCTGCCCTGCTCTTCATCCGACTCCAATATTGTCCTTTTGGAAGCTTTGAAGTGCTTCGTCCAATCCCACAGGATGTTTGGCCATCTCTAACACTTCTCCTTTCACCTCCTCTACCACTCTGTCCACTATACTCTTCAATAGGATGTCCTCATGACCTTTTCTTGAGTCGAATACCAAGCCCAAAATAAAGGAAACCAAGTGGAGATCGTCTTTCTATTTGACAACAATGTGGTGATCAATTTTGTTCTTACTGTAGTATTTCTCAAGGCTTCTGAGTAAAGGCCAGATTGGATATGGGCGGACTTCAGAGGGCTACACATCGTAGAAGATGGGAATGATCTTACTCCCCGGTTTAAGCATGAAGGAGAGCTCCGCTAGACACCCACAGTGATTGCGCATATCTAGGGGAGAAGATTGACATTAATATTACTGATGACAAGGGCTGTGAAGCATGCTGGGAAATGTTGCAGAGTCTATCTTTACATCCGCCGTTGCAGTTGCTCGAAAGTTTCTAAAGCCTTTCTCACAAATTCATTTTGTGCATATACACCAGTGTTTAGTTTCTTTGAGTAGTTATAACTACTTCTTGATTTTATCATTGGCGGTTTTAAGTGGGTTTTAAAATTTGATGACATTGCCAATAAATTCAGTTACATTCTTCATCGGTGTTTTGGAGGTAATTTCTAACTTCATCAGCGACAAGAGCTACTTTTGAAACTACTGTTTATTCTCCGACAAGATAGATGACTTCAAAAGTTTAAGTGAGGACCGATGGAATCATGAGGCAACACATCTCCAAACACATTCTCCACCACCCATTGAGATTGAGATTGAGATTTGAGATTCTCCATTACCACTGTTGACTGTTGATATGTGAGATTTGAGGTGTGTGCTTACAGACTCGAGAGCAATATAACTGTATTTATAGACATTAATAAGTACTACATTACATATTGGTGACATCATCACGTTGATCTCATCTCATTACATATTGGTATCTTTGGTCTGCCAGATAAGTGTGACATGCAAGTTGATGTGTATATCACGCCAATGGTGTCTCAATACAAGTTGTATATTAAAATCCCATTAAATCACAGTACGCAGGAAAGTGTATTTGTTTGGAGGAGAATGTGGCGCGTCATATCTACACTTGAAAAATCCGCGAAAGATTAGCTCGTCCTACTTTGTAATTATTTGCTCCCTAAAATTTCGCATGGAGAAAGTGACCGGAAAGTTGTTTTCATTAACTCTTACAAGTTTTTATTTATAATATATATTTAAATAAACAATTTATAAAGATATTTTACTTTGAATTAAAGTATCCACCATAGCAATATTTTTAGTTGAATAGATATCTCTCAATTAAGAACATTCAATAATTTGTACTCCTAAATTATTATTCATATAAATATTCAAGATAATATTACATTAAAAAAAAATTCATTTTGAGACTTCAAATATAATTCTTTAAATTATGTCTAAGTTTTTTTTACCAAATAAATTTAAAATAGAATTAAAGATTAGATATTTTAGATTTGATCTTGAGAGTTATAAAGGATTTAGGTCTTGACTTTGGTTATGTCAACTATTGATACTTCTTATGTAATGCTACTAATTTAAGTAGGATTTTCTTTTTCTTTTGTTTTTTTTGCATTTATTACTAGATTTTTTAGTTATGCATGACTATGAATGTCTTTTTCCTTTAAAATGGCCTCAAACTTCATTAATCCCAATAGTTGTTGCTAGTGTTGATGGTTTAATAAATTTAAAATAGAATTAAAGATTAGATATTCTAGATTTGATTTTAAGAATTATAAAGGATTTAGGTCTTGGCTTTTCTTATGTCAACTATTAACACTTCTTATGTAATGCTACTAATTTGAGTATGATTTTACTTTTTTTTTTCTTTGCATTTATTGTTAGATTTTTTAGTTATGCATGACTATGAATGTCTTTTTCCTTTTGAAATGGCCTCAAAACTTCATTAATCCAATAGTTGTTGCTAGAGTTGTTGGCTTAATGAATTTAAAATAAAATTAAAGAGTAGATATTTTAGATCTGATTTTGAGAGTTATAAAGGATTTAGGTCTTTTCTTTGCTTATGTCACTATTGACACTTCTTACGAAATGCTACTAATTTGAGTAGGATTTCCTTTTTCTTTCTTCTTTTTACATTTATTGCGAGATTTTTTAGTTATGCATAACTATGAATGTATTTTTCTTTAAAATGGCCTCAAACTTCATTAATCCAATACTTGTTGCTAGTGGTGATGGTTTAATTAATTTAAAATAGAACTAAAGATTAGATATTTTATATTTGATTTTGAGAGTTATAATGGATTTAGGTCTTGGCTTTTCTTATGTCAACTATTGACACTTCTTATGCAATGCTACTAATTTGAGTAGGATTTTCCTTTTTTTTTTCTTTGCATTTATTGAGAGATTTTTTAGTTATGCATGACTATAAATGTATTTTTCCTTTAAAATGGCCTCAAGCTTCATTAATCCAATAGTTGTTGCTAGTGTTGATGGTTTAACAGTACATAAGAATGGCTCTATCATAAAAGAGACCCATGAAATTTGTTTTCAAGTGTTACATGAGGTATGTCTTCTATAACATCTCCAAATGTGGTCCTACCCATCCTAGAATTTGATAGTTCTTTTAGATAGCTTAATTTTTTTACTTTAATAGGGTATTTTGTTGGAAGGATTCCCCTTTAAGCATGCTTAAAGAATGAGTGAGCAAGGCTCAAGTCCTACATGGGGGCCTGCTTTAATGTTGTCCAAAATCTCACAAAGGGGTTTGCCTCTTTCCTTCTTTCTAAAGCTAGTCATGTAGAAGCTATCCTCAACCATGGCCCTTGGTTTGTTTGTGCTTCCCTTCTTGCTTTAATACCATGGACCTAAGATTTTATAGTCTCTCAAGAGAGAGCTCTACATGTCCCCATCTTGGTGCAATTTCCCAGGTTACCTTTGTCATATTAGAACCTCTTTAATAAAATAACACCTTTAGGTAATGTTATATGCATTAAACCTAAGAAGTTTTTTCATCACACTTGCAAAAATAAATTTACATTCAAATTGTCTTTTCTAAAGAGCTTAAAGTGTTGGTTGATAATCAAATCAACTAGATGAGGCACACTCAATGTGTCGTTTATCCTAGCCTACCCAATACATGTTGTATGTGCCAATCCTCAAACCATAGGATCTTAGAGATTGTCCCCTTATTACTCCTTGAAGTAAGCCCACTCCCAAGCCTACAAATGATGCTCTATCTAAAAATAAAGAGGAAGTATTGACAATAGTTGGGTTTAACAAGAACAACTAGCTGACCCCACAATAGTGTGTCCCACTTTTTGCCAAAAATGGTACATCAAAATCAACATTTTTAACCAAACTTTAAATTTTTGATACCTATAGCAACTAAATTGTTAACAATTGAAGATGATGTGAATTAGTGATTTGTGAGATTTCATGCATAGATTTTAAATGTATATTTTTTAAATTTCAAAAAATAATTTATAAATTATTTTACCTAACTTTTAATTAAATTAATTTTTGTAGTTAACAATACTTTTAAAAAGGTTGTAGGGTTTTGATGCCCCTTCAAAATCATTTTACCCCTTTTATCAAAAACAATACTTTTAGAAAGTGGCGTTTATACCATATATCATAAAAAATTTTACACAAAGGATAAAATTATAAGTTTTTAAACATAGGTTCATAACACCAATATCTAGTGTGCATATATTTTCATAAGTTTTGATTGCATATTTTTTTATTAATTTTTGAAGTGAGATTAATTATAATTTAGACATAGAGTTATACCTGTTTCCACATGATTAGGATTATTCTCTTGACATACCTTTTGACTTTGAGTGGAAATGGAAGTGGAAGGCTCTAGAATGGCTTGATGGTTGTGGACCACATGATGAAGGTGGAAGTTTTTCAATAGGTTCCATTGTGTGTGGACTACATGATGGGATTGAAGGGATGGATATGGTATTTGAGGACTCTTTGGTAGGCTCAAGCACATGTGTTGGATGACATGGAGATAGGGTGTTCCTTACTAGTAACCCTTAGATCACATCCTTGGTAGGTAGGTGGGTAATGGAAGTTGAAGACTTAGGATTAGGTGGATCAGAAAGTTCCCATGGTGGAGGAATAAGAGGGGTGGATGGTGTTGTAGGATTAGAGTTTGGACTTTGATTAGTTGGAGTGTCAAAGGGATTGGATAAAGTGGTGGATTTAGGTTTTCTTCTATAATGTTTGATTCTAGGACATGGAGTTGATGTAGGATTAGAGTGCGGTGGTAGAATGTAATTATAGGATGAATGAGGTAGACTTACATTTCCCTTGTCAAAGGTAGCATTGGAATTTAAAGGCACTTTGTCTTGTTGCCAAGGTGGACTTGGACAATGCTATGGATAGGCTTGGGGTGTTGGAACCTAGTTCTCTAGGATTGGCATGGAATGACATGTGTCTTCATATCATTGTATGTTTTCTTGTGGGATTAGGGACCATGTTGATAAGTGCTTTGATTAGGATGAGGGTAGTGTGGAATGATTAGGAATGTGATAGAGTATGAGATTGATTGGATGATTAGATGTGGGATTAGGGATGATTAGGTTATGGTTAGGGTTGACTTGGAGATGATTTGGATATGATTAGGATATGGTTAAGGTATGATTAGGGGTGAGGTGATTAGGATGAATTTTATTAAACGA
This sequence comes from Cunninghamia lanceolata, assembly GCA_027924645.1. NCBI lineage: Eukaryota > Viridiplantae > Streptophyta > Pinopsida > Cupressales > Cupressaceae > Cunninghamia > Cunninghamia lanceolata. The sequence continues at coordinate 1,570,951 of BSBN01001660.1, read as the reverse complement.
TGTGATTAGAAAGGGTGATTAGGGTGTGAAGGTTGAATGATGAAGATATGAGTAGGATGCGATTATGATGATGGGGAATCACAAGAATAATAACTAGGATGAACATTGATAGGGATATGATTGGAATGATGTTGAATGTATGACAAGGATAAATGTATTGGTGAGAATGTTGTGAATGATGTGAATGAGGGATGACTAGGAGGATCTACTCCCTTTCTCTTCTTTTTGCAACCATGTCTTTACCAAATGAGACTTGTGAATTGTGGGATGCTATGGGGATGTCGATGGAAGGTTGTGTGGCCTAGACTATGATAGAGTCTAATAATATTAGTCTTTGAAAAGTCTAGCTCCAAGAGGGCACTCTCATCTACTAATGACCTTGTCAAAGTATAAATTGGATTTATCGAGACCTTGAGGTGTGTAAGAAATGATTGATTAAAGTGAACCCATGAGTTTCAGAATTCAATTGGAATGATGGACTTAAACTAGCTTTGTGGTATTAATCCCAAGTTGTGATTGATTTGAAAAAGATGTCAAGGTCTCTTGGTCCACAGATTTGTACTTGTGATATAGTCAAGCTTTGACAGTTTCTCCATATGTTTCAACCTTAGGAGGACTGTGTCTGGGAACCTCTATAGATGTTGAGGGTTGAATGGTAATGAAATGTTCTGGTGAAATGTGATCCTAGATGAATGGTATTGGATATGTAGTGGAACAAAATTGAATATGTAGTTGGTGAATAGAACCAACAGGTCTATAAGATTTTGACACAGTTACAATTAGATTTGATATGGAGAGTAGATGCTTGAAGTTTCCCTACGATTGTGGTGAATGATTAGGATGAAATCAATTGGATTGAAATGAATGGTTGGGATATGATTAGGATGTGATTGATTGGATTAGAGTGAAGATGATGAGGTGTAGTGGTGAGATTAGATGACTTTGGATTGATTAGGAAGAAATTGATTGGATTATGAATGAAGATGATTATGGTTTTGACTAGGATGATTAAGACGATGGTTGTTAGATGAAAGAGGTGATTAGGGTTTGATTAGGATGATTAGGATGATGACTAGGATGATTTGGATATGATGTGGAATGATAAGATGAAATTGATTGGATTTGAATGGCGAGGATGATGAAATGTAATGATTAGGGTTTGACTGGGATTTGATTAGAAAGGAAGTGACAAGGGATGATTTAGGTTTGAATTATGATGACTTGGGTATGATTACGATATGATATTGAATGATTAGGGATGATTAGGATGATGTTAATTGGATGAAAGAGGTGATTAGGGTTTGATAAGGATGACATGGATATGAGTAGGAGAATGATTAGGATGATGGTTAGGGTATGGACGAGGATGATTAAAATGATGGTGTTTAGATGAAAGAAGTGATTAGGATGAGTTGGAAATGGTTAGGGTATGATTAGGAGTGATGATGATTAGATAAAAGAGGTGATTAGGGTTCTATAAGGATGACATGGATATGACTAGGAGAATGATTAGGATTATGTGTAATGTTTAGAAATGATGATTAGGACATGGTTATGATGAGTTGGATTAACTAGGATGAAAATGGATTAGGACATGTGGAATGACAAGGATGATGGCTAGGTGTTGGTGTGACTTGGAATGGTGTGATGATTAGGGTGTTTGGGATTATGATTAAGCAAGCACACACATCAATCATACAAGACACTTGGCTATCAGTTTTGTGGCTATTTGACATTTTTGTGACAAATTTTTGAAATCACTTTAGAAAACAAGCACAATCCCTAGGCTAGGCAAGGACAATACTTGTTGAGTTCCCACTTGGATTTCTCTAGCTGCACTTATTTAAAGTGGATAACCTAGAATCTTGGTGGCACTATCACCCACTTACAACACACTCACTTCACGAGCATACCAAGCTTTGAACCCCTCAAGACCCTAAGATCTCAAGAAGTTTGTTATGTCTTCTTTAAACTGTGAGATTGTGGGATGGCTCTAGGGGTGTATCTTCTGACCCCCTGCGTCAAACAAGTAGATGGTTTTTGGCCACTAAACAAAGGTTCATATTGAATATCTAAGGGACTGGCACCTTACGAGTGTCCAACAAGCCACTTAAGGCTTTTACTAGCCCTACTAGGAGTTTTAATATACACAAAGGTATGCCTCCTTTCAAGCTAGCATTGTACGGTAAGTGCTCATACGGGTTTGGACTTGGCTTTTGGCTTATCCTAATTTATATAGTGGAATAGATTAAAGTACCACTTCAGGTCGCAAATGAGTTCTCCTTGCGGATGTGTCTCAAGAGAAGGCCCACTCTAAAAGATAAAAAAAGAAAGATAAGTACATGTTTTTGATATCTAGGCTCATACTAAGAAGCAAAGAGAGAACATACACATGCAACTTGCTCACACTCACACATGTTCATTGACCTTTACAAATTTGAATGTGTGGTGTGATTATGAAAGTGTTGATAGATGCCTTTGATTCTCAAGATCACATAGCATGTGAGGGAAGAGCATACACATCTCAAAACACCAACACAATCACCAAATAAAGAAAACACTAATTCATTTTAAGCCCCCAAGGATATGTGTGAAAAAGCAAGCTAATTTTCATTTTATTGCACCAATCCAAATGTTCCTATGATAATCAATCACACGCACATAAAAATGAAAGGGACCCTGCATCTGATGTGTTAGTAGTTTCAGATTGAATGTCTTTGACTAGCAATCACCACAAGCTAAAAATTAGATATTAGTTACATATAATATCCATGATAATGTAAAAAACATGAAGCATCAAGTAAAAATCCCTTTTTGCAAGCCATCAAAGTCAAAAAGGTCAAAAAGGGAATATGCAAATCATATAAAAAAATTGATTAGATATAGGAAAATAAATTGTAGAATAAGATTATTCATGAAATTTTAAGCAATTTAAAAAAAATTGCTAAAAACTGATTAATTTTGCCAAAATTATGAGCGTTTGAAGTTTAGAATGAGGTTTGACTTTGACCAGAAAAGAGTTTGATAAAATGACATTTTTACTTAATCAAACCTACACTGCTGCGTAGTTCTCTAAATAATCTTTCTAGTGCTACAAATTTCATGAAAATCTGATATGTTTTGCAAAAGTTATGAAAATTTGAAAAAAATCACCTATTTTGGAAGCAAAGAGGGGTCTTGGCAGTTTAAAGGCTGACCGCAAGTGGTCAGGTTACCTTTTGGTCACATGCACCAGTTTATGTCCTGGTAGTTAGCTGTGGCTATTTGTGGTTAAGGCCTATGGTCAGGGCTAGGTTAGCCCACGGTCATCCATATGACCGTGGCTGGAGCCAAGCTAAAAATAAAAAAGAAATTAAAAGTAAAAGGGAGGCCGATGGATTTTAGCCCCCCCTTTCCCGCCTTGGCCACTTATATGATTGCTCCCTTAGAGATCTAAGTGTTACCAATAAACAAAGAAATAAATTCAAAACTTTCTTATGTTGCGGTTTCGGTGGGAGGCTGAACAAGCTAGGGTTTTCTCTGTTAACAGCTTAGGGTTTTCAGCTTGAAAGAAATCCAATGGCATCGGGATTCTCTGGCAGTGACGAGGGTTTTTGTGGAGATGATAGGATCTGATGGTTTAAGAAGAGGGTGGAAATGTGGAAGCAGGCAGCGAGAGGGAGTTTTGGGGAGGCAATGTGGTGGCGTCCTCAGTTTGGATTCCACACACTTAGGAGGCCAGTGTTGGAATGAGATGGGTTTAATAGATGATTTGAGCAGATTCCAATGGTTTGGATTCTGTACAATGGCGGCCTCGACCCAGGAGGACATTGCCTATGCTATCTATCATGTTGTGGTTGACTACATGGTAGTCACCTTTATAAGGTATTGTGTTTCTCAAAATGATGTGAATATCAATCGCCAAAGTTTAACAGGGCACCGACAGAGGATGGGAGATGAAGTGATAGTTGGGCAGACATGTAGGCGAGAGTTTAGGGTTTTTAGGAGGGAGGTTGGGAATAATGAGAGGCCGTTAAGGCTTGAAGTAGGCAGTGATGGTTTGGGTCGGCGGCGATAGCTAAGTGAGTGGTGACCCAAGGATGAATGGGTGGTGGATATAGTCAAGGTCAACAAAGGGCAGTTTAAGGGCTTAGCAGATACTGTAGAGTTAGTAGGGAAGATAGAGGTGGTGGTAGGGACTTTAAAACTGATCAACAAAACTATAAACCCTAACGTGAACCAAAGAAATGGAGGTTTAATGGGCGGCAATAGAGGTTTAATAGGCCGTGGCTGGTGTTTGATGGTGGTGACTAGGAGTGTTGGGTATTACCACAAGCGGTGAGGATTTCAGGGAGGTGGTAGATATGTGTTGATAGGGCTTAAAGCTCAGGCAGTGATAGTGGCGATGATCATACAAACTTAGGGGTGTTAGGGTTAGGCAAGGTTTAAGGGCCGAGCAGGGGAATGAAAGAAGTCTATCAGACGTGGCCAAAATAATAGGAAGTGGTCATGGGGCCATGAGGGGCAGGAACCAGGATTATAGAGGTCATCGACTGCAACCTATTATGGCTTTTCAAACTAAACCTGTATAATGTTAAACACCATAACATTAAACCTGTGACCATAGAGAACTATGACCACAGAAGCTGAACACTACACAGAATCAGTATGGACAGGGATTGGGGGTCCGTACAGTACAGATCCATATTGATTTGTACTGTATGGATTGCTACCCCTAAAAAAAGTTTCAAAAAAAATCAAAAATTTTAAAGAGACCAAACCCAATCAAATTTTATGTTATTTTTCACTAAAAGGGGCTTCCAAACTCAACAATGAGGTCCATTTGAGTCTAGGAAGCGACCTGCAATTTTTTTCTTTTAGAAGTTGACTAAAACTAATCGATTCATGTCGGGTTCAGTATTTTGTGTTAGGGAAAAACTAGGGCAGAAATCAAATTGTAGAAAATTAAACCCTAACTAGCACCATGAAGTACAAACTAGAATGAAAATGCAAATAATAAACTCAAATGCAAACCAAATTCAAGCTAGTGTTGATTGACCTCCATGGCTCTCCTCAACCTCGCATGAGAATGCAAGATTTTAAAAGGTTTGATAATGGGGGATTGTTGGTTGCTCGAGATTTCAGGAGCATAACAATATTCAAGGGCTTGATTCTAGAGTGATTTTGGTAGCATGAAAATACTTGAAAACTTGATGATCAAATAGCTCATGAGAGGCTACCTTTATAGAAAAGGCCTAATTTGAATGGATGGACAAGATTACAAGTTATGTTGAATGATATGAACTGTCAAGATTGATTAGGATTGATAAGGGTTCCCCACTTCAAGAGGGATTTTAGTCATGTGACAAGTGTGTGATGGAGGATAAATGGGACCTAATTCAAATATTTTATTTGAATTAGTTGTGCATGTGAAAGGTATTAAGTGGAAGTTGTAGCATGTGACACTTGTTTGCATGAGGTGACAGGTGAGGGAATAATTCAAATTTTTAATTTAAATTATGTGAGACATGTGACAAGGGGGGATTAATTAAATAAATGAATTTATTTAATTAATTGGGAAAGTGATTAAGTGGGATGACCTAGGACCTAGGGCAAAACATTACAAGGTCATGTCGACTAGGGGATGGTCAAGACATGGACAAATTTTAGTGTGTAATCACTCCTAATCATATCTTGATTAATCCTAATTATTCCTAATCATAGTCCAATCATATCTTCATCATTCAACTTTCATTAATCATCATCATAATCACATCCCAATCATATCTTAATCCAATCACTTTCATCCTAATCAATTCTAATAATTCCTAATCATCTAATCACTTCATTCCAAATCATTCTACATCAACCTAGTCCTAATCAAAACTTGTCAAAATGGTCTTAATCATAAACAAGCCCTATCCCAATCATAAGTGCAAGATCACAATTCAAGGTGGTCCTCTTCCTAGTTCAAACAATGAGACAAATCCAAAGCCCAAGGTCATAATTCAATGAAGCCATCCCTCTAGTGCAAATAATGAGACAAATTCAAAACCCAAAATCGTAGTTCAAGGGGGCTACCCCTCTAATTCAAAAAATGAGACAAATCCAAGACCTAAAATCATACTTCAAGGAGCCCCTCCTACCACTTCCAATAATGACATGAACTATGTTGCATACCTTGAGGAACAAATCATCATGCAAGAACTTAAACACATGTGTGACAGCATGCCCACATTCAAGAACAAAGTCCTAGCACCTCAACTCCAAGACCTCATCTAATCACTCCACCAAATGCCCCAACCCTTTGATCAATAAACCCTACAATGACTTCAAGCCCTCTTCCAAAAATTCAACACATCTAATCACCTCAAATCTAATGCCTCCTAGTCCAAGCCAACAATTCATCGCCATTTGTCAAATTCAACCAACACAACAACAACCCCACAAAATTCCATCTCAATCCTATGTGTCAACCCCTTCCACTTCATATCTTGACAAAATCCATCCACCTATCAATTCAATGCTACATCAACCAATCCAACTTCATTCCACGCTAATGCCACATCATCTAGTCCAACTTCTTTCCAAGACAACACCACATCAACCTATCTATTCATACACCAACACGCACATGAGAGCCTAACTCTACCTTTGCAACAAAATAAAGTGCCTTTGAATCCTAATGCCACCTCTGACAAGGGAGACATCAACCTAGTCCATGCAAGTCATTCACTAACTCCACGTCCTAAATTTAAACATTACAAAAGTAAACATGTGGAGTCATCCAAATCCACCACTTCATCGAATCCATTTGATCTTTCATCCAATCAAAATCCAAACCCTAAGCCAACACCCTCTATTGCTTTTATCCCTCCACCATGGGAACTTTTCACTCCTCCTAATCCTAACCATGAGTCCACACCATCTACCCTTATTATCCATCCCCTATATTATCCTTCCACACATGCCCTTGCCATGGATGTTATCCATTGGCTACTAGAAAGGAACAACTTATCCCCATGTCAAACACACATTCAGGAGCCTAGCAAAGAGCCTTCAAATGCCATGCCTAATCCCGCAACCCCATCATGTGGTCCAGAACATATCGAACCTATTGAAGAGTCCCCCACATTCACATCCATTCCAAGTCAAAAGCTATGTCAAGGGTCTAATCCTAAGCATGAAGACACATTAGCCCCTTTCCCTAATCAAGATCAAACCTATTCCATTCCTCCCACCCATAACACACTTTATCCTATCTATGATCAAGCTCCTATATATGATCACGATCCAACTTATGGTCAAGAAGGCCATGATGATCCACATAGCCAACTTTATGCATTCCATGGTCAAGAGCAAGTTTGCCACCTCACCCATCCATGACCCAACCACTGCCACCTATCAAGATGAGACATGTGCCTCCCAAGAACACATAAACATAGAAGATCAAACAAATAAATTGGATCTTGGTGAACAAAATGATAATCAAGCTCCTAATGATCCTTCCACTTCCACCACAAACTCCATTACAAGTCCACCATCATATCCCCTTGGCCTATTTGCCTTCATTCATGAATGTTCCTCCCTAGGAGAACAACAACCTTTGTCCACCACTTCACATTCTCCATCAACTAATGAACTCGTGTCTAGTTCCTAAAACACACCTAGTCTCATTGTCAATTGCATGCTCTAAAACATGAATTACCAAGGTAAAGGGTTAGGCCTTCATGAACACAGTATTTTGGAGCCAATCCATGTCAAACTACCCCCACGCTCATATGGCCTTGGCTACACACCCCAAGGTAAGAAATACAAATATGTTGGTAATTCTTCCATGCATCCTAAGTCCACTTTCCATCGCAAACCTTATCACATTCCTAAAATATATGTTTCCATTCCACCACCTTCATCCTACAAATGTCAAAGGCATGTGACCATACACCTTCCACCATCCAATTTACCCCCACTGCTTCCAACTCCTAATTTCCTTCCATCCACTTTACCACCATTGCTTCCAACACCTAACATCCCTATCATCCATAAATACCCTAAAAATCCTAATCATGATCAACAAATGCACATATCATCTAAACATGAAGCTTCCATTGATTCCACTCGCCACATGGGATTCAAAAATAAACATTTGGATGCCTCCTTTCAAAAATCCAAAAATTCTAAGGGTCCTAATACCTTAGGAAATCAATTCAAAAAGAAAAATCCATCTAAGCCCATACCTTCACAAGAAAAGTCCAAAACTAAAATGGTATGGGTCCCTAAACAAAGAGCACTCAAGTCAAATGAGGCATCCACCTTTCAAAAATCCCAACCATCGTCTTCTATCCATTCCATTCAAAAATATCAAATTCCACCATCCCACATGAAAATCAAAAGTCATACAAATACTAAGTCTATGTGGGTACCAAAATTTCTACATCATCCATCTCCTAGGAAAACATTGCCATTGCTTCCTACACCTCCATCCAATCACAAGCTTCAATGTTTATCATTGTTTGTGCAACCGTTGGTCATGATTCCTTTTCACACCTCCATCACCCTAGCATTCAACCATTACCTTAGATATCTGCCTTATCACCTCCCTATGGTCCATGCATTTGCATAAACATTTCATCCATCTTCCTTGCATAAGTCCTACATAATCCACATCATAATCCACTATCGTTCCCAGCACAATCCACTTTCTACCTAATCCATCTCCCTTTCATGCCATCCCCTTACCAACATCGATGAGCATAATGACTTGACATGGTCCATTTGCGACAACATCCATCTCTAGCGGGACTATCACACTTTCATGGCACTAGACACTTGAGTCCCTCATATCAATACTCCCATTCATAAATCAAAAAGTCAAAAAAAAAAGATAGAAAAGAAAAATAAAAAAAGTAAAGAGAAATCCCTTCGTCCAATGGTGAAAATCTGCTAAACAAGTGCCTTGGATAAGAACCATGATGAAAACCTGGCAAATAGACGCCATGCATAGATTGATCTTCCATGTCAATTACACTTGGGGGTACATTGTCTTATCTGCACTATCATTTTCCATCCTTATCCATCCATACACATACCTATCCTATCGAGTCCATTCATTCTCCCTTCCTCTTTCGATCTCGATAAAGAAATGGGGGCAAAATGTTGACACATGCTTTAGATATCCCTTGATATACCCCATCCCTTCCAATCCATCCAATCATCCTATAAGCCTTTTCATGAAAAATCCTAAGCATTCCACCTAGAATGGAGAATTTTATTCCTATGAGACATAGTCTTTGGAGGTCACATCCTTGCCCTCTTACACATACATCCATTCCCTCCATTATCTCCCACCCTTTCATCCAATCCCATCTATTATCCTTGAACCTAGATTTGGTCTCCCCTTGTCATTGGTATCTAGCACAAAGGCTACACAAATTGTCATCCTCTGACATTTGAAAACATTTCAAAAATCCATTTAAAAAAATCACAACAATTCAAAATCCAAAAAAAATTAAAACATTCAAAAAGACAAAAAAATCAAATATCAATAAAAAATCCAAGCAATAAAATCAATCCAAATCAAACCCTTCATCAAATCCAATTCTTCAACCATTTCAAATCAATAAATTCAATCATTCCAATCAAATTCCTTAGTCCAATCAAATCAATCCAAATCACCTCTTCAAATCATTCCAATCAAAATCATTCATCCAAACATTCAAATCAAATCAATCAATCCAATTCTTCCAATCACTTAAATCATTTCATCACATTCTTCAAATCACTTAACAAATTCATCCAATCAATTCACTTTTTCTGATCATTCTTCCAATTAAATCAATCAATCCACTCAATCAATTCATCACATCCATCTATTCAATCACTTCAATTCTTTAAATCAATCCAACTCATCAATTTAATCATTCAAATCAATCACTTCAATCTCAATCATTTCAACCAAGTCACTCATATCATCCAATTCCTCAATCAAATCAAATCACTTCAATCATATTTCAGCCAATCAATTCTCCAACCATATCAATTCTTCTATCACATCACCAAATCAAATCAATTCAAACAATGATCCAAATACAAGTCAATCATCAATCCATACCAATCAAGTCAATCAATCTTGTCAAATTATCCAATCACATTCAATGGTCTTGATCCTAATCTTGATGTAAACCAAATCAATAAATCAATCAAATCTTTGTGTTTCTCACATGGCCAACAACACTAGTGTCAATCAATCAGTTATCTTAGATAGGATGTTGCATTGTCAAAACTAGACCAAGCGTCTTATACGACATGTTTCATTCCTAAAACCAGACACAATCATCAATCAATCAATCACTCAATCATTGGTTTACAGCTTGATAGGGGCAATACCTTGTTTATTTTTGAATCATTTGTGCATGCTTTCTTGATTGCTTGTGTGTGTTATCATTTTTATCTTGCATTTGTGTCAAATCCAAATCTAACCTAGCTAATATTCATATCTTGTATCTAGACAAGGTTGTATTATGCTGGGTCATGAGACACATCATCACCTTGGTCCTTATACCTTGGTGCATAACGTCTAGTGCTATATCAAACACCATGGTTGCTCACCTTTCATTGTAGCATAACGCATCCTTTCCTTTCTTCTATCCATGACCTTACCTTTCACCTTGACCAATTCATTTTCATTTTGAGAGCCTACCCATGTTTGTCCAACCCACATATCGTCTTGAGGGGGCATCATCATCCCATTCCTCCATCATCCTATTATTTCATCTTCATCGCATTTCCTTAGCTTCTTTGAAATGATGTTGCTTGACACAGATCTCATCATCTCGAACATCATCTCAAAGAGGAGCAAAATGTAGACACTAAAATATGTCCATGTCTTGACCATCCCCTAGTCAACATGACCTTGTAATGTTTTTCCCTAGGTCCTAGGTCATCCCACTTAATCACATTCCTAATTAATTAAACAAATTCATTTATTTAATTAATCCCCCTTGTCACATGTCTCACATAATTCAAATTAAAAATTTGAATTATTCCCTCACCTCTCACCTCATGCAAACAAGTGTCACATGCTATAGTTCTTCCACTTAATACCCTTCACATGCACAACTAATTCAAATAACATATTTGAATTAGGTCCCATTTATCCTCAATAGCACACTTGTCACATGACTATAATCCCTCTTCAAGTGGGAAACCCTAATCAACCCTAATCAATCTTGACCGTTCATATCATTCAACATAACTTGTAATCCTGTCCATCCATTCAAATCAAGCATTTTCTATAAAGGTAGCCTCTCATGAGCCATTTGATCATCAAGTTTTCAAGTATTGTCATGCTGCCAAAATCACTCTAGAATCAAGCCCTTGAATACCATTATGCTATTGAAATCTTGAGCAACCAACAATCCCCATTATCAACCCTTCCAAATCTTGCATTCTCATGTGAGGTTGAGGAGAGCCATGGAGGTAAATCAACACTAGCTTGAATCTGGTTTGCATTTGAGTTATTATTTGCATTTTCATTCTAGTTTGTACTTCATGGTGCTAGTTAGGGTTTGATTTTCTGCAATTTTGATTTCTTCCCTAGATTTTCCCCTAACAACAATACCTATAGCATAATTTTTTTTTATATATCCAAATTAACTTTTTTTTGTTGAAACAAGGACATCAATACTTTTTTTTTAAAATACGCCTAGTAAACTTTTTAACGTGACCGATGACACTAGTGCAACATGCCCTTTGGCTCCACGTGAATGCTTTTGCCCGAAGTAATGAACCAGTGAGGCCACAACACGGGGGACCTCATCCCCTAGCAAGAACACTTCAAACCTACGAGCTCATTGGCCAGTGAAGGCATAAAGCCTGCAATTTCGTTGGCCCAGTGGGGGTTTGAACTCTAGTGGCCGCCACTACAACCGAGTGACTTAACCACCGAACCATGCCCTTATTGGAAAAAACAAGGACATTAATACTTAGTGCACATATATATTTTTTAGATTTTTTCCTCTATTTTACTATTTTTCCATATTTGTTGAAAAAAGACCTTTATGTTTGGTGAAAAACCTATGTTCACTAGAAAATAGAAAATAAATATAATCATAAAAATAAATATATTAAATATTATACTTGGTGGAAAGCTCATTTCAAGGGCTACGATCTTGAAAATTATCTTGTAATGTTAATTCAATTTTCTTGTCAAACCCAAGGTTCAAAGAGGAAAAATTTGAGGGAAATGTAAGGACCAAAGGAGGAAGGGTGATCCAAGGGTCTTCGTTCGAAGGTACCTTTGATCAAAGAAATGCAGGCACCTTCATTCAAAGATATATTTATTTGAAGGTTATTTTTTTTTACCACAACAAATTAAAATATTATTAACAAATGACCTTCAAACAAAGAGTGTTAGTTATAAAAATATTTAAAAATTCATTGTTCAAGACCTTTGAATGAAGGTTTTGAAGCCAACATTTACAAAAAATTATAAAATTTGTGAAATGTATATAAATATAACATAATGAATTATGTTTTTTTAAAAATAAAAGAGAAATTTTTGCATTTTTAGAATTATTTGAAAAACAATTATTTGTAGTTTTGGGAACTTTTGCAAGGCAAAATAATTGGTAAAGGAATTTTGGACATATTTTGCAAAAGAGATGGGAAATACAAGAACAAGGAAAAATAAGGCTATGCATTCATATTCTGTAGAAAAGGAAAATAAATTAAGTTAGGAAAGGGTGCAAAGATATTTTAGAAAGAAAGAAGGTATGTATATTTTTAAACTCATATAAAATTAATGTAAAAATATTAGATTTCTATTTATTCTTAGTTCCTCAAGTCTAGGGTTTGAATATAGTTTCTAATTTTAGATTTATTTTTAATACAAATTAAAAACTTATATGTTCTACATTCATCTAGATTTCAAATTCTACATACATTCCAAATGAATTCTCTAAGTTAAATTCACTAGATTCACTAGTTTCTCTCTAGGGTTTGTATCTATTTCTGATAAATCTTTAACTCTAGAGTTTGAGTATAGTTTTTTATTTTAGATTTTATTTTAATACAAATTAGATCTAGGTTAAATTTACTAGTTTATCTCTTTAGAATAAATACAAATTTTCTAATTTCAATTAATGTAATTCTAATACAAATATAAACTCATATACTTTAAGTCTAATAGAAAACATGTTTAGATATACGAATTTCATGGAAAATATCAAACTTTCAATTAGATGACAAGAACATAATGGTTGTGGTAACTTAAGAAAACCTCTAATAGACAAATACACAAAACAAATAGTTTTGGTTAATAAAATATTGCTATTACATTTGGGATACCCTTGCATCACATAAATATAACCAAACCTTGACACCCACCTTAAATTTGTGCTTGATGTGATGTTAATCATGCTTCTACTTGTATCTCTCTTGATTTAATTTCAACTTATCTGGAACTTGAAGATGTATTTGTTAAATAATCTTTATGATTTGTTTTCCTTATCAACCTCTAAGTCATTATTTTTCCCTTTTCTTATGATCATCATACAACATCAAGGAATGGCTTAATAAAATGTCACCTCTTACAATGTCAAACAAAATTTGCATCACTTTGCATATATGAATAATTAATGTAGTACTACAAATTAGATATGGCTAGCAGCCCCAATGTTCTCATCCACCTTAGGGGCATGCACCTCAATGAGACTATTAATCTCTTCTCTTTTAGAATGCACAACAAACCCAACTTGAAGAGAAAACCATTCTTCACATGAAATTAACTCTTTGGGGTAAATTCATCTTTCTTACCTTCTTTAATCTATTGACATGGCTCTCCCAAGTCCTTTTTATAGACATAATCCTCAACATATACTTAACTTGAAAAGAGCTCTAGAAGAGAAAAAATACTTATTTATACCAATGTAACAATGGTGGACTTGAAGAAAAGTCAGCAATCTTATTATTTACACCTCTTTTATATTTTACACATGACTAAGTGGAATTGTTAAAGAAACAATGTCCCCTTGTAATGGTGTGCTTCCTCAAGCTTATTAATCTTGTAAGTAAATTTTAATGGTTGATCTAGACCACTTAAACAATGTTGTCTTTAACCTTGACAAATAGTGCTTTCAAATTTTCACCACTTTCACCAAAGCAAAAGTATCTTTGTCATAGGTGAAATACCCAAGGACAAAACTATGGAACATTTCTAAATAGTTTAATATTACACAAGTTTACCTCCATGCATTAGAATATAACTCCAATAACATAGTGATTAACATGTATATCTCCACCTAAAATAGTATTTTAAATTTTAAATAGAAAACTTGAATGTATTTCATAAACTTTATTGTTTAAATCCTTATAGGATTTTTGTTTCATATCACCTAGCTAGATTCTCTTTGCATGATTTTTTATTGCACATATAAAAGTGTAGCTATAATAGAAAATACTTAACAATTATCCTTAACTCTTAATCTTTCCATGCAAACAGCCTTATTTTGATGATGCTTACATATGATTAGGCCAATTCATTTAGCCTCTACTTTTGATGGTATATACATATGACCAATCCATTCCAAACAACATTAATAAGAATAACCATAATTTTCTTATAGAAATCACATCTTTAACCAATCAAATGAATTTTGTTCTCCTTTGAAATCAATAATCCCTTGTCTATGTGTGCAACAAGTTTGGTGCAGGAGCACCATGACAATGTCATGCTTTCATAGACCAATTTTTGGAATTTGATTCCATTGTAAAAATTCAATGTTGTCATAAAGGTTATTTATGTCATTTTCCATGTATTAGAGTCATTAGGAGGTCATTATGTCATATTTCAATGTATTCAAAAGTTGTCACAAATGTAAAAGATGAAAATTTGTAAAGTTGTACAATGCAACATATGGAAGATGAAAAGTCATGAAGGTCTAGTTTGTTAAGAGGTAGTTAGAAACTGAAAGGACAAGTTGGAATGCCTTTAAAAGGCCATTTACATCATTTTTAAGGAGTTGTATGGTTTTGAAGATGAATTGAAGACCAATTTCAATGAAAATAACTCTATTTTCTGTAGTTTTCACTATTTTCTTGTCCTTTCTTTGAATAGTACGGATCTATACAGGCATGTCAGGGCATGAGAGTTGTTGGAAGTGAAATAATGTCGAATATACTTTCCAATGCATCATGTTGCATTCAATTTCATGGAGATATGAGATAGTTATGGCTGTTTTTCAAAAAACTGTTCCAAACTAGCAAAACTCTCTCCTAGGGTAAACATCAAGCAATCAAAATGATGTTTCTTTCACATTATATATGATGAAGGGTCCACAAATGGATTAAAATGTGTCTAATAACCTACTCTTTCATGTGTCAAGAGTTTAGCCTGAAAGATCAAGGTTTGCATGGGATTAGATGATGCCTTAGGACTGTTCTATATTTATCATAGACTGGTAAGGGGCAAAGATGATGTGGTTTTTGATGATTTTTTTGTGTAGATTGTATATCTTTTATGATGGTGTTAGTTAGGAAGGGTAATAATTTAAATATTGTTCATATTCTTCAAGTTAAATTTGGAAAATGATGAAGGTTTATACCCTAAGACAAGTCTGCTATGTTATGACTAGTTATGACAGTCACAGTTAGGACTGAGTATGAGACAACTTTATGTTCTACTAATGTTTGAAAACCATATAAGGTGTGGAAGGAGATGTTTTAAAAGTTGTAAAACCATAATAAATCTTACACATTTAGAAGAAGTGGACTTCTATTGGTTTTGGATGCTTTTGGACTGTCACTATCTGAAAACATGGTTTTTTTTAGAATAGCCTAAGAGCCATACACCTTGGGTTTGGTAAAATATTGATGAATATGGAACTTTGATGCTTGAATGAACACTATAAGACCATGTTACATTTGTTTCAATAGTTGGTTGAGAGAGTTTGAAGCAGGAGATACTAAAACCAATAAGCCCCTGAGTGAATTAGGCGTCATTTGCAACAAGGACAGTCATGCTTTGAAACTATTTCTCAAAATAACCTATGTTGGATTTAAGATAAGTTTTAGAACACCTAAATGGATACTCAAAAATACCTTTATAGTTTTGAATAGAGGTCTAAAATAGAAGTGACGAACTCACAGTCCATTTTGGAGGACTACTAGGAATTGATGACAGTCTACAAAGGAAATTGCTAAGATTGAAGGTTCTAAGTTATTGATTTAATGTTGTGGGTTGTATTGGTCATGGTCACCTTGTGTGAAGTCTATAAATGCTTAGGCAAGTGGTATTGTTGAATATTTCTTCCAAGAATGAGAAATAGCATGAATTTTTGTGAACATTGCCTTGAAGGTTGAAGCCTATTGTAGTGAAATATGAGTTTCTTCCTTTGTTTTGCATGAAATTGGTATTAGAGGTAGAAGGATCTAGGAAAAGAAAGTTGGTTTGTGGTTTGTGTGTGTTGTGGTTTGTGCAAGTTGAGAAGATAACCTAGTTGTTGCTAAGGGAAGGGAGAGAAAGTTGAGAAGTTGTGAAGCAAGGGGAAGCTTGCTTGAGTAGAAGACAAGCTGGATGTATTGAAGAGGCTTTTACAAGTAGAGGAAGAAAGGAAGAAGAGAAAGAGGCAAGAGAAATTGGATAAAGAGATAGATGAGTTAAAGCAAGAGTTGAGAAGATTTGATAAAGAGTTCTAGTAGTCCATAATGAAGATGGAGCAAATGTATAGGCAAGCCACAAGTTGGCATTTGGCAGTAAAGAAGAATGTTGTGTGGCCTATTCAAAGGATAATACACAAAAGAAGATGCATGAAGGCATTAGAGTCAGAGATGAAGATGATAGAACCATTGATAGAAGAAATAGAGCAGCCTAAACAAGAAGAAAAAGGACATGAAGAAATGAAGATAGAGATTGCAGACATTATGCAAGAGGAGGAAGTGGAGATAAAGGATGATGAGATAAAGATAAAATCATATCAAGAAGGGACCAAGGATGAAGTGTGCATGAAGGCACAAGTAGATGAATTCAAGGTATGCAAGGAAGAGATAGCTCAAGACAAGCAAGGTAATTGTTTGATTGCAGGTGTACAAGTAGGTGTAATCCCTATTGCAAGTGCAAGAAAGGATAGAAGACTTGGAGCAAAGATGGTTGTAAAAATGAAGTCAAGTAGCAAGGCAAAGAGAAGACCACTTAGCGTGAACAAGTCGAAACCAAGAGTGAAGATGAAGGTGAGGTGTTTCAAGGAGCAGATTCATAGAGACAAGGTGAGGAGGAAACAATTTGCAATAGACCAACTCAAGCCAAGAGTATGGTGCAGGAGCACCATGACAATGTCATGCTTTCATAGACCAATTTTGTATAATTCAATGTTGTAGTAAGGGTTATTTAAGTCATTTTCGATGTATTAGAGTCATTAGGAGGTCATTATGTCATAATTCAATGTATTCAAAAGTTGTCACAAATGTAAAAGATGAAAAATTGTAAAGTTGCACAATGCAACATATGGAAGATGAAAAGTCATGAAGGTCTAGTTTGTTAGGAGATAGTTAGAAACTGAAAGGACAAGTTGGAATGCCTTTAAAAGGCCATTTACATCATTTATAAGGAAATGTATGGGTTGGAAGATGAATTGAAGACCAATTTGAATGAAAATAACTCTATTTTCTATAGTTTTTACTATTTTCTTGTCCTTTCTTTGAATAGTACAGACCTGTACAGATGTGTTAGGGCATGAGAGTTGTTGGAAGTGACAGAATGTTGAATCTACTTTCCAATTAATCTTTTTTCATTCATTTTCATGGAGATATGACATAGTTATGGCCATTTTTCCAAAAACTATTCCAAACTGGCAAAACCCTCTCCTATGATAAACAACAAGCAATCAAAATGATGTTTCTTTGACATTATATATGATGAATGGTCCAAAAATGGATGAAAAGGTGTCTAATAACCTACTCTTTCATGTGTCAAGAGTTTATCCCAAATGATCAAGGTTTGCATGGGATTAGATGATGCCCTAGGACTGTTCTATATTTATCTCAGACTGGTAAAGGGCAAAGATGATGTGGTTTTTGATGATTTTTTTGTGTAGATTGTATATCTTTTATGATGTTGTTAGTTATGAAGGGTAATAAGTTAAATGTTTTTCATATTCTTCAAGTTAAATTTGGAAAATGATGAAGGTTTATACCCTAAGACAAGTCTACTCTGTTATGACTGGCTATGACAATCACAGTTAGGACTGAGTATGAGACAACTTTATGTTCTACTAATGTTTGAAAACCATATAAGGGTGTGGAAGGAGATGTTTTAAAAGTTTTCAAACCATAATAAAGCTTTCACATTTAGAAGAAGTGGACTTCTATTAGTTTTGGATGCTTTTGGACTGTCACTGTCTGAAAACAGGGGTTTTTTTAGAACAACATAAGAGCCATAGACCTTGGGCTTGGTAAAATATTGATGAAGATGGAACTTTGATGCTTGAATGAACACTAGTAGACCATGTTACATGTGTTTCAATAGTTGGTTGAGAGAGTTTGAAGCAGGAGATACTAAAACCAATAAGCCCTTGAGTGAATTAGGCCTCATTTGCAACAAGGACAGTCATGCTTTGAAACTATTTCTCAAAATAACCTATGTTGGATTTAAGATATGTTTTAGAACACCTAAATGGATACTCAAAAAGACCTTTACAGTTTTGAATAGAGGTCTAAAATAGAAGTGATGGACTGACAATCCATTTTGGAGGACTACTAGGAATTGATGATAGTCTACAAAGGAAATTGCTAAGATTGAAGGTTCTAAGTTATTGATTTAATGTTGTGGGTTGTATTGGTCATGGTCACCTTGTGTGAAGTCTATAAATGCTTAGGCAAGTGGTATTGTTGAAGATTTCTTCCAAGAATGACAAATAGCATGAATTTTTGTGAACATTGCCTTGAAGGTTGAAGCCTACTGTAGTGAAATATGAGTTTTTTCCTTTGTTTTGCATCAAAGTTCCTCACATTTTTAGTTCTAAGAATTATAATTTAATCCCAAGTATCCTATCAAATATTCTTAAAAATTCTCAGGTGTAGTAGTTTAAATTCATAAGCCTCATTAAGGTTGTCAAAACTAAAATGAATTCTTGGTTGAATTTGATGATAAACATTTGTGCTCTAGATATCTAGAGAAAAGTTAGTTAGAATTTTGTAACAAAAGTGGACTTCAAATCTCCTCAAAGCTTAACTATTTAAAAATTGTGTGTAATGATTTCTAACTTGTTAGATCTAGATGTTTACATAGGTCTATAATTTAGACATAGCTTGATCATGGAAACTTTTTTAGATTCATTTAAAATACTCTATTTTTATAGAAATTATCTATTTTATTTTATTATATGATGTTGTAACATGGTCATTTGTTCTTTCATACATGCACATGGACTTAATATTTCTTTCCCACATCGTTCTACATTTTGGATTCAATCTTGTATGTTATGTAAATAATTTAGAATGTTAAATGCAAGTCACCTCAAAATTTATCTTTGTGCATCTAAATGCTTCCATTATGCAAGTATATATAGACATGATGAAAATGAAATTAGAAATACATTTAAGATCTTATATTCAATATGTAATAGAGAATGGAAAATTATTAAAATGTTAAAACTTACAATATTTTTTAAAAATGAGTTTATTTTTATAAAGTAATTTTTGGTTTAATTATATCCATCCCTTAAATATATTCTAACTCTTTTATATGATATACATATAGGGGCTCAACATACGTAAACTAGATCTTTGGACCATGTGTGCGTTTGGACCCTCTAGCATGACTCAAAAATAACATGTTTGGTCTCAGATTAGCCAATGCTTAAAGTTTCTCAGGAAAGAAAGGGTAATCCTAGGAGGAGATTTTAATGCAGTCATGGATCAACATGAAAAACTAGGAGGTATCTCTCACCCTTATAAATCTCAAATTGACTTCAAAGATTTTATTGTGGATAGTAACCTCTTGGATTGCATTTCAAAGAATGGAAAATACATGTCGACAAACAGGATAAATGAATTCCTT
Organism: Cunninghamia lanceolata; assembly: GCA_027924645.1. Classification (NCBI taxonomy): domain Eukaryota; kingdom Viridiplantae; phylum Streptophyta; class Pinopsida; order Cupressales; family Cupressaceae; genus Cunninghamia; species Cunninghamia lanceolata. The sequence goes on along the minus strand of BSBN01001660.1, from coordinate 1,550,919 downwards.
AAGATTGCAGAATGGTTATAAATTAACCTTCAGGATAATTTGATGTGTGAAGCAGAAATTTTAGCTTTCTATAGGTCTAATCACTTCCTGGTAAGCCTATGGATAGGCGTGGAGAGGGGTGTGATGAAGAAGAACTTTAAGTTCCCATAAATGTGGGTCAGAGATCTAGAATTCATGTCCTTGGTTCGAGATTAGTGGTGGACGACCCCTTTCGTGAGAGGATCAAGAATGTTCCAAATAGAAGCTAAGCTTAAGTTTGTGAAGGGGAAAGTTATAGAATGGAATAGAGATCATTTGAAGAACATCTTTGTGGAAAAGAAAAGGATCCAGCAAGACCTACAATTTTTTGAGGCTGGAATTATTAAATTTGGTATGGACGTTGAGAGCTACCATAAGGAGAAAAGTCTGAGAAAGGAGATGGAGGAAATTTTGAAGAGAGAAGAAGTCTTTTAGTGGAAAAAATCAAGGGAAACCTAGCTTAAAGGGGGGGATAGAAATATAACTTTCTTTCACCTTTTGACCAAAATTAGAAGAGCTTCAAACTCAATTTGCAATATAATGATGAGTAATGGTGTTGACCAGTGAGATGGAAGAGATAAATAAAGAAGCAAGGTCTTTCTTTCAAAATTTATTATTGAAGGATGGATATCTAGCCCAATGGGAAGACAACAAGGTTAACATACCTAGGATGGTTTCACAAGGGCGAAACAAGGAGTTGATGAAGGAGGTCTCATTGGAAGAAGCTAAGGAAGCCGTCTTCTCCATGCCTAGAGAGAAGGCACAAGATTTGGATGGCTGGACATGATCTTTCTTTCAAAATTGTTGGGACATTGTAGGTATAGATGTATTCCTAGCAATTGAGGAATCAAGAATATTTAAAAATATTCTTAAAGAGATGAACAATACCAACATAATGCTTATCCCCAAGGTAAAGACTCCTCTCAAGTTTGAAAAATTTAGGCCAATCTCTCTTTGTAATTACTTATATAAGATTATATCGAAGGTGACATGTATAAGACTAGCTTCACTCCTGTCAGAGATCATTTCAGAGAAACAAAGAGGATTTGTTCTAGGGAAGGAGATGGTTGAAGGGGCTATTCTTACTCATGAAATTCTTCATGTGATTAAGGAAGGGAGAGATCAAGCATGGTAATTAAATTGGTCGTGCTAAAAGCATATGATAGGGTTGATTGGGATTTTCTTATGCTGGTCCTGAATCAATTAGGATTCTCCATGGCATGGAGAAAATGGATTTCTTCTTGTATATAACAAGTTCTAGAATTTTGGTATTGGTTAATGGAATGGAGACTACACAATTTGAACCGACAAGGGGGCTAAGGTAAGGGGATCCCCTCTCCCCATACCTTTTCATCCTTATGTCTGAGGTGTTAATGTGGACTATTTAGGATGCTAATAAAAGGATGATGTGGCAAGGAATTAGAATTCAAGGTCTATAGGAAACTTTTACTCATGCATTATTCATAGATGATACTATCTTGTTTTGACAACCCTCACTAAGGGAAGCCAAAGCAATAAAGGAAACTATTGAATTTTATTGTAGCATTTCAGGCCAATTAGTACATGATAGTAAGTCTAATATTTTCCTGTTCCATTAAGAGGTGGTCATTCAAGGAGAAATTTCTAGAATTTTTAGCTTCAAAATTGAGGTGCTTCCAAGCAAGTATCTCGGTATTCCTTTGTTTAATGGGAGGCATAGAAAGGACTTTTGGAAGGAGGTGATCTCAAATTTAAATATTAAAATAGAGACATGGAAAGGAGGTTAGTCGACATTGGCAGGTAGGTTGACCATGATCAAGGCGATGCTAACAACCATTCCTATATACATGATGCCCACCTTACAAATTCCTAAAGGTGTTTTCTCAGAATTAGGGAAGATTTGCGGGAAATTCCTTTGGCAAGGGACCTTGGAAAGGAAGAAAATTCACCTCCTTTCTTGGGAGAAGATTTGTATTTCTAAACATCAAGGAGAGGCAAGAATCTTTAACCTCAATATATGCAAAATGAGGTTTTAGGAGCAAAGTTAGCCTGGAACATGTATAATAGACCCCAATACAAATGGGTTAGATTGATGCACTTTAAATATCTGGATAACATGGAAAGGGAGAGGATTTTTTAGTAAAGAATCCCCATGAGGGTTAGCCATGTGGAATTTCATTGTAAGGAGTTAGGAGGTAATTCTTCTGCATTTAACATGGGTGATTCATAATGGAGTGAAAGTAGACTTCTAGGAGGACTCCTAGAATGGATGGTAGAAGCTCTCAGCATGGGAAGAACTAAAAGAAGTAAGGATCTCTCTGAAGCTTCATTGGGGAAGCAAGATTCGAGATTATTGCCATTTGTTGGAAGATTTTCATAAGCATGAGGTGATATGGAATAACACAATGGATTGTGATTTACCTTAGGCTCAAAAGGATTTGCTTCAAGGAATCCTTAGGTTGAGGGTGCTATTTTTATCAAACCAGGGGGATGAGCTAGTTTGGACAATGGATAACTCAGGATTGTATACAGTTAAACAAGGCTATAGAAGTCTAAGCACAAGGCAAAAGTGGGACTGGCCTACATGTTTATGTTGGAATGATGCCACTCTTTCAAAGGCCAGGGTATTTTCTTGGCTTGCACTACATAAGAGAATCCTTACTGGGGTCAGAATTCAAAAATGGGCCATAGGTTCAAATTTCAAATGTGTGTTGTGTGGGGAGGAGGAGGAGAGTCTTGATCACCTCTTGCTACGATGTTCTTTTAGTAGAGAATGTTGGTACTGGCTCCTCAAAAAATCTAACTGGATCACACCCTTAATAGAATCATTGTTAGTGCTATTCAAGAGCTGACTTAGATTGTGTTTAGAAGCAACCTTTTCATGCTTATGGGATGTGTATCCATCCTTACTTGTCTAGCATATTTGGCGTGAGAAACTTTAGAATCTTTAGGAAGGAGACATCAACAGTTCAGAAGGTGTGTGAGAATCTAGATAAAGCAATATCAAAGGTAGTCTTACCTAAAATTAGAAAATCAAGCAATCAAAATGCAAAGTTGCCAAGATGGGACGATGAGATGGTTAAAAATTGGATCCACTTGGAGCCAATCACTAATGGCTTGATAGTGCAGCCAAGCTTTTAGAAAGTGGATAGAATCCATGTTAAATGGAATCCCCCAACTTAGCCTTTTGTAAAATCTAAACATTGATGGGGCTTGTTGAGGTAACCCACGCCTTTTAGGAATGAGATGTGTCATTATAAATAATGAGAAGATATTTATGGTGGCCAAATCATCGAAAATCCAGCAAGGTACCAATAATGATTCTGAGGCTTGGGCTCTCCTGCATGGCAACCAATTGGCCATAGACTATAAGGTCAGAAACCTGTCGATAGAGGGGGATTCTCTCAATATAATCAGAGCTCTCAAGGCCAAGAGGGGAGAGATAGCTAGAAGGTAGACTACATACTGCAATAGGTTCTGGATCTGATCTCGAAGGTAGAAAATTTCAAATTTTCCATTGCTATAAGAAAGGGAATAGAGTGGCAGATGCACTAGCAAACAGAGCTATAGATCAAAGCTAGGATGTATTGATTTTTGATCCTAGACAAGGAGGTATACCTAGTCATCTGATGACATGGCTCAAGGATGACTTGTAATCTCATATGGCTGCCTGGTTCAGACTGGTCACGGGAGACATCACATGTTTCTGTTTAGCCTTTTATTTGAACGGCTCATTGGTAGGGGTGGTGGGTTGGGTTACATGGGAAATCATGGTCATGAACGCATCTTGGGTATCAATTTCTAAATTAGCACAGGGCTTCTATGTTGTTGTCTTCAGAATATGCTTAATATAAGGATACGCACAGATTGAATGTTCTTTTATCTAGGGGTGTTTTGAGTTGGCTGTATTGAGTTGAACATCTGATTTTATTATTTGTAAGGGAGGAAAGTGCAAACAACTATCTCCACATGCCTGTAATGACAAGTTTATGAGATATTTAAGTGGCTAGCTCCCATTGTCAAATCTAGGAGCTCTTAGTACGTAGGAGATCCAGCTCCGGCACTCGATGGAGGATAGTCTAGCTGGACGGAGGCCCTTATATCTACCAATATTTATTTTGATGATGCTAGAGGAGGGAAGAAGATGCCACGCCTATGTGACAAGTACAGGGTCTTGTCAAGGAAGTGTCAAGGTGTATAGAAGCCATTAATGGAGGCACAAGACATATCTAAATATGATCTTAATTTTATTACAAAGGCAAGTTTATTAATGAAGAATGATGTCACCTCATGCAGGTTCGAATTGCCTCGGGATTGGAGGGCCATGTACTTAGACACTTGTTTCCGTTATTTATATTCCTTGTTAGATCATAGGCCTACACATGTTTTTTCCTCCAAATTTCTGTGACACTCCCTTGGTTTTGTCCTTGTCTCTCTTCTTGCAGGTTTCCATAATGGAGGATGTCAAGCTTAACCAATGCCTCTTCTTCCCTACCATGTCATGGGAGCCAGAAATACATGGAAAAGTAAGAATCATGGACATGGCTCAGATTGTTGATTCAGACTATACTATGGTATAGTTTGTTGTGCATAACAGTTGTGGACATAGATGGATTCAAGTTTTCGAGGAGAGAATATTACTTTGGTCCGACATTGTTTCCCGCATCCTATTGAACATCATGGATATCATGCAAGATGGTAAATATGTCCACGCCATTGCTACATGGTTGTTCTTTGATCACCTATATAGTCTAGATAGGTGGAATCCAGCCCTGCAGGGATATGATTTGCTTAGAGATGAAGCCATGGTGGGGGCCTATTCCTCATACAATACTGTAGAACATATTCAGTGACTAAGTCTATATATAAAGCTATGCAGATGGGTCTGATTTGTGGGTGCATCGGTGGTTTGGATACAACCCTTCATGGGCACTGCCATAGCTTCTCCAAACATATGCCTACTAGGTGCAGAGATGTATTCACATCAATTCGATCCCTCTGAGTGCACGCGCCCTAGATTGGGCTCCACATCTTCTCAGGGCAATCATTAATGAGGAGGACCCTAATGTGCATGATGGAAGGAACGAGTTTGTTATTTAGGTGGAGCCAGCCATGACAGGGGTAAGCTCAGTGCATCCAATGCCTGAGTAAGATCCAGGGATGAGGGTGAGGAAAAGGGTGAATATCTGATCAGTCTTTCAGCTCTACTTCCTACTTCTGGGTTGGCATTAGCATGGGTTTTCCTTTTGGTTGTTTTTCTTGTTGTTAATGTATGGCCTGTTTGGTTTCGTGGGTGATGTTTATTTTCTGGTCAGTGTTGCGTATAGGCCATCGTGGGGCCATTTTGTATGATCTTATATGGCTGTGATGAATAACTGGAAACAACTCCAACCTCTTACTATGATCTTAAGTTTGTGTGGCCTCCACCTTTTGTTCAATAAAAAAACATACATAAACTGGAGCAGAAGTCAAGCCTAACTTAGATACTAGAGCAGAGGAGGCCCAACCACACACAATTGATGTCAAGGAGGCCCAACCAGGGTTTGATGTTGGAGAGGGGTTGAAATTGCTTCCTTCTATATATATTTATCTGAATATAATTGAAGAGGTTAATGAAAAATTTCTAAGATAAATATAATCATTTAGTTGGAATTGATATAGAGAAATTGAAAATTTATGTTGAACAACCTAACCAAATTAGTAGGAGGTCATTGAATAGAACAACAAAAGAAATACTTGAGAGTCATTTTGAATATCATGATACAATTGGTCAAGCCCAACTATTATCAACTATACTTACTCGTGATGAACTAGAAAAGCCATTAGAATTTTTGGCTGTGGATTTCACAAAAAAGAGAAGCAGACACCTAGAAAAAGATGTTGTTCAAACTATTGCAAAAGGTTTGAGTTCCATTGGCCAAAAATATCAATCAGTTGATAAGACAATTTCAAGAAGAGTGATGTTGACCGCTAATGTAAGTTCACAAATTCCAAGAAAGCATTAACTTTCTTCACTTTCAAGTGAAATTGGCTTAACTAGAAAGACACTAACAAGATATGTGAAAAAGAGAAAGGTTTTGGATGACAGCACTACAGAAGGAAAACAAGCATTGATGTGTAGGTCTCCTCATTTTGACAAGATTGAAGATGGTGTTAGGAAGTTGAACTCAATTTTTTGGCACGATCACACTCATCCTTGAACAAATAGTAGAGATGTTCTCAAACAAAGGATTGGGCCAAATGAATATTAGTTGCATACAAAACATTGGTTAGACATAACAAAACATGAGATGTGTGCTACGTTTTGTGATCAAAATCCTCATATAAAGATTGGGAAAACAATGTTTGAAATGTTAAGGCCATGGTATATGAAGCTAAATAAAGTTTTTAAAACTTGTTGTTGTCACCATATTGAATTTGATCTTTACTATCAGGTGTTTCGAAAGATCAGAGAAGAAAGTGATGGTTTTCAAAATGCACCTCCTAAATGTGTAAGTGAGTGCATAGCATCCACCTTATGTGACAAATTTGATGATGATGTATATGGTCTAATGAAGTGCATAAAATAATTTTGTGAAACATATGGATATTTGGTGAAATTGCCTTTGAGAAATGAAGATACTGACATGATAAAGATGGTAAATTGAAAGAGTTACAAGTACATAAAGTATGAAACAAAATTTGGGAAAGAATCCACAAGGTTAGATTATGTAGAAGAAGAACTAATTGTTGGAACATTTATGGAAAATTTTCATAAATTGATACAACCATACATACAACATGTATTTTTTGCAAAATGGTAAGCAAAATAGTTTCAGTTGTTGAGAGATACTTTCCCACCTAGAACAGTCTTATTAGTAGTTGCTTTGTACAAAATTAATATTTTACCCATCAAAAGGATATTCAAAGATAGTATTATTATTTAGAGCAGGTCACTATTATGGTGCATGTGTTATTGACATGCACAATTAGATTTGGATGGTGTTGATAGTACATATCTACAATGAGTCACTAAGAAAGAATATCACTTTTATATTAGTGATGATAAAGAGCATGACACACATTTTCTACAACATTTCTTTAATAAACTTATTAAAGATCTGGCAAGAAGTGGTGTGAAAATTAAGAAACATTTTGCATGGTCAGATGGGTGTGCATCACAATTAAAATCATCAAGGCCATTTTATGAACTTTGTATACATCATCAACATGAAAATATACCTCACGTTTGGAGTTTCTTTGAGAGTGGGCATGGAAAGGGCAAACATGATGGTGCAGGAGCTTGCATCAAACATGCTCTAATAAAACACAAAATAAATTATGATGAAGATTGTATAAATGATGCGCATGATGTTGTTGAATGGTGTAAGAAACACTTCACATGTGAGGTCGACACATCTTTAGGGGATAAGCCACATCCAAATAGAGTGTTCTAGGAGATATTAGGTATGTATTTTTTGAAAATTTCAATGGTTTTGTTTAATAATTACTTAAATATTTATTTTTATTTGATTGTCATGTTACAATTTTGCAATTTTGACAATATTATAAATTATAATTCTTAGGTGTGGATCAAATAACAATGCATGGATGTAAAAGGGTAGAGAAAGCAAGGTCATTGCATTGTGTTATGAGTACAAATAACCACACATGGACATTGTGTATTAGGGGTTACTCTTTCTTTTATTATGAATGCATGTTGGGAGATTATGGGAATTGTAAGAGTCAGTAACATGGACATGTAAGTGAATGGAATTTTGTGCCACTAGTTGTTACTAACACATATGATGAAGAAAAAGATGGAAGCACTGAAGACATTCCTTTGATTTCAACTGATTATGACCACATTTTTGGATTGATTAATAAAGGTATAAATAGATTCATGCAACTTGTAATTTTTTTAATTTTAACATGTTGATAAAATTTAATTTTGAATTTGGTTCTTAAATTTTAAAATTCATGTGACACCTATTCTAATTTTCATACATTTAATTGTGGTGCAAGAGATGTTTTTATAGTCATAGAAGAGCCTAAAAACATAAAGGTGTAAGTTATTATTTATTACATCACACAAAAGAGAGGATGAAGCTAATAAAACCAAAAACAAGTGATGGAACATTGTTTCCTATAAGTTTAGTTGTCGCACAAGGAATATATTTGAAAAAATCAAAATCATGCAAAGTGGGATTCATTTTATTAATTACCAACCTCACAACATGGTGTATCAGTATACACACCTAGTAATTGTTACTAGCATGTGTCTTCATCAAGTTAAACATCCACATGGACATAATAAGTGGAGACTAGATAGAGATGACCATGAGACAATTTTACATGTTATTGAAGAGTGAGTTGAACCAATCGATGTGATATGAAAAATGTGGACAACAACTTTCATTTCATTTTAGGTATGATCTCTAAACTTTTTATGGTAAAATTTTTCCTTCGGTCTACTAGGTGTCTTAGGTAGATACTAGAAGTTCATATGTAAAGTGTAGAAATTTTAAATTTTAATATATACTCTTCAATAGTTCATTTAATTTTAGTAAATTGTTCTTAATTTAAATTTAGAATTCATGACATGCATAGGTTCTAATTTTTTTACATTTGATTATGGTAGGTCCAAATGTTTTCACAATCATAAAAAAGGTTGGAAACATATTTGTAATTACTCTTGAATAGAAGAGACCTGATTAAGTTATTATTTCATTCCAGGTATGATCTATATGCACTATATGACAAACTATTGCCTTAGGTAGATACTTGGTGTCTTAGGTCTACTATAAATTTAGGTGTCTTGTAGAACTTTTTAATTTTATTTTTTTCTTCAATAGTTTGAATTTAAATTACATGCTTCAATGGTTCATTTAATTTTAATTAATGGTTCTTACAATTTAGAATTCCTGATGTCTATACCTTCTCTACTTTTTTAAATTTCATTATAATAGGAGATCTATTTTTGCAATCATGTAGTAGAGGATTTTATGTTATTATTTCATTCTAGGTATGATCTCTACACTATGACATAATATTTTCTTAGGTCTAAGTTAGGTGTCTTAGGGACTTGCTAGAAGTTCAGGGTTAGAATAGGTGTCTTAGACCTCTACTAGATCTTAGATATAGAATAGGTGTCTTAGGTCTACTTAGAGAAGAAGGTATAGAATATGTATCTTAGATTTCTCTTAGGTCTAGACTAGAATAAGGTATAAAATCTAGGTGTCTTAGGTCTACTAGAATAAGGTATCTGGAATAGTTGTCTTAGGTATACTAGAATAGCCATTTTAGGCATGTAGATTAGGTATATTAGGTCTGAGGTGAATCCACATGGGCTTCCATCTTCATGTGGTTGACCTTTTCAGTGCAAAATAAATATTGTTGAAGCTAAGGGAAGATCTTTTTTATAGATATAAGTTATGAAACCCTAGTAAAGTTTCCTATTGCTCATGAGTTTAGTAACATTAGATTTATAGTCAAATCTAGTTGTATTTATGTATTGAGTTGTTGTTTTAATAGTGTTAGTGCAAATAGTTTGAGTACTATTGTTTAATAATCATACAAATTAAAGACAAGTAGTGTATTCTTCTATCTAGTTCATTTATATTCAAATAGGATGTTTGTATCTCATAGATTTGGTATACTATGTTCAATTAGTTGTCTTAGTATTCAAGTTATCACATCTTTTCATGGTTGATTGATTTAAATCCAGGTTATATGTACATTAATTGTATTATTTTTCATATGTACACGTAATAGATTTGAAGGGCTTTTGGGAATCCTTGACCTGAGTCAATGCATTGGTTTAGAGTGCACTCCATAACTCCACAATATTTGACTAGATGATCTTCAATATATGCTATGATATTTCAAGCTTATGGATGATCTTTATTTATGGTGATATGAAAATGTTTAATATTACAATTTGTTAAATGTTTAACTTAGTTAATTATTTATTGTGGATGAATGTTTAATTGGTTCATTTGTCAAGAATGTGTAACTTGGTATATTTTTGTGTTAGATATGGTGTTTAAACTTCTCAAGATTAAAATAGGAATGAATTTTTAAGTATTTTATATTTGTTGAAAATAATTATATGGATGAATTATTCTATTTTATGCATTTGTTCTTGTGTGAGCAATTTAAATGTGAGGAGATCAAACTCATAAATTGCATTGAACTTAACTTGCATAATGAGAGGAATTTTTAACTTGATGAAGGATTTATTTGACTTGATTACTGAAACTTCTAATACATGTAAATGTCAAATGTCCTTTGTAAATATCAATGATCATTTATATAAAAAATTTATTACGTCATGTTAAGTTAAATATTGAAATTGTCTTGGATATATCAACATTCATGTTAATAGACATCATTACAATATAAACATGCCCTCCAAATATATAAATGTCGATCTATCAAATAACTCAAACATAAAAATTTCCATACATAGAGGCATAAGTGTAAATTTACATGTGAAATATAAACATAAATGTCTATCTCAAACATAAACACGTCCATAGATCATTTCAAATATAAACATAACTATCCATCTCAAACATAAACATGTCCATAAATCATGTCAAACTTAAATCTAAATATCCATCTCAAACATAAACATGTCCATACATTAGACATAAATGTCCTCATACATGATTTAAAATATAAACATAAATGTCCATATCTCAAAAACAAAAGTGCATCTCTCCAAAAAATAAACTAGCTAGTTTTATTCTCAACTTGACTCCTAGTTGAGTGACCCTCGAAGTGAGAATCCTACTTTGATAGATGCATAGAGCCCTACAAAAATGTAATTATTAAATTTTAGAATATATATGTTGCAAGTATGTGCTAATTTCTATTGTCATTGATGTCAACATGTTTGTGTTGTCATTCGTGCCAACTGTGTCTTCTGATATTGTTGTTTGTTGATTGATTGAGTTGTCATGTTAAGGACACTATCTGAGTTTTTTCTCCGCATTTCATCTGTGTTGAAGACTAGAGTATAAGATTTGGATATGTTTTAGAGAAATGTTTGAAGATACTAAATCTAATATTTGGTGCTCTGAATCTGTATGTAGCAAAAGTTTTATTCACCAATTTGAAGATTGTGCCTGATAGCATTTGCAATGTGACAGGGAGAAAGTATTTTTCTTTGTATTTCTCCATAGTTTGGATTTTGGTCTTGAGGTTTTGGAATTAAGTTTATAAATTCAATAGCTATCTTAATTCCAAAGGATTTGTGATTTGGTGCTCTGGAAAGTAAGTTATTAATTAGCAGAGTTTGACAGTGTTTGTTGTGAACAGTCTGTGATGTGTCTTCAAGTGATATTTGTTGTCCTCAAGTGAGATCTGTTGCAGTTGGATTTGTTGCCTCCTAGGTGATTCTATGTTGTTCTTGGATGTCTCCATAATGTATTAAAGACATTTTCTTGATCCACAAGCTATAATGAAGTTCTTGGAAGTGTGTGTCTAAGTATTCTTGATGTTTCCACCAGTTTGGTTGACTTGGGTGTTAGCATTCTTTGTGGATATATTTCTTGGATTGTAGAAGCATAAGGAAGTGTGTAATGATGAATTTTGGTCTGATCTAAGCCGTGAAATGTTCTTAGTTCATTCATTTTCTCTGCAAGTTTGTTTAGGTCTAGACCTAATTTGATTTATCTATGTATGCCAACCTTGGAGATAGTTCCAATGGTTGTAAGTTGTATTGACGACCTTGATGAATGTTCCAAGGTTGATTGTTGGTATAAATATATTTAATTAATCTGTGAGTGATGTGAGAGTGTGCGAAGATGTGAAGATAAAGTGTGTGTTGTAAAGTCAGAGAAGAAGAGATATATTGTGTTTCAATGGAACTAAACTCAGGCATGTTGTAGATGCTATTATATGAATTCATGGTAGTGAGCCACCCATCCTAGTAGTTAGCCACCCTTTGGCAGTGAGAGACCCGTTGGCAGTGAGCCTTTTTATAGTGAGCATTCATTTGGGTAATGAGCCTTTTTGTTATTTAGTATTGTTATTACATTATATTGTGAGCTAACACTCACCATGGTTTTTCCATTTTAGGGTTTTCCATGTAAAATATGGTGTTTATGTGTGAATGGTGGTGATGTGTTTATGTTTTGTTTCTGTAATTCATGTTTAATCTTCATAACAAATTAAGAGTTAAATTAAGTGAATTTGAATTTGATTTTGTGTAATGAAGTTAAGGTTTTTGATACAACTGATTCACCCCCCCTCAGTTTTCCTATTCCTTCAACAATATTGGTATGTATGTTTCATGTACATACGTACATAAACATGATACTTTTAAGATATATATAAACTTTAATTTTATTATTAACTCACATGTACACTACCATCAAGTGAAGCACATGTGTGTACATGCTTTTCCCTTAAACTAGGAGTATCACCTACTACCTCGGGCTACACATGCATGTAAAAAGATAATTTAATTTTGTAGAAATTTAACCATATTATTTAAATTTTACATTATAAATTTATGTTAAATATTATATACATGTGTGATACCAAGAGTCTAAATATCACCATCTCCAACAATGATGGAATCTACTAAATCTTCTAAAGACTCTCATCTAGTAGCTATAGCAATGACATGTGTAATGGATTGTGAAGGCATGACGATGTCCATCCTAAAGAAATCATCTCTACCAAAACCATACACCCTACAAGATACATGAATGAATCAGGTGTCATAGACTGATCCTATGGAATTGTGGTAGAATGATTAGTAGATAGTACTACTACTCCAATATGTGACTCATGTGGCCCGCTAGAGGATCTAACTCTGGGATCTACATTAGAACATTACAATTCAATTACTGGGCTATCAAAATCTATAAGGATGTGATCCATGTATGAATTGGCACCTAACAAAGGTATCTATAGCTATGATGATATCACTATATATGCCCTCATTAGGTCCTTAGTCAAAAAAATGTTGACCTTTGAATCTGATCATTAGATGTAATGCAACCAAGATACTTTGGAGATGTGTTGCTTGAATCATGATAGCTGTTTGAGTGAGTAGATGAACTGTGCATGGATGCCTCATCAAGTACTATCCCATGTGATCTAAGATATTGTCTGAGTTTTCATATAAATCTCAACAATACTATCAATTACTTCCCTTTGGGAAGCAATGACCACACGATCACCAATATGGATAAGAGATGGAGAGATCGTAATCATCCTCTCACAAACCAAGCTCCTATAAGTAGGAGGCTCTCAATTTGGATGATGATATGTATCCTGATTGCATACCCTGCCATGCCCTTGCCCCAAATGTGAAGGTAAATCTAAATATTTGACATTAAGGCCTAAATGAACCTCAACATACATGACTATTGTGCAAAATACAATGGAATTTGGTCATTATTAGGATAAAAACCATGGGCAGCAAGAAATATAGGGTAAATCAATGGTGTCATATGAGAGAAAACACACCTAGTCACTTGATATCCCCTAACACTATGTTTAGGGGCATATCAAGGATAACAATCACTTTTAATAATTTATTTTGGTACATTTACTTGGACTATATTCAACAAAATATCCACATAAACATTTTCCTACATTTTGTCAAGAATAGTTTCTAAAGTATTGAACTAGAAAAAGCACTAACACCTCCTAATGAATTTATGATGTGAACCAAACTATCCAATAACCTCTCATAGTTTGATTTGAAAAACCCTATGGTCTATGGGTCCTCTAAAATTAACCATAATCTAGTAATATCCCTATCTGTACATCCAAAAATATCATCCATATTTGTGATGCACAAATTAGATAAATAAAATTGAAAATTTTTTGTAAATGCACATGCACATATATACTACACAAGAAAAATTGAACTCACAATGACTGACACTTCATTTTAGTTTAATCTAAAAAATTGAGACTAGTTCAATTTTTTCACATTAAAGTACAAGGCAATATCATAATGAATTTAAATTAAGTCTAGATTTCATTATCTGATACTTACAAATTTGAGTGTGAACAACTAGAACAACTTTAATATTTTAAAACATATAATTTTGAAAACATTTAACTAACTTTATATATTAAAAAAAATCTCAAAACTAAACTAAACCCTTAGGTCAAACATAGGAAAAGGTTTATTTGGGGAATTAACTTCATCAACACTCTAAATCCATGCTTAAGAAAATATCATAACTATATAGTTAGTGAAATATATTATCTCATGAAATATATTATTCAAGTTTATTCAAGTGAAAATGGATACAAGTCTAAAGTTATATGATATCGTAAACTTCTCTTGAATGTTGTCACCAATTTAATGCTAGACACACTATTCCACATTTAAAGAATTGTTGGATTTGTTTATTAATATCTATTAATTTAATAGAATATTTAAATTAAATCTACTAATAAATTATAAGTTCATAATAGATATATCTAATTTATGAAATTCAAGGAATAGATAAATTATAAGTTCATAATAGATAAATCAACTAGTAATGTGGATCTACAAGAATATTCTACCATGAAAAGAAGATGTCTTCCAAAAGTTTGATGTTGTGACACTAAATTTTGCTAAGATCTACTCCAAAATTCTCATTTCTTAGCAAGACAAAGATATGATGTCTTGAGGACAAGATATTGTTTCAAAGGGGGGATGTTGTTGGTTGGATAGAGATGAATTAATGGAAATCTACATCCATTGAAAAGGATATGTGGTATTCTTAGCTGGCCACGAACACATCCAAAGGTCATAACATGTACAAAAGACACACTTATATATATATTTATATAACAAAGGCTTGAAGATATACTATGGAGAAAGACAAGAAAGAGGAAGATAAGTAGAACATTTGATAGAAGGATGAAAGTTTAAAGCTATGTAACACTTCAGGCCAACTTATTAGCACAAATGAATTTAAGCATTTCTAACTAAAAGTTAATTTTGTTGAAACATATGTTCTAGATAGCTTTGTTCTAGCTAAATTAGATCTAAGCGACAACTTTTCCAACTAAAAGTGTCCACTAAATATATGTGTAGCATCACTTTGGGGCTAATTTACAAAAAAATGAAATTATTTGAAAATTTTGATATTCTAACAACTCCTACTCACATAAATAATCTTCTTTTAAAAAAAAAATTTTAAAAACACCCTTTTGTGGATGTATAAGTGTAGTTTGTAAAAAAAAAATTAACTAGTGTTTATATTTTATTTTTATTCCTACTAAAATTAGGTCATTAGCACTAAAATATATTAGTGATTTTCCTCTTTAGAAAAATGCTAAAGTTCATTAAAAAACATGAAAAAAGTATGATGCACTAGAGGAGAGATTCCATGTTGAGATGATTTTTTTTTCATATTTTGGATAAATAGTTAAGATAAAAATTTGCATCCCATCAAAACAATTATTTTTTCATTACATGCAACTTCCAAGATTTAGTTTAAAATATATATTGATCAAAATGGGAAAAAATAATCCATACACTAAAGTTTCAAGTTATAAACACCCAAAGCTGATAAGAGTGTGCTTTGGTGGTAAATTCACTCGGTTGTAGTGGCGGCCACTAGAGTTCAAACCCCTGCTGAGCCAATGAGCTCGCAGGTTTGAAGTGTTCTTGTTAGGGGATGAGGTCCCCAGTGTTGTGGCCTCACCGGTTCATTGCTCTGGGAAAAAGCATTCGCGTGGAGCCGGAGGGTATGTTGCACCAGCGTCACCGGTCACATTAAAAAGTTTACCAGGCACATTTAAGAAAACAAAAGTAAAAAGAAAAAGAAAATTCACTATATAAAGAGTGACATCCCACTTAACCTTACTTTTCAACATTTTATCAACAACTAAATTATAGAGTCAAGTTTTAAAAAAAAAACTACATTCAAATATTTTTTTAATTTTTTTTAAATACAAACATAAACTACAATAAAAAAATTTACATTTTATTAGTTTATATCATTTTAAAATTCAAAACATATACGTCACTTTATAGTGATTTAAGTTGAAAAGATAGATCAATGTTATCCATTTCCTTTATAAAAGTGTGACATGGGTTTGAACTTTCACCTAAAAGTAGAGATGTAATAGAGGAATGAAGGAATGATATATGAATATAATAGCAAGAATATGTATAGAGACTAATGTATGAATGAATTTTGTGTCAGAGTTATAGATGATGAATATATAATATACTACATGATTAACTCATGGGTGTATAATGTATTATGAGATATGATGTGTAAGTGGATATATGTATATTATCAATTTTATTTGTTCTTTCTTACTGCAACCTTCTATAACTCAATGCATAATATCTTATCTTCCTCTTAAATCACTCATACTAGGGTATAAATACAACACTCAAGTAAATTAGGCTTAGATCCTCAATTTATTCCTATTCTTGATAACAATGCTAATATGTGACTTGGCAAGGTGAGCTCATATCCATAAAGAAATTAAAAAAGGGGGGTTTAAAATAATTACTTCCTCTATAAGTCGGTCTTGATTGGCACCTCGAGCTTAATCCCACCCTATGGGCCTATAGAACAAGCATTTGAACCCCAACTGAAGCCACACCCTATGCTTTGGTATATGGATATAAATTTGTTTTACCTATAGCAGTTGAGATCCCCTCTCTCTGGGTCTCCCTGCAACATTTGATGGATGGAGAAGAGTACAGAGTATCTAGGATACATGAATTAGAGCTACTAGATGAAAGGTGCCTTGCAGCATTAAATCATCTTCAGGTCTACTAGAACTAACTACGCCGCAGCTACAATAAGAAAATAAAAGAAAGGTGGTTCCAAGTAGGTGATCTAGTCCTTAAGGAAAATCAAAGAAACTTGTAAGATAGAGAAAAGAAAGGTAAATTTGAACCTAACTGGTTGGGCCCTTTCATCATCATAGCAACATATGGATTAGGGGCATACTTCCTAGCAACACCTGAAGGAATTACTCTGATGAACCATCAATAGTGTTCATCTCAAGAAATTCTATGCCTGATCCTGGAGAATATCCTAGCAAAAAATAACAAAAAAAGAAAAATATCCAAAAAATAACCAAAAAAATGTTTGTCCTCTAGTGACAACCTGGTAAATAGGCACCTTAGATAAGTACCATAGTGAAAACCTAGAAAACAAGCACTATGTGTAGGAGTCAACACTACCACCTATTCGGTCTTCCTATCCCTCTATTTCATTTTCGTAATAAAAACCCATCCATCCATAATAAAACTTGTTAACCTTCACATTCCCAATTGTCCATCTATGATGGCTTAGGAATTGGTTAGTGTTAATAATTATACCTATGTCTCATCCATAGTCAGTTCATCTTGTTTCTCTTATCAATAGTTAGTTTCACTCATAGTCATTTCCATCCATGGTCAATTATCTTTTTCCATAATAAAACCATTCACTGGATGGGGGCAAGTTTCCTTAACCTAAGGTTAGGAATGGATCCTCATTTACATCAAGGGAAATCTTCACACTTTCCCTCATCATTCCAAAACCATCATCATTTATCGATAATATCCATCAACACTCTCATTATCCATCCTCACTTTCATAACACCTCATCAATCAACACATTCATCATATCACCTAGAACTACATATCATCATCATCATCATCATAATGTGCCTTGATCTCATGGATACAAGGTATGTAGGCAGTCTAGAATATGAAGTATCTAGTACTCAGGTACATACGATTCACCCCATCCTCCATCTCAACCCATAATAAATTTATCTTTGTCACTTCATCCATTTATCGCAATCCATATTCCACTTAGACATGACTAACTCAAGCAAAAATGAACTATGCATCCTTGTGGAAGTTTAAAAGTGCTTATCAAATCTGAAACAAAAGGACTTCTCCTAAAACAACAATACGTCACCACCTATCATTTGCCTATAGCTAGGTATATCCATACATCTTGGATCCAAATCCTTTAATGGATACATCTTTCCTACAATAAGGCCTCAAATCTTTCTGGAATACCCTCCTTTGGCAAGAAAACATGTTGGTTGTCTATTGGTTTTATCGGTTTGTCATTTTTACCTTGTGATTTATCTTTTGTCCCTTTTTAAAATACACATTCAAAACTACCCTAATCTTTTTATATCGTGGTATGTGGTAATACTATATAAATTGGGGCATAGTCATTACTTGTGTATGTTATGTTTGAGGGATGATTTTATTCTCCTATTAGATCTAACCTGTATCTTGTGTGTGATGGACTTAGCATCTTTCCTATCAAGACCTTCTACAACTAAGGTTTTGAAAAGACCTTCCTTGTATTAAAGCTCTTCTAGGCTAAGATTATTTTCCATTCACTTATCTGACAAGGTTCTATTATACCTAGTAGTAACAAACTCAAACTATTTGTTTGCAAAGTCAATTATCTTATGCATTGGATACATGGTCACCCTTGTTCTTGTACCTTGGTGCATAATATCCTTATGCTATATAAAAATGAAGGATTGCTCTATTATACATATTAGTGTAATTTCTCCCATTCAATTATTTATTCTATCATCATTTGATTATCAATCATGTGTTAATCATTTTTCCATCATAATTCTCTTTGTTAATCAATTGTTTCATCACTTTCATCATCACTTGATTATTTTTGTTTAGTTTAATCATTTGTTTCATCATAACTACTCATAAATACATCATTCCATCATCTATCCTTTTATCTTCTCCATTTTTATCTATGTTGTTCTCCATCTTCTATCTCCTTATTTTCTTCATATCCATTCATTTCAAGAGTACATCCGTATTCTTCCAATTTATCTATCCTTTTGAGGGGGCATCATTCAACCTATTAATTAATCTACTAGGTACTTCTTCTACTCAGCTGGGGCATCATTATTTCTAATCCAATCATATTGCTCTTCTAAACCAATATCTTCAAGTCTATCCAACATAGCACTATGTTTTAAACTTATTTGAAATGATGTTACTTCACAACACTATCTCAAAGAAGGGCAAAATGTAGACACCAAAAATTAACTTGTTCCTAGATTAGGATTTCATCTACCATACTTCACTTTAATCAAATAATTCTTAATTATTTGATTAAATTCATCTATCGATCACTATCAATTTATCCTCCATATTAATTAAATAATTCTATTTGTTTAATTAATCCAATTTATCCTCCTTATTCGATTAAATAATTCCAATTATTTAATTAGATCAATTTTATCTTCCATATTAATTAAATAATTCCAATTGTTTAATTAATCCAATTTATCCTTCATATTTGATTAAATAATCCTAATTATTTAATTAAATCAATTTCCCTCCAAATCAAATAAATAAATCCAAATTATTTATTTAATTAGTCATTTTGCTCCAAAATGAATTAAATTTAATATTTAATTCATTTATCACATTTGCTCATGAAATTAAATAAATTATTTATTTAATTTCTTTTTATTCCCTCTCATCCATATTTCACTCTCAATCAATTTAGATAACTATTCAATCAAATTAGTTGACTATTTATCAATCAAATCAGTTAACAGGTTAGTCAATTTAGTTAACTAATGAATCAATTCAGTTGACTAGTCAATCAATCAAGTTCACTAAGCAATCAACTCAGTCAACTAATCAAATAATTTAGTTCACTGATCAATCAATTCACTCAACTCCCTAGTCAGATCTATTAACTCCCTTGATGCATGAGAGGACAAGGACACTTGTCCATCTCTCATTTGTGAACATTATCTCAACCATCCTCAACCATTGATCTTTCTAATCATCCTCAACCATAGATCTGTTGTCTCACATGTCTATAAAAAGAGCCTCTTTCTCCATTTTTGGGCATCTCTCACTTTAGTAAACTTATGATGTCATTTTCATTCCTTGGGAGATCATAATTACGTTATAGGCAAATAGGGCAATCCACATAACAAAAGCAAGGAGCAATCAATTGGGTTTGGGTGCAACGTCAATTCGCTTGATCAGTGTAGGCAATTTGTTTGTGCAAAAGGAAGGTAACTTGGTACTTGTTTGGTTTATCTTTTGTTTATGTTTGCATTGCATGTTTTCCCTATCACATTACCTACAATATTGTCTCTTGATTCTTGCAGCCTTACATAAGATTTTGTTTTTGATTTATCCTCAAATTTCATTAGCTACAACTTTCATGTGTTTATATATTACACCTTTTGGTTCTTTATTGTCTTTATTTTTATTTTGTTTTGTACATGTTTGTTTGTATATATCCATGATGTTATTGTTCTTCTCTTATTCTTCCATTCCTTCCTATCCCACTTTGATTTAGTCTTCATATATGCTCTGTGGACATAGATGAATTTTTGCTTCTTACTATAGCCACAAGGGGTACATGTCCCCAACTATAGCCAATGTTGTTTATGCCTAAAAGTTTAGACATTTTAGCTTCATTTTGTTCTCATAACCCAATGTGCTTTACATTTATATCTGACCAAAGATATCAATTTAATGGGCCCCATAAAAATTTATGCTCCACATTTGTCATGGTCATTCGTTTATATATGCTACACATAATATACTTGTGTCAAGTTTCCCTTGGCCCATCCTAGGCATGGTGGTTTAATGTCAAGTGCAAACTTTTGTAACATCAAGTTTAGAATTATTTTTACAATGAGTTTTTACTCCTTGTGTCATCCATGCTTTCTTTGACCTGATTTCCACTATCAATTCCAATTGATTGAATTATTTTAGTCTACATCCTATGTTACCTAGAGTCTCTCATACTCTTAAGTATCATATATTGAAACCTAGGTCTAGTATATATGAAGTTCGTTTGGTTTCCTTGCATCTAAATTTTACTTATTTTGGCTTTGTATCACCTTAAACTCAAATTTATATAAATAGTGCTGCTATGTGATGATGTGTTTCAAGGTTCATGTTGAGTGCAACAAGTCATGTTTCTAAAGTCTAAGTGGCATTAATTTTTGGACTCGAGCTTCATATTAACCATGTTTCACTTTTATACTCATGCCCACTTATTTAATTATATTATCTAGATCTAAAGTTATGTTTAGTCACATTTTAAAATGGATCTACATACATTTTGTGTACCTTCTTCATCATTTTTTTTTCTAGATTTGAGAAATATATAAGTTGAATGTTAATAGGAAATGAAGAATTTATAATGAAATGTTTTGTGCTCCACCCATCCTTCAAATATTTAAATTAAGGAATGTTTCAAGTCCATGGTCTTGTATGTTTTCTATTCTATTTCATTTTTTGTGTACTGGAACTCACTAGATCCACAAGGAAAGGCTTTGCATCAGAATCACTAGGGTTGTGATGAAATTATAAAATATTCAAGAAGAGTGAAATAATTTGCATGCTAATGCAAACTTGTAGTGATTTCAAAGGGTGTCACTTGCGCACTAGATAGCTGACCCTATGATGGTGACAAGTTGTCTTAGCAACCAAACACTATGCCTAGTGTGGTATAAGCTTGCAATAGACTCACATCCGTAATTATGAATATTGGAGCTATAGTTTATGCAATAGATGGAGCTTATATAAACACCTATAGACTTGGTGCAACCTCACTAGATGATGGTGCATGCCATTATCCATCCCTACATAACATTATCTAAGATTGAGTTTAAGTGGAATTAAAAATTGTAGCAACATACTAACTTTTATGTAGCATTTTTAGTACTATGTGGCATTTTCAAGGTTGAAATCTTGTTTAAATGTTGAAATGGCCATTTAATAAATAGTGTGGCCTTAACAGAATGGAATCCAAGGATTTATTACAAACATGATGATAAAATATAATGCAACAAGTAGAGGGACCATGGTAAATATTGCACATGGTATCGCCTATGAATGGTTTCAAATGCTAGGTAAGAGTGATTTTGAAAAATAGTGGAATGTAGTGGAGAAAGTAGTGATATGGTGCCAGCCAATGTACATAAACCCTAATGTACATAACTAATGTCTTTCATTATAATTCATTTAATAGACAATAGAAAAACATGACACGTCAATTTGGATTAGTTAAATAAGACAAGTTGTGTGGACCTAGAATATTTAAAAGGATGCTCATACCAACTTGAACACATGCAACTAAAAGGAGTAGCATGAATATTTAAAATTCTCTTCTCATGCTATAGGATTGGCATAGGAGCACTTGATTTAATTAGAATTAGCTATAATAGAGAGCTACATGTGGTAATTAAGTGAGAAAATAGTGTGACTTTGTTGATGTTGTTTGGTTCATAGTGAGCTTTCTGAGTGTAAAAGTTCAACGTTTTATCACACTTTTATAAAGGAACTGGCCAACACTTATCTAAATTTTTAACTTGAATCACTACAAAGTGATGTATATGTTTTTAATTTGAAATGATGTAAACTAGTAAAATCTAGATATTTTAGTGTATTTTACGTTTGTATTTTCAAAAAATACTAATAAATTATTTGATTCTATTTTTTTGTTAAATTGACACTATAAATTGGTGGTTGATAAAATACTAAAACTAAGGTTAGGTGGAACATTTCTCTTTATATAGTAAATTTTATTTTTTTCTTTAATTTTTTGGTCTATTTGTCACTTCAAACATTAGTGCATGGATTAATTTTTTCCCCATTTTGATAATATATTTTTTAAATAAATCTTAGAAGTTGCATGTTATAAAAACATAACTATTTTGATGGGACAAAGTTTTTATATTAACTATTTATTCAAAATAGGAAAAAAAATATATCATATCGACATGGAATCTCTCCTCTAGTGCATCATACTTTTTCAAAAAAAATTAATAAAATTTAGTATTCTTTTTTGAGAGGACAATCAACATTATATTTTTGTGTTGATGACGTAATTTTAGTAAAAATTAAAAAGACAATATAAACACTAATTGAAATATTAAAAAAAAATTGCAAACTATACTTATAAGTCTACAAAAGGGTGTTTTTAGATTTTAAAAAAATTATTTACAAGAGTAGGAGTTGTTAGAACATCAAAATTTTCAAATAATTTAATTTTTTTGGTAAATTAGCCCAAAATGATGCTACATATGCATTTAGTGGACACTTCTAGTTGGGAAAGTTGTGGCCAAGATCATCTAATTTAGGTAGAATGAATGCAGATAGAACATGTGTTTCACCAAAATTAACTTTTTGTTAGAAATGTTTAAATTCATCTATGCTGATAAGTTGACTTGAAGTGTGACATAAATTTTAACTTTCAACCCACAACCCAATTTACATAGACTAGCATAGTGTGTGAAATAAGGTAGATGGTGTAGACATGTTGAGATGGCATGACCTTCGTAAGTGCTTGTATTCATCAATAGTTGAGACTTGACATGAAGCAAGGAAGGAAGCTAGAAACTTGAGACTTTGCACCATTTGTTTTGAAGGAAAATCAATGGTTTCCACTTTTGGAATTGAATAGGAAGAAATATTATCATAGTAAGTGAGCACAAACCATTGGTATAAATTTTAATCCTATGATTGTCACACTCCTTAAGCCCATTGACATTGTTAGGTAGATGACGCACCATTGGATGCTAATATCCAGCTTAGCAAGGTGGACCCATATCCATGAAGAAATATAAAAGAGGTTTGACAAATATTTCTTCCTCCATAATCCCCATGAGTTATGAGCTTTTAGCTAAAGTTAGGATTAAGTGATTTTTAGATGAATATCACTTTGTGGATGGATTGTACCTAATGACAACTTAAAATGTTCATGACATCAATATTATAAAGTGGAAACTTTAGAAATTATATCCTATAGTGACACCATATGATAAAGGATTCTCATAGAAAGGATTTTCTTGTAAATGAAATATGAGGTAGGTCATGATATATAAAAATACAAATAGTGGACATTGACCTAATTTAAAATAGGATGTATCATGTGGAGAGAGAAAGAAAGAAAGAGAGATAAAAAGAAAGGGCTTTCCTATTAAAACACATTAGAAAGAAATGGATAGAGCTAGGATTTTAAATACATCATGGTATGGCTTTTCTTGAGGGGCATATAAAATAAATTTTCCAAAGATTTGATGTTATTGGGTGATGTGTAGGATACCATGCCTTGTTATAAATGAATAGAGTTCTCTGATTGATTATGGATCTGATTTATAACTTGATTTTCATCTCAAAAATCTAAGGAACCATTTCATTGCATGTTATCTTAGGTGTACTAACATCCTAGATTTTGTGGTCAAGAGTGTCGGCTTAAATTATTGTAATGATAGGTGTATTTTATTTGTTCTTGAATATGTAGTTGTTATTATGAATTAATTCTCAAATTATATTGTGACTTGATATTTGTCAAATGAACAAGATCCATCCATGTGTCATGATCTTAGTAATTCTAGGCCCTCTTCAATTAGGATATATATATATATATATATATATATATATATATATATATATATATATATATATATATATATATATATATATATATATTTGTTGTAAGTGGTTGGACAATTTTAGGGCTTTTGATCAAGAAATTCTATGGCATCAATCTTTGTATATAAAATTTAATTTTCTCATGCTTTCCTATTTTGGATAATTTGGATAAGGATATAAATGCAAAATTTGCTTCAAGTATGAATGTCTCCTTAGAAGTTTGGGATTGTTTATAGAATAACTATGTTGCATTTGTTCTTATGATTATATTTGCTAATATTTTGTTGTAATAATTTGTTGATCCCTATAGGGAATTGTAAAATTGTATCAAAGTGTATTTTCACAAACCTTTTTAATGCAATTTATGGGATCATCTTATTTGGTGTGGATTATATGAAGTATGTTCTTTCATGAATGTTTTTAGTTAAAATATGGGTCTGCACTTATCAGTTACAAACCCATGTTTATGGTTTACAATTTCATAGATGGTTCTCATATGTTAAGTTATTTCCTACATGTTAGTGTTGCATTTGTGTTGACATTGATATCAACAGAGTTATACTGAAAAAGGCTGGAAGTGAAGCTAATAGGGGTGGTGTCATTAATAGCATAATGTGTTGATATGGTGTGTTGATTAGTGTTGGTGATGTCAAAGGAAGATTGTGGCAAAGTGATGAGTATATGTTGAGGAGATCAGAGATGGGTCAAAGAAGTTGTGAAGAGAAAGGTAAGGTGATGGAAGTCATATACTATGTATACTGATTAGATCAGTATCATCTATACACAATTGTACCCTATCTTTAGAAGTTCATGCAGAGGTGAAAGTTGTGAGTAGAAGAATGTGCTAACATGAAGATTCTTGTTGTGTTGAAAAAGATTGTGATTTTTGTGTATGATATTGAGAATGAAGTCTCTGATGTGGTGAATATTGTATTCATCATTTCCCAAGGAAAGGCATTGCTTTAGTCTTGAAAGAAAGATTCAGGAGGTCCAAAGCACTGGAGTTTGCACCAAAGTAGGTCGTGAGAATGCTCCATATTTCTCTGTATTTGAAGGTATGTCCTTATGGTTTGGGAGCTAGTTAGAGACAAATGTAAAGTTTGTATGTTCTTCATTTCAGAGCTTGGAAGTTACAGTAGAAGATTCTAGAGCTAGCAGAGTGAAGACAAAAGTTCAAGATGGTTGCAGTCAGGAGGTATTAGAGAACTACTCCACATTTCTCTACATTTGAAGATGATGTCCTATGGCTTGAAGGATGGTTAGATGCAAATGAGAATAATGTTATATCCAAGTTTTAGTTGATTAGTTGCACCTCAAAGGTTCTCTGGAGTCAGCAGAACAAAGACATATCATGTTGTTGATTAGGTTTGTCTAGAGTAGAAAGGAAAAGCCACCACATTTCACTGGAGTTCATCTTTTGTGTTTCATATTTGGAGTATGAGTTCAAAAATTTAGTATGTTTCTTCATTTTAGGTTTTTCAATGCTCTATCTCAAAATTGTGTATTCAATGTTTGTAAGTGATGCCAAGCTCAGTTTCTATTTGTTTATGCCAGAAAGAAAACATATACTTCAGTCAAAGGATTATTTGAGAAGGTTTGTGTAAGTGTCATGTTGCTTGAGTGATGATCCACATGATGTTAATTGGTCCCTCCTATACTATTTTAGGTCTGGACCTATTTTGTGAAGGATAAGTGTTTGTTGGGCCAACTTCATGTGTTTTGATGACTTCGTCAAATGTTTTGAAGTGTGCACCAGATTGGAAGAATGTGTTAAGGAAGGATAGGTTTTGGTTATCACTTGGCTTGTAACGCATTAGATTTCTACACCTTTTGGATGCCAACATGGTGTGTTCGTTGCACATTTCATGATTACATGTTTCATGTTGGCCGAAATAGGAGAAAAATTTTGTAATATGTGAAATATATAAATGAACAATTTTGTTTGGTGTGGAAAGTAAGAGAGTTTGTGAGTGTACAAGGATGTGTGTGTAAGTGTGGAAGTGAGTGTGTGTCTGAAGGTATGTTGAAGGCAGTAGTGTTTGTTGTGCAAGAAAGTGAAGGTTTGTGATAGAGTGAGGTGTTGCGGAGGTCATTGATCAATGAGATCTATTAAGTGTGATTATGTAAGTGTTGTTGGATTATATTTTTTAGGTATTTTATCCTTGCTTTGGTTGTAGACCCTAAAATTTGTTGTAACATCTTTTTATCTTTATTTTTGAGGTTGGATTTGGACAGTAGATCCAAGTATCTTGCTCACCGTGATTTTTCCCTTTTTGGGTTTTCCATGTAAATCTGATGTTGTGATTGTGTGCTTGCTTTGAATTGCTTAATTTTCTTTATCATATGTTTAAGTAAGAAGATTTGGTTGAAAAGTTTATTTGGAATAAGTTTTGGTATCTACTAATTCACTCCCCTCTTAGTATATCATTATGTTCTAATAATTAGTATAAGACCTGAGTTCCTTAGTGTAGTCTAACGGTTGAAGGTAGATCTTGGACTAGAACACATGGTTCAGAAGGAGTTTTCTTCTAAAGCTCTGATATTTGATGGAAGTAACTTTGATTCCTAGAGAGTAAGGATGGAAGCCTATCTAACCTCACTAGGGTATGATGTTTGGATTGCTATAGTGGATAATTATGTTGAACCTAAATATCCTATTGTAGATGTGAATGTGAAGAAGGCTCATGAAACACATGCTAAAGTCAAGAATACCATCTTAAGTGGCTTGAATAGTTCAGAGTTACTCAAGGTTGTGTGGTGTAAGACAGGAAAAGATATATGGGAGAAACTCAAAAATCTCTATGAAGGAAATGATACTATAAAGGAAGCAAAACTATAGTCTTACAAAATAGTATTTGAGAATCTAAGGATGAAATAAGAAGAGAACATAGCAGGCTATTTGCACCAGGTAGATGAAGCAGTCAATGGAATCAAGAGTATGGGTGAAGAAATAACTGACTCATTGGTTGTGAAGAAAATCTTGAACTCTCCCTCATAGATTTGATTCAAAAGTTTCTGCAAATGAAGAAGCCAAAGTTTTGAAGAAGCTCACCATGGAAGAGCTTTTTGGGTCCCTCTTTGCCTATGAGATGAGAAATGAAGTTATAGGTCCATGCCAAAGAGAAGATGCTTTTAATGTTGTGAATAATGAAGGAACATCTAATGTATGTAATGAAGCTGAGGAAGAAGAAATAAACTTTGTGAGAAATCTAAAAAGGGGATCAGGCAAGTATAAAGGTAAGCTACCTTTCAAATGTGGTAGAATTGGTCATTATGCTTCTAAATGTCCTTTTGGAGAAAGTGAAAATAGCAGAAAGGGTTTCAATAGAAATAATTTCAAGAGGAACTTTCTTTCAAAAGAAGACTACAGCTCCAAAGAAGAAGTAGATCACTACTCATTAGATGAGGATAGAGAATAATCCCTATTCATGGATATGGTACTCTTAGATGGTTCAAAAAAAATTATAGATGAAAAAGAATATGAAATTGATTTTGAAGGAGAACTTATTTTTGCTCTCAAAGACTTGGATTGTGCAAGGAAATAGAATCAAGAATAAAGAGATCTAATTGAAGCTAACACAAAAGAATATACAAGGATTGAGAAAGAAGTCTAGTCACTCAAAAAAGAGTTGAAGAAGGCAAAGCTTGGAAATCTAGATGATATTGAATGTGCAGATCTCATCTTGCCTCAAGGAAGATCTCTTCATGCAAG
Organism: Cunninghamia lanceolata; assembly: GCA_027924645.1. Lineage (NCBI taxonomy): Eukaryota > Viridiplantae > Streptophyta > Pinopsida > Cupressales > Cupressaceae > Cunninghamia > Cunninghamia lanceolata. Next base: position 1,522,830 of record BSBN01001660.1, on the reverse strand, counting down.
ACAATTCTCCATGAACAGGTTCAATGATGTTTTCTTTGGTTATTGTTTTATCTACAACAAGTTTGGTCATAAGGCTATGGATTGCAAGTTTGAAATGAATATAACAAATCATGTAAGTAGAAGTTCTCGTGGATTTCAATGTGTTATGTCAAATTTGTATCAAGGTTGGACACATAGCAAGATATTGCAGGAGTGGTTTTGAAAATTTGGAATCTTAGATAACTAATGTCACTGAGCAAGACAAGGAGAATGACAATGGAGTTGAAAATTTAATGATTGTCCTAACAACATTTCATACTCAAGGGAAAACAAATCTCTAGGTGATAGACAATAGATGTACAAATCACATGACTGGTGATAAGAGCAAGTTCAACAATCTTGGTAAGTGGAATGGTGGATTGGTCAGGTTTGGAGATAACTCATATGCAAATATCATTGGAAAAGATACTATAAGTATTGATGGAAAGTCTTAGACACATGATGTTCTTTATGTAGAAGGTCTCAAGCATAACCTTCTCAGTGTAAGTCAAATGTGTAGAAAAGGAGTCAAGACAAAAGGCAACTTGTATAATCTAAAGGGAGTTAATGAAAGGACTTGTCTTCTAGGACAAACAAATGAATGTTGGCTATGGCACAAAAGGATGTGGAACATCAACTTTGATAATCTTGTGAAGATCAGCTCCATGCAAGCGGTAAGAGACTTGCTAGAGAGCATCAAGCCTATATAAGCACCATATGCAAGGAATGTCAGATTGGGAAGCACACAAGGATAACTTTCAAGTCCAAGGAACATTCTACTACAAGGCCTTTGGCGCTATTTTATAATGACTTTTGTGGACCAACTATGGTGAAAAGTATACATGGTGAGAGGTATTTTATGTTTCTCATTGATGATTTTTATAGATGACATGGGTTACATTTTTGAAAGAAAAATCAAAAGCTTTAATAGATTCAATATTTTCAAGTCTATGGTTGAAAATGAAATGAATGCTAGAATTAAGTGCTTAAGATCTGATAGAGGTGGTGAGTTCACATCAAATGAGTTTGTAGAGTATTGTCAAGAACATGGAATCAAAAGAAACTATGTAGCCTCTAGAACCCCTCAGTAAAATGGCATTGTACAGAAAAAGAATAGGATAGTTCAAGAGATGACTAGGACAATGTTGAGTGAAGCTAAACTATCTGATATATATTGGAAAGAAGCAATTCATACAATAGTCTACATTCTTAACAAAGGACAACTAAGAAATCACAACACCAAGACACCTTATGAACTTTGGAATGGAAGACCAACTTCAATCAAGTATTTTAGAGTTTTTGGAAGAAAATTCTACATCAGAAGAGATGAGGAAGGTTTGGAAAATTTTGACTCAAGAGCAGATGAAGGTATTTTCCTTAGATACTCAACTACCAACAAAGCCTACAAATGCTACACCAAAATACCGAGGAAGATAGTTGAGAGTGCAAATGCTAGAGTGGATGAAGAGTCATATCAAATTTTAGATGAGCAAGAGGACTATTGGAAAGATGAACCTACCTACACAGAAGAAGCAAAATTTGAAGAAAAGGAAGAAACTCAAGAGAAGACTGTCAAGACACCTTCCATGTATGTTCATAAAAATAATTTAGAAGATCAAATCATTGGAGACAAGAATGAAGGAGTTTAGACAAGAAGAAAAATTGCAAGAGAAAAGGAACAAGAAAACTTTGCACTACTGTTAAGAATAGAACCTAAAACTTTTGATGACAATAGAAAGGATGAAGGATAGATACAAGCCATGTTAGAAGAGCTAAATCAGACAGAGAAGAATTGGACTTAGGAATTGGTGTTAAGGCCTATAGACAAGAATATGATTGGTACAAAATGGGGATTCAGGAACAAATTGAAGGAAGATGGAGAAGTAGTCAAGAATAAAGCAAGATTGGTTTGCAAAGGTTACTCACAAGTTGAAGGAGTTGACTATGAGGAGACATTTGCTCCGGTGACAAGAATGGAAGTAATAAAAATGGTTCTTGCATTCACAGTGCATAGGGGATTCAAAGTATATTAGATGGATGTAAAATCTACCTTCCTGAATGGTGACTTAGAAGAAGTCTATATAGAGCACCCTAATGGATTTCAGTTATTAGAAGACTCAAACATGGTATGCAGACTCAAGAAATCTTTGTATGGTCTCAAACAAGCCCCTAGGGATTGGTATGCAAGGTTGGATAAGTACTTACTCCAGCAGGGTTTCAAGAAAGGTGCTACAGATAGTAATCTTTACATCAAAATTGAAGGTGAAAAAATTCTAATTGTTGTTGTGTATGTTGATGATATAATATTTTGTGGATATGATGAGATGTGTATGAAGTTTGCAAGAGAGATGTAGAAATAATTTGAAATGTCTATGTTAGGTGAGTTATCATTCTTCTTGAACTCCAAATTTCTCAATCATATGATGGCATCTTTATCTCTCGAGCAAAGTATGTCAAGTAGATGTTGAAGAAGTATGGCATGGAAGACTGCAAACCTATGAGTACTCCTATGGTAACTGGTTTCCATTTGAGTAAAGATGATGAGTCACCTAAAGCTAATCAGACATAGTACAAATCTATTATTGGGGGCCTATTCTACTTAACAACATCAAGGCCTAAAATTATGCAAGTTGTGTGTTTGGTGGCAAGATTTCAAGCTGATCCTAAAGAAACACATCTAAAGGAAATTAAGAGAATATTCAGATATTTGAAGAGCACTCTAGAACATGGGTTGTGGTATTAGAAGGGTGATGACTTTTCCCTGAGTGCTTATACTAATGTAGATTGGGTTGGCAGTGTTGATGATAGAATAAGTACTAGCAGAGGAGCTTTCTTTTTGGGAAACAGATTAGTCTCATCAATTAGTAAGAAGTAGGATTCAATGTCCTTATCAATAGCAAAAGCAGAGTATATAGCTGCAACAACTTGTTGCACTAAAGTGTTGTGTATGAAACAAACATTGAAGGATATTAAGGTAGTATATGAGGAGCCTATTCTTATTCTTTGTGACAATACAAGAACTATCAATATTTCAAAGAATCCAATGATACATTCTAGAACCAAGCACGTATCTATTAGGTATAACTTTTTAAGAGAGAAGGTTGCAAGCCAAGAAGTCATATTGGAGTATGTGCCTACAAAGGATCAAGTTGCAAACATCTTCAAAAAGGCACTTTCTAAGGATACCTTTGAGTATCTTAGACAGAAGTTAGGGGTGATTTCTACTCCATCTTCTAACTAGATGCATAGATGGTTCATCTATCTAGGGGAAGTAGTTCAAGACATATCTTTATCCCTAGAGTGATGGAGGTTACCTCTCAGGGGAAGTAGGTAGATAAGAAGCTAAGAAGGATGACAGGGATAAATCAATCAGGGGGAGTTGATAGATAAGGAGTAGTGAAATAAGAAGAATGAAGACAGGAGGAGCTAAAGGAAGATCAGTTCAAAGGAAGACCACTAGCCCTTTGTCCTTGATGTCAAAGGGGAAGAAATTTACATATTAAGTAAAGTGTTGCCATCAATGCCAAAGGGGGAGATTGTTTCATTTGTGTTTTTATTGATGTCAATAGTGTTGTAATGAAAAAGGTTGGAAGTGAAGTTAACTGAGTTTCAGCAGTAGCAAAATTTGTTGATATGGTGTGCTAATTAGTGTTGGTGATGCCAAAGCAAGATTGTGGCAAAGTGATGAGCATATGCTGAGGAGATCAAAGATGGATCAGAGAAGTTGTGAAGAGAAAGGTAAGGTGATGGAAGTCATATACTATGTATACTAATTGGATTAGTATCATCTATACATAGTTGTACCCTATCTTCTGAAGTTCATGCAGAGGTGAAAGTTGTGAGCAGAAGAATATGCTAACATAAAGATTCTTGTTGTGCTGAAAAAGAGTTGTGATTGTTGTGTATGATGTTGAGAATGAAGTCTTTGATATGGTGAATATTGTATTCTTAGTTTCCTAAGGAAAGGAATTGCTTTAGTCTTGAAAGAAAGATTTAGGAGGTCCAAGGCACTAGAGTTTTTACTAAAGCAACTTGGGAGAATGCTCCGCATTTGAAGGTATGGCCTTGCGATTTGGGAGTTAGTCAGAGACAAATGTGAAGTTTTTATGTTCTTGATTTCATAGCTTGGAAGTTATTGTATAAGATTTTAGAGCTAGCAGAGTGAAAATGGTGGTTCAGGATGGTTACAGTCAGGAGGTGTCAGAGAATTGCTCCTCATTTCTTTGCATTTGAAGATGAGGTCCTATGGATTGAAGGATTCTTAGATACAAATGAGAAGAATGTTATATCCAAGTTTTAGTTGATTAGTTGTACCACAGATGTTCTTTGGAGTCAGCAAAACAAAGACATATCATGTTGCTGATTAGGGTTATTTGGAGGAGAAAGCAAAGACCACCACATTTCACTGTAGTTCATCTTTTGTCTTTGATGTTTGGAGGATGAGTTTAGATATTTAGTATCTTTGTTCATTTTTAGGTTTCAGGTGTTGAACTGCACCACAAGTTGGTTTGTCAATGCTCTATCTCAAGATTGTGTGTTCAATGTCTATAAGTGATGTCAGGCTCAATTTCTATGTGTTTGCACCATAAAGAAAACATATACTTCAGTGGAAGGATTGTTTGACAAGGTTTGTGTAAATATTATGTTTCTTGAGTGATGATCCACATGATGTCAATTGGTCCCTCAGATACTATTTTAGGTCTGGAGCTATTTTGTGAAGGATAAGTGTTTATTGGGTCGACTTCATGTGTTTTGATGACTTTACCAGATGTTTTGAAGTGTGTGCTAGCTTGGAAGACCATGTTAAGGAAGGATATGTCCTATTTATCACTTGGTGTGTACCAGATTAGATTTCGACATCTTTTGGATGTTGACTTGGTGTGGCCATTGAATGTTTCATGATTACATGTTTCATGTTGGCCAACATAGGAGAAAGATTTTGTAATTGTAGAAGATATAAATGAAAGATCTTATTTGGTGTGGAAAGTAAGAGAGTGTATGATTGTATGAGGATGTGTGTGTAAGTATGGAAGTGAGTGTGTGAGTGAGTGAGTGTGTGTGTGTGTGTGTGTGTGTGTGTGTGTGTGTGTGTGTGTGTGTGAAGGTGTGTTGAAGGTAGTAGTGTTCATTGTGCAAAGAAAGTGAAGGTTTGTGAAAAAGTGAGATGTTGCAGAGGTGGTTGATTAGTGAGATCTATTAAGTGTGATTATGTAAGTGTTGTTGGATTATCTTTTCATAGAGTTTGTCCTCCCTTAGGTTGTAGCCCCTAAAACTTGATGTAACCTATTTTTATCTTTATTTGTGAGGTTGGATTTGGATAGTAGATCCAAGTAGCTTTCTCACCATGGTTTTTCCCTTCTTGGGTTTCCCATGTAAATCTGGTGTTATGATTGTGTGCTTACTTTGAATTTCTTAATTTACTTTATCATTTGTTTAAGGTAGTAAGAAGATTTGGTTGAAAAGTTAATTTGGAATAAGTTTTGGTATATATTGATTCACCCCCCACCTCTCATTATATCATTGTGTTCTAATAGTTAGTGTTAAGGGTTGTGTTTGACATAGTTGCTCAGGTGATGAAGGCACCCATTTGTACCTGCTTGTCCATTGCCACACCATTTGTAATATTTAAAAGTATTTTTCATTTCCAATTTTACAATATCTTTTTATCCCACCCACTCTCATGAGTTAGTGATTTCAGTTGTATTTAACCTTATATAAGCTTGTAACTAATTCAACATTTATAGAATTATGTTTTAGCAATTTCTAGATTGCACATGCATAAGCCAAGTTAAGATGATTTTACTTTAGTGATATAACTCTATCTACATCTTGAGGTGGATGCGTAAAAAAAAAATTCATCTACTCAATCAAAGATCTTTTAGGTTTTTTGTGACTACTATTACGACATCATCTATCAAGGACTAAACTATAATGTTTTATTTCTCTTTAATTATATTGTTGTGACCACAAGGAAATACTCTCTTAGGTTTAGTAGAGCCCAATTAAATAAAAGAGGTTACCTCTATTTTTACTTGGTTTCAAACTATCCACTTTATAGACAAGTTATACCTCTTTACCTAAGATAATCTTGTTCCCCTTGTTCTAGTTTTAAGTGTTGGCTATTCAAGATTGGAGAAACAATTTTGAATGCCATTAACTTATAGCCTTGGAGCTATAACAATGTGAAAACCCTAGCATTAGATTTGTTAAATTAACTCAATTATTGAAGAAGTTGGATTGTGCCAAAAAGCTTAAATTTTAAAATATTAATTTTTGACTAGTGGAGACTGATGATGTGTCACAATGGTCTGCGGTAAGTGTTTTGATATTCTTCCTCTCTTTACCTATCCCTCATGGTCATGACACATGGAATGTCAATGGGACATGTGATCTTGGTCACTTTTGACTAATCTTTTTAATTCTATTATTAACAACTCATATTTAAACTTGGGTCTTCATAAAATAGTTATGAAGGATGGTGCTCTAACAATGAGAAAGGAATTCCTTCGGCAGTAGGAGTTGTTGGATTAAATTGATGTTGCATGATTGGAGAATCTACGCTTACCCTTAACACACAATGGAATAAAAGGTTCTTTTCTTTCTATAGAAATTGGCAAAAAATATTGTGTGACAAACATGATAATGTAATTTCTCCTAGGAGGCCTTTAGCACAAAATTAAATATTAGATTTTTATTAAAGGGTTTCCAAAAATGAATGAACAAATCAAAGAGAGTGTTCTTATGATTTATTTATGATTGAATAATAATACGAACATGTGGGAATTGGGAGAAAATATTTACAAATCTACATATTCACGATGAGTTAGGAAGATAGGAATATTGCAAAAACATAAAAATATGGAAGCAAAAAAATTATCCATCAAAGAGGGATAAGATTACACATGGGGATTTAAGTAGACCTTGTTGACTAGGAACAACAAGATACTTCTCTCCGATGTTAATAGTTCAAAAGCATTGGCATGTTTATAGGCTACAATGGTATATGGACAACTCCATAGAGTAAATCAAATTTGCTATGACATCTAAGCTTTTCTCTATCCTCATACCATTTCAAAATATGATTTTGTCTTGTACTATTGCCTACTTGTCAAACCATCACTTGATAACCTCCTTGTGTTTGCTGGTTTGATCTTGGACCAACCCTCTCAGTTCTTCTAGTTCTAGCTACTCATTGCTCATCTATCTCTCATTGGCAAACTATCTGTCTATATCTATATACTTTAATTTTATTTTAATAATAAATAGTATTTAAAAAGGTATTTCAAAGTCATATTAACATTAATAATATATATTAACTATTAAAAATTAATTTCTATGTATAAATAAAATGTAAAATGATAGGCATTAAATATTTAACAACATAATTAGTCTAAAGATATAGGCCTTACCTAAAAATTTCATTACAATGCCACATAAGATCTAATTTTACCCTTCTAGGGCTTAAATTTGATGGTCCACCCTCAAACAATTTTTTAATGAAAATTATTTATTGAAAGTTGTTTATTAAATATTAAGATATATTATATTTAAAAAACCATTTATAAACTAAATATATATGTCTAAATAATCTTTGAAAATTTTGAGTCATTAAAATTCTTAATAATATTTTACGATATAAATGCCTAATATAGTCATACATCCATTAAATTTAAGCCCCCACAGCACATTAACAAAAAAAATAAAGATGGACCAACAATTATTTCATTTTAATGGAAGATAATATACATTAACCCAAAAAAATAGAGATGGATTAGTAATTATTTCATTTTGATGGAAGATAATTATGCATTCTACAATCACAATAGGGGTGGAGCTGAAGAGCTGAAATATTCCAGGATTCCCTATAATTTTATAAATTCCAATCTAAAAAAAGATTTATATCCATGAGATTATTAAATAAGATTTATATGCACAAGATTATTAAGATAGAGGATCATAATGAAACGCCACAATAAATCAATAAATACACATAAATAAAAACCAATTGAAAGATATCTCTCCCCCTAATGTCGATACATTTTTGGATCATAATGAAACGCCACAATAAATCAATAAATACACATAAATAAAAACCAATTGAAAGATATCTCTCCCCCTACTGTAGATACATTTTTTAAATAAGATTTATATGAATGAAATTATTAAGATAGAGGATCAGAATGAAATGTCACAATAAATCAATAAATACACATAAACAAAAACCAATTGAAAGATATCTCTCCGCCTACTGTAGATACATTTTTTAAATATAAATATACTAGAATAGTTAACAATTTACATAGGATAAGCACACAAGCTACAAATATTAGCATAAGCACACATGCTACGAGTATTAGAGGTGCAATACAAGTATTAGAGGTGCAATACAGGTATTAGAGGTGCTATTGCATTATTTTTTAACCAAAAGGGTAACAACCAACTCTATTTGGTTGGAGAGATACTCCTCAAACTTAGCAGCTGCTCTTTTAGCAATTGTGGAGAAGAATTCATCTGTCAAACGTTCACATCCAAAATGAGCTTCCACAATATTCTCAAAGAGTGCTCTGTAATGGTTGCCTACACTTCTCCCGAACAACTCCTCCTCTCCTCTCCTCACCTCTGTCATGGGATGCAAACGAAATTCTCCCAACACCATTACACTCTCCATCCTGAATGACCCTTCGCTCTTAACTATGCTTTCCACCTCTTCTGGATTTGGACCGAACCAAGGTAGATTGAAGGATTCCCATTTCTCTTTCTCGATAAAACCCTATCCATGTAAATAGTACATCATCGTCTAGTTTTTCTAGATACGCATAAAGGCAGTGTCCTTTGGATTTCAACTTTTTAGTAAATTAACTGAAGAGGAAAGAAACAACAAATACAGTAGGAGAAGAGTATGCGTTATATATACCTCATTGACTAGCTCCTGAAATGCATATTCAAAGTGGCGAGCAATATCCCCTAATGTTCCTTGCTCCTCCATTATGTGGGCGCCTAAGTTACGGCCCACCAGAGATATAAACACGCATCCCCCAACAACTATTTCTTCAGCCCGGGCATTTAAAAATGCTGTGAAGTCTCTGTTAAACTGGTGTAGATACGCAGCTCCAACTGCCTCCTCACAATCACTTGAAACGTACACACGAGGAGATCTTCTTTGTTGAACACTCTCTGGCACCTGCATTTACATCATATCTTGAGACACCTATATCATATTAATAAATGGAGAAGTTATGGTTATTACTCACCCTTGAAAGCCAGTGGAGACTCAGAGAAGAATGACAGAAATGCAGGCTTTTTCGTGGGAAAAGACGTCTGAAATGTGATCCACACACAGCCGCCGCAAAGTAAGATCTTGCAACCACTGGATTGTTACCACCATCATTATCTACATCAATAGAGCCTTGTTGGAGCGGAGGCAACATTCGGAGCAGTGAATTGAAATCATTCGACGGAAGGTCAGCAAAATAAACTTCAAATTCTGGCTTCTCCCCCTCTCCAAGTGAGCATTGCACAGCTCTGACGATGGTGTCTGCCACCAGAAGAGTATTCCACCCGGTGGCACACCCTAAATCTGCTATCCTAAATATGCCTCCATTCAACTTCAATCTCATATTTTCATAAATACCACGCTCCAGAATTGGTTTCACAGCCTGAACCATCTTTATCTGCACCCATGAAATTTCCAAATATCGATTAACCAGAACAAACTCGACCTAAAACTTTGAAACGAAAAAATCACAATAAAGTGGAAAGTTTTTCTCCTAAAATCGACAATAAAAATAACCATTTTAAAAGAAAGCAGTGGGTGTGAATCTGTGAATAAAAAGAAACAAGGCACCTGAACTGAAAGAGAGTTAACAGCATAACTAGAATCTGTATGGCCACCTTTCATCGCCAGCACATTCTCCAACACCCATTGAGATTGAGATTTGAGCGCCTCCATTACCACTGCTAACTTTTCTTGTGAGCTCTAGTGCCTGCTTTCTTAATCGAGAGCAATATAACTGTATTTATAGACATTAATATATAATGTGACATCCTCACGTTGATCTCATCTTATAGTTGTGCAGTACATATTGGTATCTTTCAGATTGGTGTGCAAGGACTCGTTTTTTGTTCAGCCAACATAGGTGTGACATGTAAGCTGAACAGCCGATAAGCTTATGGCACGGCATCTGAATCAATTTTGCCTTCGAAATCCCATGAAACTAAAGCGACATTTTTTTTCCTTTATAATGTTCAAGATTTGAGCAGTGTATTTGTTTGGAATATAATTATTGATACCTACTATAGGAAATCACTGTGATAGTGGCGCGTCTTATCTATACTGGAAAAATCAGCGGCAGATTCGGTTGCCGTATTTTTAATTATTTGCTCCCCAATATTTCTCATTGCAATAAGTGAAACCCAACTTACAAAACTAATTTCGCTGATTCAAAGCAGTTCTTAGTATCTGCCATTATATTGCAATAAGAATTTTAGAATTTCTTAGGTTTTGTAAGACAGTGTTTATCTTTTTATAAAAAAAAATTATTAATTTTTTCATGTAAACAAGAATTTTTTAACTAAAAATGTTAAATAAATTTATTATTTGCATTTTATTGACTAAATAATTGAACGTATTATTCTCCCCTGTGAATGAAAAAAGAGAGTCATTGATCACGTGAAACTACGGAACGCTGTACATCCAGTCCAGAATGAATGTCCACCTCACACGTCTGAGAACTTGAGCTCCTTCAGTGAACGCTTGCCCCATACTCTTGCACGTTCAATCTTTATCAAGAACTGAGAATTTTTACTTTTTGATTTTCTTCCTTTAAATTATTTGTTGCTGCACATTCGTAGTAAGGAATGAAAATGAAAACGAAAACATGACGTGAGATAAGATCTACAAAAGTTGAGAATCTTCAGAGAAAGAATGTTGAATGAATTTTTGTATTTCTTTGGATTCTCATCCTTATTAAGTGGGCTAAAACATACTAAAGTTGAAGAGTAATGAACGAATAGATATTAAAGCTGGGGCAACTTAGATTTATTGTTACTTAATCTAATGGCGAGTGTTTGGAAATGGAAATGAAATCCTTTTATAACCTTTGATGTTGGGCTACTTGATTTTAGGTCTACAGGTGGTTTATTACATATGAGACTAACTTTTACTCCCAATATGCAAGAGCCACCTAACTGTGCTTCTAATATGAGGCATACATACCATACCCTCTACAAGATTCAAACTTGTTACCCCTTTTTCAAGAGGATAAGTTTTTCACTAATAGATCAACTCAAGCTTAACATTTGACAAACTTCTGCATACAAGAGTTTGGCCACTAACCCCTTTCATGTGTTGCCTATCATGCCGTGAACATCAAGTTCTTAAGAGCTACTAACATAATCTTTTTCCTCCATTTATCTCTTGATAGTGTCCTAGGAAATCTGAGGTTACAGGTTCAAACCACATATGTGCTAGGTTTTCAACAACTATCCTCGTGTTGTAGTGAATCTAATGTTTAACAATGCCCATGGCTACTAAGGATTTGTGAACGAAAAAAGTTAAAACACCAATCAAGGTGGTGGATCGAAGGGGATTATAATAGAATCGTCTTTAGAAGAATTGGTTGCACATAGTCAAGAAGAACAAGTTGAAATTATTGATGAACAAGAAGAACATGTTGAGTCTGAGCAAATTCTAGAAGAAATTGTTACATGTGCACAAAAGAATGTGACTGAGGAAGAAATTGATAATACAAGTTTTTTCCATGATATGGAAAATTTAGTGGATTTCGATGAAAATGCTCTTTTGACGTAGGAGCATCTAGTGGTGTAAGGGCAATCTTGCATCACCCAAAAAGAAGTTAATTCAAAATCTTTACAGTTGTTTTCATTTCTTTCCATAATTAGTGTTTCTGGTTTTATAATCTCCTCAATAATGATGTAGGACTTTCATTTTTTCTAAACTACTAAAAATAGCAAACTGCCAGTTTTGGAAGGTCTAACTGCCATTTTAGGAAAGTTTGCATTTGGGCTCGGATTGAAGTGAAAAGTTACAGAAAGCTTCATAACTAAAATATAAGACCTTTGGTGAAGGAATCAGACAAAGATCATTTGTGAGCTGAAAGATATTAAAGTTTTTGTTTTTCGAAAAAGCCACTAAAATTTTCTAAAACGAGATATGAGGCACTAAAACATCCCATAACATCCCAAAAAGTTGATAGAAATCTGTTTACAGATTTCTAGCGTGATAGTCTACATCACAAGCTTTCCAGCGCTTAAAATGGTTTGTCAATTGGACACCTAGATCAAAAGTTATGCTTCCCGAAAGTTGACCTACTTTTGGAGGGAGTTGCAAATTTTAAAATTTAGCTGGAGGTAGCCAAAAAGTGCTATTTATGACTATTTTGGGAACCCTGGACAGTAGTAGAGTTAAGTGGGAAAGTGTAGAGTCAAGAATAGGCAGGAAAATAGAAACCCTAGCTGATTTGGGGTTACAGAAGGTAGATGATTCCAGAGTCTGGTGATAGGAAGCTATAATGTGTTGCAGCTAGTGGAGGGTTCATCCCTCTGATTGTATTTGAGCTTCTGTAATGTAATAAGTTGTCCAAATCAATAAAGAAAGTTCTATTTTCTATGTGCAATTTCTGTTGTTGTGTGTTTAATGATTTACCCCCTTCATTAAATGGTATCAGAGCAAGGGTTCCTGAGTGTGTAGACAAATCACCGATCGTGAGGCAGTTTGCACCAGGACCTGAGGTTGTGGGTTTGCTATGGAGATCAAGATGCCTCCACGAAGAAATCGTACTGGGAGGAATGCTTTGACAGAAGAGGGTTTTAAAGCCTTGGAAAGGCAAATCGATGCATTGCAAGAGGAGCTACGAAGAGGGTTTGAGCCGAGAACAAGACAAGAAAGCGAAGATAAAGCTGAAGAAGAGCTATCTAAGGAAGAACAAGAAGCTGCAGGAGATCCTGCAGAAATTAGGTTGTTGAGGGCTATTTTTCAGATTGGAAAGAGGCCAAGGATTGAAGTTTCTACATATTCTGGAGATTTGAATCTAGAACATCTTATTGATTGGATCAATGACGTGGAGGAGTATTTTGAGTATGAAGACGTGGAGGACCCAGATCGGGTCAAGTTTGCAAAAACAAAGTTGAAGGGCCATGCAAATATTTGGTGGAAGGAGGTCCAGTTAGAGAGGAACAGAAGAGGAAGGGAAAGATCACCAGATGGGATCGGATGGTGGGGAAACTGAAGAAGCAGTTCATTCCTGTGGACTATGAGATGTAGCTATTGAAGAAGCTACAAGGACTGAAGCAAGGTAACAAGTCTGTTAAGGAGTATACATAAGAGTTTTATAAGATTACTATTAGGACAGGCCATACGGAGGCCAACAAGGAGAAGGTAGCCCATTACATTAATGGGTTGAGGCCAAGTATTCAAGAGGAATTGAGCTTGCTCAGAATGACCACCATAGAAGATGCTTACCAGTTTTCCCTGAAGGTGGAAGAGAAGATGAATAAAAGATTCGATAGAAAGCAAAGGGAAAGAGGTCAAGGTGGAAGGACAGGTGGAAGACCCTGTAGAGGCCGAAATGCAAATCCAAAGAAAAGTGAAGAAACCGGTGCCAGTTGAAATCAGAGAGGAGATAATGCCTACCACCCTCATCACCAGAACAATGGTGAGAAAACAGGAAGAGGAAGAGGCCGACCTGGGCAAGGACCCAGAAGAGGAGGTTTCATAGGAACCTATTTCCAATGTGGAGAGGAAGGGCATCGAGCATACGAGTGTCTACAACATCAAGGACAAATAGAAGACCTAAAGGTAATGCATGAGTTGCACATGTAGATGAAGATGCACAGTCTGAGCATTCTGAAGATGCGGAAAGGAGAGAAACCCTAGTTGTCGATAGAACTTTATTGAATGAGGAGAAAGAACCTAATCAGAGGAAGAGTTTATTCCGCACAAGGTGCAAATGTGAAGGTAAGTGCTGTGATATTATTATTGACAGTGGAAGTACTGACAATCTTGTTTTAGAGGAGATGGTTGACAAGTTGAAGTTGAAGAGAAGAAAGCATCCACATCCATATCAGATTGCATGGTTGCAGAAGGACCACAGAGCTTTGGTCAATGAGCAGTGTTTAGTGAAGTTTAAGATTGGGGACTACCATGATGAGGTGCTGTGTGATATCATACTGATGGATGCATGTCATATGCTGTTGGGGAGGCCGTGGCAGTATGATAGGAGCACTTTCCATAATGGCCATGCAAACACATATTCCCTAACAAAGGATGGAGTTCATCATAAATTGAAGCCCTTGAAGGAGGTGGAAGAAAAGGTATGTAGACTACCAAAATTTTCTTGGTAGATGGTAGGAAATTTGGGGAAGGTATGAAGCATGAGCATCATTACTTTGCATTGATTCCTAAGATCAGTCAAGAGAAATGTGGAGATGTACCACCAGAAGTTTTAGATATGTTAGAAGAATTTTAGGACATTGTCTCTGATAATGTACTAGAAGGTTTACCACTGGTGAGGAAGATAAGTCATCAAATGGATCTTTGATACTAGTCCTAGCCAGTTTGCCAAATAAGGTAGCCCACAAAATGACCCCTACAGAGAGTGAAGAGCTAAATAGACAAGTTCAAGAGCTGTTAAGGAAGGGGCTGATAAGAGAGAGCCTATGTCCATGTGCGGTACCTGCAGTACTAGCACCAAAGAAAGATGAAGAGTGGAGAATGTGTACAGATTCTTGAGCCATCAACAAGATCACGATTAAGTATAGATTTCCATTACCCAGAATGGATTGTTTGAGTGGAGCCAAGTACTTCAAAAAGATTGACTTGAAGAGTGGGTATCACCAAATTCAAATCAGAGAAGGAGATGAATGGAAGACAGCCTTCAAGACAAAGGAGGGTTTGTATGATTGCTTAGTTATGCCATTTGGGCTAACCAATGTACTGAGCACATTCATGTGGCTCATGAACAAGGTACTAAAAGAATTTTTTGGAAGTTTTGTTATTGTCTATTTAGATGATATTTTGATTTTTAGTAAAACTTGGGATGAGCATCTGATGCATATCAAAAGAGTTTTAGAGAAGCTGAGGGAGGAGAAGTTGCTAATTAATCTGAAGAAATGTAGTCTTGCAAAGAAGGACTTGGTATACCTGGGATTTGTTGTCTTAAAAGAAGGTCTTAGAATTGACCCAGAAAAAGTAAGGGCTATCACTGAATGGCCTACAACAAGGAGTGCCACATAGGTATGATCTTTTCATGGTTTGGCAAGTTTTTATATAAAATTTATCAAAAAATTTACTAGCTTTTGTGCACCCCTCACTGAGACAATGAGAGGGGATAGAAAAGAGTTTAGATGGACTAAAGGAGCAGACAAAAGTTTTGACACATTGAAGCAGAAACTCACAGAGCAACCTATTTTGGTACTTCCAAATTTCAATAAGGTATTTCAGGTAGATTGTGATGCAAGTGGTAGTACTATAGGAGCTATTTTGAGTCAAGAAGGTAAGCCCATTACCTATTTTAGTGAGAAGCTTAATGATGCCAAGAAAAAATATTTTGTTTATGATCAAGAATTTTATGCTATAGTTCAAGCTTTGAAGAAATGGAGACATTATTTGTTGCCAAAAGTGTTTATTTTATATATTGATCATCACGCTTTATAGTATCTTAATAGTCAAGGAAAGTTGAATCAAAGGCACTTAAAATGGGTTGCGTTTGTGTAGAGTTATACTTTTGTTTTGAATCATAGCAATGGGAAGTCCAACAGAGTTGCAAATGCCTTGAACGGAATGCAAAATTTGTTGACAGAAATGAAGATAGAGGTTGTTGGTTTTGATGAGCTGAAAAGTTTGTAACTTGAAGATCCAGATTTTGTAGAGGCTTAGAAAGCTTGTTTGGAACCTGTTACTTTAGACAAGATAAAATGGTTGGATTTCATAATACAAGATGGCATGTTGTTTAAAGGAAGCCAATTGTCCATTCCGAAGAGTTCCATGAAAGAGAACTTGATTAAGGAGAAGCATAGTGGAGGATTGACCGGACACTTTGGTCAAGATAAGACCATTGCTATTGTTGGTGAAAATTATTATTGGCCACAATTGGAGGAGGATGTGAGAAAGTTTGTGTAGAGTTGCATAGTATGTCAGATGGCAAAAAGAGAAAGTTAGAATACAGGGCTATATCAGCCACTACCTGTACCAGAGAAGCCATTGGATGATATTAATATGGATTTTGTTCTTGGTTTACCAAGGACATAGAGGGGACACGATTCCATTTTTGTGGTAGTGGATAGATTCTAAAAGATGGCACGTTTTATTCCTTGAAACAAGACTAATGATGCTATTCCTATTGTAGAGTTATTTTTCATGGAAGTCGTGAGACTACATGGTCTACCTAAGAGCATAGTTTCAGATTGAGATACCAAGTTTGTTGGTTATTTCTAGAGAACATTATGGAAGAAGTTGAAGATAGATTTGAAGTTCAGTTTTGTACACCATCCATAGATTGCTGGACAAATGGAAGTGGTGAATAGGACTTTGGGTAATTTTCTACGATGCTTAGTAGGAGATAAGCACAAGGGATGGGATTTGATTTTACCACAGGCAGAATTTGCTTACAACAATTCTATCAATAGGAGTACTAGTAAATCACCATTCTAGATTGTATATGGCAATAGTCCAAGAAATTCTACAGAGTTAAGGAAGCTAGACAAAGGAGAAAAGACAAGTGCCGAGGGCAAAGACTTTGTAGAACACCTGAAGAATTTGCATGAAGAGGTGAGAAAGCACATTAATAAGATGAATATTCAGTACAAGGCTAAGGCATATCAAAAGAGGAGATATAAAGAGTTATAGGTAGGAGATGAAGTCATGGTTCACTTGACAAAAGAACAGTTCCCAATTAGAACATACAATAAGTTGAAAATGAAAAAATTTGTACCGTGCAGAATCCTAAAGAAGTGTGATTCAGGAAATGCATATGAGGTAGAGCTGCTGAGTGGGATCAATATTTCCCCTATGTTCAACATTGTTGATTTAACAGAATATCATGAAGGTGGCACAGAGGATGGACTGACACAAGAATAGTGGAGTATTCTGGCATCTACTTCAATGGAGAAGATAGAAGAGATCTTGGATAGTCGTGTGGGAAGTACTTAGAATAGGCAATATGAAGAATATCTGGTGAAATCAAAAGGATGGCTTGTTGAAGATTCTTCTTCATTTTCTAAGACAGAGGTTGACCATTGGGGTTTTCCTCACACAAACACCTGAGACATCATAGGGTCACTTCTCAAATTACCCTGGGTATCTGATGCAGCAGCATCTAGTGGTGTATGGGCAATCTTGCATTACCCAAAAAGAAGTTAATTCAAAATCATTGTAGTTGTTTTCATTTCTTTCCATAATTAGTATTTCTGGTTCTATAATCTCTTGATTAATGATGTAGGACTTTTAGTTTTTCCAAACTGCTAAAAATAGCAAACTGCCAGTTTTGGAAGATTTAACCACCATTTCAGGAAAGTTTCCATTTGGGCTCAGATTGAAGTGAAAAGTTACAAAAAGCTTCATAACTAAAATATAAGACCTTTAGTGAAGGAATTGTGCAAAGATCATTTGCGAGCTGAAAGATATTAAAGTTTTTGTTTTCTGAAAAGCCCCTAAAAATTTCTGAAATGAGATATGAGGCACTAAAACATCCCATAATGTCCCAAAAATTTGATAGAAATCTGTTTAAGGATTTCTGGCATGATAGTTCACATCACAAGCTTTCTGGTGCTTGAAATAGTTCATCAATTAGACACCCAAATAAAAATCTATGCTCCTCGGAATTTGACCTACTTTTGGAGGGAGTTGCAAATTTCAAAATTTAGCTAGAGGCTGCCAAAAAGTTCTATTTATGACTATTTTGGGAACCTTGGATAGTAGTAGAGTTAAGGGGGAAAGTGTAGAGTCAAGAATGGGTGGGAAAATAGAAACCCTAGCTGATTTGGGGTTACAGAAGGCAGATGATTCTAGAGTCTGGTGATAGGAAGCTTTAATGTGTTGTAGCAGGTGGAGCATTGATTCCTCTTATTGTATTTGAGCTTCTGTAATGTAATAAGTTGTCCAAATCAATAAAGAAAGCTCTATATTCTATGTGCAATTTCTATTGTTGTGTGTTTTATGATTTAACCCTTCATCAAGTGGTATCAAAGCAAGGGTTCCTGAATGTGTAGACAGGTCGCCAACCATGAGGTAGTTTGCAGTAGGACCTGAGGTTGTGGGTTTGCTTTGACAGAAGAGGGTTTTAGAGCTCTCCAAGGGAAATTGATGCATTGAAAGAGGAGCTACGAAGAGGGCTTGAGCCAAAAACAAGAGAAGAAAGTGAAGATAAAGCTAAAGAAGACCTATCTGAGGAAGAACAAGAAGCTGCAGGAGATCCTGCAGAAGTTAGGTTGTTGAGGGTCATTTTTGAGATTGGAAAGAGGCCTAGGATCAAAGTTTCTACATATTCTAGAGATTTGAATCTGGAACAGCTTATTGATTAGATCAATAACATGGAGGAGTATTTCAAATATGAAAACATGGAGAACCCAAATTAGGTCAAGTTTGTAAAAATAAAGTTGAAGGGCAATGCAAATATTTGGTGGAAGCAAGTACAGTTAGAGAGGAATAGAAGAGGAAAAGGAAAGATCACCAGATGAGATAGGATGGTAGAGATATTGAAGAAGCAATTCATTCCTATGGACTATGAGATGGAGCTATTGAAGAAGCTATAAGGACTGAAGCAAGGTAACAAGTCTATTAAGGAGTATACATAAGAGTTTTATAAGATTTCTATTAGGACAAGCCATACAGAGGCCAACAGGGATAAGGTAGCCCATTACATTAATGGGTTGAGGCTAAGTATTCAAGAGGAGTTGAGCCTAGTTAGAATGACCACCATAGAAGATGCATACCAGTTTTCCCTGAAGGTGGAAGAGAAGCTAAATAAAAGATTCAATAGCAAGCAAATGGAAAGAAGTCAAGGTGGAAGGACTAGTGGAAGACCCTATGGAGGCTGAAATGAAGATCCAAAGAAAAGTGAAGAAGCTAGCACCAGTCGAAATCAGAGAGGAGATAATGCCTACCACCTTCGTGACCAGAACAATGGTGAGCAAAGATGAAGAGGAAGAGACCGACCTAGCCAAGGACCTAGAAGAGTAGGTTTTAGAGGAACCTGTTTCCAATGTGGAGAAGAAGGGCATCGATCATATGAGTGTCTGCAGCATCAAGGAAGGACAAATAGGAGACCTGAAGGTAAAGTACGAGTTGCACATGTAGATGCATAGCCTATGTGCTCTGAAGATGCTGAAAGGGGAGAAACCCTAGTTGTCAGAAGAACTTTGTTGAATGAGGAGAAAGGACCCAATCAGAGGAAGAGTTTATTCTGCACAAGGCGCAAATGTGAAGGTAAGTGTTGTGATATTATTATTGACAATGGAAGTACTGACAATCTTTTTTTAGAGGAGATGGTTGAAAAGTTGATGTTGAAGAATAAGAAAGAATCCACATCCATATCCAATTGAATGGTTGCAAAAGGACCACAGAGCTTTGGCCAATGAGCAGTGTTTAGTGAAGTTTAAGATTGGGGACTACCATGATGACGTGCTGTGTGATATCATACCGATGGATGCATGTCATATGCTATTAGGGAGGCCGCGGTAGTATGATAGGAGAGTTATCTGTGATGGTCGTGCAAACACATATTCCCTAACAAAGGATGAAATTTGTCATATGTTGAAGCCCTTGAAGGAGGTGGAAGAAAAGGTATGTAGTACTACCAGAATTTTCTTGGTATATGGTAGGAAATTTTTGGAAGGCATGAAGCATGAGCATCATTGCTTTGCATTGATTCGTAAGATCAATCAAGCAAAATGTGAAGATGTACCAGCAAAAGTTTTAGATATGCTGGAAGAATTTCAAGACATTATCTCTGATAATGCACCAGAAGGTTTACCCTCGGTGAGCAAGATAAGTCATCAAATGGATTTGATACTAGGAGCCAGTTTGCTGAATAAGGTAGCTCATAGAATGACCCCTGTAGAGACTAAAGAGCTAAATAGACAAGTTCAAGAGCCATTAAGGAAGGGGCTAATAAGAGAGAGCCTAAGTCCATGTACGATACCTACAATACTAGCACCGAAGAAAGATGGAAAGTGGAGAATGTGTATAGATTCTCGATCCATCAACAAGATCACGATCAAGTACATATTTCCATTACCCAAAATAGATGACATAATAGATTGTTTGAGTGGAGCCAAGTACTTCACAAAGATTGATCTGAAGAGTGGGTATCACCATATTCGAATCAGAGAAGGAGATGAATGGAAGACAACCTTTAAGACAATGGAGGGTTTGGATGAGTGGTTAGTCATGCCATTAGGGCTAACCAATGTACCAAGCACATTCATGCGTCTCATGAACAAGGTAATGAAAGAATTTTTGGGAAGTTTTATTATTGTCTATTTAGATGATATTTTGATTTTAAGTAAAACTTGGGAAGAGAATCTGATGCATATCAAAAGATTTTTAGAGAAGCTCAGGGAGGAGAAGTTGCTAATTAATCTGAAGAAATGTAGTGTTGCAAAGAAGGAGTTGGTATACCTGGGATTTGTTGTCTCAGAGGAAGGTCTTAAGATGGACCCAGAAAAAGTAAGGGCTATAATAGAATGGCCTACACCAAGGAGTGCCACAGAGGTATGATCTTTTCATGGTTTGGTAAGTTTTTATAGAAAGTTTATGAGAAATTTTAGTAGCATTTGTGCACCCCTCACTGAGAGAATGAGAGGGGATAGAAAAGAGTTTAGATGGACTAAAGGAGCAGACAAAATTTTTGACACATTGAAGCAGAAAGTCACAGAACAACCTATTTTGGCACTTTCAGATTTCAATAAGGTGTTTCAGGTAAATTGTGATGCAAGTGGTAGTGCTATAGGAGCTATTTTGAGTCAAGAAGGTAAGCCCATTGCCTATTTTAGTGAGAAGCTTAATGATGCCAAGAAAAAGCATTATGTTTACGATCAAGAATTTTATGCTATAGTCTAGGCTTTGAAGAAATGGTGACATTTTTTTTACCAAAAGAGTTTGTTTTATATACTGATCATAAGGCTTTACAATATCTTAATAGTCAAGGAAAGTTAAATCAAAGCCACTTAAAATGGGTTGAGTTTTTGTAGAGTTATACTTTTGTTTTGAAGCACAGGAGTGGGAAGTCCAACAAAGTTGCAGATGCCTTGAGCAGAAGGTAAAATTTGTTGACAGGAATGAAGATAGAGGTTGTTGGTTTCGATGAGATGAAAAGTTTGTATCCTGAAGATCCAGATTTTGTAGAGGCTTGGAAAGCTTTTCTAGAACCTCTTACTTTGAATAGGACAAAAAGGTTGGATTTCGTAATCCAAGATGGCATGTTGTTTAAAAGAAGCCGGTTGTGCAATTTGAGGAGTTCCATGAGAGAGAACCTAATTAAGGAGAAGCATAGTGGAGGATTGGTCAGACACTTTGGTTGAGATAAGACCATTACTATTGTTGGTTAAATTATTATTGGCCACAGTTGCAATAGAGTGTGAGGAAGTTTTTGCAGAGTTGCGGAGTATGTCAGATGGAAAAAGGAATAACTCAAAATAGTAAATCGCTTGTGAAAATCAGATCACCTATGGTTAACACTATAACCTATTGTCATAACCTAAATTAGTCCACATTTGAGCTATTATCAGTCACCTTTGGCCTCTTCTGAGTTGTATATGAGCTATTACCTGTCGCCTATGGTGAAATACCTGCAAATCTTAGTACCTCAGTTGAATTAACCACAGATCTAGCTTGCTTAGCTTCAGCATCAGCTTTCAGACCTGTCTCTGATCATTAGTAGATACCTTGACTTTGTCTCTTGCTTTGAGCTTACCAATCAATCAAATTTCATGATCTTTTCATCTTTTTGTGATCCCAAACCAGTAAACCAAACATCAAATCAATCATTTTGATCCATCAGCAAAACATCAGCTTTAGCTTCAACAAACATTAGCAACATAGAAACCTTTAGCAAATAGTTTTTTCCTTGAGTGTGTGAGCTATTCTCTAGGGAAAACCAGCCAACAACAAATCAACAAACCAAGAAAAACAACACATCAACCAAAGCAAACCAGCCAAACACATCAGCAACCAAGAAAAACAACAAAGCAAACCAACCAATCATCTAGCAAACTATCACCTTTCTTTGGGTCTCAAAACTTTAACAAGCTAAACTTCAAGTTTTCATCATCAACATCATGCCTTAAACCAGGAGTCAATATAGAGCTGAAATGGAAGCCAAATTGCAAGCTAAGATGCAACAAATTAGATCAACACCTCTTAAGGACGTAACTCAATTCATGACTGGTATGCCTCCTCATATGTTTACACCTCAAGGGTAC
The DNA here is from genome assembly GCA_027924645.1 of Cunninghamia lanceolata. NCBI lineage: Eukaryota > Viridiplantae > Streptophyta > Pinopsida > Cupressales > Cupressaceae > Cunninghamia > Cunninghamia lanceolata. The sequence continues at coordinate 1,500,375 of BSBN01001660.1, read as the reverse complement.
ACTGTTGGAGAGTCATCTTCACAGCAAGTGCAACCTCAAACATCTTTGGAGACTTTTGATGAACAATCCCAAGAAGACTTATCAAAATTTTAGGACACCCATGTGTGGGATCAAGTTGAGAGACTTATTATATCTAAGCCTAATCACTACTTCTTGCAACTTGCTCGCATGGGTGCTAAATTACCACAAGATTTTGACATATCCACTATTAGAGAGCAAGATCCAAACACTCCCGCTGTTGTTGCAAAGGGACCATCCACTATAGTCACATCATCTCCTATCATATCACAAGCTCTATCTTCCAACACGTCTCTTTCATTGCCTATTGTTGCTTCATTTGATCTATCACTCTCGGAGCACAATCTAGAACCTTTGATAATGCCAACCAATGTGCTCTCTCTTATGTCACAAAATCTTAATATTCCACCCTTCCATGTTCCCCAACATACTCCTCCTCCTACCATGACTATTTCTATGCCTCAAGCAACACAAGTTGTTCATGTGGTTCAAGCGCAAATTCCCCAAACATCACAAGCTATTCCCATCTCCCATAATGTGTAAGCCTCCCAAACTATACCAACAACACCAATAGCCCAAGCTTCACGACCATCACAACCTACCATATCCCATACAAATACCATATCCCATATACCAACTGCCAATATGCTTTCCACCATCTCTACTAATCCCTCCATTACACAATATAATCCCAATGTTAGTCTTATTGACATGAGTGATCCTCCTATCATTTCTCCAGCTAATCCTAGCTCTACAGTCACTTATGTTGAGCAACTTACATCCATTCTGTCATATTCTTCTAATCCTTCACACACCATCAATCCATTTTATGCTACCCAAGGCTTTCCTATTATCACCCAACACATAACACATATCAATCCTCATGTTGTTCAAAATACAAACCCAAATATCCATCCTACTTTCGCATCTACCAATCCTTCCATCACTTACCATGTCACAAATCCAACTCCAACTTCCCAACCATTCACTAGTGTCAATCCATCTTCCACTTCTGATGTGATGTCAAATCTTGGTGCCACTTTGTCACAATATAATCAACCACCGCTTGTGTCTCAAGGACAGCAATCCTCAAACACATATGTGTCACACGCCAATCCTTTGACATATGTTGTGAGTACGCAACCTCAACAAATGGTCATAGCTTCACACATCCCACAACAACAACCTCAATATACATCATACCATGTTTCACCCCTTTGCAACAATACCAATTATCTTCAGTGGATGTTCAACAAATGATTAACCAAGTGGTAGGACAAGGCAAGAAGACATTTTCTCTAGAAAACATATGCGCTTATCCATTTGACAAGTCTCTTCATATGATACCTTTTCCACCACATTTTGAAATTCCACAATTTGACAAGTACAAAGGAAAACGAAATCCAGAAGACCATCTTAGAGCATTCTTTGTGGCATGTCTCAATGTTACTTACGATGATACATATCTTTCTAGACTATTTCCTCAAAGCTTAGCAGGACAAGCTCTTGAATGGTTCTCTCATTTACCTCCAGGAATTAAGTCTTTTTCAGAATTAGCAAACAAGTTTTGATCACACTTTGCTTTCAATATTGAACATGAGGTAAACATGAATGACCTTGTCAACAATAAATAGCGCAATGGTGAAACCTTTTCTTCATTCACTCAATGATGGCATAATATGGCTAGCACACTATCATGGGAAATACCTGAGAAGCAACAGCTTGATATCTTTGTTCAAAATCTTCATCCCGAGCTGTCATTCCAATCACAATTGCAAAGTGCTAGCACCTTTGATGAACTTGTTTCCAAAGACACCATCATTGAATGAGCTTTAATTGCTAAAGGCACTATTAAGATCTTTCACGATAACAAAGACTATCCTCAAAATTCCAACAATAAGTCTCAATTTTGGAACAAAAATAAGAATGTTGTCAACAATGGTGTTGTAGACGCAAAGAACATATAAATTATGAAAGCTCCCATTAACATTCAAGTTGTTTCAACAACACAACCTTTTTAACAAATGTGACAATGACAAACTTCCAATCCACTCTAACAATTTACACCATTAGAAAAACCTATGGAAGTTATCTTTCGAAAGCTTCTCCAAGCGGGTGATATTATGTTATCAGATGCACCACCCAATGGTGAACCGCTCTTCAAAGCTCCTTGGTACAAAGAAAATGAGTATTGCTATTTCCATAGAGTTGAAGGACACAAAACAAATGGTTGTATGCATTTAAAACATGTCATCCAAGATTGCATTAATCAAGGTTTAATCAAAGTTACACCTTCAACATCTCAACCTGCACAACAATCAACATCGAACTATGATCTAGAGACTTTCAAGAATCCACTTCCATCTCATGACAAAACAAGTAACCCTCATGCTAGGAATGCCATTCAGTATAACTATGAATCGTCTACCATTGGCCACATCAACCATGCTCACATTTCTACCATTACTATCCAAGGTAAAGCACCTGATTGTGCTATAACCACTCGAAGAGGTCACATCACTATTCAAGGAGCACCTATTCATCCTCCTCGACCATTCCCTAATTATAATATCTTGGATCACCTTGGCAAAACACCTATGCACATATCCATTCTTGAATTACTTGGCATATCCCCGGCTCACAAAGCTATCCTTGACAAAGCTCTACAAGAATCTTCAGTGCCCAACAATATTGATATCACACAATTCCAATCTATGGTCGCTAGCATTGTATCCCCTTATCATTTAACCTTTTCTGACAAAGATCTTCAGCCCTCCATCCATCCTTCCCACAATGAAGCCCTCCACATTAAGTATTTGTTAAACAACACCGTATCAAATGAATCTTGGTAGATGGTGGAGCTGGTCTTAATATATGTTCTTTGAAATTAATAAAACAACTGGGATATTCTGAGAAAGATGTTGACACCTCCAAGGTTATTACTATCAGAGCATATGATGATGCCGAGAGAGATATTGAAGGAATTATTTTCTTTCCTATCCAAGTTGGGTTGATCACCATAGAAACCTATTGTTAGGTTCTAGATATTGACCTTCCTTATAACATCATCCTTGGTCATCCATGGATACATGCCCTCAAGGCAGTTCCTTCCACATACCATCAATGTCTTAAATTTCCACACAATGGTGTTGAAGTTACTATTCAAGCTGATCCCAATCCATTTAAATTTTGTCGTGCTTTTCAAGATAAATATCAGAGTCCAAACCACATTCATATCAACACCGAGGCATATCCATCTTCATCCTAGGTAGACCCCTCCAATCTACTCAAGCCATCATCTAGAAAAGCCGCTTCCAACCTCCGTATAGAGTACAGCAAACATGGCCCTAGTGAATACACACTGCAAGACTCTTATTGTGTGGGCACCCTTCCATTATCTCCTAAATCCTATGGTAAACCTTCTACATCCAAACCAACTTCAGCCCCTATTGTCATCAAAGCTCCACCTACAGTATTCCTTAAAGGCAGATTTCTAGATGATGAAGACATTGATGATATAGACTTTGGATATTCTTTGATGAAAATGACCAAGTCCAGCTAGAAGTAGAGAGATACAACAATGGGTTCTGCATCATAAAGAACATGGGCTACAAAGGACATTGTGGATTGGGATCGCAGGAACAAGGACCTATTGAACCCATTATTATGTCTAAGAAGTTTAATAAGCAAGGCCTTGGTTATTAGCTGGAGGTACCGCGACTCAAGGACATTAAGTGTATTTCTGATTCTAACGCTGGACCTTCCTCAGCAGGAGCGACTTCTAATTTGGATACTGTCAATGACTCCCCCTTTCATATTACCAAACTTTTCCAAGAACACTCCATCTTCATGATTTCTGTAGCTTCCTCTAGCCATAACAATTCCTCCATTAACCTTTCACTCGTATATCTTGACCTCGTCGATTGGGACCAACAGGGGGCACCGATATTAGATACATTTGAAAATGATGAAGCTATTGCAGAATTCATAGGCTTGCGACAAGGCATTCCATTGGGTGATCACAAAGCAGGTTTCATGATGGATTTACCTAAACTAGCATATTTTGGCAGAAGTATCAAATCCTTCAGTCGCAAAAGTGAAATAAACAAAATCAAACAAAATAGGTCACTAGGTGAAAACTGAAAGGCACCTCTTGACCATGAAAAAGTAAAAATAAAGGATGTATCTGAAGGTCAAAACCTCTCTGAGGCACCTAAGGATGGGGGATTTGATCTTCCTTTTGCCACTGATTATCATGAGAAATCAACAGTGCTAGTTGAACAATCACAAGACATGAACTTGGGTACAGAGTAGAATCCAAAGATCACTTTTTTGGAAGCATCACTATTAGAGAAAGAAAGAAGAAACTTCATAGCATTTTTTCTGAGAAGAGCTATAAATTTTGCATGGACTTATGCTAACATGATAGGTCTAGATCCATCACTTGTGGTACATCACCTAGCAGTATCTCCTAATGCAAAACTTGTCAAACAACAATTGCGTAAAATGCATCCACAGGTAGCTTTATTAGTCAAGGTAGAGATTCAGAAACTGTTAGAAGCAAAGTTCATAAAGCCTATTGATTATCTAGAATGGGTTTCAAATTTGGTACATGTAGAAAAACCTGATGGATGAGTTCGTTGTTACACATATTTTAGAGATCTTAATAAAGCATGTTCTAATGATGACTTTCCACTACCAAGCATTGACAACATTGTAGATCTTACAGCCGGACATGAAATTCTATCTTTGATGGATGGATTTTTAGGGTATAATCAAATCAAAATAGCAGAAGAAGATCAAGATAAAACATCATTTATTTGTCCATGGGGCACATATTGCTGGGTGGTAATGCCTTTTGGTCTCAAGAATGCTAGAGCTACTTATCAATGAGCCATGACAGTTATTTTTCATGACCTTTTTCATACTATCATGGAGGACTATGTTGATGACATCTTGGGAAAATCTACGACAAGAGAAGGACATCTACATGTATTAGCACAAATCTTTGATCGATTAGAAAAGTATCAAGTCAGACTAAACCCAAAGAAATGTGTATTTGGTGTAACATCTGGAAACCTGCTGGGATACATTGTGTCTCAACGAGGGATAGAAGTGGACCTAGCTAAAGTAAAAGCTATCATGGAAATACCTTCACCAACAAATCTCAAGTAGCTCCACAGTTTACAAGGCAGGTTGCAGTCCATCCACAGATTTATCTCACAACTAGCAGATAAATGTCATCCTTTTCAGCATCTTCTTCATAAGGGTGAACCTTTTAAGTGGGATGAAAAGTGTCAACAAGATTTTGATAAAATAAAGGAATATCTGGCAACACCTCCTGTGTTAGTACCTCCTGTACTTTATCATCCATTATTGCTCTACATATCATCAACAACAATAGCATTGGGTGCTCTTTTAGCTCAACATGATGACTCAAGAAAAGAATGAGCCATCTACTACATCAGTAGAACTCTTGTGGGATATGAACTCAATTATTCATCTATGGAAAAAGCATGTTTAGCATTAGTGTTTGCTTGCCAAAAGTTGCAACACTATATGTTGAACCAAACAACCAAGCTCATATCTAATGTGGATCCACTGAAATATCTTCTTTCTAAACCAATTCTCATGGGAATATTAGCAAAATGGGTCATGATCTTAATTGAATTTGACATACAATATATGGATCAAAAATCCATTAAAGGACAAGTCATTGCTGATCAATTAGCTGCAGCACCCATCATAGATATCCATCCAATATATCCAAAATTCCCTGATGAAGGATTGTTCAATTTAACTTCTCCAACATGATGGCAGCTATATTTTGATGGATCATACACACAACATGGATCAAGAGTAGGCATCTTGTTTGTTACCTCTCAAAGAGATTGTATACCCAAATCATACAAAATTGCATTCCCATGTACCAATAACATAGTAGAGTATGAAACTTTAATCATAGGATTGCGCATGGTAGTACAATGGGCTATTAAATAGTTACAAGTCTTTGGCAATTCTCAACTGGTTATCAAATAGGTCCTAGATGAATACCAAACAAAAGATGAGAAGCTTCTTCCATACAAGCTAATAGTTGATGATTTTAAAAGGTACTTTGACAATATCACTTTTGAACAAATCCCAAGACTACAGAATAGAGCAGCAGATGCTATGGCTATGATTGGGTCTCTCCTAGACATGCCATATAATACACATAAATGTGAGTTTTTGGTCGAACAGCTTTTGATTCTAGCATTTGAAGTTCCATAGTCTGAGCTTATATGTGACATTGTTGGTCCCAATTCGTCATGGTACGAGGATTTATATGAGTATCTCCATAATTAATCTTTTCCACTTCAACTATCTAACAACCAATGCAAAACCTTTATCTATCGAGCCTCTTGTTACACTATTTTAGGAGACACCCTTTATTGCCGGAGTCTCGATGGGATCCTTCTTAGGTGTCTTGATTCTGAGGAAGCAAAAGTGGCCTTACGTGATGTACATGAAGGTGTCTGCGGCTCGCATTCCGCTGGCCCTGGCCTTGTTAAGAAACTTCTACAAGCAAGATACTATTAGCCAACCATGGAAAAAGATGCACAACAATTTGCAAAGAGATGTCTACAATGTCAAAAACATGGAGATCTAATACATGCACCAGCACATGAGCTTTAGCCTATCACTACTCCATGGCCTTTTTCGAAGTGGGGACTTGATCTCATAGGTAAAATCCATCCTACTTCATCAAATGGTCATAAGTTCATTATCACCACCACTGAATATTTCATAAATTAGGTGGAAGCCGTACCAATGACTTATATCGTAGGCAAACAAATATCTAAGTTTATTCTACACTATATCATTTGCCATTATGGAGTTCCTCAAGCTATTGTCATAGATAATGGTCATCCTTTCAAGAATCAAGAGGTCAGAGATCTTTGTAACAAGTTCCCTATCCAACATCGATTCTCTACACCTTACTATCCTCAGAGCAATGGCCAAGCTGAAGCTTCTAATAAAACAATCATCAAAATCCTCAAAAAGACGGTTAATGAAACTGGTCAGGATTGGCATCTACAACTCCATCCTGCATTATGGGCATATAGAAAAAGTATCAGAACTCCCACTGGAGCCACACCTTATGCTCTTATGTATGGCACTGAAGCTATTTTACCTATCGAGGTTGAGATCCCCTCATTGCGAATATCTCTAGAGCATACTATCTTAGAGGAAGAATATCAAGTATCTAGATTCCATGATCATGAGCTTCTAGATGAATGACATCTTACAGCACTCAACCATCTCCAAGTCTATCAAAACCATTTATGCCGCAACTACAACAAAAAAATTAGAGAATGCCAATTTCAGGTTGGAGATCTTGTCCTTAAAGAAAATCAAAAGAATTAGCAACACTGTGAGAAACAAGGCAAGTTTGAACCAAATTGGCTTGGTCCTTTCATCATCACAGTAGTTTATGGATCAGGTGCATACACTCTCTCAACACCTGAAGGCATTCCCTTGGATGAACCAGTCAACAACGTTCATCTCAAGAAGTTTTATCCTTAAATCTTAGCTATCCCAAAATAATAATAATAATAATAATAATAATAACATAAGATAAATAATCTATCCTTTGGTGAAAACCTGGTAAATAGGTGCCTTGGATAAGTACCATAGTGAAAACCTAGCAAACAGGTGTTATGTGTAGTGACCAGCTTCCATCGTCTACTTGGTTTGTTTGATCATCATTCTTCCTACCATATTTCGCCATCCTATCCTACATAGTCCATATCATAATCCACATTTCATCATAATAAATAGCCTTTTCTACCTTCACCTCTATCAATGCTAGCTATCATACTTGCAATATTGTTGTGATAACTATCTCTTTTGGCACCTTAGCATTTTGATCACACACCTTCTTCATCGTCTCTCCTTCATAATAAACCTCATCCCACACTAGGGGCATTTGTTGAGTCTTCTTTGGAAGTGGATATCGCTATCTCTAGCTCATAACACATCAAACATTTTAGCTCACAACACAACAAACTTTCAACTTCAACCATAATGCTCATCAACAACAAACATGGCAAAACATTTTGCAACTAGGCTTCATATCTTTGCAATTAATTCATGCTTATCTAACATCCAACAATCGTAAAACATCGCCAATGCAAACATTCAAGTAATCACGCCAGACTTTCAACATCACCTCACCAGTGTAATAAGCAAGAACTACATCCCAGCTCTATCGTTAAAGCCTTGATCCCATGGATATAGGGTATGTAGGCAATCTGAGATGTGAAGGAAGCACTCTGATTTAGGCTAAGACGATAGCCCCTTCTTTTCATCATCCATCTTTCATCTTTCTTCTAATCATCCTTACATCTTTCATCACACATTCTTCTATCTATTATCACTTACATCATCAATAAAACTCAGAACTACATATTCATCATGTCTCATCTTCATCGTAAATGTGCTTTGATCCTGTGGATGCATGGTATGTAGGCAGTCTGGAATTTGAAGGAAGTTTCCAGTACTCAAGTACAGATGATCCACCCCATCTTCTTCATCTTTTATCATCTTCCATCTTCTACTCTTTGATCAGCTCAAGAAATAAGCAAACTATGCTTATATTGAAAGCTCAAGCACTTTAACCAACCAAGAATAAGCCAGAAGCTATTTGTCCGCATGCCTTAAGCCAACATTTGCTATAACAGTTTATCAACAACTTTAGCCTTTAACAGGATGCAGCTTTCCTCTTAACAAGGCACTAGCTTAAATCCATCTAAGAGCACCTAAATTTGGCAAGAGAATGTGATGACAATATCTTTTGTTTTATCTTTTGATTTATCTTTTGCCTCTTTTCTATGCCTTATCAAGACTGCCTTGATCTATCTATATCTTGGTATGTTGCGATGAAGTAAGGAATGGGGCATGGTCATATTGCTTCCGTATACCGTGTTTGCGGGATGATCTTATTCTCTTCCTAAGCATATTGGTATCTTGTACGTGTTGGGATTAGCATCTTACATATCAATATCTCTAGCATCTGAGAAGCTAAACAGTCTCTTATGCACTTGAGACTATTCTATGTCAAGACTAGCTCCATACTTATAACCAACAAGATGTCACTATGTGTAGTGGAGATAAGCTCAAACCATTGCTTGTAGCATCAAAGTCAATCTCAAAACACTAGTTGTTATTCATATCTTGTGCATGTCGGCTCAACATCTTGACCTCATGTGTTTAGACAAGATTGTAAGATGTTAGTTGCGCATTGGATATCTTGACACCTTGGTCTTCTATACCCTGGTGCATAACATCCATATGCTATATCAAACATAAGGATTGCATTTCTTTTCATTTTGAGAAATTACTTAAAAAGATTCCCATCATCCCATCTATTCATCCTATTATTTGTCTATGTAGTCCTCAGCCGAGATCAATCATTTCCATCATCTTTTGTTCATATTCCCTATCCTACAAAACAAGTGTGTTAGACATACATAATTCCATCATATATCATATCATTACCATCTACATATTTGCATTATCATAATATTTCCATTCATATCATTTGCATAAACATCCGTACATAATATATGAAAATATAAATACAACATGCATAACCATCATAATACCAGCAGTGCATCCATGACACCATCATATAGATCAACAATACTCCATCATATATATATGTACAAGTGTCTACATATGCAAGTTGAGCTATAAAGAATGTATGTACAATCAGCTCTAGGCCTCATCATGATACAACATAATATACATCAACAAGATAGCCCTAGTGACTACTGGCAGCTCCCTCACCCTGACCACCATCGGTAGGTCCTGTAGCTACCCCTCTATCTCTCGGTGGCCCCATCACTAAGGCTACTGATCGAGATCCACCTGATCTCTATGAACCTGAAGCCCCTGACCTACTCCTAAAGCTAGGCTTCCTCTGCTCCACTGGCATAGCCCCATAGTATAAGCCTCTATAGTACTCAGCCTCACCCTGTACTCTCTGAAGCTCTGCCTACACCTGTGTCAACTATGTGGCTAAGTACATCGTAGCTCCATCTATCTGTAGTGTAGTCACTGCTCTATCCCGCTCACTAGTCATCCCCTATAACTGCTACATAGCCATATCCCTCTCTACCCACAAACCATCTCTCTCAGCTCTCATAGCCTGCACCTTTTGTACAGATGTATCTTGCTCTAATCTCATCATCTGCTCACTCTGTCTAGCTACATCTCTCTCCCCTGTCACCGTCGCAAGTGCACCATCATCATGTCCATCTCTAGCCTATACTCTGAACTGTAGCTAAGCCTGGTATGTCTGAGCCTAAGCCCTAGCATGCCGCAAGCCAATCACTGCCTAGTGTCTATCTATCTCCACCCTCCTCAATCTCATCTATGCTCACTGCCTCCATCTCCTCTCCTCGCTAATCCTCTGCCATAGCTGTTGAATCCCAACATCATCACCCACCAATATTTGCCCTTGAGGCTGTCCTGGTATCTATCCCGGCATCTGTATCCCTAGTGCTACTAGTACAATAGCCTGCGTTGGGGGAGCCCATCATCATCTCCTCCTGACTGATTTCTCCATACCTATCTCTCCAATCTCACCAACCCTTGTCAATCGAGTCAGTCTAGCTGTCGCCCAGTATGCATCATAATCTGGTAGCATCCCTGGATCTGCAAGACCCTGTCCCCACTGCCATACAACCGGTTGTATCCCATCTCTCTCTGCCAAAGCCATGTCAACCACTACCTCTGCCCCCAATCAAATACCTCCTGTCTCGTCCTCCCAAAAATAGCATCACCAACTGGTACTGCCTGTGCTACCCTTAACTGCCTCAAAACCCTCTCTGGCAAATAGTGCTCTATAATATAAATGCCACGTCCAAAAATGTATCTCACCTGCCTAGCATGGACAATCTCTGTATTCTCCTCCCATCGGTCACATCCTAGCCATGGCCTCCATACAAAACTATCTACCTCATCGAATCTCCTCCGCTAGTATACCACTCCTCTACCCTGCCGGTGTGTCAAAGCTCCTCTATACATCATCACATATAGCTCTCTCGCTGCTCTCGCCAGCCATCCCTCTAGTCTCATAACTCAGATGTGCTCAGAGGCCCATACATGTAAAATTGTAACTCCTGTTGACATGCTAGCTCCGAACATATATAAACAATCATGCAGGTAATGATAGAGCTGTCCTAGCACACACTCCACCCATGCATATCTCCTCCCATAAGAGAACATCCCCTCCATAACTATCTCCATCCTACTAGAAAGCCTCTCTCTCGCCTAGCTCCCACCAGCCATCTGATGATAGCTACTACAACTCACTACAACCTATCACATAGGTCCTCCATCCTCACCATCAGGATCTCTGAGCCCTCTACTCCAATGTCTAGTGTCCTGAATAATCTCCTGAACATAGCTGGACCCATATCAGGATCATAATCAACTTAGTTCCCATCTATCGGAATCCGTAGAAACATATCCTCTAGCACGATCGTAGCCTCTCCTGTCGGTAACAAGAACAAACTATGCTTGCTCATCCATCGCTCCACCATCACCACCATCACCATCATCAGTCCTTGATGTGCCTGCACCGGCTCTAATCTTGACAAATGCTCTAACCCAAGGATCTCTAACACTAGTTGCTCCTCTGCATCTAGCAATCTCACCAACTGCAAATCCCTAGGATGTGGCTCCCATGATAAGAAAGGCGGTAGTATATCCTGCATCATGTCATTCATCATGTCAGTCCCTTGCACTACTTAAATGCTATAAAAAGTTGATTGTTTATTGCTCTCCTAGCCTCTATTTACCATAAGCGGTTCATTTTTCTATATCCGTCTATATGTTGATCAAAAGTGACCTCTTTTACCATATGCACTTTTATCTCGCTCATATGTGACTAATTCTGCATATGCACTTACTCCTTGACCACATGTGAGCTAAACTCCACATGCACTTATCTTTTTCTCATAAGTGAGCTGCATACCCCAAGTGAGCACTTATGCTTTCTAAGCGAGCTGAACTTCTATATGCACCTGCTGTTTGACCATAAGTGACCTATTTGTATCTATATGTGCATTTTGCTTATCCTATTTCTTAGCCGACTAAAAGTGACCTAGTTTTTCTGAAAGAGACCAAGCTGCGCCTAAAACCAATCTAAACTATTGTAAGCAACCTGTTTTCCTACACAAGTGACTTCCACTGCCTATCCTAAGACCTAGTCGCTTCTGGTGAAGTGTGTGCATTTATGACGCTTCTAGCCTATCAAAATAATACTTTTATCAAAAGTTTCGATACATACTGGTACATGTGATCCCTCTGGTCATCCTTGTGTCCTCACTCACTCGGCACGATGATCTCTATGTGGAATCACCATCCTGATAGCTCTCCAACTCTCGTCACCCACCAACTCTAAGGAGCTCTAGAACTCTATAGTTTTCTGAGCACAAATGAGCACAAATCAGCCTATTTGCCATTGCAAAACCTATTTATAGCCCTATCCAAACCCTAATTCTTCTATTCCAAAGCCTATTTTCATCTGCATCATCTCATTTTGTTCCCACCCAACCCCCGTTTTCTTCGTGTCAACCTTGTGTCCTAGCTTTTCTTCTATCACGAGCCAACCCAACCCTTCTTGGTTAGCCTGGCTTACCTCTCAAGGGGGCATCACCTACTAGTTACACTAGGGCATAGTCTTGTTTATCGAACATTGTATCAAAGAGGGGCAAAATGTAGATACCCAAAATTGACTCATTATCATTAACATTCGAACATCGCATTACGCACCATTTAAATTTGTCTAATACACTTGAACAATATCCCTAACACATCTATTTCTTCTATTAATTAAATAAATTTATATTTATTTGATTAATTCATTAGCCATTTCTTCTACGCTATAATTAAACAATCTTTAATTATTTAATTATCTTCAATCTATCTATTTTAATTAAATAAATTTTATTTATTTAATTAAAAATTCCTTTCATAAACCCACTTTCCAATTAATTAAATAAATTTAATTTATTTAATTAATTTATCTTATCATTTATCTCATGAGCTAACATTGTGTGCCTCTCTCATTTAAAAAGATAAGTGGTACTACATCCTTTTATTTAATATCTTTCACATGTAATACTTTTTATGTACACAAGCACACATAAGACCTATCTTCCCACCACTTGAAATCTACACATTCACTTATGTCTATCATTCAATCTTAGCCATTCACATAGCCACCGAATCTCCATCGTTGATTGATTTTGGTTGAGTTCTATATAAACACCCTCTCGTTCCATACTACATCCTAATCCAACATTCATATAGCATTTACATTATCATCATGAGCATATTGAGCACTTGAGCATCCATAGCATCCATTTGTGAGGCCTACTCTTTACACAACTATTCATGAGACTAATTGTTGTACTATTCTGTTATGTTTATGTTGAGAGATTATTGATCTTGTATCTTGTTATTAAACCTAACTGAATTTTAAGGAAATAATCGTGCAATGATAGTTAGATGTTGTCTTTAAGAGAATGATGAATGGATAATGTTAGAAATGGAATTTTAATGTGATTGCTTCGGCTATGATATCTTCATGTGTATTGACTTCGAGTTTGAAAGTGTACAGGTATTGCTAACAAAACCACATATACAAGAGACCATCTCATACCTATGTTGTATCCCTGGTAAGCTGATCTAGTTCAATGAGGAACTAAGATCAACCTCGTGTTTGGAAAATGTTGTAATGTTGTAATATGTTGCATGAGGTCAAGGGAAAAGGGGTTATCTTCTGATTTAGTTTTATTATGATAAGTGTTGTAAGAAATGTTGTTTTAATCTTGTTTAAATTTTATTTCTTTTTGACCCTTTATCTTGTGTTTTATTTGACTCTGGGAGTTCTAACTAGGCATAAATCAACCCTGGGTTATACCCCATGGGTCTAGGGACCTTTTGGGCTAGGTTAACCCTGGGTTAACTTCCATATGGTCACTTAAACCTCACAATGAAGTAAAGTGACGAAATTGGAAGCATGGGGACAATGGGATGAGTGGAATCCACACTCAGGCCACCTATAAGTCATAAAATAACTCCATGATTCCTTAATAATGGAGTGTTGTCTCCATGTGCCTCTCTTTTGGTGGGGTTTCCCTTATTTGGGGTAGTGTGTCATCCACTCCATTTGTATTTTATTTTACTTAATAAATTTTAAATTCACCATGTGTTGTAGATAGGACTTTAGTGGGGAACCTATGGAGTGGGGGTTAATTGTTTATGACCACTAGGATAATGGATGAGTTATGGATTAGTTGTTTAATGTCACTTGGGAAATTAGGAAAATAGAGGGAATTAGTCTTTAAAAAGGGGAGAAGAAGGGAAGTGTAGGGAGGTTGGATTATGGTGGAAAGAAGGAGACTTTGGGGAAGGAGGCTAGAGTGGAGCTCTTCATCAAGTTTCTTCCATATTTGGGCTTTGGAAGGTTGGTGAATAGGACTACACTCTTGTTGATCTTATGCTTGTTATGTGTGTGTTGCCTCTTGCTTGATGCATGTGTTGCAAATTTCTTTGTGTTTTCTATTATTGTTTTGGGGTTTTGTGTTGGGTGTAGAAAGAGCTCCTTCCAGTTGGAAGGCAATGCTCATCTTGTATGGGGAAGGGGAGGTGTGACCCTCCTTGGGTCATCTTGTTTTCTTATATAAGAAATACTTTGAAGGCATGTTGGTACTTAGGCCAAGAGATGACACTTAGAGGTAGAGATGTCTACTCCCCTACCCTCCTTGAAACTCACCTAAGCTGAGTCTATGTACTGTGAGTAAGCCATGGGGAGTGTGTGTTAATTGCTTTGTTATTGTTATCCAATGTTGAGAAGTATTGTTTTGTCTATTCCACCCTGGTATGAGGATGGTCTCCCTAGCTCGGGGGTAACCCTCTTGTGGGTCAAAGGTAGGGAGGAGAGCTAGATGGTTCTTGTTTTCTCCTTGGTTGTCTTGCAGGTTACTGTGGGATCATGTGAAAAGGATTGAAGAAGTTTTACCTTGTTTAAGAAACTGTCTATCTTCCTCTAGAATTAAGAGCTTGGTCCCTATATATTCATTATGTAAAAGATGTAGAGAGATATTCTCTTTGAATTTGTTGTAAAAGTTGTTATCTAGGGAGTGGAGAGATAATCCTCCTTCATTGTGTTAAAAGTTGTGACTTTAATTGGTTTTTACATTTCTTCATTTGGTGTGGAAGAAGTAACTATTTCCTTAGAGTGCACGTGAAATGTGGGCATGACATTTGGTATCAGAGCCAAGTTTCAACATTGGGATCTCTAGGTTAGCGTGTAGTTGGGCTGACATGGAGTAGGTTGAGTATGGTTGACCCTTGACCTACTCCATGTAACTGCGAGAGAGTAAGGTTGCGATTCGTCGACTAGCCTCGTGTGTTGTCATCATGATTAATGTAGTCTTCCGCTTGTGAGTTAGAGTTGGTTGTATTCTTCTTGTCGACCCTTCTCTTGAGAGTTGGTCTCTTATCATTTCATCCTGTAAGAACATTTGAGGAGAGATCTCTTATTTCAAAATTTGATGTATAGATTGTTAATTTTGTAAGTAGAGAGAGAAGTTCCCCATGACATGTTATTGGTTGTTCATTTGTATTGTATACTTTATTTTATCAATTGGGAGAAAAGTAGGAGGAAATATTGCTACAGTTGTCTAATTCCTTGTAATTCTAATCTATTAAGTTAAGGATTAGTGCAGGTTAAAATAGGTTTGTAAAAACTAATATATTTTATGATCTGTAAGTTATAGAGTTTTATGGCAATGTAGTGGTTAATTTTGTAATGGGATGAGAAGGAAATCCATCCCTTAGAATGTTGTTAGTTAGGAATATTAGCATGTATTTCAATGCATCATTTGTGTAGGTAGAAGAGAGAAATTATTTTATCCATTGCATTTTTGGAAGGAGTAATGAATTTAGTTGATTTTGTAAATTGTATTTTATCAATGGAAAAGAAAAGAATTGTGAAATGAGGTCATAAACTTACTTAGTGAGCCAATGTAACTATTCTTTCCATTTTAAATTCTAGGCTAAAATATATTCATAAAATTGTTGAATTGAACAAGTTGATAATTTACATCCATTGCATTGTTGGAGGAAATTGAGAATTTAGTTATTTTGAAAATTGTATAATTTCCCTTTCATTATAAATACTACCAAGTTTCATTATAGGAGGAAATTAGGATTTTAGTTAAATTGAAAATTGTTTATTTTTCTTCCATTGGAACGAAGAAGAGTTGTGTGATAAAGTTACAAATTTACTTGTAGTGTGCCAATATAACTATAGCCATTCTTTCATTTTATATTCTAGGCAAACCTAAGTTAAATTTAAATATAAATAGAGAAGAAAAAATAAATAAATAAATAAATAAAATTGGATTTAGTATAAGGGAAAATTGATTTACTATACCCTTTTGTTTAAAACTATAGGTGTGAAGTTTAGTGGTGGGATTTGCATTCATATTAAAAGAAGAAAATAATATATTGAATATTACACAGATGTATATTAAACTCTCTATGTTTACAAACTTGACTATTCAATGAACTGCGAAGAAAATTTATCCTCTGAGAAGTCGAGGAACATATATATATATATAGTGATTTAGGATTGTTAGTGAATTAACAAAGTTAATTATAGAATAAAATAAAAATAGAAATAACATAAATTAAAACACATTTTTTTTGTATTAGGGCTCACTGTGTTTCTTTACACAGCGCGCTGAACAAATGGAGGAATGGTGGTGGGAAGGGTTTGAATCCTCCCACCACCAACGACGAACCCTTTGGGTGTGGGGAGGGGCAAAGCCCCCACCCATACCCCACTACGTGGGGAGTGGGTGGGGGCTCCGCCCCTCCTTACACCCCTCCATTTATGATCGGCGCCGTGGCACACAGAACACCCTGCGCGGCCCGAAAACGACCACCTCCACCACGTGAGCCGCTTCCCCCTTCCTCTGTCCATGCCACCACTCCCTACGGCCTTAACCCCGTGGCCTGCGACATCTCCTCCACTCGCAGACCCCTCTTCCCTACTGCTCCCTGCGCGGACTTCATCTCTCCGCCCACCTCCGGATGACCTCCCCTTGCCACTCCTCTTTACAATGCAAACTTAGCTCTCACAATATGTATGTTAGGGTTAATACATTCCCATCACTATGGGTTTATTTATTTAATAAAACTTGGAAAATTTGGGTGGAGCAACACCTCCACTAAAGCAAGTAAACAATGATATATTTAGATTTAATTGTTGAATAAATATTTAAGAATAGATCATGCTCCAAAAATCTACTGCATGCGTTTAGATTCATATATCCTCTCTTAAAAATATAGGTATCAATGCTCATGGGTTTTAACCAAATAATTGATTATAAGAGTATCTTAAAACTATAGGAAAGAAAAGTGAATGGATGCTAGTTGTGTTCCATAATTATGTTTTTATAAAAGACAATCTATTTTTTTTTTTGTTAATATATATATATATATATATATATATATATATATATATATATATTAAATTAACAATATTATAAAGTAATATGATGTTTGTAATAAACATTTGATTTTTTTTTAGAGTGGGTTTTAATAAAAGAAATAAATACAATGTTCCAAGTACATTTAAATATAATTATATACATAATAATTGTGGTTAAATAAGTTTGTTAAAAGAGTATATTATGTTCATCTCTTAAAATGGGGAAAGAAATTTTAGAACCAAATTTAATATATATATATATATATATAAATATATATATGGGAATTTTTATTGAACATTATTATAGGGAATTTACAAAAGGGAATCTATATAAATCCATGATCCTTATAATAATGTATATATGTCTTGGTTACTCAAATTTGGAGAGTGGAGTATATAATGACATGGAAATCAATAATGGTATTTATAGTTATAAGCCATGACCCATCTTTTAATGTATAAATAAAATGTATCTATGTAAACTTATAGGTATTGTATTGGAAGCTAAGTAAGTTGACAATATAATAAATAATCATCTGGGTTCGAAATAAGCTTAATATCAAGTGAATAATTAGATAGTAAAATGAGCATTCTTTTGAAACATTTCAACAAAGGAGGAATGGATTTTTCTGTGAATCTAATTTAAATGTTTGATATGAAATTGAAAAGTGGGGCAAGATGTTTAAAGGGTGGAAAGGATGTAGTAAGGGTGATATTAAATTTTTAGGTTGAGGTTTTATTTATTTGGATATCTAAACAATTAGATATAGATTTAAAGGAATAACATGTGTTTAAATGTAGAAGGATATTCATTTACCTAAATTCAAGATTTATAAAAAAAAAGGAAATGGTAAGGTGAATTTAATAAGGGATAAGCAACATGTCAAAAGAGAATTATCTAGGATAATTAACTTAAGGGCCTCTATGATATCCGTAAAATGTAATATTTCAAATGGTAGGCTAATAAATAACTAAACAGCGGTAGTAATTAAAAGAATTGTGAGACGATTCCGAAACAAGAAAGTTACACATACCTTGTGTGGGGTTAATGTTGGCATCTTTTGGTAAAACACTAAAAATTAATGACATAAGTTTTTAATTAGATTCTCCTTAAGAATACATTCTCTTTACAAGCTTGCTGACAGATAAGTACATGTTTGGTTCAAAATTCATAGGTAGAAATACATGTGGTTAATGCTGCTTGATTCAATTAGGACATATTATGCAAATGCTAGTATATGGTTTACTTGATTTGGGGTGTATTGCCTTATTTTTAAATGCGAAGATTATGGTTAGATTCTTTTTAAACCTCATAGTGGTGAATTTTAAATGTTGTTGGTAGATTCCTTATTAATCATTATGGTAAATAATTTGGTGACCTTGTGTATGGAAGTTGATTTTCCATCTTTAAGTAATGAATGATAGAGGAAAATTGTGTTATGAGTTACCTTGTGGCTATGAGTTACAGAAGAACATGAATGCTTGGTGTTGTGATTATCCCGTACATGCCTAGTGTACTCATGAGCTTGTGATACTAGGTATCCATCCATGGGTTGAGTGTGTAACTATAAGTATGATGGATTCATTCTTGTGTGGTGGGTTGTATGTTTACCTGTAAGGTCCAATCTTGGAGTTGGAGACCTTCCATGTGTGAAGAGAGGTAGTGGAGAGTACCCCCTACTTCCCCTTGGTAAATGGACCCTTGCGAGGCCCATCGTGCTATCCTATCATGTTACATTTCCTTGATGGTACTATTTGACAGTTGACTTGGGATCTTGATTATGTTTTGGTATGGGCATGTGTATTGCTTGAGGCCATGTTACTTGGTGCAGACTTTGGGTATCTTATTGGATGCATGGCATCCTAAAGACATTACATTGTGATTACGTGTACCTTTGAGAAGGACATGATGTTATTTACTGCTAACGTGTACCTTTGAGAAGGACACGATGTTATTTACTACTGACATGCTACCTTTGAGAGGGGCACGATTCCACGTCAGAGTACGTGAAGGTGCATTTTCCTACATGATGTTATTGCATTGGTTGTGTTTGCTTAACATATGTAGTGACCATGTTTCCCTCCTTCCTTATTGGTGACTTAATGTTAGTCACGTAGTGATGTGATGCGCACTTTCACGAATTTCGATCTTGCTCTTTTGGTTGCCTGATACCTTTTTGTCTCTTGCTTGTGTGGACCAACCATGTTATTTAACCTTGACTGAAAGTAGCCTAGCCACAAATTCTTGACTCTTCATTTTTCATGTAACCCTTGTGGTTATGGTTGTTTTATTGTTGGAATGGCGTGCATTTATTTATTTTATTGTTTAATTTTCAAACTCTTTTCTTTGGTATATTTGTTAATTGTGGTGGCTAAGATAGATTATTTTGTTGTTTGCAAGTGTTGGTCCTGTGTTGTGATGTTCTTCTCACCATGTCGTTGGAACGACCTCTGGTAGAGTGTATATAAGGAAGCAGACGCGGGAAACTTATGAGGATGGGGGTAGGTGTGGACTAGTATGGGCTGGTTATAATCCACTTACCTTCCTAGTGATCTTGTTCTTATGATTGGCTATCTCTTGGAGGCTAACCCCCTTATACAAACAAGAGGTAGGCCGTTTTGGGATGTATGGCGAGGTCCCCAAGCACATGGCCCAGAGACCAACATTCCACCTGGTTCTTGGATCTTTGGTTACTTAGCACTGGTGATTGATTACTTGGTTCTATGATGAGACTATGACATCCCCTAAACCTTATGTGAACCTTGTGATGTAAATACCTGTAATGTGGATGTATGGAAAAATGTGTTTAGATGTAAGATCTGTAACTAATATGTTGAGTTGATGTTTATATAAATAGGTGGCACAATGTGTGAATTCTTTATGCAGTGTGTTTTTAGAATTATGCCTTGCTAACTTGAGTTACCATACTTTATAATCTGATAAGATCATTATTATGTATTTTTCGTACTTACCTTGACTGATGCAACAAAACTTACTTAAGACATCAAAACTTGCTGTAGTATTCTACTGGCACCACATACAGAACATCTATGGCAAGAAAATTTGTTTGGTAAGCACGTCTACTGTTAATTTGAGCCTAAGATTTATGAAAGGTTGCATAATATTTTAATGAGCTCTATATCATTTTAAATGCTATAACATATGCAAGAAGAGATTTCAACTTTTAATAGTGGATTTTTCATGCATGTTAGGGGTTGCATTCTCTTTGCTTCTCGAGTAAAAGTTAGTCATTGATGTGGATATAATTAGATATATAGATTTTGAATCTTTCAGAAAGAATGCATGTAGGTAAGCAAGGGAAAATTACTTATTTCAAGTTAATTCAAGTTACTTATTTCAAGTTGCTTATTTCAAGTTACTTAAAGCAAGTTACTTATTTCCTTTTCACTAAAGAGTGTTACAACCTAAGAATAGAAAAGATGGATAGTAGAATCGGTTAGTGTTTTATTTACTTTTGAAAGGCTTCATTATCATGCAAATTATAATTCAAGTAATTTATCTAGGTAAATAATGAACAATGTAATCATAACATGGGGTTCCGTTGATTACCTTGGGGTGTTGCAACGGGTAGCTTAAAATTGTCAGTTGACCTTGATTTACAAGCATATGCATTTTGATAATTATCTAGTCATTGGAGTCTTTAAATACTATGACCCCATATAACTTTGGACAGTTTTTCCCTAATTTCTCTCTCTCATAGGTAGGGCATATTTTAAAGTGTCGATTTGGGACACCTATCATACAATATCTACCTTACTAAGAGAGGATGACTTTGAATCTATTTAAAACAACTTCACATTTGTTTCGCATCAAAATAAAACTACTTTGACTCCTTAAATCAATTCTTAATATTTGTCCTTCCTGATAGCATTGGAGTTAAGGTGGAATATAACCTTGGTTACTGTAGTATTGTTGACTAAATGGTTGAATTCTGCACATGCATACATAAGATTTATCTCTTGGAATTACAACAACCTTAAACAATTAAGATAATGAGTACACCATAAACCTTTTGTCATCTACCGTGCCTCATCATGAGAAATTCTAGTCAGTTCCAATAACCGATGTCTACATATCTAGATACGTGACTAGTATCTCCATCTAGATAAAATAAACATTAGCTAAAACTTCAAATGCTGGGTCTACTAGGATGAGAGTTGGATAGGGTTCAGTAGGGTTGGTATGACGAGTTCACTGCAAAGGTGCAATAGGACTGAAGACGTTTTTACCTTCACCTCTTTGACGATTTCCAGGAGGAAGTATAGTTTTAGGGGGGGAGGATGTGAGGCCTACTCTTTACACAACTATTCATGAGACTAATTGCTGTGCTATTCTGTTATGTTTATGTTGAGAGATTATTGATCTTGTATCTTGTTATTAAACCTAACTGAATTTTAAGGAAACAATTGTGCAATGATAGTTAGATGTTGTCTTTAAGAGAATGATGAATGGATAATGTTAGAAATGGAATTTTAATGTGATTGCTTTGGCTATGATATCTTCATGTGTATTGACTTCGAGTTTGAAAGTGTACAGGTATTACTAACAAAACCACATATACAGGAGACCATCTCATACCTATGTTGTATCCCTGGTAAGCCGATCTAGTTCAATGAGGAACTAAGATCAACCTCGTCTTTGGAAAATGTTGTAATGTTGTAATATGTTGCATGAGGTCAAGGGAAAAGGGGTTATCTTCTGATTTACTTTTATTATGATAAGTGTTGTAAGAAATGTTGTTTTAATCTTGTTTAAATTTTATTTCTTTTTTACCCTTTATCTTGTGTTTTATTTGACTCTGGGAATTCTAACTAGGCATAAATCAACCTTAGGTTATACCCCATGGGTCTAGGGACCTTTTGGGCTAGGTTAACCCTGGGTTAACTTCCATATGGTCACTTAAACCTCACAATGAAGTAAAGTGACGAAATTGGAAGCATGCGGACAATGGGATGAGTGGAATCCACACTCAGGCCACCTATAAGTCATAAAATAACTCCATGATTCCTTAATAATGGAGTGTTGTCTCCATGTGCCTCCCTTTTGGTGGGGTTTCCCTTATTTGGGGTAGTGTGTCATCCACTCCATTTGTATTTTATTTTACTTAATGAATTTTAAATTCACCATGTGTTGTAGATAGGACTTTAGTGGGGAACCTATGGAGTGGGGTTTAATTGTTTATGACCACTAGGATAATGGATGAGTTGTGGATTAGTTGTTTAATGCCACTTGGGAAATTAGGAAAATAGAGGGAATTAGTCTTTAAAAAGGGGAGAAGAAGAGAAGTGTAGGGAGGTTGGATTATGGTGGAAAGGAGACTTTGGGGAAGGAGGCTAGAGTGGAGCTCTTCATCAAGTTTCTTCCATATTTGGGCTTTGGAAGGTTGGTGAACAGGACTACACTCTTGTTGATCTTATGCTTGTTATGTGTGTGTTGCCTCTTGCTTGATGCATGTGCTGCAAATCTCTTCTTGGTGTTTTCTATTATTGTTTTGGGGTTTTGTGTTGGGTGTAGAAAGAGCTCCTTCTAGTTGGAAGGCAATGCTCATCTTGTATGGGGAAGGGGAGGTGTGACCCTCCTCGGGTCATCTTGTTTTCTTGTATAAGAAATGCTTTGAAGGCATGTTGGTATTTAGGCCAAGAGATGACACTTAGAGGTAGAGATGTCTACTCCCCTACCCTCCTTGAAACTCACCTAAGCTGAGTCTATGTACTGTGAGTAAGCCATGGGGAGTGTGTGTTAATTGCTTTGTTGTTGTTATCCGATGTTGAGAAGTGTTGTTTTGTCTATTCCACCCTGGTATGAGGATGGTCTCCCTAGCTCGGGGGTGACCCTCTTGCGGATCAAAGGTAGGGAGGAGATCTAGATCATTCTTGTTTTCTCCTTTGTTGTCTTGCAGGTTACTGTGGGATCATGTGAAAAGGATTGAAGAAGTTTTACCTTGTTTAAGAAACTGTCTATCTTCCTCTGGCATTAAGAGCTTGGTCCCTATATATTCATTATGTAAAAGATGTAGAGAGATCTTCTCTTTGAATTTGTTGTAAAAGTTGTTATCTAGGGAGTGGAGAGATAATCCTCCTTCATTGTGTTAAAAGTTGTGACTTTAATTGGTTTTTACATTTCTTCATTTGGTGTGGAAGAAGTAACTATTTCCTTAGAGTGCACGTGAAATGTGGGCATGACACCATTGAGCTTTCATCAGTATCATCCATCATGGTAGCTTTTATCTTCATGATTGTTCATTGTTGAAGAAGCAATCCACATCATAAAAAAGGAATCACACAATCTAGGTGATGTCATGCTTGAATTGTATTACTTTTGGTTTCATTTAGATTAGATTCTTTGATGATGGTAGGATTAGGTTTTCATGGCTATGCTTGATCTTATTAACCTAATTTTTTACCTATCACATGTTCTATTTTAACTACTTCATATAGGGTGTTTCAGCCATCTAGATCTTTGATATTAAATTTGAATTTATATTTAGAAGATACTTGCAGAGTAATACATTACTTTTAAAGCAACCTCATGCAAAACTATCCTTCCTCTTCTATTACGATCTCCTTTATGACTAGGGCGAACCTGTTTTGAAAAAAAACTCTCAGCATGAATCCTTTAGTGATGACCTTTTGTCTTTTTATGATTTATTTGAAGGGAAGAGGTAGAGGGAAACAAAGGAAGGAAATCTAGAAATAAAACACAGACAGGAGATGAACAACAACTACAAATAATATACTTTCTATTAAATGTTCAAAAAATACAAAACTATTGGGAATTAAGGTGTCTTCACTTATGTAACTTCCTACCATTGACTTTTTTTTACTGTGCCATAATTTTCTTGTCTACCATGCTCCATCCTCTCCTAAATTTGACATGGTGAGTTTTCAATTACTGAGAGGTGACATGGAAGGTGACAAGGATGTATTTTTGTCCTCACATGAGGATGTACATGTGCCACCTTGGGATAGGACATTTGTGACATGTGTTGGCTAGTTGTAAGGTGTGTAAGTCCTTATGACAGATTCCTATGACATATGACAGATTCCTTTGACATATGATAGATTCCTATGACAAACTATGATGCGTAAGGACCAAATTCTATGACAAGTTGGACAAGTGTTGTAAAGCATCTTTGCATGGAGAAAAGGTCAAATTTGGACGTCCAAGGAAGGATAAGGACAAGTTGTAAGAGCATATTCTAAATATAGTCATTTATGATGATTCTCTTATAGTTTTAAGTTCTATAAGAATGACAAATTCTTCTTACAACTATAAGAGGTTGTAAGGCATCTTTCCTTAATGTAGACAAGTGTGTTTAAATGTAAGAGGGATTGGATATTGTGTCATATGGCCTCTTGGACACCCAACCTCTAGAAGGTTCCATTTTGCCTTGTAACTCTATAAAATAGGTACTTGGAGTTGTAGTATGCATAGTATTATTGACAGGTACTGTTATGCTACTGGAATAACTCCAGAAACAACCGTTGAAGACTCCTAAGAGGTTACATTGCAATTGTATTGTAAACCATTTCAGTTTTGATAATACATTGTGCAGGTTTTGGAGTATGTGGTTTTTCACCCAAAAGGGTTTTCCCCATGTATATCTTGTGTCTCTCTTTTTCTATCTACATTCTTGTGTTGTGTATGTTGCTGAAATCTTCATGTTATATGTTTAACATAACTGTAACTGTAAGGTTTGAAAAGAATTTGCACTCTACTTCCCTCATTAGATTGGTGTAGGAAGTGTGTTCCACGTACCTTGCTTCCTTTGAGTTGGTATCAGATCTTGATCACCTTTGGTCCTAGTTGTTGGATAGGGGTTTTTTGAGCTGATCTTTGATTGAGTGGAAGTTTGTGCAGAGTATTCTATAATCTTGTTGTAGGAAGGAGATGGCAAGTACATCTGGAAGAGTAGAGATGGAAAAGTTTAATGGCAGCAATTTTGAGTTGTGGAAACTTAAAATGGAAGACATGCTTGTTGATAGAGACCTATGGGAAACCATTTTTGGTGTAAAACTAGCAACAATGTCGTAAGCTGATTGGAATCTCAAAGATCAGAAGGCTAAGGGTCTTGTGAGACTCTATCTAGTTGACTTTGTCTTGCTAAATTTCCATGAGGAGAAGACTGTGAACGAACTATGGAAGAAGCTAGGAGATGTTTATCAGGCCAAATCCATGGTGAACAAGCTATTCCTGAGGAAGAAGTTGTATTCTCTGATGATGTAAGATGGAGGATCTATTGTAGATCACTTGAATGCCTTTTACATGCTAGTTGCATAGTTGACATCCGTTGGTATGAAGATGGAGGAGGAGGATCTATGTATGACCTTTCTTTGTTCTTTACCAAATTCATGGGACCATTTTGGTATGGCTATCAGGAGTACCACATCTACCTTCAAAATGGATGAAGTGGTGTCTTCATTGTTATCTAAAGAGATGCGGAGAAAGTCTTCTGAGTCGGCCAAAGAGGCTCTTGCAGTTCATGGAAGATCCAAGGAGAAAGTGAAGAAAAAGAAGGACAAGAAAGATGATAAGGCTAGATCCAAATCTCCTAGAAAGACCAAGGCACCTTGTTGGAACTATGGAAAAACTGGGCACTTTCGAAAGGAATGCAAAAAGGAAAAGAAGAAAAAGAAAAAGAATGGCTCAGATTCAGATTCTGACAAGTCACAAGATGATGGTGATGCATTTATTGCTGCCTTGATCACCCATGCATCTAATGATGTGTGGTTGATTAATTCTGGTGCCACTTTTCACATGACCTCACATCGAGACTAGTTTACAAAGTATGAAGAGTTTGATGGTGGAAGAGTGTACCTAGGTGATGACTCAAATATGAAGATAGTTGGCCATGGAAGATTCACAATCTGATCCCCTAATGGATGAGTGAAGGGGATCTCTAGGATTATGCACATCCCAAGCTTGGCATAGAACCTACTTTCTATAAATAAATTGAACGATGCAGGTGTGTAGGTTGTCTTCTCTAGAGGAGGATGCAAGATGACTAGAGGTGCTATGGTTCTTGTGAAGGATACTCGAAGAGGTACTCTATTTTAGTTATATGTATGCACTACACAGAACAATAGTGCTTCTATTTCAAACAAAAGAGCTATAGTCACTTCATCTTCACCATTGGAACCAATGACAAATAGATGTATTGCTTCAACTTCTAATGGTAGTGCATTTTGGGTACCCAAGGGAGCTCATGCCTTGGAAATGAAACTTGCAGCTGAGAAGACAATGTTATGGCATAAGAGACTTGGTCACATTGGTGAGAAGGGTCTTAGAGCCTTGAAAAATAAAAACCTCATTGAGGGGTTAAATGATCGTAATCTCCAGTTTGACTTTTGCAAACATTGTATATATGGAAAGAAAAACCGTGTTTAGTTTTATTCTAGTTCTCACAAGTATTCTGGTGTGTTGGATGTTATTCATTCTAATGTCTTTGGTCTTGTGAATGTTTCTTTGATCTCTAAATCTATATATTTTGTTTCATTCATTGATGACTATAGTAGAAGGATGTGGGTTTATTTTCTTCGAAGAAAATCTGAAGTCTTTAGTTGGTTCAAAGATTTTAAATGTTTTGTTGAGAATTAGACTAGTAAAAAGATTAAGTGTTTGAGAACTGATAATAGTGGTGAGTTTTGTTCCACATAGTTCAATAAGTTTTGTAAAGAAAATGGGATTGAAAGACATAAGACAACTCCATACACCCCTCAACAAAATGGAGTCATAGATAGGATGAACATAAAGTTGATGGAGAGGGCTATGAGTATGCTTAGTGATGCTAGCCTTGAACATAAGTTTTGGGCTGAAGCTATAACCACTACTTGCTACCTGGTAAACAGATCTCCTACATCAGCTCTTATTGATAAGACACCCATGGAGGTGTGGTCTGGTAAAAATCCTTCATTAAGACATCTTTGTATTTTTGGTTGTGAGGCATACTCTCATGTGCCTAGGGAGAAGAGGTCAAAATTGGAGAACAAGGCTGTTAAGTGTATCTTCATTAGCTATGGTGTTGTTCTGAAAGGGTACAAGCTTTGGGATCATGTGGCTGAGAAAGTGTTGTATAGTAGAAGTGTTATTTTCAAATAGCTAACACCTTCTTCTGTTGTTCTATAGCTAGAAGAGAAAGAAAAGAAAGAAGATGTGGTTCAGTTTCCTTCTACCCCTGAGAAGATTGAACTGAAAGACCATGTGAGACTTGATGATGAGGACAGCTCTAGCAGCTCTAAAAGCTTAGAAGAAGAAGCATAATCTCAACCTCAACCTTTGAGGAGGTCTACATGAACAAGGAAGCAACCTGATAGGTTTGGTTATTCATTGCTAGATTCTAGTTGTGCTTTTTCCTTGATTACTAACACTGATGACCCTAGAACTATGACAGAGGCTATGGGCATGAAAGATGTAGGTTCCTTGAAGGAGGTCATGGAAGATGAGATGGCTTCTTTGGAGAAGAATAAAATTTGGGACTTGGTGCCTTTGCCTGAAGGACGGAAACCTGTTGGCTATAAATGGGTGTTCAAGAAGAAATTTGATGCAGATGGTAGTGTTGAGAAGTATAAGGCTAGATTGGTTGCAAAGGGGTATTCACAAGTGGAGGGAATTGATTATGGTGAAATTTTCTCTCCTGTTGCAAAGCTGACATCTATTTGGTTCCTATTATCTCTTGTAATAGCTAATGACTTAGAGGTGGAGCAGATGGATGTGAAGACAACATTCCTTCATGGTGATTTAGACAAAGAGATTTATATGTCATAGCTAGAGCATTACATAGAAAAAGGTAAAGAAAATTTGGTTTGTAAGTTAAAGAAGTCTTTGTATGGTTTGAGACAATCTCCTAGGATGTGGTACCTGAAATTTGATGCCTTTGTGTTTTCTATTGGATTTTTGAGGTCAAAATCAGATCATTGTGTGTACTACAAATTTGACAATGATCGCATCTCATTATTGCATTGTATGTTTATGATATGTTGTTAATTAGGAATGGTAAGAACATGATTTATGATTTGAAGTCTCAGTTGTCAGCATAGTTTGAAATGAAAAATTTAGGGGCAGCTAGGTACATTCTGGGAATGGAAATCAGAAGAGACAGAGCAAAAAAAAACTTTGGTTAAGCCAGAGTAAGTATGTGAGGACCGTGTTGGAGAGATTCAACATGGTAGATTGCAGATCATTGTGTGTTCCTGTTTCTTTGGGGACCAAGTTATCTGTTAATGATTGTCCAAAGTATTCTTCTAAGATGGAAACATGAGCAGAGTACCTTATGCTAGTGTTGTTGGTAGCTTGATGTATGCTATGGTCTGTACTAGACTACACATTGCCCAAGCAATGGGAGTCCTTAGTCGGTTTATGGCTAATCCTGGATGGGTACATTGGGATGCAGTGAAGAGAGTGTTCAAATATTTGTGGGGTACTTTTGAGTATTCCCTATGTTATCATGGTCATCCTATAGGACCTTTGCATTCTGTGAGTATTCAAGGATTTGTGGATTTAGATTGGGCAGGTGACATTAATAGTAGGAGATCCACCAGTGCTTATGTGTTTACTTTGTTTGGTGGTGCAACCAATTAGACAAGTAAGCGGCAACCTATGGTTGCTTTGTCCATGACATAAGCAGATTATATGGCAGCTACTCATGCTTGTAAGGAATCCATTTGGCTTAAGAGATTGTGTTCATATATTGGTGTTGATGTAGAACATATTACTATCTGTTGTGACAATCAGAGTGTGATTTACTTAGCAAAGAATCTAACTTTCCATGCCAGAACAAAGCATATTGATGTACAGTTTCATTTTGTGTGAGACACAGTGGAAGATGGGAAGGTGACATTGGAGAAGATAGATACTTTGAAGAATGTTACAGATGCATTGATAAAACTAGTGGGCACTGATAAGTTCAGATCATGTTCGGAGTCCATGGGCCTCTCGGCTCCTAGCAGTTAATTACCTAGTTCGATTGGTTCTTACAAGGTGTTCAACAAGTGGGAGAATGTTGGGAATTAGGCTGTCTCAACCTTTGTAATTTCCTAGCATTGACTTTTTTACTGTGGTAAATATTTTTTATTGTGCCATAATATTCTTGTTTACCATGCTCTGTCATCTAGTAAATTTGACATGGTGAGCTATCAATTATTGGGAGGTGACATGGAAGGTGACAAGGAGGTATTTTTGTCCTCACATGAGGATGTAGGCATCCCACCTTGGGATAGGACACTTGTGACATGTGTTGTCTAGTTGTAAGGTGTGTAAGTCCTTATGACAGATTCTTATGACATATGACGGATTCCTATGATATGACAGATCCATATGACAAACTATGACCCGTAAGGACCAGATTCTATGACAAGTTGGACAAGTGTTGTAAAGCATCTTTGCATGGAGAAAAGTTCAAAGTTGGATGTCCAAGGAAGGATAAGTCCAAGTTGTAAGAGCATATTCTAAATATAGTCATTTATGATGATTCTCTTATAGTCGTAAGTCTTGTAAGAATGACAGATTCTTCTTATAGTTGTAAGAAGTTGTAAGGTATCTTTCCTTGATATAGACAAGTGTGTTTTCATGTAAGAGGCATTGGATATTGTTCTATATGTCATCTTGGGTGCCCAACCTCTAGAAGGTTCCATTTTTCCTTGTAACTCTATAAAATAGGTGCTTGGAGTTGTAGTATACATAGTATTATTGATAGGTATTGTTATGCTGCCAAAATAACTCCAGAAATGACTGTCAAAGACTCCTCAGAGGTTGCATTGCAAGTGTATTGTAAACCATTTCAGTTTTGATAATACATGGTGCAAGTTTTAAAGTGTGGGGTTTTTCACCTCAAAGGGGTTTCCCCATGTATATCTTGTGTCTCTCTTTTTCTATCTACATTCTTGTGTTGTGTATGTTGCTAAAATATTCATGTTATATGTTTAACATAACTATAACTATAAGGATTGAAAAGAATTTGCACTCTACTTCTCTCATTAGATTGGTGTAGGAAGTGTGTTCTGCGTACCTTGCTTCCTTTCAAAAATAGTTATGCAGTCTCTACTTTCCTTCATACATATATTTGAAAATAGTGAGAGCTTCATCTCTCTTTTGTGCACAACAAACACCCATGTTTCTTACAATGAACAACAACAAAATATGTTCTTCTATGACTATTGCTACAACCCTTATTTTCTTCTCTATTTTCATTCCATACAAAAAAAAAATTCAAAAGTATTGTATATGCCCAAAAAAGGGGCAAAAAACAAAAAGGTAATAAATTGTAATTAATTCTAAGTTTGATGGTAGCATGGGAAATCTGGTGGATCGAGATATGAGATCAAATCTCATTTAGTTCCGTCCTGATGCAGAGAATGTGGACTAAGTTGAGTGAAAGAAGTCTTGTACATGAGAATAGTCCAATTAAAATGATGGAATATGGAGGTGTTAAATGCATGTAGTTGGCAATTATTTCCAAAACTCCCCCTTAATCACAACTACTACCATCTATAATGCCCAATCAATCTCTTTGAAACACAAAACTTTATTTCCCTAATGCCTTGGGGAAAATGTCTGCACATTGATCTTGAGACCTACAAAAATCAAAAAACATTTCTCCATTGTTGATTAGTTCTCTAATGAAATGATACCTCGTGTCAATATGTTTACTTCTTTTATGAAAAATTGGATTCTTGGACAATTCTATAGTGGAGTTGTTGTTGCAATAGATCCTTGTTTCCTCTTCTTGTTCTTGCCATAGATCTTTCAAAACTCTTCTCATCCAAACTACTTGACATGATGCACTTGTCGATGCTACATACTCTGCTTCAGCTGATGAAAGAGTGACAATTGGTTGTTTTTTTGAGGCCCATGAAACTACACCTATTCCAAAATGATAAACATTATTGGAAGTGCTCTTCCTATCATCAATGCTTCCTTCACAATCACTATCTGTGTAACCTATCAGCTTGAACACATTTGACCTTGAATATTGAATGTCATATTTCCTTTTTCCACTCACATATCTGAGAATCTTTTTTCCTTCTTGCTAATTACAAACTTTTGGAGACTTCATGAACCTTGAAATGAGACTAACTATATACGTTATATCAGGCCTTCTGATTGTTAAATACATGAGGTTGCCAACAATCCTTTTACACAAAGTTGGATCAATGTTGGCTCCTTTATCATCCTTGCTTAATTTCAATCCTGTGAGAATTGGTGTTGGGGCTGATTTGCAATTTTTCATATTAAACTTTTTCAAAATGTCATAATTTCCATATTTAGATTGGGAGATGAATATACCATTATCACTTTTGTTTACCTCAATGCCAAGAAAATATTTCATGAGACCTAAATCAGTCATTTCAAACTTCTTTTTCATGTCTCTTTTGAACAAATCAATTGCCAAATCTCCCGTGAATATCAAATCATCAACATACAAGAAAACAATTATGATCTCACCTTGTTCATTCATCTTGGTATACAATTTTGGCTCACTGTTACACCTATTGAATCCATTTTGCAAAAGATAAAAGTCAATTCTGCTATACCAAGCTCTTGGGGCTTGCTAGAGTTCGTAGAGTGCCTTTTTCAGTTTGTAGACTTTGTCTTCTTGACCCAAAATCTCATACCTAAGTGGCTGCTCCACATAAGCTTCTTCTTCAAGATAACCATTCAAAAAAGTTGATTTCACATCCATTTGGTAAACTGCCATTTGTTTTGAGCTTCTATTGCAAGTATAGTTCTCATGGTGTCTAATCAAGCTATTGAAGCAAATGTCTCATTGTAATCAACCCCAAGCTGTAGTGAATATCCTTTTGCCACTAGTCTTCCTTTTGTTTTTCCACATCACCATTTGCATCTAATTTGGTTTTGTAAACCCACATCACTCCTATAACATCCTTGTCTTTTGGAAGACTCACTAACTCCCATGTTTGATTCTTTTCAATTGCATCAATTTCTTCATCCATTGCATTTACCCATTTTTCATCCCTAATAGCATCTTCATAATGAATTGGATCTTCTACATGTGAATAAAATGCAAAAGGAGAAATCAGACCAGCATTGTTCCCACCTTCATTTTGCTCATAAATGTCTCTTAAACTTTTGATCTTTTGTCTTCTTAAGCTTTCCAATGTTGGATTTGACATATCACTTGCACTAGAGCTTGTGGAAAGTGGACTTGATGGTCCTGTACCTTGATTGCCACTTGTAGATGGTGTTTGTTGAACATTTGAAGGAGTGGATGCTTGAATGTATGGGGCTATCATTACACTTGATGATGGTGTCATTTGTTGACCAATTTGTTGACTTTGAATGGGTGTGGAAGGAGTCACATTTGATGGAGTACCTACTGCTATAAAAACTTCTCTATCTTGTTGATGTAAGTTGGCTGCAATATTGATTATTTTCTCCAAACTTCCATCCCTTGCTTCATTTTCTATGAACTGCACATCTCTGTTGATTATTACTTTTTTGGTTATTGGATTGTATAGTTTATATGCCTTTGATTTATCACTATATCCAACAAATATACACTTTTCTCCCTTGTTGTCCAATTTTCTTCTCAACTCATCCGGCACATGTGCTGCCACACATCCAAATACTCTTATGTGAGAAACACTATGTTTTCTTTGGGTCCATGCTTCTTTAGGAACCATATTCTTCACACTCTTGGTTGGACATCTATTCATAATAAGTGTTGCACAAGCTATAACTTCAGCCCACTATTCATAATTTGTCAAATGCTTTGCTTTCAACATGCTTCTTGCCATTTCCATGATTGTTCTATTTTTCCTTTCAGCTACCCCATTTTGTTAAGGTGTGCATCTAGTTGTGAATTTCTTGTGAATCACATGGTCTTTACAAAAATTTAGAAATTCATTTGAGATGTATTCACCACCTCTATCCATTCTCAATGTTTTGATGTAGTACCCACTTTGCTTCTCAACAAGTGCATTGAATTGATGGAAGTAATCAAACACTTCATTCTTTCGCCTTAGAAAGTAGACCCATGTTTTCCTTGAATAGTCATCAATGAAGGTCAAAAAATAGTAGCTTCCACCAATTGAGGGTGTTTGCATAGGTCCACACAAATCTGAATGCACAATCTCCAAAGGTGTCTTTGCTCTAATTGACTTGCTGGTTGGAAATGTCTCTCTATGTTGCTTTCCCAAGATACAACCTTCACATACTCTTTCCAGTTTCTCTATTAATGGCAAATCCTTTACCATGCTCTTCTTATTTAGTAGGTTCAAACCTCCAAAGTTGAGATGCCCAAATCTTAGATGCCATAACCAATTTTCATCTTTTATTTCTGCTTGAAAGATTGTTTGTGTGACTGTTGCAACTTCTACTTTATCCACTTGTGTGTTAATTTGGGGTGTGCTTGAGCATATTACACATTCAAATCTAGCTTAATCTTTAGGGGAAACATTCTATTTCTTGTCATTTGGACTTTGGCAATAAGCTGGTTACTTGGAAATTTATCCAAAATAATGCATTCTCTATTTTTGAAAAAGACTTTATAGCCCTTTTGAACAAGCTGCCCAATACTCACTAGATTGTCTTTTAGACTAGGCACAAAATATACATCTGAAATATACTTCTTCTCCCCCTGTTTAGTTAGAATGTTGATGTTTCCTTTACCCATGGCTGACAATTTGTTGTCATTCCCCAATGTGACATCTAATTTTACACTTTCATCTAAACTTGAGAACATTTCTTGGTTCCTGGTCATGTGATTGCTACAACTTGAGTCTAAGAACCATACAACCTTTTGATTATCTTGTGCTACATTGCATGCTATGAACATATTGCTCTGATTTTGATTTTCTTTTGTGAAGTTTGCATTTGGTTTGCTAAAATCATATTGATTCTTCCTACATTCATTTGAATAATGTCCATACTTCTTACAATAATGACATTGACTTTGAGATTTGTCATACCTTTGACCTTGTGGTTTATTTTGAGATGGGTTTGGGATTGATTTTTGGATGTTACCTCTTCCACTTGAGCTTGATGGGCTTCTTCTCCCATCTCTATAAAAATTCCTTTCTCTACCTCTAAAATTAGATCTTCCTCTACCTCTACCATGGCTGATTGAAACTTGTGACTTGAATGCATGTTCCAATGAGGTGTTTGTTGAACTATTTATCCTATGTTCATGTGATATGACAGAAGCATGGAGCTCATCAATTGAAAACAATGAGAGGTTCTTTGTTTCCTCTATGGATACAACAATGGACTCAAATTTTGTGGGCAAACTCCTTAAAATCTTTTCAACCACTCTCCTATCTTCAAGTGTCTCCCCATGAGATCTGATTTGATTTACCAATCCAACAATTTGGGTGAAGAATGAATCTACTAATTCATTAACCTTCATGTAGATTGTTTCAAAATCCCTTCTCAACATTTGCAACTTGGGTATCTTCACTTTTACCATTCCTTGATAGGTTGTTTGGAGTATATCCCATGCTTGTTTGGACTTTGTTACTACTACAATCCTTGGAAAAATGCTCTCATGTACTACTTGAAAGATGTAGAATAGAGATTTTGAATCCTTCTTCCTATTATCTCTCAACAAATCTTTCTCTGCTTGTGTCAATGCATTGTATGTTGCTGCATCTACTAGTTCTGGGAATCCATTCTCAACAATCTCCTGAATATCTTGAGAATAAAACAATGCCTTCATTGTGATTTCCCAATAGTCATAATTCTTGCCATTAAACTATGTAATTTGTGGGTTTGTCAAGCTTGTGCATTCTTCCATTGTTGATTGTGAAAAACCTTGCTTCTTGATAAACTTTTGCTTGATAACTTCTTAAAAAACCTTGTTTGAAATGCCCTTGCTAGAGAACCTTTAGCTTTGATAAACCTTGTTGTGATATTTACCTGCTCTAGTACTAGGTGAAGGGAAGAGGTAGAGGGAAATAGAGAAAGGAAATCTAGAAATAAAACACAAACAAGAGATGAACAACAACAACAAATAATATACTTTCTATTAAATGTTCAAAACATACAAAACAATTATGCAGTCTCTACTTTTCTTCATACATATATTTGAAAATAGTGAGAGTTGTAGCTCTCTTTTGTGCACAACGAAGAACCCTATTTCTTGCAATGAATAGAAGAAAAATATGTTCTTATCTGACTGTTGCTACAACCCATGTTTTCTTCTCTATTTTCATACCATACAAAAAGATATTTCAAAAGAATCATATATGCCTAGCAAAGGAGAAAAAAATAAAAAGGTAATGAATGGCAATTAATTCTAAGTTTGATGACAGCATGGGAAATCTAGTAGATAGAGATATGAGATCAAATCTCATTTAATTCTATCCTGATGCACAAAATGTGGAGTAAGTTGAGTGAAATAAGTCTTGTACATGAGAACAGTCTAGTTCAAATGATGGAATATGGAGGAGTTAAATGCATGTAGTTGGTGATTATTTCCAACATCATTCTCCTTCAATCTCCTTGGCACTTCACAAACCCTTACTTGTCCTTTTGTATGGTGTCGTGCCAAACTTCCTCACTTTTTGTGACAATGATTTCATTTATTCACAATGTTCTTTGATCCTATAACTGCAATCAATCTTTTCTCTAAATCGACTCCAACAAAACTCCAATTGGAGGCCCTTGTGCTTTGGTCTCCAGCCATCAGATCTCAAACTACTTTTTTTGGTGACTCCTCCAAATCAACTTCTTTGTAGCAGCTTTTTCACCTAGGTGATTTTCTTAATGGCAAGTACTCCAAAAAAAATTGCGGCTTCAACTTTACCATGTTCAATTTGCTACAACCTTTAAACTCCTTTACTTGTGATCTAGCAGACAAACCCTCGATTTCTTCAGTCCTCAACTTTACAAACACAAACTTGTTTCTAATAACCCTAGCTCTTAGAAACCCACAATCTCCTCAAATAACCTGCTATGATACCACTATGATGGTGCTAGAGTTGAAATCCACAAGACACGCAAATATTTAGAAATACATCAGACACATAAATATAAATCACATAGAAACATGAAACACACAAACACAAATCATTGCTCAAATGCATGTTGCTGAACAAGATTTCATTTCTTCATAATATGTTTACAAATCATACATCAAATGCTACAGCATTCTCATGATCACTTGATCATACCAAACTTTGATTACACACACACTTGACTTAACATTGTTACATCATGCCTCTTTTATAGAGGTCTTACTCAATGACTAGACTCTTCCAATCCTTCTACAACAATCCATTTCTGGAAACTACCTCACCTAGAATTCTCTATCCTTCTCTTTCTAGAAACCTCTGACTTATCTAGAAACTTGCTAGATTCTTCTTTCTTCTATTACATTATCCATTTTGTCTTTTCTTATTATCATTGGTGGCAGAAATTACTACTCCAACATAAATAAATTGTAAAAAATTTCTATCAATACCATTGTTAGATTTAAAATTTCACAATAAATCTCAATTTGAAGATCTTTCAATTTTAAATTTGCATCCAGGAAACTTCAATTTAAAGTTATATATCAATTTTGGATGATAAATCAATTTTAATATCTATTTAAATTACTGAAATTGTACATTAAATAATTAAATTAAATTTTATATTTTGATGTATCATAAATTATATTACATGTCTAGAGATTGTGTATGTATTGAATTACATAGATTATGATGTAGTCCTAAGCATCCAAGTTCATGAGTGATCCTGCATCGCCAAATTTTTTATTTTTCTAAGTTTTTGTTCTTTTGCTATTTTGTTGCAGTGGTTTTATCTAGGAGAAATTTTCCAAGAATTTTGGCTAAGTTAAGTGCATTTTTTGCCATGTTTTACACTTCTGAATGGTATCTTTCATAGTTTGTGAACTACTTGGTTCATTAACATCAGTTTGCGCTGATGCCTTTTCACCAATTGACTGCTTTGAGGAATACTTCTTTATTATCAACCCAAAAAGAAGTTTGGAAACTTGGTTTTCCATTGTCAAGCCTCTATAATGCCCAAAATGAAGGTTCATGAACCCTTTGGTACACTGATGGTTCATACTATTGACAAATATTTTACAAATGGAGTTCAAATTTTCTTGAAACACTTGTGTTAGTGTTTTGGCTGAATCCATGTGGTCACACATGTCATTATTTTACTGCTTTGCATTCCTTTTGTTTTTTGCATGCATATGTTTATTAGTCAGGCCCAAGTTTGTGAGGTTGCACAGTGTTGACTTATGTCACACTCCCATAGTGTCTCAGGCACATTGTTGTTAAATGAGATCTTTCCACTTGGCGTCGTCTTATTGCATCACAGAAATCCTATATTTTGCAAGCTTCATAAAGTGCCTTTGGGAAGTGTTTGTGAAATGTGATGTCCAAAGTTTGTGGACATACCGCCATTGACACATTTCAATGTCTTATTGCATCGCGTGAATCCTTCATTTCATGACCTTCATAAAGTACCTTTGGGAAGCATTTGTAAAAATGTGATGTCTGAAGTTTGTGGACCTAATGGCATTGAAACATGGCAATATCTTATTGCATCGCATGATTTACATCTTTGCAAGTTTCATAAAGTGTCTAGGGGACTGGTTTCAATGTGTGATATGCGATGAAAGTTAAGTCCATCTTCACTGGGATATATTGTAAGGGGATGTGGCATCAAATGTTTCAGTTGGAGATACTTGACTATACAGATTTCTTAACTGGAATGTGCAACCATACAACTTCCACTAGGGAAGTTTAAAATGGGTTATACATTGGTAATTAGGGAAGACATTTTCAAGACAGAAATTTTTGGCATTGGTTTGCTGGTTGAAAGATTGTAACTTGATTCCTAAATTGTACTCTTATAATTTTTTTGTACCGCTGCATATATATAATAAATTTGTTCCTATTGAATCTAGAAATTGTGATTGTTGTTGATTTGTTGCTCGTCCTGATTATCTAATAAGGCACTCGAGGTTTGTCCTACACAAAGTGCTATCAAAGCACGATTTCTTGTTGAGATTGTGTGTGTGTGAAGGAAAGGCTTCTAAAACTTTTTGTTGTGGGTATAGAAGAGCAAGTTCAGACCTACAACTATAGAGAATCTAGAGAAGACATGGCATAGAGAGGACATGGTAGGCCATGAGCTAGTGATATGGAAATTGTAGAGATGCTAGGAGAATAACATCACAATTAGATGCTATGGAGATGGCACAATGTAAAGGAGTACATGTTGAAGATGTGAGTGAGGATGAGGAAGAAGTAGAGGTTAGAAAAGATGATGCAAACAAAGAAGGAGACAAACCAGAAAGGTGATTTTTGAGAGCAATGTCTAGAATAAGTAGTAATGCCCATTTAGATCCTCTTGGTTATATTGGTAGTTTGAATCCATAAAAATTGATCAACTAGATTTCAGAAATGGATAACTATTTTGATTTTGAATCAATTGAAGACCCCAAGAAAGTGAAGTTTTCCTATATGAAGTTGAAGGGTCATGCCTCCTTGTGGTGGGAACATGTTCAGATAGAAAGACAAAGAAAAGATAAAGACAAAATCAAATCCTAGGCAAAAATGGTAACTAAATTAAAGGTTGAATTCACCATCAAACTATCAAATTAGTTTGTTCAAGAAATTTTATAACCTGAAGCAAAAGGAGAAAAATGCACAAGAATATAGTGAGGAATTTTATAGATTGAATATTCAAGATGGTCATGTAGATGACAACACTAAAAAAATTCCAAGATATATAAATGGATTACATTATTTAATTCAATATGAAATAAGCATGGTGTAAATCACAAGTGTTGAGGAAGCCTATCAGTATGCCTTGAAAGCTGAAGAAAAACTTTCAAGAAAACAAAACAATTCCAAAGGTAAAGGTAGATTTTAATGTGGAAGAGGATAGTTTGGTGGTGGAAGAGGATACCAAAGTAAACAAGGAGAGTCCAGTTCATTGAAGATAAATACCCAAGAAAATAAAGGAAGAGGAGATTACTCACAGAGAAGAGGAGATTATTCCAGAGGCAGAGGATCTTTTGGAAGAGGCAAAGGAAGAGGATTCAATGGAACTTGTTTTCAGTGTGGAGAAATTGGACATAGGGCATTTGAATGTCCTCAAATATAGTAGAGTAGTGGGAAAGGAAAGGAGGTAAGAGTAAATGTGGTACAAGCCAATAATGAAAGTGTGGAGAAGAACCTGAGGATGGAGAATCCTTAATGTTAAGGAGGATTTTGTGGAATCTAGAGAAAGAGAAACCTGAACTAGTTCAAACGAGAAATTTGTTTCAGACCAGATGTAAGTCAAGTGGTAAATGTTGCAAAGTGATAATGGACAGTGGTAGTATGGACAATAAAGTGTCTAAAAGATGGTAAACAAACTAAAACTAAAAAGGATGAATCATCCTAGTCCATATTGAGTTTCTCGGTTGTAAAAGGAACATCAATTGGCATGGTAAGTGAATAATATCTTGTAAGCTTTCAAATTGGTAGTTATAAGAATGAAATTCTGTGTGATGTAATGTCAATAGATGCATGTCATACCTTGTTGGGTAGATCATGCCAATTTGACAGAAAAGTTGTTCACGATGGAAGAACAAATAAATATAGGACAAAGAAGTATGGGAAAGAGTATACCTTGAATCCATTGAAGGATAAGGAGGATGAAGTCGAGAAATGTCTGAAAGTTTGTTTAATTTCTAAAAATAAATTCTTAAAAGAGTTGAAGAAAGAGGGAGCATGTTATGCATTTATTCCCAAGCATACAATAGCCATGATAGTAGAGAAACAATAACTTCCCAAATAAATTCAAGAAATTCCAAAATAATATGTAGATATAATGATGAAGGAGTTACCAGATGGACTGCCACCTATGAGAGACATTAGCCATTGTATGGATTTGATATTTGGTGATACATTAGCACTGTATAGAATGACACCTATGGAGAATGAGGAGATAAATAGGCAAATACAAGAGTTTTTGGATAAGGGACTGATCAGGGAACGTCTTAGTCCATGTGTTGTACCAACAGTGCTGACACTGAAGAAGGATAGAGAATGGCATACGTGTATGAATTTAAGAGCTATAAATAAGATAACCATCAAGTATATGTTTCCATTTCCATGGATAGATGATATGATGGATTGCCTGAGTGGAGCCAAGTATTTCACAAAAAAAGATTTGAAGAGTGCGTATCATCAAATAAAGATAAGAGAAGGGGATGAGTGGAAGACTACATTAAAAACCAAAGATGGATTGTATGAATGGTTGGTGATGACATTTGGATTGACAAACACACCCAACACTTACATGAGATTGATGAACAAAGTGTTGAAGTCTTTTCTTGGTAAGTTTGTCATTGTGTATCTTGCTGATACTCTAATTTTTAGTAAGACAAAGGAAGTACATTTTTTACATGTTGGGGTAGTATTACAAATATTTAAAAAGGAGAAATTGTTAGTAAATTTTAAGAAATGTAGTTTATTGAAAGAAGAATTAGTATATTTGGGGTTTGTTGTTTCTCATGATGGTCTGGAAATGGATCTAAAAAAGGTTAAGGTAATTGTGGATTAGCCTTCACCTTGAAGTATGTTTGAAGTGAGAAGTTTTCATGACTTGGTGAAATTCTATAGGATGTTCATCCATAATTTTAGTGTGATTTGTGCACCTATTAATGAAATGATGAAGGGTACTAGGAAATAATTTTTTTGGATAGCTGTAATAGAGAAAAGTTTTAAATTGTTGAAGACAAAAGTGATTGAATAACCAGTGTTGGCACACCCAAATTTTGGAAAAGTTTTTCAAGTTGATTGTGATGCAAGTTGGATAGTGATTGGAGGAGTCTTAATCAAGAAGAAAGACCAATTGCATACTTTAGTGAGAAGTTGAATAAGGCAAATTTAAGGAAATATTCTATATATGATCAAGAATTCTATGCAATTGTACAGGCACTCAAGAAGTGGAGACATTATTTTCTATCAATGGAGTTTGTATTGTATACTAATCATCATGCTTTGTAGTTCATAAATAACTAGGGTAAGTTGAATCATAAACAATTGAAATGGGTTTAATTTCTGTAGAGTGATTCTTTTTTTTTTGAAAAAAATGGAGTGGACATTCTAACCAGGTAGCTGATGCATTGAGTGGGAGATGTCTGTTGTCGAATGAATTGAGAGTGAATGTAGTTGATTTTGATTCTATGCAGGAATTGTATGAAGAGGATGTTGATTTCAAAGAGGCATGGGTCACTTGTATGAATCTAGTAGAGAAGGATAGAATGCCATGGTTGGAGTATTTTATTCAGGAAGGTTTTCTATTCAAAGGCAAAAGACTATGTATATGTCAAGGGTCAATTATGGATAATTTGATGAGAGAAAAGCATAGTGGTGGATTGAGTGGACACTTTGGTGTTGATAAAACATTGGCACAATTGAATGAAGGATATTTTGGCATGGTAATGTTGCAGATGTGAAGAAATTGGTGCAAGGTTGTAGAGTTTGCTAACATGCTAAGGGAGTAAGGTAGAATACAGGTTTGTATCAACCATTTCCTATACCGAAGAGACCATGGGAACACAT
Source organism: Cunninghamia lanceolata (assembly GCA_027924645.1). Lineage (NCBI taxonomy): Eukaryota > Viridiplantae > Streptophyta > Pinopsida > Cupressales > Cupressaceae > Cunninghamia > Cunninghamia lanceolata. The sequence continues at coordinate 1,458,242 of BSBN01001660.1, read as the reverse complement.
AAGTATGGATTTGGTTTTGGGATTACCTCAAACACAAAGAGGTAATGATTCTATTTTTTGTTGTTGATAGATTTTTTAAAATGGTTCATTTTATTCCATGTTCAAAGAGTAATGATGCTTCCCACATAGCTACATTATTTTTCAAGGAAGTAGTTAGGCTGGATAGTTTGCCTAAGATTATTGTTTCAAATCATGATGTGAATCTTTTTGTCTATTTTTGGTGTACCTTGTGGAAGAAATTAGGTACACAATTGGGTTTTAGTTCAGCATACCATCCTCAGACTGATGGTCAAACCAAAGTTGTCAATAGAAGTTTGGGTAATTTGTTGAGATGTTTGGTAGGTAATTAACTAAACCATTGGGACTTGGTATTGGCTCAGGTAGAGTTTCCTTATAATAATTCAGTTAATAGGAATGTAGGGAAAAGTCCTTTACATATTATCTATGGGTATAGCCCAAGAGGTGTTGATGAGTTGAGGGATAGTGTTGATTTGCATAGGAGTGTAGTAGGTGAAGATTTTGTTAAGTACATTCATGATTTGCATAAGGAAGTGAAAGAAAATTTAGAGAAGAGTGCCACCAAATACAAAGAGCATGTTGATATGCATAGGAGAAAGTAGGAGTTTTAGGTTGGTGATTGTATTGGTACATATACAGAAGGAGAGGTTCCCACAAGGAACATATAATAAATTGAAATGAAAAAAGATAGGGCCTTGTGAGGTGTTGATAAAGTTTTCATCCAATTCTTATGATATTGAACATCCAACGGGTATTGATATTTCTCCTATCTTCAATTTTGCAGATTTGTACAGATATTATGAAGGAGAGTTAAATACAGAAGGGAATTCAAATTCAGATTTTCAAGATGTACATGAGTGGATTCATCAATTTCTAGAGAAGAAATTTGAACAGGTAGATAGGGTGATTGTAATGAAATAAATTGCACAAAAAAGGAATATAATAGGAAATATGTTGTAAATACTTGATAATAACTAAAAAATAACAAGCCACTTTGAGGGGGAAAACCTCCAAATATCTCTAGTGAGAACACACTAATATGATGATCACAAACTTACCACTAGCTCCTATATACCTAATTAGGCCTTGGCTGCACCCAGGATGACTTACATACTTAAGTATAACCCCTAGGCTGACCTAATAACCTATAATTGATTATAATAATGATAATATACAATAATTAAGGGTTAATGTAGCCACAAGATGACTACTCATAACCCTATACACACTATAGGATTAAGGGCATAGCATGCCCCTCTCTTTATGGAAGTGTTGTCCTCAACACTGATCAAATGTGGATGCTTTTGCACAAAATTCTCATTCTCCCATGTAGCTTCTTTAACTAGAGAGTTCTTCCATTTTATCAAATATTATATGATTTCCATTGTACTGAACTTCTTGGTGTGTGTTAGAAGAATTCTCTCAGGATCCCAAACTATTCTTCCCTCCTCATCAAGCTTAGGTAACTCATTCTGTGCTACAACTTTTTTCCCAATAACCTTTTTCTAGCATAAAACATGAAAAATTGGATGAATTTTTGTTGACATAGGGAGCTCCAATTTATATGCTACACTGCCAATCTTTTGCAACACCTTATAAGGACCACAGTACTTGGGTACAAGCTTGTTATCTTTTTGTTGTTGTTTTAGAGACATTTTCTTATATGGTTGTAATCACACAAAGACCCAGTCTCCCACTTAAAAAGTCCTTTCGTTACGGTGTTGATCAACTTATTGCTTCATTCTGTTTTGTGCCATTGCCAAGTTATCTTGAATACTAGCCAATAACCTCTTTTTGATGATGAATGTGTTCTTCAACTGTATGAACCTTTGGTTGTCCGTGCAATGAAGAGGTGATCGATGGCGGATGGTATCCATATAGTGCCAAAAATAGAGACATCTTGGAAGAAGTATGGAAGAAAATGTTATACCACCATTCTGCTAGTGGTAACCATTGCACCCATCTCTCTTGTTTATTTGAAGCAAAAAATAGAGATATCCTTCCAATAATTTGTTCACCACTTCTTTGTGTCCATCCGATTGAAGATGATATGATGAGCTACGAGAAAGTTGAGTGCCCAAGCATGAAAATAAGTTAGTCCAAATATTACTTGTAAATTTAGGATCATAATCACTTACTATAACTTTTGGAGTCCCATGTAGTTTATGAATAGTATTCATAAAGGATATTGCTATAGTGCTTGCTTCCAATGGATGTGCCAAAACACAAAAGTTTGCATATTTGGTAAGACGATCCACAAAAACCATGATAATATTTTTCCTTCAGATCTAGGCAAACCTATGATTAAATCCATAGAAACCTCCTCCCACATCTAACTTGGTATACACAAGGGTTGTAGAAGATCTGGAGTCTTAATTGTCTCCCCTTTCTGTTTTTGACACTCCATGCATTTGGCTACAAATTTTTTAACATCCCCTTTCAGCCCTTTCTAAAAGAAATCTTGCTTGATTCTATGATGATTTTTAAGAATCCCAAGTGCCCACCTACTGGAGAAGCATGTAGTTCTTCATGTTTAGTCGTAAATTGTCCCCCTAGGACTTTTACCTCCTAAGTTTAGCTCCCAGGTCCCTTGTTTTTCATATTGCATGTTCATTTTAACTCCTAATGCAAAATGGCCTAAAAACCATGTCAAATGGGGCTTGAGGGACATCTGTTGGATTAACCCTACCCTAAAATAGGACTTAGGGGCTTGGGTACTTGTGCCCTAGTCCTACCCTATTTTAGGTAGGTCCTAAATTTAAATGTCCATTATGTGACCATTAAAAGGTTTCGTTGCCAACATCTTAAGTTTGAATTACAAAATTTGTAGCCGGAATGTATATATAAGGATGTTTAGGGTTTCATTTATAAACTAGAAGATGATTATGAACTTTTGGTGAACTTATGATTTTAGAGCATTGAAAGCATTCATTGTGGAAGAGTAGACTTGTCTTGTTATTGAGATTTGGCTTCATCTTCTCATGTGTTCAAGGATTTTCATCTACACGAGAGCTACACCTTTGAGGTGATATCTATTTGTGTTGAATCAATCATTTATCAATCTATTAATTTTTTTTACCTCTATTCCATAGGAATACACACTCTTTATCAAATAATGGTGTTGAAAGGCTTGAATACCATTCCAAGGTTTAACTGACGCGAGCTCCTAAACACCACAACCTCAATCCCCTTCTTTGTGATTGCAAGTGATATGTGTCATGTTCTATGGAAGTGGAGTTGCAAGAGGCTGTGAAAGGGAGTATTGAATTAGGATCAAAGAAGAAAAGTACTACCTAGGCTTGGGCACCCGCCCTAAAGCCCTCCAGATCTCTATACCTGAAAACCTCCAGAACAGTAAAAACAAGTTACATACCATTTATAGGTTCTCAGTAGAAAACTCTACCTTGGGCTTGGGTACCTACTTTTTAGCCCCTGACATTTTAGGATCTAGAATCTTGAAGTCTGGTATGTATCTACTCTGAATATTACATCTCTGTGTGTGAACATTTGTTGGGATTCATTCATTTATTTACGATTTTGCATAATTATGGTTTTAAACATAATTGGGAATTAAATTTTAATACATTAATCAACAAATTCTAAATTTCCACGTCATTACAAGTGACTATCAACTTGTAGGTAGATTCTCTTGCAAAAGTTGTGATTCAACTCAGTTGAATGTCCTTGAATGTTTGTAGTGAAAGGAGGATCTAAACCTAAACACCCATTAACCTCATCTTCCCTCTTTTCCTATTAAACATTTCTAACACCTTAATCTTAAGGATTGAATCCTTGCAAAGGTATAACCTATCCTTATACCATAAAATATTTCCTTTCCATGAAAATTTGTTAGAAACACTTGAATCTTGTTAGAGTCTCTCGATGAGAGTTTGAGTATCTGTTTCCTTCTCCCACTCTTATCTTGCCTCATTTACCCAGTCCACTTGTAATATGGAAATGAAATACAAAAGAGACTCTGCGGATTCATCTCACCTTGATAGAGCATCATCCACAACATTCTCCTTGCCTTTCTTATATATGATCTCACAATCATATCCCAACACCTTTGTGACCCATTTTTATTTTTCTTTAGGTGATAAAATTTGTTTCAAGAAATATTTGAGACTATCATGATCTTTCTTGACCTTAAAGTGTCTTCCCATTAGATAAGACCTCCATTATTTGACTCCTAGCAAGATAGCCAACATTTCCTTCTCATAAACTAGCTTCAACAAATTCTTACCTTTTGTAAGGAAGGAAAGGTAGAAAAACAACTTCCTACACTAATCTTGAGAGGAGGATAATGAAAAACTTTACAAATCTTTAACAGTTATAGAAAATTAAACAAAAATAAACATAGATATCATGTATACCACAACATAGTGATTTACGTGGGGAAAACCCTTTCGAGAGAAAAAACCCACACTCAAAAATATGCCCAATATATCATTCAGAAATCTCAAAGATTATAATATACTTGCAAAGAAATCTTTTCAAAATAGTATCACCACCAGAGATCCAGAGACAACATGAATGCTATCAGACTCTTAGAATACATCATGATACCACAGTCATAATACAACGCCCTCATAAAATAGGGTTACCTTCTATGGAAAGACAAGCCAACAAAATATCTACCATCAGATCTAAAACCTAATAATGAATGGTCCAAATTTACAATATATCATTAATTTAATGTATGTTAGCCATTGTATATTATACCTATTGGTGTAACTAGGAAATATATATAAATATATATAACCTATCAACAATAAACCTTATATAATTGCAAGGTTTAGACACATTTTTCTAACAAATCTCCCACTTTTCGAACACCTTGCAAGAGCAACAGGAGGGAGTAAACATCATCTCTTAATTGCTAGGGGCCAAAAGGCCCATAGTCTCTGAACACCATCTGAACTTTTCTATGCTCACAAGCTTAGTTAAAGAATTAGCAACATTCATCAAAGTCTTTACCTTAACTAGCTTCACCCTGCTACCTTCAACCATATCTCTAACAAAATGATACTATACATCAATGTGCTTAGTCATGGCATGAAATGTCAGGTTCTTATCTAGATAGATCACACTCTGATTGTTGTAATAAATTGTCACTACACCTTGTTTTATTCCAATATCTGAACACAATCTCTCAAGCCAAATGGCTTCTTTGAAATCATGAGTAGTTGCCATATACTCAGCTTCAGTAGTGGACAAAGCAACCATAGCCTATCGCTTACTCATACAACTAATTGCACCACCAAATAAAGTAAACACATAAGCATTGGTGGATCATCTACTATCAATATCACATGCCCAGTCTGAATCCACATAACCATGAATATCAAGGGAAATATCATCTTCAGTCAAATTACTATGATAACACAAGGAATACTCTGAGGTACTACACAAATATCTGAAGACTCTTTTAACTACATCCCAAGGAACTCTACTAAGATTAGACATATATCGGGAAAGAACTCCCACTACTTGGGCAATGTCTGGTCTAGTACAAACCATAGCATACATCAAACTTCCAACTATACATAGGTAAGGCAATCTACTCATCTCTTCCATCTCTAATGGAGATGTTGGACAATCTGAAATAGATAACTTTGTTCCAACTGAAAAGGGAACACACAATGGTCTACAGTCCTACATGTTAAACCTCTATAAAAATGACTTGACATACTTACTTTGGCCAAGCCACAGCTTTATGTTCACTCTAGCACTTCTAATTTCCATCCCAAGAATGATTCTAGCTACCAAGGTCTTTTATTTTAAATTTAGCAGCAAGTTGAGATTTCAGTTCTAAAATCATACCTTTCCCTTTACCAATAAATAACATATCATCAACATATAATGCAATAAACATGAAATAATCACCATCAGTTTTATAATAAACACAATGATCTAATTTAGAATGCTCAAATCCCAAACTCAATGCATATGTATCAAATTTATGGTACCACATCCTAAGACTTTGTTTTAGGCCATACAAAGATTTCTTCAATATGCAAACCAAATTACCTTTACCTTTCACCACGTAGTGCTCTGGCTATGTCATATAAATATCCTCCTCCAAGTCACCATGAAGGAAAGTAGTTTTCACATCCATTTGTTCATCCTCTAAATCATAAGCAGTAGTAATAGAAAGCATAAATCTAATGCATGTCCTTTTTGCAATAGGAGAAAATATCTCACCATAATCAACACCCTCAACTTGAGAGTAACCTTTGACAACCAACCTTGCTTTGTACTTCTCAATACCTTCATCTGAACCAATCTTTTCCCTAAACACCCATTTGCAACCAACATGTTTTTGTCCTTCAAGCAATGGTACAAGATCCCATGTATCATTCTTTTTCAAAGATGTCATTTCTTCATCCATAGCAATCTTCTAGGATTTTGCATCATTCATACCTAATGCCTCTTCTATAGATCTAGGCTCATCCATATTAGTATTCAAAGAAAAAATACATCTCCAATTATCAAGTGAATACCTTTCAAGTGGTTGTCTCTGCCTTGTAGACCTACGAACAAGCTAAGTTGGAGATTCTTCCTCCTCTTCTGAAGATTCAGAGCTAGAGATGAGCTCTCCTAAACTTCTTGTCTATCCATGGGCCTTGATTCAACTTTTTTAGGTGTAGAAGGAAATTGAGTCACATCTTCCTATTTACTTTGTTTTGGCTACAATGTAATAGAAGAAGGCTTAATTTCTCTAGAAATAACACTTCTACTATATATTACCTTCTGTCCAATAGGATCCTAAAGCTTGTATCCTTTCACACCATAACTATATCCGATGAAGATACATTTCATAGACTTGTTCTCCAACTTTGTTCTCTTCTCCTTTGGCACATGTGCATATGCCTCACAACCAAAAAATCTAAGATTTCTTAATGAAGGCTTGTGACCTGAACATGCCTCTATAGGTGTCTTACCAAAAAGAGCTGTTGTAGGAGACCTATTAATCAGATAATAGGAAGTAACAACAACTTCAGCCCAAAACCTTTGTTCTAGACTAGCACCACTCAACATACTCCTAGCCTTCTCCATCAGTGTCATTTTCATTCTTTTTGCAACTCCATTATGTTGTGGATCTAATACAGAGTTGTCTTTTGTCTATGAATACCTCAATCTTTAGAAAATCTATCAAAATCATTAGAGCACAATTCACTGTCATTATTAGTCCTCAAACATTTTATTTTCTTTTGAGTCTACAACTCAACCATTACTTTAAATTCTTTAAATCAACTGAAAACTTCATATTTACTCTTTAGAAATTATACGGGCCATGTCCTTCTACTATAATCATCAATAAATGAAACATAATATGTGGATTTTCCAATTAAAGGAACATCTACAAAACCAAACACATCATACTAAATAAGATCCAATACACCATAAGATTTATGAGAACTCGAGTAAAACTAAACACAGTTTTGTTTTCCATAAATGCAATGCTCACAGAAATCAAACTCAAGATTACAATCAGATAACCCTTCAACAAGGTTTTTATTTTTCAAGGTCCTTAGACCCTTTTCTCCAATGTGGCCAAGTCTCTAGTGCCATAACATAGTTTTCTCTATAGGTAACTTTGATTCAGAAGATAGAGTACCCTTGGGTACCCAAAATCCATGACCATTTTCTGAAGGTGAAACCCTCACCTCTTCCACAGACTTGCTTTTCACAAAAGTACTATTGCATTCAACAGTGCATGCACCAAGCTTATATAATGTACCATATCTAAAACCTCTAGCAATCACCATAGCACCTCTAACCATCTTGTATCCTACATTAGAAAATACTACCTGGACGCCTGCATCTATTAGTTTTCTCAGAGATAACAAATTCCATACTAATCCAGAGATATGTAACACACCATTAATCCTTTTTATTCTACCATCAAGAAACCTGATTCAAACTTTACCATGGCCAACAATATTTAAATAAGAATCATCACCCAAGTACACCTTACCTCCATCAAATTCTTCATATTTAAAAAACCAATCTCTATTAAAGGTCATATGGAAAGATGCACCTGAGTTAATTAATCATGTACCATTACTTGCACGAGTTGTCAAAGCTGCAATGAATGCATCACCATCTTTCTTCTCAGACTCAGAATCAAAATCAAATCTCTTATTTTTCTTCTTCCTTTCTTCTCTGCATTCCTTACGAATATGTCTAGGCTTACTGTAGTTCCAACAAACAACTTTGGACTTTATAAGAGATTTGGATCTCCCCTTGGACTTGGATTTATCATGCTTCTCATTCTTCTTACCTTTTTCCTTAGGTCTTCCATGAACATTTAGGGCCTCCTTGGCACTGATGGATACCTTCCTCCTCATCTCTTTAGAAAGAAAAGAACTCACCACATCTTCAATATTCAGTATAACATAGGTACTCCCAATAGCCATAACAAGAGAATCCCATTAATCAGGCAAAGAACAAAGAAATATCTGACATTTCTCCTCATCCATTTTTACACCAACTGATGCCAATTGAGCCACCAGCATATTGAATGCTTCCAAGTGGTTTGTAATTCATACACCCTCTTCCATTATTAAGGAATACAATTTCTTCATCAATAAAATCTTGTCCACTAAAGATTTGGCTTGATACATCTCACCAAGCTTCTTCCATAGTTTCTGTGCAGAGATCTCTTCATGGACATTGATTAAAATAGAGTCTGCCAAACACAATCTGATTAGACCCATGGCTTTATGGTCTATAACATCATATTAAGTAGTCAAAGTAGGATCAATAGGCCTTGAAACCTTCTCATCAATAGATTCCCACAGATCTCGATCTATCAACAAATCCTCCATCTTCAGCTTCCACATTTCAAAATCATTTCTAGAAAATTTATCCACCTCTAGTCTCCCTGATAAACTTACCATCTAAAAATTTCTGCAACAAGATCACAAAGTGTCTTCTGCACAAGCTCCCACTCAAATCTAGATTAGTTCAAAAAACCCAACAACCCATAACTAAAACCAAAGGTAGAGGAACAACTTCCTACACTAATCTTGAGAGGAGGATAATGAAAAAATTTACAGATCTTTAACAGTTATAGAAAATTAAATAGAAATAATCATAGATATCATGCATACCACAACACAATGATTTACATGGGGAAAACCCTTTCGAGAGAAAAATTCCACACTCCAAAAGCCACCAACTATATTATTCAGAAATCACAAAGATTACAATATACTTGCAGAGAAAGCTTCTCACATGAGTATCACCACCAGAGATCCAGAGACAACCCAACCTCTATCAAACTCTCAGAATACATCATGATACCATAGTCGTAATACAATGCCCTCATAAAATAGGGTTACCTTATAGGGAAAGACAAGACAAGAAAATATCTACCATCAAATCTAAAACCTAATAATGAATGGTCTAGATTTACAATATATCATTAATTTAATGTATGTCAGCCATTTAATAGTTTTTGTTAACAAAAAAAAGTTAACATGCATCCCACTCCACCCCATGCTCCCATTGTATATTACACCTATCAGTGTGTGTGTGTGTGTGTGTATCCTATCAACAATAAACATTATATAATTGCAAGGTTGAGACACATTTTCCCAACACCTTTGAGTTGGTGACTCTCAAATGCTATGGGTCTTCCTTCTTGCATGAGTACTTCTCCTATGCCATGTCTTGAAGCATCACATTTGACAATGAATGTTTTAGAAAATTTGGGGTTGCTAAGACTAGAGTTGTGCACATGGCTTCCTTTAGTTGCTCAAATGCCCTTGTCGTTGCTTCATTTCATTGGAAATAATTCTTCTTTAACAAAGTTGTGAGAGGAGATGCTATGCTACCATAATTCTTTACAAATTGGTGATAATAACCTGTAAGCCTTAAGAAACCTCATATGTTCTTAAGGGTCTTAGGAATTTTCCACTCTACAATTGTCTGGATCTTATGAGGGTCCACCTTGACTCCCTCATGTAACACAATGTGACCTAGGTACTCCACTTATATGACACTAAATATACACTTGGATGGTTGAGTATACAACTGATTCTACTCCAAAATGTCCAACACTTGATTTACATGTTGCAAGTATTCCTCCCATGTTTTACTATATATTAAGATTTCATCAAAAAATACCAAAACAAATTTCCTCAAAAATAGTCTAAAGATAGAGTTCATCAAACTTTGAAATGTCAATGGTGCATTTGTGAGACCAAAAGGCATTACCAAAAATTCATAGTGGCCCTCATGGGTTCTAAAAGTTATCTTATGTACATCATTATCTCTAATTCTAATTTGATGATAACCTAAACAAAGATCAAGTTTTGTAAAATAAGCAACACCATTAAGCTCATCTAACAAATCATCAATTACTAGAATAGGAAACTTATCTTTTATGGTGAACTTGTTAATATCCTCATAGTATGGACACATCCTCCAAGTTTCATCGTTCTTGTGCACCATTACCATAGGAGATGAGTAAACACTTTGACTATGCCTAATAATGCCTTCCTTTAGCATCACTTGAACTATGTTCTCAATCTCACTTTTTTGTACATTTGGATATCTATAAGGCTTGATGTTGGGTGGTTGGCTCCGTAGTACCAGTTGAATGGCATGATCATGATCTCTCTTAAGAGGCAATCCTTTTGGCATCTCTCGAACAACCATTGAGTGCTTATCTATAATTTCTTTTAGATCTAGTGGTGTAGAAATCTTTGAGTGATATGCTTCTAATGAAAATAATTGAGCTACAAACCCATCTTCCCCCTTCTTAAGAATCTTTTGCATTTGGTAAGACCTTACCATCTGTGGAGACTTTGCATGCAATCCCCTCAATTCTATTGTCCTTCCCTCTGATTGGAAGTGCATGAATAGTTCTTGGAAGTTCAACTCAATTGTCCCAAAAGTAGTGATCCACTAAACTCCCAAAAATATATCTGCTACACCCATTGAGATAGCATACATCGAGAAATTAAGATGATAATCTCCCATGGATAATTTAATGCTATGGAATTTACCTGAACAACTAACAGTACCACCATCTCCAATCAAGACCTAAAATTTTGGAGATGGAAATATAAAATAATTTAGACAAGTGGCCAACTTTTTGTTGATAAAGTTATGAGTGTTACCTGAGTCTATTAACAATATTACTCTTTCTTTCTTTAAGAAACCCACTACCTTGAAAGTTTGTGGGGTGCTAAAACCTAAAAGTGCATGACAAGAAATGATTGGTTGAGTATCTCTTGACTCCTCATCTATGTGATTATTACCCTCTAATATTGGTTCCTCCTCCTCTTCTTCCTTTCTTGGCCCTTCAATATAGAAAAAATTCTTTTCAGTGCATTTATGTCCTCTGCTATATTTGCTATCACAGTTAAAACATAATCCTTTTTTCTCTTCACTTCAATTTGTTGTGGTGTCAATCTAGTAGGCTGAGTAAGTGACTATGTAGGAGTGCTTTTATCTCTTATGTTTACAAAACCTTTCTTTTTATTAAACATAAATCTTTCCTCTACTTGCCTTGCCATAATCATTGCTTGAGAGATAGAATTAGGATGGAACATGTGTACCTTATATTTAATGTGATCCTTTATGCCACCAATGAATAACTCCAGAAAATTTTCTTTTTTCACATTTTCAACACTTAAAGACAAAGTGTGGAATTGATGAATGTAATCCTTGACCATGTATGTTTTCCGTAATTTGGTAATCTAACTAAAGTAGCTATCCATAAGATTATCACCATAATGTGTAATGAGTTTTTCCTAGAAAATAGACCAAGTGCAAACACATCCCTTTGCTTTCTTTTCTTCACATAGCCAATGATACCAAATGAATTGGTCAAGTTCCAAGTAAAAGGAAACCATGGACACCTTTTTTTCACATCAAACATGGTGAATATCAAATAATTTCTCCATTTGATAGAGCCAATTGAGAGGATCTTGACCATAAAATTTTTGCATATCCAACTTTGGTGTGAAATTCCTAGCCATAGAATGAATGGTATGATGATCTATCTTGATCTGATTCAAACCTAAAAACACTTTTAACTTTAGGAGACTCTTCTTCCTCCCAATCCTGGTGGTGTGACTCCTTATGTTTGGAAAATCTAGGATACTTTCCATCCAAAATTATCTCCATGATTTTCTTGATATCACTTGACTTAGCCAACCCTTTCATTTGTTCATCCATAATGGACAAGATTTCACCCTTCATCTTGTTGTCTTATTTCTAAATGAGTTCAAGTATATATTCATTTTCTTTCTGAACCATATCCTCATTTTCCAAATCCTCCTTGCCTAGAGTTTTTCCAAGTCTGGCAATATTCTATTTGCCTCTTGTTGAAGGACTTGTCATGATAGGAAAAACTAATTTTTGAATAAATCACACAAAATAAATCATATCAATCTGAAATTTTTACTATAACTTATGAGGGCCTAGATTGCATTTCCCTTAAAAATTTTCAAAGAAATTCATTAATGTGCAACCTTAAGAGTGAAATTGGTGGAAACCATAATTCTACAATAACTCGCTTAATTTTTCTCCAATTAATCTAAAATTTGGACTATAAAAGTTTCAATATTTCATTGATAAACCCTTTAAATTATTGAATAGATTCGCTAATAGGAGAGATATATGTGCTTCACAAGAAATCAGGGAAGAAACCTTAATTCTATTATAACTCACTCAACTCTGCTCCAATAGCTCTGAAATCTGGACTATAGTAGATCCAATATTTCTTGAAAAACCCTTTAATAATCTTGAAAATATTAACCAAAATGCGAGAGATATGCACTTCACAAAATGACCTCCAAAATAAAAAAAAATATATCATGTTTTTGCCTTCACGATGCCAAGATCATGCTCTAATACCACTTGTAATGAAATAACTTTTATAAAAAAAAATATAATAGGAAATATGTTCTAAATACTTGATAATAACTGAAAATAATAAGCCACTTTGAGGGGGAAAACCTCCAAATATCTCCAATGACAACACAATTCACAATATGATGATCACAAACTTACTAGTAGCTCCCATATATACCTAATTAGGCCTTGGCTGCCATCCAGGCCAACTTACATACTTAAATAAAACCCCTAGGATGACCTAATAACCTATAATTGATTATAATGATTATATATCATGATTAAGATTTAAGATAGCCACAAGCCGACTACTCATAACCATATACACACTATAGGATTAAGGGCATAGCATTGATTGATTCCTGAGTGGCCAAAAGAACAAGGGGAAAGGAATACATGGAATATCTCATCCATTGGAAGGATAGGTCAGAAGATGAATCCTCTTGGATGCAAGCTTTAGAATTGGTTAAGTACATGGGATACCCATTCTAGACTTACCTAAATGTTCATGAGTTGCAGCCTCATGGAACATTTCACTGACCTAGTATGTCTAATTCAAGAGCATCCGGATTCATGAGTGATCTTGTATTGCCAAAAATTTTAATGTTTTAACCTTTTGTTCTTTTTCTATTTTGTTGTAGTGGTTTTACCTAGGAGGAATTTTCCATGAATTTTAGCTAAGTTAGGTGTATTTTGGGCAATGTTTTATACTTCTGATTGGTAGCTTGCATAATTCATGAATTGCTTGGTTCATCATCATTAGTTCATGCCAATGCATTTTCATCGATTGACTTCTTTGAGGAATACTTATTTGTTATTGATGAAGAAAGAAGTTCAGAAACTTGTTTTTCCATCGTCAAGCCTATGTATCACCCAAAATGAAGATTTGCGAACCTTTTGGTTCACCGATGGTTCATACTAGAGACAAAGATTTTACAAATGAAGTTCAAAGTTTTTGAAACCATGTGTTTTAGTGTTTTGGGTGATTTCATGTGGTCACATGTGCCATTATTTTATTACTTCATGTTCCTTCAGTTTTTTGCATGCGCATGTTTATTAGTCTGGCCCAAGATCATGAGGTTGTGTGGTGTTGACATGTGTCACACTCCCATAGTGTCTCAAGCACATTGTTGATAAATGAAACCTTTCCACTTGGCGTCATCCTATTGCATCGCAAAAATCCTCTATTTCGTAAGCTTCATAAAGTGCCTTCGGGAATGATTTTTTAAAATTCAATGTTTGAAGTTTATGGACCTTCTAGCATTGACACATGGCAATGTCTTATTGCATCATGTGAATCCTTCATTTTGTAAGATTCATAAAGTGCCTTCAAGAAGCATTTGTGAAATGTGATATCTAAAGTTTATGGACCTATCAACATTGACACATGGCGATGTTTTATTGCATCGTATGATTGACATCTTTCATAAGTTTCATCAAGTGTCTATGGGGAGTGTTTGTGATGTGTGATATATGATGAAATTTAAGTCCATCTTCATTGGGATATATTGTAAGGGGGATGTGACATTGAATGTTTCATTTGGAGTTACCTGACTATTCATTTTTCTTAACTGGAATGTGCAACCATCTAACTTCCACCAAGGAAGTTTAAAAGGGGTTATGCATTGTTAATTGGGGAAGACATTTTGATAAAAAAACATTTGGCATTAGTTTGGTGGTTCAAAGATTGTAACTTGATTGAGAAATTGTAATCTTGTAAATTTTTCATACCAATACATATATATAATATTTTTTTTCCTATTGAATTTGGAAATTGTGATCATTTGTTGATTTGATGCTCATACTAATTGTCTGATAAGGTACTTAGAGTTTGTCCTACATATATTATTAAAAATATATATTGTAAATTTGAACAACACATGTAGATCCTATATAAATTATAAATTTATAATAAATTATCTAACTAAATACATGTGCATATAATATAAATAGATACATAAAAGTTTAGTTTAGTTCTACATCATCTATAAACATCATATATCATATAAAAACTCAATCACACTACATAAATCTATAACTAAACATGTAAATGTATGTACATGATAAATAAAGAAATATCATGCTACATAATAAATAAGTCTGGAAACATAAGTGTATAGATATGATAAATAAAAAACACATGGCTCAAGTAGAAGTACATGAGTGCCTACGGGTGGATTGAGCCTTGCTCAATCGAGAACTAAAATCATGTGTTGAGCCCTATCCTGAGGTCAATCCTAACCATCTATGAATATATGAATCATGTATAGAGACTTACACAAAAATTATATATCCACATGTATATAAGAATTTATATATTTAAGCTCATGGACCCTATCTATGATTATATATGTGTAAAAATAAAATAAATATGAAATCTAGATGCACATATACAATGTATATATATTTAATACTTCAAAAAATTATCTAATGATATTTACCTCACATCCAGATGCATCATGTGGATATGACCTCAAATGAGTAGAACCATGAGCTACTATCAAAACCTATACACATACATGTTTAAAAAGACTAAGCAAAATGCATGTACATGTGTCTATAAAAATTTAAATATACATTTATGTAACGTTATATATATATATATACTTTTATTTTTTCCTAGGTAATTTATACCTCATGATGATACATTAGATCACCATCATAGCATTGAAAATCTCCAAACCTTGCCTACTACAAAGTGTCAAGTGCACCATTCTAGTCACCTGATGTAGGATTGATTTTAAGAGTCAACACACATGATCTATTTCATGTACATTATAGAGTAACAAAATTTTGTAATTTTATATTTAATAATAAATTATGCACTAGATTATGAATAAATTTATATATACCTCATCATTAGTGAATTGTGAAACCAAATCCGCTACAACAGCCATGACCCTCCCAATCCCACTAAGATTAGAAGAATTAGGGGTCATGGCGATACTAGTTGGTCCAAACTCTGCAAATTATGCAACATCCTCAAAAAGAAGTCTACAGAATGATCTTAGTGTAAAATATGGGGTAACAAGATTAACCTATCTAGGAATCTATTGAGAAGGTGCTATAGAATGACCTCCAAGAGCAACTTGATGTCCCCCTAAGCCATGTCTAGTTGTCTGACTATGGATAGCTTGTCTATCAAAAAGTACCTAACATGTGAAGCCAAAACATTGAGAGATATCCCATACACTGAGTTGATAAATCAGTATGCATCTAATAGATCATGGGTGAGACATGTGCTCAGTCTACAGAGCTCATCCTCTTTAGTAAACAATGCCACATCACATGGAGAAACTATCTCAAAGTAGATGAAATGATCATAAGTGGTGGTTGTGGCCTCAAAAGAAGGAATGCTAGTATTTGGATGCAAGACATATCTATTGAAATAGTCAGATGTTAAGAGATCAACCTCATTAGAAATAGTAGCTAAACTCTAATAAATGTGCTATCTCGATGATGCCAGTCAAGGCTCCATAGCTACTCCTGGGTTCAAACTTTTTGGAAGTACCAAATTTTTTTTACCAACTAATGCTATCCTATTTATGGGTAGTGGTAGTTCTTGTTGTTATACCATATTGAGGTTTGGGGTTTTTCAGAAAACCTCTCTCTCCCCTATCGATCATATCTAGGGATGGATGTATAAGCAGCTAATAAATGTAAATGTACTTGTACATATAATTGTTTGCAAAAATATAACATATTTAGAAACTCATCATTATGAGCTATCAATGATGGGATGCCAATCATTTAAGGGAAATAAGTGGACCTGCAACATCTGTGCACCTAGTGATAGGATGGGCTCTCACTCTATCTCATCCTACATAGAATAGAAACATGCTATGAACTATATCCAATGAAATAGCCCTATTACTTGTTGGCCATTTCACATCTCCAGTAACACTCTTGGAGAGTGATATATTGAAATGCTCAATGCTCACATCATCATAAGGTTTGCATGATCAAACAATCTTGATCATATGTCTGGACTCATCTCTAATAGCCACCAATCTATCTCTATTTGATAGGTTTGACATATTATGAATGGTTTTGTCTAAATGTGTCAGTGCATTGTTTAATCTATTAATGGTTGATGAATACAATTCATTTCTAGCACTATGACTATGATCAGACTTAGTATTAGACTGATGAGAATCCTTGTTAGCCATGATATGAAATATGTGTGTACAAAAATTTTCATTTTAAAAAGATTAGCTATAGTTAATTTCCAAAATAAAAATTTAATTTAATTTAAAAATATTTATAATTTATAAATTATATGTATTCAATCTAGACATTTAAATGAACAAATTACTAAATAATGTACATGCATGCAAAAAATCTATAAACTAAAATTGATATGTGCATGTGCATCATATATGTTAAACATAAATTATCTATCAAGAAATTAAATGTGCATACATACGAAATCAACTATGATCTACACATTAGGGTGGATGGGTGGGCACCCAATCCAAGAACACTTGGATGGTTCGTTGCCATACAAAGTTATTATGGCTTCCTCTATGTATTAGAATAATCATTACTGTGCTTTTATGATCTGGAGTTGGAGCTCCTCCCTTACGGTTTTTTGACTTGAGAAGTCACACGTTTTACTCTGGCAAGCCTCCCTCTGCATTGATTATAAGCTCTAGTTAAATGAATGTGTCATTTCTTAAATGTAGTCAATCAGACTTATCCAAAGTTCATTCCATTTTCGTAGTCTCGAGCGATTTTCTGTTAGTGCAGACGATGGCAGTAGCAGACAGCATGGAGAAGGGCTCAGGCTTCATTGCGAAGATCTCGGTGCATGGGCTGATAAATTTGGGGGTTTCAACTCCTCTACAGCTGGAGAGTTTAGTTAGGCAGATGGCATTCAAGGGAGCGGTCACAGATTTGAGGTTAAAACGCATTCTGCGAAGGCATGAGGGCTTGCTCCTCCCGGTGGTCAAAATCATCTTGGAGGCAGGTTTCTTGGCAGCAGATGAGTTCTACAGAGTCGACTCCCACATTTCTTCCCGCTTCCTTGCCTCAATTCTAGATATCAGGGTTTCTACAGCGGCGGCGAAATCTCTCATGGTAAAAGTGTTCAAAGTGGAAATCCTTCGGGGCCTCAATCCCATTTTGGAGGCAGCCATTCCAGGGGTGGGCATCCCTCGCCCAAAAGACATTGTCTCAGACAAAGACCCTTTGGAGGTGACGAAGGTTCTGCCCTTCATCCTTGATTTGAAAGGCCTGGCACTGGAGGAGCATCAGGATCGTGTCATCCAGGCCTACGGCTTCCTCCAGAATATGCTGCAAGAGAATGTGGAACCCGGTGAAGAGGTATGGGTTGACAAGCTTCATGCCATGGCTGTTGAGCTTGGCCTCTTTTGATTTCTCAGATAAATTCTCAATTCAGTGGGATCTGACCTAGTAGGTATGTTAATAATACTGTTAATTATAACACAGTTAATATCAAACGTGTAAGCCTAATGGCTAATTTTGTAAAAGCATAGTCATCAATATCAAACCAGCAAGCCTAGTGGCTGATTTTGTAAAGCATTGTAAAGCCTATAGTTTCAAGGAAGGGTTTAGGAGTTTTTTTGTCATCTGGCTGTGGCAGGTAAATGGCTTATTGGCACTTGCATGTTAATTCTCTATTCGAATCAATACAAACTTATATTTACGAATCAAAAAAAAAACTATGATCTACACACAAAATCAAATAAAATTATAATTATATGTAAATATATAATAAATTGGTATATATAAAAATTAACAAAAGTTAATACATGTATGCTCAAGATATCAAAATTGAATTAAATTTTGATATTATCTTGATTTATTCCAATATATATGAATCTAAATTTTGATAGATTATTACATTTTGATTTCCATATTTCAATTTAGGGTTTCAAATTTATAGATTCAATTTCAATTTCAAGATATCAATTTCTAAAGGTTTCAAAATTTATATTGAAATTTAGGGTTTCAATGTAAATATCATCAATTTCAATTTTTGAGATATCAATTTAAAATACCCAATTTCAATTTATATTAATTTATTTTATATCAATTTTAATATTGAAGATCAAACTTTCAATCTAAATTAATATCATTAAATCAATTTTGATATAAATTGAAATATTGATCTATCAAATGAGAAAGATCTTGATTTTTAAATTTTGATATATTGAAATTTCAATTTATTTATCTATTGATCCATCAATTTTGATCTAGATTGATCTATCAATTTGTTGAAATTTCAATATTTCTTGATATATCAAAGTTGATTATTGGTCATGTCAATTTTTTAGATCTAGATTCAATATTGATCAATTTTGATATCAATATCATCATGTATCAATTTCAATTTTGATAATATTGTAATAAATTGATAGAGATGAATATAGATATTCAAATTTAATATCAAGATTATTGAAATTAATGCTTCTAATGCTCTTAAATATTTAAATTCATGATTACTTTTTCATATTAAAATTCTTTAATTAATTTAATAAATTCCAAAATCTCATCTAAGTTTAATTCTATATTTTAAATTCTCCATAATTTTTAATTTAAGAGAGTAGAACAATTCTATTAATAAATAATATGTAAATCCACTTTATTCAAATAGATTTCTATTCATAAATAGGCTTGATTTTCTATAGAATTAATTTAAATTATATTTAACAAATCAAAACCTAATCTTAGCATTGTGAGTATAAGTATTTAAATAATATATTTCATCCCCAAAACTAAAGTAAATTATCAAGAAAAATTAATATTAAGCTAATTTTATAAAAATCATAATTCCAATCTTAATAATTACTCCATGTAATTAATTAGTTTTTAGAATAATTTATTTTTCTAAATCAATTATTTAATTCCAAATAAATACATAGATAATAATAATGTTAATTATATATTCATATTGATCTACTCAAATCAATTCCTACTACTTGTTGATGTTTACTTTTGCAAGAAATCACCAACAATGGGAAATTCCAAGAATGTGGGACATGACTCTTGAAATAACCTCCAGATTTTAAAGAAGCTAGTTCTTCTCTATGTGTTTTGAGGTAAAGGGAAGAAAAAACAAGATTATAAAGAAATAATTAAACTTCTAAGGCAATGCGCTAGAATTATTATCCATACAAACAACACAGTGATTAAACTTGCAGAATTCACTGGTAAAGTTAAAGAGCATGAGTCATGATTAACATTCACAGCATATATTAGATTAATCAAAGGCTTATGTAGAAAGTAAGAAACAAGACTAAGAAATAGATCACAATTGCACAGAACACCACTCTCTCTTCATTGTTTGATAGGAGAACAAAGTATAGAGGCAAAGTTTGCACAAAATACAACATTCAATCCCTCAGGAGAGGCATGTATTAAGGAAATAAAATGCTTCTATCCTAGCTGCTGATAAAACTCTCTAATATCTTGGAACCTTTTTTATCCCAAACTGATCTGACATATATAGTGTCAAAAACTTTTGAAGATCTCTAAAACTAAAAAAATAATAATAGCCTGGCAATTGATTACCATAGCTAACTGGCTCTTCTTTGATTTAGCTCCCACACTGCAAATCTTATGGAGAATCTCAACTCCCTATTCATCTGTAATGTTATAACTAATTACTGTTAACCTCATGAAACTTAGAAAACTATCTCTGATATGCCTCTGCTAGATATTATATTGTAGATACTTCTGCTTTTCTGGAGCTAACACATGTTCATAACAACCAATGGCACAATAGAGAAAACTCTTCAAAATTGAGGCTCATAACAAAATACGTCGTTGGGACGCATGGCGACTTTCTCTACATTCATCAAAAGGAACTCATAGAGACACATGGTGGGATTGTGCTACTTCTATCAAAACTTCACCAAAGAGACTCCCCAAATGAGCACCCTACTAACAAGTGGCACTATCCATTGAATTCTTTTATAAGAGTCAATCCCTCTATGGTGAGACATGTGGCATATTTTCACAGTGCCTTAAAGTTTATCAAAAGAGGATTCTTAAAATAAGTGCCAGGCTAACATGTGGCAACCTCAGCAAAGACTTGTGATTTATTAACAACCGCTAAGGATTTTTCCCTTATACTTTCCTTTGAAGTAACTAGAGATCCTTAATTCCACCACATGTAGAATTCACGTGAGCTGGGAGAGTCTTTTGTTTTTCAGTCTTTTCAAATGAGTGCCAAGCTAACACTTGTCACTATCCATGGCCTCTTGGACTCTTTAACTCTTGTCTCCACTCATAGCTTTGACATGCTTCAAAATATTAATACCTAGCCAAATAATAATATCTATTAAAGATATATATATTCAAAACATAGAGTTTTAACACTACAGTTCATGGTAACCAAAAGGGACTCCATGCCTGTATTGAGAGAACCATATTCTACTTGCTTCAACAAAAAGAACAAAACCAAAATTGTGCTTTTCCCTTGGGTCCTTATCGCATCTGTAAAGTAGCCTGATAGCTAGCCCATTATATCTCTGATGGATACTCTTTCTTCTGAAGAGACTAAAAGGCTCTATCCAACTCAATTATTTCCTTGTGAAAAAAGGTTTGTAGGCTCTGTACCACTGCATGCAACTAAAACTCCAACTTAGCCACTGGAAACAGAACTGTTTCTACCTTAGTAACACTTGATGAGTCACTTAGGGTCTGAAAAATAGTTTGATCATTTTGTTTGGTAACCAGCAGAATCTTGATTTGATCTTCCATCAAGGTTGTAGTATTATCTAAAAATGGCGAGGGGAGTCCTAACTGGACCAGACTTCTAATGTGTCCCTTCATTTCCATGACTCCTTACTTCAAAAGATCTAACAAATTTTTTACACTTTGTAGCAGCCTTATTGCAACTTAAAATCTCATTTACCTTAATAGTTGTTGTTCGTCTATCAGTAATCCCTACAGATTGCAAAATTTCATCGAAAACATCATAAAACTTTTAAATCAACAATAGTGAATCAAAGACCTTAGTTGCTACTAAAGATAGGATTTTCTCCGTAGAAGAGTCCACTTTCTCGCAAAGCTGCTGAGCATTTGAAATAAACTTAATCGCAAGCTTAAGTTGAGTCATTTCATTTGATAATCTTTTCTAGAAAGATATATAGAACTCTTTTACCATAGATAATATCCCAATGGTTTCAGGTTGTTGGGTGAGTTCCAGAGTCAATTGTTTAACCTTTTCTTGTATAGGTAGATACCAGATCTGTAAATTTCTATTGTCATCTTTCATAGTCTTAAGACTCTGAAGTAGCTGAGTGACTTCTTAGGCTTTTTCATTGTATTTATTTTTCAAAAGACTGAAGTCTCTTTTTCCGTTGTATCCATCCAAGCTTTGGCCTATGCTAGCTCAGTCTATAGTCCATTTACCTTTGTTTGTGAAGCCTGAAAAACTTCTTTAGACACAGTTTCATTAATATCTTTATTAAGCTGACTGATCTCTTGATCCTTGGCCTTGCTCTTCACAGTCAGATGATTCACTGTAGCCTTTGTTTGGGCTAATTCAACCTCTATTTTCTACAACTTCCTTGAGACTTTAAGAAAGTCAATGGTGACTATAGCTATAGTTTTTTTCATTATCTCCACTTTGTCTTGAGGCTAAAACTAGGTAAGATCCATGGCCACAACATTCATTGTGTAATCCTTAGGCTTCATTTGCTCTAGTGGTTTGACCACATTGGCAGTCATGTGAGTAATTGTCAAATAACACTAGGTAGGATCATAAAGAGACCTCATTTGTGGGACAGTAAGAGCCTACCTTCATTCTTTATTTTCTTTTCTTTTCTTGATTCCCTTGCCTTTTTGGTAATTTTAGCTTGTTTTTGGAAGGCAAAGGGAGAGACAATCAGGCCACCAACAAAAGGGCATCCTTGTGGCAGACCATATGAAATGGTTGTCATTTGTTAGCTTTGGGCTTGTGCAGAAGTTGCACTCTTTAATACTGATGGAGAAAATATGGGCAAACTCAATGTTTACAACATAACAAGGGATGTGGAGCTGGGTGGTGATGACAATGATTGCAAAGGTACATCAGAGATGGTGGGGGATAATGAAATATGAGAAATTTGGGGAGCCACCCCTTGAATAGAATAAGATTGAGAAAAGGGAGAAGGAGAAGGGAGACTTACCTCTGTGGTAGTTGAAGTTGTATGAATCTGCATTTGAAAAGCAGCAGCGACCTCCTCATCTTCCTCCTCATACCCTTGACACTTTAGTCTACATCTTTCCTTTGGAGGGATTTTTTAGTACCTCTTCTAACATCAATTGTTGTGGTGGGACTGGCAATTCTTTTTCTCCTATATTCTATGAAGTTCCTGCTCCAGGGTCTCCTGATACCAAAGCTATTTGGACCCCATGAGGTGGTAGTTGAGAATGATGGCAACTTGGAAAACATCATTAAGAGAGAGACACTATTGGTATGATGATGAATGATTGAGCATGATGTCTGAAGGTGTTGTCATTGATGACAAAAAGAAAAGGAATAAGGTTGGGACAAAGATTTTGGTCTAGTGAACGATACTTAATCATTTTGGAAAAGTGTGGACAGTATATAAGAGATAGAAATAGAGAGATAGTGTAATGGCTGGCAATGGTCCGCAATTAAAGATTAGATTATGCAATTTTGGTATGTTGTTTACAATCCTTAGGTGAACTTATATCCAAGATTTTATCTCTCAAAATAAGTACCAAAAGAATATCTTCAAACAACCTAAGTCCGGTAGAGCAGAATAGAGTGATATTTAGAGCAGAACACTCAATTGATTTGGTATGCATTCCTCTAGTGTTGCATATCTTGTTATACAGTTTTGATGTATTGTAAACACTTTTATGAAGCATTTAAATCTAGAGTTGCAGGTTCTGAGATCCACCAGAAAAGTAGTTGTGTGCATCCAAGTATCACTACTTAGTTTGGCAGAGCTTGACTGTGACAGGGCATGTGTTCTTGGGGTCCGCATTTTTTCGTAAGATGATATCATGCCTTGCAATTCTAAAGGTAAGATTGGGGATGTATGAAGAGTCTTTGATATGATTTTGAAAGCATCTTGTGGCTTGCAATGAAAGTTGTAGTCTGATAGATGAATTGAACTAGTGGCAGACTATGTTTGAGGCTGACATGATAAGTTTAATTTATATGTGGTAAGTTCTATTGTTTAGAACTTAACCCTAAGTGATAGTATAGTTGAGGCCGACATATGAGAAGGTATTTCAATTGTTATTTAGGTCCACTATGCATTTTGGTGAGAAGATTTGGCCGACAAGCTACAAGTTTATTAACTATACGCTTCATATGTGTATGTCGATCTAATGTCAAAATTTTAAGGGTTGCAGATATATATAAGATCAAATTTAGTGTTTGGAGGATGTGTAGTCAGAAAATGAATGTGTGTGATATGTAAAGTATAGCAAATGCAACAAGAGAAGAAGAAGAGAGATCTTTCTTAATGTAAAAGTAGAGCAGCAAAACAGAGTAATCAAGATGAAGAGTTTTGAGATAGTATTTCTAAGCTTCAGTGGAACTGTAACCATGCATTCTTAGATGCAATCAAAGTAGTCCATTTTGGAAGTGAGCCACCTTCTTTCTTTCTTTCACTAAGCAGTGATCCTTGTTGCAGTGAGCACTTCTTTTGGGCAGTGAACCCTGGGTAGTGAGCCTCTTTTGTAATTCGGTATTGTTCCTACATAATATATTGTGAGCTAACACTCACCGTGGTTTTTCCTAGTTTTGGGTTTTCCACGTAAAATATTGGCATTCATGTGTGATGCATTGTGGTTTCTTCTTCTATGTTTAATTTACTTTATTATTGCATGTGGTAAATGGATTACTAGTTTAATAGGTAAAAAGTTTAATAGAATATTGATTCACCCCCCTCTTAGTATCTTGGGTGTTCAACAATTGGTATCAGAGCCTGGTTCCTTGGAAGAAGTATAACAACTTAAGGAAGATCTTGGAGATTGAACACATGGTAGGCAAGAAGTATTCTACTCCTCTTGAAGAAATTTCAATTGAACTAAAACTATAGAAGAACATTGCATGGTTTTCAATGAAGAAGAACTCAAGGTTGTCCTTGAAGATCTTGAAAAGATTGAATTAGAAAATAGGGATCTGAAAGATAATGTCATGGAAGTAGATGAGTGCATCAAAAAATTGAGGGAGCAAGTCAAGAAGTTCAAAGAAAAATATAAGGAGGTTAGTGAACAATTGATATCTACAAATGAAACCTTGAATGATTTGAAAGTGGAAGTTGTAAAAAGAGCAAAAGAAGAAGAAGACCTAAATCAGTTAGTAAAAATAAAATTTGAAGACTGTACAAAGCTTGAACAAGAAGTTGTGGATCTGAAAGCTGATCTGAAACAGGTATGGATTCTAGAAGATAAATTCAGAGTGAGTGCTGCCTAATTTGATAGAATACTTGCAAGTCAAAAGAGTCTTGATGACAAAGAAGGCTTGGGATTTGAGAAAGTTGAAAGTTCTAAAGTGAGTCAAGAAAAGAATGTTGAGATCAAGAAGGACAAAGGCAAATAAATCTAGAATCAAAGAAATAGAACTAGAAGACCACCAGTCAGGCAACCAAATGATCAAAGGTACCCTTCTTTCACATTTGGTTATTGTAATGTATGCAATAAGTTTGGGCATAAGGCTACTCAATGTAGAAGTAGAGTGAATCAAAATGTTCCATCATTCTATGGTCAAAGTTTCACTTGCAATAAAGTAGATCACAAAGTTAATGAATGCAGAAGTCAAATAAGGAATGATTACAACAATAGAAGGAATGGTCAAACTTAGATAAATACTTTATATGCAAGAGGTTTGGTCATAGAGCTAGTGAATGCAAAAGTCAGATAAGGAACAACTATAATAATGGAAGGAATGCTCAACCTTTCAATGGAAATTGCTTTGCATGCAATATATTTGGACACAAGGCTAACCAATGCAAATCAGTGATGAAAGAGAGGAACAATGGTCAGAGAAATGTTGTATGCTTCAATTGCAATAGGCCTGGACTTATTGCAAGATTCTATAGAAGCAAGAATATGAAGAAGGATAATCAGATAGAGATGAAGAAACTGGTACAAAAGGCAAATCTGATAGAGATCAAGAAGGAGATGAACAAGATTTGGGTTAAGAAGGAAGCACATGAAGTCAAGGATGAGTTTACACCAGACTCTAGTGTAGGTACTTCCTTCGAGAAGTAAATTAGGAGCTCTAGCTTAGGGGGAGCTTAAATGAAAAATCTTATTCCCCCATCTAGAAAAGTGGTGCTAACATTCAACACGAAGGAATAAGATAGAAAACAAGATAATGAAGCCTTTGAAGAATATTTCGGTAGAAAAGAATCTAATACGGTAGATTGCAAGGCAATTTAGATCGACTATGGATGGCAGAGTAAGAGTTTGACAACTTTTTGAATCAACATTTATGATGATTAGATTTTGATGTAAAGGGGTTAAAAGGGGATTCATTTGAAAGGAAATCACATTGCATTCAAACCTTCAAGTGTTTAAGGAGATATGAGAAGTGAAGCTAAGGTGAATTCAAGCATTTAGCGATTAGTGCAAAGAAACCCTAGCCGGAAACAAAAGGTATCTACAGCACTTTCTCTTGAAAAGTTTGTGTTGAGTTAGTAAAGATGTCTTATTGAGATCACTGAGAGACCTCATCCTAAGTTCAAGAAGCACCTATTCAAATCAACTGAAACTGATCCGGACGGTGCGTTCTCTAAAGTCCCATTTGGGGTCATGCATACTTAAGATGTTAGGGCATATATTCATGCAAATATGGAAGAAAATGGTCATTTAAAATTAGCAAAATTTTATTTGAATGAGTTAACCAAAGATAAATTTGACTTGAAGAAAGAATTCAGTGCTCTGTATGAGAAGAAATTGAATACATGGATTGATTTTTCCATCTCCTTTGAAGATGCTTGGGTCTAGCATGCCCTAAGAAGAATTCATGATGAGTTTATGTGGTTAGACATGACATATATGATTACTAAATATTTCATTGAAGTTGTGACTGGCATGTGCTCCACTGGAACAATTCCAACATTAAAATCTACATGAAGAATGACATAGTGATGCAATTAACCAATGCCAAGTTTGACAAAAGAGCACTAACCGTGAATGATATTAAAGATCTAGTGGTAAGGTTTGCCTCAATGGTGATTGGTAATAAGGTCTACTTCTCCAACAGGGAGAATTCAGTCTTGACAACAGCCATATACACAGCATTTGAGATGGTGAAGAAGAATGAAGATTATGATCTGTGTGAGCTACTCCAACAATAACTAATGGAGAACTTGAAAAGAACAAAGGACACAAAGTACCCTTTCAAGTATGTAACTCTAATCATTTTCCTACACTTCTATTTCCTGAAGGAGTTACCAGGTATGGACAATATTATCTGGCTTGATCATTCTCCTGTAGTAGTTCAAATTAGAAATCATCTACAAAGTTTAGGAGATGTTGATAAACAAAATACAGCACTATGGGGCTACTTTAAAAATTTCCAAAAGAAAATGCAAACTAGGGCTAGGATTCCTAAAAAGGTTGTGAAGAAATATGAACAATATATTGTATTCATGGTAGATAAAGACAAATGCCTCATGGAGGCAGTAGAACCTGAAATAGTATGGGTCCCAGCTATGGGTTATGAAGTTAGAGCGGATGTTCTGACTAGCCGAGCTGATCTAATGTTGAGTAAACCAAAGGACCCCAATGAGGAAAGATTTGGAACATTTGAAGAGAAGTCTCTCAAAGTGTTTATGGAACTAAAATAGCCTAAAATCAAAAGGAATGCAGGGAAGTGGGTAGATGAGTTTGCAAAAAGTAAAGGATTTATAGATAAAGAAATAAAAGAAGTAAGAGGTAAGTCTGAGGCATCCAAGGCTGCAAGTGCTCTGGAAGGGCAATCAACAAAGGCTCTGAAAAAATAAAAAGAGAAATCTGAGCTAGAGAAAATCCTACGTCTACCTCAAGAAGAAGATCAAGAGCCTCCTCCTCTACTGTAGATACATCTAAGAACTTTGGTCGACTCCCTATAGCTGAAGTTGAGAAAGAAAAGACAGAAAAGAAAGAAAGCAAAGGCCACTAAAAGAGTGTATGTGAGTCTTTGTGGGGGAGAAGAAGAAGAAGAAGATACTGAGACTGATGAAGAATCAAGGCTAAGAAAGCAAAAATGGATGAGACTACAACAAGAAAAAAGGAAAAGGTCTCTGGAAAGGTTAAGTACAAGAAGAAGAAGAAAGGAGAGAAGGTTGAGACCAAAGAAGATGAAGAAACAATAACTTTGGAAGCCACAGTCAACGTATTTACTCAGCATGGAACCTTGAAACCCATTGCTGATATGTATGATAAAAGATCTGATGCAAATAAGGTAATAATTAGATAGCAGTTGTAAGATATTTGGATATGTTTAGTAAAACATTGATTGAAGATATAGATGAGTTACCAGATAGTTTAGCCAGCATCATGATAGCAAGAAAAGAAGGGACCATGGCCAAAGATGTTGAGATAAAGGAATATGTCTTGTTGAAACTCTACCCAAACATCACAAGAGAAGAAAAGGTTAAAGCCACTAAGAAGCTTAGTGATGAATTCAGAACCAAGAAGAGAGTCAATGCTCTAATGTCTGGAGATAGATAACACTAAAAGTGTTACATGAACTGCAAATCTCAACCATAGTAGACACTGATGGGGAGGAGAAAGATAATAATGTTGACATTTCTAATGCTACTCTGAAAGTAAATACTAAGCAAATCATGTACCAAAGTACAATTACTCCTCCGGTAAACATAGGGAATGATGAAGAGATGAAAGAGCCTACGAAGAAAAAGAGCTCTGAAGAAAAGGTCACACCTGAGGAGAATGTCCCAGAAATACAAAGTGAGCAAAGAGAAGAGGTTGTTGAGCAGATGAAAGATAACCCTGCTCTAGAAATAAATGATAGCAGACAGGAACTTGCTCTGGAAAGAGAGGAAAATGAACAAGAGCATGCTCATGAAGAACCTTTCAAAAGAAATGTTGGTGAGATATTTTACGTTGAGGATAAAAGAGACACTACTGACTCTTTAAGAGAATTTTTGGATAAGCAGAAGGAAGCTCAGATTTTGACGGTACCTGAGCTATTGCAAGGTCCAATTAACCTTGCCACTATGTCCCGTTTATAGAAATTAAGACTTTGGACAATTTTTCAAGCCACTGCACGAGAGATCTTAAAGACTAACATGAAGGATAGTGAGCTGACTCGAAAGGCAGTAACAATTATTGAGAAGATCATGCCTAGAATAGAAAAGGATACATCCTTAGCCCCCACTATACAGTTGAAAAAGTTCATAGAATTAGTCAACTCTCATTTTGAGTCCTTTGAACAAGCTACAGAGAAAAAGGTAAGGGCGGATATTAACGATAAGAGATTAGTTGAGCTTAATGACAAGGTGGCTCAAGACAAAATTTTGTTAGATAATAGTATGGAATATGCTCAAACTGCTAGAAGCTAGTGAAATATATCAATTTTTTCTTACATGGCCTAAAAAGACTAAAGACATAAAGGAGAAAATAGATGGATGGAAAGCTCAAATAATGAAGATCTAAAGAAACTATGATCCGATGAAAGATGTCATTGGCAATCAAAGAGTAGAAGTTGAAACCATCCACTTGGTGATAAATAAGTTACAAACTTAGAAATAGACCATAAAACATAGAATGACCAAGCTCTGGGAGATAGTAAGTTTCAATATTGGTTTTATGACTACACTGGTAGTAGATGCAGACAAGACGAGGCAAAATATTGAGGCCCCTACTACTATTGAAAAAGGAGAAGAACTGGTATCTCCAATTAATGGGCACATACAAGTTTTAAGGCATGCTAAGGACAGATGGGATGAAGATGTAATACATTTGAAGAAGATCTACAAAGATATTCTCCTAGCAAAGCAGTAAGATATTGTGATGTATATATATGCGGATAGTAGAAAAATAGTTTTGGCAACTTGTACATATCTTTGTATCATACACATTTGCCATTGATGTTGAAGGGGGAGAATGAAGCATGTGAAGAACAAAGAAAAATAACTAAAAAATATGGTGAGAAGCATGAAGTTAGGGGGAGCAATGTGAAAAGAGAAAGTGGGAGCTGTGTAACAGTTTTTCACATCAAGTGTTGCCATCAATGCCAAAGGAGGAGATTGTTGGCAACTTGGCAAACATCATTAAGAGAGAGACACTATTGGTATGATGATGAATATTTGAGAATGATGTCTGAAGGTGTTGTCATTGATGGAAACAAGAAAAGGAATAAGGTTGGGACAAATATTTTGGTCCAGTGAAGAAGACTTGGTCATTTTAGATAAGTATGGACTGTATATAAGAGACAGCAATAGATAGATAGTGTAATCATTGGCACTAGTCCACAGTTAAAGATTAGATTATGTGATTCTGGTATGTTGTTTGTAGTCCTTAGGTGAACTTATATCCAATATTTTATCTCTTGATACATACTAGAAGCATATCTTCAAACAGCCTAAGTCCGGTAGAGCAGAATAGAGTGTTATTTAGAGAAAAACACTTAGTTGATTTGGTCCGCATTCCTTCAGTGTTGCATATCTTGTTATGTAGTTTTGAGGTGTTATAAACACTTGTATGAAGTGTCTAAATCTAGAGTTGTAGGTTTTGAGATCCACTAAAAAGTAGTTGTGTGCATCCAAGTATCACTACTTAGTTTAGCAGAGCTTGACTGTGACAGGGCATGTGTTCTTGGGGTCTGCATTTTTCCACAAGATGATATCATTCCTTCTAGCTCTAAAGGTAAGCTTGGGGATGTATGAAGAGTATTTGATATGATTTTGAAAGTATTTTGTGGTCCGCAGTGAAATTTGTAGTCTGACAAATGAACTGAACTAGTGGCAAACTGTGTTTGAGGCCGACATGATAAGTTTAATTTGTATGCGGTAAGTTCTATTGTTTAGAACTTAATCCTGAGTGGTGGTATAGTTGAGGCCAACATATGAGAAGGTATTTAAAATGTTATTTAGGTCCACTATGCATTTTGGTAAAAGGATTTAGCCAACAAACTACAAGTTTATTAACTATACGCTTCATCTGTGTATGTCGACCTAATGTGAAGATTTTAAGGGTTACAGATATATATATAAGATTAAATTTGGTGTTTGGAGGATGTGTAGTGATAAAATGAATTTGTGTGTGTGATATCTAAAGTATAGTAAAGGCAACAAGGGCTGAAGAAGAGATATCCTGCTTAATGTAAAAGTAGAGCAGCGAAACAGAGTAGTCAAGATGAAGAGTTTTGAGATAGTATTTCTGAGCTTCATTAGAACTGTAACCATGTATTCTTAGATGCAATCAGAGAAGTTTATTTTGGCAGTGAGTCACCTTATTTCTTTCTTTCTCTAGGCAGTGAGCCTTCTTGTAGTGAGCACTTCTTTTGGGCAGTGAGCCCTAAGGTAGTGAGCCTCTTTTGTAATTTGGTATTGTTCAAGTACATAATATATTGTGAGCTAACACTCACCGTGGTTTTTCCTAGTTTTGGGTTTTCCACATAAAATCTCGGTGTTCATGTGTGATGCATTGTGGTTGCTTCTTCTATGTTTAATTTGGTTTATTATTGCATGCGGTAAATGGATTACTAGTTTAATAAGTAAAAGGTTTAATAGAATACTAATTCACCCCCTCTCAGTATCTTGGTTGTTCAATAGAGAAGCCTTCTATTGCTCCAATTCACTACGGGATGGTGGGCAATTGGAAGGCTTTGGAGTTTCTTTTAACACTTCTGACTCAGTGTTTACTTCTTCTTCCATTTCTTCATGTCCAGGAATATTAGTCATATCAAGGCTAGAGACTAGAATTAGATGTGCCTCATCTCATAGGTTTTCCCATTGCTCATCTGTGTCAATTTCCTCAAAACATTTCTCCCATTCATAAATTTCCTACCTATATTTCTAGAAGGCAACTATTTTGTCTATACCCCAATCTTTGGCTAACAGGACCTATCTCAAATCGTGACCCATGTTTTTTTTTGGCTCATATTTCCTAATAGGTTTGTAAAATGTTTCCCATGGTGAAGGAGGCTCAAGGAGAATGTCACTTACCTCCACATAGATATCTGGGGAGTCCATATTTGGTGATCTTCTTACCTCAATGAATGGGTGAATCTAATGTACAAAATCTAAGCATGAACCATGTTCTTAGTCAGCCAAGAAGTCATGAAGCCATCTAGATCATACTTCCATTGGTCTAGAATCAAACTCGGCCCATAATTTTCCAACTTCCTCATCAAGAGGTGCTCCACATCTCTCTTTACCACCATAATGCTGCCCTTAGCCCATGAGATGTCATAGAAAGACTTCTTTTTCCTCTTCACCTTGAATTCAACTAGTCAATAACTGCCAATTGTTGGACCATCTCAAGAGCTAATACTCTTCTTGTTAGAACTTTAGGGAGCATGAAGGGATCCTCACTAAAACCATAAATCCTAATCATTGTATAATGGGCTATGAAGAAATAATCACAAGGGACTCAAGAATTTGTTATGATTCCCATCACCGAGTCACCCATTCTGTGCTTAATTTCCTCTGGGCCCAATTGTTGAATGAGAGGTGCCACAAAATATCCCCCAAATTCATAAAAATCTGAGGTTTTAGATAGCAAAGGAGACCATGTGGACACTGGAATTACTTTTTGGGAATCTACCTCCAGATCCCATAGGTTTAAATGCATGTGTTGCTAGAAAAGTTGATGATCCTAATAAAGGATTAGATGAAACAGATGTGAAGAAAACCTCAATTTCTAGGTTTGTTGGAAGTTGGCTAATTGTTGGGACAATGCATAAGCTATATGCTCCATGAAATCAAATTTATATGCTTGTTCTCCAGAAACTTTCTTGAACCAGAAAATAGACCCAAGATGTCAGTCATGCACATTCACATCTTCATCCTGTTCAAAAATAAATGCCAGCATAGAACAAGCATCCTGCACATCTAGAGTTAGAAAAGATAGGGCAAAGGGCAGGGGTGGTAACTTGGTGTTAGTTTCTTCAAGCTTTAGCTCGTTGTTTAACAAACCAAGCTCGTGGTTCACTTGATGCCAAATATGTTCTAATTAGGCTTGTTGTGTAAGCTAGCTAAGGGATCATACTGCAAAGCAAGCATATCTCAGATGGATTTAGCATTGATGACTACTTTGATATTTTTTCCTTGCATGACTCCGCTTTGAGAATCAAAATTGAGTGCGCATAGCAAAATCAGTTCTGGATATGAATGGACTAGTGGAACCATGTATTGGGCCAAACCAAAACTCTATATTTGCATACCAAAACTCTCCAAGTTTCCTTGTTTCACGTGCTTGATCATCCTTGCATGCACACCCTCTCTCAAACTTTTGGGTTTCTTAGAGATCACAAGGTCAAAAATCCCATCAGTATAGTCAACCACCAGAGAAGGATCTGTAGCTTTGCCTTTCCTTACCTCCCTGGTCCTCAAGAGCTTATCTTTGGGTTGTAATCTAGCTGAGGCATATGACTTGTTGTTTATCCATTTGTCTATCGATTCAAATACTCCTCTCTACTCGCCACCTTTGGAAGATTGTCCATCTATTGCCATTTATATTCCAACCTTAAGTTGACAGGAGTTCACACTATCTTTCACAATCAAGACCAAAATTCAAACTGCAGTCAAGCCTGAAGCTTACGGGAGAATTTTTCTATCTGTATTACCGAAAATAAGGAGCCAAGACCCTTTTTAAAACATGTCACTCTAGTCATGAAAATTAATGTACCTCTTTAAAGAGCTTATCATGTCATATTAAATGGCTTTAAATTTCCATTTTCTAAAGTGTGGCTAATGGGATCCCATTGAGATTTTACAATCATAATCATTTTTTTTTTAAAGAAACTTGCCATAAAGACTTCTCCTCATAAGGTAGTTAGACAGGTATTTTCTAGGTTCCCAAGTCTTACCAACGGTCTTGAGTGGGATAGATACATAGGATATAATTACTAGAGTTCATGTTGAGACACGTGTCCAAAGAACATTTATTCAAAAAAGGTAGGAAAACAACCTCCACAAAACTATTTAGGTGGAAAATTGGATTTGTTAATGTTCTAATGTTTAGATGTTTAAATCT
Organism: Cunninghamia lanceolata; assembly: GCA_027924645.1. Taxonomy (NCBI): domain Eukaryota; kingdom Viridiplantae; phylum Streptophyta; class Pinopsida; order Cupressales; family Cupressaceae; genus Cunninghamia; species Cunninghamia lanceolata. The sequence continues at coordinate 1,424,198 of BSBN01001660.1, read as the reverse complement.
GCCTCTCCACTATACATTAAAGGATCTAGGGTCGAGTGGCAAGCACTATCATACCCTAGGTCACTTATAGATGTAGGGATACTTGGCTTAGGGAATTTAATTATTAATTTTCCTTTCCTTATACCCTGTTAACCATTAAAACCCTAATTATGCAAATATAGAAACAAATTGATGAAAGATGGAAAAAGCTCTTGCAGACAGGAGTAAAATACCAAAGCACATAATACATGTTTTCACGGTTCTGAAGCGAAACAGTCAGAGACACTGGAGCGAGCGTCCAAGTCTAAGGTGCCAGTTTCTTTGCAGGATTTGGACCTCCTTCTAACACTGATCATCCTTGTAAATTTTGTTTCCCAAAACTCAGATGCAAAGGATACTAGAGTGAGCGCCCAAGTCCTGGAAGTGCTCTTATGTCCTGCTTTTCTTCAAATCTTGAATCCTTGATGTCTGCCAATCCTTCCTACAACTCCACTTTTCCCAAATGCGACACCTGTAACCTACAATCACAAGACTTGGTTTGGGGGTTGTGGTGTTTAGAGGCTTGCCTCAGTTAAGCCCCAGAGGAAACTTAAGTCTCTGAACACCATTGTCAGATAAAGAGTGTGTGCCCTTGTCAGGCAGAGGAAAAAACCAAAGGAATCAATGATGAAAACACAATATTATGTCACCTTATAGTGAAGCTCTCATGGGAGGAAGATGCTCTTCATGCCATTAGGAAATTGATGCTCAAATCTGCAAATATCAACACACAAAACATACAAGTCTGCTCTTACAACACAATAGAAGCCCTAAATCGCCTTGAGAACACTTGAACATCACATTTGCTATCTAATTGAAATCAAGTTTACAAATGAATGCCTAAGCATGGTTATATATGCAACTACAAGCACTCCCACCAAGATTTTAAAAATCAAAACTTACCGTGTTGACAAAAGGACCTAATAACGGTCACAAACTGACACCCAAAAATTAGGGCTGCCCAAAAATACAGTAGGACTAGGGCGCAAGCGCCCAAGTCCTTCCCCCCTATTTTGGGCAGGGTATATCTCAAGGGGTCCACGTAGGTCCAATTTGCCATGGAACCTAGATCTCATTCCATCAGGATGCCAAAATATGAACTCAGATGTCCTAAATGCATACTAAAGACCTGGGAGCTAAACCTTATGAGGGAAAAGCCCCCAAGGGGACATTTTCTAACGTTACATTTAGCCCCCACTTTAATGTATGTATAAACACGAGGCCAATACATGCATTAAAGTAAGGTCAAAAACACAAGAACACACCAAGCACGGAGAAGACACACCAATCACATAGAAAATAGTAACAAGCAAGTCACGCAGAACATGGAAAAGACAATCAATGCATAGAAGACACATTAATGCATGGAAGATAGAAATGATATCTTTCCTTTTCTTTTTCTCATATATATGAAATATGAATGCAAGTACTGGAAAGTAAACAAACCTCCCATAATATAGGATGCACTACCCTAGGGTGCAGGTCTTTGTATATATGGGGCAATACACACACAAGACATGCAAAACCTCCCAAAATGTAGGAAACACTACCTGAGGGCATTGGTCTCTACATATGGGGCAACAAACATGCCACACAAAATAAGCACGCCAAAACACACACACTTGAAGACATGGAGAAACATGGCAAACAAGCGATGGAGTGTACTTATATCTAGGTCCAACACCATCTCAGGCACATTACAGGAATACATTGACGATTGGGCTTCACCATAACAATTATCGAAGAAACGCTTAAGGGTTGAGTTAGTCATAGAACTGCTCCCCGCCTCTGTAGAGGATTTTTGAAAATGACAGGATGATGCAATCTGCTCTAAGAAATACACCATCCCTGCCTCCGCAGAGGGCTTAAGAAAATGGATATGCTCGATATCCTACCTCCGCAGAGGGCTTACATGATTGATTGATTTATTGCAAAAAAACTCAGGATGCATGATGCACTACCCTAGGGCGTAAGTCTTTGCATCTGAGGTCAAACACATTGCTACCATCTATAACAGACAGCTTACCTTATATATGCCCCCACCTTAAGGTGGTTGATATCAGTTATCCATATCAAGCATGTTAAGGTAGGAAGAAAATACACAAGGGCAAACTAACTTTTTCAAAGTCCATGCCCCCCAGAGGTGACATGTACGTCATGATCATCATATGTTTCCAGAAACACATCACTGCAAGAAACATGTTAGTATATACAAGATTATGATAAATAACAACATTAATGCATATAATTAACCACACAAAGAGCCAAGGTTATACAACAAATCTAGAGTTCAAGGATAACCACGAGGCTATATCACGAAGCTCTATGGATCGAGTACCACCAAGGCCAAATTCAAAGGCAAACAAAGGTGCATAGAGCAGCAGTATTGTTAAGGTTTGTAAATGTGACAGAAACATCATCAAATTCACTATGCGGAAAGCATGAGTGCTTCCACTAGCCAAGCGTCGGATAAGATATACAACCCCATCGTCATATTAGGAACTAAGTCCAATTTTGCATTTCTCTCGAAAGGGACACTAAGTTCGCATCAGTATAAATGTTTGTTGTCATCTTCCTGCTAGATGGAAACACTAGAGGAAGGGAAACAATAAATAAGAGAGGAGAAAACAAGTGTCTTAGGGATAGTCACATAGGAGGGTACCCCCAAGTCACCAACCACAATGCTATGTCTGTAAGACACAACACACAACAATGAAATCAGAGAGAGGCAATATAGAAGAATGATGATACAAATAGAAGAAGGTCACAACAGAGGTGGTCTCTTGGTATCTTGAACCTTATGGGAGAATCTGAGGTCATCCCAGGAGGCCTAAACAACACATAACACATCACGGAGGAAGCACATTATGAGAGAGATAAAGGGTTAGAGATACTTTCCTGTAGGGTCTTCATATTATATCTTGGAGCTCTCGAACCTCTTGGAGAGGTACTCAATCATGTTTAATGCAAAATTTGAGTGGTTCTTGTGAAAGTCTTGTTTGTTATCATATGATGTTTTTTCCTTAAATCCTTGTTTAAATGAGACTTTTTGATTCTTATGAGGGGGAGAACCACTATTATTTCTGACTGTTGATTGTCATCTTTCTCTTTTCCAATTTCTAGCAAGTTTTTGTTGTTGAATCTTTCTAGAATAGTAATGGGAGTCATCCTGTACCATCTTACTCATTTGTATCAGTCATTGTTCTTGCTTTTCAGATGCATTTTGATTATCTCCCGATCCATATAAGGATAATGGAGGAGGAACCTCAGCATATATTCTATTTCTTCGTGCACAAGGTGGATTATCCATTTGTTTCTTGTTGACTTCAATCACACCCATGATACTATCATAGTCCAAGTAATCATCCTCATCTAACTCCACTAAATCTTGTTCCACCATATTATTTTTGGTATGCTTAGGAAAAGGATTAGTGAAGATTTGTAAATTCTGATTTGATGGAGCAACCGACTTATTTCCATTGATACTTGGATGACATTTGAATCAATAAGGTCCTATATCTCATGTTTAAGACACATACATCGTTCAGTGTCATGTCCTTGTGCCTGATAATAATGACAAAAGGCATTAGCATCGAAGTAAGGTCCTTGTTTACTAGGATCAATAGGCTTAATCAGGGGAAGTTTTAGAATGTTATTACTCACAGCTTGATTCATGATAGAATGATAGGACTCAGATATCAGAGTAAACTTTCTTGGTTGATATGACAGTTTCTTTGGATTATTTATAGCAGACACATTCATATTTGGTCCATTGATCTTGATGAAACTCCTATTATTGTTTCTCTTAAAATGTTTTTGTGATGAACCACCCATGGATTGACCAACTTGAGCCAATGAGTTTTGGTTTTCATACTAACTAGACGAAAGTTGATAATCACGAAGAGCGGTGCATAAATGGTTAAATGAGTTATATTTCATCAAGAGAATCTTATCATGAATATTAGGTTGTAGATTTGTAATGAATATCTTTTGAACATCCTCATTTTTCATTTGATACTAAATTTGTGCATAAAGTCCTTGATATCAACTACTAAATTCAATCAACTTTTCTTTTGGACCTTGTTTGCATTGAACCATGTCAATAAGAGTGACTTGGGGTCTGATATTTGCTTGAAAATGTTGTAAAAATTGATCAATCAACTGCGAAAAGGAGTGTATTGAATTCAGAGGCAACGCGCAAAACCATTCTAGAGCAGTATCTTTGAGAGATCACAGGAAAATTTTTGCTAACAAATCCTCTTCAAAATAAAAATCACTACACATAGCTATGAATGTTGCCACATGGATATTAGGATCTCCTTTTCCACCATATTTTTCAAAGCGAGGAGTCTCAAATCTCTCAGGCATAGGAGTTCTCAAAATTGCATAGGATAACAGATTATGCGCATGATATGTTGGTAGACTAGGCTGTGAATAATTTGTCAAATTTGTTACCTTTTGTTGCAAAGCAACCATGCCCTGTAAAAGTTGGTTAAGGATGGCATCATTGGGAGATGCGGTTTGTTGTGAGGAATTAGAACCAAGGTGAGGAGGTGATTGAGCTTGAGATACAATAGGTGGAGACTGAGAATATATTAATGGTGGTTGGCCATAATTATAGGTGGAAGATGGTTATGAGTATGTAATAGGTAGATGGAAATGAGTGGAATAGATAGGTGGTTGACAACAATTATGCATAGAGGAGGTCCCTTTAGGAACCAAATTTTGATAATTAAATCCCACAACTTTGTAATTAGTGCCATTAGATTCTCCAATACAAGTGGTAGTATTACTACAAGCGTTCATATTAGTTGTTAAGATCATTGACGTAAAAGTAGATATTCCTGTAGTCGGTATAAGTGTTGAAACTTGAGTATGAGATGGTGATAGAGTGTTATTTATCATTTGCGCACATTTGGTCATTGACATGATATTGGTTTGTACAATATGTGCTAGACCATGAATTGTATTAACACCATCTTGTCCTTCTTTTATCAATTCTCTTATGTTATGAATTGTAGGGATAGCTTCTTCAACTATTCTCTCATTTTCCATAAATGATTGATATTCAACTAGCTCCTTATCCAATTTTTCTATTTGCTCATCGGATACATATCCTGTTGCCTCAATAGTGTTATCAACATCATGAAAAGTTTGTTCTTCCATTGAGGTTGGAGGATGTATAATATCTTGCACAATTTGAGTTTCTCCCTTTGTAAAGAAGGTGTCCAAAGTACCAACTTCTTCAAGAGTACTAGATCCCATTAATATTTTACTTCTTCTCAAAGGGATATTGTTTTTAGGACAGCATGTCATAAAGATTATAAAAGCATACAACATAGAACACACCAACTAAGAGAACAAATCCTAAGGGAATGATATGATTAAAGGCCAAAATGCTTGGTTTTTTGTACTTTTTTCAATTCAAATGAATGAACCAAGGAGAGTGTAAGGATTTTAGTCAAGGGAAGAAAGTTGTATGTCTTATATCAGTCCAAAATAGAAATAATATCACTCTCAACACACTCTTGATGCAAATCCAAGATAATGCCAAGTTGAATTATAGTGAAAATATGTCAAAATAGGCACTTTTTTCATCAAATTTCAATGCAAAAAGAGCATAACAAAGGGTGTTGTGAGAAAAATGATGATGGAAAGAAAATAATATCAGTAATAACAGCCACTTGATGCAAAAAATCCAACACAACACACTTTTAATGCCACTTAAGGTCAAACCCTAGTGAAAATATAGCAAAAAATAGGCTATTTTTCACGGTTTTTCGACTCCAAGACCTAGTAAAAGGGGTGTTGTAAGGAATTTTAGGAGGAAAAAAATAATAATATCAATGATATCAGTTTCCTCAATCCATAAATTGATCACAACATGCTTGGAGTGCAAACTAGGTCAAACCCTAGGGCAAAAATAGCCAAAATGTGTAGTTTTTTGTCGAATTTCCACTACAAGAGCTCGTTAAAAGCATGTTGTGAAGATTTTTATGAGGGGAAGAAAATGATTACCCTGATAATAGAAAAATAATGCCAAAATACCTTTCACAACACACCTATGGTGCAAGTTTATAAAGTCGGTAAGGCCAAATTTAGTGAAAATCATTTTTTTTGAAGCCCTAGGTTTGAGATCTTGGAACAAAATGCTATAAGAATGTTTTGAAGTATTATTTATGATGGAAATTGAATATTCTCAGATCTAAAACTTATTTTCAAGCTTGAACATGCAAAATGCCCATGCAAAATTAATTAAAATGCCTCAAAATTGCTAGTTTTGTTGAAATTTTCTATGCAAAAATGCAAATATTTTAAATCTAAATGTAAATTCAAACTAAAATGAAAGACTAAAGCCAAATGAAAATTTTAATGAGCCTCTAAAATTAGTATAAAAATATTAGAAAAGGATTTTGCCTACTAACCCTAGATTTTGGAATTACTAGGTTATATAAAATTGTCAAAATTTCCACAAAACCCTAGCAATTAAATGATGAAAATGCAAAGAAAAATTTTGAATTTTTTTATTTTCCTATAGTTTATATCATATCTAATACAAAAATCATGAATTAGGAAAATTTAGAAAGAATTGATGCAATTTAACTTAAGCCCAACAATGCAATTTTTTTGAATTTTTCCAATTTTTGAATTTTTCTCAATGCAATAAAATGAATGACCAAATGAAAGAATGAATGAAATCCAAATCTGAAGAAAAACACTTAGAAAGTTGTAATTTAAGTCTAAAAACATGGTTTCACCAAAATGTTTAGGTGGAAAATTGGATTTGTTAATGTTCTAATGTTTAGATGTTTAAATCCACCTCTCCACTATACATTCAAGGATCTAGGGTCAGGTGGCAAGCACTATCATGCCCTAGGTCACTTGAAAATGTAGGGAAACTTGGATGGAATTTAATTATCAATTTTCCTTTCCTTATTCCCAATTAACCTTTAAAACCCTAATTATGCAAATACGAAAACAAATTGATGAAAGATAGAAAAAGCTCTTGCAGACATGAGTAAAATACCAAATCACATAATACCTATTTTTGGGGTTCTGAAGAGGAACAGTCAGGGACATTGGAGTGGGTGTCCAAGTCCAAGGTGCCAGTTTCTTTGCAGGATCTCAACCTCCTTTCGACACTGATTAGCCCTGTAACTTTCGTTTCCTGAAACTCAGATGCGGAGGACACTAGAGAGAGCACCCAAGTCCTGGAAGTGCTCCTGTGTCTTGCTTTTCTTCAAATCCCGAATCTCTGATGTCTACCAATACTTCCTGTAACTCCACTTTTCCCAAATGTGACACCTATAACCTGCAATCACAAGACTTGGTTTGGGGGTTGTGGTGTTTAGAGGCTTGCCTTAGTCAAGCCCTAGAGGATACTTAAGTCTCTGAACACCATTGTCAGATAAAGAGTGCGTGCCCTTGTGAGACAGAGGAAAAAACCAAAGGAATCAATGATGAAAACACAATATTATGTCACCTTATAGTGAAGCTCTCATGGGAGGAAGATGCTCTTTATGCCATGAGTAAATTGATGCTCAAATCTACAAATATCAACACACAAAACATACAAGTCTGCTCTTGCAACACAATAGAAGCCTTGAATCAACTTAAGAACACTTGAACATCACAATTCCTATCTAATTAAAATCTAGTTTACAAATGAATGCCTAAGCATGTTTATATATGCAACTACAAGCACTCTCGCCAAGATTTTAAAAATCAAAACTTACCATTTCGGCAAAAGGACCTAATAACGGTCACAAACTGACACCCAGAAATTAGGGCTGCCCCAAAATAGGGTAGGACTAGGGCGCGGGCGCCCAAGTCCTCCCCCTAATTTGGGTAGGTTATAGCTCAAGGGGTCCACCTAGGTCCAATTTGCCATGGAACGTAGGTTTCATTCCATCGAGATGCCAAAATATGAACTAAGATGTCCTAAATGCATACTAAAGACTTGGGAGCTAAACCTTATGAGGGAAAAGCACCCAAGGGGACATTTTCTGATGTTACAAAAAAAAATAGAAAGAAACTACTCTAACTATAATATAAGGAAAATGCTTTGGATCTTATATGAAAATCTTTAAGAAGGCCCCATTAACAGGAATCTCCAATGCTCTTCCTTCTTGAGTCTCCAACTCATATGCATTGCATTGCTTGCAGACGGTTATCTTAAAGGGACCTGTCCATAAGGAGTCAAATTTTCCATGATGTCCTGGCTTTGCAACTCTCTCATCCCACTTCAAGACCCAACTGTTGACTTTAAAATCTAGTTCAGAAGTCCTTTTATCGAACCATTTTTTTACCGTTTGTTGATGATTAATCAAAGATTCATGTGCTAACTCTCTTTTCTCTTGAAACTCCAATTATTCCATGAGCCTTACTTGCATTGGACCATTTTCCACAATCTTAGTTTGTTAAATTATTAACTGTAAAGCCAAAATTGCCATAGAAAGAGGCATTGTAGCACTTTTCCCATATACTAGTTCATATAGGGAGGTTTTGATTACTTGCTTTGGTGTGATTCTATCTGCCCATAAGGCTACCTTCAAATACATGTGCCATTATTTCTAATGATCTGTCCCTATCCTCTTTATAAGTCTAATTAGATTCTTATTTGTTGACTTAGCCAAACCATTCCCTTGTGGGTAATAATTTGATGAGGTTTTCAAGTATATACCATTTTTCAAGGCAAATTTAGAAATCTTTGACCCTAGAAAAGATTTATAATTATCAAATATAATATGGCAGGGAGGACCAAACCTGGTGGTAATCTCTTTGAGAAAATGTAGAATGGCATTCTCAGTGGCCTCTTTCATTGGTACTGCCTCACTCCACCTTGTGAAATAATCTATTGCAGTAAGAATCCACTTATACCCTGAACTTGAAACCAAATTAATCATCCCTACAAAGTCCAGGCCCCATTGGGTGAAGGGTTCTTCAACAATTATAGGACTCAGGGGTAATGCAGCATTCCTTCTTTTGCCAATGTAAAACTGGCAAGACTAGCACTTCTTTACCAATTCATAGCAATCAGAGAACATGGTGGGCCAATAATACCCTGCCTAGATTATCTTTATGGTTGTAGTTTGTGCAGAGTAGTGTCCACCTAATGTCCCATTGTGTAATTCATACAAGATTCTATGGGCTTCATCCTCTTCAACACATCTAAGTAAGATTCCATCGAGGTTTCTTTTGAAAAGAAGGTTATCTATCAGAATGAAACTGGCTCCTTGTTGGCTATAGTATCTTCTCTTTTGAAGTGAAAGATGACTAGGGTATTGACCAATCTTCATAAAATGTATTCTATCACTGACCCAAGAGTTTAACCCACTCTCCTGTACACTCAGTATAGCCTCTGCAACATGTTCTTCTTTTGTTGGAAACTCTTAATCTTGGGCAATGTATTGCCAAAGGCCCCTTACTCTTATCAATTTGGTTGGTTTAACCTCCACATCATATTCTAAAATTTTGGTTATCCAATTGGCCCTTTTTTTATTAATTTCTGCATCCATTATGTATTCTTTGACACTTGAATGGGCTACAAATATTACAATCTTATTGCCTATCACTAAATGTCTAAACTTCTTTAATCCTTTTACTATAGCATATGCCTTCTTTTCAACAAAATTGTACATGGATTTGTACTCTCATAAAGTTCTAGAAAATAAACCAATTAGTCATTCTCCTTCTTCAACTTCATCCTTTTGAGTGAGAACCGTTGGTATACTATGCTCTCCTCCATATACATACATTATGAAATCTAGAGAAATCTAGATTTCACAACACTGGGGCAGTAGAGATTGCCCTCTTGATGCTTTCAAAAGCATGCCTGCCTTTGATTTTCCATTAAAAATTAAGGTCCTTCAACATCAAAGTGATGGGTCTAATCAGACCAGCAAAATCAGATATGAATCCACTAACAAAGTTAATCTTTCCTAAGAAAGATTGAACTGCCTTCTTGTTCATGGGTAGAGACAAATCTAGTATTGCCTTAACTCTATCTAGATCTATGGAGATCCCTTCTTTTGAGACTATATGCCCAAGCCACTTACCTTGAGGCACTTCAACCACACATTTCTTAGGATTTAATGAAAGCCCAAACTCTTGACACCTTTGGAATATGGCTTCCAAATGGTCAAAATGGTCTTCAACAGATTTTGTGAATATAGTCAAATCATCTAAATAAATTAGAATAATCCTATTTATCAATCCTCTGAAAGCAATATCCATGGCACACTGAAATGTTTCCCCAGCATTAGAAAGTCCAAAAGGCATCTTTTCATATGCAAAAGTTCCCCATTTGGTGGAAAAAGAAGTTTTGAATTGATCCTCCTTCACCAACCAGATTTGATTGTAACCTGAGAACCCATCCAGTAAAGAAAACCTCTCATCCCTAGCTATAGTCTATAAGATTTTTTCCATTAAAGGAAGGGGGTAATGATCCTTAAGAGAGGATTTATTTAGATCTCTAAAATCAAAACATGATCTTATCTCTCCATTTTTCTTCGTCACTGGCACTAAGTTGGACACCCATGTTGAGTGTTTGATTGGAAAATTTATTTTTGACGCTAACAACTTCTTGAGTTCCTCTACCATAAGAGACTCAATCTTCAAATTTACTAGTCTTTGTTTCTGTCGGATAGGCTTTGATCCTTTAGTCAATTCAATAGTATGTTGAACTATCTCCTTATTATAACCATGTAGATCATCATAAGTCCATGCTATCACTTTATCATATTTATTGCACAGAGATATTAATCTATCTCTTTCTTCTTGAGTAGTAACATTACCTACTTTTATCCTTTTCCCATTACTGACCTCAATCTCTGAATAATCTTCTTTGTTGACTATAAACTTTCTTTTGTCTAAACTTGCATCATCAGGGTGAAAAAGATTCTCTAGTATTATCAATCATGTTGGCAACTTATTTGATTTCAACTACATTATCTGATCACTGTAGGCCTCCTCAATTTTAGGCTGCAAATAGTCTGCAAATTCCCCTGACTACTATAAGAATAAAAGGATTTGAAGGTCACTGTCAAAAACCTGCCAATTATCTCCATTATATGGGATAGCAAGGCAAATAATAACCTTGATTGTCTTTTTATTAGCCAATAGGTCTTTCATTGGGTCAAATTGAGATCCAATCTGGGCCATTATGTCCGCTTCAGACTTTTGGGACCTTAGCATGACCTCTATATTGAAATCATCAAAACTTTCAATCAAGTCCCATATACGGTGGTGATAAGATATCATTCTGACATTTTTTTCTACAACTATCTCTTTGATCTGCTTGACTACCAATTCTAAGTCACCAAAAATCCTCAATTTTTTTATTCTTTTCTTCTTAGCAAGAATTGGACCTTGTACTAGGGACTCATATTCAGCTTCATTATTGGTATAGGTAAAATGGAACCACAAGGCTCTGAGAATCTTTTCCCCCTTTGGTGAGGTAAGGCAAATGCCTGCTCTTGCAACATTCTTGTTTCTGGCTCCATCAAAATTCAAAGTCCATATCATGGAATCTTCACTTGAATTTTCCTTTTCTTTTCCTGATTGGCTCATTATTTTAGGTATCTCAGGGTCTTCATCAAAAATCACATATGTTCTTAATCCAGTAGAATCATAATTCCCAAAAGGATCACCCTGTGTCATAATTGATAGATGGTTCTCATCTTTCTCATTTCCATCAATTTCAATCCATTCTCCCATTTCTTCTACATAAACTCTTTCCTCCCTAGTGATCATAGCATGGGATGCTTCAAATTTTGGTGTTGCTTCATCAATGATATGCTCCTTATATAATGGTTCTAACAACACTTTCATCTTTGAACCATACTTGGTTCTCAGAATCAGATGTGACCAGTCAAGAGACATGTATCCCTCAATTTTGGCTGTGAAATCTCTAGATAGCCATAAACCAAAAACATGGGGAATATCACTAACCACCATGTCTTGAAGTACAATTATAATTGGAAAAGTATACAATTGTAGTGGAAGTTCCTTGATAATTCCTATAGTCTAAACTGATTTTCCATCTAACTACATAACCCCTTAGGGTAATGGTTCATATTTTATCTTTAAAGCATCGACTATTTTCTTAGGCATAACTATGGCTCTTGCACCTGAGTTTATCATTGAATTGTGTAGTAACTTCTTCCCCACTATTAGAGTCATATAAAAAGGATTGGGTTTAAATTTACTCACCTCTTCCTTTTCATTCACCAGGGTAGACCCCAAATGTGGCTGAGATACTTTGAGTTGATCCTTTTCTTTCACTACTGAGCCTTCCTTGGTGCCAGTAGCTTTAGGTTCATGTTGACATTTCAGAGATTTTTGCAACAGTACTTTCTATTCAAGGATGGCTAACATATCCCATAATGATACATTAGCAGGAGCCTTTTTTAACTTCTCCACCACATTCATCGGTCCTAATGACTGCATCTTAGGGTAATAAGGATAACTTGTTAGATTTCAATTGTTGGGTTGGAGACTCCTTGATTCTGCATCATCATTGGGATGTCCTATCATGCCATGAGGATATATGAAGCTTGATCTGATGGTCCTTTCCTTGTTTCAGTCGTTATACTGGGAATGATTTCTAGGGTCTCCACCATCCTCCTCTTTGACCAAGTGTAATAATCTGATTGAACTAGGGGTTCTTGGAAGTTGATGCTTCATTAATGAACATTGATTCTTCATCTTCAATCCATGACAATAGTGCATGCTTAGGGGTAATGTCTAAAATGTAGCAATGGTAGCTCAAATGCAAGGCATGTCTATCCCAGCATCTATCAGACTATTTTTTGCTTTGACAGCTAGCTCATATGTTGTGGGAAGGGTTTGCCCTCCTAATGACTAGATCATAACTAAAATATCAGAATTGAAAGCTTTAAGGTAGAAGACAATTGCCATACCTACTGGTGGTCGAGCCGTAACTAGGATTCTTTGCTAGGTCTTCTGGAATCTAGTATTGAAATTAGTTATGGCTTCTTGAGGTGCTCTCTTTATGATGATCAAGTGTTGCAAAAGGGATGACATGTCTCCCTTTTCAATGAATCTCTCAAATAATGCATCTCCCAGTTGGTCCCATGTTCCAATGGAGTTCGGTGCTAGAGATCGGTACTAGTCAAGAGCCCTGCCTTTAAAAGATGCAGCTAGCAATCTCATAGCAATATTTTGCTCTGTAATGTAATGCACAATGCACACATCCACCACATCTTGTAAATGTTTAGGTGGAGTCTTAAAATCTTGCCTCGTGAATTTAGGTAATGCCTTTAGAGCATTAGTAGGAATAGGGTCCCATGTGTCAGGAGGTGTCAGAAGAATGAGTGGACTACCACTATTCCAATTAACAAAATTTCTAGGCAGAGCCGGGGCACCCATTTATCCTCTTGAAGTGTTTTGTTGAATTGTTCTTCTTCTTGAGGTAATTGCCAATGGTGACAATAAAAGTCCTGGATTAGCAGCAAATCAGGCTCGTGTAGTTGGTCCGCAACTTTGACCTCTTGCAGGATGTTGGCTCATGCGCTTCTAATTTGGACTCAGTGAATTATGTCCCACCGGGCGTGCCAAAAAATTATTGATGTTTAATTTTGCAAGAAATCACCAACAATGGGAAATTCCAAGAATGTGGGACATGATTGTTGAAGTAACATCCAGATTTTAAAGAAGCTAGTTTTTCTCTGTGTTTTGAGTTAAAGGGAAGAAAAAACAAGATTATAAAGAAATACTTAAACTGCTAAGGTGATGCACCAGAATCATTATCCACACAAACAACACAGCAATTAAACTTGCAAAATTCACTGGTAAAGTTAAAGAGCATGAAGCATGATTAACATTCATAACATATATATCAGATTAATCAAAGGCTCATACAGAAAGTAAGAAACAAGAATAAGAAACAGATCACAATTGCACAAAACACCACTCTCTCTTAACTGTTTGATAGGAATCTAACAAAGTACAAAGGCAAAGATTTGCACAAAATACAACATTCAATCCCTCAGGAGAGGCACCTATTAAGGTAAGAAAATTCTTCTATCCTAGCTATTGATAAAACTCTCTGATATCTTAGAACCTTTTTATCCCAGACTGATCCTACATATATAGTGTCAAAAACCTTCAAAGATCTCCAAAACTAACAAAATAATAATGGTTTGGCAACTAATTTCCCCAGCTAACTGGCTCTTCTTTGATTCGGCTCCCACGCTACAAATCTTGTGGAGAATCTCAACTCCCTGTTCATCTGTGCCATTATAAGTAATTACTGTTAACCTCAAGAAACTTAGAAAATTGTCTGTGACATGCCTCTACTAGATATTATATTGTAGATTCTTCTACTTTTTTGGGGCCGACACCTGTTTGTAACAACCAATAGTGCAATAGAGAAAACTCTTCAAAGTTGAGGCTCATTAAAAAATGCGCCGCTGGGAAACATGGCGTCTTCCACTGCATTCATCAAAAGGAACTCATAAAGACCTGGCTAAATGGTGCTCCTTCTATCAAAACTTCACCAAAGAGACTCCTCAAATGAGCACCCTTCTAACAAGTGGCATTTTCCACTGAATTTTTTTATAAGATTCAGGCCTTCTATGGTGGGACACGTGGCATCTTTTAACAATGCCTCGAACTTTATCAAAAGAGGATTCTTAAAATAAGCACCAGGCTAACACGTGGCAACCTCATCAAAGACTCATGATTTATTAACAACTGCTAAGGATTTTTCCCTTATACTTTCCTTTGAAGTAAGTAGAGACCCTTAATTCCACCATGTGTATTCCTCAGATGAGCTGGGAGAGTTTTTTGTTCTTCAATCTTTTCAAATGAGCGCCAAGTTGACACTTGTCACTATCCGTGGCATCTTGGACTCTTTAACTCTTTTCTCCACTCATAGCTTTGACATCCTTCAAAATATTATTACCTAGATGAATAATAATATCTATTAAAGATATATATATTCAAAACGTAGAGTTTTAACTCTACACTACTGAATGAATTAGTAAAATCAAAGAATAATCTAACACAATAATTAAATCACCAATTGGCGACATCATGTGCTCATTAACTGAGCTAGTAAATTTAATTATATAAAGTGAGAGCAATATAGCTAGTTGGGGAATAATTTGATAAGTGACGAAAGCACTCAAGTTATGTCACTTTTGGCAGCAAGGCATGAACCTAGGATGTTAAAAATTAGAATATTGATAGCTATAAGATCTCAATATCTTTGGTCTCATGCAAAAGGTACGCCCTCGCCAAAATAATCATCCTGAAACTTTGCAAGGGCTTACAAATATGGCTTGGGTTAGTGAGATAACAACATCTCTCTCATTTTGGTTCAAAGAGCTGGAGGAGTGCAAAGCCATGGACACACCAATATGTTTGGAATCCACGAAGCAACAAATGTTGTTCCATAGGGAGGTTTCAGACAAAAGGCTAAAAGCAATTCTCATGTCTAACCATCCTCTTGTGCTCTGGGCGGTAAAGAAAGTGCTCGGGGTGAATTTCTTCATGCTTTTCATTGCTATAGAGTCAACACGGATGTCACTACGATGTTCTTGGTGATGCTGCTATATATGGGAGTCGGTAAAGCCAAGGTAAAACTCTTGTGCCAGAAGCTTTTCCTACACTCTCTTCTGGGGGAGATTAATGCGGCCCTGGACAACGTGGATGCCAGCCTCCTTTCTCCTCTGGCACAAAATTACTACATGTCAAAGGCTCAAGGTGTGGAGGTGAGGAAGTATCCTATCATGCAAACACTGAGACTGGGAGAGCTGGAGAAGCGGTGGGAGGAAATTGAAAGAAACATCAATTGTCTGGGGAAAATGGTTGGAATTGTGCAGGTGCCCGGAGTAGGCTGTGTCAGGAGGCACATTGAATCTAAAGGTTTGGCACTAGATGACAACACTGGGAATAACCAGAATTAGGGTCTAGGTGAAGGGGAAGATTGGGTGGAAAATGATAGACAGACCCATGAGAAAGCAGCAGACAGTCTAGTGCATCATGCTTGTGGTTCCAAGTGTCCGGCGATTGCCAGAGCGATGGCAGCAAGACTAGCTCATGAGGAAGAAGATGACTAAGCAAGGGAAGTTGTTTTGTCCTATAGGTTTCAGGTTATAATACTCTCTATACTACACTCTATTTCTGTTTTGGGCCATTTTGCATATAGAAGGCCTTTAATGTATCAAGGACTAGTATAGTGGTAGGTCGGGTGGGAAGAGAATAGCTGGGGAAGATAAGGTATCTAGGAAAGCTTGTTACTGGGTTGATCAATGTAAAAACTCCAATGCAATCTTTTTTTCTTATCAATATAAAGGGTACTGCCCCTTAGAAGCTATTTAACTAAAAAAAAACTTCATAAATTCTTTGCCATGCTCTATACTCCACAAAAGTATTTCTTTATTTCATGAGACCCCTCATCTATCTAGGATTTTGAAATTTTGGGCAATTTAAGGAAATCAATTTATTTGGCTAGGGCTTATTCTTTACACCAGAAATACCCTAATTTAGTAATGGCATGGGTGGGTGGAGATTGGGAGGCATCTACATCATAATGAAAGTAGGTCTCCATGACTTAGATTTCATGGAAGTAAGTGCCTTGGTATTAGAAAAATATCACCTATCCTTTCTAGGCTACTAATTGTCTCCTCAACCTACCAATGCTTTTGAGTTCTGGTGATGTCGTGAATCATGTATGTGATTGTTCCTATGAAACCATGGAGGGGAAAGATACTTAAAAGACTTCAGTTGATAGAATCAATAGGGATCCACCCACTAGAGTATTCAAAGATCATATCTCTAAGGAAAAATGTGAGATAATGCAAGTGGATGTAAAAATCCACATGATTATGGGGATAGTTTGATTATCTTTTCAAGTCAACTCTCTCCTCCCCTTGAAATTTTAATGGATCTAGAAATAGTTGAAAGGGAGATTTTTTCTCTGATCATGCCATTATTTACAAGTTTTCTAATTTTTATCCCAACTAGTCGATATGAATGAATGAATGAATGGTTATCTTCAACCAAGAAGAAGTCTTTGAAAGATGAGTTCTACATGTATTCCTATGCTAGAAGGTATTTTATCATTGAATTGTGATTCTGTTAAGGATGAGGATTATATTTTGTAGTAAGGGTCATCGGTTATGAATGAGAATCTTTTATTTACATTCTCATGATCTAAATTTAATATGATATATTTCAATATCAATTTTGATATATCAATATTGAAATTTCAATTTTGATATGTATATCAAATTTGATCTAGATTGACATTAAATTTGATAAATTTCAACATTAGTTTTGAATTTCATATATTTTCAATATCAATTTTAATGTTCATATAAATTATTTTGAATTTATTAATTTTTTAAAAAATTCCATACATATTAATTTTAATTTCCATATATATATATATATATATATATATATATATATATATATATATATATATATATATATATATATATATATATATATATAAATTTTAAGATAAATTATATTTTGATTTTAATATTGATATTATTTATTTGATTCAAATTTATACTTCGATATATAATTTTATATCTCAATTACAATTTTGATATTAATTTATTGATATCAATTTGAATTTTGATAAATCAATTGACATAGAAATTAGTTAAATAAAGTTAGAGCTTCTATTTTAGTTTCAAATTTAGGGTTTATGTTCACCCAAAATAAATAAAGTTTCAAATCCATGGTTTTTAATTTTGTTTCAAGTTTAGAGTTTTTGGTTTTTATTTGTCATTTCTAGGATTTTCATTTCTATTTGTCATTTCTAGGGATTTTGTTTTATTTATTTTTTCATTTAGGGTTTTCATTTCTATTTTAAATTTAGGGTTTTAGTTGAGATTTTCGTTTCAAATTTAGGGTTTAAACTTCAAACACAAGTTGCACATCTACACATACAAAATTAAAATACTAAAAAAGAAACAATTTTTATCAAAAAAATAAATTTCAAATATTCATTAATAAATAAAATTGATAAACATAAATAAGGAAAAGTGAACTTAAAAAAACTTACCTGTTGGGCATTAGGAGTAAGGGAAGTTGACTGGTAGATGTGTGGGGCCACATGGATGTAGGGCAAAAAGACTCTTATCAACTTTGATTCAAACGAAATGAGAATTTTTGTTTTCTTCTTTTATTTTAAGAGTTTTGGGTGAAACTCTATCACCCCTAGACTTATCAGGGAAAAACCTTCCATTTAAAAACCTTTCGTCTATGTATACACCATGTGGATTCAATTGAAAGGTTCTTGATTGAAATTTTCTTGGCAAAAAACCTTTCACTCAGCACCATTCTATTGGCCGAAAGTGTGACATAGATTCAAACTTTTACTCAAAAAAAATAATCCAATCACTATGCACCTACATGGAATCAAAGGAACAACTACAACAATTAATGGGATCATAGTCATAATGTCTATTCATGGTAGAAAAGGAGGAGTTACTATTATAAGGAAGGGCATCAAATGGGTGCAATGAAATATGGATCAAGGATGGCATCTAGGTACTATCAAGCTAAAAGAACTAGGAGGATCAATTATGGATAGTTGGATGATTGGTCTTGGCATCATATTTCTAATGATTTGTGATAATCATACTATTTGGATTCTTCTCATGTTTTGGGGATGAAGCATGTCAAGGAGGGATGGCATGTTATTTACATAGGCATATGATATTATAATTTATTTAGGTGGATGGAGATGCTGACATGTGGCACACATCCCTTAAGTTAGTTATATTGGCTCTTATGGACAACTTGTGTATTTAATTATACTAGGTGTTGAGTAGGCCTTCATTGGGATTACTCCTCCATTATGTTATTAGGAGGAGGTTTATTTAAAGGAGTTGATTATCATTGTAAGGATATGTGTTGAGTATAATATTGTATTTGGGGTGTCTTGGAGATATAGCATGGAGTGATTTCTTCCATAAATATTATTGTACGGTGTTACCCTACCTCAAGGGTTTATTCTATTTTTGCATATATTGGATATTAGGCCATCTTGGCCCATGAACATCTATTGTGTTGAGTGAGATCTATCTTCTGCACTATCTTATAATAATTATTATATGTGTGGATCTCAGGTCTATTGTGTTGAGTGAGATCTATCTTCTGCACTATCTTATAATAATTATTATATGTGTGGATCTCAGGTTTTTGATCTAGAACTCCATGTCACTTGTAGACTTGTTATTGCATAAAGGAAACTCTAATCAAAGTGTGCCAAAAATATAATCGAAAAGGGCATGGTTATGCAATTTTCACCATTAAATTTTGTCCCAACTTTAATTTTCATGTGAACTACTATGAGGGTGCATGTCAAAGTAAAACAAGTAATCAAGGGTATGTGCAAGAAGTTGGATCCACTTTTTGGCTAAAAAGTGGAAGTGTTTTCCCTAAAAATTAAAGTTTGTCACTTGGAGTCAAAATTTGAAGTAGTTACACATAGAATCTTAAGAAAGTCCAGTAATATGAAATGTAGTATTTTTAATCTAGTTTTCAAATATGTAATTTATTCTAATACCTGATGATACAAACTAATTTTTCATAGGCTTGTACAAAATCCACTTTTTAAAAGTCACTTTTTAGGACCATACATACCATGCACGTGTACAGTCAACATAATTTGACCTAAATAAAATTATTTTTCTAAATTCTTTTGGGGAAAGATGTGTATTATAGTTAAGTTTGATGAGGATATTTTTTTATGATTTCTTTCCAAATATTTTTTTTATTGGCCCTAATTTTTGTTTTTGAAACCCCCTCATCTATGATCAACATAATTTGAGCTAAACTAATCATAAAATGATCTTTTTTCATTGTGTAAAGAATGATGTGTAGATTGATGACATAATATTTTTCTAAAAAAACTTTAAAAATTAAAAGTTATTAAAAATATAAAAACTTAGCATTTCAAATTTATGGACTAGTTTGCTTATAAATTAATTAATAAATAGAGAAACTGTAAGTTGAATAAAAAATACATATATGAAAACTAAACATCGTCAGCTATAATGGGTTTTAATTTTGTAAAAAATTTTAGAAAAAAACATCGTCAACCATATTGGTAAAGTTAAGTCTTTTCTCTTGCTCTGAACATGGACTTGTACTTGCAGGTCCAAGGCTAGGGATCAGATTACCATGCCTTTCCCAAGCCTAAAACAAAACCAAAAATGTGGGTATGGAATTCAAATTTTTAAAAATGGGTACTTGTTTTAAAACGGGTACCCGTTCTAAAAAATAATAAAAAACAAAATGGGTACCCATTTTAAAAAGGGTACCTCAACACAAATATTTCTTTATACATGTACGTGATGAAAAATGATACACTCTTTGTGATATTAGGCCCATTTACCTAGCTTTTACCTCACCCTTATCCACACATAATATTATCCTTATTGACACACCTAACTTATATGTGTTCATCTTTTCATACACTTGACCTATCTAATTAATTATGCATCCAATGATTGTCTCTTTAATTAACCTATAAAAAACCTTACGGATTACCCTTTCATGCCTAGAATAGCCTAAAGAGAAGAATATTTACCCTAAATTAGACATTGTAATTGACCTTTCCTCTACCTAATCATGAGTTTTGAATTATTATACTCAAGTTGACATCCCCAATTTTGGGAATTAAGTATTCTCTCTAGGGTTAGCAGAAAAGTAACTTACATCACCAATCAATGGAATCTACAATCATGTTAATATTAGGAAGAGGAAAATCATCTTTAGAAAGAGGTTAAGTCTATGACATGATTGCAATTATTATATTTGTGGTGTATATTTAATTATACTAGGCATTGACTAGGCCTTCATTGAGATTAGCCCTCCATTATGTTATTGGGAGGAGGTCTATATAAAGGAGCAGATTGACATTGTAAGGATATGTGTTGAGTATAATTTTGTATTTGGGATCTCTTGTAGACATAGCATGGAATGACTTCTTCCATAGGGATTATTGTACGGTGTTACCCTACCTCAAGGGTTTATTCTATTTTTGCATATATTGGATATTAGGGCATCTTGGCCTATGAACATCTATTGTGTTGAAGGAGATCTATCTTCTGTATTATCTTATAACAATTATTATTTGTGTATCTTAGTTATTTGATCCAAAACTCTATGCCACTTGTAGACTTGTTATTGCATAAAGGACACTCTAATCAAAGTGTGCCAAAAATATAATGAAAAACGGCATGATTATAAAATTTTCACCATTAAATTTTGTCCCAACTTTGATTTTCATGTGAACTATTATGAGGGTGCATGTCAAATTAAAACAAGAAATCAAGACAAATATTTATTTATACATGTACGTGATAAAAAATTACGCACTCTTGAGTAATGTTAGGCCCATTTACCTAGATTTTACCTCACCCTTATCCACACACAATATTATGCTTATTGACACACCTCACTTATATGTGTTTATCTTTCATATAGTTGACCTATCTATTTAATTATCCATATTAATGATCCATCAAATGATTATCTCTTTAGTTATCCTATAAAAAAGCTCATGAATTACCCTCCCATGCCTAGAGCATCGCCTAAAGAGAAGAATATTTACCCTGCATTAGGCATTGGACTTGACCTTTTCTCTACCTAATCATTTGTTTTGAATTATTATACTCATGTTGACATCCCCAATCTTGGGAATTCAGTATTATCTCTATGGTTAGTAGAAAAGTAACTTAGATCACCAATCAATGGAATCTACAATCATGTTAATATTAGGAAAATGAAAATCATTTTTAGGAAGAGGTTATGTCTACGACATGATTGCAAATTATTTTTGTGGATCCTAATATCCAATATATGTAAAAATAGAATAAACCCTTGAGGTAGTGTAACACTGTAGAATACTCTTTAAGGAAAAATCCACTCCACACTATATCTCCAAGAGATCCAAAATATAATATACTCAACATGTATCCTTACAAGGATATCACCTCCTTCATACCTCCTCCTAGTAACATAATGGAGCAGTAATCCAAATGAAGGCCTACTTAACACCTGATATAATTAAATACACAAGTTATTCACAAGAGCCAATATAGCTAACTTAAGGGATGTGTGCCACATGTCGGCATCTCTATCCACCTAAATACATTATAATATCATATCCCTAGGTACATAACATAAATATTTGATAGTCTTGGCTAATGTGCAACCTAACATACCTTCTTCTAAACTAATAGAGTTCCTATATTAACTAAGGATCTAACTTATAACTTAATTTTCATCCTAAAAATCTAGGGAATCATTTCTTTTCAAGTTTGATAAAGTGTATCAATAGCATGGCATTGTGTAGTCAAGATTGCAGGCTTAGATACTTGTGATGTTAGGTACATTGTGTTTATTCAAGAATATGTAGTTGTTGGTGTAGATTATTTATCAAATTAGATTGTGACTTGACAGTCAAATGAGTAAGATCCATTCAAGTGTCATGACCTTAGTGATTCTAAGCTCTCTTTAGTCAAGCTACACACACACACACACACACACACACACACACACACACACACACACACACACACACACACACACACACACACACACACACACACACACACATATGTTAGAGTAGGCTTAAGTTTACTTAGGCTACCTGACAGTTACATTATTAGTTGTATCATTATTTAATAATGTTTAGGTGCATATTTTTTTCCATTGAAGTAGTTGGAGGTTGTTGTTCTTGTACCTCATCACACTCAGCTATATATTCTAGGGTTTGTACATTGTATTATATCTCATCTCAATGTATTTTATTCACTGCTGGTGAAATAGCTTCTCTTGTTGTTTTTCTTTCATTTTGTGAAGGTTATTTGGTGTGTTGATTGGATCCCTGGGTGCTCTAACATGGTATCAGAGTAGATCAATCAAGCCACCCCTTCCTTCTAAGAGTTTTCACCAATTTGAGATCAGTATTTTGATCGGGCTTTATTCCTTTGCTTTGCGAGTCAATTTTTGGAGATGGCCTTGTGATTTTGTTGAAAATTTATAGGTAATTTTCTTGTTGGTTCCAATACTAGTACCAGATAGCAAGCACGAACTTGAAGAAATGGCATTCAAGGCTGAGTTAAATGAGTTGAGGCAGCTATAGATTTTGTCATGGTTGAGTGGTTGCTCACATGAGTAAAGGATATTCCTAGATAGCGCACTGACACTACCATTAAGGTGATCATTGAGAATACAAAGAGGTTCTTTGACAATTACAGTAAGCATGGGCTACTATACAGCATAGATGGGTTGTCACATCTGATTGTGGATGGTGATCAGGCTCACTATGGTGAGTTCATTACACCAGGCATCCTTTTGTCTTTACATTGTTGGTTGGTCGATAAAATAGTGAGAAGACTTTAGCATATGCAAAATCTCACAAAAATATTTGTTAACCATTAAGTTTTCCATCTTCTGTGTAGCAGTTGAGGGTGGGCCCATGGTTTAGATCTCTTGTATTTCACAAGGACTTTAGTCCCATATTGGTGGTGCAGTGTTGTTCCTAGCTATTGATATAGTCTATTCACTCACTTATCTTCCATGAACAAGGCTTGTGAGGCTATGGTTAGTCTCTCTCTCACGTGGATTGGTGACTTGTATGCTCATAGAGACTAGTGTGCTCGGTGATTTAGTATTGTAACTTTTAGTGACATGGCACCTACATGGCATGGGTCACTTGCCACCTATTGTCTATCAAGATTCTTGGCCCTAGGTGCCCCAATTATTTTACCTCTTCATATTTTGCAGTCATATGGAGAGACCAAGAGCTTTTATGGATTCTAAAAGTGCCTAAAATAGGCTTTTTTCTTCAAACTTGCATAATTTTTGCAAATGGAGTCCGTTTTCAACAAACAAAATATTGTCACAAAGCTGCTTCATCAAACTTTGTTGTCGATGAGGTATTTTCTAAAAAAATTGCCATTTTTTGATAGTTTAAGTAGCTTGAAGTTACAAGTTGTTTTAGTTACTTCTATTAGTGTTACTTGGCAAATCTGGTGTTGAAAATTGCAAATTTAGTTGCCATTCATTCTGGGGGGTGTACACTGCATTTTGGTCCTTTTGTTTTCCCTTGTTTATCATGTCAGACCCAAGGATTGAATTGGCCACTCCACACAACTATCACACATGGAAGCTCATGATGTCATAGTTGTTGTAATCTAAGGGTCTTTGGTAAATGTTAGATGTCGATCAACTTGAGTTCACTAAACCATTTGAGAAATTTTTTCATAAAAATAAAATGGATGAGGCTAAAGGACTCATAGGTCTCCACGTGTTTGCTAATTTCTTATTTCACATTGCGGAGTGTAAGAACCCTAAAGCAGTGTGGGATAAGCTTGTCGAGATGTATGGTAAGGTCAATTAGTTCAAGATCTTGCAGCTTGAAGTCAAGCTCACCTCTCTCTCTCTCTCTAGATGCCTTCCCCACAATTCAGGATTTCCTTTCCCAATTCAAGTTGATTTTGTTGCAATTGAAAGGATGTGGTCATGCCAAAGATGATAAAGAGTGTATTTTATTGATCTTGTCTAAGCTGAGAGGTTCTTTTCAAGTGTTTTCCTCTACCTTCTATTCTACTATGGATTTTATGGGAGAAGACCATAAGATGCCTTCATTTGAGGAATTTTGTGATTGATTGACTAGGGAGCAGGTCAAGTTGATTCAGATGGATGCTCCTCCTAAGAGTCATGCTTTGATAGCTCAATCTTCCAAGGGAAAGGGTAAGAAAAAGAAGAAGCCCAAGACAAATTCATCTATAAGTAGTGATCCTCCCTCCAAGCCTAAGGCAAAGAATGATCAAAAGACTAATCTTCCTCCTCCTCCTTCTAACTCTGGGGAGTCATCCTCTAAGTCTAAGAAGAAGAAGGAAAATTATTCCTTTTGTGGAAAGGTAGGGCATAATGATGCACATGCTATTTTGAGAGGTTAGAAACATTGGAGGAATCTATGAGGAAGCACAATATTACCATGCCTAATTCTTCATCCTTGGGAAAAGGGCAAGCTTTCACAACAAGTGCTTCATCCTCTATCAATGACAGTTGGATTCTTGATTATGGTGCTTCACATCAAATGACACATGCTAAGGATACTCTTCATTCTATTTCCTCTTGTACTTATCATATTATGGTTGGGAACTCTTCACAGATTTCAGTTGTATGAATAGGCTCAATTCATATGCAAGATGGTTGCATTGATGATGTTCTTCTTATTCTTAATATTTCATAGAATCTACTTTCCATCTATCATATTTTTCATCATGGTGATGGGAAGGTAGTTGAGTTTTATCCCACTAGTGTAACTATTTAAGAGTTGTAGGATCCTAAGAAGGTTGTTTCTACATGGACAGTTGATCATGTGGCCCATTTGTATAGGTTTGATGGATTTGAGTCTTCATCAGGATCATCCCTTATTGCTCATGCAGATTCTATGAGCAAGCTTTGGCACGAATGGTTTGGGCACCTGAATTACAAATATCTCCAATAGATGAGCACATAGAATTTGGTGATTGGTCTACCTAAGATCTCTTGTTCAAATGGAGTTTATCAAGGTTGTGTTCTTGGAAAACATCATAGGGATCCTTTTCCGAAGGGTATGGCCACACATGCTTTGACACTCCTTGAGTTGGTGCATAGTGACCTCACATCATTCCCAACTCCTTCATTTTTAGGGGCTAAGTATGTGCTCACCTTTATTGATGACTTCTCTTGATGCACATGGGTGTACTTTTTGAAGTACAAGGATGAGGTTCTTCAATTTTTCATGACATTCCTTGCATTTGTGGAGAAGTAGTCAGGGTATTCCCTTCAAAATATTTGCACAGATAATGGGAGAGGATATGTCAATTAGGTATTTCAATACTTTTTCCATGCTCGAGTTATTCTTTATCAGCACACAATGCCATACACTCCTCAACAAAATGGTGTGGCCGAGTAGAAGAATAGGACCTTATGAGAGATGGCTAATTCTCAATCTATGGCTCCAACATTTTGGGCAGAGGCTGTCAATTACACGCCAACTACATTTAGAACTGTATGCCTCACAAGGCAATGCAGAATATGAGTCCTGAGGGGGCTTGGTCTCATGTCAAGCCCAAGGTGTCCTTCAAAATATTTGGCAATGATTCATGGACATTCATTCTAGATGGTAGGTGCAAAGAAATGGAGAAGAAAAGTTAGCAGTTTATTTTTGTTTACTATTGTGAGGATATGAAGGATTATCATTTTTTTGATCCTATCACTCGCGAGGTACATTTTCATCCTGATATTCATTTTGATGAGTCTTTCACTCCAAAAGATTGTCCTTCATAGGCCTCTTCCTCTCTTCTTCCCAGTTCTTCTTCAAAGGATGTTTTGCTTCTTGTAGATGATGATGATGATGATGATGATCTTGATGATGGTATTGATCTTGTTATTGACATTTCTCCATCTTCTCCTCCACCTGCACCCACAAGACCATTATGGGATCGTACACTTCTTGAAGATGTTGGTTCTCCTGCAGGTGATCCCACAGGTACATGCTGCACTCATTCTTGAACATCAAGTATCAATCTTTTGAGTTATGCAGTTTCTACTAATCCTTAGAAGTTTTCATATGCTTCAGGTGTTCTGCAATGGGAAAGTGCTATGATCAAGTAGTACTCTTCTTTAATAAAGAATCATACTTGAGATTTAATTCTTCTTCCTAAGGGAAGAAAGTTGGTTTGATGCAAGTGGGTGTATCATAGCAAGTTTGCAGCTAATGGTTCTATTAATAAGTATAAGGCTCATCTAGTGGCTAAGGGCTTCTCTCAGGTTGAAGGTATTGAGTATTATGAGACTTTTACTCCTATAGCCAAGATGGATTCCATTCATTTTGTACATTCTATTGCTGCATCTCAAGGTTGGTCAGTGTATCAGATGCATGTGAAGAGTGCTTTCCTACACAGTGATCTTTAGGAGGAGATCTACATGGAGCAGCCACTAGGCTTTGTATAGGGCCCTTCACTTGTTGGTAGGCTCCAACATTCATTGTATGGTCTCAGACAAGCTCCTTGGCCTTGGTATGAGAAGATGGATAGTTTTATGCTTGCTTCTAGATTCACTAGATGCCACTCCAATCCTACAGTTTATATTCAGAGACATGGGGGGCTACTCATTCTTGTCGTTTATGTGGATGAATTGATTCTCACAAGGGGTTCTCCTACCATGATTAAGGACACTCAAAGAGCTTTGATGGAGCATTTTGATATGATTGACCTTGGTCTATTACATTACTTCCTTGGTCTTCAGATTCATCATTGTTCTATCGGTATTTCTATCTTTCAATAGAAGTATGCACTTGATTTGATTCAGAGATTTGGGATGGATGACTACAAGCTAGCCCCTACTCCTTTTTAGTCAGGTGGTGTGTTGTCTACCACTTGCACTACTCCATAAGTTGATGCTACCTTGTATCGGCAATTGGTTGGTAGCCTTCTGTACTTGACACATAGTCATCCTGATATTTCCTTTGCAGTTGGTCTTATCTCCCATTTCTCTCAAGATCCTCATGAGATTCATTGGAAGGTAGCCAAACATATCTTGTGGTACATTCAGGGTACTACACAGTTTGGCATTCACTACACATTAGGAGCTACTGAGATTGTGGGCTTCACTGACTCAAATTGGATCGGTGATGTTAATGATTAGAAGTTCACTTCTGTCTTTTTTTTTTGTCTTGGTTCTTGTCTGGTTGCTTGGTCTTGCAAGAAGTAAACTGCTATTGCATTATCATCAACTAAGGCTAAGTATCAAGGAGCATTCTTGGCTAGTAAGGAGGTTCTTTGGCTTCGATAGTTTATGGTTGAGTTTAGCTTTCTTGCTGATCATCCCACTACTCTTTGGTGTGACAATCAAAGTGCCACTCATATTTTTCACAACCTAGTGGAGCATCAGTGCACTAAGCATATTGATAGCCACATGCACTTAATTCGACAGCTCATTTAGGATGGTGTTCTTAGTTTAGAGTATTTTCCTATGAAGCAACATGTTATAGACATCTTCACTAAACATTTGGCATCTCCTCACTATCTTTTGTTGCGATCGATGTTAGGGGTGAAGGAAGTTGTCCTTGGGGGATCTTAAGGAGTCCTTCCTTTCACTTTTTACTTTTCAACATTTTCTATTTTTCTCTCTTTTGAAGAGGAGTTTTCTTCCATGGGGTTTTTCTCCTTTTCTCTGGTTGTGAGAGATTGCATTATAGTTGTACATGGTTACCTAACATGGCCTTGTTATCAGGACTCATTTTGCATCTCATATTGCATAATGATCTCCCTAAGTTGCACTTAAGGGGGGTGTTAGAGTAGGCTTAAGTTTACTTAGGCTACCTAACAGTTACATTATTAGATGTGTCATTATTTAATAATGTTTAGGTGCATTTATTGTTTGTCATTGATGTAGTTGGAGGTTGTTGTTCCCGTACCTCATCACACCTAAATATATATTCTAGGGTTTGTACATTGTATTATATCCCATCTCAATGTATTTTATTCACTATTATTGAAATAGCTTCTCTTCTTGCTTCTCTTAGTTTTTGTGAAGGTTATTTGGTGTGTTGATTAGATCCCTAGGTGCTCTAACTATGTGTGTGTGTGTGACCATGGTCACTTTTGACTAAGCTTTTCACTTTTTGATTAATGACTCATATTTAAACTTGGGTCTTCCTCAAATAGTTGTTAAGGCTCATGCTCTAACAATAAGAAAGAGAATCCTTGGGTTAGTATGAGTTGTTGGATCAAATTGATGTTGCAAGATTAGATCATTTGCAATTACTCTTAATACAAAATGGAATAGAAGGCTCTTTTCTTGGTATAAACATTGATGCAAAAACATTGTGTGACAAACATAATAATGGGATTTCTCCCAGGAGCTCATTAGCACAACTTAAAGATTAGGTTTTTATTAAAGGGTTCCAAAACATGAATTAATGAATCAAAGACTATGTTATTAGGATTTATTCATGATTAAATAAATAGAGAAACATACAAGAATATGGGGAGAACATATTCACAATGGGTTAGGAAGATAGGAATAATACAACATAAAAATATGGAAGATAAAAACTATACATTAAAGAGGGATGTGATTACACATGGGGATTTAAATATACCTTGTTGACTGAGAATGAAAAGATATAGCTCAAGTCAATGTTAATATTTCAAAAAAGTCGATATATTTATATGATACAATGATAAATGGGCAGCTCGAAAGTGAATCAAATTTGCTTTGGCGTCCAATTTTTTCTTTCCTCAAATCATTTCAAAACATGATTTTTGACCTTAAAGTCTTGTATTATGGCTTGCTTGCCAAACCATCACTTAATAACATCCTTATATTTGTTGATTCTATCTTAGGCCAACTCTCTTTGTTCTTCTAGTTCTAACTACTCAATGCTCATCTTGTTGTCATTGCACCATTTTCATCTATCTCTAGTTGGTAAACTATCTATGTATATATATTGTTTTTTAAATAATAAATAGTATTTAATAAAGGTAATTCAAACTTATATGTTTTACATTAATAATATTTATTAACTATAAAAAAATTGTTTTCTATGTGTAAATAAAATGTAAAATCATAGGCATTAAAAGTTCAACAACATAATTAGTTTAATTTTTTAATCTTGGCTAAACAATTTCACTACAATGCCATATAAGATGCAGTTTTGCCTTTCTAAGACCTAAATTTGATGGTCAATCATACCTACAAACAAATTTTTTGTGATAGTTATTTATTCTGTATTACCTTTTAAATATTAAATTATATTTTATTTAAAAACTATATATATATATATATATATATATATATATATATATATATATTGTTGTAGTCATGACAAGAGAATCCAATGAAGGATTGTCCCATCATGCAACCCAATCAACTTCATTCATGTGCATTGGGATAACAACAATAATCATGCCTTCAAATTCTTATAATCATGTGCTCAAAACTTCAAATATTTTAACAAATTGTACGTGCCAACATATCCTTGTTAAATTTCAGCTTGAAGATTGTTTTTTTGTCAAGATTTTTCCACTCCTCTTAAATGCAAATTAACTTTGATAAATTCTAGCCCTTAAGGATTGTTATTTATCTGTTTGATTCCTTTAGTTGCAGAAAAATAAATGTAGATTGACCTCTTAATTTGAAGCCCTTAAGTGAATATAATTTGTGAACGTTGTAGCAACAATTTCAGCTATGAAGTAACATTGTATCTTGAGAATTTCATAAAACATGAACAGAAACAAATACTTACAGCCCAAATATTTTTATGTAGTCAATCAAGATGGTAACACATATACATAACCTACATAAATCCAACTATGAAGTATCTCTTAAGAACTTTCCAATTATCCACCTCCACAAACTTACAAATTTAGAAAATTTTCACCTAACAAGTCACCTATGGACGCCCTCTTGATGACCTGCAAAAATTAGAAATAAACTTGGACTCTTCTCTTTTTATTCAATTCTTCTTTTAGATCCAAACCTCCATCTATTTATAATATCTCCTTTGCCAAGTTTCATCTTCCTCATTTGGGCTCCAATGACTCTTGGTATTCCTATTCTTGCTTGGTGGTATCCAACTTGGAGAAAGGTGACTCTTGGGATTCCTTTGTTGCTTTTCATCATGACTTGGGTGCTTGAAAACTCTTCATTGTCCAACTTTTGTCTTCTAGCATGTAGGTGACTAGGAATTTGTCCATATGCAACTTGCCTTGTCTTTTCCTTGGAGAGTTAGAGATTTAAAATGTTTATTTTATTTTCCTCAATGTTGGTGTATGATGTTGATTAAAAACCTATAAGACAAATAAAAGGGTAAAAGAAATAAAATATTTTTTTGGTTGATGTAAGATTGCTTGAGCCCGGATGCTCCTGCATCATATATATATTCCCCGCACCATATTAAAAATGAAATAGAGATGGACCAACAATTATTTCATTTTGATGGAAGATAATATAGTTAAAATTAATAATATTTTAAGATATAAATGCCTAATACAGTCATACAACCATTAAACTTAAGCCGCCTAAACCACATTAAAAATAAAATAGAGATGAACCAACAATTATTTCATTTTGATGAAAGATAATATAATTAAAATTTAATAATATTTTAAGATATAAATGCGTAATACAGTCATACAACCATTAAACATATGCCCCACACCACATAAAAAATGAACACCACATTAAAAATGAAATAGAGATGGACCAACAATCATTTCATTTTGATGGAAGATAACATAATTTGTTGACATTTCCATAGGATAAGCACATATCCTACAATTATTAGGAGGCGCTATTGTACGACTATTTTTTAACGAAAAGGGCATCAACCAGTTCTATTTGGTTATAGAGATACTCCTCAAACTTAGCAGCCGCTCTTTTAGCAATTGTGGAGAAGAATTCATCTGTCAAACGCTCACATCCCAGATGAGCTTCCACAATATTCTCAAAGAGTGCTCTGTAATGGTTGCCTACACTTCTCCCGAACAACTCCTCCTCCCCTCTCCTCACCTCTGTCATGGGATGCAAAGGAAATTCTCCCAACACCCTTACACTCTCCATCTTGAACGACCCTTCGCTCTTAACTATGCTCTCCACTTCTTCTGGATTTGGACCGAACCAGGGTAGATTGAAGGATTGCCATTTCTCTTTCTCGATAAAACCCTGTCCATGGAAATAGTACATCATCATTTAATTTTTCTATATACGCATAAAAGCAGTTTACTTTGGATTTCATTTTTCTAGGAATTTTATTGAAGAAGAAGAAAACAAGAAATATGGTAGCAGAAGAGTATGCAATATATATACCTCATTGAGTAGCTCCTGAAATGCATATTCAAAGTGACGAGCGATATCTCCCAGTGTTCCTTGCTCCTCCATTATGTGGGTGCCTGCATTACGACCTACCAGAGATATAAACACGCATCCCCCATCAACTATCTCTTCTGCCCGGGCATTTAAAAACGCTGTGAAGTCTGTGTTAAACTGGTGTAGATAAGCAGCTCCCACTACCTCCTCACAATCACTTGAAACGTACACATGAGGAGATCTTCTTTGTTGAACACTCTCTGGCACCTGCATTTACATCATATCCTAAGATAACGATATCATATTAATATATGGAGGAAGTTATGGTTTATTACTCACTCGTGAAAGCCAGTGGAGACTGAGAGAAGAATGACAGAAATGCAGGCTTTTTCGTGGGAAGAGACGTCTGAAATGTGATCCACATACAGCCGCTGCAAAGTAAGATCTTGCAGCGACTAGATCGTTATTATCACCATCATTATCTACATCGGTAGAGCCTTGTGGAAGTGGAGGCAACATTCGGAGCAGTGAATTGAAATCATTCGATGGAAGGTCAGCAAAGTAAACTTGAAATTCTGTCTCTTTCCCTTCTCCAAGTGAGCATTGCACAGCTCTGACAATGGTGTCTGCCATCAGAAGAGTATTCCACCCGGTGGCACACCCTAAATCTACTATCCTAAATATGCCTTCTTCATTCAACTTCAATCTCATATTTTCATAAATTCCACGCTCCAGAATTGGTTTCACAGCCTGAACCATCTTTATCTGCACCCACGAAATTTCCAAATATCAATTAACCAGAACAAACTCGACCTAAAACTTTGAAATGGAAAAATCACAATAAAGTGGAATGTGTTTCTCCTAAAATCGACAATAAAAATAACCATTTTAAAAGAAAGCAGTGGGTGTGAATCTGTGAATAAAAAGAAACAAGGTACCTGAACTGAAAGAGAGTTAACAGCATAACCAGAATCTGTATGGCCACCTTTCATCGCTAGCACATTCTCCACCACCCATTGAGATTGAGATTTGATCGCCTCCATTATCACTCTAACTCTACTTGTGAACTCTAATGCCTGCTTCCTGACTTGAGAGCAATATAACTGTATTTATAGACATTAATATACGTCATCACGGTGATCTCATCTTACTGTTGTGCTATCTTTCAGATTGGTCTGCAAGGACTCACCTTTTATCCAGCCAACACAGTCGTGACATTTAAGCTGAATGGCCGACAACTGTATGACACTGCATCTCAATCAATTTCGCCTTTGGAATCCCATTAGCTAATGCGACCATTACTTTTCCCTTAAAAGGATTTGGCACTGTGTTTGGACGATTACTTTTTCTAGAAAAGTAATTCAGAGACACGGTAGAGCGAAAGCAATGGGGCCGGTATTATATGCACTGGATTACATCAGTCTATACTCAAAGTTCAATTTTGGCCAATAAAAATAGGATAAATATTTACCATTTTTTGTTGTAAATGAGGTGTAAAATTACTATTGACTGTTTGACCATTGAAGTGGATGATAATTCTCATCCTTTCAAAGGATACTGGTCCTATTGGCATGGGCATGACCTATTAATTTTATTTTATTTTAAATTATTTAAGAATTATTTTATATTACTTATTTTATTTTTGTTTGATGAGTTTTTTTTTTTTTTTTTTTATATTAAAAATAAAAGTGGATTTTTAGAAGGGTCCAAATTTTTTTACAAGTGAAATATAAACATAAAATAAGTTTGGGAAAAAGAGCAAATGAAAAACAGGTTGAGAGGTGGAAAGTCATATCAAAAGGGGAGAGCTTACCCAGCCAGACACTTTGTAAAACAACCAGCCGGTCTAAATCAATGGAGGGAACAGTCAATAATTGCATTGGTTGAGAATGTGGAGGTAGGTCGAATGAAACAGTCTGTGCCGACTGTTTACAGCAGAAGTAGCAGCAAAAACAAACAGTACATAAAAAAACCAACATTAAAACAAAATTATTCTCAAAACCATAAATTCAAAAGCTGTTTTTTATTTACTGATTTTTTTTTTAATTTACTTAAGAATTATTTTACTATGTACTTAAAACTTATTTTATAATTTATAGAGCTTATCAAAAAATGACAATTAGATCATAATTATTAATTAATTATGTATATGCCTAAAAATGACACAAATCATCCTGAATAAATATTCTAAATATTTATTCCATTCTTCTATTAATTAAATAAATATTCTAAATTTATTTAATCGATTCACTGTTCCATAATTAAATAAATTCTATTTATTTAATTAAAATTCTTCCATTTATCCTTCACAATTAAATAATCATAAATTATTTAATTAATCCTATTTCCTCTATCCTAAAGTTCTAAATTCAAAATTCCACATCACCTTGTCCACCTCATCAGGTTGCACATGTAATTAAATATATTTAATATTTAATTATCTTATTTTCCCTCACCCACATGGTCTATTTCTTCTCCAATCAGAGGTCAGTTAACCAATCAATCAAGTCTGTTAACTAACCTGTCAGTTGAGTCAAATCCTCAATCAATCCAGTCAGTTGCACAATCTACTCTTCTAACTGATCAATCAATTCTGTTAACAGACCAGTCAAGGGAGTTAACTCTCCAATCAGTTTTGTCACATCCCACCTTTCATGATGGAGCTGGGACACTTGGCATGTTTCCACTGGTTGCACATTCCTCAACCATCCTCAACCGTTGATCTTCATATCTTCTCTCAACCGTTGATTCCTATTCCTCCGGGTCTATAAATGAAGCTTCATCCCTTCATTCTAAGGATCCAGGCTTTTGACATCGTTATTCTGCAGAAATATCACCAGCGCGCCTTTGGCACCCATTTGTCATCTACAAGCTTGAGATCACCATTGTTGCATTGGAGCTCACCTTCATTGCATATCACACCATAGCCGTTCACCATCGACTTCCTCCAACAGCTTTTAAAAGATTGCACTCTCTGAGGGCTCATCTCATCTGCGAAAGGACGATTCGTGATAGGCGAACAACAGAAGTTTCGAAACGGAAGAGGTTTGCTGTGTTTGTTCATTGCTTTGTTCATTTGAATCTTCTTTGTTTCTCTATTCTGTTGATGTTTGGGTCATCTGTTATTCATTTGATTGATGCACTATTTTACCCTCACATTTTTGGCGCCCACCGTGGGGCCGTTGCCCCTTTATTTTACCGTTTTTGAGCTTTTTTGAAGGCAGGTTCCGTACAGACCCCGCAGAGTCACGCACAGGTTCTTTCGGCGCATCTGTTCATTTTTACGGTGCTTTTGAAGACTGTAACGGCGCTTTTATATACTGTTGCTGCGCTTTTGTTTAAACCGCGCATTCGTTGATTTTTGCTGCGCTTTCATATAATATTGCTGCGCATATGTTAAATCGGCGCATCCGTTGTCTGTTACGGCGCTTATGATAACTGTTACTGCGCATACGTTAAAACCGCGCATCTGTTTATTTTAACGGCGCATATGTTCATTCTTACAGCGCATTCGCTAATGTGGCGCTTCTGTTGATCACTTCTGCGCATCTGATCACTGAAGCTGCGCATTTGTAACTGGCTCAGGTTTTGGGTACTTTTCTAGGGTATTTTGCTAACGCTAACCCTTTTGCAGGTGTTTGCTGGAGCGGTTTTGCAGGTTAGGCTCGGGTTCAGTTACATGTAGTTGCATCTAACTAGCTCACCTTTCATTTCTTTTGGGAAAGAGTAAAATGGCTGTTCATTACAAATCTTCATCTAGTCTTAATTAGGGAGGAAGTAAACTTGTTTATTTCACGCTTGCATTGCAAACAAACTTCCAAGTTATTGCTATCTAAGACTTAAAATTGAACTCACAACTGCATTCTGGAGTTAAAATGAACCATTGCTATATCGTGAGACCTGAATTTCAAAGTTAACAATCTCGTGCAAACGTGGACTTAAAATTGAACTCACAACTGCATTCTGGAGTTAAAATGAACCATTGCTATATCGTGAGACCTGAATTTCAAAGTTAACAATCTCGCGCAACGTGGATTTAAAATTGGACTCACAACTGCTTTCTGGGACTTAAAATTGAACCACTGCAATATTGTCAAAATCACTTCAAAGTTTTGTTTGACTAGCTTAGCCCATTTAGTTTTTATCTTTTTAACTAGGGTGGATTGAATCAGTGTATTCTGTGTTTGCGAATGACAATAGGCTTATGCTCTCCCCTCTTCTGGGTGATCAGAATGCCAGACTTGTCATTCTACTTGTCTAACCTTTAGGAGGGGCCTGCCCTTGGATGCACGCTTGTCCAAGCGGGAACGACCCTGAGTGGTAACAGGCTAACGCCAAGCCCTACCGAGCCACTTAAAATAAATTGTGCTTGAGGTGAAAACCTCCTGCAACGAGTGCTGTTATGTTACACCGACGGCCAACCTCCCCCAAAACCCTCTCAGGCGCAACCCTGTGAGGCTGGGAG
The DNA here is from genome assembly GCA_027924645.1 of Cunninghamia lanceolata. Lineage (NCBI taxonomy): Eukaryota > Viridiplantae > Streptophyta > Pinopsida > Cupressales > Cupressaceae > Cunninghamia > Cunninghamia lanceolata. Next base: position 1,387,843 of record BSBN01001660.1, on the reverse strand, counting down.
ACTCCATAACGGAGAGTAGCGCCGCCGCATGTGTAACCACTTGAACGGTTGCCCGAATTACAAACCTCTTGTTTTAGTGGCCCAAATCCCTTATAATCCATTTCTCGCCTAGGATTTTGTACTTGCTTTTGTCCAAAATAGAGTCGAAAAACTACAAAAACAATGAAAAACTACAAAACATTTTTTTGTGCTTGCTGTGTTTTCTTGCTAAATTAATTCATAAAATCATATCAGGAAGACTTATTCCAGCCAAAAAATACCCAAAAACAGAGAAAAAACCCCAAAAATTTGCCCAAAAATACCAGAACTGCGCATATATCCATTTCTGCGGCGCATATACAGTGACTTGCTGCGCATGTACGCCGACCTGCTGCGCATATACTTCTCTGCTGCGCATTTGCGCACTGTTACTGCGCATACGTACCTCACCAGAGCGGCGCATTTACAACGACTTACGGCGCATTTGTCTATTCTTGCTGCGCATCTGTTCCTGCGCATGCGTGACAGTGCGCATAAGCCCTATTTTTGAGAAATTTTTGTCAGCTGTTCGGAGTACCCATTTCAGCCTAGTTTCATTTTTCAAGGTCAGAATCAACCTTGCAGTCAGTTTTCATCCATTTCACCCATTTCTCTCTCTTTCGACAGTCGTCCAGTCACCTCCTGTCCTAGTCACTCTTACCCCAACGTCATTCTGTCCCATACTGATTCGACATAGGTCCTTCTTTAGTGAATTCACGTAAGCCTAGTAGGTCACAGTACCTTTTGCTAGTAGTCTTGTTGAACGACTCAGCCCTACACAGTGAGACTGGTATCGACTACCCTTGCTAGTGGCTAGAGTCTTGTGTCAACCGTCTTACCTGAAGTCATTGAGCGAGAGAACCCTTTGTCCAAATCTTGTCCTAGATATCCCATTCACTACAGTCTTAGTCGGCACCTTGCCAAAATTCTCCATCCTAGTCCATTTCATCCCATCCCACCTTGCATGGTTCTTACTCGATCCCAATACAACAAGCTAACTGAAATGGCCGACCCTTCCGATCACATCGCCCCACCACACGATGATGATGAAGAATTTTCTCGTGAAGAATTAGTGGCACACATGCAAGATAGCAAATTCCAACGCCTAGTGGAGAGAGTACTCCTTGAGGATCCCACCAAATATTTCCATCATCTTGCTAATCTCGGACTCAAACTCCCTGCAGACTTTGACATTAGCTCCATCATGGAAAATGCAGACAATGAACGAGAAAGGGACACAAATGCCACAGTCCCAAATGCACATGAGAAAGGCACAAATGACACAGTCCCCCAAGCTAATGAAAGAGGAAAACAACACATAGATCAAAATGCTCCTATAGCGGATGTGAGACAACAAATTGAGAGTCTAAAGCTAGAAATCTCCAACCTTAAGATCGGCACCAGCTCCAAGAACTACTCCTTGGAGGATATAGCACCGTACCCCTTTGACAGAAATTTGGTCATGAAACCATTCCCCTTTCAGTTCGGAATCCCGAAATTCAACAAATACAAAGGGAAGGGGGACCCTAGAGATCATATCAGGGAATTCACTGCAGCATGTTTAGAAGTAGCTCACAACGAGACCTACTTAATGAGACTATTCCCAAGATCTTTAGGAGGTCAAGCTATGGAGTGGTTCTCGCGTCTTCCACCAGGAATCAAAACTTTTGATGAACTTGTCAATAAATTCATAACGCACTTCTCTTACAACATAGAACACGAAGTATCTATGCTAGACCTATGCAACACCAAACAAAAGGGTGGTGAGTCTTTCGCAACCTTCTTACAACGATGGAGACAGCTAGCTAGCAAGTGTTCTTACGACATGCCTGAGAAACAACTATTGGAAATGTTTGTCCACAATTTGAATCCCGACCTTAGCTATCAGATTCAGATACAATGCCCTACCTCATTCACCAAAGTCATCGAAATGGGGCTATTCATTGAGAAAGCTATGATCACTAAAGGGACTCTCAAGCTCTACAAGGACACACCTCCTTCCAATTACACAACGGACAAGTCAAAGTTTTGGACCAAGAACAAGAATGTGGTCAACGATGGAGTAGTGGATGCCAAGGCGGCAGCCCCTAAACAACAACCCATCTTCACTCTTAAAGAAGAAGCAAATCACGGTGCACTCAACAAGCCATCCCCTCAGGAATCTAGACCTTGGTTCAATTCAAATCCAAGGAGAAAATTCACGCCGTTAGGAGAATCTCAAGAGTCCGCTCTCAGGAAATTGTTGGCCAACAATGAAATTTCTCTACCGCCAACAAGTGACTATGAGCCCATAGTCAAACCTCCCTATTGGAAGGATACAGACTATTGCGAGTATCACCGAGGAAGGGGGCACACAACCAATAATTGCATCCGTCTTAAGAACGTCATACAAGATATACTGGATCAGAACCAGGGAGGAACACAACAGCATACCTCCAATGAATCTCATGTGGCCTACCGGGACCCTCTCCTAAACCACAACCGGCCGTATAACAGCAATCACAACAACGGTCACAATAACAACAATGGTCACACTGGCAACAATCCCAATGGTCATAACAATAATGACAACAATCGCAACAGGCCGAACCAGAACAGTGGGTCGAGTAATGCTAACTATGCAAGCGTTCCCTTTGAGTACACCATTAACTGCATTTCTGAGCACATTCCGCAAGTCAACGTCATATCCCCTAACCAACCACCAGGACCTAACGGAACTGGTTGTAGTATACTTACCCGCAGTGGTAGAGTCACTATCAACAACACTCCTCCCAGGTCGTCGCCATCTTCGTCCAACCCCCGCCCGTATAATGTCATCGACCAATTGCAAAAGACTCCGGCTCATATTTCTATATTGGAGCTCCTACGTTTATCTCCTTCTCATAAGGAGATTCTTGAGAAAGCCTTAGTGGAGACTACTGTCCCCACTAACCTAGCCCAAGAAAAGTTTCAAACCATGGTGGGTAACTTGACATCCTCCCCTTCCATATCATTCACAGAACAAGACGACCTTTCCATGTCTCAACCCCACAACACTCCTCTACACATTGTCGCATTCGTACACAGGCACCGCATCAAGAGGGTTCTCATTGATGGGGGTGCTGGTTTGAATATTTGCACTTTGAAGCTAGTCCTTGCATTGGGGTTCTCTGAACAGGCAGTGGATCCACGGAGAAAGATTACCATAAAGGCCTATGACGAGGAGGAACGCACCACAAAGGGCACGGTTGTCCTACCCATTCAAGTGGGACCGGTAATTAAAGATGTGGTGTGCCAAGTCCTTGATCGGGAGCTGGCTTACAACATTCTACTAGGGCGACCATGGATCCATGCCATGAAAGCTGTCCCCTCCACCTACCATCAATGCATAAAGTTCCCACACGATGGCAAGCAGGTCACCATACACGGCGACCCCGACCCCTACCAGCATTGCAACTCATTCCAAGCCAAACCAGAATGTGTCATTCCCAACAATCGAGCCCATATCTCCCCCACTCCGCCACAAGACCATACTGCTGAAGCTTCCTCTTCACAGCCCAAACCAATGAAAATCACCATAAAAGAAAATGGCGTGGGGGAATACCAGATTGAGCATAGCCTCAACCTTGCAAAAATGCCCTTGTCTCCTCGCTCCTTTGGCCAGCCCAAACATCAACCCAGGCATTTTCCAAAGCCCTCTGCTCCTCCTACAACCCCCGCAAACCCCTTTGTAAAATGGGGGACCTTATCCGATGAATCAGAGGAGCGAGATCTCTTACAATGGCTCTATGCCGAAGAAGAAAACACATCCCAAGATCCACCCAAACTCCCTACAGAGCTCTATGGGCGAGGTGAAACCATCTTGCATAGGATGGGATATGAAGGACAAGGCCCCATCGGCCTCAGAAAAGAGGGGATCATCGAACCTATACAACCCTCTTCCTCCTCTTCGGCTAGAAACACGACTGGCCTAGGCTACAAAGGTAAAGGTAAAGCCAAAGAAAATGCCTGCCTAGTGGAGACAATTCAAACACTCCAAGGGGATAGTGATGCAGATTCAGATGATTCCAATCAGTATGAATGGGACGAGCTGACAGAACACTCCTATGATGATAAGGAGATTGATACCATCCAAACCCTTAGCCCATATCATGAGAGACAAACGCAACGGGACAGACCCCTGGAGTCTGATTTGCCCCTCCCCGAAGTTATGGCTTTCGAGGAAAGTATTGATTCCATCGCGATAAACAACCTAGAAGAAAGTACCATCCAGAACACTACCCCCACCTGTGCTCCTAGCATTTCCATCCACACTATCAACGAATCAGGTCTTTCATCCGACTCCCTTCCCCTTTTACACCCTGAACTTATCGACTGGGACCTGAAAGGGGCCCCTCAATTAGATATGTTCCAGAATGATGATGCCTACATTGACTATATGGAACTTCGAGATCACTTACCAAAAGGAGATCATAAGGCCGGCTTCGCTATCGAACTCAATACTGTAGCTTACTTTGGGGAGGGTGCCAAGCCTTCTAGTCGCAAAAATGTAAAGATCAAAAAGGGATCTGACGGTGAAAACCGCCATGCGGCAGTGTCAGATCATAAAAAAGTGAAAAGAAAGGACGTATCTGAAGGTGAAAACCCAACTGTGGCACCTGACGATGGATTGCTTGACACCCTCCCAAGTGACATGTATCAAGAAAGGTCACAGATCGTGGTAGAGCCAACAGAGCTAGTAAACATTGGAACCGAAGAGCAGCCTCAGATAATCCACTTTGCAAAATCTCTCACGCCGCCTGAGAAAACCAAGTTTGTACCATTCTTTAAAAAGAAGAGAGGCAGCTTTGCTTGGTCATATGCCGACATGCCAGGTTTGGACCCAAACCTGATTCTACATCACTTGCCATTGGATCTAGGGGTGAAGCCCGTAAAGCAAAAACTGAGAAAAATGCATCCCCATATTGCCCTCCTGGTCAAGGAAGAACTCAAGAAATTGTTAGACGTGGGGTTCATCAGGGCCATTGATTACCCCGAATGGATATCAAACATCGTGCCAGTGTCTAAACCAGATGGCAGGGTGCGACTATGCAACGATTTTAGAGACTTAAACAAAGCATGTCGCAAGGATGACTTCCCCTTGCCCAACATCGATATCATAGTCGACCTCACAGCGGGACATACAATGTTGTCACTTATGGATGGATTCTCAGGGTACAACCAGATCAAAATAGCACCAGAGGATCAGCACAAAACCGCTTTCACTTGTCCATGGGGTACCTTTTGCTGGAATGTCATGCCGTTTGGGCTGAAAAATGCAGGTGCTACATACCAGCGGGCCATGACAACTATATTCCACGACATGATGCATGTGACCATGGAAGATTATGTTGACGACATCTTGGCAAAATCACTCACCAGGGACTCACACCTGGACACATTAGAGAAAGTCTTCCAACGGCTAGACCAATTCCAAGTAAAATTGAACCCAAAAAAATGTGTGTTTGGGGTCACATCAGGTAAGCTGCTAGGCTTCATCGTGTCAGCAAACGGCATAGAGGTAGACCCGGCTAAGGTCAAGGCAATCATGGACATGCCTCCGCCCAAAACTCTAACACAGTTGAGATCCTTACAAGGCAAGCTACAGGCCATCCGCAGGTTCATCTCACAGTTGGCCGACAAGTGCCATCCTTTCAGCCACCTTCTACATAAGAACGTTCCATTTAAATGGGATGAGCAGTGCGAAGAGGCATTCCACAAGCTCAAGGAGTACCTCATGAATCCTCCTATACTCATGCCTCCGATCCAAGGAAAACCTTTGATCCTCTACATATCCGCTACACCTACTGCTCTTGGGGCTCTCCTAGCGCAGCAAGACTATGAGAACAAGGAAAGAGCTGTGTACTATATCAGTCGAACCTTAGTGGGCTACGAGCTACAGTACTCACAGGTGGAACGTTCATGCCTTGCGGTGGTTTTTGCCTCACAAAAACTCTGACACTACATGTTGGCACATCCTGTCAAACTCATTGCCAAGATCGACCCACTAAAATATCTTCTCAGCAAGGCAGCTCTCACAGGACGACTAGCCAAATGGGTTATGCTTCTTAGCGAATATGATATAGAGTATGTGGATAGAAAAGCCATCAAGGGGCAAATCATCGCAGACCAACTCGCTGAGGCACCATTACAGGACACTTCACCAATGCAGTTTGAGTTCCCCGATGAATCTCTATTCACTCTGTCCGTATCTCCTTGGAAACTCTACTTCGACGGGTCTTACACCAACCATGGATCGGGGGCAGGTATCTTGTTCATCACCGCCCAAGGTGACACAATTCCAAAGTCCTACAGGTTGTTATTTCCATGCACTAACAACATAGCCGAGTATGAGGCTTTGGTAATTGGTCTCAAGATGGCCACTGAGTGGAAAATTCAAGCACTACATGTCTATGGCGATTCTCAGCTTGTCATAAACCAGGTCAACGACGAGTATCAGACCAAAGATGAGAAGCTCATCCCATACAAGCGAATGGTCGACGATCTCAAAGAACACTTTGGGACCATCTCGTTTGAGCAAATACCCAGGATAGAGAACAAAGCAGCCGACGCAATGGCGACCATAGCCTCTCTTCTTGAGATACCTGAACAGGAGTCACGGTATGAGTTCCTAGTGGAAACAATTCGACAGCCGGCTTATGATCTCCTTGAAACCCATTCCATCTGCCACCTAGTAGGATCTGATTCACCTTGGTACGGTAAGACCTACACTTACCTCAAGGACAATATCCTTCCTTTGGACCTCTCTTCCAACCAAAAACGAACCTTCATCCGACAAGCCTCCCGTTACACCATTATCGCCAATACCCTTTACCGACGTGGTCTGGATGGTACTTTACTCCGTTGTCTAGAACAGGAAGAATCTATTACTGCCTTGCGAGACGTGCACGAAGGGATCTGCGGAACACACTCCAGCGGTCCTTCCTTAGCTAAGAAACTCATGCGTTTGGGTTATTACTGGCCCAATATGGAAATGGATTCATATCAGTTCGTCAAAAAGTGCAGACAGTGCCAGATACATGGGAACCTGATTCATGCACCTGCTCAGGAGTTGAGACCTCTAACGACACCCTGGCCCTTTTGCCAGTGGGGACTGGACCTCGTAGGAAAGATTCATCCGCCTTCTTCCAACGGCCATAAGTTCATCATAACCGCTACTGAATACTTCACAAAGTGGATTGAAGCCGTTCCCTTATCAACCGTCACAGGAAAGCAAATTTCCTCTTTCATTCTGAATTACATTATCTGCCGATATGGCATCCCTTCATCCATAATAACGGATAACGGGAGACCTTTCAAAAATCAGGATGTCCAGGAACTTTGTGAGCGTTTCAAAATCCAACATCGCTTCTCCACCCCATATTACCCCCAAGGTAATGGCCAAGCTGAGGCATCAAATAAAACCATTCTGAAAATCCTAAAGAAGACTGTCAATGAAGCTGGTCGCAATTGGCACGTCCAACTCAATCCCGCTCTGTGGGCCTATCGAACCAGCATACGCACTCCCACCGGTGCTACACCTTACGCCCTCGTCTATGGTTCCGAAGCCATCCTTCCCATTGAGGTCGAACTCCCATCCCTTCGGGTGTCGTTAAAAGGTCTCATATCAGACGAAGAGTACAGAGTCTCCCGACTGCAAGAGTTAGAACTGCTAGAGGAACGGCGCCAGAAAGCTTTTGACCATCTCAAAGCCTATCAACAGATGATGTCAAGAAGCTACAACCACAAGGTTAGACCAAGATGCTTCAAGGTTGGGGACCTAGTTCTAAAAGAGAATCCTCGCAATCAGCAGGACAGAGAAAAGAAAGGTAAGTTCGAGCCTAACTGGCTTGGACCCTATGTAATTGTATCAGCTTACGGATCGGGGGCGTATCAGTTGGCCACATCGGAAGGTGAGTTGTTTGATGATCCAATCAACAGCATGCACCTTCGCAGGTTCTATACCTAAGAGAATCCCAATGCAAGGGGGCACAATAAAATCCAAAAAAAAAAAAAAAAAAAATCGTCCTTTGGTGAAAACCTGGCAAACAGGCGCCTTGGATAGGTATCATGGGGAAAACCTGGCAATCAGGCGTCATGTTACTTTCTAGCTTCTCGTGCAAATAAAAGCAAGTGATGAAAACCTGGTAAACAGGCGTCACTTGTGACAAACCGCATTCTCCATCTTTGGGAATCCAATCACCTCGAGCCCATTCTCTCTCTATTTTCCCCATTCGACCCATATCCATCCCACAGTAAACACTTGACAGTTACCTATCATGGCTTGATACTCAGCTTGTGGCCTTGTCAACCAAGGTTTTGTCCCATACCGTCTCCTCACAGTGAGCCTAGTGTAGTGTCTCTTGTCAGTGTCTATGGTCCGAACCCGTGAACTACGTTGCCTCTGCGCCGTCACGTAGGCAAGGCCATTATTCTAATGCGCCCCCGAGGCTTCCATCTCTCCCAAAGTCCCATTTGTCTCCCCTCTTGTCTTCATTCTTGTCGTCTTTCTTCTAGTCCATCCATGGTCCATTAGGGTTTACCCCGAACTACGTTGCCTCTGCGTCGTCACGTAGGCAAGGCCATTCAGCAATGAGCCCCTGAGGCACTAGGTCAGCCCCTTAGGGTCCGCCTTCTCAATAAGGATTGTGCAATCTTCTCACCAAGCAAGCAAATGCAAGCAAAACCCGCGCTTCAAGCCAAAATCTTGACTATGAGCATCTTAACCTATGCAATGCAAAGCAAATACCTAAGGTCTTCTAAATGATTTTATGAAAATTAAGGCAAGAAATAAACACATATCAACGCAAATATACTTTGTAGACCCGAAACAGGGTTAAGTTACAGAGTCTTGATTTTTGCTGTCATACCCTCCTATGCTACTCAAGGATGCCAAAAGCTAGAGATGCTATGATGGGGGGCATGATTACTTTCTTTATTTGTTGTTTGTGGATTAAACTTTAGTAATGTGAAGCCTTGTCTTAGGACGTGATCAGCAAAAGATCACCGAGGACATCAAAGGTCTAACATGAACGGGGGCAATCCTTGCTTGTTGAAACGCAAGAGGTACTCAGGTCATCTAGATTCAATTTTGACTAGATGCTTGTCTTCACTTGCTAAATCACAATCCATGTAAGCGATACTCAGGTCATCTCGGTTCAATTATACCTCGATGCTTGTATTCACTTACAACATTTCAGAAAAGTACCAAAAACAAATTGCCCAATGATGAAATAAAGCAATCTAAAAGCAAAGCATCCATCCTATACCCATATACACATCCATGCATCCATATCCCATACAATCCTCATTATCCAAACTATGCAGAGTAACGATGTCAAGAAAAGTTCCCAAGTCATTCTTTCGCAACCATTCTTCCATCATGTCATTCTTGTGTCGATATAGTACATTTGGACATCACAAAAACAAAGCATATAAAAGCATATCATATCATTCGTAGAAACTAGTCATGCACATGATTAGGTTAGTAGAATACATCATCCAATGCATTAGGTCACCAATATATTTGCAAAAAGCCCAGAAAATCAAACAACATAGCTAAGTGCATCACACATATAGTTACATCACCCCATAGTACTCATGTTACAAATGCATACATTCAAAGCATCACATCATATAAATATCCAATAACATATCATATATCTATACAGCATCATAACATCGAAAGCATGTTCCATATACATACATTTGCATTAGATCATATAGACATCACGTATACAGTTACATCATAACATAGAAATCAGGTTTCATATACATACATTTGCATCATCACATAGATATCATATCACATTTTGCATTCATTTGTCACATTAGATCATATAGAAATCATATAGCAGCATATCAAAATGTATCTCATATAGCATCAGATAGACCATCTAACTATACAATAGAATCACATCATACAATAGAAGTACAATCATCATCTCATAACGCACGCAATAGGTACACAAGGCTGCATCATCATATATATAAAAGAGGTCCAAATGTACAATATCGCCATCTCTCTCAAAATCAAAGTGTCATATACAATATACGTCTAAATAGACGGTGATACATGTCCCAAAATGTACAAAATCTAGTCTCTGACTACCCCTGCGGCTGTGAGCCACCACTGCCGGCTCCTGACTGCTGAGGTCCCATGACAGATGCCCCTGACTGAGATGGACCTGCTCTGTGGGCCACCCCAGACTGAGTCCTGAAACTGCCTGCCCTCTGGCTCGCCGACACGGCACCATGATATAGACCTCGGTAGTACTGTACCTGCTGCTGTGCTCTGGCTAAGTCTGTCTGTGCCTGTGCCAACTGCGTCTGCAACTGGCCTACCTGTGCCTGTGCCTGCTGCACCTGCCCAACCAAAAAGGTACTCGCTGCATCTGTGCCCATGGCAGCTACTGCTGTGTCCCTCTCTACTCGGATCAGACGTACCCGGGCATCTGCCATGTCTCGCTCGCGAGTCAAACCAGCGATCACTGCTGCATCTGTATCTCGCATCCTCTCCACTCTCCTCAGCTGTGCCTGCAGCTCCCGCACCTGTCCTCTCAGGCTGGCTATGGTCCTGTCGTGTGCCTCACCCTGCACTGGCCCCTGTGCTGCCCCTGCCTGTCCTAGCCCCTGCTGCTGTGGCACCTGCTGCTGTGGTACCTGCTGGGGTGGTGGCATCTGTGCCTGCTGCTGTCCCTCCCCCTGTCCTGGCACTGCCTGCCCAGCCCTGTCTATCCTCCTCCGCTGCCTCGGCCTCTCTGCAGCTCGGCCACCGCGTCCTCGTCCTCCTCTAGCGGCCCTCCGCCCTGGGCCAGCCTCTCCCTCCTCCTCTGAGTCCGCCTCGTCAATGCGAGGCACCAGCATACCAGGTCCTGAATATCTCGGAAATGGATGTGCAGTAATCCAGTCCTCATACTCCTGTGTAACCCCGGCATCTGCAATCTCTCGCCTCATATCCCAGGCTACATAGGGCAACTGCCGGAACTCTGCCAGAGCCTCCTCGTAAGAAGCCATCGGCCCCCATCGGACCCTCTCTGCATGTGTCCGTGCGAACATGGCCTGTCCCTGCGGCATGCCCTGTCTCCTGCCGAACTGTCTCAGTACTCGGCCCACCGTCTGCCTCTCCAAGATGTGCCGTGTCCGGCCAATCAACCACCTGGTCTGGAAGCAGAAAGGCAGCTCATCTGCCTCGTCGTCCCAGGGCTCGCAGTCTAGATATGGTCGCCAGACGACCACATCTATCCCATCCAATGTATGCCTCCAATACTCTAGCTTCCCCAGCCTGTGCTGGGAAATCACTCCTGCGTAGCCATAGCTGTACGGCTCTCCCCTCTGCCTAGCAAAAACACATATCGGCCTGGTCACCGCTATGTGCTCCCACAGCCAAAACTGTAACAGCAGCACCCCAGCCGATAGACTCGTGCTGCGGTGGTATACCACCTGATGCATGTTGTGGTATAAGTGAGCCAGCACGCACGGTCCCCACGCGTATCGAGTACCCTCGGTCACCATCCTCTCCATAATCCTGCCCCATCCAATGGGGAACCCGTGCGATCTCCTGTCAGGGCATACAACGCCCGCAATCAGTCCAGCCACGATCCCAGGGAAGTAGTCGTAGCAGTCATAGATATCCTGCCAAGGGATGACCTGTCCCACCAGCTCGGGATCGTCGAATACTCGCTGACACTCGGCGAGTCCCGCGTCCCGCTGTGCGTCGTACTCCACCAACTCGCCTACCACGGGCAAGTGCAGTATCCTATAGACGTCCTCCAACGTCACAGTCATCTCTCCAGTAGGGAAGTGGAAGGTCCCGTCCTCGCTGTGGAATCTCTCCACGGCAGCTGTCAGCAGTCCTCGGTTCGCCCGCACCTCGGGCATGAAGCAAACATAATCTAGGCCCATAGCCCCAAGCGCCACCCTGTCAGCCTCCGTCAACATATGTCTCTGCAATAGAGGCATAGGGAACGTCTCCCTCGACTGCAGTGTCTCTCGTATCTCCTCCTGCAAACAAGCAAAGCAAGGCGTCAGTCTCAAAACCGCATATACCATACTCAACATATCTACTGGACTATATCAACTAAACTTAGCATTTCAAATTGATCAAAACAGCACACTACATCTCTTGACTAGATTCCTGCAATCTCGGAGATAGCTCATCGATTCCTGCGTCAAACAGGATGCTAATCGAATCAGTTTGGCTAAGTAATTTGCCATCCCAAGCAAATGCGCCACTACAGGTGGTAAATGCGCCATTTCTGGTATATGCGCCGCAACAATCGACGTATGCGCCGCACAAATACATATGCGCCGCTACATGCCACATGTGCGCCGTTATAACGCATGCGCCGCATAAAGCAACATATGCGCCGCTAAATTACAGATGCGCCGCAATAAGTCACATATGCGCAACTTCGGCAAATGCGCTGCTACATTTCACGCATGCGCGGCGAAAATACAAATGCGCCGCTTAATTACGAAAGCGCCGCCAAAACGAACACATGCGCAGCTTTCACGTATGCGCAGCCTCGCGAGGCATATGCGCCGTTCTGCGTTTCGGCGCATTCATTTCACCTATTTTCTATGAGCATTTATGACACCTAAACTCGACCCTAGGAGAATTTTTTCGAAGCACATACCGGTGGTCCTGCCTCTGCTGGCCGCCCGAATCGTCGGACTCGCTCGAATCGATGCTCCTCGCGTGGAATGTCTGCTGCTCTGGCCGCCATGCTGCTCTAGGTTTGCTCTGAGCTCTCCTTCTCCAATCCAGATCAAACAAGTGTGCAAATGACTATCCTTGTGGACCCAGCTCCTATTTATAGCCTCCAAAACCCTAATTCTGGCTAGGTGATGACTGTGACTGCTTCCCGTGTCCGTTTTTCCTCCCGTTTTCTTCCCGCGTCCCTGACCGCGTCCCTTTTCCTCCAACCTATCCTAACCCCTTCCTCGTCGTGAGATCGTCCGTCTCCAAAACTTTCGCCGTTTTTTCCGTCCAATCTCCCGAGGGGGCATCCTATCGTCATTTAACCTACACCAGGGGCAAACTGGGGCATGTATCATCATTCAGACTATCAATTTCTTTGAAGCAACGCTGTAAACTGCATTGCATCAAAGAGGGGCAAAATGTATATGCCTAAAAATGACACAAATCATCCTGAATAAATATTCTAAATATTTATTCCATTCTTCTATTAATTAAATAAATATTCTAAATTTATTTAATCGATTCACTGTTCCATAATTAAATAAATTCTATTTATTTAATTAAAATTCTTCCATTTATCCTTCACAATTAAATAATCATAAATTATTTAATTAATCCTATTTCCTCTATCCTAAAGTTCTAAATTCAAAATTCCACATCACCTTGTCCACCTCATCAGGTTGCACATGTAATTAAATATATTTAATATTTAATTATCTTATTTTCCCTCACCCACATGGCCTATTTCTTCTCCAATCAGAGGTCAGTTAACCAATCAATCAAGTCTGTTAACTAACCTGTCAGTTGAGTCAAATCCTCAATCAATCCAGTCAGTTGCACAATCTACTCTTCTAACTGATCAATCAATTCTGTTAACAGACCAGTCAAGGGAGTTAACTCTCCAATCAGTTTTGTCACATCCCACCTTTCATGATGGAGCTGGGACACTTGGCACGTTTCCACTGGTTGCACATTCCTCAACCATCCTCAACCGTTGATCTTCATATCTTCTCTCAACCGTTGATTCCTATTCCTCCGGGTCTATAAATGAAGCTTCATCCCTTCATTCTAAGGATCCAGGCTTTTGACATCGTTACTCTGCAGAAATATCACCAGCGCGCCTTTGGCACCCATTTGTCATCTACAAGCTTGAGATCACCATTGTTGCATTGGAGCTCACCTTCATTGCATATCACACCATAGCCGTTCACCATCGACTTCCTCCAACAGCTTTTAAAAGATTGCACTCTCTGAGGGCTCATCTCATCTGCGAAAGGACGATTCGTGATAGGCGAACAACAGAAGTTTCGAAACGGAAGAGGTTTGCTGTGTTTGTTCATTGCTTTGTTCATTTGAATCTTCTTTGTTTCTCTATTCTGTTGATGTTTGGGTCATCTGTTATTCATTTGATTGATGCACTATTTTACCCTCACAAATTAAATTTCAAAATCATGTTATATTCTAAATTTCAATTAATTAATAACTATGTGAAATGGAGACAATTGGATTTATAACTTTACCAATAAAATTTAATATTTCATTGCTTTTACATATGATCGTCAAGATAATTGGTCTAAATGCATTGCCACGTGGGTGGACACATAAGGTCAAGTTCTAAAGAGCAGCTCACATAATCTTCTTCTTTCTTTCCTTCTCTTTACAGCGTTTTGGGAAATCCCAGGTTGCACCAAGTTTTCAACAAATATCCTCGCGCTGCAGTGAATCTAATGTTTGATGACGCCCAAGGCAACTAAGAATTTATATGCTAAGTTACAGCACCAACCAGGGAGGTATACTGAAAGGAGATTATGATAGAAATTCTAGGTCAATATTTTGGAAATTTTACTTGCAGGCCTACAGTTAATAGTTACAAAGAAACTGCTGTGACTTGACCTGAATATTGTCTGATTTGGTTTTGTATATCACATATTTTAAAGTTTATTGTCTGATTTTGTTGCTAATTGTATTTGTACTCTGGGTGGTTTTGCATTGTCATTTTTTATTGTTCTAAAATTTACACCAATAGTATAAAGATTATTATTATGTGTTTAAATAGTGTGAAGGATAAAGATTATTATTTATTTTGAATAGTGTGAAGGCTGGAATAAGAGTTGAAATTGTATTTGCCAATAATATAAAGATTGGAAATGGTATCATGATACACCATTTCGTAAGTACAAGTCTTCAAAAAACTATTTCTTGAGTTTTCTTCAATTATCTATGGTGCCTGATTTAAATCAGCTCTGATTGTTGCAATTGCTTTTGAACATTTGGAAATGCAGATTTTAGACAGTTTAGTGGGCTATTTTAGAATTGTAGCTTGCTCATTTTGTTTGGTGTATTCTTTTTCATGGCCTTCCAATTGGGTCCAAATTACCCCATATTGGAACTAGATATCATAGATGCTCCTTTTTTGGCCAATAGGAAATGCTCAAGCATCTTTTCTGGTTTTGTCCCAAAGCTCAAGCTACTTGAGACTAGATTTATGATTTTTCAGGCCTTTTCGACCTGGACCTTTTTACTAGCATATGATGTCATTAGGGTTTGGACTTGAATTCCCTCCAAATATACCCAGATCTAGCATGCTTTTAAGGTGGAAATCATTTTCAGCATTTAAAAACATATTAAGATCACAATTTCCCTTAATACACTAAAGTTATAATTTGTTCTAATGTGCTCCTGCATATTCAAGTGCAAGCCAACAAGGTTGCACTTGAGGTGATGCACCTTTAGGTGTTGTTGGATCACTAGGACAATGCCCCATGCATTGTGGACAGGGTACCTCCGACTCCTACCTCTAGTCAAAGCCATTCTCTACCTTGTGGGCATCATTGGAGGCACAATTGTTCAGCCCGTGGGGACCAAAATGCCCACACTCATGCTTCCCAGCCTCCTACAAGGCATTCTAAGGATCGATCTCAATGTGGGTGGTCTCAACCCACTCGCCACCACTTTGCTTCTCCCCAAGCTCCTCACTGCAAGCTTAGTGGTGGCCAAATTCCAACAATTTTTAATGCCTAGTTCTTGCTATTTCACCTATTTGTAACAATCAACCCTCTAAATTGCTGAAGACAAAAAACATAATGAAGAAGATAGTGATGGTTGGGAGCTCCCTGATGCCATTCTTAACCTTGTTGATGTATGGAGTAAACCAGATGACTAGGGCCCTCCTCCTCCTCCTACTAGTGCTATATATCTTATCTCTTAGCAGCTTCTTGTTATTTCTTTTTGTTCTAAATTATCCTCATTTGGACTTTGGGGTGTGATGTCTTCCACCCACCCTTCTTTTGTGAATATGTGTAATATTATTTAAATGGTAATATAGACACTTATTCATCAATTTTTTTTATATAATTTAATTTAAAAATTTTAGCATGTTAGCTTTACAAAAACAAATGTTTACATTACGCAAAAAAAATCTAACATGTAATTGGTTAATAGGTATAATTAGCAATAATAAATTATAATTGGCAAAGGAAAGTATAAAAAAATAAGTGTTATAAGAAATATTAATAATATAAATTAATTTATTAATATTAGTATTTATGTTAAATTACTATTAATAATTAATATAAATATAATTTTATTTTATTTATATTATATTAGTATAATAACATTATATAAATATAATTTAACTATTATCTCTCTATATATAATTTAATTAATATATTAATTGGCATAGGAATTATATTAATGAAAAGTTAAAATTATTATAGAAGGAAGTTCTTGCAAACATTAGCAAATTAAACATAAAGAAACTAAACCTTTAAATCATGATATGGAAATGAATTGTAATTGTGGCTAACTATAGCACAACAAGATACACTAGTCGCTAATTTTGTTAGCCTCCCATTCAAAATCCATAATGTGTGTAGCGGTTAGACTAACTACCTCCCTAAACTGTAACAACCAAACTACCTCTCGATAGCCAATTTAAAAGTGTACACTTTCATTTTAATGTGTCTAGAAGAGTGGTGGAACTACAACATCTAAAAAAATCCCCTATCCTTTATGCTTTGATGGACATCCATACCCTGCTTGAAAGCTTCCATTTTGGCATTAGCTTAGAGTACACTAGAAAATCTGAGTTATAGGGTTCGAGACTTATTTCTTTACAAGAATCCACTAATCTTTTGCACTTGACATACATTTAAATAAGCTTGTTATGAAAAGTTGTGTGTGTAGCAAATGTAAATTGTCTATGAGCAATGAATGAGTGGACTTTTTTCCCTTTTGAAAGTACATTATTAAGAATATAGGTCTACACTTGATATATTTAGAACTAAGTGTTGTTATGGAACTTTTACCCCAAAATGGAAAAGAAAATCATTTAATGAATAACCCTTTAAAATTATAAAAGGATAAATTTTATTTAACCCTTTATAATTAAAGGAGATAGAAAAATAAAGGATCTACTATGATCCTTTGGTTAAAATGGAGATAAATAACTAATATTTATAGAAATCCCATTTAAAAGGGAGGAGATATTATGTATGCTAATAATTATTAATGATAACCTTTGTGAAAGGGTGTGATAGTTTGGAAACCACCCCTTAAAAGGTTATATAGGAAATTTATGTGAGACTTGGAAAAAGCATGGAGATCACTCAAGGAAAAAGAAGGTGGCTTTGGTCAGCTATGGGCATTGGAGAAGGGGCACACAGTGTGTGTCAAGGTACAGTGTACACCTGGGATTGTCCTGGCTAGAGCTAAGGCTTGGGAAGTATGTGTGTTAGTTCTGAATAAGAATTGGTTCCTCCTTGAATGTGCTATAGCTATGAAGGCCAAGACCACTAAAATCTTCCTAGGGCAAGAGTGGCTGATCCAAGTGCTCAATGATTCAAATAAGTACTAAACTTATTG
Organism: Cunninghamia lanceolata; assembly: GCA_027924645.1. NCBI lineage: Eukaryota > Viridiplantae > Streptophyta > Pinopsida > Cupressales > Cupressaceae > Cunninghamia > Cunninghamia lanceolata. The sequence goes on along the minus strand of BSBN01001660.1, from coordinate 1,370,241 downwards.
TTAATAAGAGATATTGAAATTATTATATGCATGGGTTTTGATGTTAACCTGATTATGTGATTATGTTATCCAATTTGTTTTGTTAATGATTTACTTTAGAATTCTTATTAAATTAAAACATATTGTAATTTACCTTTGTTTTTCACACATCATTTAATATTTATAATTAATTTAACTCTAGTGTTAACTACAATAAATCCACTGCAATTAATTAAATAACTTTGGGGAAAAGTTGCATTATATTTTGGTATCAAAGCCTAATAATTGGTGCTTCCTATTTGAAATTTTTTATATGCTTTAAAATTTCATATTGACCAATCTTTAATATACTCCTTGTGTATATCCAACATTATACATTCACCCTAGCCTATAAGTCATCAAACCTGATTATAAAAAATCAAACTTTTAACCTTTGTCCATGTATGGTAACTTTGGTTTCTTCATTTTTTCATTAGCATTATTAAAGATCTTGTTTAGAGTTAATGTTGCTTTGAGAACTCCCTATTTGTACCCAAACTCATCCTAAGGCACCATGTGCATAGCTAGTCAATAGGATTCTCTATGTTATTCAAGTGAGATAGACATCTACATACTCATTTATGTACCTTGTTTGAAGGTCACATCCATGGCCAAGACCTTAAGAAAGTGTAATTCCATGTCATAGGTTGTTTCATTTTAATTCTCCAGTGACTAGTTTTCAACTATAGCAAGGTGGTAAATAAATTGGTTTTTATTCCAAAATTATTGAAGACTAATTCTTTGGATTTTAGAGAGTAAATATGTGTGCCCCTAGAACATATTTTCTTTCACCATTGACCAACTTTGGCAATACACACACACACACACACACACACACACACACACACACACACACACACACACACACACACACACCACTTGTGAAATGAGTAATGAAGACTTCTTTGTATTTGATAGCCTATATATTCCATAAAGAAAGCCTTGTGTTAAACCATTCTTACATGAATATGATTAAAAGTTTCTTCAATATATGGTTGCTATAACAATTATGTGTATTTTAGTTTTCTAAAACTCAATGACCACTAGTGTATACACTTGGATTTAATACCATAATAATTTGGAATTTAGACATGTATTACTGTAGAATGTTGTGGACTTTATATTCAAGTTCATAGTGCTTGATGTCTAAAATCATTGAACAATTGTATATAGTCTAGGGTCCTTGTCACTAAAGGAACACAAGTCTTGTTTCGAAGGGTTGAAACCTCTTACATCATGTGTCATGTCCCTAAAGGGTGATATCCAATTATGTGTTGTTACAACTATGCAGTGGACAAGAATGTGAACCAACATGGAATCATTCGGAGGAGGAGATGAATCCAATTCCTTCTCTCTTCAAAACAACCATCAAAAGATGATTGAGATGGCATGTGTTACCCCGACATGCATCCCAAATAATTGCATTGTTAATATTTATGAGCAAGCTGACTAAATATCACATTGATCATCCCCTCTATGAATCACCAATACTCAAAATTAATCCATGGGTGCTACCACAATAATGGGTTACACTTTCTAGGACATCCTGATTTTTGCTGAAATCACATATTTTTAAAAAATATAATGATTTAAGCCTTGAAAGGTTCTATTTAAAGGATTTTAATTGAAGAGGGTTTGATTAAACCCCCTTAGATCAAACCCCCTTGGATACAACCCCGCTAGTTTTAAACCATACCTATAATGGAGTCTCCTCTACACCTATCAAAATACTAATAAAAAACCACTTTCGATTTACCTTTTGGGAGATCAAATAAATTCATTTAAAGTTTATGTTTTGTAAGTATGTAATCCTTATTATAAGCATTCCAAAAAGTGTAATTTTAAATATATTTAATTTGATTATTATATTCATTTTTTATTTCTTGTCAATGTAGGTTTTTCAATGAACATTAAGGTATTTATTTCATACATACAGAAAATAGGAAAATATAGAAAAAAAATTCTAAAAAATACATGTCCTCCAGGTATTGATGTCCTTATTCCAACAAAAAAAAGTTATGCTCTTTATAGTACACCTATGTCTAAATTGTAATTGGTTTGACTTCAAAACTTAATTAAAACAAAATATTCAATAAAACATTATGAAACCAAATGCATCCTCTATCTATTGTAGTTACAAATGTAAATTCAAAAAAATTAGAATCTTATCCTTCATAGAAAAAGGGTTATGTGGTTTATAGTACACATCACTCTTTAAAAATGGTGTTTACTGTTAAAAACTAGTTATCGAAGGAGATGGAAAAAGAAATGCAACTTGACTCTAAATTTTTTTAAAAATATATATTTAGAATCTATAGACAAAATGTCACAAATCAATAGTTTGTATCATCTTCAAATTCCACACGGTTTAGCAGTTATAGGTGTCCAAAAGTGAAGATTTAGTTCAAAATGTTCATTTCAATGTCAAGTTTAGCCAACAAGGATGATGAATCATCCCTCTTCATAGTAGCAAGGAACAATTGTCTCAACACCATATACATTCTTTTGGACATAGGTAGTGCTGCATACATAAACATTAGAGGGTGAAAGCACCTTTGTACCATGCATTGTACTATCAATATTATGAAATATTGAAGGTATTGTAGTAGAAAAGGCTAAGCTTGTAGAAGAAGAGGATATTACTAGCAAGGAGATCTATAATTTAATTTAAAGATCAGTTTGATCATAATAGATTCAAATCATTACCACCCCATCTGGTTAAGGAAGTCATTTGCATTCATGTTAAATTGTCTACAACATAAATTATGCTAAGAATGCATACAGTACATACCATTTCAACATCATATACCACCTATACAAATTATAAGAATACTTAAGAGGGAAACATATGACACTTTTAGGGTGTAATAAACAATTTCATTCAAACGTTGAACTTTAGTGTACTACATAAACCAATAGAGGATATATACATTCAGTAAAATGAATTCTCTGATTATGATAGTAGAGTAGAGCGGCGGGTGTGAAATAGGAAATACAAAGTGAAAGGAAAAGGAAAGAAGTGAATCTCTATATTCCTCACTCAATCCTATACCAAGGGAGAGGGAAAGAGTAGAGGGGGCATGGAAATAACCTTCTACCTCTTTGTATTCGTTAAGAAACCGAACGACTAAACTTAACTTAAAAGCTATTAACATAAACCGCTTTCTTTGTTATGAGAGAGAAGCCTAAGCAAAGAAGACCTATGCCGAAAGCATGCCAAGGAGAACAAAATGAAACTCAAAATTATCCCTTTCATTTTGAGTCGAGACACATATTTCCTGTCTAGCAGATAATTAAAAATGGACACTCCCAATGAAGAAAATACAATGACGGTTTCCAACATCAGAAATAATCACAAGGCAACCACACCAATATTTTCTACTCCATCTATAATTCATCTCTCCAAACTTCTACAAATCTAAATGTCCATTTATGAGAGATTGGTAGGACATGATCGTTTCGAGATTTGTTGGGAAAGTTTTATATCTATTTTAAAATAGGGATCTTTGTAAGGTATGAATTGTCTTTATGATAATATATATATTTTTTTTAAAGAAAAAGGTGGCAGAGCATCCATACTATTAAAGAAAAAGATTTACATAGTTTGGTAGTGACAAAAGATGGTAAAAAAACAAAAAACCATGGCCTTAAGCTGGCCTGAGAATTACAATGAAGTCCCAAAGCAAAGAAGAAAGAAATGCCAAGGTCTTTGCCAATCCTGCGTGGATTCGGTAGGAGAGGTGACAACTCGGAAATCTATTTCACACGAGCCATCCATAACTGCAGTAAAGGACGTAAAGAGAGAGATGGAAGAAGAGGTAGCTCCCAAAGGGGGAAGGATCCTGTGCAGGACCATTGCATTCAATTCCTCGCACTTGAGTGTAACAAAGACAGATAAGGAATGACTAAGAAATAATGGCGAATGAAGGCTCAGAGCTCTGGTAAGGAGCTAAAGATCACATCAGCTGTGCTAGATAGCCGTTTGTGCATCTCCTCGAAACACTTCAAATCTACCATCTGATGGCGTGATCATAAACGGCTTCAAAATGTATGGGCTTGTCCAATCATTATTGAATATGAGCCTTTAATCTAGCAAGCCAAAAATAGAGAGCCTATAGCCATGAGAAACCTTCAATCATTACTTTGATTAAAATATACCCCTTGAATCGGTCTTTACATGGCCCTTGAATCTAGCTATGTAACCTTTGAGGCTTGAAGATGTGCCACGTCAGACTTTAGCCACTCCAAAAGCTGACAAAAAAGGGAAGGATGATCTGGAAGGAAGACTTGAAAATCATCTGCTTGATCAATCGCCATGTTGGCTAACCCATCTGCAACCCGATTACCTTCTCTATACGTATGGGAGATGCAATAGTTAGAGAAGCTGTTAAGCAGAGCTACCGCTTGTTGGAGAATAGAGTTGATCTTCCAGTTGTCTGTGCCTTTAACCTTCAGCACATTCAAAATTACTTGTGATTCACCTTCTATCTAGATGTCCTTGACTTCATGATAAGCGCTAAGTTAAGCCCATGAACCAGGGCCCATGCCTCTGCTTCATTATTTGTACCGACTGGAGTTTTAGTCGCTCTAGCTACCAAAAGAGAGCCATCTGCTCACCTTAAGACACAACCTGTCCCAGATTTCCTCTACAAGCTCCATCAAAATTGAGTTTGTAGAAGGTGCCTATAGGAGGATTCCATACAATGTGAGCTCTAACTAAAGATTGGATATTTGCATTGAAACTCCCTTTCAATCCCAATTTGGTGAGTGATTTCTAGTTCTTCACCATCTCTACATCCCAATTAGACCATGGCACAGCATTTGGACCTTGTTTATTAACATTTGAAACTACTAGTTCTTCAATGGCCTCTTGGAGGTGATCGTAGAAATCTGACCATGGGTGTGCCACTTTTTAAAAAAATCTAGAATTTCTTTCTTTCCATAAGTGCCAAATAATCATAAAGGGGCCTAGGGTCAAAAGACATGCAAAAAAAGAACTCTGAAATAGTTTCGGCCAGTTAGAAAACATGGAGAGGAGTGAGTTTGAAATGGGTGAGTACCAATTTAGCTTCACCATAAACCAGTACCAGCATTGACTACTGAAAGGGCAAAGAAGTAAGAGATGGTTCACGGATTCATTAGCAGATCCACAAAAAACACAAGGAAAAATCTAGCCTATGCCCAGCCTCTTTATCCTATCACCCGATAGAATTATATTGTTCAATGCTAGCCAGGCAAAAGCACCAACTTTCGGGAGAGTCGCATTGTTCCAACAAAGCTTGGAAGGCCAATCAACTTTGGTTAGATTCATTAAACTTTTGTATCCTTTCTTAACTAAATAAGTACCTGACTTTGACCCTGCCCAAATCAATTCATCTGGCTTGTAAGAAAAAATCACAATTATGTTGGTTAAAATCTTCTTTAACAATGCTTTTTACTATGACGAAAAATTACAGGATCTAGTGCTTTTCCATGTAATAGAAATGCAATCAAGATTGTTTATCACGGACCAGTAGTCTTTTACCTTAGAGCCCCAGTTAGACTTCAAGAAAATCATTACTTCCCTCAGATCCTCTCTACTTGAGAGTTTTGGCTCCCCACACCAAGAGTCCTCCCAAAAGTCAGCCTTCTCACCATTATGAATTATCCATGATAGATTTGGGATAATTATATCTCTGCTTTTCACTATGAAGTTCCATAAAGCGGAGCCTTTAGGGGGATTTTTTTACTGTAAAAATTCTTTCACTATCATCTGCATCCAAATCCTTCTGTCTCATTAGCTTGGCCCATTTTGAATCAGGCTTTTTATACATGCCCCATGCTAGTTTGGCTCCTAATGCATGGTTTTGGATGCTTAAATCTAGAAAGCCTGCTCAATTGGATTTTGGTCTACAAACTTTATCCCATGCCATAAGATGGACTTTCCTCTCCATTGAAGATCCTTGCAAAAGGAAGTCTTTGCAGATTTTTTCTATTTTCACAGTCACCCCTTTAGGAATATTAAAAAGTGACATCATATAAACTAGAACCATCACGAGCACTGCTTTTATCAAAGTGATTTTGCCTGCCAACGTAAGCCAATGACCCTTCCATGTAGTGATCTTAGAGTGCAGAGAATTGATAACATTATTCCATAGACTATTCTTGTATCTTCCATTAAAGAGGGGTATACCCAGATACTTTCTTGGAAGGGATTCAATCTAGAATCCAAAGAGATTTCCTATCCACCTTTGAACTGGTAAAGGGACATTGAATAAATAAATCATTGACTTAGAACAATTTACTTGCTGGCCTGAAATGTAGTAGTTTTCCACCGTACTCTTGATGGTTTGCACCTCCCTAAGAGAAGCTTGCCCAAAAAGGATGGTATCATCGCCAAAAAGAGAATGACTAAATGAACCATGAACACCCTTGAGAGAGATACCATTCCAACCTGAACTTCTATTTGCTTCTCATATTGCCCGAGTGAAAGCTTCTGTCATAAGAATGAAGAGATAAGGGGAAATAGGATAACCTTGTCTTAACCCTCTTGATGGGGCAAAAGTATCAGATTATCTACCATTGACAAGTACTATCATTCTATACCCTGATATGCATGAAAAAAATCCATTTTGGAGCATCTTTGGAAAAACCCAATCTATCCGGTGTGTCCAATAGGAACTTCCACTCAACCATGTCATATGCTTTTGACATGTCTAATTTAATGATCATAGTTGGATCTCTGCTCCTTGTTGAGAGAATGAAGAATTTCATGAGTCAATATGGCACCTTCTTGGGTTTCCTTACTAGTAACGAATCTCCCTTGTGTTGGCAAGAGACACTGCTTCGCATTGATAGATGTTGTCATTGATGGCAACTAACATCATCCCAATCATCTGCATAACACAATTTGTTCACACCAAAAGTCAAAATCAGAATTTGTCTAAGTCCGGGCAGTGAGGAACAGGGCAAGTGATAGGGTCCGGTATCTTGTTCTGGATCTCTCCAGTGGAAAGGCATGGTTTGCTGGAGATCTAAGGTAGTTGCAAGCATAGTCAAGACACTCTAAATACAGAGTTTTGTTCTCCCGTGATGAAGGACTCAAAAGATATTAGCTTCTGAGTATCGGGTTTTAGTTTGACAACAAATAGAAGAACATGTCGACCTTGTGAATGATCTTAATTCTGGATGTATAGAAGTTGTTTATTGGGCAATTGGTGATGACCAATGATTGTAGCCAACATGATTGATGATTTACGAGTGCAAATTTTGGTCTGCATCTCATATTATGTATGGATCTACCCGACAAAGTAGAGTACTCAACAAAGTTCTAAATGTTCTTGAAGCCGACTAGTAAAATGATTGTAGATCATGTTGAAGATATATATATTTGATCGAATTGGATGATTTAGGTGTGCGTGTTGCGACTATGGTGTAATTACGAAAGAGAGCAAAGATAAAAATTTTAGATGTTAACAGAACAATAAGAGGAGAAGAGTAAGGATAAAGTGTGTTAAGTCAGTCTTCTATGCTTAACTGTAACTAAACTCCAGCATTGATAGATGCTAAATATCAGTTCAAATTTATTCTAATTCTCTTCCTACAGGCAGTGAGCCTTCCTTTAAGCAGTGAGCTTTGGGCAGTGAGCCCGAATGCATGTGCATTCCCCATTGTAATACTTTTAACAAAGTATAATCTTTGTGGGTTAACCCCCACCATGGTTTTTCCCTTAACCGGGTTTCTACGTCAAAAATTTTTGTGTCAAGTGTGTTATTTATGTTTCTGCTCATGTGTTATTTGATTAATGTTGAAAAGTTTATATCATTGATTTGGTTATAAGTTGTAAAGGAGGATTAAAGGTAGAAAAGTTTAAATTGAGCAACAACTGATTCACCCCCGCTCTCAGTTGTCTGGACCTAATCCAACAATTGGTATCAGAGTGAGGTTCCTTTGAAAAAGTTTAACAGCTTAAGGAAGATCTGGGAAGGCAGTAAAAATGGATGAATATAACATTCAAGGGCAACTTAATCTCACCCTAGATGATCTTGAGCAATCCAAGGCAGAAGTCTAAGAGCTACAAGATAATCTCGAAAAGACTAAAGACTTCATTTAGATCTTAAAAAAAATTGAGCAGGTCCAATGCAAAAGGAAAGGAGCAACCTCTTCAACTGCAAAATCATTATGAATACAAGGCCCTGAAAGAGAAGACAAAGGAATGTGAAAAGTTAGCTAAAGAAGTTGTTGTTCTAAAACATGAGATGGAAACTAGAGTGATGATACTAACCAAGGAAATTGAAGATAGGAAGAAAGTAGAGTAAATTAAAATGATCCATCTTTCTCCGGTCAATGTTTCAAGTGTAAGAGGTATGGTCATAGATCAAATGAATGCAGAAATATGATAATGAATAATGCTAACAATAGAGGAATAAGCAATTCTTTCAATGGTTACTGTTTTGTTTGCAATGGGTTTAGACACATGGCTAATCAATGCAGATCAAGAGAAAATCAGAAAAAAAATATTGTGTGCTTTAACTACAATAAATATGGTCATATTGCAAGATTATGCAAAAGTAGGAACAATGGAAGAAGAGGTTCGGTAAACAGAAAATTGGATGAGTAGAAACAAGACAGAGGAAAAAGGAAAATTGATGGGAGTGAGATACGGAGCGAAATAAACAAGACCTTGGTAAAGAAAGATACAATAAACAATGGTGATGGGTCTACACCAGAATCCGGTGCTGGCAATTCCTCTGGGAAGTAAGTCAGAAGATCTGGCTCAGGGGGAGCTACATTGAACATCGAATTCCCCTAGTCAATAAGTGGGTGCCTGAATCTGGCAAATAAAAGAGGATATTTTGAATTGGTTTAGAACCTTTGGAAGGATTTCTAGAAGAAAAGATGTTAATATGAGAACTTGCAAAGTGATTCATGAAGAACTGTCAAAAATAGAGTAACTGGATAAAGTTAGGGCAACGCATTTATTACAATGCCAAATTAGGCTTTGCAAAAGATAAAAGGTCACTTGGTCACACATTTGAATCACTTTGCATTCGAAGGAAATGAGAAGAAGAACATTTGAGCTACAAATCCAAAGACTGAAGGACAAAGAGTAAATTCAACTAGCAATTGATCATCCCTAACCCCGCAGAAGAAAAAGGTACTTCTCTATGAAGCTTTGAATCTGAAATTTGTTGAAATGCCTACTCCTCATGTTGTTGACATTACTGAAAGACCTCAACCCAAATTTAAGAAGCATCCTCACAAATCAATAGAAGTCAACCCGTTACGTGCTTTTTCAAGTGTTTCGTATGGTATGCTACATGTTAAAGACATTAGGGCTTATATTCATGCAAACGTAGATGAATTTGGAGATTCAATGTATGTAGACTTGTTTGAGAAACAACTCAGGGATGAAAATCACGAACTTAAACCTGATTATAAGGCACTACAGGATAAACACTTTATTTAGATAATGAGGTTTCCAACATTTGATGAGGATGAATGGGTCCGATATGTTTTGAGTCAAATGCATGATGAATTTATTTGGTTGTTAAAACCATTAAAGATTACCAAGGATGCTATCATAATTGTAACCGGATCAAACTCAACTGGTGGATTACCCATGCTAAAAGCTGTGAAAAACTAGACAGTGACTGATGCTACTGGTGCCAAGTTTGATAGAAGGGCAATGACCATTAATGATATTATAGAACCGGATGTCAAATTCACCTCCATGGTGATTGGGTAAAAGATTTACCACTCGAGTAGAGAAAATTTTGTTTCTGAAACAGCCATATATGCTGCATGTACAAGATGCTAAAGGAAAATACTGATTATGATTTATGTGAATTACTACAAAATCAACTGATTGAAAATTTAAACAAAATCAAGAAAGATAGGAAAAACACTTTCAAGAATGGTACATTGGTTCTATGTCTATTCTTTTACTTTATGAATGAGGTACCTGAGGTAAAAGGTGTGCACTGGACTAAGGATGAGCCAGTTGCCATTCAGATCAGAGATCATCTTCGCAGCATTGGTGATTTCAAAGCTCAAAAAACTGCAATATGGGGTTACTTCAAAAAAATTCACAGTATGATGCACTTAAGGGAAAGAATCCCTAAATCAATTGTTGAGAAGTACAAAACTAAAATATGCTTCATGGTTGATACTAATCAGTGTCTAATGGAAGAATTGGAACCCAGAACTGCTTAGATCATGCCCACAGGGTATGAAGTAGATGAAAAAATCTTGAATATGTATGCTCAACATCTTCTAAGCAAGCCTAAAGACATAACGGTTGAAAGAATCAAAACTTATGAGGAGCTAAATTTAAAACTGAATATTGACCTTAGAGAACCTGAAACCAATAGGAAAGTAAGAAAATAAGTTGAGCAGTTAGCTGAAAATCTAGGCCTAACTAAGGAGGCTATGAGGAAATTTAGAGAAAGAATTGAAAAGGCTGAGAAAGAGAAACAAGATAAGAAACAAATAGGTGCTCTAGTGGAACTCTCTTCCACTTCAAGAACTACTAGGATCTCTGCTACTACCCCTATTCCTTCCAAGACTGAACCAGAAGCAAAATCATCTGGAAAATGGGAGAAAAGGAAGAAAACAAAAGCATCCTAGACCTATGAAAGCATAAGAGAAGAAGAAGATACAGATTCTGACATTGAAATCAAGGAACTAAAGGCCACCAGAACAAAAGCTGCAAAAGTAACCAAAGAAAAGTCCTCCAAAAGCAAAAGGGGTAGTAAAAAGCAAAAGATAGAAGCATATGAGGAATATGTTAAGAAGCCCACACTTTCCCTAGAGGATGTGATAAAGTCAGACACTGTAGATGGTAATCTAAAACCCATGATTGAATTCTATGATGGATACAGTGATGTGGATAAAAGGGTGTTGGAGGAAGCAACTGTCAAATATCTCAACATCTACAACAAGGCACTGATTTTGATAACTTTTGAGTTACCACAAACTCTAGCAAATATTTTGAAGTTGAGAAAAGAAAATGCCAAGAGCAAGGACATGGAGATTAGGGAACATGAGCTAATAAATTTGTGTCCTCAAATTAGACCTGATCAAATAGATATGATATTCAAGGAAGTCAAAGATGACTTTAGAAGAACAAAGAGAATAAACAAACTAATGTTTCGAGAAAAAAGTGAAATCGTTGAAGAAACTCAAGAAATTCTTTTGAAAGTATTGAAAAAGCACAATTTTCCCATAGTCACAGAAGAAGTTCTGGAAGGTGAAGAAGAGAACATCATCGAGTAGCAATCTGAGTTAGGTGAAGCCTTTGTTTTGAAAATGGAACAAGTAAATCAGGAGGATCTAAAAATTATGGATAAAGTAGTTGATTCAGGAGATACTCCTAATCCACCTGATCAGTCAGGAAAAGAAGCAAATATTACTACTTCACAGAGCCCTCCAGATTAGGTAGCAAGTGGTGAACAAATAGGAAAGAGTCCCTCTGCAGAGAACACAGAGAAAAGTAAAGCAGAGAAAGAGGAAGAAAGAGGAGAGAAGGATAAAGTAGAAGAAGATGGTGCAAATGGTGAAGCACCTAAAGCAAATATTGAGAAATCTGATGAACAAGAGGATGGTTCAGAAAATGTTGCAAGAGACACTGCAAATGCAGTGAAAAATCTTCATGAAAAAGAGATGATTGTGCTTGATGAGCCTGTACTACTCCAAGGTATAGTCAATCAAGATGCTCTCTCTCCAATTCAATTGATGAAAATAGCATCATTCACCCAAGTAAAGGCTTTAGAGAAGATGTTAAAGTTCCATATGGAGGACAATGAGCTACTAGGGCTTACAACTGGGATTTTGGAGAAGTTAATGCCTTCCTACTAAAAGAGTCCATCTGATTCCCCCTCTGGACATCTGAAAAATCTTGTAAGTTCTGTAAGTACACATTTTGAGTCCTTTGAAAAGTCTGCAGAGGTAAAAGTTTAGAAAAAATTCTTGGATAAGAAATTTGGTGAAATAAAGAACTTGATAGGAAATGATAGAAGAATACTTGGTATTAGCATTAAGAGTATTTAGAATGCTCTAAATGATGGAAGTGATATGTACAAATTATGTCTATCATGGCCCAAAGTTAGTAAGGATATTGAGAAAAAGATAAAGGAGCAAGAACAGAAATTGTCAAATCTTTCTCAAAATTTTGATCCTCTAACAGTTTCACCTATAAGTCAAGATTGTCAAGTAATTAGCCTAATAGATGAGATAAAGAGGATTGTTAAAGGAAAAGCTAACATTATGAAGAGAATGTGTGAGCTCCAGGGATTGATTGCCCCGAAGTTAGAAGCCATGTTTAATGCCCTATAAGAAGCTCAGACTACACTTTAGACAAATAATCCTCCGAATCTGACAAAGGCAGAAGCATATGCATTTTTGCTGAGTGGATACAACTCAATTTTGGATGGAATTAAGGGAACTTGGGCCTCTGAACTTGTGCAATTGAAAAATATTTTTACAGACATTCTCAAATTCATGTGAATAGAACTTAATGATTACTTGTACATATGTGGCATTATACACAAAATTTTTGGAGAATTTTAGCTTGCGGACCCTACCCTTTGCCATTGATGTCAAAGGGGGAGTGAAGAACAGTGAAAAATGAGGAATCCAGCAAAGGGGGAGCATTGGAAGGAAGTATGAACAACAATATGGAGCACAAGCAAAGGGGAGTTATTTTGACACTTAGTCATTTTTCACTAAGTGTTGCCATCAATGCCAAAGGGGGAGATTGTTGGCAAGAGACACTGCTTCACATTGATAGGTGTTGTCATTGATGGCAACTAAGATCATCCCAATCATCTGCATAACACAATTTGTTCACACTGGAAGTCAGAATCAGAATTTGTCTAAGTCCAAGCAGTCAGGAACAAAGCAAGTGACAGGGTCCGATATCTTGGTCCGGATCTCTCTGGTGGAAAGGCATGGTTTGCTGCGGATCTAAGGTAGTTGCAAGCATAGTCAAGACACTCTAAATCTAGAGTCTTTTTCTCCTGTGATGAAGGACTCAAAAGATATTAGCTTCTAAGTATCAGGTTTTAGTTTGATAGAACAGATAGAAGAAAAATAGGCCAACCTTGTAAATGATCTTAATTTCGGATGTATAGAAGTTGTTTATTAATTGGTGATGACCAATGATGGTAGCTAACATGATTGATTATTTGTGAGTACAAGTTTTGGTCCGCATCTCATATTATGTATGGATCTAGCCGACAGAGCAGAGTACTCAACAGTGTTCTAAATGTTCTTGAAGCTGACTAGTAAAATGATTGTAGATCATGTTACAAATATATATATCTGATGGAATTGGATGATTTAGGTGTACATGTTGTGACTATGGTGTAATTGCGAAAGAGAGAAAAGATAAAAAGTTTAGATGTTAGCAGAACAGTAAGAAGAACAGAGTAAGGATGAAGTGTGTTAAGTCAGTTTTCTATGTTTAACCAGAACTGAACTCTAGCATTGGTAGATGCTAAATATCAGTTCAAATTTATTGTAATTCTCTTCCTACAAGCAGTGAGCCTTCCTTTAAGTAGTGAGCTCTGGGCAATGAGCCTGAATGCATGTATATTCCCCATTGTAATACTTTTAATAGAGTATAATCTTTGTGGGTTAACCCCCACCATGGTTTTTCCCTTAACCGGGTTTCCATGTCAAAAATCTTGGTGTCAAGTGTGTTATTTATGTTTCTGCTCATGTGTTATATGATTAATGTTAAAAATTTTATATCATTGATTTGATTATAAGTTGTAAAGGAAGATTAAAGGTAGAAAAGTTTAAATTGAGCGACAACTGATTCATGCCCTCTCTCAGTTGTCCAGACCTAATCGAACACCTTGTTCTTGAGAAAAAGTTACATAGAGAAATGGGTCTGAAATCTTCGAAGGTTTGAGGATTTTTAGATTTGGGAATAAGCATGAGACATGTAGATTTCAACTCTTTGAGCACATTCCTAAATTTTCTAGATTCTTCAATAGCCAAGAAAATATCTCTACTCACTATGTCCCAGTATCTTTGGAAGAAGAGACCCATCCATCCATCTGGACCTGCATCTTTTTCTCCAAGTAAAGAAAATACCGCAGCCTTCACTTCTTCCATCATAAATTCTTTCAACAACTCAGCATTATTGCTCTCTGAGACCAGCTTAGGGATGAAATCTAGGAACACATGCGCTTGATAATCTGGAATTGACTTTGTGAGGAGGTCTTTGAAGAATCTTTTAGCTTCATCTCCTATCTCCTCTTGATTAGATAACAAGACACCCTACTAATTTCTAATCGATTTAATGGAATTTGAGGATTTTTTGATCTTAGTTGCCATGTGGAAGAATGATGTGTTCCTGTCGCCTTCTTTTAGCCAAACTTCTCTTGATTTGTGTCTTTATAAATATTCCTCTCTTTTCAAAATTTCCTCTAATTCTATTTTGAGTTTTTTCTCCTCAAGATAAGAGGTTGCATCCATGCCTTCTCTTATGACCTTCTCTTCTAGAAGTTACTCTTGTTTAAGCCAAAACTTTTTTACAAATATGTTCTTGAAGTGTGAAGTGTTCCAAGCGATAAGTTTACTTCTCAGAAATTTTAACTTGGTAGTGAGTTGGAACAATACTTGTCAATGGTAGAAAATATTTATGATAATATAATTTCATGGGATTTGTAGTGAGGCTCCATCTATAACTGATATGTTAAACAATAAAATAGTTTTGTGGACTTTCTCCTAAGGCCCTATTTATAAGCAGTGCATGGAGTCACTAGATATTTATAGTGGGAGTGGGTCTCGTCTACACATTAACAGTTGGTTGGCTCTTTACAAGAGGCACGTCTATTCTAGGTAGCCTGCTTGATCCCAGCTTCGTTGTTACTGATGGAAACCTCTGGAAAGATATGTTAATAATCTCCTTATATTCTATTTCAAGGTCCACTCTATCATGCTTCTAGATATTTTCAACTCATCTTACAAAAAAGCTATGCTATATTGTTCTTTAAAATATATATGATCTTGGTTAGTATGCGAAGTGAATATTTTCTTATGAGAATTTACATTAAAATAGAAAATGAAATGTAGTATTTGGGCCTTGAATGTGAATAAGGGAAATTTCGGTGATCTTCATGTGCAAATTTACCACTAATTTTTTATTTTAATATTAAAACTAATTATTGTGACCAGGATTATATATTTAGTATATAGTATATTATTCTATAGGATGCAAATATATAATGATTCTCTCTTTAATCCTTAGTATATAGTATATTATTCTATAGAATGTAAATATATAATGATTCTCTCTTTACATGTTTAAGAAAAGTTATCTCAACAAGTTATTAGTGACCAAGCAAACCCAAACAAACATATGTGGCCTTCATTTATGCTACAATCACAAAAAGAACTCAAATAACCAAATGATAGAATGTGTACTTCATTCTAGTTGTTTGGAGTGCATATATATTGTCTTATGCAATATTATATGAAATTTATGTAAATTAGGTAATCATGTTAAAACTATATTATTAAGGGAAGAGATCGTCAATCCAAGTTACTCTTATTTAGTAAATAGTGTGGATATTTGTTTAACTTCCGAGCTATATGATAAGACTGGACTCACTCTATCTCCTACAGAAAGCATATTTAAGGCTTTTTCCATATGCATATGATTGTGAATAAAGACTAGCTAACTTCCTTGGCCTTTTTGTATAGGGAAACACCTTGAAATATTCCATGTTCTTTGGGAAATAATTTTGTATCCTTGTTGATATATTTTTAGGGTTCACTAACTTGATTAATTTCATTGCGGATTTATTCTTTTCTCCTTATCATGAACTATTGTAGGTAGTCAACAAATTACCAAAAAAATAATAAATAAATAAATAAAATGGTATTTAAAATCTCTCTTAAAGTTGCACATGTTTTACAAGCATTTTTAGGATTTTATTTATCTCTTATCTTTGATTTATATTTTCTTACTCATGTTTTTACAAACCATTTTGACAGAGATTTCCTTTAACTCAGATTTGTTACCTAAGTCTAACCTAGGATATATTGTGGGCCCATAACCCTCTAGTTTTAAGATTATTTTATATCTCAAGATTGGTTGAATATTATGTTAGGTAAAATAATAAAATATTTTACAACATATAAACTAAACAGATTATCTTAGCATCTGCCATGGGGACATGTCAAATTTTACAGAGGGATAAACAACCTTTAAACATTTTTTAAAACAAGAATTAGATATTAGTGTAAATCTATTTAAACGTGTTCTAAAATTTATCCATGAGTGATAATAGTTTACTATTGTTCTATTATTGTTAAGATGCCTAGCAAGATCACCATTTTTCTTTTATTGTACTTTTTTATTGGACCTGACCAACCCAATAACTTTGTACATGTGTTTTATAAAGTATGCATCAATGATAGGGTGATATATGTTGAAAAGATATTTTAGCTCGATTAGCTATTAGAAGCATCCTATTGATAGAAATAAGCTAATTTATATTACATCTTTGTTGGATATTCAATTTTTTTCTCACAAATTTGTTTGAGTAACTGTGTGAATGATATGAACATTGTTTAAGGGTAATTGTACACTTGATTCCATTCAATTGTATTTGGTATATGAAAAGATGATATCCATGTAGTCTAGAGTGCATGACTATAATCTTGGAATGGATTTTGAGTCTATATATTATATGATACTCAATGATGAGTGACTACATAGTCTAGATATGAAAATGTATTTATAGTTCTAATCATGTTATTTCTTAAAAAAGCATTTCTATGGGATCTAATTATGGTTTGAGTTAAAATAGAAGAGTTATTAAATAGATCTAACATTTGAGAAATATAATTATAAATGAAGTTTAAATGAAATAGATTCATTGTGATATCAATAATCTTACATCCACACTTGACTAATTATTTTTGTTGAATTATGTTGTAGATTCAACTTAAGCTACTGAGCACAATAGCTAATTTATAGGGGGAGAAATGTTATGGAACATTTTCCCCAAAATGGAAAAGAAAGTCATTTAATGAATAACCCTTTAAAATTATGAAAGGATAAATTTTATTTAACCCTTTATAATTAAAAGAAGACGAAAAAATAAAGGATATTATGATCATTTGGTTAAAATGGAGATAAATAAACAATATTTATAAAAACCTCATTTAAAACAGAGGAATTATTATATATATTAATAATTATTAATGATAAACTTTGTGAAAGGGTGTGATGGTTTGGAAACCACCCCTTAAAAAGTTATATAAGGAATTTATGTGAGACTTGGAAAAGGAACCGAGATCACTAAAGGAAGATGAAGGTGGTTTTGGTGGGCTATGGACATTGGAGAAGGGGCACACAGTGTGTGTCCATCTGATGCAGGAACTTCTGAAGGTCATAACTTTTGACCTAGAGGTCCATTGGAGCTGAAATTTGGTGGGCAGATGCGTCTTGAAGAGTTTATTAAAAATCCCACCAAATTGATAAATTTTGTAGGTCACCATTTTGACACCTTTTTGAGACATTACCTAATATCTAGGGTCTCAAAATGAGGTTTTAATGTTTTTTTCAAGATTTTCCAAGTTTTTTTAAATTATTTTTCAAACTTTAGTTGCAATTAGATTAGAAACTTGATAATTAATCGTCTTTTAATAAGTTTCAAATATTTGGAAACTTTCATGGTCATGCGGATAAGGATATGAAGTTATCAAAAATGGTAATTTTCATTTTTGTATAAATTTGATATTTATTTTCAGTTGTAGTAGGATGGAATGGAATGAGAAGGAATTTGAAAATAGTTCTCAGTTTTCTAGATATTCTTTTGAGTTGAATTTTATGTTTTGAAGTTGGTTACATCATCAACTCTAGGTGTAGTGTAGACCCAAGATTGTCTTGGCCAGGGATGATGCTTGGGAAGCATGAGTGCTATGAATAAGAACTAGTTCCTCTTGGAATGTGCCATAACTATGAGGGCCAAGACCACTAAAATCTTCCTAGGGTGAGAGTGGTTGATCCAAGTGCTCTGTGATTCAAATAAGTACTAAATTTATTGTTAATAATTTAAGATATTGAAAATATTATATGCATGGATTTTGATGTTGATCTAATTATGTGATTATGTTACCCAATTTGTTTTGGTAATGATTTACTTTAGAATTCTTATTAAATTAACACATCATTTAATATTTATAATTAACATAACTCTAGTGCTAATTATAATAAATCTACTACAATTAATTAAATAACTCTAGGGAAAAGTTGCATTACATGTGTAAACTTTCATTATACGTGCTACCATTTATCAATGCTCTCTACAAGATTCTCTATTTATTTTCCACTTCATTCTAGTCTTTATTGCATTCTTTTTAAGTTGTGAGCATGTTTATACTGTACTCTAACCTTGTAATACTCTTCTAACTCAAGTGTGTATAAATCATGACTACAAATGCATATCTTTGTTGACTACCTATGGTATTTATTCAAACATCGAAAGTTTAGGTTTCAATGTTTAGTTCTTATTTAATCGATCTAAGACTTTAGAGCACTATGATTAGAATATATGACTTTTCATTGCATTGAAATAAAATAATATGAGGTGTGTCCCACCATTTTCTCTTTTTTTTTTAAGAAAGGTGGCGGAGAACCTATAAATATTATAAAAAAAATAGATTAGTTTTAATTTTAAACAATGAGGTGGCATCCATTAATGTCTTCTTTATTACCTTCCAATTTATTATTTTATATCTCTTATCCCATCCAACAATAATTTGTGTCACTTTAGTTACTTCTATTATTCCCAAGGTGAGTACTACTTGAACTTTAGAAAAACATCTAGAAAACACTTTCAATTATTTTTAGGCCACACCAAGTCCATTTATCCACAGTCTAGTCTCGTACAAGGAGTACCACACAATATTGTGGCAATTTTTCAAGAAGGTAACTACAATAATTAGTATTTGCTAATCTTTTAATTGGTCACTATCAACTATACTTTCAACAATGTTGCAAATAGAAGAGTAATTACAACAATTATGATCTTCTACTTCTTTGTGACTTCTGTATCAATCAATGGATATGCTTGGTTAGACACCAACAAAAACAAATATCGAATCTTCAAAATGGATACATATTAAAGTGATCATAATACCACATGTCTTTGATTTTAAATTCAAAACACAAAACAAATGCAAGTGCATATCATGTATCAAATACAAATTGGGGAAGCATATACATCATTGTACCAATTTCATATCCATTTTATTTTATTTATAAAATACCTACACAAACAATCTTATAAAGAGAATAAATATGCCAGGTATTACATATTTGAAAAATATAAAAAATTGAAACTAAAATAAAAAACAAATAAAACAAGAGAATGTGTAATACATATTACTTCAATCCTATTTACATTAATTTTTTCTAGTACAAAACAAATTCTATGATTATATTTCAAAGGCAAGTATTGGCCATTACATGGGACTTGTTTTATACATGGAAAAATTATTTTCCATTAACTTAAATTACAAGTTTTATATAATATATATTTAAATGAATGGTTTATAAAAGTTATTTAAATAAGTTAAGTGGTTGGTGTTCTTTTGGTAAAGTTGAATGGTTCACAAGAGTTTTGTGATGTTAAATATTGCCTAAAACACAACACAAGTGAGTTAGACCCTAACATAGCACATGGAACCGCACCTTTGTTAGAGGCACCCACTCAATCACTCCCACTCCCATGGTAGGAGCTAGTTGAGTAGTGGTGGGAGTGAGGGGTTATTTTGTTCATGGGGAAGAATAATGTCATGGATAGAAATTACATTATTTATGTGGGCTAATTTTTAAATGGTTAATGTTTGTGATTCTTGTTGTTTGATTATTATCAGTGAAGGCATTGAATTAACATTGTTACATAGTTATGTGTATATGACCCTAAGGGTCACTTGCCCTTATCCTATTTAATTCATTTTTTTAAAAGGGGTGAAACATGTTCAATCTTCACTCTTCTAACTTGATAAGCTCTTTGAGGAGTCTAAGTTCTCTATTACAATGTTCCTCTCTTTATTGTCATTGTAGGTTTTGTTGCTTAATTTATCTTAAGATTTTTGCATGTTCTTGGGCTTGTTCTTTTGTAGGGTTTGAATCCTTTAACCTAGGAAGTTTTCCCATATGTCTTCTAAGATTAATTTGATCTAATCTTCTGATTCTCTCACTCTAGGGCACATTGAATGTGAATGCTGGGATGAGGAATATGGAAGACTTGCTCTTTGTTTTGAGTTTTATTTGTTGCATTCCTTGTGATGAAATCAAGGGTTGTCTCTTTCCTTGAATATTGTTGATTGACTATTTTAATGCAGAATGCCTCATGTTGAAATCGAGGGCTTTCCCATTTGATTGAGTTGAAAGTTAAAGTTAAAATTTGTGTGCCTCATGATGGTATCGAGGGCTCACTTCTTTGTTTGATGTTTTCGAAGTTTAAATGAGTCTCTAATGTAATTATTCTAAATGAATACAAGTTTTTTGTATTTTTCCCAACTTTTAAGTTTGATCTGATTACTACTTACATGAAACTGAAATCTCTTATGGATGAAAAACCAAAATATATTTTTCCTAGATACAATTCTACTAAATGTTTTTGTATTTTGTTGTTTGATTTTGAATGAAAATTACTCTAAAGAAAGTAAAAAAAAATTACTCTAAGAACAACAAAAAGAAAATCTAGATCTAGTAAGCAGTACATTCTAAACATGCCAAGAGAAAATAAGAATGAATTGTTACTTTCCCAAGGGTGAGAGAATGTGCTAATTAGTACTAAAAATAGTTGAAAAGAACCTAGAAATAAATGAATGACACTAGTGCTAGGTGTGTTTCTTGAGAAATCCAATAGCATTTATCTCCCCCTTTGGAGCAATGTGGTCCTCCTCTTGACAATAGGGATAAAGATAGGGATTTGAGGGGAATTGAATTGATTGTGGATTATAAGCAAAAGGCTCTTGATGTCCTATATGAGCATAAAATTGTTATGGGGGATGCTAAGAAGTTTGATCCTCTAGAGATGAATTATCTCCTAACAAGGAAAAAGAATACATAAATAATTTTCAACCTCCCTTAAAACAAGAGAGGAGAAGGGTATTTATAACTAGAAAATCAACACCAAAGGTGGGGGTGATTTGGGAGTGAACTGAAGAGTTGATTGGAAGATCATATAAGCTGGAGAGGAAAGGACTAGAGATTGATTAGAAGATTAGTATGGATTGATTGGGATTGAGCAAAAATGTTGATTAGGAATTTAGAAATAGTCAGGGGTAGTGATGGCTTAGTTTTGCATGATGGAGCTCTTAATCATTAACCAAAAATGAAAGTAAACTAGGTGGAACTAAAAGAAATCACGCATGTCAAAACTTGATAGGGTTACCCTTTTTTGGGAATTGGGTCACCCCTTTTGCTAGGGTAGGTTGCCTGATTGACCATGTAACTTAAGGATAGGTTGCATGGGTAGCCTAGGGTATCTCAAGTGACCTTCCAATTGAGGATCTATAAAGGGTTATTTTGTAACTACGAAGTCCTAGAACATAGTTTAGAGCATACAAAGGATGATCAGAGGGATAAAAGACTAGGGGACTATTATCTAGTGTTAGATTACTGAGAGGAGTGTAATTCATGCCATCATGGGCCATGATCTAGACCTTGATATCATCATCAAACTACCATATAGGCTCATGCACTTTTTAGTACTTAAATATTTGCTCTATCAGGGATGGATTCTACATAGAAGGTAGGTACCATTTCTAAAGCATGGCCTTGTGGGAGCTACACTTACTTATACTTACCTTAGTTGTTGTCCCACATCTAGACGTAAAGATTGACAAAATGATTCATACATAAGTTTAACAATTGCTTATATTATAGTAAGTAAAAAATGAAGATGAGAGACATATCTTGGATGCTCAACTTTGATTTTTACCGATGTTACCTCACCTTTCCATGATGACCTACCAAGATAATGAATGAAAACATAAAAGGAGGACAAAATCTTGCTATATAAAAGCAAACTAAATAACATAAAACTACTACAAGAGAAAAACTAAAGGGAAGGGGGGAGAAGAAAGAGGAAAAGAAGAGAAAGTGATGAAATAGTAATGAAATTGAGTGAGGGAGTAACTAAAAAAAATCTTAGAATGAGAGGATCAAGATCATGGTCGTTGTTCAGCCTCTTGCATATCCTCAGGTATAAGAAATGAGAAAACCCCTCTTTAAAACTATAGTTTCTTTTTCATGGGATTTGGCTTGAAATCTTCTATTAAACTTGAATTTTTTCATTGCATTTCACTAGGTTTTAGGTTTTTACCACTTTTATTGCTTCATTTTTCCTATTTTCACTTGATTTTTGCAATTCTTGGGCTAATTGGGGAACATTGGGTGTGCCCCTAGGTTGCCCCTTTCAACAATGCAGGGCACCTAGGTGACCCTGCCACTTCATGCTAGATCACCTGAGAGACCATGCTAGAAGATTTTGTCAATAAGATCAAAGGTAAACTTGATTGTTTTGAGACTAAAACTAACCACTTTATCTAATTTAACACTGAAATATCCTTTTATTAGTAATTTTTTGAAGATTCTATTCAATTTTTAAATATTTTTGAGAGTTATACAACTTTTTATAATTTTTTGACTTCCAGTTTCTAGGTTTTTTGAAAGGTTTTAAGGAAGATCTAACATGATGCACTCTTCTTGTAGGACACCTAAATATGGTGGAATTAGATCCAACCTTGAGGTCTTTGAGAGACCTACTTTTTTTAATTTTCTTCCTTACATCAGGAGACTTTACATGCTTTAGTGCACTTTTTAGCAGGTGAATGCAAGAAGTTGGATCCACTTTTTGGACAAAAAGCGCAATCAGTTTTCCTAAAAATCAAAGTTTGTCATAGCTATGGTAAAATTTTGAAGCACTTACACATACAATATTAACATGGTGTAAAAATATGATCTAGCATTCCAAACTAGCACCATGTCTCCCATTTCAAACTTCCTTAGGCTTGCCCTTTTATTGAACAAATGTTTGGACCATCTCCATGAATTGAAATCCATCACAAAGGTTGGTGTGGCCTCTATTACAGCCTTCTATTATGATCTATGCAAGGCATTGAGAAGTTAAATGGAGCTGATGGATGATTCAACCTTTCCAACCAACTCTGTAACTCTTTAACCTCACTTTTGATGTCTCTAATCTACTTTCAAGGTCAACATCCTTTTATCTTATCAGGCTTTTAAAATTTTAGCCTGACTATCAACTTGATTATTGTGCTTGGTAATCTCATAATCATAGTCTATGGTTGTTTTCTTTAGTGACCCTATTGCTATCACTTGCACACCAAAATTAGCCTTCTCTTGAAGTAGTTCACTTCTTAGGTCCTCCACTTGTATTGACAATATATACATAGTGCCTCTTTCAATAACCATCTGGATCTTAATCATAGCTAACTCTATCTATACCTTTTTTATTCTAGCAGTTTTCATGTATTTGTTTCTTGAGTGCCTTAACTTTTAGATCATCTACTTCAATAGACATATCTAAAATATTTGTAACTCAGTGTTCAAGAGCCTTGGACCTTATCTCAATAGCCTTCATATTTTGCTTGACTTGATCAAGCTCTACATCATTTTTCTCCATTTTTATCTCCATAGATATAATCTTGGAGCTCACCACATTAACACCTTTGTGGAAAAAGCTCTACTCTATCTTTTTCTTAAGCATCTTTGATGTCGATATTGATTGCTTGTATTTGATGATTGACTACTTGTATTTATCCTTATGGCTTGTTTGTACCTATTAAGAAATTGTGATATTTAATTGTAATCCTAATGTATTAATATATTGCATCTCCAAAAATCTTGGAATGAGTACTTAGATTCACATGTTGTTGAGAAATATTATGACTTTATTATTATTATGATTGTTGACTTAGAATATTAGTTGTAGTTACATTCATGAAGGAGGTGGAGCATGATGGTGGTAGTTAAAATTTTCTTTCAATACATTTAAACCAATTTCTTGATTTTAGGTATTGTGCGAGAGAGTGGAGCATCTTTTTTATGATAGGTGGGTCCCACTTGAGGTAGTGGTATCATTTTGGAGTGCTAGACTTGGGAGTGGTTCCTATTGGGTTCAATGAGGTCAACAATGTTGTTTCATAATGGTTTCTATTCATGGATTCATTGATTGAGGACATCAAGGGATTGAGTTTTCTCCATACCATGACTTCTATGGGTCATGGTTTCAAGAATCCACTTGTGATTTCCTCTCAAACATTCTCTACTATTGTATGTATTGGATAGAGGTCTATGGGATGATTTATAGGTACATAAGTTCTACCACAATGTTGTTAGATTGAAGGGAGAAGTGTGTTGTTTATATAATCTTATTTTAGAAGACCAATACATACTTGAGCCTCTCTTTTATGGTGAAGTTTTTCCCACAAGATTTTCTCCACATACATCAAGTGTTATCTGTTAAGCTATTATGGTTTTCTAATTTTATGCTTTCTCCTTTTCCATTTACATATTTCTTAATACATGAACATTAAAATTTGTATATTTAGTTTGATGTTATTATTGTAATAGTACACTCATTTTCAATATTACTAATGGAATGAAATAAGTGAAATAAATCTAATATTTGCAAGGACCATCTTTGGCTTTCACCCACTTGGTTATAGGAGTAGCATCTTCTTGATCCATTCTTTTTATTTATTTCTATTAGAGTCATGCCTACACTTACTGGATATGTTTTTGATATAATAAGGCGACAAACTAGGGGCCGATCCCATATTACAAAATAGAACCCAAGAAGGGCATAAAAGGCTCAGAAAACAAAAAGAGGCAAAACAACCACCGATAGCTTACATACGGCTGATTAACAGCAAAAAGTTACTAACAGTAAAAAGCCAGCAAACAGAAAGCAAAGAAAGACTAGGAAGAGATGTCCTCCTCTCCCTTCGAAAGAAACTCTAGCATTTTGTCAAGTTCTTTAACCCTGTCATTATCAACTCCATGAATGAGAGTCTTGCTCCCGAAGAAGAGAGAGATTGGCCATAGCAGTCTTACATAACATGTTAGAAATGAAATTGCCAAGAGAAGAGACCTTATTTTATAGGAACTCCACCCATTCCTTCAACTGAGATAGATCATCAGCATCATTAATTTCCTCAGTATTGTCTTCTTCCCTACCATCTTGATTATTATTATCAGGATCAACAGGAATAGAAATGGGAATAGAGTAGATATCTTTCCCAATGTCCTCATCAGTATCAGTCATTTTTCGCTTGGGTAGTAATATCACCAACATCCACATAGTCACCAATGGGAATAGGCTTTTCATCAGGCTTCTTCAACAAAGTCTTCTTAACATGTTGCGCAGAGTGTTCAAGAGAAGAAATCAAGTAGAAAGGGAAACTAATTGTGGAATTCCTTCTAAAATGATTCAATAACGGGAGATGGTAGTGATAGAACCTAGTGAAATGGTCCTCAAGGGTGAAATACTTCATCATCATATAACACATGTCAGCCCACGGTTCAAGAAGATGAGCTCTTTCAAACCACCTTGGTAAGGCACCAACTCCTCTCCTTCGCCAAGAAACAATTTCTAATTCTGAACATCCAAAACCCTAGACTTTTTCTGCATCTTCGTTCCCTTTGGAGAGAGACCCGTAGCCATAGCAATGTCATTATCAGAGACCACAAAACTAACATTCCCAATTTACACCTTCTGATTATCCCAAGACTGAGAAAATTGAATAGACAGGTTTTCATCATGTCCATTCAAACATTCAAGCAAAGGGGTGACTCCTCCTTCCTTATAGTAATACCAGACCAAGGCATTCTCTTTAAATTATCTATAATTATTAGGTTCAGTCTGAATCCTGTCACCACCCATGATAAAAAAAAAACTAGTGAAACTGAATGAGCCTAGAAAAGGAGTAGATAGAATTGTATTCCAGGAAACTTCTATCAATATTGTGAGAAAATCAAGAGACTTTGAACATAGTGCAATGAGTATAAATGGCAATAAAGAAGACATGATCAGAATTAGGGCAATCATTAAAGAGATAACCCGAGGTCCTAATATAATCTTTCCAAATTAATGGGTTATCTTTCACACGCATGCAAGACTATCTAGGCTCACTCCCATCATTATTAGAGTATTTAATCAACAGGCCCTGAATTAAAGAACAGGCCACATAGATAAGCCAGGTGAAATGATGAGTAATCATCATATAAGCATTTGTTCTTTTTGAATGATATCACGAATCTGATGTGGGATATTATGAAGTTGGCACCAACATCGCCAGTTTAAAAATTGCTAACATAAATTAGCCAGGTTTTCAACAACACTGTTGCCCTCCCTGTAAATGTGAGAGAAGGAAATGATAGGAATAGCCTGAGAAAGAGTTTGAATATCAAGAACTATATCATTAAGTTGCCATCCACACTCTAAAACTTTAGAAATAGCCTCAATAATAATTTTTGAATCAACCCTGAACATGAAGTTGATGGATGCCAAGAGAAATAACCAACTTAAGACCCCATAAAAGAGTAGAAGCTTCAGCAAAATTATTAGTTTGGTTACCAATTCCTCCAGCATAAGCAGCAATAAGAGCTTCTATGTCATTCCTTATAACTCCTCTAGAGCACTAGCCTTACCGTTAGACTTAGCAACTCCATCAAAATTTAATTTGGACCAACCTTGATCAGGGGGAGTCCATATAGTGTTAAGTCTTTTAATGCCTTTAGAATCATCAAAAGCAGGAATTTGATTCATAATCCCCCAGTTAGAAGCCACAAGGACTTCATGCTGAGTAAGAGGTTTATCAACAATTTTGATGTTTGAATTTGACACATTTTCCAGGAGAGCCTTAGAAAAAGAGTTGAAAACTTGTGAAGAATTTCTAATAGTTTCTCTAAAAATTCTATTATTTCTTTCTTTCCAGAGGAACCAAGCAACGAAAGGAAGGGTTTGAGTCCATAATTCAACTAACCAAGGATGGAATAGAGGAGGGATCCAATTAAGAATGGGATCTTTTATTTCTTTCTAGATATGTTGATAGTATTATATTGGGTCCCTTAACACTATAATACTCTACAAATGTTAGGAGGCTCTTGCGAAGAAAATGGGAATGGATGAGACCAATTATTATGAATTATGAGTACTGGTGATGGGTTAGGATATGGGGAATATGTAGATATAGAAGGGGAAGGTAGTGGATATGCACCCTACACTTGAGAAGTGGGAGAGCTTCCAAATGGGGGAGGAGAAGGAATTTCATAAAGAGGAGGTTGGTGTGAATAGCCTCTATTAATGTGTTATGATGTAAGAACCCCTTCTAATTCTACCCTAATTTTCTGATTGCTTATCTAAATTTCTAATTAGGGTTTCTTGATTATTTTCAATGGTTTTCATGTGTTTCAATGCATGAGTGTTTTCGCAATGTTTTGTTATCAAATAATAACTATTTGATGTATGAAACAAAGATATATAGATGACTAAAATTATAAATCAGACCACTGAAATGGATTGAAACAACCAATACTTAATTTCAAATTAAAGATTTGAAAGATGTTTCATTACAACAACATACCTGGATTGAGAATGCACTTCTTCTTAGTTCAATATGAGATCATACAAGGAATTTGATGACAAACAGAAGTTTAATTTTGTTACAATAGTACACAAAGAAGTCTTTTATGAAATAGTAGATGATAGCAAGGCCCATTCAACTTCCATAT
Source organism: Cunninghamia lanceolata (assembly GCA_027924645.1). Taxonomy (NCBI): domain Eukaryota; kingdom Viridiplantae; phylum Streptophyta; class Pinopsida; order Cupressales; family Cupressaceae; genus Cunninghamia; species Cunninghamia lanceolata. Next base: position 1,342,442 of record BSBN01001660.1, on the reverse strand, counting down.
AGTCCTCAAAACTCCTCCAATGTTAGAGCGATGGATTCCTTAGGTAGCCGCCAACTTGGTGTAGATGACAAGTACCAATAGAATGATTGAAATTGTTGTTCCAACCTCTGATTCCTAATCTGTTATGACTGCAAAAACTATTATGAAGTCTGATCACAAATTAATGCTCATAAACCCTCCAAATTGAAGCACTATCCTTCTCAATATGAAGCGATGAACCCTAGGCTTGATAACCCTTCACAAATACCTCTCAATCTGCATTATTTCATGATCCAACTCCTTCAAAACCCTATTATTCAGATCTGGTATGAAATCAAAAGTTTGATAAAAACCCTCAGATGACTGAAATACACATTTCCATGTATAATTTTCCTGAGATTTGAGATATAAATATGCACACTAATGGATGATATATATCACCTATAAACCCTCCAAAGCATGGCACTTCACCTCCAAACCCTAGAAATGGATATAAGGATGAAAATATGTCAAGGAAATCATTAGATCTGAATCAATTCATCCTTAACCTGCATAGAAAGCTTCAAACCCTAGTTGATATGATGATCTTCTTTCAAACCCTAGTTGATATGAAGCTCCAATATGAAGTAAACCTACAATTATGCCCAATGATGAACCCTAGATGGATCCACCTCACCAAGTGGAATGGGTTTTCATCCAAACCATAAACTCTAAGGGTTTTTGTCCTTAGAAGCTTGTTGAAACACAGTTACAGCTAAAGAGAAAATCTCCAAGTTTCAAATGACAAATATCCAATATGATGAAAATGACTCCCAAATGCCATATTTTATAACCCAAACTTGGGCACCCAAATCCAATACATTTTACTTTATTTTCATGTCCACCATCATAAAATATTACTTTATTTTAATTTTCTTTATTCTCCTCAAGTTGAGTGGCCCATTTGGAGAGATAAAATCATAATATTTTATTATTTTCCCAATTGACTTGGGCAGTCACTTTTTTGGGAAAATATAATAATATTTTAATAAATAAAATATTAGTTTTAATTGTCTTTTGCTTATTTCCATTTTTCTCCTCTTTTTCTAATTTTCCACTCTCCAAGTGGTTCACTCCTATCCTTGGCAAATTATTTTATTATTTTTGACTTCTCCAAAAATATCACAAAAATACACTAAGTCATATTCCAACTTCGTTTTTCTAGGGGGAAAATAGTTGAGTCTAATAAAAGTGACTTTCTATTCTTCAAGATTTAAGTTGTTTGCCAACTTTCCATTCTCCAAGATTTAAGTCACTTAAGCTCAAAAAGGGAACATTACAAGTCCTCCCACCCCAAGATTGCTTTCCCTCAAGCAATCACATGTATCAAATCTGCACTACAATCAAACATACCAACTGATTCTCAGATTCCAAATCAGTATAGGCTCTTTGTGTGGTTTCCCATGTGCTATACCAAGCTGCTCAAGTAAAGTCTGGTCTTATTTTTCATGCTTGAAGTTCTTTTGGGGCTGAAATGAAGGAGGTGTTGTATCAAGATCAAGTGTGAGTTGAATTGCATCTTGAAGAGTGTTAGGCTTATGAACCTTGACCAAACCCTTCAACTTATCATTCAAACCCTCTACAAACAACATTGTCACTCTTTTTATGTCATATCAGGAACCATAATAGTAACCTTTTGTAACTTGTTGATGTAAGAATCCACAAGCCCAATTTGTCTCATTTGTGCCAAATCTCTATAGTATACTTCTACATCTTTCCTGCCAAACCTAGCAATGAGTTTTCTTGTGAATTCATTATAGGAATGAATCATTGCATGGTTTTGTGTCACAAGTCCATGATGCCACCAATCATAAGCTACTCCCTCTAGATGCATGGTTGCAAATTGAATTTCATCTTCTTTCGACATGGGTTTAAGTCTCAATAATGTATCCAATTTATGTATCCAAGCATGGGTTGTACTCCTACCACTACCATCAAAATTAGGAAGAGGAATCTTATTTAAATCCTGTTTGTACTCTTTGTGTTGCTTCTTTGGTCTTCTCTCTTGCTTGGCTTTCTTCTTATCCTTTCACTAATTCATAAATTGATTCAAAGTGATTGCAATCCTAACCTCTTGTGGAAGTGTATGGTACTCATCATAGGCAACCATCACATCATTAGTTATGTGAGTATCTTCTTCCTCTTTGAATGATTCTTCTCCTCTTTGCAAAAATGTAGGAAAAAATGGCCTATTTTAAACACTAGTAGCTATTCTACCTACATTATTATTCCCTGTATTGTTGTCCTCTCCTGGAGTAGGCTGATTTATCCTTACTTGACCAGTGGCTAAAAGTAATTGCTGTTGAAAAGTTTGCAACATTTGTTGTTGTTGTTGGGAAAAGGTTTGCAATATGTTTTCCATGTTTTGATGCTCATGTCTCCTAGGACTTATACTTCCATTACCATCTCTTCCTCTCTCCATTTCCTATTATGTACCTGCAAAAGGATTCTCTTCTTCTTGAATTTTTGGATGTCCTCCTCTTCTACAAAAGTAATACCTATATGGATCAACTTTGTGTGGATGCATATAAACAATCTAACACTCCAATATGGAAGGATGTTTATCTTTAATACCATTGTAAGAACCCATTCTAATTCTTTCCTGATTTTCTAATTGTTGATCTGAAATTCTGCCTAGGATTTCTTGATTGTTTTCAATGGTTTTCATGTGTTTCAATGAATGAGTGTTTTTGCAATGTTTTGTTATCAAATAAGAACTATTTGATGTATGAAACAAAGATATATAGATGACTAAAATTATAAATTGGACCACTGAAATGGATTGGAACAACCAATAGTTAATTTCAAATTAAAGATTTGAAAGATGTTTCATTACACCAACATACCTAGATTGAGAATGCACTTCTTCTTAGTTCAATATGAGATCATACAAGCAATTTGATGACAAAAAGAAGTTTGATTTTGTTACAACAATACACAAAGAAGTCGTATATGAAATAGTAGATGACAGCAAGGCCCATTCAGCTTCTAAATAGTCCTCAAAACTCCTCCAATGTTAGCACAATAGATTCCTTAGGTAGCTGCCAACTTAGTGTAGATGACAAGTACCAATAGAATGATTGAAATTATTATTCCAACATATGATTCCTAATCTGTTATGAATGCAGAAATAGTTATAAAGTTTGATCACAAATTAATGCTCATAAACCCTCCAAATTGAAGCACTAGCCTTCTTAATATCAAGTGATGAACCCTAGGCTTGATAACCCTTCACAAATACCTCCCAATCTGCATTATTTCATGTTCCAACACCTTCAAAAACCTATTATTTAGATCTGGTATGAAATCAAAAGTCTAGTATAAACCCTTAGATGACTAAAATACATATTTCCATGCATGATTTTACTAATATCTGAGATAGAAATCTGCACACTAATGGATGATATCTATCATCAATAAACTCTCCAAAGCATGGCGCTTCACCTCTGAACCCTAGCAATGGATATAAGGATGAAAATATGTTAAGGAAATCTTTTGATCTAAATTAATTCATCCTTAACATGCATAGAAAGCTTCAAACCCTAGCTAATATGATGATCTTATTTCAAACCCTAGCTAATATGAAGCTCCAATATGAACTAAACCTACAATTATGCCCAATGATGAACCCTAGATGGATCCACCTCACCAAGTGGAATGGGTTTTCATCCAAACCATGAATTCTAAGGGTTTTCATCCTTAGAAGCTTGCTGAAACACAATTATAGCCAAAGAGAAGATATCCAAATTTCAAATGACAAATATCCAATATGATGAAAATGACTCCCAAATGCCATATTTTATAACCCACAACTTGGGTGCCCAAATCCAATACATTTTACTTTATTTCCAAGTCCAACATCATAAAATATTATTTTATTTTAATTTTCTCTATTTTTCCTCAAGTTGGGCAACCCATTTGGAGATATAAAATAATAATATTTTATTATTTGCCCACTAGACTTGAGTGGTCACTTTTTGGGAAATATAATATTATTTTAATAAATAAAATTTTTTAATTGTCATTTACTTATTTTCATTTTTCTCCTTTTTTTTCTAATTTTCCACTCTCCAAGTGGTTCACTCCTATCCTTGGCAAATTATTTTATTATTTTTTATTTCTCCAAAAATATCACAAAAATACACTAAGTCATATTCCAACTTTGTTTTGCCAAGGAAAAATAGTTGAGGCTACTAAAAAGTGACTTTCCATTCTCCAAGATTTAAGTTGTTTGCCAACTTTCCATTCTCCAAGCTTTAAGTTGTTTGCCAACTTTCTATTCTCCAAGCTTTAAGTCACTTAAGCTCAAAAAAAGGGACATTACATATGATTGCACATGCATAATCGGGTACTACCCTATAGGAGGAGGGAACCAAGGGGGGAAGTAATAGGGAGAGAATTGTTAATGTGAAGGGCATGGTATGATCCCATAGAGATCTAGGAGTAATTGTCTGGCATCTGCATGGTCAAATTTGGAAAATATCAGAAATATTTTTTGGTATTTTCTATGTTTCTACAATCTATATTTTCAAAGGCATACATCTCTTCTACTAAGTTTTCTAAATTTTATAAACTCTTTATATTTCAGATAAAGCTATTTCACATATTATTTTTTGTGTTTTAGAATACCACCAATTCCTCATTGGGTATTGCCCTCTAAATTCTCAGACTAATTGAGATCAATGGTATTAGAGCTTGTTCACTCTTGTAAGTCACATCACACATGGTTAGGATATCAAAGGTTTGGATTGACGATATGAGATCAATCAAATTACCTTCCTTTGATATGTACATGATTGCAAGTGGCTAAAGAAGGGGTGACTCATCAGATGCCTTCAAGGTGTTGGTTTAAGATGCTTTGAGAAGACAATATGACGATATGATTAACCAATTCAATCAACTACTCTAGAGAAATTGAGATATTCTACAACTGAACACAATGAAAAGACCTTTTTTGGTTACACCCTTTTCAAGGTTCAAGTAAATTTTGATATTCCAACTTTTGAAGGAAAAATTGATGCAGATGTTGTTGATGATTGGATGTCAAAATTGGAGAAATAATTTTCCATAAATAACTTCTCAAATGCTGAGAAAATAACATTCACCAGGCCCTCAAAATTGAGCATCATCTGAAACAATCATGGGAGACTAACAGTCAAGAATTTGATGCAATGATGAATGAGAATCCCACATGGGGAGACATTGTGGAATATATCAAGGAAGAGTACTTTCTTGAAGATATATATGAAAAAAAATATATGTAGTGGCAGTTGCTTCAATAGAAAAAGGACTAGTCTATTCAAGGTTGCACCTTACCTTCCATGCATCATAAACAAAGATTTGCATCTAATATATAGAGAAATATTGCATCTTGAAGTACCATAATGGGATTCATAAATATATTTAGACTGAGATGGCTTTGTTGAGTATTAAAATTTCAGACCTTGGGGACTTCCTTCAAATATGTAGTAAAGATTGAAGAAAAATCCAAACAAAAAGAAAAGAAGGAATATGTTCAACACTAGTACTAGCACTTCCAAATCTACAACAATATTTTGAAATTCAAACAATTGCTTTTGAGTATGCACCTAGGGTAGTGCTCATGCAACATGGGCATCCAATGGCCTACCATAGTGAGACCTCATCTAATATAATACACGGGTATCTTGCATATGACAAGGAATTGTATGTCGTTGTTTAGGCTTGTAAATAGTGGAAACATTATATCTTGGGGAAGGAGACCAGTTGGTAAATAGATTTGTCAGTATGATATTTAACTAAAATATCGCTTGACACCCAACGAGTAGCAACAAAGTTTACAATAGTTGGATAAATCACTATTGAATTAGCAATTTTTCTTTACATTTGAGAGGAGCAACTTCCTCATAAGATAGAATTTTGAGTTTTTAAGGGGTATTCTTTTAACCAAAAAGCAAGAAAAGTAAAGAAACTAAAACTAAAAAAAAAGGAGAAAACCCTAGATAAGGCTAATATGGGGCCAAAAACCTAGTTTTTTCTTAGAAAAATGGTGAAGCAGATCTTTAGAAAAGAAGAACAAATGTAAATATTTATTCCCATAAATACATGGTTTCAAGAAAATATGGCAACTAGGGTTTAAATGAAGAAATGCTACTTGGCATAAGGAAGGAGACATTCGCTTAGGATTTTTAGATGCATAAGCTAGAAAGTCATCCAATATTACATCATGTTGGTGTTCCCAACTAATTGTTTGATTATCCCTATAAGGTAGCTATCCCTAATTCTCAGGATTATTAGGTCAGTGGCCAACAAATAGGAGACAATTTCTTGTTCTCCTCTATACTTCAAGCTCTATTAAACCTACAGGGTATTTCCTAACTAAAATATCTGAAAGGTATTCTCAAGTATAATGAGATATTGAATAAGTAGAAATGTTCTCACCAATAAATTGAGGTATAAATGATTATACTTCAGATTAGCTAAATCCTCAATATGCATCAATTTTAGAACTTTGAGAACATGAAAATACTACTACACACTACAAAGAAACAAAAGAAAAGATTTGTCCTTATGATTTGTATGATATAATGTGCTTGGACTTGAAAACTTTCCTCAGATAGGTGCTTGTTCAGGGTAACAGAGTCAAAACACAACATGCAAGTGTTTTCCTCATAACAGTTAAACTTCTTATTTAGAGGGTAATAACACCATTGCTACCTCATAGAGGTGAACCCAAGAAAAAGTATTACCTATGGTTCTTCTTTAATAATCCTTTGACATAATACACTTCCCCTATATCCGATTCAAAGAAATTTAATCTATCCCTTGAACATCTATGCAACAAATCACACATACAATATAGAAAATGTATACTGATCATGAATTCAAAAACCTTTGGCACCCTCATTCAAAAGAAAAGCATCCATATCAAAGGAGACAACCACAAACAACACACACATTCAGTGTTTCTCATTTTACTTAATCTAAATAGAATATAGCTATATGGAAAGAACAAGTAATCTCACATAGAATATTTAACCTGCAACCTAGAAGTACGAGTCCTTTCTTATTGGAAAATCATCAAGTCTCAAAGCATATACAATATGTTCTAAGAGTTTTCTCATTCTTCCTCTGTCTATTTTCTACTGTCTACTACTAGATACTACAAAAATTTCACCTTATATTAGAGATACAGAGATTGTTGAGCAAGCTCCTAAGACTTAACTATTTTTTAAAAAATTGACCATTATAATACAAAACAGCTTTGGAACTCATGCTCATTACAAAATTGATTGAAATTCAGTTACAATCACATGTGAACTAACAAAATCCTCCAATGTAAACATTTTATTCAGTTGTGAGAGCCAAAAACATAGTATCACCTAGAAGCCACCAAAATGAGTCATCCTTAGGAAACTGATGACCGCTTCAAGGCTCGTTCAACCTCATACTTCTCAACCCATGCTCCAAATTCTTTATCTTTTGTCCATTGGAATTCCAACACCTTGGCCACTTTATCATTATGAGTTGTATACTAACCATCCAAGATAGATTTTGACTCCTTGCTAATATGATAGCACAACTTCTCCAATAACAAGAATTCATCCAACATTAAATTCAGAACATCTGTCCTTAGCTCACCATCAATGCAAACTTAAGCAACAACCCTGGACCCCACAGTATTGAACTCATCCTTCCATTGGTCCAATGCTTTAGGTTGACCCTGACTATCCTTGAAATGAGGTAGCATTTTCATTTTCACTAGATCAACAGACGTCGCCTTCTCTTTCAACTACTTATCAAGTTTTATCATATAGGAGGCCACATCATTCAAAATATTCATAATTTCTAATGTGCCTTGCAACCCAAAAGGTTTGTTTGGTTGGAACCTTGATGTTTTAATCATTTGTCTGATGGTAACATTTCTTGGCAACTATTTATTCATAATCTCCTGTAGACTGAGAGAATTCCTTTCATGTTTAACCAAAGCTTGATTCAAATCTACAATTCCCTTATAAGCATCATCCATTTTTGCACTGATCTTAGTTAACTAATAGTTAACTATTTTAGAAACAATTTCACTATATACTTGCATCCTATCACCTTTTAACAATTCAATAGTACTTTTCAACTCTACAGTCTCTGCAAGTAAGGTATCCTTATTTAATGAAAAGGACTCCCATGATGGGCTCAAAATGATGGGCATTGAAGCACTAGAAGATGTGAATTACTTGTCCTCTAGAACTCTCAACTTGGCCAAATTATTTGCAAACCTTTGTTGAAGTTCATTATAATCTTTCTGTAATTTCATCACTATAGCTTGGTTGAACATTGTTGTGTCCACTGCTAAAGTTACTGCATCTGGTGCTAGGGTATCGGCTACTCTTTTTACAAACAAATTTCTTGTCAATTGGTCAAGGCTCTGTACCACATCTGGTTTATTCATTCCTGGTGCAGCCAAAGTCCATATGGCCAATATCTCATGAGATAAGCTGAAGCCAAAACCAAAATCTTTTTCCACTTCCTCTTCAGTGGAGAAAACAACCTCTTCCTACCTTCTGATGGTTTCAAATGCTAAAGCATCCACCATACTCCAACTAGGTAGCAACAACATACCACTTTCCATAACTATCTGTCTTTCCATTTCAGGGGTAATGTCATCAAACCTAAAATCAAACTTAGACACTATTTTCTTAGCCAAGTCACTATCATCCAAAGGATTCATTTTGTTTCTCTTCCTCAAGCCTTTGGTGGTATGTAACTTGCTTTCTTTTCAAAATTAAATCTTTAAAATCCTATGTTTTCATGAATTCATCATCAGAGAAAAACTATTTGCAAGCTAGTTCTCTTACATCTCTTGTTTAATCATTGGCAACTTTCAAATAATCAAGACTTGTATTGAAAGGAACATGAGGAACAATCATGCCAGCCAATGTTTCAGCAGCTCCCACATTATCTAAAGTCTCTTCAATATCTACAATTTTCATTGGAGTTTTTCCTCAATCCTGAGAAGTTACCCTATCCTCAACAATCTTTTGTTTTTTGGCATGTTGACTATCTACCTCCTCAGTATCTAGTAGATCTTCTTCTTGTACATCCTCACTTCTTGACTCATTTCTTGGCCTGATGTAGGGTTGTATTCTTACACCTGAAGGCCTTTCCACATCAGGAGGTCTTTCTTCAACTGGAACCATAAACTTCTTTGCATTCTACAAGACCTTTGCAATCCTTGCAATCAAATTCTTTTCTTCAAAACAAAAACCAGGAAACTTGGGGTCCCTCTTTTTCTTCTCATTTTCTGCAAAGATGATTCTACTCCATTTCTCCTTTTTCTCCTCAACCTACAAATGTTGCAGAATTCCTTATAACATTCTCAACAAAATCTATCTTATGTGGAAAAGATGACTTTTTCACACCCAATATTAACAAATTGACAAATCCCTCTAGATCAAATTGCTCTCTAATTGTAAAAAACATCAACCTGTAACTGTTGAGCATTGGATATATCTGATCCAAACCTTCTTTATTCATCACTTAAAAATCTGACCACTTTAGGGCAGCAGGGAAAAGGGAACCCTTCTTCTAACCCCTGAAATGCAATTTGTCCATCTCATTTAACTACCAAACAATTTCCAAATAAGCTATTCTTTTGGGTACATAGATAGGCAATAAATGTGTCATCATTGTGAAACCATACACTTCGATATATGTTGAATATTTGTTCAAGAACCAATCCCCCCAATTATGATTTATTCCAATAGCAGGAGTTTCTTCTTCAAGTCTAAGGAAATCCCTTATTTCTAAGGGTATCCTATCTATGTGTTCACCCATGCATGCCATCAGTTTCCTTACAAAACATTCCTCCAAAATTATGAAGTCTGAATTTGGACAATCTTTGTCCCACAAATATGTCCACCATTGTACTGGCAAGGGTTGTTCTTTTTCATCAAATTATTGCACTCTTAATATCTGACTCCATTGATTCCTACCAAAATACAAGAGCATGTGGCACAAATGAGAATACCACTTGAATTCAAGCTTCTAACCATTCTTCAAAGCCACCATCTGTTTGTAAATTTCATCCGCCATGTAGGAAGCAAAATCAAATTCTATGTTCACAATGTTGTCTTGGATATCTATGACCATCTACATCAAGTGCACAAGAATGTTTTCACCTGCATCCTCTCCCAAAACCTAACATGATGAATAGTAAGTTGTTGAAATAATCTTCAAAAGTCTTTATACTGAGAGGTTCCTTTTCAAGAACTTCCATTCCTCTACCACCAGGAGTCTGTTGCAAGTATGAGGATAACCAGTGTTGTCATTGATGTCAACATACTCATATTGCATTAATGAGAAGGATTGGATGAGTTGTGTGCTGAGGATATTGAGAAAATTAGTCTCAATCAAGAACAGTGCAGAACAGTGATGACATTAAGGTAAAAGTCCAAGATAAGATGAAGATCAGATGATGCAATTTAAAGGGTTTGTAGATATGAGTCTTGAGATGATCTAGTTAAGATTTTAGAGGTCCACATGAAGATATGAAGAAGTTGTGATCGATCAAGTAGAACCGGTTCCGGGAGATGCTCTGGAGTGACAGAGTGTTACAAAAAGGTCCGGTGAGATCCGGAAGTGCATTGTCCTATTCTGTAGAATGGAAGGAGTGTTTGGGATGTCCTTGTGATGCATCATCTCAATTTGTACATAGTTTGAAGGTCTGGAAGAATCTACTCCTTTGTGACAGTCATGACAAACTATGTTCTTGAGGCACCAAAGGTAGGAGAGAAGAGATTCTAGTAAGTAGAGGAAGTGCGGATGTACCTGGTCATTCAAGCAAGCCTGTGAAGGTTCTTGGATCATGCTGAGGTTGTGTTGTTGGTCCGCATTAGTGTTAGAGTCTGGAATTGGAGATATACTTCCGGATGAAGATGTTCTTGTTCAGGCTGGCCGACCAGATGAGTTATTCATCTTGTGAATGTTCTTATGGATGATTGTCGACTTAGATGATTGTTCCTAAGTCGATGCCTTGTATAACTAAAGGTTTGTAAATTCATTTCGAAGTGTGTCTTGGAGTGGAGAAGTGTGGTGTAGCGAAGAGAAGTGCGAAAGGCAGAGTAGGAGTTTCTGGGCTTAAATGGAACTGATCTAGACATGTTGTCTATCTGGAATCCAACAATTGGTATCAGAGCCAAGTTCCTCTAAAAGGAGCTTAACTGCTTGAGGAGATCCAGGATGTCGTCATATAAAAAGGATAGTCTGAAGTTTGATGGAACCAACTTCTCTCTTTGGAAAGGTCGCATGAAATGTCACTTGGAGTGTATGGGAAAGGCATACTTATCCATGGTCACAAAAGCATATGTACCTCCACAGGGTGGTCTGACAACTCTAAATGAAATCACAGATGCTGAAAACAATCTACGGACCAAAGAGGCTCTTCTAAGCGCATTGACTGACTCAGAACTCTCAAATGTTATTGACCTACCAACTGCCTATGAGATATGGGTTAAACTGGAACTTCTGCATGAAGGAGATGAGTATGTTAAGAGTGTAAAGCTGTAGAGTCTCAAAGGGAAATTTGAAAGACTGAAGATGAGAGATGATGAAAATATTACTACCTTTATGCCAAGAGTAAATTAGCTAGTGTGTGGAATTAGGAATGCTGGTGGAGTTTTGGATGAAAATGAGATTGTTGGCAAAATTCTCAGATCCCTTCCTGCTGTCTACAAAATCAAGGTTGCTGCCATTGATGAATTCAGAGCCCATACAACTATCACAAGAGACCAATTGGCTGGCAAACTGGCTGCATTTGAAATGACCGAGTTTGGAGATGATCCCCCCAAGACTGAATCTGCATTCAAAGCCAGTGCCTCTATGAAAGGCAAACAAAGATTTGATCTGGGAGAAAACTCTTCAATGAAGCTGTCATGGTATGATCAAGCAAGAAGAGACATGGAAGAGGAAGAAGCAGAAATAGCTCAACTTGAAGCCCTCATTGCAAAAAGACTACCAAGAGGATCCGGTAAGTATGAAGGAAAATTACCCTTTAAGTGCTTCAACTGCAATAAGATTGGTCATTTTACTTCAAGATGTCCGGAAAGATCTGCAAGGTCAAATTCTAACAGACAAAGGTTCCAAAAGAACTGTTATTATGTTCATGAATAAGATGATAATGAAGGAGTAACAGATGATGAATCAGAAATAGGAAACAAATCCAGAAATGAATTGGTGTTTATTGCCATCAAGGAAGAAGATCCAATATCCTCTGAATCTGTCTATCATAAGGTTGTAGAAAGAGCTTTGGCTGCCCAAGTTGAAGAAAAGGATGATTGGGTTATTGACAGTGGATGCTCTCACCATATGACAGGTGACAAAAACAAGTTCCTAGACTTGGAAAGGTATGAAGGAGGAATGGTAAAGTTTGGTGATAATTATGCTGGTAGAATCAAAGGTAGGGGAACTATTTCTTTTGATGGAAAGAGAAAAACTGGTAATGTACTATATGTTGAAGGATTGAAGCACAATCTTCTCAGTGTTGGACAGTTGGTAGACAAAGGTTATGATCTCCGGTTCAAAAATGGAAGATGTAGGATCTTTGAAAGCTCCAGAACTGAGATTGCATCCAGTACTCAAACAAAAGGTAATATCTTCCATCTAGTTGGTTCTAATAAAAGTTGTTTGTTTGTTCAAGTTGATCAGAGTTGGTTATGGCATAGAAGGATGTGTCATGTAAATTTTGATAACATCATCAAGATAAGCAATACTTAGGCTGTAAGAGATCTTCCAAAATTGGTGAAACCTACAAATAGCTTGTGCAAAGAATGTCAGCTGGGTCAACAGAGCAGAGTCTCATTCAAAAGCAAGGATTAGTCCTCTACCGGATTATTGGAATTAATTCATACTGATCTATGTGGTCCAACAAGAATCAAGAGTATGCAAGGTGATAGATATTTCATGTTACTAATTGATGACCATTCTAGGATGATGTGGGTTACCTTTTTGAAAGAGAAATCAGAAACTTTTGAGAAGTTCAAAATCTTCAAGGCTATGGTAGAAAATTAAACCGGACTGAAACTGAAATGTCTGAGGTCTGATAGAGGTGGTGAATTCACATTCGGTGAATTCATAGATTTTTGTGAGAAGCATGGTATAAAGAGACAGTTATATGCTCCTAGGACTCCACAGCAGAATGGAGTAGTAGACTTAAAGAACCTGACCATCCAGAAAGCATCCAGGACAATGATGATGGAAGCAAATGTTCCCTAGATGTTTTGGAGAGAAGTTGCCAGCACTGCAGTCTATACTCTCAATCAAGTTCAAATCAGAAGCAATACCAGTAAGACTCCTTATGAACTTTGGTTTGGTATCACTCCTCCTATGAGATATTTCAGAGTATTTGGTAGCAAATGTTACATTAAAAGAGATGAAGATCTAGGAAAGTTTGATGCTAGAAGTGATGAAGGAATTTTCTTGGGTTACTCCACTTAAAGCAAAGCATACCGGTGTTACAATAAGAGACTGAGAAAGATGATAGAAAGTACAAATGTGAAGGTTGATGAAGGAATTGAGAAGCCCTCAAGGTTTTATGAATATGATGAAGATGATCAGAATGGTTCTCTGGTTCAAGGAGCTCAATCCTCCTCTGAAAGTCAGATTCAGACTGATCTGGTAAATCAGGAAGAAGAGGTTTGTCTGAATGAGCCCGATCAAGAAACAGTAGTGCAAGAAACTCCCAAAGTTCCAAGGTATGTAACTCTAAACCACTCTAAAGATCAAATCATAGGTGACAAAAGCAAAGGTGTGCAAACTAGAAGGAAAATTGCTCAAAATTCAGATGAATGTTGTCTGATCTCAAAGATTGAACCTAAGACAATAAATGAAGCCTACAATGATGAAAATTGGACCAAAGGAATGGAGGAAGAGTTGATGCAAATTGAGAAAAATCACACTTGGGGTGTTGTTTCTAGACCTAGAAACAAGAATGTGATTGGAACCAAATGGGTCTTCCGGAACAAACTAAATGAAGTTGGTGAAGTAATCAGAAATAAAGCCAGATTAGTCTGCAAAGGCTACTCTCAAATAGAAGGGATTGATTTTGAGGAAACCTTTGCTCCGGTGGCAAGAATTGAAGCAGTCAGACTATTTCTTGCATTTGCTACCTTCAAAGATTTCAAAGTGTATCAGATGGATGTCAAATCTGCTTTCCTGAATGGTGACTTAGAAGAAGAGGTGTACATTGAACAACCGGATGGATTTTAGTTATCTGAGCATGGTGATATGGTCTGCAAATTAAAGAAGGCACTGTATGGTCTAAAGCAAGCCCCAAGAGCATGGTATGAAAGGTTGGATAAGCATCTTGTGCAGATTGGTTTCAACAAAGGTACTGCTGACAATAACTTATATTTCAAAATTGATCATGAAAACATTTTGATTGTTGAAGTATTTGTTGATGTTATCGTCTTTGGAGGAAAAGATAGCATGTGTAAAACCTTTTCAAATCAAATGAAAAGTGAGTTTGAGATGTCCATGCTTGGTAAAATAAATTTCTTCTTGGGTCTGTAAATTACTCAAACAAAGAAAGGGATCTTCATTTCTCAGAACAAATATGTGAAAGAATTGTTGAGAAAATTGGGGATGGAAGATTCAAAGCCAATGAATACTCCCATGGAAACCAGATGCAAGTTGAGCAAAGATGATGACTCTCCTAAGGTGGATCAGACAAAGTATAGGTCAATGATTGGAGGACTGTTGTATCTCACTCAAACTAGACCAGATATTATGCAGGTTGTTGGTCTTGTTGCTAGATTCCAAGCTGATCCTAGAGAATCTCATGTTATGGCAATCAAGAGGATTTTTAGATATTAAAGGGGATAGTTGAGTATGGTCTATGGTACCCTAGAGATCATGATTTCTCTCTTCATGCATATACAGATGCAGATTGGGGAGGAGATGTGGATGACCAGAAGAGCACCAGTGGTGGAGCTTTCTTTTTGGGAAAAAGATTGGTTTCTTGGCTAAGCAAGAAACAAGAGGCAATATAGAAATCATTAATTTTCCACAGTCCATGTCATTGTGATGAGTGCTTCTGGATTTGACTAGGTTTAAGATTTTTCCCTCAACGTTTCAGATCACACTCTGTGATCCATCATCAGGAGAAAGATAGCCAGAGAAGAGAATGAAAATGATCGATTGCAGACTAAGACTGAATAAAAAGAGAGGTGTGGTGTGGCACGGGATCCAATGGGTCACTTGGGAGAAGAGCCAGAGGCACCAAGGCTAAGGAACACAAGAATAAAAAGGAAGCTAAGAATAAGAGAAAAAATAATAATAAAAAACTATAAGAAAGGGGAGAAACCACAAAAATAAACTAAATATATGGGCAAATCTAAATGATAAACTAACAAGATAAATTAATTAATTAATGTCTAAATACACAATGAAGAAAAATTAACAAAGGAAAAATAATGTAAATAGGTAAATAAATAAAATAATAAAAAAGGAAACCATAATTAATTAAAAATAGCAAACCAAAAATTAAAAAATTAATAGAGTAAGAGAATAAAGAGGAAAATTTAATATCACATTAAAGAATATGTGAGTAAGATATAAATATAAGTAAAAGAGGGAGGGCCAATAAAATGCAAAAAGATGACCAAGCAATATCTGTATCTACAACTAAAGCAGAATACATAGCAGCAATAGGTAGTTGCACTCAAATCTTATGGATGAAGCAGATGCTAAGAGACATTAAAGTAGAATATGCGGAGCCTATCACAATTTTCTATGATAACTCAAGTGCAATAAATATTTCTAAGAATCCGGTGTTGCATTCTAAGACCAAGCACATATCTATCAAGTTTCACTTTCTGAGAGAACAAGTGAACAAGGATGAAGTCAGATTGAAGTATGTACCCTCCAAGGATCAAATTGTAGATATTTTTACTAAACCTCTTCCCAAGGACTCTTTTGAGTATCTCAGGGAGAAGTTAGGGGTCACTGCCCCTCCGGTGATGAACTAGGATGCACTGATGTGCATCAGTTCGGTGGATATCACAGTCATATCTTGTGATCTAGATTGGTGATGGGGAGCTGCTACTCAGGGGGAGTAGCTGGTATGATTCTGATGTGTTAAAGTTGCAAGTATGAGCCCTTTGCCATTGATGTCAAAGGGGGAGAGAAGACATGTGAAAAACAAGTTGTTGATCAAAGGGGGAGCAGTAAAAGAAAGAGAAGACTTGTGAAGAGTTGTTGCTGATAGGGGGAACTGTGACAAAAAGGAGTTCTTGTCTTGATGGTTTTTCACATCATATGTTGCCATCAATGACAAAGGGGGAGATTGTTGCAAGTATGAGGATAACCAGTGTTGTCATTGATGTCAACATACTCATATTGCATTAATGAGAAGGATTGGATGAGCTGTGTACTGAGGATATTGAGAAAATTAGTCTCAATCCGGAACAGTGAAGAACAGTGATGACATTAAGGTAAAAGTCCAAGATAAGATGAAGATCAGAGGATGCGATTTAAAGAGTTTGTAGATATGAGTCTTGAGATGATCCAGTTAAGATTTTAGAGGTCCGCATGAAGATATGAAGAAGTTGTGATCGATCAAGTAGAACCGGTTCCAGGAGATGCTCCGGAGTGACAGAGTGTTACAAAAAGGTCTGGTGAGATCCAGAAGTGCATTGTCCTATCCTGCGGATTGGAAGGAGTGTTTGGGATGTCCTTGTGATGTCTCATCTTGATTTGTACATAGTTTGAAGGTCTAAAAGAATCTACTCCTTTGTGACAGTCATGACAAACTATGTTCTTGAGGCACCGGAGGCAGGAGAGAAGAGATTCTAGTAAGTAGAGGAAGTGTGGATGTACCTGGTCATTCAGGCAAGCCTGTGAAGGTTCTTGGATCATGTTGAAGTTGTGTTGTCGGTCCACATTAGTGTTAGTGCCCAGAATTGGAGATATACTTCCGAATGAAGATGTTCTTATTCAAGCTGGCCGACCGGATGAGTTATTCATCTTGCGAATGTTCTTATGGATGATTGCCGACTTAGATGATTGTTCCTAAGTCGATGCCTTGTATAAATAAAGGTTTGTAAATTCATTTTGAAGTGTGTCTTGGAGCAGAGAAGTGTGGTGTAGCGAAGAGAAGTGTGAAAGGCAGAGCAGGAGTTTCTGGGCTTAAATGAAACTGATCCAGACATGTTGTCTATCTGGAATCCAACAGAGCCCTGAGTCTATTTCTGGGGATTTTGATAGACCGATACGAGGCTCTATGTATCTCATATGATCTCTTAAATTTTTCAATGTCAATGGCTTTGTTTGTGGCTAGGTTAAGACCAAAGACTTCAACAATGTAGAGGTTAGTGAAACATGAAAGGAAGCTAGGTGTGTGGAAATTGCTTCCTAAACTAATCTAATGAGGGGAGAGGTATGCAAATTCTTTACAACCTTTACAATTGCAGCAATATGAAACATATATTAGAGATATTACAGCAGAAAAACACAAAACAAGAATGTAGATAGAGAGAAGTAGACACAAGATGTATGTGAGGAAAAACTTTTTAGGTGAAAAACCCCACATTCTAAAACCTACACAATGTATTATTTGAAACAGTTGCAGTTTACAATACACTTGCAATTCAAGTTCTTCCAAGAGTCTTCAAATATTGATTCTAGAGTTATTCCGGTAGCATAACAGTACCTATAAAAATACTATGCAACTACAACTCCAAACTATGCAATATATATATATATATATATATATTACAAGGCAAATATTGAGAGCATCTTGGGATAGGCATCCACCTTCACCACATGGCCATTATCCCACATCAAAGGACACTCGTCCTTGCTGCAAATACATCCCTTACATCTATCATACATGGCAGATTTGACTTTCCCAATATGTAGTGCTCCAGGCTCAAAATAGACTATGACAAATGATCTTACGCATCTTACAGTTGTCATAGATTTTCCCAAGATAACAACCTTTAATGTTGTAAGAGAATCCGCCATACAATGCTAAATATAGCATATTCCACTTACAACATGTCATAGCCCAACTTGGGCACCCAAAGATGCCTTTCCCTCATGCAAAGATCCTCACCAACACTTGTCATCACATGTCATAGGAATCTCCAAACTTGGCTCTTACGCATCATAGATTCTATCATATGGAATATTGTCTTCCACACACCACAAGATGCCAACACATGGAATATTAGTGTCACCTCAAATGGGACACCCAAATCCATGTAGCTTTAACTTGACCATCCAAGTCACATTCCAAGTAAGAAGACATGTCGCCGTGCCAGCTCACTAAGTGACCAAACTAAATGTGTAAATAATTACAACATTAGGCAATAAATTATTATACAAATAAATAAATAATGCTAGGAATTTGCAAAGGTTGAGACATCTTAATTCCCAACATTCTCCCACTTGTTGAACACCTTACAAGAGCCAAAAGAAATGACAAGATTTAACTGCTAGGGGCCAAGAGGCCCATAGACTCCGAACACTATCTGAACTTCTTTGTGCCCACTGGTTTCATCAATGCATCTGCAACATTCTTCAAAGTGTCTACTTTCTCCAATATCACCTTCCCATCCTCTAACATGTCTCGTACAAAATGAAACTAAACATCAATATGCTTTGTTCTGGAATGGAAAGTCAGATTCTTTGCTAAGAAAATCACACTCTGACTGTCACAACAGATAGTAATATGTTCTGCATCAACACCAATATCTGAACACAACCTCTTAAGCCAAATGGATTCCTTACAAGCATAAGTTTCTTCCATATACTCATCTTCGGTTGTGGACAAAGTAACTATAGGTTGTCACTTACTCATCCAACTAATTGCACCACCAAACATAGTAAACACATTAGCACTGGTGGATCTCCTACTATCAATGTCACCTGCCCAATCAAAATCCACAAATACATACAGAGTGTGGAGGTCCTATAGAATGACCATGATAACATAGTGAATACTTGGAAGTACCCCACAAATATCTAAACACTCGCTTTACTACATCCTAATGTACCCGTCCAGGATTAGCCATAAACCAACTAAGGACTCCCACTGCTTGGGCAATGTCTGGTCTTGTATAGTCCATAGCATACATCAAACTACCAACAACACTAGTATAAGGTACTTTTCTCATATCGTCCATCTCAAAAGGAGACTTTGGACAATCATTCACAGATAACTTTGTCCCCAATGAAATAGGAACACTCAATGGTATGCAATCTGCCATGTTGAATCTATCCAACACGGTCTTCACATACTTACTCTGGCTTAACCAAAGTTTTTTGTTTGCTCTATCTCTTCTGATTTCCATTCCCATAATGTACCTGGCTACCCCTAAGTTTTTCATCTCAAACTGTGCTGACAACTGAGACTTCAAATCAGAAATCATATTCTTACCATTCCCAATTAACAACATATCATCAACATATAGTGCAATAATGAGAATACGATCATTGTCAAACTTATAATACACACAATGATCTAATTTTGATCTTAGATATCCAATCGACAACACAAAGGCATCAAATTTCATGTACCACATCCTAGGAGATTGCTTCAAACCATACAAAGACTTATTTAACTTGCAAACCAAATTTTCTTTACCTTTTTCTATGTAATTCTCTAGCTGTGACATAAATTTCTTCCTCCAAGTCACCATGAAGGAAAGTTGTCTTCACATCCGTTTGTTCCACTTCAAAATCATAAGCAACTGCAAGAGATAATAGGAACTGAATAGATGTTAGCTTTGCAATGGCAGAGAAAATTTCACCATAATCAATTCCCTCCACTTGTGAATATCCCTTCGCAACAAATCTGGCTTTATACTTTTCAACACTGCCATCTGCACCAAATTTCTTCTCAAAAACCTATTTGCATCCAACAGGTTTCTGACCATCAGGGAAAGGCACCAACTCCCAAGTTTTATTCTTTTCCAAAGAAGCCATCTCATCTTCCATTACCTCCTTCTAGGAACCTACATCTTTCATGCCCATAGCCTCTGTCACAGTTATAGGCTCATCAGCATTAGTAAGCAAAGGAAAAGCGCAACTAGAATCAAGCAATGTATAACCAAACCTCTCAGGTTGCTTCCTAATTCATGTGGACCTCCTCAAAGCCTGAGGTGGAAGTTCTACTTCATCTTCTAAACTTTCAGAGCTGCCAGAGCTCTCCTCATCATCAGGTCCAACAGGGTCATTCAGTTAAGTCATCTCAGGGGTAGAAGGAAACTAAACCACATCCTCTTTCTTTTCTTTCTCTTCTGGTTCTAGAACAGTAGAAGGTGTTAGCTCTCTGAAAATAACACTTCTGTTATACAACACTTTTTTAGCCACAGGATCCCAAAGCTTGTATCTTTTCACACCAACACCATAGCCAATGAAGATACACTTAACAACCTTGTTCTCTAATTTTGATCATTTCTCCCTAGGCACATGTGCATATACCTCACAACTAAAAACATGAACATATCTAACTAAAGGCTTCTTACCAAACCACACCTCCATAGGTGTCTTACCAATAAGAGCTAATGTAGCAAGCAATGGCTACAGCTTTAGCCCAAAACTTTTGTTCGAGGCTTTCTCCACTAAGCATACTCCTAGCCTGCTCCATCAATGTCTTGTTCATCCTCTCTACAACTCCATTTTGCTATGGGGTGTATGGAGTTGTCTTATGTCTTTCAATCCCTTGCTCTTTACAGAACTTATCAAACTCTGCCAAACAAAACTCACCACCATTCTCAATTCTCAAACACTTAATCTTTTTACTAGTCTGATTTTCAACAAAAGATTTAAACTTTTTAAACTAACTAAAGACTTCATATGTGCTTCTAAGAAAATAAATCCATGTCCTTCTACTATAGTCATCTATGAAAGATACAAAATATACAGATTTAGAGATTGAAGGAATATTAACTAGACCAAACACATCAGAATGAATAAGATCCAATACACCAGAAGACTTATGAGAACTCAAGTAAAATTAAACACAGTTTTTCTGTCCATATATACAATGTTCGCAAAAGTCAAACTCAAGATTACAATCATTTAACCCCTCAACGAGGTTTTTATTTTTCATGGTCCTACGACCCTTCTCACCAATGTGGCCAAGTCTCTTATGCCATAACATTATCTTCTCAACATGAAGCTTAACTTCCAAAGCATGAGCACCCTTAGGTACCCAAAATGCACTACCATCAGAATTTGATACAACAGATCTTTTAGTTGATGGTTCCAATGGTGGGGATGAAGTGACTACAACTCTTTTCTTCGAGTTAGAAAAAATATTGCATTGTGAAATGCATGCCTCCAGCTAAAATAGAGTACCTCTCTGAGTACCCTTTGCAAGCACCATAGCTCCTCTAGTCATCTTGCATCCTTGTTTCAAGAAGACAACTTGCACACCTGCATCATTTAATTTACTTATAGAAAGCAGGTTCTGTGACAAGCCTAGGATGTGCATAACCTGAGAGATCCCCTTCATGTTGATAACAGAGAGGGGGGGTGAATCAGTTATCCTAATAATTTCTGCTTTCTAAACTTTCTTAATAATCAATGCAGCATTAATTCAAATAAGCAAACATAACCATGAAATGGAAATACACATGACACAATATTTTTGACATGGAAACCCTATTAAGGGAAAAAGCCATGAGATGATTAACCCAAGATTGTATTCTCTGTTAGAAGAATGGAAATACAAAATGGCACTTGCCAATTAGGGTTCACTGCCTGAGCACACTGCTCACAAAAGGTACATTGCCTACAAGAGACACACTGTCTACAATTTATAAAGAGTGTAATACAATACTTGAACTGATAAGGTGCATCAACATATGCTGGAGTTCAGTTCCGGTTAGGCTCAGTACACTGATCTACTGCACTTCATCTTTCCTCTTCTTTTGTGCTGCTCTCCTTTCACATACCGAACCTTCCTTTCTACTTTTACTCAGGACTACTACTTTTCTTCACACTTCACACTATACCACACACACATTCACATCTAAATCAATCCTGTATATATATCCACATAGGTGATTTCATCACCTTTCTAGTCGGCATCCAGAACAGTTAATAATTTTCTCAAACTCTGATATGTCGGCTGAATCCTTGCACACCAAGTATTGCGGATCAAGCATATACTTGTAGAAGTCATCAATCATGTCGGCCAAACATAACTTATGCCTTAAGAACCTTTTCCATCATCAGTAACACATCCGGTATAATGTCTGATGTTCTACCAGTCAGTTCTTCCTCTGTTCACACTGTCACTTGGGAACTCGACACTCAAGCATTCATATCTCTTTATCCTTTCCACACCGGAGGCTCAAACCTTGGAATATACCAGATAAGATACTCCTCTTGACTTCCCCAAATCTGCCCTTCACTATGATACTTCTACTGAGAGATCCAGACCTGTTTGTTGGACCTTACTGACTGCTCTATTCCTGCTTACCGGACCTTAACACTTCTTCAATCTGACTTCCGGTGAGGACCTATCATGTCTTACGGATGTGTGGGATAACCTTTGTTGCAACACTTAGTGAAAAATGACTAAGTGTCACACTATACTCCCCCTTGGCTGATGCTCTGTTTCTATGTATATTTTTTTAAGCTCCCCCTTAGCTGGATTCCTCATTTTTCACTGCTCCTCACTTCCCCTTTGACATCAATGGAAAAGGGTAGGGTCCGCACACCAAAATTTTCAAAATTTTAACTATACTTGTCCGCATAAGTATATACATATGGCATACTTACATATACTGAAGTATGTCTGCAAAAATTGTTTTTAATTGAATGAATTCTGTAGCCTAATTTTGCTTCATTCTGTCTAAAATTGATATATAACCACTCAACAGGAATGCAAATGCATCTGCCCTTTTTAGATCTATTGGATCATTGGTCCGGGCTGTGATTTGAGCTTCGTTTATGGCCTCATGCATGGCCTCTAACTTAGGGACAATTATCCCTCTGATCTCATTAAACCTATTGATTATATTTTTCTTCTCTTTTTCAAGCTTCTTAATTTCATTCAAAACTACAACCATTTGACATTCTTGATTTATTATGGATGTAGTAAGTGGACAAAACTTTTGAGAAAGTTCTATCAGTTTATCCCCCTATTCTTTCATTTTCTTCTCAATCTCCACTATTGTTTTAGACCAGGATATGCAAAATTTGTATACATCACCTCCATTCTTAAGTGCATTTTCCAAACTTTTTATCCCAATACCCATAACTCTTCTATCATTTGAAATTATCCCTTGCAACTCTGAGAATCTCTTATCTAAAAACTCTTTCCTGACCTTCTCCTCAGCTGATTTCTCTAGAGAATCAAAATGTGTGCTAACACTATTGAATAGAGTTTTGAGATTACCGGAAGAGGAGGCTATGGGATCCTTTTGAAAAGATGACATGATCTTTTCCAACACTCTGGATGCTACCTCTATAAGCTCACAGTCTTCCATGTGAGATTTCAGTAGTTTCTCTTTGATCTTTGCATTTGTAAATGAAGCTATCTTCATTGTTTGTACCAGAGATAGAGTGTCAAAATCTAATGGCCCTTTCAGTAATTCCAGTTCATCCATCTCATTAGTTGCTTTTGTCAAGAAGTCCTTGATAGATTCTGTAGTGTCTCTTGCTGGAGATAGATTCTTTTTCTCTTCTACAGTGTCACTTATGTTCTTTGCAGCTTGACTTCCTTCTTTACTTTTCACCTCTTTTTCTTTCTCCTTTATTATTTCTTCTTCTTTAGATCTGGTGTCAACAGGGGAAACTAGAGGAGAAATGTTAGTCTGATCATGGACCACCTCTTCCGGAGCAAAGGATTCCAAGTCCTTAGCAGTTTCTGCACTGGTATTCATTACCTCTTCTGTCATTTTCTCAGTAGACTCTTCTGCAACACTTGTGGTCGAGGGGTCAGTACCCAAGTCCTCTATAATTGGAATGTTGAATCTTTTGAATGCATTCCGGAGGATCTCTTCTATCTCTTTTGCAACTTTGTCAGTCTCTCTGAGCATAAGTTGATTCATCCTTGCTTTGCTCTTGAACTCATCCTTACAATCTTTGAATACCATATTCATTGTCTTGGGATCGATTGAAGGATATAGCTAAATTGCTATCTATTCCAGAATTTCTAGGTCTTTGCCTTGGGCATTATTCTTTCTTGTTTCTAGTTCCTTCTCCAAGCTTTTAGGGACCAGAGATATAATTTCAATAAATGCTTTGTTGTAGATATTTAGGTACCTGACTATGGCATCTTGCAATATTTTCTGATCTACTTCACCATAATCATCATAGAATTCAACCATTGGCTAAAGATTTCCATCCACTGTAACTGATTTGATTATGTCATCAATGTGAAGAGTGGGTTTTTCAACAAATTCCTCCGTCTTTTCTTCTTCCTTTTGTCCGATAGAGGGTTCACCAGATGTTTTCTTCTTTTTCTTCATTTTCCTAATTTCTTCATCAGATTCAGTCTCCTCTTCATCCCTTTGACTGGCATAAGCCCTTGTGGCTTTTGTCTTTGTTCTTTTCTCTCCTTTTTCGGATGATTTTGTTTTCGGTTTTGATGGCCTTGAACTTTTGGTAGTGGTAGGTGCAAATCTCTTGGATGATCTGGTTTGGGTAGAAGATTTTACCGAAACACTTTCCTCACTTTTCTTTTCTGACTTTTTCTTCTCTTCCTCAGCCCTTTCCATCTTTATCTTGTTGGCATCAAGTGCCTCCTTTGAGATGCCAAAGCCTTTTGCAACATCTTCAACTTCTTTTCTCACCTTCCTCTTGATCTTTGGTTGTCTGAGTTCCACATGAATCTTTACACTTAGCTCCTCAAAGGTTCCAAACCTTTCTACCTTAGGATCTTTTGGCTGACTTAACATGTGTTCAATATGCAGCTCAACAATTTTCTCATCAACTTCATACCCCATCAGCATGATCCATACCATTCTTGGTTCCACTGCCTCCATAAGGCACTGATCAGTTTCTACCATGAAGCAAATAGTATCCTTATACTTTTCAACTAGAGCTTGGGGGATTCTCTCTCTTGCTTGCATCATACTCTAAAAGTTCTTGAAATAGCCCCAAAGTTTTGTATTATGTGCCTTAACATCACCAAGTTCGTGCAAGTAATCCCTGATTTGTATGGCAACCAGTCTGTTATTTTGCCATATCCAGCCACTAGATCCAGGTAGCTCATTCATGAAGTAGAAAAATAAACACAATATCAGTCCACCATATTTAAAGGAGTTCTTCTTGTCCTTTTTGATCTTCTGTATGTTTTCCATCAGTTGACTCAGAAGGAGTTCACAGAGATCATACTCTGCATTTTTTCTCAGCATCTCATAGGCAGTATACACTGTAGTTCTGGATACTAAATTTTCCCTACTGGAGTGATATATCTTATACCCTATTATCATGGATGCAAACTTGATATCCGGGTCAGTGATGTCTTCAATGGTCATTTCCCTCTTATCAAATTTTGATCTGGTGGCTTTAGTTACAACATGGTTTTTGACAGATTTAAGGACAGGTATCCCTCTAGAAAAGTGTAAACCAGGTATTGTCCTAATTGCTTCCTTAGTGATCTTGCAAGGCTCGTTTAGCCATAGGAAGTTATCATGCACCCTACTTAGTACATACCGGACCCATTCATCTTCTTCAAAGCAGGGGAAATGAATGTAGTGATCAAAATGTTTCTCCTGGATGCCCTTATATTATGGTTTAAGTTCAAAAGTACCATCTATCAATTGTTTGTGATAGATGTCTCTTAGTTTGAATTCCCCAAACTCTTCAATATTCACGTGTATGTAAACCCTAATATCTTCCGTATGCAACACACCATGCGGAACACTGGAGAATGCTCCTAGGGGATCTACTTCCAAGTATTTGTATGGATGTTTCTTGAATTTAGGGTGAGGTCTATTAGAGATTTTCACAATATTCGGTGTATCCATCTTTCAAAAGATTTGCAAAGAGATATTGAGAACAGAAAATACCTTTTGCGCTTCTAGATTCTACAAAGTGAGCCAAATCAATTGCTGGATGAATCAGATTCTACGGATGATCTTTGATGGGCTTGAGGAATGTCTATTGCAGAGCTTCTTTTCATTTCTTCTTGAAAGCAGAATGAACAAATGTTTAATGAGAAAACCCTTATACTGCTCTGCAAACCCTAATATCAAGTTGCATTTAATGCTTGACCTAAGTCATTTCGGTTTGCCTTATTCAGATGACTTGAAGAACTGGATCTATCTTGATTTTAAACATCTTGCGGATCTTCCAAATCTTAACCATAGTTTACTTAGGTGTTTCTCTTATGAGCCCTTTAATCCACAACTCTCCTTGTGCCAGTTCTGGCACCAATTGACTCGCTGGGGAAACAAGGTTTTCTTTGTGTCTCCCCCTGAGCCAGAGCTCACTTTTTAATTTTTGGAAGGAATATCAGCACCAGATTTTGGTGTGGATCCATCCCCTACATTCTCTGTACTTTTCTTCACCCAAATCTTGTTCATCTCACTTTGAACTTCATCTACATTCACCTTTTGTTTTCCCTTATCTTGATTCTGATTATGATATACCAGGCCTCTTCTGTCCTGATTCTTGCTTCTATAGAATTTTGCAATATGATCGGATCTATTGCAAATTTGGCAAACAACATTTCTTTGCGTATTTGATTGATATCCTCTTGATCTACATTGATTAGCCATGTGACCCATTCTATTGCATGCAAAGCATCTACCATTAAATGAATTGTTCATCTGCATATTTCTGCATTCATGAGATTTGTGACCATACCTTTTGCAGTTAAAACACTATCTGGAGAAGGATGTATTAGTCTGATTCATTCTCTTTCTACACTGATTATCTCTATGACCAAAGTTATTGTAGTTGTGGCAATATCCATTGAAGGATGGATATCTTTGAGCATTAGGCTATCTTATCGGAGGTCTTCTAGGCCTGTTTCTTGGATTTTCTGATCTAAAATTCTTCTGACCGGATCCGGAGCTTTCTCCTTTCTCATATCCCAAACCACACTTGTCATCTACCCTCTTTTGACTTTCAAGAAGAAGTTCAAGTTGAGTGGAACTTATCTTGAATTTCTCTTTATATTCATTTGCTGTTTGAAGATCCCTTTTAAGAGAGATAATTTGATCCTCAAGTTTTTCTTCATTATCTTTAGCATCTTCAAGATCAGATTCAAGATGTCTGATAATTCTATCCATCTTGTGGCAATCTTCTGATTTCTGCTTGAGGGATTGTCTTAGATCATCTTTAGTTTTTCTTTTCTCCTCAACCTCTTGGGTAAACTTCATAACTCCTGATTCCATTTCATGTCTTACCATAATGATTTCTTTTGATAACTTTTCACATAACTTGGTTTTCTCCTTCAGATCTTCATTTGTATCATTGGCTTCACCTTGACTTGCCAATTGTTGAAGTAGCTCCTTTCTCTTTTTCATAGAGAGACTTAATTTGTCTTTTAGTTCTCCCATGAAATCAGCAGCCTGTTTGAGTCTTTCCTTTAATTCATTGACTTCAGAGTTTGACTGCTCAAGATCATCAAGGGCAGTCTTGAGTTGCTCCCTTAACCCATATACATCTGTTTGAATTCCCAGATCTTCCTCAAGATGTTAGACTATGTTAAGAGGAACTTGGCTCTGATACCAATTGTTGATAACTAAGAGGGGGGGCGAATCAATTATCCTAATAATTTCTGCTTTTTGAACTTTCTTAATAATCAATGCAGCATTAATTCAAATAAGCAAACATAACCATGAAATGGAAATACACATGACACAATATTTTTGACATGGAAACCCTGTTAAGGGAAAAAACCACGGGGTGATTAACCCAAGATTGTATTCTCTGTTAGAAGAATGGAAATACAAAATGGCACTTGCCAATTAGGGCTCACTGCCTGAGCACACTACTCACAAAAGGCACATTGCCTACAAGAGACACAGTGTCTACAATTTATAAAGAGTGTAATACAATACTTGAATTGATAAGGTGCATCAACATATGCTGGAGTTCAGTTCCGATTAGGCTAAGTACACTGATCTGTTGTACTTCATCTTTCCTCTTCTTTTGTGCTGCTCTCCTTTCACATACCGAACCTTCCTTTCTGCTTTTACTCGGGACTATTGCTTTTCTTCACACTTCACACTATACCACACACACATTCACATCTAAATCAATCCTGTATATATATCCGCACAAGTGATTTCATCACCTTTCTAGTTGGCATCCAGAACAGTTAATAATTTTCTCAAACTCTGATCTGTCGGCTGAATCCTTGCACACCAAGTAATGCGGATCAAGCATATACTTGTAGAAGTCATCAATCATGTCAGCCAAACATAACTTATGCCTTAAGAACCTTTTCCATCATTAGTAACACATCCGGTATAATGTCTGATGTTCTACCAGTCAGTTCTTCCTCTGTTCACACTGTCACTTGGGAACCTGACACTCAAGCATTCATATCTCTTTATCCTTTCCACACCGGAGGCTTAAACCTTGGAATATACCAGTCAAGATACTCCTCTTGACTTCCCCAAATCCACACTTCACTGTGATACTTCTACTGAGAGATCTAGACCTGTCTGTCAGACCTTACTAACTGCTCTGTTCCTACTTACCAGACCTTAACACTTCTTCAATCTGACTTCCGGTGATGACCTATCATGTCTTGTGGATGTGTGGGATAACCTTTGTTGCCATCAATGACAACAATCATGAGTCCATATAGTGTCTCTTGCCAACACTTCATTGATCCATCAGGGAATCAGATTGTGACTCTTCCATGGCCAACAATATTCATATGAGAGTTGTCACCCAGGTACACTCTTCCACCATTGAACTCTTCATACTTCGTGAACTAGTCTCGATCCGAGGTCATGTGGAAAGATGCACCAGAATCAATCAGCCACACATCATTAGATGCATGGGTGACCAAGGCTGCAACGAAGGCATCACCATCATCTTGTGACTTGTCAGAATCTGAATTTGGGACATTCTTCTTTTACTTCTTTTTCTCCTCTTTGCATTCCTTTTGGAAATGCCCAGTTTTTCCCACAGTTCCAACATAGTACCTTGGACTTTCTAGGAGATTTGGATCTCCCACAAGATTTGGATCTACCCTTCTCATCTTTCTTGTCTTTCTTTTTCCCTTTCTCCTTGGGTCTACCACGAACCGCAAGAGCTTATTTGCCCGACTCGGATGACTTTCTCCACATCTCTTCAGATAATAGCGAAGACACCACATCTTCCATTTTGAAAGTGGATGTGGTACTCCCAATGACCATAACAAGATGATCCCATGAATCTAATAAAGAACAGAGTAGGGTCATACACCGATCCTCCTCCTCCATCTTCACACCAATGGATGGCAATTGTGCAACCAACATATTGAAGGTATTCATGTGATCAGCATCAAATCCTCCATCTTCCATCCTCAAAGAATATAGCTTCTTCCATAGGAACAACTTTTTTACCAAGGATTTAGCCTGATAAACATCACCAAGTTTCTTCCACAGATCCTTTGCAGTTTTCTCTTCATGTTCATTTAACAGGATGGAATCAACCAAACAGAGTCTCACAAGACCTTTGGCTTTATGATCTTTGAGATCCAAATCATCTTGGGACATTGTTGCTAGTTTTACACTGGACATTGCTTCCCATAGGTCTCTATCAATGAGCATGTCTTCCATTTTGAGTTTCTAGAACTCAAAATTGCTGCCATTAAACTTTTCAACCTCTATTCTTCCGGATGTGTCTGCCATCTCCTTCCTACAACAAGATTTTAGAATACTCTACATAGACTCCCACTCAATCTAAGATCATTACAAAAAACCCCTACCCAACAGCTAAGACCAAAACTAGCCAGGCCCTCTGATACCAACTAAAAAGAAGCTAGGTGTGAGGAAATCACTTCCTAAACTAATCAAATGAGGAGAGAGGTATGCAAATTATTTACAACCTTTACAATTGAAGCAATATGAAACATATATCAAAGATATTACAGCAGCAAAACACAAATCAAGAATGTAGATAGAGAGAAGTAGACACAAGATGTATGTGGGGAAAACCTTTTCAAGTGAAAAACCCCACACTCTAAAACTTGCACAATGTATTATCTGAAACAGTTACAGTTTACAATACACTTGCAATGCAAGTTCTTCTAAGACTCTTCAAATGTCAATTATGGAGTTATTCTGGCAGCATAATAGTACTTGTAAAAACACTATGCAACTTCAACTCCAAACTATGCAATATATAGAGATTACAAGGCAAATATTGAGAGCATCTTGGGATAGGTGTCCACCTTGGCCACATGGCCATTATGCCACATCAAAGGACACTTGTCCTTGCTGCAAATACATCCCTTACATCTTTCATACATGGAAGATTTGACTTTCCCAATATGGAGCAATCTAGGCTAAAAATAGACTATGACAAATGCTCTTACACATCTTACAGTTGTCATAGATTTTCCTAACATAACAACCTTTAATGTTGTAAGTGAATCTGTCATATAATGCTAAATATAACATATTTCTCTTACAACATGTCATAGCCCAACTTGGGTTCCCAAAGATGTCTTTCCCTCATGCAAAGATCCTCACCGACACTTGTCATCACTGGTCATAGGAATCTCCAAACTTGGCTCTTACGCATCATAGATTTTGTCATATGGAATATTGTCTTCCACACACCACAAGATGCTGACACATGGCATATTAGTGCCACCTCAAATGGGACACCCAAATCCATGTAGGTTTGACTTGACCATCCAAGTCACATTCCAAGTAAGATGACATGTCACCATGCCACCTCACTAAGCGACCAAACTGAATGTGCAAGTAATTACAACATTAGGCAATAAATTAATATACAAATAAATAAATAATGCTAGAAAATTGCAAAGGTTGAGACACCTTAATTCCCAAGAAAAGAGACCATAATCTCCCATTAATTGCCAATACCCTTCTTGTGCTAGCATCATATTTTCTTGCAACAAGCTAGACTAGTTCTACATCAACAAATATATTTGGGACCACAATTTTGCCCAAATCCAAATTCCATGCATTACATAGTGGGGACCTAGAACTCCTCTTTCTATACCAATGTAGGAACAAAGACCACCCTGACACAAGGACAAGTGCATCTAACTTCTCCAAAGTCATCCACAAATTTTTCATCTTTATTAATTCCCAAAAGGGCTCGTTTTGAGGAACCCAGACACTGAGTGAATAACTATTTCTCAAAGCCCTTTTTCTCTGAAGTGCCCACCATTGTTTTAATGGGGTTATGATACAAGCTAGGGCTTACTTGAAATAGAGACAATTGAACAATACACTCTGTTGTTTTTATATATTCAATCTCTACGATTAGTTTTAGAATGGAATTGATGAAATTTAAAAGCAAATGGATCAATAGGCTAGTAGATGCACACTTACTTGTTGGTCACAGGAAAAACTCTAGTTCTTCAATTGTTGCCTTGAGATACTCAATTTTTGCAAGAAATTTGATGACCAATAACTCAATTGATGGAAAACAGTCAATTTTATTCATTTATTTCATGAATTGGGCATGATTCTAGCCAATTTTCTATAAAATCACCATTAATGTGATCGTGCACCATGTTGGAATCATTTGTCGTTGCGCCAAAAGATCAAGCTATCAACTCTCGCTACAAATACCAGACTAACCCAGATCCATGGGAGGCTCATTGTCATGTCACAAATCCTGAGGTCAGCGTTGAATGCCTCACTGACAAGGGGGCAAGTCACTACCAACAATCCCCCCCTCAACACAACCTGAGGGATTCAAACCCATGACCCATGGCTCTGATACCAATTGTTGGAATCATTTGCCGTTGCACCAAAAGCTCGAGCTATCAATGCTCTCTACAAACTCCAGACTTAACCTAGATCCATGAGAGGCTCACTGCCATGTCACGAATCCTGAGGTTAGTGTTGAACACCTCACTGACAAGGGGGTAGTTCACTGTCAACACACCAGAATGAAGGCTAAGATTAGTCATTCTTCATCTTTGAATATGCACCGTTGATCTCAATCAACTCACAAGAGAATCGATGGTCTTGATTTGAAATTTATGTCACTGAATATCACTCCACATGCTCCAAATGGCGTAGACCAATGAGAATTAGCCAACTCGGTAAAAACCTTTTACTTTGGATCCATATGGTAGCTCATCATAGTAGCGTAGGCCTAGAAAGGACCAACACTACTACCCCACACTATAGCATTGAGCACTAGCTTCAGTGTACTTAAATGGATGGGAACTACATGAGAAGTGTCTCTCTATCATAGCATCACAAAGAATATTCTTTGTTATCTCCCATCTGAGTTCCCATGTTGTTGCAAGTATGTGCTTACTGATGTTGTCATTGATGTCAACATATCTGTGTTGTCATTAGTGTCAACTATGCTCTTGTTTTGATTGTGTTGAGTTAGTTGCTTTGTATTGGCTTATATAAGTATTGAAGATAATGAGAAAGTATTATTGGCTCTGAGTTTCCAAGTGCTTTTGAGAAAATTTTCTCTCCTAGTGGAAATAATGTGTTGCAGAGTTTCCTAGATTGCTAAAATGCAGTATAGTGTTTTTCTCTGCATATTCTGTATATTGAATATCTTTGTCTACGGATTGAAAGTTATGTTAAGGAATGTCTGTAGATGCTATGTTTCAAGTTTGAGCCTCCTGTATGAAGATTTGAGTGAGTTTTATTCACCAGAGTAAAAACTATTTTTCTGTGCATTTAGTGGTGACAGCCTGAGAATGTATTATGCTCTGCATTTCTCTACATTTAAGTCTTATAGTCTGTAGTTTTGGAATTAAGTTTGTAATGATGTTATGTACATTTAGTTCAAATGCTTAGTGATTTGGTGGTCCGCAAGCAATCTTTTCTTTATGACATTGGCTGACAGTGATGTTCAAGTGCTCCAGTTTGAAGAATGTTGTGGATAAAGTGTTTAGAGTTTGTGCGGATATTCTTGGTGATTATAATGTGCTTGTGGATGTCTCTTGATCATTTTCCTACCTTTTGATTGGTCTGTAAAGTGTAATCTGGATCATGAATGAAGCATGTTCTTAAAGGTCTTAGTGTTTACACCAATTTTAGTCGACTTGGTTGTTTTCACTACTTGTGATTATGCTCTAGAGTTTGTGATGGCGTGTTGCTGTATGGAAGATTACATTTTAGTCCTAGCTAAGGAGTGGTTTGGTCTGCATTCATTCTTTCTCTTTCATTAATTTGTTGAGGTCCAGACCTATTCTAATGTATGTATGTTTGCCAACCTTGGAGATTGTTCCAATGGTTGATGATTGTAATGCCAACCTTGATGATCATTCCAAGGTTGATGAGTTGTATAAATACTTGTAATGAAGTCATGAAAAAAACATCTATGTGTGAAGATGCGAAGATAAAGTGTGAAGTGAAAAAGTAGAGCAGAGCAGAGCATATTTATTGTGCTTCAATTGAACTAAACCTTGCCATAGTGTAGATGCTACTATCTCAGTTCACCAACTCTAGCAGTGAGCCACCCACCAGTAGTGAGCCACCCCATTGGCAGTGAGCCTCTGATTTTTAGTATTGTTATTACATATTATATTGTGATCTAACACTCACCGTGGTTTTTCCCTTATTGGGTTTTCCATGTAAAAAAATCTGGTGTCTCATGTGTTGTATGTGTGAATGTGTTTAAGTTACTAATTTCATGCTTTCATGGTTAAAATACAATAACAGTGATTAAATGAATGATGTGCTAATGGTTTTGAAGTATTGGTTACAACTGATTCACCCCCCCTCAGTTGTCTTGCCCTTTTCAACAATTGGTATCAGAGTGAGGCTTCCTCGGCAAAGAGCCTAACAGATTGAGGTAGATCCAAGATAGCGCGCAGGAAGGAGTCACTGCAATTTGATGGAATGGATTATGCTCTATGGAAGGTACGAATGAAAATTCATCTCATTTCTCTTGGTTATGGTGTCTGGAAAATGGCAGAAACCAAGTACACTCTTCCTCCAAATGGTCCATCAGATGAATATGAAGTCAAACAATATGAATTAAATGGAAAAGCTAGAGATTTTCTGATAAATGTCTTATCTAACACTGAGTTGGTGTAAGTTATGGATTTGGAAACTGCTCATGAGATCTAGGATAAGTTAAAAATTTTATATGAAGGAGATGATTCTGTAAAGAGTGTCAAATTGCAAAACTTGAAGGTGAAGTATGAAGCCCTAAAGATGAGTGAAGATGAGAACATAACAATCTACATGCAAAAAGTTGATGAAATTGTCAATGAAATCAAAGGTCTTGGAGGAACTATTAATGAGGATGAGGTTGTGCTGAAGATTCTTAGGTCATTACCTAAATCCTATAGTCACAAGGTGGCATCAATTGAAGAGGTTATGAGTGTGAAAAAGATTTCAAAGGATCATTTGCTCAGGAAGCTTACATCTTTTGAAATGAGAGAGTTTGGTGATGCCCGGCTAAAGATTGAGACTACTTTTAAAGATAGCACTTCATAAAAGACTTCAAGAGCTCAAAAATATGTTGTGTAATCCAATGATGACCTTGATGAGATTGAAGCCAACTTTGTGGATAGAATGCAAAGAGGTACTGGTAAGTTCAAAGGGAAATTACCATTCAAATTCTTTTCTTGTGGTAAGATTGGACACTATGCCTCCAAGTGTCCAGAGAGAATTGAGAGAGGTAAGAAGTGTTAGATCTAAGGCACACAACTGAGAGGGGGGGTGAATCAGTTGTACAAAGACTTGCTTCTACTTCAAACACAGCATATCAATTAACCATTCATGAAAGCACAAAGCATAAACACCGGAGCAGATAAACATCAACACATTAGACACCAAGATTTTTGACGTGGAAAACCCGGTTAAGGGAAAAACCACGGGGTGTTTAACCCAAGGATTATTCTCTGTTAGAAGAATAAGAAAAAAGAATGGCACATGCCAATTAGGGCTCACTGCCCGAGCACACTGCTCACAAGGAGGCACACTACCTACAAAGAGACACATTGTCTACAAGATCATAAGTATCACAAACTTGAACTGGAGAATGACATCTTCACCATGTCTGGATCAGTTCCATTTAAGCCCGAGTCACACCTACTCTGCCTTTCACTCTTTCGCTATACCACTCATCCACTCCACACCACACTTTGAAATGAATCCACAAACCTTTATTTATACAAGACATCGACTTAGGAACAATCATCTAAGTCGGCAAACAACCATAAGAACATTCACAAGATGAATAACACATTCAGTCAGCCACCACAAGAACATTTGCAAGATGAACAACTCATCCGGTCGGCTAGTCTAAACAAGAACTTCATCCGGAAGAATATCTTCAATTTCGGGCTCTACCACCAATGCTGACCAACAACACAACCTCAACAAGATCCAAGAACCTTCACAAGCTTGCTTGAATGACTAGGTACATCCGCACTTCCTCTACTCATTGGAATCTCTTCTCTTCCTCATCTGGAACTTCAAGAATACAATCTATCGCCACTGTCATACTGCAAGAGGTGATTCCAGACCTCCAAACCATGAACAAATCAAGATGACACATCACAAGGACATCCCAAACACTCTGTCCAATCTGCAAGATAGGATAATGCACTTCCGGATCTCACCAGACCCTTTTGTAGCACTCTGTCACTCTGGAGCATCTCCCAGAACCGGTTCTACTTGATCGATCACAACTTCTTCATATCTTCATGTGGACCTCTGAAATCTTAACTGGATCATCTCAAGACTCATCTCTACAAACCCTTTAATCCGCATCCTCTGATCCTCAACCTATTGAGTACTTTTGCCTTCTTCTCATCACTGTTCTTCACTATTCCTGATTGAGACTAATTTTCTCAATATCCTCAGCACATAGCTCATCCAATCTTTCTTATCAATGAAATATGAGTATGTTGACATCAATGACAACACTGGTTAACCTCATACTTGCAACAAGAAGAAATTTGAAAGTAGACCTAGAGTCATGAAGAAATGCTATTATGTCAGAGATCTTGATGATGGCGGTGTAATAGATGATGAGTCTAATGATGCTAATACTAGTACAAATGAATGCTTGTTTATTGCTATTAAAGAAGAACCTGTGTCTACTAATCCTGCTAGTTGTGTGAAGGAAGAAAAGCCAATGGAAGAGAGTGCTTTGTTTGTTTAGGTTGATAAGGATAAGGATGAATGGATTATTGACAATGGATGCTCACATCACATGACTGGTGATAAAGTAAGTTTATAAGTTTGGAAAAGTATGATGGAGGTAGGTTTGGAGATGATGCAGCTGGTGAGATTTGTGGAAAACGATTTATTTCTTTTGATGGTAAACATAACACAGATGATGTTCTATATGTGAAGGGTTTGAAGCATAATATTTGAAGTGTGGGTTAGATGTGTGACAAAGGGAATGATCTGAGATTCAAGGATAATGGCTTCAAGATCATGGAAAGCTTCGGAACAATGATTGCTACTGGTAAGAAGACTAGAGGTAATGTTTATCATTTGAGAGGAACTAATGATTGTTGTTTGTTGGCTCAAACTGAT
The DNA here is from genome assembly GCA_027924645.1 of Cunninghamia lanceolata. Classification (NCBI taxonomy): domain Eukaryota; kingdom Viridiplantae; phylum Streptophyta; class Pinopsida; order Cupressales; family Cupressaceae; genus Cunninghamia; species Cunninghamia lanceolata. The sequence goes on along the minus strand of BSBN01001660.1, from coordinate 1,305,804 downwards.
GAGAGTTGGTTGTGGCATAGGAGGATGTGTCATATCAATTTTGACAACTAGGTGAAGATAAGTTTAGTACAAGATGTGAGAGATTTGCCTAGGCTTGTGAAGCCTACTAATACTATTTGTAAGGAATGTCAATTGGGAAAATAGACTAGTTTCAAAAGTAAAGAACATTTTTTTGTTGGACTGCTTGAGCTGGTGCATACATATTTGTGTGGTCCTACAAGAACAAGAAGTCTGCAAGGAGATAGAGTTCCTACAGTGAAATACTTCAAAGTTTGTGGAAGCAAATGCTATATCAGAAGAGATAAGGAGTTAGGCAAGTTTGATGCTAGGTGTGATGAAGGAGCTTTCTGTGGATACTCCACTAAGAGTAAGGCCTACCGATGCTACAATAAGAGATTCAGAAAGATCATTAAGAGCACAAATGTGAAAGTTGATGAAGATAGGGAAAGAATATCGATCTGACTGGCTATGAATCAGATGAACTTGATACTTCAATGAATGAAAAAAAAGCTCTAAAATGTGATGTTAAGGCTCCCAAGTATGTAAGGATTAATCATTGTGAAGATTAGATTATTGGTGACAAAAGCAAAGGGGTACTAACAAGGAAAAGAGCTCCTTAGGAACATGTGAACTATTGTTTACTTTCAAAGATTGAACCTAAGACTATAAATGAGGCCTGCAAAGACGAATGTTGGGTAAAAACCATGGAAGAAGAGCTAATATAGATAGAGAAAAATCAAACTTGGGAATTGGTTCCTAGACCTGCTGATAAGAATGTGATTGAAACTACATGGGTGTTTAGAAATAAGATGAATAAAAATAGAGTAGTAAGAAATAAAGAAATATTGGTATGCAAAGGATGTTCTTAGGTTGAAAGCATAGATTTTGAAGAGACTTTTGCTCTTGTGGAAAGGATTGAAGCAATAAGAATGTTGCTGGCATTTGCAACACACAAAGACTTCAAAGTGTAACAGATGGATGTGAAGTCTACATTCTTGAATGGAGAGCTAGAAGAAGATGTTTACATTGAACAACCAGAAGGATTTTAGTCATTAGACCAAGGTGACATGGTGTGCAGATTGAAGAAAGCCTTGTATGGACTTAAGCAAGCTCCTAGAGCCTGGTATGCAAGATTGGACTAGTATTTTTTGTAATTAGGGTTTGGTAAAGGTACTTCTAATAGCAAACTCTATTTCAAAATTAATAATGATCAAATTCTGATTATTGTAGTCTTTGTTGATGATATTATCTTTAGAAGCAATGAAGGTATGTGTAAGAGATTTGCAAACAAAATGCAAAAAGAATTTGATATGTCTATGTTTGGTGAAATGAATTTCTTTTTAGGATTGCGGATTACTCAATTAGAAAAAGGAATTTTCATTTCTTAGGCCAAGTATGTGAAAGAATTGTTAAAGAAATTTGGAATGGAGGATACTAAGCCAGTACGTATGGTGTAGGGCACCTAAGAGCATTTTGATGCATTTTGAGAAGTTATGGTTTTTGTTCAACATTTTGAGGTTTTTGTTCAATGTGTGTTGTAATAAGGCTTTCTAGCCATGGTTATAAAGTCCACTCTATATGGTCAAGAGATTTGGGGTAACCTTATAAACCTCAAATCACTCTTAGTCCATTTGGACCCTAGTTGTGTCACTTAGGCCTAGTAGGTCTAATGATGGGTTTTTGAGTCTATTTTGGTAGTTTTTTGTGTTTAGGCATGTCTTAGAGACTATGATGGTTGTTTGGATTCAAGTGGACAAGTTGAACCAATCAGGACCTTTGTGATAATGCAAAATCATGGTTGTCAATGTTGTCCTAACACATTTGGCTGGTTGCAACCCACTTTTGGTGGTTAAAACTATTTTTGTAAGTTGCCTACCGACTAGGATTGGTTCATATGGTTGTTCTCTTACTCCAGTACGGGGGAGAAGTTTCTGTACGGAGTTTTGGGCACAAAAACCAATAAAACTGACTATTTTTCCCTGAGTTTTTGTAGTTGTATGGCATGTACAGATTGGCCAATTGGATCAATGTGATTTTTCTGAAACTAGATTGAGTCAGGGTTCAAATGCATCAAGTTTGAAGTCTTGAAGTGGTCGCAGTAGAAAGTTATTACATTTTTAATTCAGACTGGTCTAAAACCCTGGTTTCTAGGGTTTATCATACAAAATTTGCCCTAGAATGCATTCTAACTGGTGAAATTTCATACCACTCGATGAAATGCAAGCTAGGGTTGTATATTACTTGATTCCAAAAGCTTTTGGTTGGGAAAGACAGTCCTTAATTTTTAGAGTGATGCCCTAGGTCAAATATCCCTATGTATTTAACCAAGAAATGTGCAATTTAGTGTTGTAAATGACAAAATCTAATAGGTGGAGGAAATGGATGGTGGTTTATGAGATGTTGGCATGTGGTAGAAGTGATCCAAGTTCCTCTCACAGTTTTGTGACCCCAAATTAGACCACTTGCTTTGTAACCTAGACCTAAATGGATCAATTAGGCCTAGAGTCCTAGTGGGTGTTTTGAGTTGCTGGAGTAGAGTTGGAACTGGAGGCTTGGAGGTTTCTTAGAGTCCCCTAAAGGGTATTCAAATCCATCATTTGTTTGCCTGGTCATTTAGGGTTTTGTCAAGTTGTGTAGTGAAAACTAGTTTAGGAGGGCTAGTAGCCTCACTAGGCCAAGTCAAGTTTGGACAGTTGTGAGAAGTTGGGGATCAAACCACCTATGCGGAAGGTGTTTGCAGACCTGTCAAAAGGTGTAGAAATAGTCTTGAGAGTTGGATAAGAGCCTAGGTAACAAATCCCTATTTTGCCCTTAGTGTGACGTTGGTTGGTTGAAGACCAGGTGAAGTGGGTGAGTGGGCAAAGAAGAGAGTTAACCTTGTTGCTTCCTTTGTGCCACTCTGCATCAGGTGGTATCAGAGCCATCAAAGAGATGGGAGATAAAGAAGAAGAGGCGGAAGTTCCTCAAAGGGTGACAAATGCCGAATTGGCAAAGATAGTGAGAGAGCAAGCAACCAAGAACAAAAGGATGGAGGCTGAGATAGAGAAGTTGAAGAAGAACAAGGATAAGAAGAAGAAACCAAAGGTCATCTTAGATTTAGATGAAGAAAAAGAAGTGCCCATGGGAGAGCCACAAGGAGGCATGTCAGAAAGACAATTCCTAGATGCACTTGGAAAGTTGAGTAGGAAGGACAGTAAGGTGGATTTACCTATGTTTCCTAGTAAGATGAATCTAGAGGAGTGGCTTGATTGGATAGAGGCAATGGAGAATTATTTTGAATGTGAAGAAGTGGCAGAAAATCAGAAGGTAAGGATTGCCAAGTCTAGAATGAAAGGGCCAGCCTTGAGTTGGTGGAACTTCATTCAAAATGAGAGGATAGAGGATGATAGGAACCCTATCACTACATGGAGGAAGATGGTCCTTGAAATCAAGAAGCAATTTGTTCCTGAAGACTATGAAGTCAACTTGCACAAAAAGTTGCAAAACTTGAGACAGAAGGACATGGATGTGAGCACATACACTGAGGAGTTTCACAAGATGTCTTTGAAAGTCAAGATGCCTAAATGAAAAGCAAAAGCTTGCAAGGTATCTAAATGGCCTTAAGTTCTCCATTCAAGATGAACTAAGTCTCTTTAACCCTGAGACAGTGCATAAATGTTTTCAAATGGCATTGAGCATTGAGGACAAACAAAGAAGGAGAGGTGATTCAAACAGCAGGGGCAGAGGGAATCTGAATTTCAGAGGCAGAGGCAGATTTCAGAACAGAGATAACTTTCCTAGACCCCAAAATGGCAGATCACAAGAAGGCAGTCAAGTGGTGGCTGACAGAGATAGTGTTGATAAGGGTCAGTTTAGAGGGAGAGGTAATGGTAGAGGAAGAAGTGGAGGCAGGGGTTCACTGTGTTCACTTGAAGGTGTTTTTCCTATAATCAAATAGGACATCAGTCCTTTAGATGCCCAGAGAAGATGGGAAATAACTCTGCAAATTAGAAAGATAGAAGGGTGCAGCTCCTTCAAGAAGATGACTATCAAAGCACCACATCTTACCAAACTGCCTCTTCCAAGTCTGCAGCATCAGAGTGTGGAGAATGCATCATGTTTAACCGGTCTCTCATCATCCCTGCCACCAAGGAGCAACCCCAAAGGAATGATTTGTTTAGAACCACTTGCAAGGTGAAAGGGAAAGTCTGCAAGGTAATTGTTGACTCAGGTTCTTCTAAAAATTTAGCTTCTAATGACATGGTGAATAAGTTAGGATTGCAAAGGATACCTCATCCTAACCCCTATAGGGTCTTTTGGTTAACCAAGGACCAACAAATTATGGTGAAAGAACAATGTTGGGTTGAATTTCAGATAGGTGAATATTGTGATAGGATTCTTTGTGAGATAGTAGACATGGATGCATGCCACCTTCTTCTTGGCAGACCTTGGCAACATGATACAAGTGCCCAACATGATGGTAAGCAAAATGTGATTCATTTGTCTAAAAATGGTGAAAATTTCACAATGACACCTTTGATTGATGACTGCAAGGAAAGATCATTTCTAGTTTAGTTATGTTGGTAGGTGAAAAGGAGTTTTTGGCTAACCTCAAGGAGGAGAAAGTACCATGTTTTGCAGTGGTCATCAAGCCCAAGGATGCAAATCCTAAGAAGATCAAAGTGCAGCAGCCTCTTAGGAGGATTGGACCAAAAGAAGTGGAGGAACTATTGGAGAAGTTTCATGATGTGATAGCCGATGAATGTAAGGATGCCTTTCCACCAAAGAGGGAGATTAGTCATTGCATTAATCTCATCCGTGGATCCACCCTACCAAACCAAGCAGCCTATAAGCTGACCCCAGAGCAAAATGCAGAAGTGGCAAGACAAATCCAAGACTTGTTGGATAAAGGACTTATAAGGAGGAGTATTAGCCCATGTGCAGTACCTGCAGTACTTGCACCAAAGAAGGAAGGCACATGGAGACTATGCACTGATTCTAGGGCTATCAACAAGATTACTATCAGGTATAGATTTCTAATGCCTAGGATAGAAGATTTAATGGATTTCTTGGGTAGGGCTAAATACTTTACCAAGATGGATCTAAAAAGTGGTTATCACCAAATTATGATAAGGGAGGGTGATGAGTGGAAAACGGCCTTCTAAGCCAATGAAGGGCTATTTGAATGGGTTGTGATGTCTTTTGGCTTATCAAATGCACCAAGCACCTTCATGAGGTTGATGAATGAAGTGCTAAAACCTTTCCTTAATAAGTTTATTGTTGTTTATTTGGATGATATATTGGTTTTTAGTGATAGCAAGGAAGATCACATAAGACATATCCATCAAGTGCTTAAGAGGCTTCAAGAGGAGAAGTTGAGAATTAACCTTGACAAATGTTGTTAGATTTAGGACAGACAACTGAGAGGGGGGGTGAATCAGTTATCCAAAACTTTTTTTGTTTCAACACTTGCATTCACTTTGCATTAACAATAAATCAATCATGAAAACTTAAAGTAATTAACCAAGAGCAGAAAACACATCTACACATGAGACACCAAGATTTTGACGTGGAAAACCTGGTTAAGGGAAAAACCACAGGGTGACTAACCCAAGATATTATTCTCTATTAGAAGAATTGAAAGGATAAGATGGCACATGCCAATTAGGGCTCACTGCCCAAGCACACTGCTCATAAGAGGCTCACTGCCTACAAGAGACACACTGTCTACAATAAATGAGTATTACATACTTGAACTGGTAAATAGCATCGTCACCATGCTTCAATCAGTTCCATTAAAGCCCAAATCCTTCTACTCTTCTTTTCGCTCTTCTCCTTGCTACCACACGCTCATCTCCGCAAGTCCACTCTTGAAATGACTTCACAAACCTTTATTTATACACGACATCAACTTAGGAACAAACATCTAAGTCGGCAAGCAACCACAAGAACATTCGCAAGGTGTATAATTCATCCGATCCGCCAGTCATAGAAAGAACACCTTCATCCAGAAGTATTTCTTCAATTCTGGGCTTCAATTATAATGCAGACCATCAACACATACTAAACATGATCCAAGGACCTTCATAAGCTTTCCTGAATCACTAGGAACATCTGCACTTCCTCTACGTACAGAAATCCTTCTCTCCTACATCTAGAACCTCAAGAACACAGTCTGTTATCACTGTCACAAAGGAATAGGTTCTTCTGGACCTTCAAACCACAAACTGATCTACTTGACACTTCACAAGGATGTCCTAAACACTTCCTCAAATCTGCAGAGTGAGATAATGCATTACCGGACCTTACCAGACCTATCTATCTCACTCTGTCACCACTGAGCACTTGTCAGAACCGGTTCTACTTGAGCGACCATAACTTCTTCAGATTGTCATGCGGATCCCTGAAAACTTGACTAGAGCATCTCAAGACTTATATCTACAAACCCTTTAAACCGCATCCTCTGATCCTAAACCTATCTTGGACTTTTACCTTGTTATCATCACTGTTCTTCACTGTTCTTGATTGAGACTAATTTTCTCAATATCCTCAGCACACAACTTACCCAATCCTTCTCATTAATGTAACATGAGTATGTTGACATCAATGACAACACCGGTTTAACCCATACTTGCAACAATCTCCCCCTTTGTCATTGATGGCAACATATTATGTGAAAAACCATCAAGACAAGAACTTCTCCTTACTGTCAAAGATCCCCCTATCAACAACAACTATTCACATGTCTTCTCTTCCTGTACTACTCCTCCTTTGATCATCAATCACTTGTTTTTCACATGTCTTCTCTCCCCCTTTGACATCAATGGCAAAGGGCCCAAACTTGCAACTTTATAATCACACCTACTGCTCCCCCTGAGTAGCAGCTCTCCAACACCAATCTGGATCACAAGATATGACTATGATATCCACCAAACTGATGCACATTAGTGCATCCTAGTTCATCACTGCAGGGGCAATAACCCCTAACTTCTCCCTGAGATACTCAAAAGAGTCCTTGGGAAGAGGTTTAGTAAAGATATCTGCAATCTGATCCTTGGAGGGCACATACTCCAATCTAACTTCATCCTTGTTCACTTGCTCTCTCAGAAAGTGAAATTTGATAGATATGTGCTTGGTCTTAGAATGCAACACCGGATTCTTAGAAATATTTATTGCACTTGAATTATCACAGAAAATTGTGATAGGCTCCTCATATTGTACTTTAATGTCTCTTAGCACCTGCTTCATCCATAAAATTTGAGTGCAACTCCCTGCTGCTGCAATGTATTCTACTTCAGTTGTAGACAGAGATATTGCCTCTTGTTTCTTGCTTAGCCAAGAAACCAATCTTTTTCCCAAAAGGAATGCTCCACCACGGGTACTCTTTCGGTCATCCACATCTCTTTCCCAATTGGCATCTGTATATGCATGAAGAGAGAAATCATGATCTCTAGGGTACCATAGACCATACTCAACTGTCCCCTTTAGATATCTAAAAATCCTCTTGATTGCCATAACATGAGATTCTCTAGGATCATCTTGGAATCTAGCAACAAGACCAACAACCTACATATTATAAAGTCTAGTTTGAGTGAGATACAACAGTCCTCCAATCATTGACCTATATTTTGTCTGATCAACCTTGGGAGAGTCATCATCTTTGCTCAACTTGCATCCGGTTGCCATTGGAGTGTTCATTGGCTTTGAGTCTTCCATACCAAATTTCCTCAATAGTTCTTTCACATATTTTGACTGAGAGATAAAGATTCCTTTCTTTATTTGAGTAATGTGTAGACCCAAAAAGAAATTCATTTCTCCAAGCATTGACATCTCAAACTCACTTTTCATTTGACTTGCAAAAGTTTTACACATACTGTCTCTTCCTCCAAAAATGATATCATCAACAAATACTTCAACAATTAAGTTATTTTCATGATCAATTTTGAAATACAAATTACTGTCAGCAGTACCTTTACTAAAACCAATCTTCAAGAGATGCTTGTCCAATCTTTCATACCAGGCTCTTGGGGCTTGCTTCAGTCCATACAGTGTCGTTTTTAATTTGCAGACCATGTCACTATGATCAGACAATTGAAATCCATCCGGTTGCTCAATATACACTTCTTCCAAATTTCCATTTAGGAAGGCAGATTTGACATCCATCTGATACACCTTAAAATCCTTGAAGGTAGCAAATGTAAGAAATAATCTGACTACTTCAATTCTTGCCACTGGAGCAAAAGTTTCTTCAAAATCAACTCTTTCTATTTGAGAGTAACCTTTGCAAACTAATCTGGCCTTGTTTCTGATAACTTCACCACCTTCATTCAATTTGTTCTAGAAGACCCATTTGGTTCCAATCACATTTTTGTTTCTTGGTCTAGTAACAAGATCCCAAGTGTGATTCTTCTCAATTTGTATTAGTTCTTCCTCCATTGCCTTAGTCCAGTTTTCATCATTGCAGGCTTCATTTACTGTCGTAGGTTCAATCTTTGAAATTAGACAATACTCATCTGAATTTTGAGTAATTCTCCTCCTTGTTTGTACCCCTTTGCTTTTGTCACCTATGATTTGATCTTCAGAGTGGTTTAGGGATACATACCTTGGAATTTTGGGAGTCTCTTGCACTTCTAACTCTTGATCAGTCTCATTGAGACTTATCTCTTCTTCCTGTCTTACCGGATCAACTTGACTTTGTTTCTCAGAAGAGACTTGGATACCTTGAATCTAAACACCATTCTAATCATCTTCATCAGGTTCAAGAATTCTTCAGGGTCTTTCAATTTCTTCATCAACCTTCACATTTATACTTTCTACAATCTTTCTCAGTCTCTTGTTGTAACACCGGTATGCTTTGCTTTGAGTAGAATAACCCAAGAATATTCCTTCATCACTTCTAGCATCAAACTTTCCTAGATCTTCATCCCTTTTAATGTAACATCTACTACCAAAAACTCTAAAGTATCTCACAGTGGGAGTAATGCCAAACCAAAGTTCATAAGGAGTATTATTGGTATAGTTTCTAATTTGAACTCGGTTGAGAGTGTAGACTACAGTGCTGACAGCTTCTCTCCAATAGAACTGAGGAACATTTGCTTCCATCATCATGGTCCTGGACACTTCCTGGATGGTCTAGTTCTTTCTTTCAACAACTCCATTCTGCTGTGGAGTTCTAGGGGTAGACAATTGTCTCTTTATTCCATGTTTCTCACAAAAGTTTATGAACTCACCAAATGTGAATTCTCCACCTCTATCAGACCTCAGACACTTCAATTTTAATCTGGTCTCATTTTCCACCATAGCCTTGAATATTTTGAATTTCTCAAGAGCTTCTGATTTCTCTTTCAGAAAGGTTACCCACATCATCCAGGAACAGTCATCAATAAGCAACATGAACTATCTATCACCTTGCACACTCCTAATTCTTGCCAGACCACATAAGTCAGTGTGAACCAAGTCTAATAATCCAGTAGAAGATTGTTCCTTGCTTTTGAATGAGATTCTTCTTTGTTTTCCCAACTAACATTCTTTGCACAAACTATTTGCAGGTTTTACCAAACTTGGAAGATCTCTTATAGCCTGAGTATTACTTATCTTGATGATATTATCAAAGTTCACATGACACATTCTTCTATGCCATAACCAACTCTGATCAATTTGAACAAATAAGCAACTTTTACCAGTACCAGCTAAGTGAAAGATGTTACCTTTTATTTGGGTACCTGATGCAATCTCTGTTCCAGAACTTTCAAGGATTTTTCACTTTCCATTCTTGAATCTGAGATCATAGCCTTTGTCCACCAACTATCCCACACTGAGAAGATTGTGTTTCAAACCTTCAACATATAATACATTACCGATTTTGTTCTTTCCATCAAAAGAAATAGTTCCTCTACCTCTAATTCTACCTGCAGAGTTATCACCAAACTTTACCACTCCTCCTTCATACCTTTCCAAATCTATGAACTTGTTTTTGTCACATATCATGTGGTGAGAGCACCCACTGTCAATGACCCAATAATCCTTTTCTTCAACTTGGGCAGCCAAGGCTTTATAATTTACGGATTCAGAGGGTATTGGATCTTCTTCCTTGATGGTAATGAATATCCTGCCACTTCCAGATTTGTCTTCTTTCTCTGATTCATCATCTGTTACTCCTTCATCATCTCCTTCATGAGAATAGTAAGAATTCTTTTGAAATCTTGGTCTATTACTGTTTAGCCTAGAAAATCTTTTCGGACACCTTGATACAAAATGACCAATCTTGTTGCAGTTAAAACACTTAAAAGACAATTTTCCCTCATACTTACCGGATCCTCTTGGTAGTCTTTTTGCAAAAAGAGCTTCAAGATGAGCAGTTTCAGCTTCTTCTTCTTCCAAGTCTTTTCTTGCATTCTCATACCATGATGATTTCCTTGAAGAGTTTTCTCCTGGATCAAACCTTTGTTTTCCTTTTACCAAGGCACTTGATTTGAATGCAGATTCAGTCTTTGGAGGATCATCTCCAAACTTGGTCATTTCAAAAGTAGCTAGCTTACCAACCAATTGATCCCTTGTGACTGTTGTGTGAGCTCTAAATTCTTCAATTGCAAAAGCTTTGATTTTATAAGACTCGGGAAGGGATCTAAGAACTTTGCCTACTATCTCATCTTCACTCAAGGTTTCACCTATATTTCTAATTCCACAAACCAGCTCATTCACTCTTGGCATAAAAGAGGTAATATTTTCATCATTTCTCATTTTCAGTCTTTCAAATTTCCCTTTTAGACTCTGTAATCTTGCACATTTAACAAACTGGTCTCCTTCATGTAAAAGTTCCAATTTCTTCCAAATCTCAAAGGCAATTGGTAGATGAATAACATTAGAGAGTTCTGAGTCGGATAATGCACTTAAAAGAGCCTCTCTGGTCCGTAGATTGTTTTTAGCATCTGTGATTTCATTTAGGGTTGTCGGACCACCCTGTGGAGGTACATAAGCCTTTGTCACCATGGACCAGTAAGCAAATCCCATGCACTGCAAGTGACATTCCATGCGACCTTTCCAAAGAGCAAAGTTAGTTCCATTGAACTTCAGACTATCCTTCTTGTAGGATGACATCTTGGATCTCCTCAAGCGATTAAGCTCCTTTCAGAGGAACTTGGCTCTGATACCAATTTTTAGATTTAGGGTAGACAACTGAGGGGGGGTGAATCAGTTGTCCAAAAAATTTCTTGTTTCAACACTTGCATTCACTTTGCATTAACAATAAATCAATCATCAAAACTTAAAGTAATTAACCAAGAGCAGAAAACACATCTACACAATAGACACCAAGATTTTGACATGGAAAACCCAGTTAAGGGAAAAACCATGGGGTGACTAACCCAAGATATTATTCTCTGTTAGAAGAATAGAAAGAATAAGATGTCACATGCCAATTAGGGCTCACTGCCTACAAGAGACACACTGTCTACAATAAATGAGTATTACATACTTGAATTGGTAAATAGCATTGTCACCATGCTTGAATCAGTTCCATTAAAGCCCAAATCCTTCTGCTCTTCTTTTTACTCTTCTCCTTGCTACCACATGCTCATCTCCGCAAGTCCACTCTTGAAATGACTTCACAAACCTTTATTTATACATGACATCAACTCAGGAACAAACATCTAAGTCGGAAAGCAACCACAAGAACATTTGCAAGGTGTATAATTCATCCGGTCGGCCAGTCACAGAAAGAACACCTTCATCCGGAAGTATTTCTTCAATTCCGGGCTTCAATTCTAATGCAGACCATCAACACAAACTGAACATGATCCAAGGACCTTCACAAGCTTTCCTAAATCACCAGGAACATCCACACTTCCTCTACATACTGAAATCCTTCTCTCCTACATCTGGAACCTCAAGAACATAGTCTGTTATCACTGTCACAAAGGAATAGGTTCTTCCGGACCTTCAAACCACAAACTGATCTACTTGACACTTCACAAGGACATCCTAAACACTTCCTCAAATCCACAAAGTGGGATAATGCATTACCAGACCTTATCAGACCTATCTGTCTCACTCTATCACCACTGAGCACTTGTCGCAACCGGTTCTACCTGAGCGACCATAACTTCTTCAGATCGTCATGTGGATCCCTGAAAACTTGACTGGAGCATCTCAAGACTTATATCTACAAACCCTTTAAACCGCATCCTCTGATCCTCAACCTATCTTGGACTTTTACCTTGTTATCATCACTGTTATTCACTGTTCCTGATTGAGACTAATTTTCTCAATATCCTCAACACACATCTCACCCAATATTTCTCATTAATGCAACATGAGTATGTTGACATCAATGACAACATCAGTTTAACCCATACTTGCAACAAATGTGTCTTCTTACAAGAAGAATTGACATTCTTGGGGTTTTTCATATCTAAGGGCAACCTCAAGATGGATCCAAGCAAGGTGGAAGCCATTCTTAATTGGCCCACACCTACTACAGCCTCTGAGGTAAGGGATTTCCATGGTTTATGTAGTTTTTATAGGAAGTTCATTAGGAGGTTTAGTGCTATTTGTGCTCCACTTGTTGACACTATAAAAGGGGACAGGAAATGTGTAGTTGTGTGGACAAATGAGGCCAATCAAGCCTTTGAACTATTAAAGAAGAAAATATCAGAACAACCGGTCCTTGTACTACCTGATTTTGGAAAGGCCTTTGTTGTAGAGTATGATACAAGTAAGAGGGCTGTTGGGGGAGTCCTAAGTCAAGATGGGAGGCCTATAGCCTTCTTTAGTGAGAAGTTAAATGAAGCAAAACAGAACTACTCTACCTATGATCTAGAATTATATGCAATGGTTCAATCATTGAGGAAGTGGAGACACTATTTATTACCTAAGGAGTTTATTGTCTTTATTGATAACCATGCTTTGAGCTTCTTGAACAGGCGGAAAAAGTTAAACCACGGGCATATCAAGTGGATGGAGTACATCCAAGCATATACATTCTCCATTAAGCACAAGAAAAGAGTGGCCAATAAGGTAGCCGATGCCTTAAGTAGGAGGAATCTTATTGTTTAGACCATTCAGTTGGAAAGTACAGGTATACATGCCATTAAAGATCAGCATGCAAAAGATGAAGACTTCAAGGAACATTACCAATCTTGCAAAGCCATGACAGGCAGGTATAACACTGATTTTTGTGATTTTTTGATACAAGATAGATTTCTTTTCAAAGGCATCCTATTGTGTATTCCAAGAGGGTCTGTTAGAGAGAACATCATTCAGGAGAAGCATTGTGGCAGCATGGCAGGCCACTTTGGCATTGATAAGACCCTAGACTTGGTTAGAAGGTACTACTATTGGCCAAAGTTACCCACTGATGTAAGAAAGTTTGTAGAAACTAGTCAAATTTGCCAAAGAGCCAAGGGACATACATCAAATGCAGGTCTATACACTCCACTACCTATCCCTTCAAAGCCTTGGGATTCCATAAGCATGGATTTTGTACTTGGTTTGCCTAGGACCAAGAATGGACATGATAGCATTTTTGTGGTTGTTGATAGGTTCTCTAAAATGGTCCATTTCATTCCATGTAAAACCACACATGATGCCTCACATATAGCTGGTCTTTTCTTCAAGGAAATAGTCAGATTACATGGTTTTCCTTTGTCCATAATCTCTGATAGAGACCCCAAGTTCATAGGACACTTCTCAAGGACACTTTGGAAAAGACTAGGTGCAAACTTGTCATTATCATCAACCTATCATCCTCAATCTGATGGTCAGACTAAGGTGATTAATAGGTCACTTGGCAACCTCCTAAGATGCCTAACTAAGGAGCAAGGAAATAGTTGGGATTCAGTTTTGGCTCAGGCAGAATACTCCTACAATGACACTGTGAACAGGAGTACCGGCCTGTCACCTTTTCAAATTGTTTATGGCACCCACCCAAGGGGTATTTTGGAACTTAGATAGGTTAGAGGACTGGAGAAGAGCAGTACATTGGCTGAAGACTTTGTCCAAGTGATGAGAGATATCCATGAGCAAGTAAAAGAGAAGTTACAGTCTACCTCTGCAAAGTACAAACAGTCTACTGACAGAAAGAGAAGGGATCTGCAGTTCAAGGAAGGGGATTTGGTCATGGTACACCTTAAAAAGGAGAGACTCTCTGTAGGTAAATACACCAAGTTGACTATGAAGAAGATTGGGCCTTCTGAAGTGCTAAGAAAATGTGGAGAAAATGCCTACAAAATCAGACTACCCGATGGTGTTGCTTTGTCACCAATATTCAATGTATCAGACCTTTATCCCTATAAGGGATCTAATCCTCAGACAGCTGTTACAGAGGAACAAACTGATCAGACATTTCAAGAATTGATTCCTTCATCTCCTAATCAGATTGAATGCATTTTGGATCAAAGGATTGCTAAACAAACTAGGAGGCACACCTATTATGAGTATTTGGTGAAGTGGCTCAATAAGCCTCCGGAAGATGCAACTTGGATGAGTAGAGAAGCCATTGAGAAGGCAGGATTTCCATTTGACAACATTCCCAACTCAAGAGACTTAAGTTCTGTTTGACAGGGGGAGTATGGTGCAGGGCACCTAAGAGCATTTTGATGCATTTTGAGAAGTTATGGTTTTTTTTCAACATTTTGAGGTTTTTATTCAATGTGTGTTGTAATAAGGCTTTCTAGCCATGGTTATAAGGTCCACTCTATATGGTCAAGAGATTTGGGGTAACCTTATAAACCTCAAATCACTCTTAGTCCATTTGGACCCAAGTTGTGTCACTTAGGCCTAGTAGGTCTAATGATGGGTTTTTGAGTCTATTTTGGTAGTTTTTGTGTTTAGGCATGTCTTAGAGACTGTGATGGTTGTTTGGATTCGAGTGGACAAGTTGAACCAATCAGGACGTTTGTGATTATGCAAAATCATGGTTGTCAATGTTGTCCTAACACATTTAGCTAGTTGCAACCCACTTTTGGTGGTTAAAACTATATTTGTAAGTTGCCTACCAACTAGGATCAGTCCATATGGTTGTTCTCTTACTCCAGTACGGGGGAGAAGTTTCTGTACAGAGTTTTGGGCACAAAAACCAATAAAACTGACTATTTTTCCCTGAGTTTCTGTAGTTGTATAGCCTGTACGGATTGGCCAATTAAATCAATGTGATTTTTCTGAAACTAGATTGATTCAGGGTTCAAATGCATCAAGTTTGAAGTCTTGAAGTGGTCGTAGTAGAAAGTTATTGCATTTTTAATTCAGACTGGTCTAAAACCCTGGTTTCTAGGGTTTATCATACAAAATTTGCCCTAGAATGCATTCTAATTGGTGAAATTTCATGCCACTTAGTGAAATGCAGGCTAGGGTTGTATATTACTTGATTCCAAAATATTTTAGTTGGGAAAGACAGTCCTTGATTTTTAGAGTGATGCCCTAGGTCAAATATCCCTATGTATTTGACCAAGAAATGTGTAATTTAGTGTTGTAAATGACAAAATATGATAGGTGGAGGAAATGGATGGTGGTTTCTAAGATGTTGGCATGTGGTAGAAGTGATCCAAGTTCCTCTCCCAATTTTGTGACCCCAAATTAGACCACTTGCTTTGTAACCTAGACCTAAATGGATCAATTAGGCCTAGAGTCCTAGTGGGTGTTTTGAGTTGCTGGAGTAGAGTTGGAACTAGAGGCTTGGAGGTTTGTTAGAGTCCCCTAAAGGGTATTCAAATCCATCATTTGTTTGCCTAGTCATTTAGGGTTTTGTCAAGTTGTGTAGTGAAAACTAGTTTAGGAGGGCTAGTAGCCTCACTAGGCCAAGTCAAGTTTGGAGAGTTGTGAGAAGTTGGGGATCAAACCACCTATGGGGAAGGTGTTTGTAGACCTATCAGAAGGTGTAGAAATAATCTTGAGAGTTGGATAAGAGACTAGGTAACAAATCCCTATTTTGCCCTTAGTGTGACCTTGGTTGGTTGAAGACCAGGTGAAGTGGGTGAGTGGGCAAAGAAGAGAGTTAACCTTGTTGCTTCCTTTGTGCCACTATGCATCAATGTACTCTTATGGAAACTGGTGATAAGATGAGAAAGAATGATGAATCACCTAAGATTGATCAAAAAAAGTATAGATCTATGATTGGAGGATTGCTCTATCTAACCCATACCAGACCTGACATAATGCATGCAGTCTATCTTGTGGCAAGATTTCAAGAAGATCCCAAAGAGTCACATGTGATGGCAGTCAAGAGGATCACGAGGTATTTGAAAGGAATTTTAGACTATGGATTGTGGTATCCCAAAGATACTGATTTCACTCTTAGTGCTTATACAGATGTAGATTGGGCTGGAGATGTTGATGACAAGAAGAGTACAAGTGGAGGTGCCTTCCTCTTAGGTAACAGATTGGTTTCATGGCTGAGAAAGAAGAAAGAATCCGTTTCTTTATCTACTGTAGAAGTAGAATATATTGTTGTGCACAGCATGTTGTTGTACTCAAGTGCTTTAGATGAAGCAAACATTGAAGGATATAAGAGTTGTGTATGAAGAATTAATTTTAATCTTTTGTGACAATACAAGTGCTATAAACATTTCAAAAAATCTAGTGATGCACTCAAGAACAAAGTATATATCTATAAGGTATCACTTTCTGAGAGAAAAGGTAACAAAGAATGAAGTAAAGATGGAATATGTGTCTACAAAGGATCATATTGCAGATATTTTCACAAAGCCTCTACCCAAGGATAGTTTTGAGTATCTTAGAGAAAGTTAGGGGTTATTAGCCCTCCTAATCTAAACTAAGATGCAAGAGAAGTGCATCAGTCCAGTGGTGCCTAAAGTCTTATTCTTTGGTGTAGATTGATGTTTTGAAGGCTACCTCTAAAGGGGAATAGGTAGATTTTGCTGATATGAGTTCCTGATAATGAGAAGTAAGTATTGCAGAGTTGCTGACAAAGTAATTCTAGTTTGATCAAAGTAGTAGTTTGCAAGTATGTGTAGAGAAAGAAGAAGTGATGTCCTTTACCATTGATGTCAAAGGGGGACAGAAAATCATGTGAAAAACTCAGGAGGAGAAAGAGTTTAGATGTGTAAGGAGAAAGGGGGAGAAAGTAATCAATGTAGATTCTTGTCTTGATGGTTCTTATAGTTTTTCACATCAATGTTGTCATCAATGACAAAGGGGGAGATTGTTGCAAGTATGTGCTTATCGGTGTTGTCATTGGTGTCAACTGTGCTCTTGTTTTGATTGTGTTGAGTTAGTTTCGTTGTATTGGCTTATATAAGTATTTAAGATAATGAGAAAGTATTCCTAACTCTGAGTTTCCAAGTGCTTTTGAGAAAATTTGCTCTCCTAGTGGAAACAGTGTGTTACAAAGTTTCATGGATTACTAAAATGTAGTATAGTGTTTTGCTCTACATATTTTGTATATTGAATATCCTTTTCTGTGGATTGAAAGTTATGTTAAGGAATATCTGTAGATGCTATGTTTCAAGTTTGAGCCTCTGGTATGAAGATTTGATTGAGTTATGTTCACTAGAGTAAAAATTATTTTTCTATGCATTTAGTGGTGACAGGGACAATGTATTCTGCTCTGTATTTAAGTCTTACAATCTGTGGTTCTGGAATTAAGTTTGTAACATGATGTTATGTGCCTTCAGTTCTAATGGTTCATGATTTGGTGGTCCTCAAGTGATCTTTTCTTTATGACAGTGGCTGATAGTGATGTTCAAGTGCTCCAGTTTGAAGAATATTGTGGGTAAAGAGTTTAGAGGTTGTGTGGATGTTCTTGGTGATTATAACATGCTTTTGAATGTCTCTTGATCCTATTCCTACCTTTTGATTGGTCTGCAAAGTGTAATTCGGATCGTGCATGAAATGTGTTCTTAAAGGTCTTAGTGTTAACACCAGTTTTGGTCGACTTGGTTGTTTTCACTACTTGCGATTATGCTTTGGAGTTTATAATGGTGTGTTGTTGCATGGAATATTGCATTTGAGTCCCAGCTAAGGAGTGGTTTGGTCTGCATTCATTCTTTCTCTTTCATTAATTTGTTTAGGTCCATACCTATTCTAATGTATGTATGTTTGTTGACCTTGGAGATTGATCCAATGGTTGATGATTGTAATGCTGACCTTGATGATCATTCCAAGGTTGATGAATTGTATAAATACTTGTAATGAAGTTGTGAAAAAAGTATCTATGTGTGAAGATGTGAAGATAAAGTGTGAAGTGAAAAAGTAGAGCAGAGCAAAATATATTTATTGTGCTTCAATGGAACCAAACCTTGGTATAGTGTATATACTACTATCTTAGTTCACCAACTCTGGTAGTGAGCCACCCACCAGCAGTGAGCCACCCCATTCATAGTGAGCCTCTTCTTTTGTAGTGAGCAATCTGGGCAGTGGGACCTAAGGCAGTGAGCCTCTAATTTTTGGTATTGTTATTACATATTATATTGTGAGTTAACACTCACAATGGTTTTTCCCTTATTGGGTTTTCCATGTAAAAAATTTGGTGTCTCATGTGTTGTATGTGTGAATGTGTTTAAGTTTCTGATTTCATGCTTTCATGGTTAAAATACAATAATAGTGATTAAGTGAATGACGTGTTAATGGTTTTGAAGTATTGGTTACAACTAATTCACCCCCCTCTAAGTTTTCTTGCCCTTTTCAACACATGCAATCCACTTAAGGAGTGAGCACAACCTAGGTTTTAGTGAGCAAAGTTGTGGGCTCATATGTTTGAAAATCTACAGTCAGTGCATCAACATAGTTCTGATGGATTTGATGGATCCAGAGCTCGTGACATCATGATAAGCATCAATGTGATGTTAAGAGCCTTTAACCCAGACTTAAGAAACATTAGGCGCTTTGGACTAGCCGGTAACTAGTCTTGAGGGGTTGGTTTCAAATGGGAAACAAGACATAAGATCATAACTAAGGCTCGAGGTGACTGCTAATAACAAGTCAACTCAAGAATAGAATGCAAGCGTACATGGAAAAGACTAAGGGTTTAGGGTTTAATCCATCTATACTCAGACTTAGCCATTTTTAGAGGTTTGGACACCATAGGACAATGGAATCACACAGGTGTTCCATTAGTGGCTCTAGTTGGGGATGCATGACTCTTGCAGGCATGACAAGAATCACATAAATTCAAGTGTAGACGAAACAAGACATAAAACCCAAAACCAAAACAGATAACAAAAAATAGAAAATAGGGAAGAAACAACCTAACTAACTATGTATAGTGGGCATGGAATGAATCATCCTTTCAAGAAAAGAAGGGTTTCAAAAATTATCCATGCACTGGTAATTCTTAAAATTCACCATCAAGATTCTACAAGAAATACGAATCTTCTCCATGTGTATTACCGATCAAATAAGGGCTTCTCCAAAGAGGATCAAACTTGCCATGCTTACCCTTATCTTGATATCTAGTATTCCACATGAGGACCATGTCATCAACCTAAAACTTCCTTTCTGAGGCCCTTTTTCTCAAACAAATATTTCACCTATTGTTTCTTCTTGAGGTTAGTGTTATGTGCTTGTGCTTCTCTTTTGGTTTCATCCAATGCAATCAACTAGTTAACCCTTTCTAACATTGCATCTTGCAACTCGTCATAATTTTCTTGAATAAACTTATATATTGGCAAGAGGTTATTTATAGGCATTCTTGCTTCTGCTCCAGATACTAACTCAAAATGAGACTTGCATGTTGCTTTCTTGATAGTTACCCTATCAGCCCACACTGCCAATTTGAGCTTGGAATTCCATGCTTTCTTATTCTTCCCAATCGTCCTTCGAATTATCCTCATCAAGCTCTTGTTGCTAGATTCAGCCTGGCCATTACCCTGTGGGTGATATGGTGATGAATATGACAACGTAATTCCATAATTGTTGTAGAATTTCACAAATTTGTCTGACCTAAAACACATTACATTATCTGTGATCAATTTCACAGGAACTCCAAATCTAGTTATTATGTGATCCAAAACAAAGTTTGCAACCACCCTACTTATAGCCCTCTTGGTTGGAATTGCTTCAATCCACTTTGTGAAATAATCTATGGCAACCAGTATCCAACTATGTCCACCACTTGATTTTTCAAGTATCTCACCAATGAAGTCAATACCCCATTGTTGGAAAGGTGCTTCAATTGTAATAGTCCTAAGTGGCAAGGCATGTGCATACTTCATTTTTCCTAAAAATTGCTAGCAAGATTCACACTTCCTTACCATCCTGTGAACATTAAAGAATAATGTAGGCCACCAATAGCCTGACCTTAAGATCTTATGTGTATTAGTCTTAGCCATATAATGTCCTCCACATACTCCACTATGCATTTCGACTAGAATTTTAGTAGCTTGATCTTCATTCACACATTTGAGCAAAACACCTTCAAGATTTTTCCAATATAATTCTCCTTGCAAGATGACATATTTCAATACTTGCAACTTCGATGTTCTCTTCTGGTTGTCATTTAGGTGAGTTGGACATGTCATATCCTACAAATATTGGAGAATATCCTTATACCACTCTGAGTTTTGCACATCCTTCTCAATATCTTTCTTATCATCATCAACCACATTAACTTGGTAGGCCTCAAAATTTGATTTAGTCATTAGGTTCACCAGACCTTGTCCTCTTACCAATTTAGTAATCTGGATATCAATGTTGAATTCCTGTATTTTATTAATCCATCTGCAGCATCTACCTATTACTTCCTATAGTGTGAAAATATCTTTCACTGTAGAGTGAGGGACATAAGCTATGATCTATGCACCCACCAAATAACACCTAAAGTTCTTTACTTCTCTAACCAGGACATATGCTTTCTTTTCCATTATATCATATTTGAGTTCTACAACTTACAATGATTTACTAAAAAATGTTATTGGTTGCTCATACCCTTCATCATTCTTCTACAACAAGACTATGACAATTGTATGAAAAGATGCAAAAGAGAATAGCTGAAAAGATTTTGAAAAATTAGGAGATTTCAACATAGGGGCTGATTTGATAGCTTCCTTTATGTTCTAAAATGCCAACAATGCTTCATCTCCCCAAGTTATTATTGCACCTTTATTCATCATCTTTGATATGGGCTTAGTAATCTATGAAAAATTAGTAACAAATCTTCTTACAAAGTTTATTTTACCAAAGAATGATTGGATACCCTTAATTGTCTTGGGAATTGGGATACTGTCAATGGTTGCCACTCTTTCAGGATTACTTCTCACCCCATCTTTGGATACAATGTGCCCCAACAATTTAACTTTTGTAACTCCAAATGCACATTTCTTGGGGTTCAAAGAAATACCATATTCTAATGCTTTGATGAATATTTTATCTAAATGCATACAATGATCTTCTGCTTTCTTAGAGTGTGATGTGAGATCATCCTAATACACAAACAATATAGAATCTATGAAACTAGAAAATGCAACATCTATTGCTCTCTGAAATCTAGCATCTACATTTGTCAACCCAAACAACATTCTCACATATACATATGTTCCCCAAGGTGTGGTAAAAGCAATCTTGTACTGTTTAGATTCTTTCATCTTTACTTGATTATATCATGAAAATCCATCCATCATGGACAAGAGCTCACAACCTGTAACCTTTTGCAACATAGCCTCCATATTTGGTAGAGGGTAGTTATGCTTCAAAGATGATACATTCAGGTTCCTAAAGTCAACACAAAGCCTGATATCTTCATTCTTTTTCCTAACAGGAACCAAATTTGAGACCCAAGTGGAATTTGTAATGGGTTTGATAATCCCTCCATCCCTTAACTTAATTAATTCTTCTTACATTTTTGGAGCCAAGGTTGGATTGATGGGCTTCTATTTCTGCCTAAATGGTTTAGCACCTGGTTTCAATGGAATCTCATGCTAAAATAGGTCCTCTCTATAAGCTTTCAAATCATCATAGGACCATGCAAAAACATGCTTATACTTCCTCAACAAAGTGATCAGCATTGTTCTAATGTGAGGGGGAAATTGCTTACTAATGTGCACCTTCTTTGGAGCACTGTCTGTTGGGTGAGTGCAAAAAGTTGGGGGGCCAAAAAGTGGCCTACTTTTTACAAAAAAAATTCTAAGACATAATGCGAGCATGTTATAACATGCTTGCATTATGGTTTGGTGATGCTAAGCCTAAGGCTTAGCAACACCAAGCCATAACATGCTCACATTATAACACGAGCGCATTATGTTTAAGTATTTAAAAAAACCTACATTTATGCTCATTGTTTCATTTCATTTTCTAGCAAACCCACAACCTGCAAACCCTTGAGAGCATGCTCGCATTATTAGAGGTCAGATTCATCACCAAATTGTCATTGATTCATCATCAAAATACCTCCACAAAGTCGAGGAGACTGAAGGAGTAAGTTGTATTTGCTTTTTTGTGTGAATTTATTGCTAAATAGGTAGGTTTAAGTAGATTTTTTATGTAAATTTCTTTAATTTACAAGAATTGACAATGCACCTCCTCCTCCTGAAAATCCACAAAATCCTCTATCACTTGAACATCAAATACCTGCTGAAGAACAACCCCAACAACAAACACCTCCATTCATTCCTCAATATGCCCCTGGAACACAATAAAATTTAATGGGGCAAATTGAAAACAATAAAAAACAAATTGAGGACATAATTGAAAGGTTGAAAGATCCTGTAACTTCAACCTCGCATAGATCCACACTTGCTCAATCTCTTGAATCTATGTTATCAAATATAGATTTAATTAACAAGAAAATATCTAGTTGGTTAGAAAATAGGAGAGAATTTAGAGAGTACTATGTAGACAAGTTGTCCTATGAACAAGTAAAAAATGAAAAAATTACAAAATTGGACTTGTGTTCCATTTTCACAGAACCACGAACAAATCAACCTGTACCCCTTACATGCAAGATGTTCCCTATCCATTGGTGCAACAACCAAGATAAGGGACAATTTTGGGCAGAGGTGGTGGATGGTTTTTGAGCATCCTCCATGCAACAATAATGAGGTCCTGCAATACTTTTTGAGGAAACTCTATTGTGAATTTGTCAAAAATAAAGTGCCAAACTATTTTGATATGCGGGACTTCTAGGGTAGAGGTGGGGGGTCAGCATAGGATAGACCAAAGGAACGTGTTGACCCATAGTGGCCAGCAAGACAAGCACTCACCAGACCAGCCCATGAGCACGTGTCTATCCCTTCCATTGTGAAGGAAAGTGTTGAGGTTGAGACACAACAATCCATTAGTGCCTTGACCCAGAGCATCATAGAGCATGCCAATTCTGCAGCACAACGTAGGTCGGGGGAGAGTTCGAGGAGTAGGGTTCCACCCCATACTTGTCAGGATTGCGGGTCAGCCTGTGGTTATGACCCCATAGATAGTTAGGATGTAGGTGCACAGGCTATATCTACAAGTGAGCAGATGGTGATGACATATGCCCAATCTTGAGTGAGACTTTTGGCATTGATACTCAGGTAAATGTTATCAAGTTCATTGAATTTAATTTATTAAATTTCATTTTTGAAATGCAAGATTAACTAATTTAGTTTGATGATTTTAATAAAATTTCAAGGTCATAGAGTTCATTCAATTTTCAGTAGTTCTCCACCTCCATATTACACTACGACATCTACTGCCAAGGTATGTAACTAGTAAACAATTATATTTAAATATTACATGTGAATAGCATTGTTATATGAATGGTATTCTAATATCTAATTTTGGATGTTGAATAGGTTAATATTAGAGATTTCATGGCAACACCTCCCAGTGGTGGTGGAGTTAAAAGCTTCACTTAGGTAGTAAAATAAATAGTTTAACTAATGAATTGTACTTACTAGATTTTTGTAGTTTATATTCATATCCTTGATTACATTGCTTTCCACATCTTTCAAACTCAAAGCATTACTAGACATTGTATAACTAATAACTAGATGTTGATAGATGACAAAATTTCAATTACAATATAGTTATTTGAAAAAAAGTCTCAAAGAAATGTGGTCTCATGGAATGCCATGACAAGCAAATGCATAGACAATGACATCACCATGAGACCACTTTTCTTTGAGGCATCTTTTCAAATAGCTCAATGCCTTGTCTATGCTACCATATTTTCAATAAATGTCTACCAAAGCTTGTTGATCCCCTCCACACTATTCTTCGACAAATTCTCTCTAATAAACTCATCCAATTACCACCAATTAGACCCCAAGACATGACACCAGAGAGGGGCACGAGCCTATGACATCTTATATAACATATGATTGACTCCAAAATCATCTAGGGGCAACAAGTCACCCCTAACCAAAATCTTCAAATATACACTAACCCATTCCCCTACAAACTATGCAATTCCTATTAGCTCAATTTATTCCATCCCTACTTTTGATCCTACATCTAACCCACCTAAGTCTAATGAGGACCCTTCCTTTAATACTACTATATTCTTTGATATGATAGGCACATAAGACATTCAACCTTATAATTTCATTATTCAACCCACTCCTACACTTGCCATCACCTTCTTGCTTGACAATGTGCCGACTGATGATTATAACAATCCTCTGTAGATTGAGGCACAAGTACACTATAAAATGATAGTTGAATCAAGGTGGAACACTTATACATCAAGGTGGAATTAATGTAGTTATAGAGGAACACTTATACATCACTAGGTTGCAAAGAGATTCTCATCCCCCTTAGATATCTCCTAGTGTACACATAATGACACTTCTATACCTACTTTTGGCTCCCTCACCCTACTAATCTCGGTAGAACCTAAATGCCTAGATGTCTCATGTCATATCATCTCCACCTCATACCACTATCTATTCTCCTAGGTCATCCTTGGCTCATTGCAATGTGGGATGTCCATGAACTGTCATCCACTAGTGCCTTAAATTCCCCATGATGGTAATGTCTTCACTGTTTCTCATAGCCCATACCAACTAGTTGTTACCTTAAGACACTTCTCCTTAGATTATTTTTTGTCAACCCCTTATGATCCACCTCAACCTCATACCAATTCCCTCTTTAACCTTTACCTATCTTATGCCTCTAAATGCATTGCTACCCCAACTCCACAACCTCTTTCTATTACATCACCTACTCCACTAGCTATGCCCCTATCTTCCCCACCATATATCCACCTATTACTACTTCACCTTCCTCATTGACTTCTATCTCCCCTCTAACACCCCTCCAAGATAAAGTAAAAGAAAAAGTGTAGGACCTTTCCCCATCCACCTCTAAAAGTAGGCCTAGGAAACTTCCCCAACACTACACCCAACCTACTAACCAACCCATATCTAACCTACCTATTTCCTAATCTACCACTACTAGACGTCCCAGACCTAGTTTGCTTCTAACCCACCCCCTGACAAACGTCAAGACAAAAAAATGATAAGAAATTTTTAAAATAAGGTTTTGCTTGTCCTATCTAGTACCTTTCCTCCCTCCTATTATCCCACAAACTCTTGATATTCCTCCTTCCCGTAAACTCATAAACTTACCTAATGTCTATGTGATTTCTAGTGACATTCTTGTATCCCTTGTTCTGCCCCTCATTCCCATCACCAATCTTTTCCTATCATATTAAAACCCTCTAGCTTAAGCATTGTCCTACCTCCATCACTACCAAACAAATAAAAATTTGAGCACAACCCTACCCCACCCTACCACCAACCTAAACCTTAACTAACACCTTCACTCCCTCTCTGACTTCTTAAACCTAAAATTTGATGCTACTATGGTCCCTCCTTTATTGACCCTTATACCACACAATAGTCATGAATCTTCATCTAATTTGTATATATGCATGTTACTTGTGTGTTTTATTGTGTGTACTTCCATGTTTAGGTGAATGTGTGTGTATGTTAGAGCCATGACTTGCATCACTATTCTAGTTTTCGTAATTGAATAATGTTTTTTTTTTATTTTCAGATGATGTAGGCTACGGAGACACCTCTCAAAGTTTATAGGGAAATGGAGCATGGTGTGTCTTATGCGGTTGATAGCTCCATGCCTTTGATGGCGGTATGAGGCAGATTAGTAAATTTCAAATTACATTCGTTGTTATAGTTGTTTATTATTGAAAAATCAAATGATTATTGATTTGAAGTTTAATTTCTATCTGGATGGTTTCTATAGGACATTACAACACCACAGCCTGATCCAAGTACTAAGGCAAATGAGGAGAAAGATTGTCTAGTAGCGGTAAGTGATTATTTTGTTAAATGTTTCACTTTTTATAATGTAATTTCTATAAATTAATGTCTATACTTTTTATTGTAATAGCTACAGCTCCATGAAGAACTAAATAGAAGGAGCATCCCTCAGATTCATAGTATACCACTCTCATATGTGTCTCCATCCCCTCGAATATCAAAGGCTATCTATGATCTATTTTCTTCACTGAATAGAGGGGAATGACTTTTTATTGGGTTCCTTTGTTGTATGCCTATATGGCATTTGTGGACATATATTTTGTATTGCATATAGTTGGCATTGTATTCCTATATGGCATTCTTGTAAGCCTATATGGCTATTTTGTATATATGTTATACTTATATCAACAGATATTGATGTATGCCTATATGGATATTTGGTTAATACAAATCTTTTTTGTTGATGGTGTCCATATTTGCATTATAAATCCACACTTCAATGGATATTTGTAGATGGTTTACTTCAAATATTTAAAGTCCAATTGTATTACATGCACTCTTCCTTTATGTAATTGTAAATATATAAAGTTTCAACATTATTCTTCTCTAAGATTATTGAACATTAAATCAATCATATGAATATAATAACCATTTTAGCATGGTAATGAAATTCATGTAAGTATACAATGCACTTTGGAGTATGCAACTAAAAAGCAAGACATTATTACATGTGACCTCATACCTCTCCACAAAGGAAGACATCTACCATTCCACGTGTATGCTTCATACTACCATTCCACATGTATGCTTCATGCTACCATTCGTGTGTATGCTTTATGCTTCTTGTGCATACTTCATGTGTTCATGTGTATGTTTCATGCTTCCTATGTATAATTCATGTTTTCACATGTATGCTTTATGCTTCCTATATAGACTTCATGTATTACGTGTATTCACATGTATGTTTCATGCTTCCTATGTATACTTCATGTATTACGTGTATTCACGTGTACACCTCATACTTCGTGTATTAGGTTGATATGTACTAACATAAAAGGGAGAGCAATTTATCGTTGAGAAAGACATCCATAACATGTTTGAAGAATACAATTAAGAATACAACCTTAGGCAATATTGCAAATAAATGAATTAAGGTTCTCGTGAATACTGATGACATTTCAAAGGTAAAAAGTTCTAACCCTTCGAATAGGAAAGACTATGACCCTTTTATAATGAAGGGCAGTGACCATGCATAGCATATATGTGCCCAACTAGATGTGCTGGCACTAATGGTTTGGCCCCACGAAGAACAAAACAAAAAGTAGCCTACCTTGCAACTTTACACTACATACTTTTGACGATTTTGGAGTAGCAGAAAATCTTTCACCACGGAAAAATACCTTAGAGATATCAAAAACTAAGAAATTTTATTATATAGGGGTTCTATGTGATTGCGTAGCCTCAGGCAAAATATTTTTAAGTGACAGTTTCTGAGTAACAGCTCATCAAAGATTGCTGCCTTTTAGCACTTTGGACTCTTAAGGGATATCATCGGTACAATGTATCTCAGACCATTTTGACATGTTTGGGTGTGAAAAAGGACCATTCCTAGCTTAAAAGTACCCATTCGGATGCATTGGAACTATCAATTTGGTCTCATCAGGAGCAGGATGAAAGTTACACCCCTTTGGAACTTTACACTACATGCTTACGACAATTTTTTGAGCAGCAAAAAATCTTTCACCATGGGAAAACGCCTCAGAAATATCAAAACCCAAGAGAGATTATTGTAGAGGGGTTCTATGTGATTGTTTACTCTCAGATGGAATGTTTCTAAGTGACACAATTCCTGAGTAACAACTCGTCAAAGATTGTTACCTTTTTGCACTTTGGTCTCTTAAGGGATATCACTGGTATAATGTAGCTCATACTATTTTAGCATGTTTGGGTATGAAATAGGACCATAAATAGCCTAAATGTACCCATCTAGAGATGTTGGAATTGTCAGTTTGGTCACATCAGGAGAAGGACGAAAGTTACACCCCTTTAGAACTTTATACTACATGCTTCTAATGATTTTTGGAGCAGTAGAAAATCTTTCACCATGGGCAAATGCCTTGAAGAGATATCAAAAACTGAGAGAGGTTATTGTAGAGGGGTTCTACATGATTGTGTAGCCTTAGACAAAATATTTCTGAGTAACAGCTTGTCAAATATTTCTTCATTTTTTGCACTTTGGACTCTTAAGGGATATGACCGGTACAATGTAGCTCGAACTGTTTCAGCATGTTTGGGTGGGAAACAAGACCATGAATAGCCTTAATGTACCCATTCGGATGTGTTGGTACTATCAGTTTGGTCACACGAGGAGCAAAACGAAAGTTACACCCCTTTGTAACTTTACACTGCGTGCATATGACGATTTCTAGAGCAGCAGAAAAACTTTCACCACGGGCAAATGCCTTAGAGATATAAAAAAATGAGAGAGGTTATTGTAGAGGGACCCCACATGATCTTGTAGCATTAGACAGAATGTTTCTAAGTGTCATAGTTTTTGAGTAACATCTCGTCAAAGATTGCTACCTTTTTACAGTTTGGTCTCTTAAGGGATATCACCAGTATAATGTGGCTCGAACTATTTCAGCATGTTTGGGTGTGAAACAGGACCATGCCTAGCCTAAATGTACCAATTTGGATGTGTTGGAACTATTAGTTTGGTTGCACAAGTAATTCCTTTTCATGATCGTGTTTTAGGTGAAATGATGGTTGAGGAAGGGTTTCCCAAGTCTGATCTAGGGATGCAAAGGTCAAGTTTATAAATTGAGGTCTCCAAATCGTCAAATGGTGAAACCATAAATATGCATATAATCTACTCAATATTCACTATATATGTGTGTAAAAATGCAGCAGAAAAAAAAAACAAACATATGTAAACTTGAACTATAGAAATGAAAGGTCTAACTATCAACTGCAATACATTAATATAAATAACATGACTTTACAAAATCAATGTGCATATTTACAAATTAATCCAATGAACCATCTAGGTCTACTCTACTCTTTATTGTGTCAAGTATTGCCTCATGGTCAGAATCATGCACCTTCCACAAGATCTTGTTCAAAGGTCTACCCCGATATTGTATCAAATGAACATTAGATGCCACAACAACATTCGAGTAATGAAGAATCTTCTGATGCATGTCAAAGTCTTGAAACAACCAAACATTAACACTCTTATGTGGGTACCTTCTAAGCCTTATTCCAGTAACAACCACCAAGCATGTAAGGTATTTGATGTTTTCTCCATCTATAACTGGGGCCTCCAATTTCTTTTTAGCCTCAACACAATGCCACAAGTAATAATCCATTCCCTCTTCATTGTCTTCATCTGCAATAACTTCATAAACATGCCCCACATTGATATGTGTAGCAAATTAGATGAAATTAGTCAACATTACAAAAACACTACAAAGTAAGATAACATTAGGAATTTCAAAAACTATGCAAGTAGATATATTACCTGGTTGAACTAGATTTGATATGTGAAAGGAAGCAAGGTACACGGAACACATTTCCTACACTAATCTAATGAGGAAAGTAGAGTGCAAATTCATTCAAATCCTTACAATTACAGTGTTATCAACCTAATAACAGAGATATTGCAGCAAACAACATACACATAGAATGACATAGAAGAAGAGAGAGATAAGATTTAACGTGGGGAAAACCCTTTCGAAAGAAAAACTCCACACTCCAAAACCTGTGCAATGTATTAACAAATCTAATGTTGTTTACAATAAACTTGCAATGCAAGCTCTCAGGAGTCTTTGACACTTGTATATAGAGGTATTCTGGCAGCATAACAGTACCTGTCAATCACATAATGCAACTCCTCCTCAAAGCATCTGTTTCTAAAGAAAATACAAGACAAAATTGCCTCTATCTTGGAATGGGCATCCAACTTGGCCTCATGGCCTAAAACCCACACCTATGGACACTTGGTCAACATTGTAAGATGCTTCTAACACTTGTCCACACACTCCATCCCAAAGAGGTTGCCTATTTCCAAAATGAGCTATGACAAATGCTCTTACGACTCTTACAACCATGATAAAATCTATCATAGTTGTCATAACTTATAGTTGTAAGAGAATCTGTCATACACATGCTATAAATAGCATATTCTCTTACAACATGTCATAGTCCACCTTGGGGCACCAAAATATGCCTTTTTCAAAGATGCTCTTCAACACATGTCTTCACCTATCATAGAATATCCTATTTTCAACTCTTACATGTCATAACTTTGTCATAGGAATATGTCATGACTGTTTCAGTCAATATTCCCTTACACAACATCCAAGATGCCAACACATGGAAAAATATTCCTACCACAAAGTGGGACGCCTATCTCCTCATGTGAGGACAAAATTACAAGTTGTCATCTTCTATGTAGGATGACACATCACCGTGCCACATCCCACAAGATGACAATATGAATTTACAATTTAATTTACAACATAGGCAATAAATAAATAAATACAATGAAATAATACAAAGGAATTACCAAGGTTGAGAAACCTTAATTCCCAACATTCTCCCACTTGTTGAACACCTTGTAAGAGCCAATAGAAATAACATGATTTAACTGCTATAAACTGAGAGGCCCATAGACTTTGAACACCATCTGAACTTCTCTATGCTCACTGGTTTCATCAATGCATCTATAACATTCTTCAAAATGTCTACCTTCTCCAAATTTACCTTCCCATCCTCTACCATGTCTCACAAGAAGTGAAACTGTACATCAATATGCTTTGTTTTGGCATCGAAAGTTGGATTCTTTGCATGGCAAATCGCACTCTGACTATCACAAAAAATCGTAATCTGTCCTGCATCAACACTAATATCTGAACACAATCTCTTAAGCCAAATGGCTTCCTTGTAAGCATGAGTTGCTGCCATGTACTCGGCTTATGTCATGGACAAAAAACCACAGGCTATTGCTTACTCATCCAACTAATAGCACCACCAAACATAGTGAACACATAAGCACTGGTGGATCTCCTGCTGTCAATGTCACCTGCCCAATCAGAATCCACAAATTCACGAATACAAACTGAATGTGGAGGTCCTGTAACATTACCATGATAACATATGGAATACTTGGAAGTACCCCTCAAATATTTGAACACTCTCTTAACTACATCCCAATGTACCCGTCCAGGATTAGCCATAAATCAACTAAGGACTCCCACTACTTAGGCAATGGCTGGTCTTGTGCAGACCATAGCATACATCAAACTGCCAACAACACTAGCATAAGGTACTCTGCTCATGTCCTCCACCTCATTAGGAGATTTTGGACAATCATTAACAAACAACTTTCTACCCAAAGAAATAGGAACACACAATGGTCTACAGTCTGCCATGCTGAACCTATCCAACATGGTCTTCACATACTTACTCTAGCTTAACCAAAGTTTTCTGTTGATTTTGTCTCTTCTGATCTCCATTCCTAGAATGTACCTAGCTACCCCTAAATCTTTCATTTCAAACTGTGCTGCCAACTAAGACTTAAAATCAGAAATCATATTCTTACCCTTCCCAATCAGCAACATATCGTCAACATATAATGCAACAATGAGAATATGATCATTGTCTGACTTGTAGTATGCATAATGATCTGATTTCGACCTTAAAAAACTAATTGACAACACAAAGGCATCAAACTTCAAGTACCACATCCTAGGAGATTATTTCAAGCCATACAAAGACTTTTTCAACTTGCAAACCAAATTTTCTTTAGCTTTCACTATGTAATGCTCTGGCTATGACATGTAAATCTCTTCCTCCAAATCACCATGAAGGAAATTTGTCTTCACATCCATCTGTTCTACCTCTAAGTCATAAGCAGTTGTAAGAGATAACAAAAATTGAATGGATGTCAACTTTGTTACAGGAGAGAAAATTTCACCATAATCAATTCCCTCTACTTGTGAGTACCCCTTCACAACCAATCTGGATTTATACTTTTCACCACTACCATCTGCACCAAATTTCTTCTTGAACACCCATTTACATCCAACAGGTTTCCATCCTTCAAGCAAAGGCACCAAGTCCCATGTTTTATTCTTTTCCAAAGAAGCCATATCATCTTCCATGGCCTCCTTCCAAGAGCCTGCATCTTTCATGCCCATAGCCTCTGACATAGTTCTAGGTTCATTAGTGTTAGTAAGTAAAGAAAAAGCACAACTAGAATCAAGCAATGAATAACCAAACCTATCAGGTTGCTTTCTTGTTTGTGTAGACCTCCTCAATGGCTAAGGTTGAGGTTCTACTTCTTCTTCTAAGCTTTCAGAGATGCTATATCAGGTCTCACAGGGTCTGTTGGTTCAATCTTCTCAAGGGTAGAAGGAAATTGAACCACATCCTCTTTCTTTTTTGTCTGTTCTGGCTATAAAACAACGGAAGAAGGTGTTAGCTCTCTGAAGATAACACTTCTACTATACAACACTTTTTCAGCCATAGGATCCCAAATCTTGTATCCTTTCACACCGACACCATAGCCAATGAAAATACATTTAACAGCCTTGTTCTCCAATTTAGACCATTTCTCCCTAGGCACATTTGCATATGCCTCACAACCAAAAACACGAAGATGTCTAACTAAAGGCTTCTTACTAGACCACACCTCCATAGGTGTTTTACCAACAAGAGCTAATGTAGGAGATCTGTTTACCGGATAGTAAGTAGTGGCTACAGCTTCAGCCCAAAACATTTGTTCGAGGCTTGCTCCACTAAGCATACTCTTAGCCTTCTCCATTAGTGTCATGTTCATCCTCTCTACAACTCCATTTTGTTGCGGGATATAAGGAGTTGTCTTATGTCTTTCAATCCCTTTCTCTTTATAGAACTTCTCAAACTCTGCTGAACAAAACTCACCACCATTATCAATTCTCAAACACTTAATCTTTTTACTAGTCTGATTCTCAACAAAAGCCTTAAACTCTTTGAATCGACTAAAGACTTCAATCTTGCTTCTGAGAAAATAAACCTATGTCCTTCTACTATAATCATCTATGAAAGATACAAATATACAAATTTGGAAATTGAAGGAATATTAACAGGACCAAACACATCAGAATGAATAAGATCCAATAAACCAGAAGACTTGTGAGAACTAGAGTAAAACTGAACATGGTTTTTCTTTCCATAAATGCAATGTTCACAAAAGTTAAACTCAAGATTACAATCATTTAATCCCTCAATGATGTTTTTATTTTTTAGGGTATGCAGACTCTTCTCACCAATGTGGCCATATCTCAAATGACATAACATAGTCTTTTCAGTAGGAAGCTTAACTTCCAAAGCATGTGCACTACCATCAGAACTAGTTACAACAGATTTCTTCACTGCTCATTTAGATGGTGGGGATGAAGTGACTGCAGCTCTTTTCTTCAAGTCAGATGAACTATTGCACTGTGAAGTGCATGCCTCTAGCTGAAACAAAGTACCCTTCTGAGCACCCTTAGCAAGCACCATAGATCCTCTAGTCATCTTGCATCCATCTTCTGAAAAGACAACTTGCACACCTGCATCATTCAACATACTTATAGAAAGAAGGTTATGTACTAGGCCTAGGACATGCATAACCCCAGTGATCCCCTTCACTCATCCATCAGGGAATCAGATTGAGACTCTTCCATGACTAACAATCTTCAGATGAGAATCGTCACCCAAGTACACTCTTCCACCATCGAACTCTTTATACTTTGTAAACCAGCTTTGATGTAAGGTCATGTGGAATGATGCACTAGAATCTATCAACCACACATCATCAAACGTATGGGTGGCGAAGGCTGCGATGAAGGCATCACCATCATCTTGTGACTTGTTAGAATCTAAATCAAGAGCATTCTTCTTTTTCTTTTTCTTTTCCTCTTTGCATTCCTTTCAAAAATGTCTAGTTTTTCCACAGTTCCAATAGAGAGCCTTGGACTTTCCAGGAGAGTTAGATCTCCCATAGGATTTGGATCTGGCCTTATCATCTTTCTTGTCCTTCTTTTTCTTCCCTTTTTTCCTTGGATCTTCCACAAACCGCAAGAGCTTCTTTGGCTATCTTAGAAGACTTTCTCTGCATCTCTTCAGATAACAATGAAGATACCACTTCATCCATTTTGAATGTGGATGTGGTACTCCCAATAGCCATAACAAGATGATCCCACGAGTCTGGCAAAGAACAAAGCAAGGTCATGCAATGATCCTCCTCCTCCATCTTCACACAAATGGATGTCAATTGTGCAACTAACATGTTGAAAGCATTCAGGTGATCTACAACCAATCCTCCATCCTCCATCCATAGAGAATGCAACTTCTTTCTCAGAAAAAGCTTGTTCACCAGGGATTTGGCCTGATAAACATCACCCAGCTTCTTCCAAAGGTCTTTTATGGTCTTCTCCTCATGGACATTCAACAGGACAGAATTAGCTAGACTAAGTCTTATGAGACCCTTAGCCTTCCGATCTTTGAGATCCCAATCTGCTTGTGACATTGCGGTTGGTTTTACACCAGATACAGTTTCCCATAGGTCACAATCAATAAGTAGGTCTTCCATCTTGAGTTTCCACAACTCAAAATTAGTGCTATTAAATTTCTCCACCTCTAATCTTCTGGATGTGCCTGCCATCTCTTTCCTGCAACAAGATTATAGAATACTCTACATAAGACTCCCACTAAAACTAAGATCAGCTCAAAAAACCCCTACCCAACAACTAGGATCAAAGGTGATCAAGCTCTGATACCAACTGAAAGGAAGCAAGGTACGCGGAACACAATTCCTACACTAATCTAATGAGGGAAGTAGAGTACAAATTCATTCAAATCCTTACAATTACAGTGTTATCAAGCCAATAACAAAGATATTGTAGAAAACAACATACACATAGAATGACACAGAAGATGAGAGAGACAGGATTTAAAGTGGGGAAAACCCTTTTGAGAGAAAAACCCCACACTCTAAAACTTGAACAGTGTATTAACAAATCTAAATGTTGTTTACAATACACGTGCAATGCAAGATCTCAGGAGTCTTCAACACTCATATCTAGATGTATTCCGGTAGCATAACAATACCTGCCAATCACATAATGCAACTCCTCCTCAAACCACATGTTTATAAAGAAAATACAAGAAAAAATTGCCTCTATCTTGGAATGGGCATCCAACTTGGCCTCTTGGCCCAAAACCCACACCTATGGACACTTGGTAAACATTGTAAGATGCTTCTGACACTTGTCCACACACCCCATCCCAAAGAGGTCATCTATTTCCAAAGTGGGCTATGATAGATGCTCTTATGACTCTTACAACTGTCATAGAATCTATCATAGTTGTCGTAACTTATAGCTATAAGAGAATCTATCATACATAGGCTATAAATAGCATATTCTCTTACAACATGTCATAGTCCACCTTGGGGCGCCCAAAGAAGCTCTTCGACACATGTCTTCACCTGTCATAGAATCTCCTATTTTTGACTCTTACATGTCATAACTTTGTCATAGGAATCTATCATGACCGTTTCAGTCAATATTCCCTTACACAACATCCAAGATGCTGACACATGGAAAAATATTCTTACCACAAAGTGGGATGCCTATCTCCTCATGTGAGGACAAAATTACAATTTGTCATCTTCCATGTAGGATGACACATCATCGTCCCACATCCCACAAGATGACAATATGAATTTACAATTGAATTTACAACATAGGCAATAAATAAATAAATACAATGAAATAATACAAAGGAATTACCAAGTTTGAGACATCTTAATTCCCAACAATATGTGGTCAAAGTCAATTGATGATTCCATTAGTATTAGTTCCAATGTCATCAGGGGCTGATACGTGCAAGTGGGCTAAGATAACTTAACCACCATTCATCAACCCACTCCTTTGACTCACACTCATTCCATGCTTGAATTGTACATGAAGAACAAAAGTATGTCATCTTCCACATATGGATACTCCATGAACCTGCAATTGAGCTTCTAAAAGAGTGTAGCTCACTTGATCCTATTAGTATACAACAATCCTCATATGGTGCAATGTTAGTATCATCTATCAACCAAAAAAATCTATGAACTGAAGACTTACCTTCATTACTTGGACCCATCGAACCATCACACCACTCGATAATTGATTTTGCATTTGTCAACTTTGCATTGTCTTTATACTTAACTCTTCTCATGCTATGGCTCTTTTGATACATGCTCCTGCACCATCATGCTCCCCCTTTCCATGCCTGACCTCACAAAAGTTCCACATATGTTGAACACCTGTAATATTATGCCTCCTGCTTAGCCAATAGAACACCTGCAAGTTCTTGAATTGTGATGCATAGTTATTTGACCATATGATATGCTGACTGAATGATATGCCCCTTCTAGCCAAATCATTGTAGAACACCTGAAAGCAACCTTACACGAACTCCACAAAATACGTGCAATCATCACTAATATAAAAATGATGCTCCCTTATTATCTTTTTGTCATCCTCTGTACTATCATTCGCATGAATGAATGCCATGTGCACAAATATAGAAACTTGTATGGAGTTGTAATATTGTGATTGTACCTCATGTTGTGGCTATAGACTATAGTTCTCTGCAAAATTGACAACTGAAACAATGCTACCAAGTGGAAATGTGTCCTTGCATAACTTGAATTGCAAATCCAACCATCGAGCTCTATGGGTATGCATTGCATAATCATACACTATACTGTCACGAAATATAGACATAAACTGATACACTAGAATCTTTTGAATAACCAAACCACACCTCTTTGCTTCTTTACCATGTTTTGTATTGTAGGCCACTATTTTATATTTGCCAAACTCTACTAGCTTGTTTCCAACTGCATGTGTGCTTTCCATATGTTCACATATTGGCATAAGTTGCAAACCACTGCAATGCTAACATGTACCATCTAAGCACAATTTCCTATAGAATATTTGACCTTCCTCTCTTTCACATAAAATTGTTGATATGAAGTCTCTTGAAGATGTTGGTGGGGCATGTATGCCATAATCTTGCAAAACATTGTTAGTATGCAAATCTAAACATATAGACCGATAAACATCATAATGGTTAGAAAATTCAATATGTAATCTACAACAACAAGTAGTGCATGTGTGATTTATTTTGAAATAGAAAGGTTTTATCATTTCAAAATATCTTTGACAAAATTTAATTTGAGGATACATCTCTAGAAATTTACCAAAAAACTATGATGATTGAGTCATATCCAAAAATGCTTTAGATGTGGCTCATGGTTTTGACTATCAATTCTCCTTCTTACCACATCCATTTGATTCAGAGATACCCTTGTGTAATTCTTCCAAAATTCTTCAATTAGTGATCTCAATACTTCAACAATTAGTTTATCTTTTCGTGGTAGTCTCCTCGAGAATGCCCATAATTCATTAGCATCAGTGTCCTCAATTATTTGGCACCTTCCAACATCTCTTTATAAAGTTTTTTTGTTAATTCTCAATGATTGACTCATCTTTCTAATGAGATGAGCTTTCCTCATTTTTATTACTTACTATTGTCGATGTAATGACACGTCGTGTGACATTACTATCTTTTGTGCATGAGATGTTACCCACACTCTCATATGCACTCATTAGAAACTTGACAATAGATTTTTCACTTGAAGCCTCTAATGTTCTCAACCCAAGAATCTTCATGATGGACCTATACTTTATACTTCGCATCATTTCAACGAATAGTTGACATCTTGCAGTCTCATTTAACTTTTCAAAGAACACTCTCCAAATCTTATGAGAATATCTTCTACAAGTGCATTTTGGAATCTTACCTTCCATTGGCTGCAAAATATTCTCATCAATATCAATCAAGTACTTTGGCTTTCTATGTAAAATTCTAGGTGGTGTTAAGAAAGGTAAATTCATCTCAACATTAGGAATTTCATCAATATTTAAATGAGATGGGCTAGATGGCATACCTTTAATCAGAGATGGAATAGATGACATACCTTGAGGTTGAGGTGGGAATGATGGCATACCTCCTTCCTCACATGTGAGTGATGATGTACTCTCAACTTGAGATGTGATAGATGGTGTCCCTCCATCTTGACTTGCGGTAGAGGACATGTCTCCAATTGTGGTATTCATATCTCTCATAGTACGAAGTTTTTGCATTCGTTCCCTTTGTGCCGCCAATACCATATATCTTGTTGATGGTTGAGGTTACTCTTCAATTGGCATGTCTTCGACAATCATGTCCAATTTCCTCTTCTCATGAAGTTCCCTCATAACCACTGCTTTCTTTGCATTCTTAACTTCTTTCTCTTCCTATGTTGGTTTAATCCTTGATTGTTTCCTCGCCATGATGGATCATTTATCTGTAGCATGATAAAGAGACAAATATTAGTTCCTAAGAAATGAACATGGTTTCAAATTTTAGGTCTACTGCCCTCAACATTTCTAGCACTTCCCACACTTTCCTTGTAGTCAAAGAAGAGTTTTCAATCACATGGTGGAGGATTTTTCAGCCCATTACCATTGTTGAAGTGTTCTCAACTAGTCAAAGAAGATTTTACCATTCACTTTTAAAGGGATCTTGCTAAAATTCAAGGTTAAATCACTTTACATAAGAGGCCCTATAAATTGGTGCTAATTTTATGTCTATAAAATATCAACATTGCATGTGCATACTCAACTAAGTAGTAGATTTTATGGTAAAATTTTGGGTGGAGAAAGAGCCCCATATAGCACCCTACAACCATCAAACCAATTCTTGGGTTGGAATATCGATATTCATTTAAGATATATGCCTCATTATATAGCTATGTTTGTTTAATAGTTGCCAGATCATTATTATATGTTCTATGGTTGTCTTGACTAGTTTATGTTGGAGAGGAGTGTATTCTAATCTCATTTTTTTACTTTTTGAATTTTAATAAAGGAACTCAATTTTGTAGCTAGGATACTACGTTCCTATTGATCATTTTGATAAATTCATGTTTTGGATTGATGATATCTTTCATGAGAAGCTATAGGTCTGCAGGTATCAAGAAGATTTCTTTGCTTGATGTTGTGGGTAAGAGGTCTCATCCTTTGGAGATACTAGGTGTCAGTATTCCAGCTGATATATTATTGTTTGGGGAGAAATCCCAAGTAAAATGTGACTATTATAGCTACCTTCTAGCCCACCAACAATCTAATTCTAGCCATCTTTGAAGTGGTAAGGCTTGGAGCATCATGGTAAGTCTTTGAAGTCCAAGGTAAACATTATAACAACAGCTTAGAGGAGGTGAATATAATTGTTGGCATGCGTTGGTCACCTTTCTTTGAAAGGGACATTATAGAGATAAAGTTCAAAAAATGAGGTAACTCTCTAAGGCATATTGAATGGAAACCTAAGCATGGTTGTCTTGAGGATCATTTAGCTTTACCTCATATGATATGATGTAATCTTTGCACTTTGTTGTGACTGAACTATCTTGAGACCCTATATCAATTCCATGGCAATGTGACTGATCTATAGTATTTAACTTGGTATTGTCATAGATATGGAAAATGGAAACATTTGGTATACAAGGTTTGTATGAACTATCAACACAAAGAATAAGGTAGCATAGCATGGATGATGATTGGATTAAGCCTATTGGGATTTACTTGTATGATCTTGGCACCTATTCATTTGTATTGTAACTTGTTATGACAAGATAATAGTATTTCATTATGCTTAAGGAATTGTATATTTATATGTTGTAAGGAATTATTCTTGTATAGTTTGACATCACAGTGTGTTAAGGTCTATATTATTCATTATTACACATACTTATCAAAGAGCCCAAGTGTAAGATGATGTAAGATTATGTTGCCAAGGATTTTATTGACTCCTATAGAAAATATACATGGCACCATAACAGATTGTAAGCTCACCTTATGGATTCTTAAGTAATAAAATATAGAGTTTTAACTTAAGGCTATCTATGTGGGTTTAAAGGAAACACACATGATAGAATTTTACCTGAGGTCCTTTAGGTTGAATCTCATTCTAGACATTAATGAGTTTGCATTATAAGGTTCATTATACAAAGGGACTTAACAATGATATTGTGATTGTGTCTATTTTAATTAATGTTTAGCTTTGAGATATCTTTTATTATGCATACCATGAACTGATTGAACATAATCTATTATAAGGACATAGCATAGTGCTAGATCTCTACATAATAGTTTACATGATGGGTAGATTTGTGTGTGATGACTAAGCTCTTTGGGTAGTAAGAACTATGATCCATGCATCATGATGGGTGCTATTTATTTACATCTGTTTGGGAAGAAATTCAGAGATCAGACTGCAAATTCCCTATTAGACATGTATGTAAAATGTGGAAGCATAGACAAGGCACATGAACTATAAACACAAAATATATAAACCATACAAGTGATATAAACATGTATGATAAGCATGATAAAATAATTCAAATAGAATTAAGGAAAATGTAACTTAGAACATGTGTAAAGACTTGACATACCTTAAAAATGGAGATTCGAATGGAGAGAGTACCCAATTATGTAGTCTTTTTTTCTTCTTGCATCAAACTCCTCAACAATTTGAGTTTTTCACCACTTTCTTCCTTTTCAACATTCAATTGAATAACACTCAAATAGAATTACTAACAACAATACAATTAATCAATGTATAATGTTAAATTCCTACAATTCCATCACAATTAACATTGCAACACTAAAAATATGGAAACTTGAATTGATATATATCAAAATTGATGTGAAAACTATGTTATTTCCTCCTTAAGTTGGAAAACAAGAAAAAGGTGGTGAAAAGTTTATGCAAAGGTGGTAGAATGTGAAAAATGTGCATGTACACTTCCCAACAGCATGAAA
The DNA here is from genome assembly GCA_027924645.1 of Cunninghamia lanceolata. Classification (NCBI taxonomy): domain Eukaryota; kingdom Viridiplantae; phylum Streptophyta; class Pinopsida; order Cupressales; family Cupressaceae; genus Cunninghamia; species Cunninghamia lanceolata. The sequence continues at coordinate 1,264,733 of BSBN01001660.1, read as the reverse complement.
AAGTTTTTTTTTTCCGTAACACATGCATAACTAGAAGAAAATAGAGCATGTGGGCATGGATCATGGGTGTCCTGGGATTTTTACTATTTGAATAACAAGGACAAAATGTTCTTGTGTTATAAAGCACTTGGGTCATAATGCACTTGCATTATAGCTTGCTATACAAAACTCTATATTATTCATTTCTCTACCTCCTCCTTATCCATCTTTCCCTCAAGTTGTCAACTTCACTCTCTCATGTATTTCTTCTATCTCTCCCCTCATCTCTCTATCTCTCACATCACTCTCCCCCTCATTTCTCTACCTCTCCCCTCTCTAAGTCTCTTAGTCACTCCTTGTCTACCTCTCTATCCATCCTTAGCCATCTAGGTCTCTCACTTAACCCTAAACCCTATCCCTAAAGCCTCAATCCTCAACCCTTAATCCCTAAACCTTGTCCATAAACCCTAATCCCTCAACCCTAAACCCTAATCCATCAACCCTAAATCCTAATCCCTCAACCCTAAAACATAAACCCTATCCCTAAAGCCTCAACCCTCAACCCTTAAACCTTAAATCCTAAACCCTATCCTTAGACCCTCAACCCTTGACACTATACCTTAAATCCTATTCCCTTATCCCTAAACCCTCAACCCTTAAACCTTAAATCTTAAACCCTATCCCTAAACCCTCAACCCTCAACACTATACCTTAAACCCTAATCCCTCAACCCTAAACCCTAATCTCTTATCTGTAAACCCTAAACCCTATCCCTAAACCCTCAACCCTTACACCTTAAATCCTAAACCCTATCCCTAAACCCTCAACCCTCAACTATATACATTAAACCCTAATCCATTATCCCTAAACACTAAACCCTATCCGTAAGCCTCAACCCTCAACCCTTAAACCTTGAATCCTAAACCCTATCCCTAAACCCGCAACCCTCAACACTATACCTTAAACCCTAATCCCTCAACCCTAAACCCTAATCCATCAACCCTAAAACCTAAAACCTATACGTAAACCCTCAACCCTCAACCCTTAAACCTTAAATCTTAAACCCTATCCCTAAACCCTCAATCCTCGACACTATACCTTAAACCCTAATCCCTTATCCATAAACCCTCAACCCTTAAACCTTAAATCCTAAACCCTATCCCTAAACCCTCAACCCCCAAAAATATACCTTAAACCCTAATCCCTCAACCCTAAACCCTAATCCCTTATCTCTAAATCCTAAACCTTATCTCTAAAGCCTCAACCCTCAACCATTAAACCTTAAATCCTAAACCCTATCCCTAAACCCTCAACCCTTAAACCTTAAATCCTAAACCCTATCCCTAAACCCTCAACCCTAAACCCTAATCCCTCAGTTCCCTAAACCCTAATCCCTTAACCCTAAACCCTAATCCCTTATCCCTAAACCCTAAACCCTATCCCTAAAGCCTCAAACCTCAACCCTTAAACCTTAAATCCTAAACCCTATCCCTAAACCCTCAACCCTCGACACTATACCTTAAACCCTAATCCCTTATCCCTAAACCCTAAACCCTTATCCCTAAAGCCTCAAGCCTCAACCCCTAAACCTTAAATCATAAACCTTATCCCTAAACCCTCAACCCTCGACACTATACCTTAAACTGTAATCCCTTATCTCTAAACCCTAAACCCTATCCTTAAAGCATCAACCCTCAACCCTTAAACCTTAAATCCTAAACCCTATTCCTAAACCCTCAACCCTCGACACTTGACCTTAAACCCTAATCCCTTATCCCTAAACCATAAACCCTATCCCTAAAGCCTCAACCCTCAACCCTTAAACCTTAAATCCTAAACCCTATCCCTAAACCCTCAACACTATACCTTAAACCCTAATCCCTCAACCCTAAACCCTAATCCCTCAACCCTAAAGCTTTAAACCCTCAACCCTTATCCATCCTTCTCCCCTATATGTCTAACCCCATCTCTCCCCTATCTCTCAACCCTTATCCATCTAGGTCTCTTACTTATCCCTAAAGCCTCAACCCTCAACCTTAAACCTTAAATCCTAAACCCTATCCCTAAACCCTCAACCCTCGACACTATACCTTAAACCCTAATCCCTTATCCCTAAACCCTATCCCTAAAGCCTAAACCCTCAACCCTTAAAACATAAATCCTAAACCCTATCCCTAAACCCTCAACCCTCAACATTATACCTTAAACCCTAATCCCTCAACCCTAAACCCTAATCCCTCAACACTTAAACCCTTAATACCTCAACCCTTAAACCCTAAACCCTTGACCCTTAAACCTTAAACCCTTAAACCCTCAACCCTTATCCACCCCTTTCCTCCCCTATCTGCCTCACCCTCAACTCTCCCCTATCTCTTTCACCCCTCTCTACCTAGGTTATAGGTCTCTCACTTGTATATCTCTCATGACTCTAGATATTTCCCTTCCTCTCCACCTCTCTCCCTCCTCCTTACCCATCTTTCTCTCAAGTTGTTAACTTTACTCTCTCATTTTATTATATCTCTCCCCTCACCTCTCTATCTCTCACCTTTGTCTCCCCCTCACTTCTCTACCTCTCCCCTCTCTATGTCTCTCAATCACTCCTTCTCTACCTCTCCATCTATCCTTAACCATCTAGGTCTCTCACTTAAGCATAAACCCTAAACCTTATCCCTAAAGCCTCAACCCTCAACCCTTAAACCTTAAATCCTAAACCCTATCCCTAAACCCTCAACACTCAACACTACCTTAAACCCTAATCCCTTAACCCTTAACTCTAATCCCTTAACCCTCAGCCCTAAAGCCTCAACCCTCAATCCTTAAACCTTCAACCCTAAACCCTATCCCTAATCCCTATACCCTCTACACTATACCTTAAACCCTAATCCCTCAACCCTTAAACCCTTAATCCCTCAAACCTTAAACCCTAAACTCTCAACCCCTAGATACCCTTAAACCCTTAAACCTTAAACCCTATACCCTATACACTTAACCTTGGACACTCAACCTTGAACATTATCCCTCAACCTTCAAACCTCTACCCTATACCCTATACCCTAACCCTATACCCTATACCCTATACTTTTGCCCTAAACCCTCAACCCTCATCCATATGCCTTATACCCTCAACCTTAAACCCTAAACCATATATCTTAGACACTCAACCTTGAACATTATCCCTCAACTATAAACTCTCAACCCTCTACCATATAACCTCATCCATATACTTAATCCCTAATCCCTCAATCCTCAACCCTATACCTTAAACCCTAAATCCTACACCCACAAACTCTCATCCCTATACCGTATAGCCTCACCCTTATACCCTAAACCCTGTATATTGTGCCTCAACCCTACACTTAAAACCTAAACCATACACTTTCAACCCAAGTCTTCCTATGCCCTATATACCCTCAACCCATATCGTAAACCCTAAACCCAATATCCTAAACCCTAATCCCCATGCCTTACACACTTAATCTTATACACTCAATAAGCTGAATATTATCCCTCAACTTTAACCCTCTACCCTCTACCTATTACTTAAGCCCTAATCCCTCAACCCTCAACCCTATCCCTTAAACCTTAAACCCAAAAACCTCAACCCTCAACCCTAAAAACTATACGGGCTCAGGTCCTTATATACCCTAAACCCAAAACCTTTTACATACATACATGCATACATACATACAAACATGCATACATATATACATACATACAAGCATACATATATACATATATACATACATACATATAAGAATACATATGTATACATATAGGCATATACATACATACATCAATACATACATATAAGCAATCATACATACATTCATACATACATACATACATATATAAATACAAATATATATACAAACATACATACATCAAACATACTTAAAAACATTGAACATAAATCATTCCAAGTGAGACATAATGCGAGCACGTTATAACGCGCTTACGTTATGTCGAACTGGGCAAACATCAGGCAAACTTGCAAAAACAAAAAAAATGCAAAACATAATGTGAGCTATTTATAACACGAGCGCATTATAACACGCTCGCGTTAAATTTTTCTTTGGGAATCCCAATCTTTAGGCTTGGGATTTCCTTTGGATTTCTAACCCAAAGGCTTGGAGTGCCTTCCCAATGTCTTAAGATGTGTTTTTGCATATTCTACAGGATTTCACATAATTTTATTCATGCTAACCCTCATATTTGCACGTGTTTCAAGGTTAAACAAATCGAACACTAGGGTAATGTTAGGCTTTCTCTTAGTTATTTAACGATGTAATTTTTTTCACATTTTCACAATGTTAAGCCTTTCATCTTTAATTACTTTTGTTTGTGTGTCTATTTTTTGGCAAAAACTAGTGTTTGGTCTTTTTTTAATTATAAATTAACCATTCATTGAAATTTCAAATAAATTATAGTTTTATAAACTAGACTCCATTCTACACATATTTTTTAAAAAATAGTTTGCAAAACTTACAAGGGTAGCACGACCAAAATTTAGTTTTTCAGGATGTGTCCACTTTGAAAATTAGTAAAAAATCAAATATTCATTAA